>OZ007563.1:11975530-14475530 GCA_963931875.1 Pollenia griseotomentosa | reverse complement strand
AAAGATCGACAAGAACGAAAGTGGTGTGGGTACATAAATATCGAAAAGAATGAGAAACACGTTACAGACATGGACCCCAATCTGCGATCGCATAATAACAGCGCGTTTCTGCAGTAAAGTGAAACATTTTGTCACCTTAGTACGCCCAATGAAGAAGCGGAAGACGCGACGAAGGACTTATTTTGTGAACAACTGGGTGCAACACTTAATAAAATTTCCAAACACGACTTGATAATTTTGACAGGCGATTTCAATGCTAAAGTAGGCATTGACAATGAAGGAGTAGAACAAATCATGAGACGCAACGGAATTGGAGTCCGAAATACAAACGGAGAAAGACTCTGTGTCAAACATTCCAACTGGTTATTGGTGGGACCATATACCCACACAAAGACACACACAAATATACATGGACATCTCCCAGTGGTAACGCGAGAAACCAAATTGACCGCATCTGTGTAAGTAAAAGGTGGCGTTCTTCCCTGTGCGACGTATGTACTAAAAGGGGAGCTGATATGGATTCGGACCAAGAACTCTTGGTCGTATATGTAAAGCTAAAACTCAGGTCCCATAAGGTAAATATCAAAGGCCGTGGAAAAAACTTAACCTTGCCAAGCTAAAAGACCAAGAAGTTAGCGAACAAATTAAATTAATGTACACGGAAAGAATAATCAATAACGGAGAGCAATCGTGGGAAAATACGTGCAAGATCATGAATCAAATAGCAGAAGAACAATTATGTCCAAACCAGAACGCTAATAGAAAACCGTGGATTACAGAGATAACGTGGCAACTAATTGAACAGCGAAACGATTTAAAAATACAAATGGCCTACAAATGGGGTTTTTTCGCGGGATATCCCGTCCCGGGAATTCCCGGCAATTTCAATTATTTTATTTCCCGTTTTCCCGGGATTTTTCTTGCGGGATCCCGGGAAATAAAAAATTCCTCATAATTTCAGAAAATAACTATTCATACTGGAAATTTAGTTTTCTGTTCTTTAAAAATTAGCATCTGTGGATGGGTTGTGGATTAGATCAATTACAAGAAGTGAGTACATGTATTTAAATCAATGTCTCCTGATGCAATAAATCTACTAAAAGCAGAATGGGCAGTGCAACAGTTGATAAATATTACATTTAGTGAAGTGAAGAGTTAATAAAGTACATTAATTCAAAAAAGGATGCAGGCAGTAAAGTTTCATTGTCCATGAACAAGTTTTAAAAACAGGAGATACCTTAACATATCGCTCCTTTATTGCAACATAGTCATATCTACAAAAACAAACGATCTTGGCAAAATGCGATTAAAGTTTTCAAAATGTAACGATTTAAAGATATATTTTGCTATAACTTCAGTTCAACTTTGCTACACTACCTTCAAATTTTGAGATATGACTATGATGCAATGAAGGTGCGATATTTTTATTAGGTGATAATTTGTGTTGGTTTATATACCCGTGAAGTGCGGGGAAACCGAAATAAAATAACATTTTGGAAACTCGTGTAAGATACTACAACATACTACTTGAAAAACACATTGTCCTAAAGATTACAAATGGACCTATTGAAATGAAAAGGTTTGAAAGAAGCAGTCCGGTTGATGCTTTTTTTGCATCAACCTTGACATACATTTGACTGATATAGACGTTGTTTATAAAAAAGAAAAAATTGCTTCTGATTGTGAATCCGAAGCATGCTACAACGGTGCACTTTTAACTATTCGTCCAACCTCGGTCAAAAATGAACGAAATTTTTCGGAAACATGATAATTAGTAAATAAAATCAGGAATATACTTTTTGACGACTTACCAAGCGCTTTGAGTGTGTCAGAAAGTTATTTCCTAAGCCGTTAAAAAATGTTACATATTTCTTTAAAATATTTTATCTATTTTATTAATTAACTTTTTGATCTCACATCTTGAGTACCTTAATTTTAATTTTGTTTTTATTATTGTTTTATGAATTAAATTGTTATGTTTATGTCTGTGGCCGTATGGGAAAACTAGTTAACTCCACTTTTTGCGAAAAATGAGATAACACCAAAAATAGAAAGCGTGTTTCATTTACTATCACTCTGTCAGATCGAAATTTTAATTTAGTTTCTCATTTAAAAGTTATTTGAAAAACAAAAATCAGAAAAATACCACTTTTTATGTAAAAACTAGATAACTCCACACATTTTTTGAAAAAACAAGGTAACTCCATAGTGTCTTAAGATACAGAAAAATTAGAAGTTAAAAACGACGTTCTGTCGATAACTAAGAGGAAAAGAGCGAAATAGAAAAAATTCGGGTCGCATGCTCTTTGGGTCAAAATTTTAAACCTAAAATTTACCATTCCCGATAATTCAAAGAATATTATAGAATATAGAATATTATATATAATATAATTTCTGAAGTTCTTGATATATAGAATACGACTGCCAAACACCCAAAATCTTTCCGAGTAATAGTTTTTAACCCATAAAGATCTACCGTACTCTAAGTGGTACAGTAACTTTGAAAAATCTTTCGACTTACCAAATAATATTCATTTTTTCTGTTGCAAAGATAAGACAGTGTTTTTGGTCAGCTAAACTAAAAAACAATTTTATATAGCCCATAAACTGGTCTATGAATTTCATAAGATCAAGAAGGGTATGCCATAAAGGATAAAACTTTGTATGCATAAAAACAGACAAAAACTAGGCTTATCTATAAATTTAAAATTGTAACGTTACTTACTGATTCATTACCGCACAGCCTAAACGCCTGAAGCTAAACACTTGAAATTTGGAGAGGATGTTGGTCTCTCACCAACTTAGACGGTATTTTTTTTAAAACCGAAAATGTAATAGGTACCGTTGTTCTTTAGAAAAATAAGCGGACAGGTAGGTGTCAGGTACTTTTTTGAAATTCGCCCCTTTAAGGGAGTAAGCGGGCGAAACATATATTTTGGAACTTTTTTGTCACCCCATCTATCGTCTACATTTGTGTTCAAATACGAATTCGGTGCTTTTTGGAAATCGAACATTAATTTTTGAGCTCCCACTACAATATTGTAATTTCTGATAATTTAATGGGGAGAAAAAAAATTCCAAAATGGGGAAAAACGGAATTTCTTTGCTTAGCTTTTTGTGTTACAATTCACCTTAGTGAAACTTTTATATTTTACATATAAACATAAAATTCAACATGCAACGTCCTGGGTGAATAAAAACCTGTGAGTGAATATTTTGTTACTCTTGGTTCTTCAACTGGTATTTTTTGAATTTCCGTTAGTATTGTACCTTAAAAAAATTAAATTAAACATGCAAGGTCCTCTGTGAATGAGGATCTGTAGGAGGTATCTTTTTGGTACTTTTTCTTCTTTGACTGCTACTTTTTTCAATTTTCGTTAATATTGCAGCTATAAACATAAAGTTAAACATGCATTGTCATGAACGGATGAGAATAACTGTTTGGTACTTTTTTGTTTTATTACTGGTCGCTTTTTAATCTAGAAACATAAACTTTGGCATATAAATACATATGTCCACGAAAGAACTAACGCTAGTTTTTGATATATAAGCATACATAAAAGGAAAAAAAAAATATTTTTTGGAAAAACTGGGTAATTTAATTTTTTTCCTAAAAACAATGGGCAAATTACAGTGCTGAGTCAAATAGTTCAGGTTTTTCCACAAATCATTTCTTAAGTTGTCTTAAGTTGTCTTAATTCCGTTAAACTTTTAACAAAATTGAAAAAAAAAGTTTTTTCGGAAAAACTAGATAACTCCATTTTTCGAAAAAACAAAATAAGTGACATTGATTCTCGGTTTTAGAGCCCAAAAATTAGTTCAATGGAACCAGAAATCTTTAACACTATTTAAAATTATGTTCTGTTTAATGCGCATGCAAAGTAACATAAATTCATATTAAATAATAAGCGAAATATGTTTAGAACTTTAATTGTGTTTTTCTCATGTTTTCAAAAAATGGAGTTATCTAGTTTTTCCATACGGCCACAGATGTTATCTTTTTATCTTGTATCCAGAGCATAATAATACTGAATTAAAGCATAATAATAGGGAATAAAGGCAATAATAATTCAAGTTCCTATTTCAATCGTCAATTCATTTTTTAGTATTAAACCATTTCTTTTACTTTCTTTGTAAACAAGTTCCCTTACGTTTTTTTATAAAAGTTTTTTTCATTAATTAATTACAAAATTTACTTTGTATTATTTATATGGAGCGGGATCCCGGGATCCCGGGAAATTTTTTTAAAATTTACTTTGTATTATTTATATGGAGCGGGATCCCAGGATCCCGCTTTCCCGGGAAACGAAAAAGTCCGGGCAAAAAACTCTACCTACTAGAAGCGACAAACGCCCGTTTATAGAATCCTTGGCAGAAGAATCCGAAAAGGCAGTAGGCTCAGACAACACCAGAGAACTACATCAGGTAATCAATCGGCTCACAAACAAAAAACCAAAATTAAACCAACCAGTACGTGATCGCAACGGAATTCTACTTACAACCACTGAGGAACAAACCAATGGTGGATGGAACATTTCAGAGACTTAAGTAAAAGCAGTGAAACTGAACTCGGGGAACAAACCAAAAAGTGGATGGAACATTTCAGAGATTTAAGTAACAACAGTGAAACTGAACTTGGTCCACCCTGTAGCGCACAAGAACAAAAAAGAACAATCGCATGTGACCCGCCTACTACCACACAGACAGCAACTGCAATAAGCAAACTTAAGCGCATCAAAGCTAGCGGTTCAGACGGAATTCCACCGGAATTCTTCTTAACAGACACTGAAGTTGCAGCTTACATCACATAACCGCATATTGCACAAGCTTGGAGAACAGAAACCATAAATTGTTCGTGGACTAGAGGCTATGTAGTAAAACTACCCAAAAAAGATGACCTCCGATATTGTGACAACTGGAGGGGTATTACAATAATGTTAAAAAGGTTGGAAACTGTAGAGGCTGGACTTGGAGACGAACAGGCTGGGTTTCGCCCACATCGTAGCTGTGTCGATCAGGTAAATACACTTCGAATAATTATTGAAAAGTCAATCAAAATTTAAAAAAAACCTTTGATGCAGTCAACAGAAACGCTATATGGTTAGCTCTTAAAAAGGAAACCGTGCCAAACAAAATAATACAAGTCATCAAAGCTATGTACACCAACGCGGAACTGCAGGAACGACAAGGCTGCCCTATATCGCCACAACTCTTTGAAGTGGTAATGGACTGTTTAATGGAGGAACTGTGCAAGAAGAAAACAGGTATTGCGTGGAGTTTTCAAAGACATTTGGAAGATTTGGAATATGCAGATGATATCTGCCTTCTTTCACACAAACTTTCGGACAAGCAAGATAAAGCAAACGATCGTGTGAAGACAGCCAGAAGAGTTGGCTTAGAAATAAATATACAAAAGACGTACGCCATGCGTCTACATAACAGAAGCAACGGTCATATCATTAATCGCCGAATAGAATACGTTGACTGCTTCTGCTACTTAGGGAGCAGAATGTCTTCAAGCGGTGGCATTAATGAGGACATCACGAACAGGCTCATTAAAGCAAGAAGTGCATTTGGCAGACTAAAAAATATATGGCGAGCACCGCAAATCACGAGAACAACAAAGATCCATATTTTCAAGATTTTCAACGCATGTGTCAAGTCGACCCTTTTGTACGGAAGTGAAACAAGGCTGGCCAGTGAATCGATCAGGCAGCGGCTACAAGTATTTATAAATAAAAGCCTTCGCATTATATGTGGCATATACTGGCCCAACACAATAACAAACGAAAACCTCTACAGCTTAGCCAAAGAAGAGCCAATACACATGCAGATAAAACGCAGAAAGTGGAAATGGATAGGACACACCTTAAGAAAGCCAGTACAAAATGTAACCAGGATGGCGCTTGAATGGAACCCACATGGAAGTAGACAAAGAGGAAGACCCAGAAATACCTGGCGTAGGCCTGTAAGGAGAGAACTAGCTGACATCAATTAGTCATGGGATGAGGCGAAAATAATTGCGAACAAAAGATTAAGTTGGAAATATCTTGTAGTTCGCTCGAGGAATAAGTAAAGGAAAAAAAAAACAAAAACAAAATCTTGTAAATTAAAAATTTTTTTTTTTAATTTTTTTTTTTCTCATTGCGAACCAGTGTTCGAAAGTAAACACTATCTGCAGTATTCATAAAAAATAAAACAAGTTTGAAATGTGTTTTAAGGGAAAATTTTCATAAAAATTTTTCTTAAAATGCATTTTAAATCTATTTTAATTTTTTATGAATACGGCAGTATATATCAGTCCTTAGTGTTCGGTTCGGTAGATTTGTGGAAAACAAAAACACTAATAGTGTTTGTGTAGAAAATCATTAAAAAAAATAACGTTTCCCTGTTTGTCATCTTTCGAACACAAAAATAATACTGTTTTTATCCAACTCAACAAAAGATGAGAACATTTAATTCCGTTCGGTTTTTTTTAACCACAAACTTCATTGTCTTCGGTTCAACTCAATAATGTTCGCCGCTTTAGCCTGGTAAAAAAACCAAACATTTTTCATAAAAACAAAATACACATTCGAAAAAAAAACAAAAAGCCAGCGAAATAATTTTACACAAACAAAACATATTCACAATATACACACAAGCTGCTCGTGCTGCGGTCGTTGCTAAAATTTTTTGTTTGTTTATTTCTTTATCAATGTAAAATAAGAAACATTATAGAACATTAAAATATAATGTTTGCCTACAGTATCCTTACAATTGTTCTGTTTTTTAACGATGAACAGAACACTATATGATGTTCGGCTCTTTCTTGAAAATAGTTACGAACGTTATTAAGGGGACTGTTTGACTACACAAACACTTAAAAAAATATATATCGTTCTTGGGTGTGTCCGCCGAACGCTTAATAAGGTTCTGTTTATTTTCTAACACTGAATTTAACAGTTCAAAGCTGGCATTTCTCTCAAAATAATACACTTTTTTCTATAAATTTGCTAGTAATTTCCTTACGTGAGAACTAAAAAGTTATCTATAAAGTTAAGTGAGATAATCAGCTGTTTCTTTTAAATTTATGGCATTTGTTTCATTTCGCACCTGTCCAGCGAAAAGCTTCTCGACGCAGGAGATACAGAACATTTGAATAGCTGGGACCTGCAGCTCAATCGTGTGTTTGAGATATTATGATGATATTGATTGAATAATAAGCAACATATTTATCAAGGGGCAAATGTTGGTTAAGACAGAGGTTTTAAAAGTTTTTAAATTCTCAAAAATTTTAGGTATTTTTGTTTCAGTCTCACATTTTGTTTTTTTTTTTTTTTTTTTTTTGTAAAAAAGGTAACAGTAAAGGTTCTCTATTTCTGATTTAGAACTTTAAATTGAATAGCATTTTGGCAGATAATCATAAACTGTTTTTTCTGAGAGAATCCTTTCTGTCAGAGTTATGTTGTAAAATTTGATGAGCATAATTTTTGTGGAAGATATTCACACTCTAGCACTTTTTTTATGGGCCAATTTGGCATTTTTTCGAGAAATCAAAAAAAGGTCTTTCAAAAAGGACCTTTAAAGATTAGAATATTCTACGAAAATGTTTGACTGAAAATTTATGTGGGAGTCACCCTTTGATCCTAACCCTCTAGTTTTCTAGAAAATCAAAAAAGCAGCGTTTAAAAAACTGTAGTAAAAGTAGAAAAACTGCCGATTCTTCCACTTCTTCATTTGTCATTGGCCAAAAAAAAAAACTGTTGCTTGTACTTCTGATTCATTAAATATAAACAGTCGCTGTTAAACCAACTCAAAAAGCGAAAAGTTGTACACAAATTTTCGTAAATTTAAGGATTTAAATATTCTATGAAAAATGTTGGCAAAAATTTGAAATTAAGGATTTCAATATTCTACGAAAAATGTTGGCAAAATATTTGAGTGGGAGTTGTAAATCAAGCTCTTAACGCTTAATTGCCAAAATTACACAAAAATTATATTCACATTATAGTAATTTTTTTGCACAAGTTGGCGTGTACTTTTCGCAATTAAACGAAAACAGATTTATTTACAACTGTGGTGTCCCCATGAAATTTTTTGCCAAATTTTTTCGTTAAATGTTTTCATCCTTTTTTTTTGGCTTTCTAGAAAAACGGGTCTAATTGGCCCATAAAGGTTAACATCAAAAAAATGTTTGGCAAAAATTTTCGTAAAACATTTTAATCCTTAAATGTCCTATTTAAAGGACTTTCTTAATTTATTTGAAAAAATGCGAAATTTACCAATATAAAGATGAGCTACAGAGTTAAGATCTTCCACAAAAATTATCTTCTTAAAATTCTGACTACTAGAATTTTCTCAGACATTAACTAACAACAATGTTTTCAATAATAAAGGGTGGTTAAATTTTAAGGGCCGATGTTGATTTTGAATAAAACACAAATTTTTTAGGATATTATTATCATTTCATTTTATTATGATAATATTGGTATGGTTCAATTATGTATGGAACAAAAAACTCAGCGGCACACCTCCACCCGACGGTCCAAATTCTGGATGACGCTGAGGCATAATTGAAGCTCTATGCCGTTAATGTGCCGAATTATATCAACCTTTAGCCCTTGAATTGTTGCCGGCTTCTCGACGTACACCTTTTCTTTAAAATAACCCTAAAGAAAGAACTAGAACGGTGTCAAATCACATGATCTTGGCGGCCAATTGACATCGCCACCACGTGAGATAACAAGGCCATAGAATTTGTCGCGCAAAAGAGTCATTGTTTCGTTAGCTGTGTGGCAAGTGGCACCGTCCTGTTGGAAAAAATACGGCCCGATGATGCCGCCAGCCCATAAGCCACACCCAACAGTCACACTTTGTGGGTGCATTGGTTTTTCGACAATCACTTTTGGATTATCTTTCTCCTAAATGCGGCAATTCTGCTTATTGACGGATCCACGGAGGAGAAAATGTGCCTAATCACTGAAGATGATTTTCTTCAAAAATGTATTATCCACTGTTGCCATTTCTTGCCAGCAATTGACAATTGACAACGTTTGGAATGGTCAAGAGGCTTAAGTTCTTGAGTCAACTGTATCTTGTAAGAGTGCCAATGCAAGTCTTTATGCAAAATGTTCATCAACGACGAGCGTCAGAGGTGCAATTGTTGGGCACGAAGACGAGTTGAGGTGGACGGCTCTTAAGCTACACTATCGCGAACAGCAGCAATATTTTCTGCAGTACGAGCTGTACGAGCATGCACTGGTATTTTCACATCCCCTACACACTCGATTTGCTCAAATTTTAGCACGATTTTTCTGATTGTACACACATTTGGACGATTAAATTGACCGAAAAAATCACGAAGTGTACGATATGCATTTTGATTTGAACGCCCATTTTCATAATAAGCCTGAATAACTTTAACGAGTTGATCTATTGTGTATCTTTCCATGGTTCAGATTGAGTTGGTCTAAAATTGAGAAATGTCAAATGAAATGCAGAAAAAACTTGACGTTTAGGTGTGGTTCATATTCAACACCGTTATAATGCTCCCTTCGACCAAAAAAATTTAAGCTTTGTCCCACTGTAAAATAAAACTCAAACCAGCTGGACTTAAAGTTTATTCTTCAAAACTTATCTAATCAACATGCCCTTTCAGAATTTTAGGGTCGCTATTCTGTTCCAATCAAAAAGGCTTTATTTGTTGGGCACTTTAATTCTTATAATTTCTTCAATTACATTATTATTTAATCCGCCTTTCATAAAAATTAAAAATTTATTGTAGACAATCTTAAAGTGGCTGTTATAAAATTGTTAATGACTATAATATAGTTAAGCCGTAACAAACATATTAGTGGTATTCACACCGAACTTGTTAATTTGTTACTCGGTAGTTTGTTAATTTGTTAAAGTTACCAACTGTGAACGACCCCCTTTTTAAAACTTTGTTAGTCTGGTAACTTTCGTAGTAAAACAGCTGATTTATTGTTCTGACACAATTTCTTATTCACGAAAATTGCCAAAACACAAATATTTTTTAGAAATGTATCACAAATGACTTTTTTATTATATTTATTTAGAAACTGCAACAGCTGATTGTGAGTTACCAACTAACAACTATTTTATCAGGGGTGCCGTGTCGTTAATTTGTTAAATGTTAATCCGGTAGCGCGTTAAATATACAAAAACAAAATGCGTGTAAAAAAGTAACGATTAACGACTAACAAACTAACATGCTCGGTGTGAATACCACTATTGTTACCTGTTTTTGTTTTCTGCGTGCTTTTATGTTTTATTTGGTTAATTTTAAACCAGCTTTTAAAGTTTTAGAGAATTTTTAACTTGGACAAAACAATTGGTTGTTACAACACAAATGGGTCGAGGTCGTTGCCATTATTACTACCATTATCTGTTGTTATCCTTTGTATCCTTCGGCTCTGCTATTTAAAAATTTATAACTCACATGAATAAGTGTGCACATGTAGTTAATGGGTTTTTCGTATGCAGTTCAATAAATGTAATAGGATAGACCTAACATGAAGTGGACAAGGATTTGGAATGAAACAAATTTTAGAAATTGTTTTTGTTTTAAATGTTATTTTCTATGCGAACGTTAACGTGTGACATCGTGGGATTGGCTGTAAATAAAATGCTGAAACAAGCTATTTTAAAATAAAATTCAAAATTTTTTTTTTAGAAACTTCAATAAAATCAATTTTGTCACAATTTTGTAACCCTCTTAAAATTTTATTATTTACAGAAATCGGCTTAATCAATTCAGATTTTGTTAAAGATTTTTAGAATTTAAGAGACCAAAAGGAGTTGCTTAATCTTCTTTTCGAAGCCGCCCTAATGTATGTGAGAACCTGTTTAGAAAAATGCTTTAGATAAACAAGTAATTGCTACTTTTTACTTGGTACAATGTTAAAATGCAAAAAAGGATATTTTGCAGAGAAATTTCAAGTGTTCTGCTTGTGTTTTGTAAGGAGCGGTCGTTGTTGTTAATGCTCTTTAATTTTTTTTTATTCTATTTAATATTTCAATATATTTAAATTCCCATTAGTTTAAGTTTTATATTTGCTGCCAGTTGTTCGTGTTTTTTTGTATTTATTTCTTTACGTTTCGTCCTTATAAATTGTTTTTCAATTTAAATATTTTTTTTTCTTCTTTTAAACGCCTTTTTATTGATTTATATGTAAAGTCGTGTATGTGTATGTTTGTGTCTCAAACTTATTTTATGACCGTTTGGTTTGTTGTTTGTCTTTTCTATGTTTCCGTATCTTTCCTTTTTCCTTTTGAATAGCTTTTCCTGTTTTCTTTTTTCTCGAGAACATAGTGAAAAAAGCAAGGAAACAAACAAGTTTAAAAATCAATAAAATTCAATAAGTGTTGAAGTGTAATGTAAGTGCCTTTTATGCACTACCATTCAACTTTACTAGAAACTCACCGAACACCACCAGACACCAGGCCCAAACGACTGTCGGATAGTCAACCAAAATGACTTTAAGTAGACACATGAAGAAGAAAGTCGGTTCATTGACTTTTGCAAGACGGTTTTCCAATCACATGAAGGAAAATGTTAAAAAAAAAAAAAAATTGATTGGAAAAAGAGCTGCAGTACAAGTTAAATAAAATGAAGTTTCCGTTACGTGTCAGGAAAAATCAAAGAAAGAAAAAAGCAGCAGTTGAAAAGAAAACAAATTGAATTTTAAATTATGAATAGTTAAGTTTAAATTAAAAAAAAAACTAAACAATTGCAATTTTTATGAAGCAAAAAAATTGATGGGTTTGGTTTGATTTTAATAAAATGGCAACATATTCTTCCGAGGAAAATATTTTTAAATCAAAGTGGAAGGTTTCCTTAGTCACCATGATACCTAAACCAGGAAAGGATCACACAAAAGTTGAGTCATATAGGCCTATAAGCTTACTTTCTAATATATCAAAGCTGTTTGAGAGGCTGTTAGTGTCAAAATTAACATAGATGTATTCCTAATCACAAATTCGGCTTTAGAAGAGAACACAGCACAATTGAACAAACCCATCGTATAGTAAACGCCATAAGAAAAGCCTTTGAAGAAAGAAAATATTGTTCCGCTCTCTTCATCGATGTTTCTCAAGCTTTTGATAAAGTCTGGCATGAAAGATTATTACATAAATTAAAGCAAAATTTACCAGCAAACACACACAAGCTGCTAGAAAACTACTTAGTCGGTCGTCAATTTATTATTAAAGAAGGAAATTTCTTTAGTTCACCTCAGCCAATTGGCGCTGGAGTCCCACAGGGCAGCATTCTGGGGCCCCTATTATACTTAATTTATACTTCGGACTTGCCAACAAACAACTATACACAAACTTCGATATTTGCGGACGACACAGCTTTTCTAAGCGTGCACAAAAATCGTCATGAACCATCACGTTACTTACAGGATCATATATTTCAACTGGAAATATGGTTAAAACAATGGAGGATAAAAGTCAATGAGCAAAAATGCGTACATATAACATTCACCTTGCGTCGAGAATCATGCCCCCCTATTAAAATCAATAATCAAATAATACCTCAAAATTCGAATGTAAAATATCTCGGTATACATTTAGATCGACGTTTGACGTGGAAAAGCCATATAGAGGCAAAATTAACTCAAATGAAACTAAAAGCCATACAAATTCATTGGCTTATTGGAAGAAACTCTGTTCTTAGTCTCGACTGCAAACTCCTAATTTACAACTCTATTCTAAAGCCAATCTGGTGCTATGGTATTCAGTTATGGGGCACTGCCTCGGCTTCTAATATCGAAAAAATTCAAAGGCGCCAAAATAAACTTCTTCGAATAATCTCAGCTGCCCCTTGGTATGTTAAAAATTCAAATATTCACCAGGATCTTAATGTTCCTTTAGTAAAAACTATGATTACAAAATATGCAGTTAAATACTTAAAAAGGCTCGAATCGCATCCGAACCCACTAGCTCGAAATATTTTATATGATAGCGGCCACACTCGCTTAAGTAGAAGAGACACTGCAGCACTTATTTAATTAGATGAGCGATAAACACCTAGATAAGTGAACAGAACCCGTGATGAAGAAAATTTTTGTCTGGCACTGGCAGGACATAAAGTAAAGTATTAGGTTACTTTAGTAATAATAACAACTGTGATCAAAAAAGGACAAATTTTCTGTGATAATTTTTATATTTACATACATCTATTTTATTATTTTAAGTTTTGTGTTGTGCTGTCCACCTTTACAAAATACTGTGATATAATTTATAAATGATGTAAACTGACGAAAAAGATTATTGTAAGTTAATTTGTCAAAAATTAAGATTATAATTATTGTTATTATTGACTACTTTTTACTTTGTATTTTTACAATGTTGCCAGATTTTAATAAAAACTCAATCCCTGAAGAAGTTGGAAAGAATACCAACGAAACGTCGGATTTTATTGAGAATGAAATAAATAATCTTTTATCTACATTAAATTAATGACCTTGAAAGCCTGCATATAGGAAACTATATAAACTATTTTGATTAATTATTGTTAGTTCTTATTTAATGTATGAAGATTCAATAAATAATATTGCAAAAAAAAAAAATAAAAGTTTGAAACATAAATTATACAAAATTGGAAACAAAATTTACTGCCTGTTTTTCAAAATAAAATAAAATTTTCGGTACTGTGCAATAACTCCCAAATGAAATAAGTCCCAATGAAAAAATGAAATAAATCCCAAAAAATTTTCCATACAAATTGGGACTTATTTCATTATGAAATAACTCCCAATGCATTGGGACTTATTTCATAATTTTTGTTGGAAGTTATTTCATTATGAAATAACTCCCAAATGAAATAAGTCCCAACAGGTTTTTTGTTGGGAGTTATTTCATTTGGGAGTTATCATTGGCACTTATTTCATCGCAGTTGGGACTTATTTCATTTTAATTGCAAACACTATTTTATCGTTTTTATGGGCTCAGCGAATAAAGGCCTAACGAACTAACGCCTAATTTTTCAAAATGAAAGAATGCCTAAACAAGAACGCCTAAGAAGAAAGTGAAAGAACGTCTAACTTTAAAAATGAAGGAAAGTCTAATTATAAAAATGAAAGAAAGTCTAAATTGTTAGGGTTTCTTTCATTATGAATTAACACCTAATGAAAGAAAACCTAACCTAAGAATGTTTACAAGATAGTGTATGCATTTTGTAAAAGGGAAAACCAATTGCTTTTATAATTTTAAAAACTAATAATTTTCCCTTTTACAGAATGTTTACAAGATAGTGTATGCATTTTGTAAAAGGGAAAATCAATTGCTTTTATAATTTTAAAAACTAATAATTTTCCCTTTTACAGAATGTTTACAAGATAGTGTATGCATTTTGTAAAAGGGAAAATCAATTGCTTTTATAATTTTAAAAACTAATAATTTTCCCTTTTACAGAATGTTTACAAGATTATGTTCAATGTTCAATGATTTTTTTTTGTTTTTGACACAAGTCATTCACTAATTCAACCTTTGCCTTGCATTTTTTATTTAAACATACATAATACTTTTTATTTCTTATTAATGTTTTAAATTTATACAACTGTTTTTCTGATATTACATAAAGTAATTTTGAATTAATCCTCTTGCCAGAAATAATTTCGTAATCCATTTTTAATTATAATATAATTTTTAATGTCCAACACTTATGAATGACTTGCTCGTAGTGATAGAAGTTTAACGAATGACGACAACTGATAACAAGTTGCAAAAACATTTGTCTAACCGTAAATACAACTGTTAGTTTTCAATGAATTCACGCATAATAGTAATAAAAATCACACTTTTAGCAAAATGAAAAATCGCCTAACATTAATGAAAGAAAGCCTAACAATCAAAAATGAATAAATATCTAATTAGGCGTTTTTTCATTTTTGATTGTTAGGCTTTCTTTCATTATGAAAAATCACCTAACAATTTTAATGAAGGAATGCCTAAAATATTAGACATTCTTTCATAATGAACAACCGCCTAATTCCTATATAATTTTTTGTTGCAATTTTTAGGCATTATTTCATTTTTTTTAGGCGTTAGTTCGTTAGGCCTTTATTCGCTGAGCCGTTTTTATGAATGTTTAATTATTTTTTTAATTATTTTTGTCATCAAAGAAATGAATGAATCTAGAATGAAATGAATGTTTAATTTTTTTTTTAATAATTTTTGTTATCAAATTATGTATAATATACATAAATTTATACCTATAATTATTATTACTATTATGTATATGCTTACATATAATTGTGAAATAAAAAGCGTTCTGTAAAAGGAAACCAAAAAAATGGGAGTTAATTCATTTTTGTTGGGACTTATTTCATTGGAAGTTAATTCATTTTTATTGGGATTTATTTTTACATTTTGAAATAAGTCCCAAAAATTGGGACTTATTTCATTTTTGCCTTTGGAAGTTATTTCATTTTTTTCAGTTGGGCGTTATTTCATTTTTCATGGGACTTACTTCATTGGGAGTTATTTCATTGGGACTTATTTCATTTGGGAGTTATTGCACAGTACCAAAATTTTCGCTTGGGAATTTATATTGAAACAACAATAAAAAAACTCAAATTTGTTTTTGTTTTTAATATAAATTTCTAGACGAATATTTTTATTTTAGTGTGAAAAACAGGCGATTAAATTTTCATATTGAAGGGTTTTAGTCATGATACTAAAGGCTAACTCATTACAGGTAATCTTGGTGCTACAACAAGTACAACTCTACAAAAACCACAAGCATATTGTTGTTGTAAAATCATACAATATAAAAAATAAATGACGTTAGGCGAAAACATAAAATATTAAGTTTAACCAAGGTAAATTCATTAATCTATATAAATATATAAAAATAAAATGCTGTGTCTTAGTCTCGCTAAAACTCGAGAACTACTAGATCGATTTGTATGTTTTTTTTATTTTTTTTTTTTTTTTGTTCTGTTCGTCAATCACGAGGAAGGTTTAGAAAGAAAGAAAGTTCAGAAAAGCCCAAAAAGAAGGTAAAAAAATCGAAAAAAAGCGAAAATTGTGTTTTGAATGCAAATTTGACATTGCACCATTAATTGCTGTGGACTAGTCTACTACTGAACCGATTTTCCTAAAATTTGTACAGTTACATGACGTGAGCCCTTAAAAAAAATAGGCTTCTTATTTTTTCGATAGGGGTAGTGGAATTGGTACCCCCAATAGGATGCCAATACTAAATATCGCATATCTTAAGAGCCGCTGCACGCTTTTGGTAGTAGGATCTTCTGACCCCCAAAATTTAAATAAAATAGCAGCGGGGGAAGTGGTACCCTCTATTGGACGCCAATGTTAATTATCTCTTATCTTAAGAACTGTTTTAGTGAGAATGTTCAAACTTTGTAGAAGTCACTGTTATGGTCTACTACACTTTTAAAAATAAAAATAAAGTGGGTAGGCGCAGGGATAGAAATACCTCCCATAGGATGCATATATTAAATATCGCTCAACTGAAGAACTATTAAAGGAAGAGCCTTCAAACGTGGTTAAAGCCACTAATATGGTAAACTATAAATTTCAATATAAAAATGGGCGGGGTAGTCAGAGGAGGAGCAGTACCCCCCAAAGAACGTAAATGTTAAATACCTAATATCTGAAGACAAAAGTCTTCCAGCTTTTAAGGACCCAATCTTAAGATAAACTGCACCTTTCAAAATAAAAAAAAAGGGGGTAGGTGCAGGGGGAGCAATAAACCTTTATATAAAGACTGATAAACTACTGAACCTATTTTCCTGAATTTTAACACTAACATCACGTGAGCACCGAAAAAAATAGGCTACAAATTTTTTCGATAGGAGCAGGGGAAGTGGTACCTTCCACAGGATGCAATATAAAGTTAAGCTTATCTTAAGAACCAATGCACCCATTTTCTTGAACTTTTTGCAGTAAGCCCCGAAATTGAAATAAGGGATCGGCAGGGGAAGTGGTACCTTCCACAGGACACCAGTGTTAAATATTGCATATCTTAAGAACTGTTGTATTGATAATGTTCTTACTTGGTAGGAATAAATCTTAAAGTAAACTTCACCTTTAAAAATAAAAATTAGGTGGATAGGCACAGGTGAAGCAATACCCCCATAGGATCCATATATTAAATATCAAGTAAACGAAGAACTATTATAGCTAAGTGTTGATCTTCATTACATTGTTTTTATATTTATTGTATTCTAATGGCCAATTTTCAGGATTGATATTAAAACACATTTATGTTTAAAATCGTTTTAAATGCAAAATTCTCTTCTTCACTTAATACTTAAATCAAACTTATGGTGTTTTCTTTTCTACAAAAAATGTCACATTTTATTTAAAAAAATGCAATTTGGTGTTCGTTTCTTAAAAATGCTTTGCTCTCTAAGAGGGCAGCGTGTTTTATTCTAAAAAAATTCACCCTTAAATGGCATAAGGCATTGCACTTTACGCCCCGTATAAATCGAGAGTGTTGATAATGCCCTGTGTAAAGATGGCTTCTGTTTATATATAGGGTTACCAGACGAAGTTGGAAAAAAATCGCCTCTAATCAGGACAGTATAATTTTTAAGTTTTAATAGTAATTTTGTCTATTATTTTAAAGTAAAAACAAAAGAAAGCATAACATTATTAATGGTAGGTTGTCAGTGACATAAAATTTAAATGGATTCGGTGTTAAAAAATTGTTTTTGAAAAAAAACGTCAAATCAAGAAATCGTAAAAACTTGGTGTTAATAAATTCGCAATCTGGCAAAGATATTTTCTTGTTTACATATTTTATGAAAAACAAACTAAAGAAATTGGAATTTGGTCATTCATTTTGTTCATTTATTTATTTATTTAATATTAATATATTAACAAATTTGGGTTTATGTGTATTTTTTTTATATTTTGAAGAACATCCTTTTTGATTTATGTACATATTTTTTTATATATTGAAGAACAAACTTTTTGTCAGCTGTTAAAAACAGGGCGATCCAATTTTGTGTTTTGTTCTCGTCAAATAAAAAATTGCATTATTACATGTAAGGCAAGACATTTTATAAATGCACCTTTTAAAATGTGGTATTTTTTTTGTAGAAAAGAAAACACCATTAATTCACCGATGTGGTACACTTAATTTCAAGTTAAGTTTCTATTGTAATATTTTGGCAAGGTGGTCTCAATATCACGACAATACAACAACAAGAGGCAAAGCAATAACAATCAGCTGTTTTTTGAGACCACCTTGTAAATAAATTTACTTGTCTATGATATTTTTTTGTATTTAGTAGTGCTACCATACTTTTATCTTATTTAAATAAGACTTTTCAAATCAAACTCAAAAAATCAATATGTATTTAAATACGATTTAAGTTTTTATGAAAATTAACTTAATTTAGATTTAATTACTATCCTGAGAATTGGGCATAAGTATTTTTTATAAAATTTAATCTTTTTTTTATACTGAGTATTTATGTATTGTTTTGTTATTGTTAAATTAAATTACACACAACGGACCTCGAGCTTAATCATTTTAACTTAATAGTAAATTATTTTTTAAATAAAAATTTGCGGATAGACGGAAGAAGAGGAGTACCCCTATAGAACAAAAATATTTAATATCCAATATCTGAAGATAAAAGTCTTTAAGCATTGTAGGATCCACTCTTATGGTAAATTACACCTTTCAAGATAAAATGTAAGGGTGTAGGTGCAGGGGAAGCAATAAATAATACATTAATGAAAAAGCGTATGGTTGTTTGTTCCCTAAAGACTCCTTAACTATTGAAATTTTCACAGTAATTTTCTGATTACCCGACACATAGGCTATTACTATTTTTTAATTTTTAGGTGGGCGTATCACCTTCCATATATTGACATAAAGGATTTCAACATATTTGAAGTACTGTTACAGTGAAAATATTCCAATTTTGTACTGTAAAAGCAATAAAATTAAGTATGTACAAGATGCTTTGTTATCAATACACGAGATTTGTTTTAAACAAATTTTGATTGTTTTATTTCGATTGGGGTAGCAAAGCGCACCGGGTTAAGCTATTAATAATAAAAATTATTAATTAATAACGCACATGCACACACTGCAAATGAGAACATTTTTGGGAAAATGTTTGCAGAAAGGATTTGAAGGTTGAGTCTTGGAATAACTTAGCCAAGGCCCTCATTAAATTGGGTGATAAGCAAAGAGAACATAAAGTTTTAGAAGAGTCATTTATTTATTTATTTATTTATTTATTTCATAGAGTTACAAATTACAAATTATATTCTAACTTAATTAGCCGAGCCCCTAGCTTCTTATCCCCTAAACAAGGTCGAAAAATTGGTAGAAGCTCTTTAATCCTTTACCGCGAAGGAATTGATGTTGGTGAAAAAACAACTATTTGTTTAAATTTTTTTTAGTATTTTGTACCCAGCCAGCAAAATAAACCGACGTCGTGTAGATATCTGAGAGAAACGTCGGCAAAAAAAAAACGGAATCGTATACGAATTCTGTCAAATTTCTGACCCAAAAATGTATGGATTGGTTGTCACGAAATCTGACAGACATGTCTTGGGAAATTCTGATTTTTTGTCGGCATTTCTGATAGATATCTAACAGAAATCTAATGGGAAGATCTGATTTGTTAGCCGAGATTCTTTTTGCTTTCTAACTGATAGCTGAAAGAAATAATTTTATTGCAAAATATGTAAAAGTACATACATAATTATAAATTTTACACGTACGTACCTTTTTTATGCTTTTTATATTGAACAAATAAAATTAAAATTATTTTCAACTGAATGACAATTGTAATTATTTAAAAAAAAATAAGAAGTCTCGTTAGACAAATCGGAATTCTATTGGAAATATCTGTACATAAATTCCCCCCGATATATCCATGCGAAATCGATCAGAAATCGGCCAGACAGTAAGAATATTCAATGTGTGACTGAAATCTAAACAAAGTCTCTAAGAATGAAGTCAGACATTTGCACGAAATGTCTGATTCAGACAATGTCGGAGTAGTTTGCTGGCTGGGTATTTATTTCCTATTAATATGTTTTTTTTTTTCTCTTTTTTCTTATATGTATATGTATTTATTTTATGTTGACATTTTGTTCATGCCTGCTGGAAGTTTTCAACTTAAATGTAAACAAAAATAATAAACAAGTTTTGACATTCAACAATTATAAAGCTAAAAAAAAGTTAAGACCATCTGTAGTAAATTCGCCTTGGAGATGCTGTGAAAACTAACATTTTTTTTATATTTTATTGCATATTGCCAGAAAAAATGTTTAAATAACAATGTTCAATATCGAATCCACAAAATTCTGTTTGACTTGTTTTGTATACAAACAACAACAACAGCACTACAAGAAGAAAAATATGAATTTTTTTATTTTCAAGTTTAAAATAATTTATAAAAAAAAGAAAATTCCCGTATTCTTAGTTTAGTTTAGTATGTATTTAACATCAAATTTTCAAAGTTTAGTGATGACGAAAACATATCAAGCCATTATGCTGGTGTCTTTTAATTGTGAGTACTTCTGTAAAAAAAGGGAAATACAACAAAAGTGAAATATGTCTTAACAGGAAAATAAATAATAATAGTCTCTCTATTTCTCTCTTCCTCTGGGGTAAATGCTTAGAATTATTCAAAATTTTGTACATAAATATGCTGGCTTTAAATCTTCTTCTAACTGTTATTTCACACACAAATTAAATTGATGCTACATGAAATTCACGTTGTTTCAACTTAAAATAGCTTTTATTCAATGTGATTAATAGTGTTTTTTCAAAATCAATGTCATTTTGCTTTTATTTTACTAGAAATTAACATGAATTATAGTTATTTTCAAAGAATAAAATGTTATTCGCAAGTTTTTGTAAAATCATGTTAAATTAACATGAAATTACTATGAAGCAAAATCACTACCGAAAAATTAAAAATCAACCTTCTTTTCGACGAATTTAACATTGATTTTTCTCTGCTTTTTTTTAGTTTAAGCATAAATTTTAATAGAATTAAAGTAAGTTTAATTCTATGAAAAGTAAAATTGATTTTTATTTGCTGTGCTAAAACTTAAAAACTATTTACAACTACTTCTTCTTATTTTTCTAACAAGATACTTCTAACTACAACAAAATTGCATCGAAAAATTTTTTGTAAAAAAATTCTACAGAAATTCAATCTTGTCTCGAGGAATTTCATACGACGCATTTTCTGTTTCTGGAATAAATTATTGGTTTGCCACTTCATAAATTAAGACAGCAGTTTGAAGATTTTTGTCAAACACAAAAACATCTTGCAAAATCATCAATGCCCAGTTTTCATGATAGTAATTAAATCTAATTTAAGTTAATTTTCATAAAAACTTAAATCGTATTTAAAAACAGATTGATTTTTTGAGTTTTATCTTAAAAGTCTTATTTAAATAAGATAAAAGTATGGTAGAACTACTAAATACAAAAAATATCATAAAAAAGTATAATTATTTACAAGGTGGTCTCAAAAAACAGCTGATTGTTATTGCTTTGCCTCTTGTTGTTGTATTGTCGTGATATTGAGGCCACCTTGCAAAAATATTACAATAGAAACTTAAGTTGAAATTAAGTGTACCACATCGGTGAATTAAGTTTGATTTAAGTATTAAGTGAAGAAGAGAATTTTTCATTTAAAACGATTTTAAACATAAATGTGTTTTAATATCAATCCTGAAAATTGGCCACAAAAATAACACAGCAGATAGACATCGAACCATCGGAAATACTACTTCAAGCATTCAAATAACAGTAAGCTTAAATTTTAATAAAGTCATTATTGTCCCCAATTTTTTAAATAACTTACTAAATTTTATTTCAGTGCTAGAATTCTTTGATTTTGATAATACGGAAAATCCATTGAATAAAAACAAAAAATATGCTTTTTTCATCAGAAAATAACATAATATTCGAGTTTATATACATTTTTAAGCATTTTATAAAGAAAAATGCATTAACGGCAAAATATGCACAAACTAATCGACGCCATTTTCAGCAAAAATTGTGTTTCGGATAAATAACTTATTCACTTAGGGCCATTATTACAACCTAATGATAAAGTTGCTGATAGTTAACGTGAACAATAGCTATCTTGAACGATAAAGTGACCAAAAAGTTTTTTCCATTATTACAACTGTCCGATAAAATAAAAAATGTATTTTATATACTGTGGCAACATTGCAGTATATACCGACTACTTTTGGTTGTTTAAAATACGTAGTGGCAATAACTTAGTTTTGTTTTATTTATTAATTAAAAACAAAAGTAAATTTTTGTGCTTTATTTTTGGTTTTAATGGTAAATTGTTTTGTTTTTTGTGTTAAATTGTGTTTTTTGAAAAAGTTGAGTAATTTAAGACTATCATTGAAGTTACCATATCTTCAGCAAAAAATATGGCATCTTCAAGTTCTTAAAGTTCACTTGTAAAATTACCATGAGGACAAACCTGATGTTAGCTTATCAGTCACTTTTTAGGTTAATGTTAACTTGTAATAACCAAAAACTATTTATCTGTCAGATAGCATCCTAAAAATAACTATTTGTAAGTTGTAATAATGGCCCTTAATATTTTAACCTTCGAGAAAAAACATGCATTTGCATAAAAATCCATGCCCCAAAATATTACTTTTCAAAAATTCTCTAAAGTTATATAAATTGAAAACAAATTAACTACAAATTTAAAAAATTCCGAATAATTATGAAATGGCCATTAATTTCCTCTATATGAAAACAATTTATTTTACAAACTTTCATGATAATCGATTCATAATTTACTCATGATTTCTCGTAAAACACTCTCCCTTTAATCCGACTTTAAATACAACTTAAACCGGTTAAAATATATCGCATACTAAAGCACAACTCAAAATTTACCAAAATCTTTTTTTTTTTTTCATTATCCAAATTGCAAATCAAATCTATAGCAAGCACGGAAAGTGCGTTTGAGTCGTTGTCTTCTTGAACTTTTCTCCTTTAACATTTGTGGAACTCAATTTGACCATAAAATTGCAACCATGATTTTTAAGAAAGTTTTCTACCTTTCCTAAAAATTTTCTGCCAGGCCCACAATAACGACAAGAATATTTGGCTGACTTCCTAAACGCATGTTGCTTTGTAGTAATACATTGCAGCGTGTTCGTAAATGCAACCCTGAAAATTTTTACAATGTATTTTGTTCCCTTTTGCAACACTGTTGTAGTTAATACGCAAGGAAAAGCAACAAAGGCATCCAAATAAAAGTCGATGCAAAGCGAATGCAAGACAAAATACGATGGCGACGCAGGAAGATAAGTAAGCATTTTTTTGTTATAATTTATTATATTTCTCTATTCCACAAAGCCTTTTGTTTTTGGTATTCTTTTTGATACCCGTGATTCTTTCAGCAAAACAGCAAATCGTTTATGTTTTCTTTTTATAATGATTACAGCAATTTTGAGGCTGGAGTTTCCCTGTTCGCACAAATCTAAGACATTTTCCAATAAAATATGTTCTTCCCCCATTGTTCGCTTTATTATGAATGATACAATGCATGTAAATGTTCCTAAACGATTTCAGTGTTGCAAAGTATTAATATGCAACATATTAAAAAAGTTACTACACAATGTATCAACTCGGTTTATATACTGTATTGATACATTGTTAATATACGTTTAGGAAGTCAGCCTTTCTTTCGCATGTTTATATGGAAAACAATGACAAAAAACTAAAATTTGTTTTTGTTTTCAATATAAATATAAGAATGAAATGTTCTTGTTTTTCTTTGTTGTTGTATGAATAAAACGAAATTGACGATGAAGCATAAACAATATTTTATGATAGCAAATGCTAGTATAATATATGTATAATAATATAATATATCGTCGGTATACAAGAAAAACTGACCAAGTCCACATTTTTGAAAAAGTGAGATAATATGACTATTGGAGTGAGATAAATTGACTATATTGAATCAAATATAAGTTTAACCGCATTTATCTCCGAATGAAGTGATGTGGACTTGGTCAGTTTTTCTTGTATACCGACGATATAATAATATAATATAATATAATATATAACATACATATGTACATATATATCATATTAACATCTTTAAAATATGTATATCTCTTACGAACATTTTTATTTGGCTGTAAGTGCATAAATTCTCTCAATTTGCTTTTTCTCCCTTACTCACTAATACACAACCAAAAATTTTTTGGGCATCCCTGTTTTAAATATTCCGAGAGTGGTTTTTATGGAAAGAAAAAATAAAAAAGTTTCCCGGTGGGCATGGCACATCTTATACCAAACCAATATGAATGTCCTTATATCTAGAGAACACGGTTACTCTAAAAGCTTTTCAATTTCATATAAAGAATTTGGTTATCAATACACAATATCTACCAAAAAAAAAAAAAAAAGTGGATTGCATATAAAAACAATTGAGTTTTCTGTACGTGTGGAAAACGATTACGGCAAGTGTCTAAATTTGGAGCAAATTATTTTGATATTAACACAAGAGATCTATCAAAAATTGGAGTAGATTAGAGAAATTCTCATACACAGGCAATATAGATTTGTATATATGTGGAGAACGGAAACCGTAAAAGTATTCAAAATTTGGAACGAGTAGTTTGATTATCTATACAAAACATCTCTCAAAAAGGAAGTGGTTAAGAAAAGTTGTAGTCCCACCTCCCATACAGAGGCAACACAAGTTTCTGTATATTGAGGAAATGATAACAGCAACATTTTCAAAAATTTGGTACAAATAGATTGGTTATTTGTACGAAAAGTTTTTCGAATATTGAAAAGTTTTGAGTACAAACAATTTTATATTTCGAGGGGATTTTAAAAAATATTTTTTTATTTTCAAAGAATGTGGCCGAATTGCCCAGTCAGCACTCAAATTGCCATTACAGTTGCAATATTTATGAAACTCTAACATGCAATATTGCCTTGAACTCTGCAATGGTTAAAGTTTTCAGCAGAGCAAATTGATCGTTTGGGAGGAATGTACGTTGGCTCAAATTAAGTCATTAGAAGCAGTACACCGAACGATCCAAGATCTATTGGTGGGGCGATGATTCTGTTGGAAAGTGATTATCGCCAAAGGTTGTCAGTTATTTCATGGCAAACGCCAACTGGCAATCGACAACTAAAGCGATCGCCAGCAAGTCACTCATTATCATTCTTATAAGCGCCCCACAGATTCGAAGCCTGGCGAGCCCATTGGGGGGGTCAAATAACCGACATAATTTTTCATTTTAAACCGGAACCTATTTGTAATAAACTGAAATAAAAATATGTTGAATGCCTCAAAAAAAACTTTTTTTTTTAACCAGCAGTCGTCAATGGCTGTGAGTGTTAAGCGGCAAACCCCTCTGAAGAGACTGAGTGGTAACAATTGAAACATGTAAGTGTAACCCGTCCGTGAAGGCCTGGGTTCGAGCCCCGCGGCAGTCAAGAATGAAACATTTTCAATAAATTTTAATTATTTTCATGTCGTCAAATTACTTTCTTCATAAAAATAATTTATTGAAAACTAAATTTGATGAACTTTAGCCTAATTGAAAATATCAAAATTTGGATTAAAATGATACCTTAATTTTTGGTAACCCTTGTATAGCGTTGTTTATTCGCAATAACCAACGTATCCAAATTTGGTACAAGCATCTTGGTTATCAATACACAACATCCGAAAAGAAGTGGGCAGTATGTCAAAGTGGGCATGGCAGAAAATAGATTTATTTATGTCTAAAGAATCTTATAGAAGAAAGAACTTTCTGTTCTTACCACGGTGCAGGTGAAGCGTATATAAGATTCGGCATAGCCGAATATACCACTCCTACTTGTTATAACTCAACTTGGTGCAGTTGACCGTTGTTAATTACTTATTTTAAGCTAAAGTTTTTCAAATAAATAATTTAAAAGTTATTTATATCCCAAACATTTCCAATACATTATTTTTGTAACTTAAAATCCAAAAACTATTCATGCCGAAAAACTATAATGGTTTATAATTTATTTTTTTTTTTTTAAATTTTAAGCACGAATTCTATTGAGAAAAAAAAAACTAGAATTTTATTGAAACTGACCTCAATATCGATTAAACACTATTTGGTTGATTGTTGACCACTTAATGGCGAAAAAAGCAAAATGCATTTGATACAACATTTATAATTCATTTTAGTTTGTTTTTTTTTTTCTTATTTTGAAAACTTTTCATTTTTATTATTCCATTCACACTGACTGCACATTTACCCAAGAGAACAAAAGAAAATATAATAAAAATAAATTTAAAAAAACATGAAAATAAATGGCGTGAAAGCTTAAGTGTCGAATATCAATATCACTCACTTAAACGAATTTATATGTACAACGTACTTATGTATGAGTTCAAGTAAATGCTTGCTATGTATGAGTATGATGAAGGACTAGTAAAACTGAAATGACATGACAAAGTAATCATGACTTGCATAACGTTGCATTCAACAATACACCGAGTATTAAATTGCAATTACCAACTACTGTAAATTACATGTTCATATTATTAAATAACTATAAGTGGCATGAACACAATCACACTCAAACACACATGTACACACATATACATGCACACAATCAGACAAATTAATAGCATCTTGGAATTCCTATCGATTTAACTATTAACTACAAGAATGTTTTAAAATTTCGATTAAAGATCAGTTAAAATTACAAATTGCTTAACATGAACTAACATTTCCAGAAACATGTTTTTTTTATAAGTTGTTATTTTATAAGTTGTATAACACAACTGACTCTAAATAGCTTCAAATATCTTATCAAACAATTTATAAAAAAAAAATAAGATTTTAGGAAGGTAATCTGAAAAGTCATTTTAAATACTATTTTTTTATTTATTTATTTAGGTTTTACATTAGAATATAAATATTTTAATGCTAAAAGAAAAGCTATAGCTACGAGGCCTTAAGCTACAAAAAAGATAACTTTTAAGTATTACAAGTTCATAATTACAACTAAATAAAATTTTATGTGTGTTTTTAAATGTGGTGATACAGTCTAGTTAATCTTAAAACCTTTGTTAGTTCTCTAACAAATTTATTTGAGGGAGAGACGAGAGCAAGGATAGGGTCAGTGTGTCTAAAGATTAATTTTCGTTACTGTGTATAAAGCGGGCAATTGGATATATAATGTTTTATATTGACTGTTGTAGATCAGCGAAGGGCAGATAGAGAACATTAAATAAAAGAGAGTAAATTAGTTGATTTACACTTAGAGAAATTTTTGAAAATATTTTTAAATTGTATGTACATATGCAATACATATGTAAAAAAAAAAAAATTATATATATATATATTCATATGGTCACCTGAAATCGAAAATGCCGTGAGCAAAAACTTCAAAATGTGTACTATAGGTATGTAAATATGCAAAAAAAAAAAGGAATTCAGTTAGAAAACTTGATTATTATATAATTCATCATCCTACATGACTGCTGAAAAGTTTTTAAAACAAGCTGAAAAAAAACACATGAGCACAGCTTGATCACAACGCAATATTGTCAGTATACCACACGAAATTGCAAAATTTGCCAAAATAACAACATGCGAAACACTTCTGCTTCGTTGAAATTTATTAAGCAACTGAATACAATTTTATTTTTTTTCTTTCTGTTGTATTTGTTTTTCGGGTTGCCTTTGTTACTTTTTAGGCTTGAAACAATGAATTCAAGATTTTCAGTTTGTGGGCAGTAGTAAATGAGCGAAAACAACATCACACAAACACGTGTATGTGTTATACGGTAAATTTTTTCACATTCTGATTTCAATGTAGATATTGTTATTTCTTTTTGTTTTGACTGCTAGAAAATTGTTTTTTATTCATTTTCTCTATTTAAAATCTACTTTTATTAATTTAAAAAGTAGTATAACAAAACAAGTGTATGGTATGTTTTGGGGATTTTAAGGAATATCTTAGTAGGGAAATTTTTGTTTTTGTAGCAGCTCTGGTACAAAAAAACACGAAGAGCAAATGTAAAAACCCGAAAAACTTCGTAATCCAGGCAAACCAGCGCCCACCACTGTTGTAGATTGATCACAGTTGCATAATGTTTGATCATTTTTGCTTATTAAATGTCCGTGGGTTAATTTAGTATGTCCTAGTCGCAATATTAAAAATTTCATGAGATCTCGTTTTCCTACTTCGGTACTCGATGCCAGCTAATGTTTTATGTTGATTTTTGATGAGTTTATGTTCTTGTAGCAAATGTTTGCATTTTCCCAAGTCATAATACGTATAGGTATATGGGGGATTTCATGTCAAGTGACCCAATTTTTAAATCGATGTGTTCCGATTTGGATGAGATTTGTACCAAGGTTAGTCCTATTAGATATTAGTTTAGACACAAATTCAACAAGATCGGTCGAAAAGTTTCTGAGTTAGAGGGTTTGACATTTTGGCCAAAATTTGTCCCAAGTAGCTTCGATAGCTATTTGATTAATCTTTTGAAAAAAACTTTTTTGTTTTTAAATTTAAATCTTTATTTTTATTTATTTTTTTTTTTTACCGTTCTCGTGGAAAATGTGTGTCTAAGCTACTTTCCAATAGGACTTATCTTAGTGCAAATTTCATCCAAATCGGAAGACATCGATTTAAAAATTGGGTCACTTGGCATGAAATCCCCCATATGTATTGTTCTTCTATTGAGCTATTTAGTTATATCCTCAACGTTAAATTTTTGGGTTTTAATGAGAGTGGACTTAAAACCTTGTTTGGCATACGAATCTGTGCATTCTTTTCCCGTAATTTGCATGTGGCCTGGAACCCACACAAGGGAAAGCTTCTTATTTTTTTCGATTAAAGTTTCCCTAATTGTATTACCATAGGCATTATTGTTACATATTCACATTCGAAATTGCGTTTAAGGCAGATAAAGAATCAGTGCAAATTATGAATTTGCCCTTCTGTTTTTGACAAAATTCATTGCTTAATTTATGGCGATAATAATCGAACTATAACTCGGCAACTAGGAAATCTTAACTAACTTATTTGCATGAGTTACTGCATAGCTTGTATTTTCTTCACATTGTATACCGTCGGTATAAATGAAAATGCAGTCCTTCTGACTTTCGGTTACGCTTCAAATTAACCATTGATATTGAATGGGTAATGTTTTATGCTTAATATGTGTGTGAAGAGAGTAATCAATAAAGTCTTCCCTAAAGCTCCATGGAGGATTTTTAGGGGGGCTCGTTTCAACTGGGCTAATTTTTAGGTCTAGGTTAGGTTAGGTTAGGTTAAGAAGGGTTGTGCGCTAATGGGCACACCTCCACTCGGAGACCAATACAGTCCATTGTGAATCCCTTCAAGAAATATAGATAGAAGAAGAAGAAGTGAAAAAGTAGAGAAAAGGAAGTATACAATAGACGGAAAAAATTAGAAAGTAGGACCAATACCCCTCTTACAGTCCCCTCAACAGAAACAGCCGCGTTATTTCCCTGACAAACCCCAGTAGATCGGCCGGATTACATCCAGCTATGCACCCCAGTTCGTCGTGAAACCTATTCCCTAGCCACTTCTGCCTGAGACCTGATCGTCTCTAACTCCTCTGCGTCCTCGCACAATCTGCAAAAGTCCGGTATGGTGTTATCCCATTTGCTCGTAAAAGCCCTAACAGGACAGTGACCCGTCAAGAACCCTATAAGTGTTCTAAGACCAACCCTATCCAATCCCAGTAGAACCCTGGTTGCCCCCGCGTCCAATCTGGGCCATAGTGTCCCAGACACCCTGCAATCCATTCTGTCCCCCAGGATCGGTTAACGTCATCACGGAATTTCTCCTGTATCACCCTATAGTAGTAACATAGGGGGGGCTTAACCCCCCCGTCTCTTACCACTAAGTCGAGACTCGAACCCCCTCTCGCGAGTTCGTCCGCCACCTCATTCCCATCAACCATGCAGTGTCCTGGTACCCAACACAGTCTCACGTTGAATGCCTCCATGAGTTCCCTAAGAGCATTCCTACACCGCGCGACCAGGCAAGATCTCACGGTATAGTTCCTCAATGCCCGACGTAAATTGTCACCTCAGATCCACCCACGATGTGGTCCAGTTTCACCGCCGTCGCCCTTCAGATCGCTAGGATCTCAGCCTGGAAGACACTGCACTCATCAGGGAGTCTGAATGACCTTTTTACCTCGGTGTCCGCGATATATACACCGGCACCAGTGCCGGTTTCCATCTTGGATCCATCCGTTAATACTGCCCACCCCTCAAACAGTTTATTGGATCCACTCCAGATTTCCCTTTCCGGGAATTCCACCGGTGGTGTAACACCGAAGTCCAGAGTCGTAGTCCTATGATCCGAAATTCTCTCAAGAATAGTACCCCGATCAAGCAGACCCACCTCGTACAAGATTCTCGTGTGATCATCCCGCCTAGGTCTAACCAAGGAAGATGCGTAAAGTCTAAGTAGGTTCCTAGCAGCCACACTCCTCACATAATGCTCGATAGGGGATAGATATAGTAGGATGTCCAGCGCTGCCTGTGGAGTGCTGCCTCTTGCACCCGTGATGCCCAAAGATGCACTCCTTTGAACCTTGCTAAGCATCTTCCTATAGCTATCCACACTCAACGCGCCCCACCAAACAGTGCATCCATAGGTAAGTATAGGTCTAACCACCGATGTGTAAATCCAATTTACCATATCCGGCCTCAGACCCCAGCTCTTACCAATGGAGTTCCTGCATGTGTAGTAGGCATTGAGTCCCCTTTTCATCCTCTCCTGAGTATTTCTCTTCCAAGACAGTTTGCAGTCGAGAAAATTACCCAAGTATTTTGCACCGTTCGATAGAGGCAACTCGACACCATCTAACACTGGCCCCCTAAATCCCTCTATCCTGTACCTTCTGGTAAATAGCACCAGCTCAGTCTTCACAGGGTTAACACACAACCCCCTGTCCTTTGCCCATGCCGAGAGTTCGCCCAACATCACCTGCATAATTTCCCCGATCGTGGAAAGAAATTTTCCCATGACCAGCAGAACTATGTCATCCGCATAGGCAACAACTTTCCTGCCCATGGAATCAAATGACCTGAGGATCCCGTTGACCGCAAGCAACCACAGAAGAGGCGATAGTTTTCAAAAACTCTACTGATACACGAAGGTATTTTTTGAGTTTTCTTTGATTTCCGGAATTTCTGAACTACAGTGTTTAAATACTAATTTAGCGTGATTATATGATATGCAATCTCTTCGAGAATTACGCAAAATATATTTAATGCGATGTTTGTAATGATTTATTTCATCTATATCAATTTTTTATCGACTCAGAATGACTTTCCGAATTATCTACCAATATTCGTTGCCCGGCTTGTTGTCTATGCTTTGAAACCTTCGAAGTTTTTTACTACTAGCATCGGATGGATCCGAGTGGAAGGAATTTGCAATGGAAATATATGATACAAAAACAATTAAATTAATGGATGTCTTAGTAAGAGTGCACTTTTTAAATTTGGTGTCATTTTTTGTGCATGTGGCAGCTCTGAAATTTGGCAGCTGTCACATTTGTTAATTCCGATTATTAAAAATTAAACGCTTTGCGTTTTTGAAAAAATACATGTTTTGATTTTAAAAGGAAAAAGTGTATTTTTACTTGAACATCCTTTTTAAAACAGATCAAGGTAAAAGGATGAAATCGGATCTGCAGCCGTCACACTGATAGATTTTCTCCCTTTAAGCTAGCCACCTGGGACATTTCTTTCCTATATATAAATAACTTTTCTGTTTAAGAATTATCTAAGTAAATTCTAACCCCTTAAATATCTAATAGATTTTCTTTAAAAAATTTTATAAAAACCAATCTGTTTGTAATGAAATTTGGATCTTCGCTTCGAGAAAGTTTGTTATTGTTTACCACTTTTTAAGTCTTTACTAAATATTCATATGACTTTTTTGCTTGGGTGAACAGGGGCCAAATAACGGCATTCGATATTGATCGAAATTTTAATTTAAATTGCATTGAAATCTCGATCGATTTCGAATGCCGCAATTTGGCCCCAGGTTTTAAATTTTCCAGAAAATGGGGTGTAAACAAATAATGCCAGTTACTCAAAAAAGAAAAACCGAGATTATAGAGGACACCTTGTTATATTTATAACATCGTATTGAATATATATTTTCCACCACCACAAATTCAATACTAAATCTCTTAAGAATATAACTAAAATACCTACTAGACAAAATACTTACAAATGGAAAAATATTGAAATCCTTATTTTTTTTAAATTCCTATTTCAATTTACTTTTACAGTTGGAAAATAATTGGATTTATTGTAGTCATGAAAATATTTCCAAAAAAAAAGGTCTTCAAAAATATTTCAAGATTACACTGTACAACATTGAAAAGAATAGCAATCGATTCTGATAGAGGAGAAAAAAAAATACAAGTGTATTGTCATTTTGAAAGATCACATCGGAATTTTATTTTATGGGGGGATTTAAGTTTTCTCCTTTCTTTTGGTATAAGAAACTATATCGCACTTGATCAGCAAGAGGGTTTTAACTCAAAATTTTTAATTTTTTACATTTTGGAAATCAACACGTAATATTTCTATTTACCCCCTGTAAAAATGTCGTGCTATTTTCTCTCCTTTTTTGTAATTAATCAGTTGGCTTAAAAATTCTTTTTTATATGCTTTTAATATTAAATTAAAACTAGTTTTGCTTCTCTAGTGAAAAAGTAGTGAAAAAGTGAGTAGAGCTGAATCGTGACTCATAATTTCTTGTATTTATACGCACTCATACTTATTGCAATGTTATTCAAGCTCATATTCACTCAGAAGTTGGATGTTATTCATCGTACTCATACTTAGCAACATTTGTAGTGATTGCTTTAGATCAGGGATTTCTAAAAATTTTTTGGTTGTGTATTAGTGAGTACCAGAGAGTAACAAATTGAGAGAATGCATTTATTTACAGCCGCAGAAAAGTTTTAGTAATAGGATATTTTTTAAGTTTTTATTTTATAAGTTGTATAACACAACTGACTCTAAATCAGTTTCAAATATCTTATCAAACAATACACTATGCCAATTTTAAAGCAGAATTTTAAAAAAAATTGCAAGTCTGGATGATGACGAAGTAGAACAACTTCGATAATGCCATTTATTTTTTTTTTTTTCTCCCCTAGAATTTATAATTGGAATATTTTATTCTCGAAAAAAGTATTTTCCGTGAGAAAAAATGTCTTTGGAGTATTCGTGATTAGGCTGAAAATATGTAGGGCAACAACAACAAAAAATCATCTCCTCTAACAGAATCCATTGTCAAAAAAAGTTCGAAATTGTTGTACAGTGTTGAAATAAAACTTCTTAACAAAAAATATTTTATATTTTAACATATAAAATTAGGTTTTAACACTCACCTTAGTCTCAATACCTTCCAAATAGAATTCAGTTGTTTATTCAATTCAATTTGTCAATGCTCAGCAGCTTCGCTCGTTCTGCTACATGAAACCCCAACATCAATTGTCAATGAACAGCAACTGAAAGAGGTTAATAAATAGAATGGAATGATATTAGACACCAATTTATTTGTAAATGCTCGTATAAACAAGTCAAAATAATGGAAAAAAGTGATGAAAAGAGACACTTTTGAAAGATTTAACTCGAAAGAAAAAAAATTAAATACAGCCAATCACAAAAGAATAATCTTAATAGTACCACAAATAAATGTATTTTTACACTGGCTTAAATCTATTTTTTTTCATTCAATTTCCAAAATCGCCTTCTTCAATTTTTATGCGTTAAAGAAAGTTCATTCTTATTATAACTAACAAATGACATGTTAAATTTAAGAACACAAACATAGAATTTATGGGTGAAAAATGCTCATCATCATCTTTAAAACATCTTCATTATCCAGATACTTTAAAACGAGCAGCAGTCTGTGATATAAATTAAAGACTTCTTACACCCAGAGAAAAATATGCTTCGATGTGATAACAAATAACTCATACATACCTGGGTGTTTCTACGTTAAGAGGTACTATCTACGGCTACATTAAAAAATCATATATAATTAAAAAATTTGTGGAAATATCAAACGTGTTTAATAACTTTTTTGACAATAAATTGCAATACCTAAATTACCTAAGTTTAGTCATAACTTTGTGTTTACCTAGAAAAAAGTATCTACCCTGGCCTGTCCCTTTACTATTCTGTAACAAAATCTTTGAAATTTAACACATTACTAATTCATTAAATAACTAATCGTTATTTATTACATAAAGTAAATAACAATAAAAGTCGTTTAAATAAACTTTCAAATTACTTTCATATTCTATTAAAAAAAATTACATAGGTTTTGTCCCTCGTATTTTAAGTCTCCTCCCCTGCACATTTTTCGACCGTTTAAAAATGCCGCTAAAATGCGTTGACGCTGCAAATTTAAATTGCAGAACATTTGTTTCGAAGTGAGTTTAACAATAAAAATCGAGCGAGCCATTAGCGTACTCTTATTGGGCCGATAATTCGACCACACCACTCGGATCGCTCGCACGTGTCAGTGATTGATGTATCTCCCCTGGTGAGTTTTATTCGCTTGTTATTTGTGGCTTAAGTTTGTTTGTAATATTTATTTATTTTAATTTCAGTATAATTTACTGTGTTAGTTTGTTTTTTCTTTATGATACATATTTTTCTGATTGTGCTAGTTTTTTAATGAAACAATCTCTACCCTGCCATATTTCCCCTGCTTCATCTGATGCCAGGGTAGAGATTTTACGTCCAGGGTAGATAAGGAAGTGAGATATTACTTCTTTCTTAGTATTTCATGTATATTATTTTACGTTAAACCAACACATATCCACTATATACGTTATAAGTGTTTTAACGCTTTAAAAATGTATGTATGCCTTATTTAATATAAAAAATTATAAAAAATCGTGCTAACCAACTTTTTACTATCATCAATCGTTATATTTTTTAATGTTTGTTTTTATAAGTAGAAGTTCTTATTTAAGTTTAAAGTTTTTATTGGAGCATAGATGATCTATATGTTTTTGTTACCTTATATTGCAAAATATATGCAATTAATAATTTACTTTTTTTCGACTACGTTTATGTAAGCAGATACTAAGTATTTTGGTTTTCTATGTTACATAAAAGAAGACTGTATGGAAATTTTAGGTTAATTTTTTTTTGTTTTAAACTATCACCAAATATTGAATAAATAAAGTTGATTCTTACAAAAATAAGGTTTGTTTTCAATTTTTATTTTCCCTGTAAAGTAAGGTATCCTGTCCTGGCCTTCATGTCTTTACCCTGTGTACAGTATCTCCCCTATTCACTTAAAATACCGGTAAAAGTAGATTACTTGACTGGCCATTATTAAACATTCCTTCAAACTACCTGATTAAATACGATTATATTGAAGAAAGTTTTTATTTTAAATATTTTTATCACGCCTCCATTCCTAATATAAGATAACCTCTTTACGTAGAAAGACCCACCTACAGTCAGGTTTCAGAAAATAATATTTTAAAATTATTTACGTCTACGTAACTAATACAGTTATGGTATATCTGCTGACTTTAAACATGTTCTGGTTAAAAATGACAAAAATTAGCTTACCACTAATAATTGTTTGGTTATAAATTAACAATAGTGTTTTCCTTTTTTCCAAAATATGGTTAAATTCACCATAGTCTTTTTTACAAGCAACCATATAATGGTTAAATAATTCCTCCGTTATGATGCTTTGACTTTCTTAATTTGCAGGATTAAGAGCAAGTGGATATAGAAGATAACAGCCATAAACATGCTATGCTTAAATATTAGGGTATTCAAACGATTACCCGTTGTTCGATTAATCGATTAATTTTGGGCGATTAACTGTTCGAATAATTTAAATTTGCTTACATTCGATTAACGAATATCTCGAATAATTAATCGATTTATCAAAAAAAATTTTTTTAAAGTCAGTGGTTTCCCGATTTAACGAACTATCGATTTGGCGAATTTGGGATTTAACGAACAGGCAAAAAATTTATCTTCGGTACTGTGTATAACGAATAAAAATCCAATTTGGTACTCGATGTAATGAACAAATAAAAATAATATACAAAAAGTTCGTTAAACGTTTTTAAATACATAGATGGAGTAGTCAGGCAAACAGTTGTAGTCTTGACGAAGATAAAGAAATTAACGCACGATTAGAAAAAGATGTACCTGCTGATGTAGGGGTAAAAATTAAACACAGAGCTGTTATCAAAAGCTTTGATGTATGTATCCAGTGGGGGGGACAGGAAAATAATATCGATATATACAACACATTTAGGGCTTTCATGATATCGCTTAAAAGTCTCGCAATCTATACAAACTGTGCATATTTACGCCCTCACAAATGAATTGTCAAAAATTGTATGAGAATTAATTTGCACAACCTTCGTAAATTTCTGCAGTAATTTTAACTCGTAAACGTGCACAGTTCAATTGTGCATTTATAAATTAATTTTTAATGCTTACCGCCATTTCCGTTGAAAAATTCAAGTATTTATAAATCACAAACAAAAAATTCTTGCAATAATTTCAGCACTTTAGTCTTTTGGCTTTCTTGGTGCGTTTTTAAAAACAAATTTCACATTTTAATCACAAATTTTAATATTTTTTTTAATTTTAATTTATTTTCCCATTGACGTTTCTTACAAATTGGCATTAATTGTTGAAAATAACACTCAAATTAACACTAAAAATAAATTCATGAAACGAGTCTCGCAAGTTTGCCCATTTGCACAAATGGCAATTTCAAGCGATATCATGAAAACCGTTATTAATTTTGAGCTTCAAGAGAAAGCAATTGAAAAAAGTTTAAAGAAATCCCAAAAACAAACGTCAATAACAAGTTTCTTAAAATAATTATGTGCTTTTTTATTTTTTTTTTTTTTAAATATTTACTTTTTTCATTAATTTTATTTTATAAAATCCAGTTACTTGTAATACAATATGATATAAATTGTTCTTTTAATTTGTTGTTACATGAATAAATATTTTTTTTAGTACTGGATTTATCGAATTTTTGCAATTCAACGAACAGGGCTGACAATCAATTGTTCGTTAAATCGGGAAACCACTGTATTAGTTATTTTCTTTTATGTAAAAAAACAAGCTGCTACGTTTTTAATACTCTTTTATTGTTTCTTTGTTCAGGAACATTTCCTTCGAGTAACAATTTTTTTAAAATATAGTTTAGCACAAAGACTCAAACGAAAGAGTTGGGGAATAATTTATTTTTAAGAATGTTTAGTACAGACTTTCACCACAATGATTCAGATGAAGAAGATGATTTTTTTTTTTGAGGCAAATGAAAAAACCTTCTGCCACATCTTAACAACACTATTTATAGTACATTCATATTAAAATTGTTAACTAATCAAAAAGACATTCAAGTGGTATAATGGAAGACGACAAATTTTTAGAAAAGACAAGAAAAGGATCAGAGAAATTAGATATGCTTTATTACGCTTACTTTCAATCTCTCCAACGTCAATAACAAGTGAAAGAAGCTTTTCTTAATCAAGTTTCATCAAAATAAAAGAAAAAATGAAACATAAATATTTAAGCTGTATACTCTTTTTGAAAGATTTTTTAGAAGACTAGCTTAAATTATAAAGCAATTTTTTATTTAAAAAATGTGTCTCTTTTATTACATGAAGTACCTTTTGATAAATTGTTGTTACTTTTTCAAAAAAAATTTTATGTTAAAAAATAAATTGTTTTAGTCTTATTTTTAAACTTCTAAACTGGACAAAATTTTAATTATTCGATTAACCGAATAATTTTCAATTGTTCGATTATTATTCGATTAAAATTTTACCTCGAATAATTATTTGCGCGATTAATCGATTAATACAAAACATGGATTAATTGAATAACCTATCAAATATGTTATGTTTAAATCTGATAAACTATGACGTTCCTAACAATTGGGGTCATCCACAACGACCACATTGCCCTGTAATTAATGAAATAAACAGATATGTAGGTGGATAAAACCTTAACTTCAGGGCGGTAAAATTCACCCGGGCCAATTAATGATTTTAAAATGGCAATCTTCGACCAGTCCAGAGATAGTTTAGACTCCAAATGTCTCCTCGTCCTTGAATCCTCGCCAAATGGACATTTCAAAGGATTTAAACAAGATGGTGCCAAAATCAAGCAACCATAAAAACTAGGATTTTATTACAATTCGGTTACGGCTAGGAGGCTAAGTTACTAAAATGTAATAAACTTTATGTGCTAAATAAATTCACATGTTCGTTGGCCGCCCCGGTCATGCGGTCATACTTCTAACTGTGGCTAAATTAAACATAATCCCTTGTATTCATAAACATTGATTATATTTAACAAACGTTTATTTAGTCGAATATAACTTAAAATATTTGAATGAATGCAGGCCAGTATGTTTTAAGTTTTTCGTTAAAAATAGTTTTGTTGATGCGTTTTTTCTAGGTTTATTTAACCTTATCTTGACACCTTAGAAAATCTTACAAAAAAATCGCTTATCAAATCAAATCGCTTATAAATAATGACCAATGTTGTAGGCAGTGTTGCCAATTTAGCAATTTCAATGCTAGATCTAGCATGAAAAGAAGTGATTCAGCATGTAGCATATTTTCTAGCATTATTTAAGTATTTCTAGCATTGTTTAGTTCATGTGGTATTTAAAATGTTTTCCATTAATGTTCAATACAAGTATTAAAGAAAACAAACGAAAGATTATAACATTGAATTAGATCTAAAAAATGCAACACTGTAAATGCTCAATGATGTGGATAAAAATAAACTGAAATAAAAATCAAAAAAGAAAAAAAAAATTTTAAAAATTAGTAAAACCTTTTCACAAAAGTTTCACAAAGATTGGATAAAGCACCTTAAGTAAAAATAAAGGGTGAAAGAAAACGATGAAAAACCTTTCGAAACTCCTGCAAATGCGATATATTTCTAAATTAAGTGGCCTCTAGCAGCATTCAAAACAAGAAAGCACAAAAATGCAACGGATATATGTAACTGAAAACCATCCTATCCCTTTTAAAAAAATTTGTAACAATTTTCAGCAGAGGCGGTATTAAGTTTATGTACAATTCGGTTGCACCTGCCGATCATCTGACAAACCTTTGTAAAGGGCAATTTGACACCTCGTCGCAGAAGCTGATGAACAAAATACCGGTTTATTAATAAAAATGTGCTTGGCTCTTACTTTAATAAAGATTTTTCTATATTTTTTATATAATTATTTTTTGCATTTATTTTGCATTTTTTTAACAAAATCTAGAATTTTTCCTCAATAAGTTTTGGCAACACTGGTCGTAGGAGCTGCCAGGCACGTTGGTTACTAATTTAGGCCAAAAAAAGTTGGTAATCATCGAGCTATGACTAGTCTAAAATACTCACCAATCAGGAGGGGCTTTTTGGGGATTCATATAAATATGGATCGTTTGTGGAACGACAATTTCCACAATTTCCTCCAAATATGGATCTCATGAAGGGTCAGCTTCAGTTTTATGGTTTTCGTATGCAGTTTAACGTTATACCCGTCCATATGTTAACTTGGCATAACAGACTTAATTAATGACGGCCAATTTGAAAGTTAAAGCTTCAACAATAAGTCCGCTTTCAACTGTCAAAGTTTGGAGGATCCTTATAGAAGACCCTTTTATAATTGTGGTAATTACCTTAGAATGTTCGATTGAATTTTTATTTACTATGACTACGTATATAAAAATTTTCTGCAATAATATTAATGAAGGTGTTTGTGAACAAAATAAACCATATTATTTCTCTGGGTGTACTAAACACTATAATATACTTTTACAAATTTATTTGAAGCGAAATTTTACTTACAAAATTGTCCCAAATTGATGGAAAAAATGTCAATTTTTAAAGAATTGCCCCACTTTTTCCATTTGTATTTGTTATTTATTTTTTTTTATATAGTTTTTTTCTTTTTTTTTCTGTTTCAAATGAATAAAACACTATAGAATTAAGAGAAAATCCTTTAATGCTGTCATAATGAACACACATAAATAAAACAAAATACTTACACTGACAAATTCGTATACTGAAGTCTTAGAAATAAATGAAATTTTACTACACAAAAGTAAAAAATCTACTTAGAGATAGACAAGGAAGTCAATGTATTACTTAAACTTAACACGTATATACTTTCTCGAACACATATACATATGTTTATAACTATTTACAGTTGCACTATGGCGTAAAATCAAAGAAAAAGAGTATTAAATATTTAAGCTCTTAAGTACTTAAGTAATTTCCTTAGACAAACAAAAGTTGTCGACTATTTGTTTCTTTATGTTAAATACAAGGACGACAAATTAAAAAAAAATAGGTTTTTCTTTAATATTCATTAAGTGGATGAAGTGGTATATCAGGGCATATTTAATGTGTCGTTCCGTGTGTAACAGCAAAAAAAATTCATATAAGGCTTGGATTTTTTTAAAATTATTTTCTCTCCTTCTAAAGAAAAAAACCGTTTTGATGACAAATTATTAAAAATGTCAGTAAAATCTGGAAAGAAAGAATAATGTTTTGATCCGACTGCTTGGAGGTCGGCAGCCCATTAAACTTAACCTATATTCCCATCCCCAACAAATCGGTATCGCAAATACTTTGGGAGTAAAAATTTCTATTGTGAATTAATTGTCAGTGCTTTATAAAAAAAAGTCTCTAGTGTGAATAACTTGTCAGTGGCTTGTATTGTGAAAGAAAAATATACGAAATTAAAAACTAACAAAAATATAATAAATGAATTAATGAAAAGTGTATATCTTCATTTTCTTTATGTACACTTTATGTACTAAATTGACATGTTCCCTTCTCGTTCACATCAACACTTGCTGGGAATTTATTTAGTAAAATTACTCGCGGGAGCAAACTTTGGCGATGCCAAATTTTTTAAGTTTAGGAATTCATTCCCAAAAAATTTGCTATGGAAATCATTCACAATACGAAATGTTTGTGATAGCGGTGTTTATTAAAGAAAACCTAAAATCATATTGAATCAGTTGTCCGTTGCCATATCGAACTATGTTTTTATTTTCTTTCGGTGTTTATTTCATGTCAATCGATTAATTATTAAAGAAGTTTTATTTTGTTTAATTGCACGTCACTGTGCATCGCACACATACAAATGAACAGTACGTATTTGTTTATGTTTTGTAGTTGATATAATTTTACTAACACAAGCACATCTGATTACGATATTAATGTTTTTGTTAAGAACATCCTTTCAATGTTGCTTTCATAAGAGAGTCAGTTAGCAAAAAGAAGTACAAAGTTCTTTTATATTAAAATATTTTTTATAAATAAAAAAAAATTATATTTTTTTTTTCCTTTTAAAAAAGTACTTCCTATAATTCAGTAAATTTCTTTTTTAAAAATCTTTTAAGTTTTATGCCAATCTTTTACATGGCTCTGGCATGTTGATACAACATGTTGTAGATGTTTCACTGACACTTTATAAAATGTTTAAATTTTTTCACTTCACCTTAATCATAATCAACGTCTCGTGTTTTTTTTTGTAATAAAGTGTAAATTTGCCACATGCTGCGTTTTTTTGGGTTTTTAAATAATTTTCATGCTGAAAGAATATTAAAAATGATGTGATTTCCCAAAATGTTTCCTTGCCACTTCATCGACCAGAAAATGGCAGAAAATACTTTTTTGTTAATTAAATAAAAAATGTATATACATTTTTTTAGTACTTTGAAAATTGCTAAAAAAAAAAAAAAGTTAATTAGGGAAGAAACGTTATTAAAGCCCTTATGACACTACATTTTTAATGCATTGTTAAAGTTTTGGTGAACAGTACAAATATAATGTAATACAAAAATTTACCAAGTGCAAAGAGTTAAGCTGTATTCAGATTAATGGCAAGCTGTCAAAAATTTAACTAAAGTTATCGATAAAAAATGAAGTTATGTCAAAAAAAATGTAAAATTGTTTAACTTAAAATTGACATTTCCAGCTTGAAATATTAAAAGTGTTGCTGAATCAGCGGTTTATGGGCAAATTCAGCGATTTACCGCTTTTTGTTTTTAGGTTTCTCATAAACAAAAAGTTGGCAGCATTTAATAAAATAAACAAAACAGGGATGGCTAAGTTGTTTCAATTGTTCTTTTTTGTTGATACTTTTTTAACTAAGATTTATAATACCTTTTTGTGGTGTTTTTTATGAACATAATTAAAATTAATTTCAACTAAAAAAAATCTTTTAGTACAATTAGGGTAAAAAACTATAATTTTTAAAGGTTGTTGGTACAATATTAAAAATTCTCAACGCCATCCCTGAAACAAAAACATAACATACATATAGTTTGCTCTTTCTTACATTTACTGTTTCTTTCTATCAATTCTATATCAATTAATGAATAAAAAATGTAGTGTCATAAGGGCTTAAATAAGAGATATCAGTGATGGGGCGTATGACTAATTTTAATTTAGAAAATAATTTAAAATTACTTATACGTCAAAAAGAGAATTAAACATTTTGTTTAGTTTATCCAAAAACTAATCAAATTTAAAATTATGTATCTAATAATATTTAAGGTTCAATTAGACGCGCCCTACCATTATTCCATAGCCGTTACAGATGTTTATCAGGGGTGTGCTAGAAATCGAAAACGTAAAACGCAAGAATTTTAAAAGCCTTTTTTTTAAGTTTTATGACAAATATTAGACAAATATTTCTCTATTAAACAGAATTTTACAACAAAAATTATAAATATTAGATTGAAAGTTTATTAAAAACAATTTCCAAATTCTTGCGTTTTTGTTTTCGATTTGCAGCACACCCCCGTATGGCAAAAGAAAAAAAAAACAAAACTCAATTGATTTCAAAAACGTGCTACAAAATGTACTATAATAAAATTGAAACTTTACAAAATATTTTACAGAAGACTGCCAAAGCAACCACATCATTAAATTAAATTTCTTATAATTACAATTCATTAAACTGCTTTAAAACTTTACAATTTTTCTTCATAAAAAATCTTACACTCTTGTTAATTTATAAATATTAAGATCAAATGTCAGTAAAAAAACTCAAAAAATCTTAACTCCTGCAAATAAAGCAAACTAAAATAAATAAAATAAAATGCAATAAAAATAAACAAAAACCTTTACAATCCTTAAAAGAGAGGACCAGACAAATCAAGTTAATGCCAGAAAATCTTTTAAGTAAATTTTAAAGATTTTGCGAAATAAATTCTACAGCATAGAAAATTTTAAGCAAAGAAAAAAAAAAGGACCAGACAGCAACGAACAGAAAAAATGCAATTTGTATAATTCTTAAGTCTTAAATTATTTATGGTTATTTCAGTCTGTTCTCTTGCTGGCTGAAAAGATTAAATAAATTAAAGTCAAATTTATTTAGTAAGGAGCTGAAAATAATTTCGCATTTAAGAATTTTGGTTAAAATTATGAATTAAATGCAGTGGTGGGCAACAAATGCTTTTTACTGTCAACGTTTTTATATATGTATAAAGCAGCCTGGTTTATAAAAATAACAACAACGTTATGGTAGAGCAAAAACAATTTGAGGTTTTCTTTTGTAATTTTGAAAAAAAAAAGAGACGAAACAAACGCTATTAATGTACAACAGGGCTGGCTAAATTGGTAAAATTGTACTGGTGCATCAATTTAAAAACTATCCCAGTTTTCTAAGTGAACTTTAGAGTGCTCTTAAAAAATTACCAAGAGATTTCTTACCCTCCCCGACCCTAGAAGTATTTTATGTATTGTAGATATACGTTGCGTTTAATATTAGGATAAGAAGTCAACGGTTACTGGCTCCGCAACGGCGCTGAAATATCAAAGTGCATTTGGAAAGGCATAGAAACATTTTTTTTATTTTGAGTTTTTGTAAAAATTACTTTAGCAATTAAATGTAACAGAATAGAAATGTTTACGTTATTATCGTTCTAATAATATATAACTGACGAAATTCGATAAGCAATTTTTTAAGCTATTAAAATTTCCCCAGGCCTTTAACATATCTCAGGCCACTTTAACAAGAAATGTTGGAACAACATTAACATATTTTGTATTGCTGGATCAATTATAAAAAAACTATGTGCTTTTGTTTGCCTCTCCTTAATCCTTATAAATAAAAAGACGTATTGTATTGTATTTTTTTTTTTTTTATCTAAAGGGTGGTTAAATTTCAAGGGCCGATGTTGATTTTGAATAAAACACAAACTATTTAGGAAATTATTGTAATTTTATTTTATTATGATATATTGGTATTACTCAATTATGTGTGGAACAAAATATCGGCCAAATAGGCGCCGCGACCACGGCGGCACACCTCCATCCGATGGTTCAAATTTTCGATGACCCTGAGGCATAATGGAGGTTCTATGCCGTTAATGTGCCGAATTATCTCATCCTTTAGCTCTTGAATTGTTGCTGGCTTATCGACGTACACCTTTTCTTTCAAATAACCCCAAAGAAAAAAGTCCAACGGTGTCAAATCACATGATCTTGGCGGCCAATTGACATCGCCATTACGTGAGATAACACGGCCATTGAATTTGTTGCGCAAAAGAGCCATTGTTTCGTTAGCTGTGTGGCAAGTGGCACCGTCCTGCTGAAACCACATATCGTCCACATCCATATCTTCCAATTCGGGCCATAAAAAGTTCGTTATCATCTCACGATAGCGAACACCATTCACAGTAACTGCCTGACCGGCCTCATTTTGGAGAAAATACGGCCCGATGATGCCGCCAGCCCATAAACCGCACCAAGCAGTCACTCTTTGTGGGTGCATTGGTTTTTGACAATCACTTTTGGATTATTATTCGCCCAAATGCGGAAATTCTGCTTATCGACAAATCCACTGAGGTGGAAATGTGCCTCATTACTGAAGATGATTTTCTTCGAAATTTATCATCCATTTTCATAATAAGTCTGGATAACTTTAACACGTTGTTGGATTGTGTATCTCTCCAGGGTTCAAATTGAGTAAGTCTGTAATAGAGAAATGTCAAATAAAATTCGGAAAAAAACTTGGCGTTTAGGTGTGGTTCACATTCAACATCGGCCCTTACAATTTAACCACCCTTTATATATTTCGAACAAACAGTTCATCTTCAGGATCTTTACCAAGAACACTAATAAGCAGGGACATAACAGTTATAACCAATATTTGAAAAAATCCTGAAATAATAATTAATCACGAATTTTTAAAACCTGCTCTCTGAATAATTGTTACAAATAACCAATATTTTTTTGGTCTTTGATAACCGTTATAGTTTGTTTTTGTTTTTTTTGGGCTTCCATAACCATTACAAAAGATTTTAATTTTTTTTGGTCTTCAGTAACCATTACAAAAGACTTTTATTTTTTTTGGTCTTCTATAACCATTATTAAAGATTTTAATTTTTTTGGTCTTCCGTAACCATTACAAAATATTTTTATTTTTTTCGGTCTTCTATAACCACGCTACAGTTCGCAAATCTTAAGATATTTTTATAAAATTTCGCACACTGACTTATATTTGCACAAGGACGAACTTTTTTTCTGCTCTGAAAATTATACTCAGTGACTTATGCTGCAACTTATCTGAGCGAACATTGCGTTCATTAATGTTTGTAAAATTAAATTTTTAAAGAAATACATATGTAGATATATCTCTAAATGTTCCACTTTTTCATTTTCAAAGCTATAGTTTCATACAGTTTGTTACGTTTCAATTGGTTAATTTGGTTACTTATAATGACTATGTAAGAAAAAAAAACAATAATAATAATAATAAGTAAGAAAGTTATAGTCGGTCAAGACCGACCACATAATATTATACACCTATTTGGGTCCGAAATTTGTATGGTTCCGAAGTCGACTTGGGTTCAAAATAGTCGAACAAGCCTACTTAATGGTATTTTCGGTTAGGTAGAGGTGGCAGCCGACTTTATTCACCAGCTCACATAGACACTGAATGTCCGTTGCGATACCACTGCGCTTCTACTCATGCGTAATTAGGTGTGTTGCATATTCTTAGAATACATGACGAGACCTACAGTTCAATGCTAAATCCAAACGGCAAGATTTGAAGTGCTTTAGAACAGAAATTACTTTCATTAGTTCGCTTAAGCCAACCGATAGTTGAGGATGTTAAGAAATAATTATTTCTTTTTGAAAAAGGTTTTTTTTTGGTCGCTCGAGCCAGGAATCGAATCCGGGTCCTATAGGTTTCAGAGTCCACATCTTAGCTACTACACCAACAGCACTGACTACTCAATGGTATATAAATACAATTTTAGTGCGAAATTTCTTGTATTAAAGAAAAAAAAATCGCGAAAATATGCCTAAAACTGGAGCGATTTTATTTAAACTCAGCACCATGATTGTGTGGCATAATTGGTTTCTATTTACCAAATATGAGAAAGATATCAAAAAATTTGCGGATCCTTACCAAAATCATTAAAAAAAAGTTCGTCATTGTGCAAATATAAGTCAGTGTGCGAAATTTTATAAAAATATGTTAAGATTTGCGAACTGTAGCGTGGTTATAGAAGACAGAAAAAATAAAAATCTTTTATAATGGTTATAGAAGACCAATAAGAATAAAAATCTTTCATAATGGTTACCAAAGACCAAAAAAATTAATAATCTTTCATAACGGTTATTAAAGACCAAAAAAAATAATAATCTTTCATAACGGTTATTAAAGACCAAAAAAAATAATAATCTTTCATAATGTTTATGGCAGAACTGTAATTTTCTGGGTAATTTATAATTATTATTACAGGACCAATTTTTTTTCAGTTATTTTTTCCATAACCTATTGGATATTTAAAAAATAATAACAGTTATTTCGGGTCCCTGCTAATAAGTCTTATTAATATACATAAATATATTTTAAGAAATTTTTGAATTAAAGCTAATTCTTATTTGAAATATACTCGAATTTACTTGTATATGAGTTTTTGACTTCGTAGATGCCAACATCTCCATATGACGAAAACGGCATTTTCAAAAATCTATTTTCAAATTTTGAAAAATTTTATATTCAACATTTTTTATTTTTCGAATTTATTCTATGAGCTAAATTTCAGTTATGTATTTTATAAAGCTTTTTGTTAAACAAATTTCAGAATTTTTCCATCATCGCATTGTGATTTATTGAGGATATAAAAGGGAAAAGAATATGAAAAATTTTGTTAATACCTGCCATAGTTTATTTTAGCGATATAAATTTTGCAATTTTCGGGGAAAACTAATTTTTTGGCGATATTTTGGCGAATGAGCTAAATTTCTTTAATGTTTTATTTAAAGTAAGACTTATTTAGAATACTATGGACCAGATAATTTTAAATATACCGGCTCTGAAGTTTTTGGTAAAATGGGAAAACATTGACCCAAAAATCATGAAGGTCAAAGGTCAAATTTTGACATATTTGGAATTTCTAAAGAAAAGAAAGCAAAATATTTTATATTTCTCTGCATGTTTTTATGAAACTAGAAAAGGTATACCCTAAAGTCATAAAAAGATTAACTCTTAAATATACGCTGGGTCAAAATGACCCCAACCTTTTCAAAATTTGAGAAATCTGTCAATTTGAATGATGCTTCAACTCATTTAATGTATGTTGATGTTGATAATTTTTGAGTGTCATACAAGAAATTTTTAAAATATGGGATGACATTTTTTTCATCCATAAAATCTTGAAAATTTTTCTTTTTGCGCAGCATAAAATTTTCTAAAAAAGCGCTCATTTCTTCAATCTTTAAAACAAAATTAAAAATCTTTGCTTAATTGAACCCAATTTATAACTTTATGTCCATTTAAACCGGGAAAACTCTTTTTTTTTTTTTTTTTTTTTTTAATTTCCTGTTTAACTTAAAAAATAACAGCACTTTCACAAATATTTTTTTTTTTTACAAATTTAAGCAAAACATTTGAATAAATTCCTGAACTTGAATTACTTGAAGTTAGTTGGATCAAATTACGCAAAGTTTTTGGCTTTTTTTGCCTATTTTTTACGTTTCTCCCGCAATGCAACATTTATTTTTTTTTGTTTTTTTTTTTTAATTCCCTAAGCTTCGCGGGGCTTTACGCTTGCTTGTCTGCAGGAAAGACACCAGAGTCTCTGGCGAAAATCGAACCTGAAACCCCGGGGCTGATAGACTAGCTCACTACTAGCTGGCATACCGGGGCACTATGAGATATTTTTGTTTTTTTGCCTTACTATGTAAAATGTTGTGCACTTTAAAAGAGTACTTTTAGTTTTCGCGGAACTTGAACTTTTTTTCTTAATTAATCTCTGAAATGACCAACCGTCTTTGGCCCCTATGTGCGACGTATGTAAATTTCACAAAATACATATTGGTATAATTATTCTTCATAAAATTCCACTGTTAAAGTATATTTGAACATTTTCAAAACTATCTTTAGCATCCCTGCTGTGTACGAGTGATGACGTAAGAATTTTGTTTTTTTAAATTTTATAAACGTATCACACTGAAAGAATTTTCTTCAGAATACCAATGAATTTTAACATTAATCCCATGAAAAATTGCAATAAAAATGAACCTATGCAGCTCTTCGTTGGCTCAATGAAACCTGTTTCATTAAAATTTATTTTATGAAACATACATTAGATCTATGAATGTTATTCATTGGATGAATATTTTCAAAAAAGTAAAAAATTTTTATTTTTTTTTTTAATGAAAGTTGTTCTTATTCAACTTTTTTTTTTAACCAAAGTCGCTGGCGGGAATCGATCCCGCAACCAGTGCACTGATCTTAAGACATACATATTTACCTTGAAAGATTACGCCAAGCGCATGATGTTCCGTTAGATGATGTAGTTTGTCCGTAAAAAGGGTTACCAAGTTAGAAAGACCATAGGATTCGCGATTTTTTTTTTCTTATAAGAAATGTGTGCGCTTTGTAAGAGCCGTCAACTACGCAATTAAACAACATCTATTTTATGTTTGCCAGTTTGAAATTCTGAGCCAATAGGAATGACGTCATATGTCCGACATGCGCACAAGACTTTAAATTTGTTTTTGGAATGCCATAGAAGAACAAATTGAATAAAAAGAGAAATGTGAAACCTAAGTCAGCTGTCAAAAAAAAACAACTCGATTATTTTGTTAGTAAAAACTGTGTTCTTTTTCCTGCTGTTACCTTGCAAGTGCCCCGGTAGGCTAGCTGATTGAGAGCCAGTTTATCAGTGCCGGAGTTTATGGTTCGATTCCCGCCAGAGACTCTGGTCTCCTGGAGACAAGCGTAGAGCTTCGCGGGATTAGAGTAAAAAAAAATACGAAAATTTAAGAGAATTTTTTTCTTTTTTTTTTTGGAGAATTTGCACTGTTGTGATTTCTCTATAATATATATAATAACATTAATAAAATACCCATCTTTTATATAAAATTGTAAAGATATATTTAGCAATAAATTTTAAGAAATGCTGTCTCTGTTTTATGTCACATAATATACTTTAAATATACATATATATGGGGCATTCCACGATGAATGGTTTAAAAACAAAATTAATATGTGTTTAAATATTAAAATTATGTTTTATATTTATATACTCCAAGGTACATGCAAAACTTTTTAATGTGATTAAATTCCATATTGTAAGTCTGTATTGTTTATGTGTAACGTTCTTGTACTTTTTTATTGTTTTATAATTTTTTAATAGACAATCCCTTGAAAAAGTTGACAAACAATCGACGAAACGTCGGGAACAAAATATTGTAATTAAAAATTTAATTTTATTAACATTGAAAAAATTTAGGCCCTATTAGCTTGACAAAAATAACATTCACAAATTCAACAAAATTTTTTTATTTCCCTAATTTTTGTGATATTTTTTAATAACATTTAAAAGGGCCTTCCTGGCTAATTTTGACATTTTTTGATGATTACTTCTTCAAATGACTCTTCTTTTAAGTTTTTTGTTTATAACTTTTTTAATAGTGCACCAAATATTTTTTTAAGATTTTGTAGTGGGCCTTCCATAATTAACTACTATTTTGTTACGATTTTTTATTTTTTTCTTATTTTTAAAAATCGAAATAAAATAGTAGTAATGAAAACCCATTACTGGACCTGTCTTAAAAGTTGACAGGTGGATAGAAGTTTAAAATTACACACCTTCGAAGGATACACTCATCTTCAAAAACACGATTTAAAACTTGAAAACCAAAAATCTGAATCAAAAAAATTCGGAAAATTGTTTTTCTGTAAAAAAAAACATTTAAAAACGAATATTTTACAAAATAACCAATTTGGACTATTGTTAGGAAAAAATATGAACAAAAAACTAAAAAAGGCTCCTTTCAAAGCGCAAACAAACAAATGTCAAAATTAACATTTTGAAGAGCAATAAAATATATCACAACATTGGGGATATCAAAAAAAAAAAACTTTTTAACCAACCGATTTGTCGTGGAATGCCTCATATGTATGTAGTTATACACTTTTCTTTAAAAAAATTTGTATCAATTAAGACAAAATATTCTTAATAAGTAAAAGAGTAAGGAAATAATTAATGATAATCAGTCTCAAATGGCACAAGTTACAGGTGCCAACTCTGAATACATTAAACTAAAAACAACATTTCTAATATTTAATGAAGTCTCTTAAGCACTTTATGTATTACATAGTAAAAAAAACATCTATGCAATGTAATGTGTCTAGGGTTTTATTTTGTATTAAGTAATTTTAATAAAGACACTATTAATCAAAACCTTAAAACACATTTTAGTTGATAAGACACCAAATGAATTGCTATAATTATTGCGTTAATGTAAAATATCACAGCCCTTTATAAAACTTAATTAGTTTTACTACACTTAACTCATGTTATTTACATTGACGCTCTTTAATCCTGATTACAGTGTTCTAAAATATTAAAATCAAGTCTGGAGAAGTTTAAATATATTTTATATTATATATGTTAAAATTATCAACAGTTCGTTAATAATAATAAATTTTTTATGTAAAATAAGAGAAATAATTATGAAAAGCAGATCAAGGCAATTCACAAGGTGTTCTATTGTGTCATATTGGTTATATTTGCTATATTTTTATGAATGTGACATTCATAAAATTATAGCATATTTATTGTTTTTGGTAAATTTTTATGAATGTAACATTCATAAAATCTTAGCAAATACAACCAATATGACACAATAGAACACTTTGTGAACTGCCTAATTGATTTTTATTTTTCATTATCTTATGCCATAAAATATCTAACCTTCGCTGTTGTAAGGCAAGCAGCATCTGGTGAAATAACATTAGCACATAAGGAGATCCGGCAACTAAATGCAGAAATATCTACACGGACAAATATGGTTTAAATTTGCATGAGCACCTGCACCATGGCCTAATTTCATGGTGGATCTTAACCCCTTGGTGATTCATATTTGCATTGGCCAAGTGCCTGGGAGAATAATTTTTTCATACACAAGTTGCTATTTGAGTGTTTGATCAGACAAAATTATAGTCTCGCCCCTTGTTCAGGAACTAGAGCTATCTAACATCCACTGCTAGATCGATTCAAAGCTGCTTTTTTGAATAGTAACAGCACCGAGGAGCAGGGTTGTTAGATGTGACGATTTTTCGTCATTTTGACGATTTTTTTGAGAAATGACGATTGACGATTTTTTACTAAAAGTAATAGTGTTATGACGATTTTCTGGCATCAATAAAACAATTACAAGGAATATTTACAATTATATTGCAAACAGCCCAAAACGTAAAAATCAATTTTTCGAAATACAAAAATTATTGGAAATTAAACAAAAAAAAATTCTTCCCCCATCACAAACCAGGTGGCTTTCATTAGAAGCGGTATTAATTGGGATTCTACAATTATATGAATGCCATCGATACTGCCAAAAATATACACTAAAGCCCCGATTTGCGTCCGTCCTATTTGGTCCGCTTTTTAAAAATTGGTTAAATCCGCTTTACGTTTTTATGAGTTATTGATTTGCTTCGCCATACGATTGCATTTTTTCGCTGAAGTCATAATCACATGTGAAGAATTTTTCTATTTGCGTGTAAAACGGCGAATTCCCTTTTAATTCTCTTAGGTAAGTTTTTCTGAGTATAGTTGCGTGTTAAGAAGTAAGAAATTGGTTCTTAATAAAAAGTTGTGTAGAAAAATGAGTGCAAAGAAAAGAAAATGCATTTGTTTGGAACAAAAATTTAGCGTAATGAAACGTTTCAAGTCAAGTGAAAAGACCGTTGATATAGACAGCACCCTTGGTTAAGCACCTTCAACAGTAAAAACAATTTTTAATAGTGATAGCGCTAAAAATTAATCAGTTAAAGCTAGCTCGAGTTAATAGCAAATGATATTTTATTTTTTATTAAATGTTTTTGTGAACATGGATAAATTAAATAAATAAATAATTTGTTATTTTTTTATGAAAATATATTTTTTCTTATGTATTTCTTTTCAAATGATAAATATGAATATTTCAGCCCACTTGCTGAAATAAATAGAATAAAACTTAACCATATCACTTTCTTTACCATAAATAGAATTTCTACTAAGCATTTATATTTTTGAACCAATCAATGCAATAAATTGTCCCAATTTGTAAATTTAAATATTTGACGATTTGTTGACGATTTTGTTAAAGGCTCGTGACGATTTTGACGAATTTTTTTAAAACTTTGGACGATTTTTTTAAGAAAAAAGCCTAACATCGCAGCAAGTGTCCATCACAACTGGTTAGCTCCCTTGCGAATAATGACACGCCTTTTAACCACAGCTACCATGTGTTCCCCGAAAGTATACCTTCAATGAAGAACAAGACAATCCTCCGAGTCATCGGGATTCAAGAAGCATTTCCATGTGCTTCCCATAAGTATTACTTCAAAGAAGGAAAAGAGTCATTGCGATTCGGGAAGCATACCAACGGAGACCGCATTAGTGTCCATCACAACTGTTAGCTCCCTTGCGAATAACCACAGCTACCATGTGTTCCCCGAAAGTTTACCTTCAATGAAGAACAAGACAATCCTCCGAGTCATCGGAATTCAAGAAGCTTCTCCATGTGCTTTCCATAAGTATTCCTTCAAAGAAGGAAAAGAGTCATTGCGATTCGGGAAGCATACCAACGGAGACCGCATTAGTAGTCAGACCGGTATGCTACTCACCAGGGGCTACTGACTCCAGTGCCACCAGATGACAATGAGGTGTCCCTATCATTTCGAATGTTTGGCGCATTCTAGGTATGCATGCGCCTTACACGTTCATAGATTATCAATGTTCGATGCTGGAATATCGACAGAACAGAAAATTGCCATGCACCGTTAGAACTCCATGAAAGTACGCCTATTAAAAGGAAAAGGATCCACGACAGTTTCTCTATGATACACATACTGTTGCCAGCTTAGCCATCCTAATTTTCCCGGGAGGATGCCTACACCCACCTGGGGATCTACAACAAGAAGGCTATTAAAGGAATCTGGACTTCGTTGATGCATTGCACAAAAAAAATTAAAAAATTAGTTGCTGTCGGCGGGTCCGCTTGGGTGCTGTTGTTATAACATCAGATGCTGCTTGCCTTACAGCAGCGAAGGTTAGATATTTTCTGGCGAACTTTTCACTTGCACTTAGTGGGCGCACTAGAACCATAGATTTAGGCCACAATCGCATGTACTCACGTCAATTTTCTCCAGTTTCTTAGAATGTAAAAAATCAGTTAGGTAATTCACAAAGTGTTCTATTGTAGTTGAAAATGGTATAATTCGTAAGCCATCCATGAGGCAGATTCATAAAAAATATAGCAAATACACTAAAAGGCAGCAATAGAACACTTAGTGAATTGCCTTTATCTGTTTTTAAAAATTAATGCCTTTATTCATTAAAATATTTTAAACTTAATAAAGATTTACAAAACAAATTTTGTATGAAAATTTTCCTAAATAAAAATTTGTAAAATTTAACAATCGTTTATGCGGGGGTATTTCTTTAATTTTATATTAAAAAACTAAATCGAAAAAACAGCACGTTGTAGTTTGCAAGAAAAGAATCCACGATACTAGTAAAGAATTCTCTGGAGCGATGAATTCAAGTTTAAATTATTTTAATCTGATGTTGTTAGTTTTAATATGTCAAATCTCGATAGCTTGTTACTGGTTAATTTGAATCTCTCGATAATTCGAACAGATTACCAGGTCCCTGGAAAAACATTTTTAATAAATTCAACTGGTTTTGTGAATGTGTTAATATGAATTCTTGATTATCTGAACTTTTTCTTTGGTCCCTTGAAGTTCGAATTATCGAGAGTCGACTGAAGTAATATTTATATTTAAGTAGTTTCTAGTTATTTGGCCACCAGTGTATATCTATATTGCAAATTGAATTAATAAACAATTTTTCACATTACCATTAAATTTTTGTTCGGTTGTTATCAAATTGAATTAATAAACAATTTTTCACATTACCATTAAATTTTTGTTCGGTTTTTATCAAATGCTTAATCACCCTATATTTTATGTAAGATACAGGACAATTTTCCTTTTATTTATACCTTTAAGGTAAAAATTTATTTTATTTCAAGTACAAACTTAGTTCTTTGAACAACAACTTAAATGGTTTTCTTTTTTTACCTTTTGGCAAAAAAGTTTATCACTTAGTAGAATACAAAGGTTTATTAACTTTTTTGTTTTTCTTTTTGGATAAACTACCACTAAAACCCACTCAAGTACAACGAGTATCTTTTAGACAAAAAAAAAAAAAATAATATGGAAAGAAAAATTATTGTCTTTCAGTTGGTGTTTGTAGTAAAAAATTTTACAAGTTCTTAATGCCAGAAGTGGGATCTTAATCGTTCCCATTCTTCATTCTTTGTAATAAAAATAAACGGAGAATTAATAAACAAAAAAAACAAAAAATGTAATTTCAACAATCTGCTGACATTTTAATAGAAATCTGTAACAAATATTTATGGCTTATTGTCTGTCTATGGCAAAAATATGTTGAAATCGCAAATTCTTTAGATGTTTACTAAAATCAAGCTGTCCCTCTTACTCTTTTTGCCCTTTCAATGTTTTTAATTTCTTTTGTTTTATTCTGTCTTTTGTAACAGACAATTGGCTAAAAAAAAACAACTGTTTGAAATCTGGGCAGAAATATAAATTCTGTTTAATACCTTTTTTCTATTTTGAGTTTATTTTGGAACGTTTTAATGATGATTTATTTAACTCTACTTGCTGTTTTTTTCTTTTTTTTTTTTTTTTTTTTGGGGACCTAAAAATATGCAGTATTTATTAAGTTGAAGGGACAACTTGTCTTTGTCAGTATGCACAAAGTTAATAAAATTGGGACGCCGAAGGCACCGGCATACAAATTAAATTCCTTTAACGACCCAGCATAAAAGTAATTTTTGTAATATTTTCAAACTGTTTACACTAATTTCCAACAAGCAATAATTCAATCTTAGTCTAGTTTATTTGGGAAATCACAAAATTTTTGATTTAAAAAGGAGCACATATTTGCTGAAATTCATATTTTTTACAAAGTTTAATCCGATGACCCAAAAAATGATATGAGTGAGTTTCAGCAACGCACAGTGTCGTCATTTTATATAACAAGTACCAATAAATAAAAGAAGTCTTTAAATAACGACAAAATTTTGCACACACCTTTTTAAATTCATAAAGATAAAAACCCTAAAAAGGTTAAATTTTGTTGAACTTGTTTACAGGGGTTCCTTTGATAAGAAATCGGCATATTTTAATTTAAAAAAATCGGCAAATTTAAAATAGCTCTTTTAAATACAATAAAACATATTTTTAATAACAAAACAGAAATATGTAGCATTAACTAATGTTTGAAACATAATAATCAATAAAAAAGGAAAGTTGTGCTGAAAAAGGTCAACAGGAAAAAGAAGGACAAAAATGAAAAAACAAAAAAGTGTACTTTGGACTTCAAGAAAAATTCTTGACAAAAAGTACGAAAAAACAGAAGTAAGGAAGAACATGTAAAATCAATTAAAATGGATAATCATTCAAAAAAGCAAACTTCGATCTACCAAGGGTTAAAATACAATTTGGTTTAAGGATTGATGTTTGACTATTGACGTCAGCAGCCTTCGATGGCTGCGAGTGTAAAACGGCAAATCCATTTGAGAAGATCGAGTGGTTGCGATCGAAACATGTCATGGTAACCTGCCGGCCGCGGTTCGAATCCCGGCCACGGTCAAGAATGAAAGATTATCAATAACAATTTTAATTAATTTTCATGTTGTAAAACACCTTTCTTCATAAGGATAATTTAATGAAAATTAAATTTAATGAACTTAAGCCTAATTAAAAATATTAAAAATTTGGATTAAAAACCATAAATAGTTCAACGAAATAACCACAATACTAATTATTAAAAAAGGAAACGTTTTATTAATAATTTGTAGTTAATTAAAAACAAATATATATATATTTTGTACTTAAGGGTAATTTTTTTTTACTTTTTTTTATTATAGACAAACATTCGAGCTTGAAATTTTAATTAAATCATACTGGCAAATTCCGGCATTCGTTATCAAATACTTTTTCGATTCGAAAGCTATTTTATTTCTAATTCTTTCAGTCGGTGCTGAACGAATCGAAATTTATTTTTTTTCAATGTTGTAAAGCATTTTTTTGAGTTTTCACAACACTGAAAAAATAATTTCGATTCGTTCAGCATCGACTGAATAAGTTAGAACTAAAATTGCTTCCGAAACGAAAAAGTATTCGACCACGACTGCCAGAATCAGCCTCCTAAAATCAGTTTCAAAACAATTCGAATTATTAAATGGATGGAAGGATAATCATTCAGAAAAGCAAACTTCGATAATTTTTTCATGTTGTAAAATTCCTTTCTTCATAAAAATAATTTAATGAAAATTAAATTTGATGAACTTAAGCCGAATTAAAAATATAAAGTTCTTTTTATTTTCCTTATACATAGAAAAAGATATTTTAAACGATGGCTTTTTTTCATTTATTTGGATTAAGTTCTTTCATTCTTGATAGTTGAACATTTTTCAAATAAAATTTCAAAAATATGCCAAAGCAACCAAAAAGTTACCATGTTTTAGTCGCTTATGGAAAAATCGGCATTTTTTGAGCAAAAATCGGCAAATCGGCACTTTGATATTTTAGAGGCAAAAAATCGGCAAAATGCCGATAAATCGGCAAATATGGCAGGCCTGCTTGTATACACAACTTAAAGAACATAGCAGAATGCCCCGATTTGGTTTTCATCATCATTCTACGTTGAAGAATTTGATGTACTTAACATAATAAATTTAACAAAAAGAATACGGGAATTTTTCGTCTCTTTATCTATTTTTTAAACATGAATATAATTTGTCAACTCTCAAACCAAACAAAAATGTACGCTTTTCTTCTTGTAGTGTTGTTGTTTCTACAACAGACAAGTAAATTGTTTTCCTAACTACTTTTGAAAAGTTGTTGTTCCTACAGCGAAAAAGTAGTAAATCGGTTTTTTTTCATATTTGTAGTTGTTGTTGTTTCTTCAGCAAACGCCGCTGTTTACATCTTTCTAATTTTTCGACGCCTAACAACTAGTAATAAACTAGTCCAAACTCCTTCTTGTAACGATTGTAGCTGCAGGGATCTACATTTTTCGATTTTCCATTCAGCATTATCGGTGACACACATACAAACACATTTTCAATAATACTACACAGCGCTTGATCAAAATTAGTTTGTCGCTTAAATGATTCCCCGCTCAAATTCATTAAAAATCTGCGGATTTTAATCCGTGCACCAAGACGGGGATTTCTGTATCTAAGAAAGTTATCTTTAACTCTATTGAAGTTTCGTGTCCATGCAAAAGAACTTTTGTTTTGCTGCAAGAAACTATTTTGTATGCCTCCGCTCTTCCTTTTTTTTCCTACACCTATTAACTCGTCTTTCTCCTTTCACCGTCAAAGAAAAATGTTGAAATTTGTATAGAAAATATTATGAAAACTCACTAAAACAAAATTTCTAAGCTAACGTTAAGCATTATGGTATAAACACAACTGGGGACGAACGACGAACTTCGCATAGTACGACGAATTCGTCGGCAACAATTCGTTGCGTAAGTTCGTCATAGGAGGCACAATAAGTGCGTGAATTCGAGGTATTATGGTGTTTTCTTTTCTACAAAAAATGTGACATTTTATTTTAAAAAAATGCAATTTGGTGTCTGTTTCCTAAAAATTTTGCTCCCGAAAAGGATGAGTTTTTTGGATAAAACAAATTACCCTTTTCGGGAGCAAAATTTTTAGGAAACAGACACCAAATTGCATTTTTTTAAAATAAAATTCAACATTTTTTTGTAGAAAAGAAAACACCATTAATGTTACTTAACTTTTTTTTTAATTTGTAAAAATTAATATCTTAGACGCTAGATTCTTTAATCATTTTACTGCATCCATTTTCATCGTTTTTAACTAGCAATATCAGGGGTGTCATGGAAATCGAAAACGAAAAACGAAAGAATTTTAAAACTCGTTTTTCAATAAGATTTCTGTAATAAAAAAATTTTATGACAATTATTATACAAATATTGCTCCATTAAACATAATTCTTTAACAAAAATTGTAAAAATTAGATTAAAAGTTTATTAAAAAGAACTTCCAAATTCTTTCGTTTTACGTTTTCGATTTCCATGACACCCCTGTATATGTTATTTAAATATCTTTGTAATTTATTTGTTTGTTAACATTTATCAAATCATACGTTGACCATATTTCAACAAAAAAAAAACATAAAAAACTTTTAATTGGGTGCGTTCTAGAATCCGAATCCACTCGAAAGTGGATTACTTAAGCATTTCTGGTAGCAAACTCAAATTAGTTCTTTCTTGGGTTTGTTTCAAATTTTGCAATTTTTCGCGATTTGTTCCTGTAAGTTGTCTGATTCTTTACAGCTTTAACGATTTATAATAAATAGTAGACTTTGCTTTGATGCCGCTGTTAGCAAATTTTTGCGAATTTCCGCTAATTTAGCAATTTTTAACGAATTTTTGCCGTTCCTAATAGTCTAAAGGGACTTTTAATCAATTTTATGTGTTCTCTGAACTATGAAAAATTTTCGCTATTTTTGCAAAATTTTTATGTTATTTTTAGGGATGGGATTTTCGTGCACCAAAAAATCGGAAATATGCACCAAAAACTCCAAAATATGCATTAAAAATACAAAATATGACCTAAAAACTTAACCATTTTCAATAAAAAAGCGTTTGTTTGTGTTATTTTATTTAAAACAAAATAAAAAATTCTATTGTTGTATTTATTCTATGGTTATTCAGATGTATATTTTTTAAAACTTAATTTAAATAACTACATCATTTCATTTTTTTTTTTTTTTTTTTTTTGGAATAATCAAATAAATACTTTTTTATATTATCAAAAATAAGCCTTTGTCTGTTAAAAAGCCTTTTTACATGGAAAATTATCTCTCAACGTCAACCGAAGTTAGGCATACTTAAAGGATGCCAATTCATTTGGAGAATATTAATTTTCTAATTCAGATCCCACATTTGATTCCAGATCAAAAATAGTTGAAATTTGTTTAATTTTTTGAAATCCTATCAATATCAATTAATTTGAGTTGACTTTTAAGTGCACTAAGCCCTTCCAATTAAGTTGTTGTTTCACCAATATCCGAAGTTGGAAAATACAAATTGACTTTTGATGTTATTTAAATTTAATATTTCATTTACTTTTTTTTATTGCATAAGCATCGGTAGGAACAGGTTCTTCAAAAACATTCTTAAATTGTTCGAAGTTTTTTCAATAGAAATCTGAAACATCTATCCAGGTTCTCCTTCTTGTTAATACTGGCTGCGGTGGTGACGGTGCCAAGAGATACATTTCATTAAAAATTGCAACTCGTATGGAGCCTTTAAAAATATTTTTACGCGTATGAAACCAATAAATCAATATTATCGAATTGGCTTCTAATTTCCTGTGCAACTCGGTGTAGCCCATGTGCCAAGCAAGTAACATGTTACAGTTTTGGATAAATTGTTTTAGGACAATTGGCAGCCATGTAAGGTGCTGTCGGTTATAAATTGAAGGATATTTTATCGAACTCTTGTATTTTAAGCAGAGCTCAAAAAAATTTAGTAATTGATTTAAAAAAAATTTTGTTTTGTACGCAATTTGGAAATTTTTTGAAGAACTTTTTTTTATAATATGGAAATTTAAAAAAATATATCGCTCAAAAATTTTAAAATATGCAAAAATATGCATTTAAAACTAAAATATGCAAAAATATGCATTTTCACCAAAATATACAACAATATACAAAAACAAATCGATGCCATTTAATTGCAAATTTAATGATTCGGACAGAGATTTGGTCGACATCGATTTTAGACTATCGACAAAAAACATGCATTTGCATGGAAATCGCATCCCTAGTTATTATCATATATTTTAATTTTTTTAACTGATTAGCGATTTCCAATAAATTTTTGCGTTTGTTTCACTTTTGCAGTTTTTTCGAATTTTAGCCATGTTCGCGATATAAGCGATTTTTATCTGTAAGGGTTGTGATTCTTTACAGCTTTAACAATTTTTAAAAAATATAAGACATTGCTATTATGTCGCTGTTAGCAAATTTTTGCGAATTTCCGCTAATTTAGCAATTTGTTTCCAAATTTTTGCCATTCCTTAAAGTTTTAGAGACTTTTAATCAATTTTATGGCTTGTTTGAAATATTAAAAATTTTCGCGAATTTTCGCAATTTTTGCAAATTTTAGCCAAGTTCGCAATAGAAGCGATTGTTTCCCTGTGATTATTTACAGCTTCACGAATAAGCTGCGGTTAGCTGTCCCTGTCTCAATGTATTCGTCGTTCGTCTGCGTAAGAAATAGAAATAAACCTATCGCAGTGTTCGTTACGCAGGACGAATATCGGTCTACGCAATGATTGTGTGTATTTTCATACATACCAATGTGTTCTTTTTCTGACGACGAATAATCGTTGTGAATAATTCGTCGTTCGTCCCAGTTGTGTTTCTAGCATTACCCTGCGGGAAATTTGTGTCAATTGGTCCAACAGACTGGTCCTGGGATTTGTGAAAAAAGAACATGTACAAAAATAAAGGACTCATGACCAATGAAAGAAGAACCAAACCCTTAACTGGTTTATGAAGAACAAAAAGGTAGAAAAAGTAATGAATTACTGTACAGTCTTCACCGGTGTTGCGACACATTTTTCGGTACTTTCTTAAATTTGGTTCTTGAATTTAATTCAAGGACTTGTTTTGTTGAAGTAATACTACATTTTAGTAATTGACACTAAGCACGTTCATTGAGAATAGATCTGTGACAGGTCAAATGGTATTATTCATATAAAGTGTTAGAACTAGAACCGGTCACTACCATCAAAGACCTATCACGGGACTACTTTGGTGTCAGTTCGCTTCCCTCTAGGGTATTTGCAGTGATAGCGTCAATTTGACGCTTCTTCTGTCTTATTTTTTTCCAAAAAAAAAATTGTTTTGATTGTAAGCACCCACTGAAAATGTGGCTATCATTCTGAATTTGGCTTTAACGTTCAAAACTGTTAAATAGCCAGTTCATTTTATTTTTTGTATTGATATTGATTTAAATTTATTTATAACATTGGCTGAAGTTTAAAGTTATTGAATAAACTAAAAATAAGGAAAATTAAAAATTTATAAAAAAATGTATGCTTAATACTTTTTTCTCAAGCTGGGAAAATCTTAAAATAAGGCATCTTATTTTGGCATATTCAATAAACATTTGAATTTTGTTGAATCTAACTGATAGTTAATTATAGCTGAACTTGGTGAAATTGGGGGTAAATCAAATAAAAATAGTTGCACTTCCACAAGAAACTCTCTTTTTGTCACGTTACGACACCAATCAATTAAGCTCTTTTTTTTAGACCCATGTTGTTTAAAATGTTCCTTTCTTTTTTTTTTTGTTAATTTACTTATTGATTTTTAGAAATTACTTAAAGGCCTTAGAGCCAACTTCTGTCATAAAAATATACTGGCAATACAATTAATGTTAAGCTAGTACTTAATGAATGCAAAAAAAAAGTAAAAAATAAATAAATTATTCGTTGTGAAGCAACTTAAAATGATTGGTGGCGTGACAGGACAAAAAGGAGATTTTTTGTGGGAATATTCTAAATAGATTTTTATTATTTTTCTTTTTTTTTTTGACAAACTAAACATAAAAATTTAGACTACTACATTTTATTATAATTAAAATTTTAAATTAATCCCAAAATCTCGTTAGCCTTTAACTACTGAGGTGGTGGTAAATTTTACCCTCTCTTTATATTTTTCTAACATACTCTCTTCCGTTGCGCTCAATCAATTTAATTCTCTTAGTATCTTCTTACATCGTGATCCTTGTTATTCACTTGTGTTTGGGCTGAGCTCGACTTAGCACGAGCGGAGCTACGCACATGCTGGTGTAAAAATTACCACTCGTCATCATTTATGTAATTTTTTCTTTGAAAATATTTTACCACCACGTCAGCGTTAGCGTAAGTTTTTAGTAGAAAAAAATTTACCCCACATCAAAATAAACGTAATATTTTCATGGAATTATTTTTACCACTCGTCCGTTTTCTTGTTCTTTTTGACAGATGATGGGTATTATTTACCATTCTATTTGTACCAAATTTGGAAAATTTTACACTTATCATTATTTAGATATACAGAATTGTATTTGTCCCACGCCCACTAATCTAAGTCCGCCCACTTTTTGACTGATGTTGCAAATTGGTAGTAAAGCTATTTGTTCCAAAACTTAAGCTGTTACCGCTTGGGCAATCTTATAACTTTCTCTTGCCGTTCTTTAGATATAAACTAATGTGCTTTATGCCACGCCCACTTCTCCAATCCCGGCCATTTTTGTAGTGAGGTACCAAATTTCTCTTACCGTTCATTAGACATTAAAAATGTATTTTGTGCCACGCCCAATTCTCTAATCCCACCAACATTTGGTGGGATGTGTAATGCTAACCAAGATGCTTGTATCTTATTTCGAAACTTTGACTCTTGGCATTCTTCAGATACACAAATATCTATTAGGTCTCTGTTTGGGAGGAGCCACGCCCATTTCTCCAGTCCCGCCCAGATGTTGTGTATTGATAACCAAGATATATCGACCAAAGTTGGAAACTTTAGTTCTTGCCGATTTGTCTGCAATGTAGTACGCCAATGTGTATGGGATGCAGATTTTGATGAGTAAGAAACCTCCAAAATGGTTGACATGTAGTTTCTACACATAATTATTTTTTTTCATGATCTCTTTTATATCTTTAAATGTATATGTTTGGCTGTGCAAAAATGCCCTTTAAGTTTTTGTTTTTTTTATATTCAAATTTTTTTGAGAGGTTTTTGATGTATCGTTTTTTTTTATATTAAAAGAAAGGAGTGTGAAGTAAAGTACCATTTTTGTTTAAACAAAAAAAAATAATTTTTGGTTTCTTTATTTTTTGTAATTAAAAATGTAGTAGCTTATTTTTAAAAAACAAGAAATTATCAAAAAATATTTTTTACTAATTTTTTTTAGTAAAATTTATAGGGGTAAAATTTATCACCACGTCCTAAGGTATGCCCCAAAGTTTCACCTCCACAGTTAAAGGTTAGTTAAAAAATCAGCTTTCTATGTAGATTAAAAGCATAAGGTTGAGGGATTTAATTATTTCAGCTTGATGTCCAAACCATTTAATTTGAATGTTTGGACATCAAGTCTTTTTTTTCGTAAGCATATTTAATGCCTGTCATAAATACCAAAATAAATATAAATTAAGTAAAAAACGTAAAATTAAATCAACATAAAAAAAATATTATACGCTGAAATAATTAAATCCCTCAACCTTATGCTTTTAATCTACATGTTTGCTTGTTAAAAAATAAATAAATAAATAAAGGTGGGAAATCATATAAGTCCGAAACGAAATTAGTTAACTAAAAATAAAAAACGCCTGCTTTCCTTCCTAAAAATATACAACATTTTCAACTGTTAACTCATGATTTCACGAAGCAATTAAAATGGCACGTGAACAATTAGCAAATAAGAATTTCTACAATTCTACAATTAAACAAAAATAGATATAGCAAAGACTAGTTTTGTAAAGCATTAAATTTCCTTGATATTTTATTTCCTTTACGTTTATCTTATACTAATTTAAGATAACATGAACATTTTTTTAACATTTTTCTTTTTATTGTCCTGATTAAAAGAATGTTTAATGAATTCAGGCCAAAGCGTGTAAAAGTAAATTCAAAAGAAAAATTACATTTATGACGTTAAGCTTTGAACTTTTTTTCCAAAGTAAATGCAATTAAAATTAATGGCGTCAATAAAATAAAGCAAAAGATGTTCCTATTAAAATAGCAACAACTGTTGCTTTAAGTCTGTCTTTTTTATTTGCCTTAACATATGCTTGTTTTATTTCCATAATTTTTTTCTCTTCTGCAAAAACAGAAACATTACCTTAATTTTAATGTATACCCCAAGGCTTTCAAAGCAATTAACATGAACATTTTTACTTTAATTAAGTTTAACAATATGTACTGCATACTGTAAGGAGCTGTTAACCTACAAACAAATAACTTTAAATTATTAATGTCACACACACTGTAATTATTATTAAACGAAGTGTAACTCCCTTTACAAATTCTTCAAAAAACAAATTTTTATAACATGCATGATGAAGTTTTGATGTAATAAAAACTCGAACATTGATGTTAAAAAATTGTTATTGATTAGCATACTTTGGGCCAAAACTTAATGTGTCAGCGAAAAGCCGACAATAATTGGTAAATATTTTTTTTTAAATCAAACCAAAAAAAAATATACAATAAAAATGTTGGGTTCAACTTAATTATAAATCATTTGACCATTTTCATAAAATCCTTTTAGCTTAAATGTCTTTTAAAAGCTATTTTAGGGCATAAAAGGTCAGGGATTTACAAATTTATTTTTCTTATTTTTACTAAATGGTTTTTTAACCTGTCTAAATTAAGAAAAAAAATTGCTTAGCTATGGATTTTTAAAATAGCACACCTTTCTGTGTGTGTATGTGTTTTTTATAATACAAAACACATTTACAAAAGCCTACTTTAGACTATCTAGGCCTTTGTGTGTAAGTGTTTTTTTTTTTTTTTTTTTTTTTTTTTTTTTTTTTTTTTAATATAAAACACATTTACTAAAGCCTATTTTAGGCTATCTGAACAAAGTTAAACGTCAGCATATTTTTAGGCTGTCAGCATATTTTTGGTTAATCAAACCGTTTATTTAAAAGCAAAATATAGATCTTAAATTTTCTGCAAAATCGTCATAACTCGAAAAATTACATTTTGGACTTATAGATGCAGAATGGTTCACTTTGTTTTTTATTAAATTCTGAATAAAATTCATATTTTTATCTTTTTTTTTTACTTTCCCCGTTTAAAGAGAATGTGTTTTTATATTTTCTAAGTAGAACGAGCAAATTAAAAACTTTAAGCTTTGTTCACAATCAGAGCAACAATTAAGTTTTTTCTTCCATCTTATTCAAGGCGAATTCATAAAGGTGATATTTTCGAGTCATCTATTTAATCATTAAACTTTAATGTGTATTTCCTTGTGTGTATACTGAATGTCACACGTTGTTTACATTTTATGAAAAAATTTGTTAAAATTTAAAATTCGAAATATATATAAATTCTGGAAAAAAAACTTATTTAAATGTTATAAAACAAAAAAGTGAACATAAAATATAAACACAAGGATTTTAAAAGGCGTAAGGAATAAGTACACGCAAAGAAAAAACATGGTTGTTTGCTTACGATCAAATAAAAATATGCAAAAAACGACAACATTAAAGAGCGTTAAATATTGCATACACAATTATGAAAACTTGAAACCAATAACGAGTATATTATATTTTTGAATAGTTGTCCTCATTTTTGTTGGTTAAAATAAAAATCAAACAAAAAATATTAATTGAATCAGTAAACAAATTTGTAGAAATTAAAAAAAATTTCAGACAAGCGTGAGTTGAAAATAATTCAGCAATAATTTTTTCTGTGTACAGAGTAATCGCCCAAAAAATAAACAAATAAACATTCCGGCGGAATGAATAGCCAGGTTTCCGTCACCAACGCTACTGTACACCTAGTCTACGCATTATAATCGAACAATCGGGGGAACGATATTCTGTACGTAAAATTAAAATTAACTGAAATTGTAATATAAAATAAATGAAAATTTAGGTTGAAAACCCGGTCTACTTATTTTTCATTTATTTTTAACGAAAAGTTCATTTTACAAAGTGCCCATGGAATCTTATGATATAAATCATGCCTGTTAAATTTAATAGTGTCGCCGTTCGTGACCAAAATGAAGGCCTATTTTACAACCATTTAATCCCGTTCTCTCTTGGTTTCTGATTTAGTGAGGAATGCGGTAAATCCGCTGAATTCCAACAATGGTTCTGGTAATCTTGCTTTTAAGAAGAGTATTTTTGAACGACCACTTCACGCCATCTCCCGCTAAACTAAATGCTGTATGCAGAAAACTTCTTAGTGATAAAATTGTTATTAAGTTTCGTGTGCTGGATTTTGCATTAACAAACCGTTTGCAAATTTTGGCCACAACAATATTATGAATTTATTATTATTTTTTACAACATTATGTTCAAATTTTCATTAAAACTAAATAAAATTATTTTAAACGTGCGAAACAATTTCATACAAATTGTTGCTGAAGTTCTAGTTGACCTAAATTTAAAAAAAAAAACCAAATTGTTGCTCTGATTGTAAACAAAGCTTAACTGGTTCTAGGTTTTTCTTTTCTTTTCGTAGTTCTATGTTATATATACATATATTAACCTAATTATTTTTTATTATTTAAATAATCAGTTTACTTAGCTATCATGAGTTTTTTTTTTTGAATTTTGCTGTGCGTAGATATTAATTTTTTATTACTATGTTTATAGCTAAACTCGTTGCCTTTTGTTTGTTAGACAACCTAATTTTTTCTTTTATTTGATTTTTTTTTTTTCTTATTGTTAGTTTTAGGTCTAATTCTTATTATAGATTGACTTTAAATTTAAATATGATCTCAATTCTTTTTTCATTTTCAAATTTAAACAGCGGCTAATTAATGAATGTATTAATTTGTTTTTTTTTTTTTAATAATTATGATAGTAAATGATAATCTCTTTTTGGTATTCATCTCGTACTCCCCTGGCGTAATTGCAATCCCTTGTTATGACGTCTTTTATAGAGAATCGTGGTCCCATACTCAGGGGCGAACTTTGCATACCACAACACATCTCTTCAATGAAGTTTGTTACACTTTGTGTTCAATGAATTCTAGCTTACAAAGTGTATGAGGGCAGTGTATGGAATGTACAAAAATGAATTTCGTTCGTGAATTCATCTATGCAGGTTTTTATTTTGTCCCGTTATTTTTCATTTGCTACTTTATAAAAAAGTTTTTTTTTAATTGCGACTTAAAAGTTTTACGCCTGTTGTGTAATAAGGAGCAATCTAAAAATATATCGCGAGTTAAATAACGGGTCCGCCATCTAACGTTTTTTTTTTTATGGTAACACTTAGCTCATGTCTGATTTGACAGATAATTAGTTTTATCCTTCCGCTGAACGAATATGGTTTTGTATACGCTTGAACAACGCTGGGAAATATTGCGGCATTACTTTGAAAATCATGGTAATGTTGCAGAATGTGTGCGAAAATTGCGTACGGATTTTGGAAGAAGAGAAGCACCGTCAGTTCCGTATGTTCGTTATCTTGTAAAAAAAGTGAAAGAAACTGGCATCCTCATCGATAAACCAAACCGTGAAAAGCCAAAAACAGTGCGTACACCCGAGAATATTGCTGCTGTGGCAGAAAGTGTGCGTGAAGCGGCATCAACATCAATTCACCGTCGTTCTCAACAATTGAACATTTCGGAGACATCATTGAGACGAATTTTGCATAAAGACCTTGGTATGACGCCATACAAAGTCCAATTGGTTCAGGAGTTGAAGCCAACTGACCATCCAATGAGTTTTCGCTTCGCTAAGAGGGCCTGCGATCGACTTACAGAATATGCCGAATTTGCCAAAAAAATCATATTTTCTGATGAACCTCATTTTGATCTTGGCGGGTATGTAAACAAGCGAAATTGTCGCATTTGGGGCACAGAAAACCCGCACGCATACATTGAAAAGCCCATGCACCCAAAACGAGTCACTGTTTGGTGCGGATTTTGGTCCAGAGGCATAATTGGGCCATTTTTCTTCGAAAATGAGCAAGGAGTGGCCGTTACAGTCAATGGCGATCGTTATCGGGCCATGTTGAACGAATTTTTGTTCACAAAAATTGAAGAGGAGGATATTGGCAACATTTGGTTTCAACAGGACGACGCTACGTGCCACACAGCCGAAGCTACACTCGATGTTTTGCGCCCTGTTTTTGAAGATCGCATTATCAGCCGCAGAGCTGATGTCGGTTGGCCACCTCGGAGCTGCGACTTGACACCGTTGGACTGTTATTTGTGGGGTGCCGTCAAAGATAAGTGTAACGCCGACAAGCCAGAGACAATTGACGCTTTGAAATACAGCTGCACACAATCGATAATGTGCTTAAAAATTGTACCAATCGTGTAGCCTACTGCATGGCCAGCCGAGGCAGCCATTTGAATGAAATTATTTTCCATTATTAACCGGAAGGATTGTACTTTCAAATAAAAAAAGAAATTTGAGAAAATATTCAGTAGTTTTTTTTTATAGCATTTTCAAAAAAAAAGAGTTATTTGGCGGACCCTTTATATGTATATTTTTTAATTTTATAACAAAAGTCTGGTTGGATTTTCTTGAAAATAGTTACAAAATCAATAATTCTGAAATAACGCAAAAATCCAAAAAGGCTACCTGCTTACAATGTGTGGGAAGTAGTGTGCAAGACGCCTGCTACTTGCCCACGAAGTAAGCGATATTGTGTATAGACTGTCTACTGCCTGCTTACAATGTATGTGAAGCAGTACTGAGTTTATATTTATTGAATGAACACTTCACCATCCCGCTTACTTTGTGTGGTAGGCGTTCACTCGATAAATTTTTTACTCCCATATGCCAATCAATGTAATATTGCTCATTTAAAGTGCCGTAGCTTATCACCTAGTGGGAACTCCGTTAAAGTGGACAAGTTAAAGTCTATCATTGGCCACGGTATTTTTAATGTGTTTGCAGTAACTGAAACTTGGTTTAATGACCTTATTTATGATCACGCCTTTGAAATCCCCGGTTATAAGATTTGTCGTAATGACAGGCCTTATTCTTATAGGGGTGGTGGTGTTGGTATCTATATATCCAAGAAACTTAAGTATAGTGTTGTGTCCAAGGTTTAAATTTCTGGTTGTGAACCTTTTTTTGTTGAATTATTTTCTGATAACAGAAAATTTTTGTTTGGTACTGTTTATCTACCAAATGGGTGTTTAGACAAGTTTGAAAGGTTCCATAGTGATTTGTTATCTAGATACGCTGATGTAATTATTATAGGGGATTTTCACCGTAATTTAATTTTACCTCTGAAGTCTGACCTTTTTCGTTTATTTTGCTTGAGACGTAAGTTATCTATAGTTCATAATTCTAAGCCTACGCATTTCGATTTAAGGACTGGGACCACATCGCTTATTGATTTCTTTTTGGTTAGCAATCCCTTTTTGACTAGCCTCAGTGACCAAATGCAATGTCCATCAATTTCAGACCATTCACTTATTTTTGGCTCGTTTACCTTGAGTGTTGCCGAATTTGTTGAATTTTTAGAATATCGTGACTACAAAAATATAGATTGGGTGGGTTTATTTTCGTTTCTTAATGAAAATAATTTCTCTGCAATCTTAAATACTGTTGATGTTGATGAAAAGTGTTTTCTTGTTAGCTCCCTTTTGAGTGATCTCTATTCCTTTGTCCCAAGTGTTAGGATTCGATTCGTGAAAGAGGAAATGTATGAATGAAATCTGACAGAGTAGGCCTAGCTAGGTTTCTTCGTGATTTTTCGATTTCTGCCTTCAAGACTAACCCTTCAAACTTAAACTGGCAAACATATTGTAAATTTCGTAATATGGCAAAAAATGTTACACGTAAAGAAAGAAGTAAATATTTTTCTAAGCTTTTCGGTTCTTTAGATTCTTGTGGCTTTTGGAAAGCTATAAGAGGTTCTGGTTGTATTGGGAGTGGGAATTATTGTCTGGATATTGATTGCAATGCTATGAATGATAATTTTGTTGGCTCTAGTGCTCCTACTCCGAATGATTTCATCTTTGAACATCCTAAAGCCTCGCCTGAGTCCTTTTCATTTTCTTGTATAAGTGACATGGAACTATTTGAGGCCTTGAATAAGGTTAAGTCTAAATCTGTTGGCATAGATGGAGTGCCCATTCAATTTTTGAAACTTGTTTTTCCTTTCATTTCTGATACTATTCTGCACTTGATTAACTCGATTTTAACTTAACTCTTACTTAACTTTCAAGGCTTTTACGTAAACTCTCGAGTGAGTTACAATTTGCAAGGACTGCCTGCAGGCTTCTAATGTCTTATTTAACTGGTAGGTATCAATTTGTTGTTGCTAATGATTTTGTTTCTGAAAAACTTCCCCTTCATGCTGGTATCCCCCAAGGTTCAGTTCTCTCGATCACATGTAATTAACTCTATTCACTGCTCCCCTTTTATTTTTGCGGATGACGTTTTGTTGCTCTTCAGGGGGAATAGAAGATTTAATGAAGTTTTTGAGGATGATATAACTACAGCGAAAACTAAAATATTTTTGTGGGTGATGATGAAGTTAAATTTGTTGATCATCATAAATTTTTGGGAATTACTCTTGATAAGAAGCTGTGTTTTAGTAATCATATTGATTCCTTGTCGGGGAGAATTTTGGGTTCTTTGCGGAGAACTTACTGTTCAAGTATATTTTTACCCTTTCACGTTAGGAAGAGATCTGGTATCTGGTACTGTTGGTTTCCTTTTTACCAGATTGAGACGTTTGATAAATGCAATTGTTAGATTTGTGTATAATGTTCGACATAGAGACCATATTTCTGGTTTTGTGAAGAGTTTTCTCGGCTGCTCTTTTAATAAGCTAGTATCGTTTCGCAATCTTAGTCTGTTTCATAAGCTTAAAAAAAGTGGCAAGCCTTTGGCGCTTTGTAACACTTTCCTGTTCTCTCCACGTACTAGAAACCCACACCTTATCGTTCCTAGAATTGTTAGATCAGCATTTGCTAGATCTTTCCTCGTCAGAGCTATTTATCATTGGAACCACCTACCTTTAGAATTACGTACATTCACGCACTCTAAAAACGCTTTCAGATTGAAACTAATGACGCATTTTTCAGATGCCAATTAGTAGTTATTATTATGTTTTGCTTGAAAATTGGTAATTTACGCACTTCCCTAATTGGGCCGAATTTTATTATGCTCTTTATTCTTGTTAATCAATATTTTTATATGTCCTTGTGATTTTTTTATGCTTGGGCGAGCGAATGAATTGAGATTGTTTGTTATTAAATTTTACTAACAATATAATGTGCCTTTAGTTATTTTTTATACATATATATATATATATATATATGTATATATTGCTCTGATGTAATACTTAGGCGCTAGGTGCTGTGTAATATATATTTTTCCTCAGTGGCTTATATTGCGGAACTAATAAATAAATAAAAAAAAAAAAAAAATTTTACTGTCAAAAATTCAACTCCATGTTCCGTAAAAACAAATGAATTTTCAGTTATTTTAAATAAATTATCTATCAACAAATTAACAACAGATTCCGTAAAAAGCAAAGGTATATTCAGTTATTTTATTTACTTCAGTAATTTTCGTTTACTCCACAAAAGAGCCGAATTTCTAAAAATACAGACACCTGTCCGCTTATTTTTCTAATGAGAGAGAGAGAATATTATTATTTACTTACCCCGTTACATACGTTTGTTTTACTTTTATTGTACTGACCACGTTGTTTACAGAAGAACTCTCAATTATAAGACACCAGCATCATGACCGATATGGCTTCGCAATAATTTTACTTTAAAAATTTGATGTATTTAACTAAATTATTATAACAAATAGAAACGGGGAATTGTTTTTACACAAAACAAGCAAATCGTTTTTTATAGATAAGTAAAAATTTATTTTTGGTAGTTAAATTAAAATAACTAAATGTTCATGTGTTTTTACGGAATAATCAGTTAATTTTGTGATAGTTAAAGTTTTTTACGGAATATGTAGTAAATTTTTTCACAGTTAATGTCATAGATGGGAGTAGTGCACTCATTTTGCAGTTTCAACTCACACTAAGTGATGGTGCAAAAATATTGCAATCATTTTGTTGATGTTGAGTGATGAATGGAAAACAAAACATAGTGATAGTGATGTTAAAAAATTTTGCACTCAAAAAAAAAAATAAATAGTTTGATTTAAAAAAAAGCAATAATAAGTTTATTGCAACTTTAAATATTGCACAAAATTTAAAATTAAGAACTTGTTTTCCATGATTAAAGCAATATGCAGCTGGTGTTTTTTTTTGGCATGAAAATATAATAGCTATGTTTACGCGGCGATGAACCTGGGGCTTAGTGAAACACACCAATTTAGCTTGTGCCAGCCGGAACGATCTTATTTTGCCAGAGTCTCCATATTCGCAGATAATTCTTATTTAAAATTGTCTAATTATCAAACCGCGCGTCACAGTATATATTGTAAAGTATTGAATCTGCTGAGAAAGAGAGAGATAGAGGATAAGATTAACAAAGTCTGCAAGGGAACTTTAATACTAAGAGTGAATACCCCTTATGTACAACTTTTGTAAGGGAAGACGAATTAAAGACATAGACTTTGGCAAAACAGGAAACCGAATTATCTCAATTTTTTTATATTGTGAAATACTTCAACACGACGAAATTAAATGTGCGGATGGCTCAAAATAGATTTATTTATATCTTTAGAACGCTTTTTATGTAACTTTCTGTTCTTATCGCACCATGGTGAAGGGTATTTAAGATTCGGCGTAGCCGAATATAGCACTCTTACTTGTTTTATATCATGTGATAGACTTTTAGCCAAATATAAAAAAATAACGTCGTATTTAATTTTTTTTATATTCATAACAAATAAATTACATTCCTTAAATACCTGCACAAAACAAAGAAGATATGTTCAACAAATTAATAATTGTTACTATATGTGGCAACGCTGTTTCAAATACTTACAAGCAAGATTGGCAACCGATACCGATTCAGTTTAAATTGAATAGATACCAGTATTGATACCGATACCGAAATTATTTTTTACATAAAATACCGGTATACGTATACCGTCTCCCCTAATACCGGTATTTTACCGCCACAATCGTTTGTGTTTGTGGTCAGCTTTTTGAAGGCCCAAATACACTTATCAAAATACTCATCGAGCATCGTGGTACCACTAGTGAAAATGTGTTTCTATGTGTGACGCCGACGATGCTGGATTCAAAATCAAAAGATTTGAATATGATGGTAAACGAGTGAATTTGCCAGCATGACAAGTATTTGACAAGTTTATTTTGTGCAATACTTATTTAAGTTTGTATTGTTATTATGATGATAATATTTTTAGTTGAAATCAATTAATAAAATATAACACATATACACATGTATAAATGAATAATAAAATACAAACACATATACATACTAGGCTTTTGCAAAAGTACAAAAAACAAATCCTTAAACACATTCTCTTTTTTTCAAAATAGTGCTGCATATGCTAAAAATTTATTTTATATAAAAAAGTCACTCGCATCCCAAAAGCGAACAAAACTACCTTAAAGGAAAGGACACAAGCAGTGCTGCCACAACCAATACAATTTTTGCAACCAAAATTTTTAAAAAAGTTACCAAATGTTACCAAATATAACCAAATTTAAAATGCCTTTAATTAATTGAGAAAATCATTAAAATTTATTTTAAGTTGCATTGTAATACAAAGATATTTGCACTTTAAAGTAATATAATAATTATCAGCCTGTTCAACGATTTCGAACGTTAGCGTTTGCATAGAAAATTACATTTAAACAAAAAACAAACTTTAGAATAGAATAGAAACTTACCGACAAGTTATAAACAAGTTATAAATGACATATTTTATATCAATGTATTTTTGGAAAATCTTTAAAATTCCTATGTATTTAAATATATCTACTTCTGGAAATAACCTAAATTTAGAAAATTTAACTTTTTAGAAACACTAAAACGACTTTTGTGTAATTTTTCAATCATTTTCTGAAATTTATTCCGCATGTTTTTAAATCTCCATCGATTAAAACTTCATATGTTTTTGAACATGGCCGTTTTTAATATAAAAATCACAAATGACAATATTTTTCTTAACAAAAATCTTTATAATATTATTTGTTGGCAGTTTTGAAAGGATTTTTTGTTTTCGATAAAGTATAAAAAACTTTCGCTCATTGGTAACAAATAATGAAAAAATCATAGTACAGTACAAATTATTCGAGTTCGTGTATCAAAAAAACATATTCGTACGTATTATTATTTTAGAAAAAAGTAACCAAAATGAAAAAAATATTCACATCTCTACATTGAAAAAAAATATAACCAATTTTGGTTAGAAATAACCAAAAACGGCAGCTCTGGACACAAGCTTTCTTTTGAGCAAAAAAAAAAAAAAACATTCCGGATAAAAAAAAAAGTTTTACATTATTAAAAAAAAATTTAAAAAACTAAAATTTCTTTTTTTTCAAAATATTGATTAAATAGCTATCGAAGCTACTTGGGACAAAGTTACATGGATGAGAAAGAACACCTGTATAGCCAAAATGTCAACCCCTCTAACTCGGATACTTTTTGACCGATCTTGTTGAAAATTTGTGTCTAAACTAATATCTAATAGGACTAACTTTGGTGCAAATCTCATCCAAATCGGAACACATCGACTTAAAAATTGGGTCACTTGACATGAAATCCCCCATATGTATTTAAATATATTATTCTTTTTTTTTAATTTTGTTTCGTTTGGTTCATTTAATAGTAAACTGCTATATATTGTTATAAAAGTTGCGATACCGGTATACCGATACCGATATAATTAAAATACCGATGCCGATATAATTAAAATACCGATACCGATACAGATACCAAAATAAAAAAGTTTAAAACCGATACCGAAATTCGTTTCGGAATCCAACCTTGTTACAATTAAAAAAAACTTAAAAAATATTATTTATTTGTTCAACTGATCTTTAGTAAAAGTTACTTTGTTTTTTTATATCATGTGATAGACTTTCAGCCAAATATTTAAAAATAAGGCGTATTTAGTTAACCTTTTTAAAATACTTGCACAAAACAAAGAATGTTTATTTAACTACAAAACAAATATTTTTTAATGTTGTTACTCTAAAAATAGGTTTTGTTAAGCTCTTAAATAATAATACATAATAAAATTATTCTATAAATACTAAAACCGCAAGCAAAAATTTATAGTCCAATTGAAGGGTTCATCAAGCAAATATCATCTTGGAGCTGATTAAAAAATCTACAGAAAAGACAAAAAGAAAATGAAACTTTTAACCATTTTTGTTGGACTTGTTTTAGTAATTGTTTTGGCCAATGCCAAGGTAACCCGCAAACCAACCACCCGGCCTCCGTTTAGTCCTTGGGGTGGATAATTTGAGTGTTCGAGAATTAGCAAAGAATTGTACAATAGTTTATTATTTATATTTATATTATAGTTTTTTATTATATTATATTATTTATTTATATTCAAATGTTTTATTAAATATTGCATGCAATAAAAAATTATAATAAAAAAAGAATTTATTGATTTATTTCAAATTATGGGCGGATAACATGAAAGGGGCCATGGTTACAGGACCTTAGGCTCTACAATAATGGTAATTTAGTTTATAATTTTATATCAAATTTTTAATTTTACAGTTGAAGCAGTCAGTAAGATGCATCCTAGTTGTTCACGTGGGCTGTTGAGTGTTGTGCGGTGTTGACCAGTTCGGTGTGAAAAAAGGACACTGTTGCCATCTGCAGAGTTTAACAACACATAAATCTATTTATTGGTTTAATAAAGAGATGTTACACAAGTTTGAATAAATTTTTTTCGTTTATTGTATGTTTTGTGGTTTGTTACCGAAATGTCACATGAGGCTATAAAGGGTTAAGTGAAAAAAAAGAAGAAAGACTTCATAAAATGTGTTCCTATACTGATTTTATTGCTTGAGAAATTGCATGTAAATGTAAAACATATTATATTAATTTATAAATAACAAAAAAAAAAAATAAAAAAATAAAAAAACGCGTTTTTTAATTTTATAGGCCCCAGAAGTGTTAACATTTTTGTTTAATAAAACCCACATAATAGAAATAAAAAGAAGAGAAAAACCGCTGGATTGAATAAAAATAGCTCAATTGCCATTATTTATTAGCAATAGCGGCCAACTTCACTATTAAACGCGCTGTCAAAATCGGATTTTCCAATTGCCAAGCGTTGACTCCGCGCTTTTTGACAGCTAGAAAACGCTTTCCGCTCTTGTTAAGGTACGGCTGTAATACACGTTCGTTACTGGGATATAACGATAATGGTTAAAAATTCCCAACTGAAAATAAAGGAATTTTTCTCTTAACCTTTTCAAAAAATCATAATAGTAATTAATTTCAGTCCCTGAGTTATTTCTGAAATTAAAAACCAAACAGTCTATATAAAACAGTTATTTTTCAACGTAAAAATAATACGTCAAATTTAACTCTTAAAAAGATAGTTTTATTAAGCCGTCATAAATTACAACACAGTTGAGGAATAAAAGATCGAATACAACTCTAAAAACGTGAATTTTATTGAGCCGTCAAAAAATAAAACTCATTTCAGGCGTTTGCTTTTAACCGACATTTAATTAAACTCTTTTTTGTACATTGACAACCAAAGCTGGAAATTCAACATTCGAGTAGAAGACATGAATTACGCAAACGAAATTTACTTACTTTTACATAGGCAAGTGCCATCTCACTCACAATATTCTGTACGTAAAATTAACTGAAACTGTAATACAATATAAATCAAAATTTAGGTTAAAGCCCCGATCTACTTATTTTTCATTTATTTTTAACGAAAAGTTCATTTTACAAAGTTAAATTTAATAGTGTCGCCGTTCGCGACCAAAATGAAGGCCTATTTTACAACCATTTAATCCCGTTCTCTCTTGGTTTCTGATTTAGTGAGGAATGCGGTAAATCCGCTAAATTCCAACAATGGTTCTGGTAATCTTGCTTTTGAGAAGAGTATTTTTGAACGACCACTTCACGCCATCTCCCGCTAAACTAAATGCTGTATGCACACACAGAAAACAAATTGGTTGGGAAACGGTTGCAGTAATAAAATATTGATCAAGTAACATGATTTATTATTGCAACTATTAAAAATGTATTGTTCTAACTGATTTTTAATTCTCTTGATTATTAAAACGTTGTTCTAACTGAAATATGAGTCCTTCAATTCTTTTATTAGTTATGATAACTAATTTATTTTAGTTCTTAAAATTAGCACAAATGGTTAGAATCCCAACCGAATTTAATACAGGGCAATACTGAATATTGGTCATTGCAATCAATAATGTGCTTTTGTCAATAAATTTTGTAATATAAATGTTAATTCATTTATTGCAGCTAATTATTGATTGTTGGAATAGTTTCAATTCGAGTACAACAAATGAAAAAAAATTATTTGGAATTCACAACCAAAAAATAGTTAAAAGCCCCAATTGCAAACTAAATTTTCTGTCAAAACATTTGATAGATTTAAATAATTTTTAATTTTATATTTAAAAAACATCTTTGCGGTCAAAAATGGAAAATGTGCAAAAACTTAATAAATAGGGGTAAGTAATTTACGTATTCTTATAGGTATGAACATATACACGTACATATGTATGTATGTATGTATTTTTTTTACACCCTGCAAATTATATTGGACAACTTGATCCTGGGCTAGTCAATTGTAGTGCAAGTATGGACCATGTCATAATTAAAAATAGTTTGCAGTCAAACGACATGTCTTCGTTTTTTAGCGACATGTTTTCGTTTTTAAACGATTTAAAAGCTTATTTTCTAGAGTATACCATGGAGTAGTTTCCCCTTTGTAATGCAAACTGGGTACTGCCCTAGGACATCGTACTGTTAAATAAGCCATTTTTTCCATTCATTGGGACTACCTTTGGACAAGTCCTTGGCCCTTATGGGCTACATTTGACCGGTTTAAAAATATATATTTATAACGACAATCAAATCTCTTGTTATGAACACCAATTATGTTTAAATTCAGTTGCAGCTATTATATATTCGGGTATAAGCACAATTTTGTTTCTAATAATCATACTAACAACTAACAATATCTGTTGTTATGACTGATAGTGTACTAAAATTCAAATGTTGCTATCAAAACTATTATGCTAAGCATCGAAATTGTCAGTATTTGGAACCGAATTGTGTGGTAGTACATGCAACCGACGAAATTCGATTGGCGCCAAATTCGGTTGTGATCACGAATCTGTTTTCTCTGTGCAAAAAACTTCTTAGTGATAAAATTGTTATTAAGTTTCGTGTACTGGATTTTGCATTAACAAACGGTTTGCAAATTTTAGCCACAACAATATTATGAATTTATTATTATTTTTTACAACATTATGTTAAAATTTTTATTAAAACTAAATAAAATTATTTTAAACGTGCGAAAAAATTTCATACAAATTGTTGCTGAAGTTCTAGCTGACCCAAATTTAAAAAAAAAAACGAAATTGTTGCTCTGATTGTAAACAAAGCTTAACTGGTTCTAGGTTTTTCTTTTCTTTTCGTAGTTCTATGTTATACATATATTAACCTAATTATTTTTTATTATTTTAATAATCAGCTTACTTAGCTATCATGAGTTTTTTTTTTGAATTTTGCTGTGCATAGATACTAATTTATTGTCACTATACTAATTATAGCTAAACGCGCTGCCTTTTGTTTGTATGACAACCTCATTTTTTCTTTTATTTTATTTTTTTTATTGTTAGTTTTTGGTTTAGTTCTTATTATAGATTGACTTTAAATTTAAACATTATGAAATTTCCTTTGTTTTCTTTTCAATATGCTCTCAATTTTTTTTTTCATTTTTAAATAAATATATTAATTGGGTTTTTTATTATTAATTACACTGTGCAAGAAATTTACACTTTTTTGAGACAAGCTGAGCACCTGGCGTTTTAACCTATTTCGGGAACGCTTAATCCAGTGGTGCTCGCTGTTTTTTTAGATTGGCTCTGGCTTTTGAGATATACCGTTATTTTGAAAATGGAGGAGGTTGCACAACATATATTCGCGTAACTCAAAAACGGTTAAGTTTATTGAAATAACTAAAAAACCGAAATTCCGTAATAAAATAATTTTTTTTATCAAAATTTCGAAATTTTTGTTTTTTAAAAATTCATAAAAAATTTAAGAATATTATTAAACCGCCATACATGTATGGTTGAAATTCTTAAATTTGGCTGTTGCAGTGCCTAGGATGCTCCTAGATTTATTTCTGTTACCATTCCTTATGGGCGCTTCCATACAACATGTTCAATGCAGACTGGAAATATATAATATAAAATGTATGACCGACCTCCATTAGTGTTTTGTTCTTAACATTTTCTCGAGACATACTTGCCCCTTATATTCACTTCTTAGGGGGGCTCCCATACAAATATTGCGTTTTATGAAGTCCTTAAATTAATTAAAATTTTACGCGAATATATGTTGTGCCATGGTGAAATAAACAGGTGGCAGCACTACGCCAGATGACGATTTTTTGCTCTTGCATTGTTTGTCTAGGTTTATGTCAAAGTTTTGTTTATGTTTACAAAAAGTCCACGTTTTGTGCTGTGATTTTTGTTTTTTATTAAAGTTTTTGATAATTTTGATAAGATATTGACCATAATTAAATAAAAATTGGCTAAAAATTTTTTTATTTTATCACGTTCAGCGGCACGCTTTGATTTTTGTTTAATGTATTTTTTGACGTAAACGGTTATGTAATTTCCATTTTTGTTGTAATGTTGTATTTGTTGCCGTAACGATGCCACCTGCTTATTCCACCATGTGTTGTGCAACCTTTCGAAACAAAAGAATTTTCAGTTATTTTATTAAATTCAGTAATTATCGTTTACCAGACAGACACCTTTACACTTGTTTTTCTAATGAGAGAGAGAATGTTATTATTTACTTACCCCGTTACACACGTTTGTTTTACTTTTGTTGCACTGACCACGTTGTTTACAGAAGAACTCTCAATTATAAGACACCAGCAGCATGACCGATATGGCTTCGCAATAATTTTACTTTAAAAATTTGATGTATTTAACTAAATTATTTTTACAAATAGAAACGGGGAATTGTTTTTACACAAAACAAGCAAATCGTTTTTTATAGATAAGTAAAAATTTATTTTTTGGTAGTTATATTATATAAAATAACTGAATATTCCTTTTTGTTGACAGTTGATTTCATAGATTTGCAGTTTCAACTCACACTTAGTGATAGCGTTGATGTTGAGTGATGAATGGAAAATTTGCAGCCTCACTAAACATTAGTGATAGTGATGTTAAAAAATTTTGCACTCAAAAATAAAAAAAAATAGTTTGATTTAAAAAAAACTTATAAGAATCATAAGCAACAGTTCTACTTGTAGCAATATCAAAGTATAAACAAAAACATCAACAATAAACAGTGAGTTTATCTATCAATTGTCCAATCAATTGTTGTGGGGAATGTAAGGAGTGATAAACTCACTGTTTATTGTTGATGTTTTGATATTGTTACAAGTCAGTGTTCCCAGTTTTGGGGATTTATCCCCAAATTGGGGATTTTTTTTTGTAATTGGGGATACAAATTTCGTGAAAATCCCTAGGGGATTTTTTGGGGAAAAGCAACTTTTTTGCTGGGGATTTTTGGGGATAATATATTATTATAAATTAAATTTTTGCAATGGCAAGACTAAGATGTGGGTACAAATTTTAGTCTTTTTTGCGGCTTACAACTTTTTCAAGAACTTGTTGAAATAGTTTTAAATATGTTTTTTGTACCAACTAGCGTTACTTCTGTTGAACTAGTCTTTTTCTGTAATGAATACAACCAAAATCAATATTTGCAACAGAATGCAATATAAGTTATTAGAATTAAATAAAATAAATATACACTTTAAAATAATGCAGCTGTGACAAATTTAATCAATCATCTCAAATGCACTTTTTAAACAAACAACATGTAAAACAAAATTGTACTGGCTGATGAATAAGAAGATTTTGATTCCCTAAATTTTGAAATGATAAATATTGACGCATAATTTTTTTTCTTTTGCGTTTTTACGTTACCCTTGTTACATACTATACATGTGTACATAAATACGTGGAAATCAAAGAATAAATAACATTAGTTTTAATAATATTACACAAATGGATTTATTTAAATAAATCGATGCATGCAATTTTTTCCATTGACATTATATATTTTTTTTATTTTTAAGGAAATGTGGGGATTTTTGGGGATAAGAAAATAGCTATTTTGGGGATTTTTGGAGATGAGAAATCGCAAATTGGGGATAAAGCTTGAAATAAAACTGGGAACTCTGTTACAAGTAGAGCTGTTGCTAATGATTCTTATACGCTTAACAGTTTTATTTGGTTTAATATCTTTAGTTTTTCTAAAATCTTTATGGATGAAGTTTCCTGATGATCTGGCCTAAGCAACCAGTGAAATGCGCATAGGAATAGCTTATCCCTTCAACAATAAATTTCAAGAGTTTTTATCAAGGATAAAAACTAGGAATTAAGCACGAATAACAAAATCTTTTAAATTAAATTTTTGTGTTCCCAAAAATTACTTTTGATTATAATAGATTATAATTTACCTGTATGTAGAACAGAAATTAAAAAATTCAGGGCTAATGACAAAATTTTGTGTCAAAATTTCTATGTTGTTGTTTTTTTTGGTTGCAAGAAAGACAACGCAATTGAGTATTTATACATTTTTATAATTGTGTATATATAAATAACTTACCTGTCTAAATAAACGTACAATAATTAATTTATTTTCTTAGTTTTGCAAGGCAACGTTTTAATTATTTTTTAATTAATGTTTCCCGATTAATCGCGGACGAAAAATGACGTATAAACACATACTGTATACTTTGACAATAAATGTTTGCTTCTTTAGGGAATGTGTTTTTAAGCAAACAAAAATTATGGTATTAAACATGCCTTTTGTGGGCAACTTATTTTATTACATATTATAATTTTATAGTTGAAAACATTCCACATAATTTAATAGGTATGTTAAGCTAGATCAGAGTAACTTTTTAGGTGTAAAACACCATATAATATTATTATAGTGAATTTTAAAATGTTAAGGACAACAAAATATTTGTTCAAGTTATATTAGAACTATAATAAATTTATTAGGGTAAACATATTAGGCAAATATGAATAAAAAATATCTGTGGCTATCTGTTGTATATTAAAATAGTGTTGGCAAGTAAACAAAAACAAGAGAGTTTATATAAATTTGTTTACGATCTTAACCAGGGATGCCAGATGGTTTTGGTTAGAAATCGGCATATTTTCAAGAACAAATCGGAAATTAAATTAAAAAAAAATCGGCAAATTAAAGTTACTATTTTAAACACAATAAAACATATTTTTAATGACAAAAAAACTCTTAAAAAGAGAGTTTTATGTCGCACTCATAAAATATTCGGCTCATATGAACCAAAACTCACTTCGCCGTCAACAAATCAAACTCTCATTTTGTTTTTCTTCTTTTTTAATGACGATTAGTTTAATTGCAGTGCAAGCTGATTAGATAAAACTGCTTTACAAATTGAAGTGATCTGACCAGGGATAAGCTTTGGGTGTCAATGTACAAAAAATTAATTTAATTAAATGTCGGTTAATATCAAACTCTTGAAATGAGTTTTATTTTTTGACGGCTAAATAAAATTCACGTGTTAAGAGTTTTATTCGATCTTTTATTCCTCAACTGAGTTTTGTAGTGTATGCGCACTTATGCACATCACTGTAATAACATATATGTAACATTAAACCTAAGAAGCAAAATTGTTTAATTTAAATTATGTAAGAAATTCATGTTTAGTCAGCAGTAATTGTAAGTTCAATGATTCCCCAAACTGTCGCAACAGAAATGTTTGTTGATGTTTACAAATTCAATGTCAATTGAATTCCAATGAATATTTTTGTCGTGGGAATTTGGCATTGTCAATTTGTTTATGAGAAATGCCGACTACTAGGATATTTTAGTATATAAGACGCTATAATGGTTCAATAAAATCAGAATTAATTGAGCATTAAAATTGACTGTCTAATTATTTCTCAAAAAGGGCATTTTAATGCTCGTCTAATGCGGCAGAAGTGCTTAGCAATACTTACCCCCCCTTGTTTTTCCTGATGCTTTTAACATCCGACTACTACATGGCGATCTGCCAAACAAACTTTAAAATTGTTTATCATTAAAAGTAAAATCATCCTTACTAAAGGAAAAAAAAAATGGGCTGAATGACAACTAAGGAAGAATTAGAAATCATCTTCAGAAAGTGAGAAGAATACATACCACTTCCAATAAACGAAAGTTTAGAGCAACCTCCAAAATACATACCGACCCCGAAGGAAGCTGGCCCTAAACCTAAGCCAACGCATTATAAACATAAGCAAAGGAGCTCAGAAGAAAATATTAATTAAGGAATTAGACGCTCTAAAGAAGAAAGGCTGGAGAAACGAAAACTAGAAACTTTCGAAGTAACAGAAGAAGACAAAATAAAACAAGTCTTAGAAAATATCAAAATAATGGGGATAGCAGATACAAAACTTGAACAAACATCTAAACATATGCGGTTAATGACAATAGGGTATCCCTAAGTTTAGATATAATAATTGTTGTAATAATAATTGTAATAATAATAGTACTTTGGAAATTGCTAAAAAATTATATAAAAAAGGAAATTACTACTAATGCAGTAACAAACAATTAATTAAATAAAAAAAAAAAATTTATAAATATATATATATAGTCAATTATAAACGCTAAAAAAAATCAAAAGGTAGAAAATATACAGAAGAAACAATAAAAGAAAAGTATCACTTAATCAATGAATATAGTAGACAACTTGGAAAACTAATAAGCTATTTATCAAATCCACTAAGACAGCAAAAAATTGAATTGAATTAAAACGTTAAAGGCAACCGCAATCAAACTTTTGAAAGAACACTCCAATTCAAATAAAAACAGCTTAAACATGTCAAACTTTGATAGCAAAAAAGCTTCAGACACAATTCCTATATTTGACGGAAAACCTACACACCTCGATATATTTCTATCAATGGTTGAAATGGTTTACGATGAACTTAACGACCAAGGGAAAAAGAACTTAATAAAATATATTATTGCCATGAAATTAAGCGATACGGTTAGAAGTATTTAAATGACACAAGACATACCAAAAACATTTAACGAACTAAAATCACCACTGTCCAAACATTTCAAGTCAACAAAATGTGCGTTCGTTTACTTTTCCAGTAAAATTCCAGTAAAATCCAGTAGCTGCGTAGTATGAAAATTTAACAAATTTATGTGTACGCGAACGCATTTCAGTAAAATCCACTACAAATTTTTACAAATTTTGGGGTAAACGAACGCAGCTATTGACAGCCAGTAGTCTTCATTCGGAAATTAGAAATATTAAGCAAAGAGGTAATGTGTCAAGTTTTAGTAAAAAAAACACATTGATTTCAAAATAACCACAGTAAAATTCAGTGAACTTGAAGACAGTTCAAATGAAATAGCACGCTCTACAATTAGAATCTTAAACGAAAAATTAGCACTCGGAACATTCCAAGAAGGTATACATAAGAACATAACAACCAAAACCGCTAGCACAAGCATTTGAAATAGCTAGCACAAAGAAAAGACAGGCAATAAATACATTAAGGCCCGTTTTCACGACTTACCTATAAAGTTCGGTACCTTTAGCACTAGTGAGGAATAAAGTTACCTTCAACTATTTTTCGTTTTCACAACTTCTGTATAAAATAAACTTAACATTTTAGAAAATGTGGCAATACTAAAGAAAATACCGATTATTTTTGCCAAAATAAAAATACAAGCTGGAAACTTCGTACTTTTTTTACATTTACAAAATATACGAACAATTGGAGCTGCCATATATAAAAAATATGTGAATATAATATGGCAATCTCAAATCTAAACCTTACGACCAGTGTTGCCGTTAGGATACGAAAGATACATTTTTCGTATCTTTTGACTACTTCAGGTATCATGTATAATCCTGACATTTTTAGTATCTTTTGAATCTGTACGCAAAATGTACAGAAACAAAACATTCGAAAATTTCTAGCCAACTTAAACTTATTAAGACTGTTTTTCGTAACCGACTCAATACTAATACAATAGCAGCCAATGCGCATTGACTAAAAGGTGAGGTCAACTACACAACAACACTGCTTCTGTGGTCGGATTGTCAAAAATTTACATAGCTAGTAAAAAAGGTTAAGCTTCGTACAGACGGTGGTAAGATCTTACAATGTTGTCAACAAAATTGACTAAAAATGTCTTGCAACTGAGTGAACATTGTACGCTATTTTCATTTGGCAGATGTGTTAAATTAATGCATCTGACAATGGCACCATTGTCAGAAAAATGACAACATTGTAAGATCTGACCATCGTCTGTACGAAGCTTTAGTTTACATCAAAATTTAGTTTGCCACCGAAAAAAAACACCATATGTTGACTTGACCCCACCTTCTAGTGAATTCGTCTTGATAGCAGCTTTAATAATGGTTAAAAAAAACATTAAGGGGTTCCAACATACGCTCCACCTAAATCGATGCGAAGTTGTTCTGAGGAAATATGAACATCTTTTTTATTTTCAGGAAATTTATATCAACGTTGATATAATCGCCTTAGTATAAACGCCTTAACTCGTATATTAATTTTTACAAAAATGAATTTAAATTTGACTTACATATAATTAATTTTAAAGTTTGCTTACTGTATTTTTAAAAATTACATATGTACCTAATATTTATGACTAAAATAAATATAAAAATTAATTTATACGAAATCATTTTCTTTACAATATGCATTTAAATATGAAATAAAAATGTTATGTTAATGAATATTAAACGTTAAAAATGGATTTTCAAATTTTTTTCAAAACGTATCTTTTTGGGAAAAAGTGTATCTTTTGGAAACTAAAATGTATCTTTCTCAAAATTTCACTGGCAACACTGCTTACGACAAAAGTTAAAGGTAGAACGTTCCTCTCTTTAGCTTATCCTTCACTTTTAGATTAAAGGGAACTTGTGATAATTAAAAGCTCATTATCTGTTCGATAACTTCCTACATTTAGCTATCGTTAAGTCGTGAAAACGGGCCTAAAGATCTTTCATATAAATGACAGAAATCGACGTAGTAATAACAATTACAACTATAACAATAACAGATACAACAATCAAAGAAGACAAAACTTCAACAGAAATGACAGAAACTACAAAAATAATTATAAAAACAACAATAATAAATAGTAGAAATTTTAATAATTATAATAGGAATTCAAAAAATACCAACAGTAGATACAACACAAATAATCGACAGGGGAAACGAAGAAGCCCTGGGGCCTGATTCTGGCAGTCGTGATCGAGTAAATTCTCGATTCGAAAGCAATTTTAAATCAATACTGAACGAATTTGAATTATTTTTTCAGTGTTGTAAAGCATTAATTTGAGTTTCACAATACTGAAAAAATTATTATGATTCGATCAGTATCGACTGAGATAAAAATGCTTTTGAATCGAGAAATTACTCGATCACGACTGCCAGAATTAGGCCCCTGGAGACTCAGAACGAATCTCCAGAAGGGGAAAATTACAGGTTCACACAATAAATCCCAACACTTCGAACTTTATATATCTTTCTATCAAAAACCTAACTTACAAACTGACTTTCTTAATAGATACCTTTGCAAGGAAAATATTATACACGGATATAATGTAATTGAACAAGATATTTTTAGATTGAATGGCATAACCAAACACTATACAGAGACTCTTGGATCGACTGAATTAGAAGCAGTACTTGGAGAACATTGCCTCAAACATAAATTTTACTTAGTAGACACTGACTTTCCAATTAACACAGACGGAATTTCAGGAATGGATTTCTTTCATAAATACAACTGTATAATAAACAACGATACACAAACTATAAGTACTTATATAAATGAAGATATTATCACAATTCCTATAGAAACTAATCCAAAACATTTAACAAGCGTTATCATACCACCAAGAAGTGAAAAAATAGAAAAAATCAACATTGAAATAGGTGAAGATAGTGTAGTATGCAGCAAAGAAATAGAAAACGGAGTTTTCGCTGCAAACACGATAATACCAAAAAATGGTAATCGCCACATTAAAATTCCAAATACATTAGAAACATTAGAAAACAGGTTTCAGAAATTGCTAAAAACAATAAAATTCGAAGATTTTGATAACGAAAAACAGAAAGTCTTAAGCTAGATTTACACGATTGAAATTTTCTTCAAATTTATTTTTACCGGCAAAACTGTTGATTATTAAGAAAAACGTTATATGAACGGATTAAAGAAATTGTAATTCTAAATTTTTTTGAGTTTGTTTTAGCAAAATCGGACAAGTGATTCTCGAGTTATGTTAAACAAAAAAACATCAAGATAAGGAAAAAATTTAAAATGTCATAAAAAAAAACTGACACATACGAACGCCAAACCCTTTGAGGGTTTTACTATACTGACCTAGTACCATCACCCTGACTTGGAATTTCTCACCCCCCAGAAAATAATCCCAAAAATGTTCCATAGTGTAATTTTTACAAACAAACCATAGAACTAAACGATAAAACCCCAGTATACCTAAAAAATTATCGTTTACCACAATCACAATTGAATGAAATAGACAAACAAGTACAGAAACTATTACAAGAAAATATAATAGAGCCATCAATTAGCCCATACAACTCTCCTTTATTATTGGTTCCTAACAAAAGGATAAGAACACATAAAGAAATGGCGTTTAGTTGTAGATTACAGACGTTTAAATGATAAAGTAGTAAACGACAAATTCCCCCTAACAAGACTAGAAGATGTTTTAGACAAACTAGGTCGAGCAAAATTTTTCTCAACTCTTGACATGACAAGTTCTTTTCATCAGAAAGAACTAGATACAGCATCAAGCCCAATTACAGCATTTTCCAATAACAGCGGTCACTATCAATATAATAGACTACCTTTTGGACTTAAAATATCATCAAACAGTTTTCAGAAAATCAATGAAAATCTCATTTGAAAGACTAAAACAGTACAACTTGAAATTAAATGCAGAAAAATTATGCTTTTCAAAGCCAGAAGTCTTATATTTAGGTCATCTTATTACAAAAGACGGTATTAACACCCATCCAACAAAATATGAAATTATTGAACAATATCCTATTCCCAAGAATTCGGATGAAGTAAGAAGATTGATAGCCTTCTGTAATTACTATAGAAGATTCATTCCGGATTTTGCTAAAAGAGCAAACTGCCTTAACAACTTATTGAAGAAGAAAGTCAAATTCGTATGGACAGAAGATTGCCAAAAAGCATTTGACATTTTAAGAAACAGACTTAAGAATCCACCTTTATTACAATACCCAGACTTTGATAAACCATTTGTACTGACCACAGACACCTCAAACGTAGCTTTAGGAGCAATACTCTCGAAAGGAGAAATTGGTAACGACTTTCCTATATCATATGCAAGTAAATCTTTGAATAAACATTAAAGAAATAAGTCAGTTATTGAGAAAGAATTATTAGGAATTTAGACCATACCTATATGGCAGAAAATTCCCTGTAGTAACAGACCATAGACACCTCATTGCACTATTTTCGCATAAAAATCCATCCTCAAAACTGACCAGAATTCGACTTGAACTATCAGACTATGACTTTGATATTATATATAAAAAAAAAGGTGCAAATAACACTAACGCAGACGCGTTATCACGCATCGAAATGAACTCAAAAATATTAAAAGAAATGATTCCACTCTGCATTTATTTATTTTATTTATTTATTTATTTATTTGTATATCGCATGCAACAAGATTTAAATCTTATAATTATAGTATGCGAATTAAGTTTGTTATAAAAAGTAGATTGTGTAGAAAATATATTAGTGAATAGCAAATTATACAATAATTAAAAATTATAAATAACAATACAATGCTTACTAATTATTATACTATATTTGACATAAAAACATATATATTATTGGGAATAATTAAAATTAATGGTTTTTAAGTAAAATGTGCCAGTAAAACTTTTTTTAAATCTCTAGCGTTGTTGTTTGCTTGGAGAGAATTAGGAAGTGAGTTCCAAAGACGGATAGAATATACGAAAAATTGGTACTCAGAGACAAGGGCACAGAATACTACAGAACTGTCAGGAGACGGAAGATTTTTCGTTTTTTTTTTTTTTTTTTGTCTCTTTTTAAGAAAGCTGCCCTTTTTGCATTTCTTTTTGCATCATCTTTTATGCCGCAATACAATGAACACAAATTTATTTAGTTGAGATTTATTTGCAAAGCTTTTGTAAAAATTAACTTTTAAGTTTACCACAACACAAGTAAATAATATTTAAGTAAATAAATAACATTATAAAACAAAAAAATATTAATAAATGAATTTTTTTTTGCACAAAACACAACGTTTGTTGAACTTCAGAGTTCCCAGTTTTATTTCAAGCTTTATCCCCAATTTGTGATTTCTTATCCCCAAAAATCCCCAAAATAGCTATTTTCTTATCCCCAAAAATCCCCACGTTTCCTTAAAAATAAAAAAATAAATATAATGTCAATGGAAAAATATGCATGCATCGATTTATTTAAATAAATCCATTTGTGTAATATTATTAAAACTAATGTTATTTATTCTTTGATTTCCACTTATTTATGTACATATGTATAGTATGTACCAAGGGTAACGTAAAAACCCAAAAGAAAAAAAATGATGCGTCAATATTTATCGTTTCAAAAATTAGGGAATCAAAATCTTCTTATTCATCAGCCAGTACAATTTTGTTTTACATGTTGTTTGTTTAAAAAGTGCATTTGAGAAAATTGATTAAATTGTCACAGCTGCATTATTTTAAAGTGTATATTTATTTTTATTAATTCTAATAACTTATATTGCATTTTGTTGCAAATATTGATTTGAGTTGTATTCATTACAGAAAAAGACTAGTTCAACAGAAGTAACGCTAGTTGGTACAAAAAGCATATTTAAAACTATATCAACAAGTTCTTGAAAAAGTTTTAAGCCGCAAAAAAACATGACCTAATTTTTATGATTTATAATTTCCAACTTGTAATACCAGTTGAGAGAATTACTTTTCGAGATTTCAAGAATATTAATTTCAGATTACTCGGGGATGAATTTCTTAAAATCAATTGGAATATTTTTTATTCTTTATATTCGGTAGATGACCAACTCCTTTTTCTAGAACAAAACCTAAATTATCTGTTTGATCTAACTGTACCAATAAGGACAAAAATTATTGGTAATAAACAAAAACCCTGGATTTCTTCTGAAATTAAATATTATATGAATCAAAGAGATTTTGCGTACGCACGTTGGAAAAGATTTAAAACTACAACATTACATAAGGATTATCTGACTGCTAAAAGAAAAACAAATAAAATGATTAAAAGGGCCAAATCTGTTTTTTATGCTGAAAATTTTTCTTCGGCCATTGGCTCCAAAAGAACATGGCAAACGATACGCGAAGTTGGTATCGGTAAATCTACGAACCCAGAACCATGTCCAATTGATGCTGATGCAATCAATAAGAGGTTTTTAAATATCCCTATTGTGCAAGCGGATCAAAATTATTATACCAATAACCATTCGAATAACAATTCTAGCTCTTTTTTTTCTTTTGCTGCAGTAGACCAATGTGACGTTTTATCTAGCCTATTGTCTATAAAATCCAACTCTAAAGGAGTGGACGGGATTAATCCAAAGTTTCTAAAGATTCTTTTACCTCAAATTCTTCCTATTATTACATTTTTCTTTAACAAAATATTAACCACAAGTTACTTTCCATCGAACTGGAAAATAGCTAAAATAGTTCCAATACCCAAAACTGGTTCCGATTTTAGACCAATAGCGATTCTTCCATTTCTCTCCAAAGTATTTGAACGTATTATGCATAACCAAATGACTTGTTTTTTGGATAACAATAACTTACTTACGGATCGTCAATCTGGGTTCAGAAGGAAAAACAACTGCATAACAGCGTTAGTTGATGTTACGGAGGAGATTAGGGCAAAACTTGATGATGGCAAGACTACATTTTTAATACTTTTGGATCATTGAAAAGCGTTTGATACTGTGGATCATAACATTCTCTATTACAAACTTAAACATTTCTTCAATTTCTCTTCGACCGCTACTCAGTTATTGTCCACATACTTGGGTAACAGGTATCAGTATGTTAAAACTGGAATACGGAAATCCAGGGCACTGCCTGTAACAAGAGGGGTACCTCAGGGGTCCATTGTTGGACCACTATTATTCTCACTATATTTAAATTACCTCCCAGGCGTCCTAATGAATTGTAATGTAAGAATGTACGCGGATTACGTTCAACTTTATACCAGTTGTAATAATGCCTTAATCGACCAGTGTATTATATCTCTTAATCAACATCTTCATCGTATTTATACGTGGGCAACGGCAAATGGCTTGGAAATAAATCCAAAAAAATCTAAATGCATAGTTATTCAAAGGCGACTGAATAAACTTTATATTATACCTAATATATTTATAAATAATCAGCAGATTGAAATAGTAAAATCTGCCAAGAATCTAGGAATAATTTTCAATGACACTCTTACGTGGTTGAACCACATTAACTATGCTTGTGGTCGCACCTTTTCAATGATTAGAACTCTTTGGCGGACCCAGCATTCTACACCTTTAAGAATAAGAATGCTTCTTGCTAAAACTTATCTGTTGCCAGTGTTACTGTATGGCTGTGAGCTATTTGCTAAATCTGATACGATTAGTAAGGCGAAATTGAACGTTGCGTTTAACAATATTGTACGGTACGTGTATGGACTTAAAAGGCGTTCTAGTGTTTCTTTGTTTTCATCCCGGCTTTATGGCCTTTCCTTAGATAATCTGATGAACATGAGAGTTTTAGTTTTTTTACATAAGATAATATATACCCACAAACCTGAGCACTTGTACGGTAAACTTTGTATTTCTGACATAAGCAGGGGGAAAAGAATTAGATCGTTCAGATATATAAGTTTAATTTCTGAGTGGCATTTCTACATATCTCTCTGGAATTCTTTACCCTATAGCCTTCAACTTTTAAGTAACGCACGAAAATTCAGGGAAAATATTTTTAAACTGTTTTCAGCATAGCACTTTGAAACATACATAATTACTTGAGATTAAAATATATAAAATTATCTAAATTTTTGATTAATAAAATATATTATTTTATGCTTTTTAAATATTTAAATTAAATTATCTTAAGTTTTTTCTTTGTTGTTTAAATTAAATTGTTTTTTGATTACTTATATAAAAATTGTAGTTAGTTATTAAGTTATTAAATAATTAATGACTTACGGCCTAATTTATAAAAAATAAAACCGATTAATAAAGGGTTAATAAAATGGATTTTCATACAAAATCCGTTTAATAAACCCTTTATTAACATGTTTTATTTTTTATAAATAAGGCTGTTAAAGTTTAACATATTCTCAGTTCCATACTGCAAAATAAGACTCTTATGGCGATTTTTATTCTGAGAAAAAAATGCTACAGTATATGCATGTAACACTTTTTCATGTTACCTATAATCACTCGAAGTGTTACATGTTGTACAACTTCAATCGAACAGAATTAGCTGCCTTTATTTACAACTATTACACTTTTATTATTAATGTAGTTCATTAGCGATTTTTAAAACTATTCGACTATTTGCTGCACACTTACTTTAAGGTTCGGAAACAGACATTGACATCACTTATTGCTTGAACAAATTTAAAACGATAATAAAAACATAGAATTTTCCACCAAAATAAAAAAAAACGATTTAATTCAAAATGGAGTATGCCGTCAAAGAATATTTAGATGTAGAATTCTTTTGACAAAACTTTTAAAATATTATTACAAACAAAATAAAATTTTGGTTGTACAAACAAAGTAGTAAGTACCAAAGTTGTAAAACAGGGCAGTATGAACTCTTAAGTAAAAGTAAGGGTAAAACATGTAACATGTTTTGTATGTATTTCATCAACATTTTCACAAAAGAACTTGAAATTTTTTCCCACAGTTGTATTTTTTGTACAAACGAACACAAAATGTAGAACATGTAACATTAATGCAACATTTTTCTCAGAAAAGAAATCGCCATTAGTCTTGTGTATGGAGCAATTCAATTATTAAATAAACAATAAATAAATAATAATAAGTCCCCAAAACTTGGAACACTGTGTTGAACTAATGCATTTTTTTTAACGTGGTCTGTGTTTTGTTAGTCTAAATTTACACGTTTCTTCTTTTGATGCTCAACTTCTTTTCAATTCCCTTTTAAAGATGCCAATATAATCACACGCAGCAATCGGTTTCAACTTGTTTCTGTTCAAAACAACAACAATTTTATTAACAGAGAATCAAAGAGAAAAAGAAAAGAAAAACATTACATGCAGCCATCGTTGTGCATATACCAACAAACAAAAACACAAAGCGTACTGACCGAGTACAGGCATCTCTGTACCATTCACCTTTCTTCTTTCTTCTCTCACCTTAAAACATAAGAGTTGAGCATCAAAAGATGCAACGTGTGAAAGCAGACTTATTTTTGTTTTGATCATGCCATTTGTGTTGATTGTTGCTGCCTGTTTTTACTAGTGAAAATTTCACTACCATATAATAATTGAGGTATTAAATATGTTTTTGCTCTTAAAATTCTAGTATCAAGAGGTGTAAGAAATTGTGTAGGCCATAATTCTCGTAACCTTAGGTATGTATTTGCAGCGGCTTTTCTGATTTTTTTTCTTTAAAGTCGAAAATACCCATTAAGGATATAATAATGAAATGTTATTTATATGTAAGCGTGTACATAATTTCTAACTGCCGTATTCATAAAAAATCAAATATGTTTGAAATGCGTTATATGACAAAATTCTCATATACATGTTTCTTAACAAAAAAATTCATTAATCTTATAACCTATGAACTATATTTCACTTTCACCATAAATAATCGGTTCACTAATAACCGAGTAGCAGACAAATAACTACTTTATTCTTCCGAAAATAATGGTTTCGGCCCAAAAGCACCTACACTATATGATTTAGGAAAACAAAATTTGGCTCAGATATTTCTTATATACTATAAAAAGTATTAAATGTTGCACAAAATCAAATCCGTTAGTTCACCTTACCCCTATAAAAATCTTTTCCCGAATTTAAGCTTTTGGTACTACATCTTTTTAATACTTTGGGGAAACATAGATAAGATTCGACTCTTGTTTTCTATAATTTTTTCGATGCTTTCTGAAACAAAAAAATTGACAACGCTGATAAGACAAGGTCTAACCTCTTAAAGCAAGAAAAATGTTTGACTGGTTTATTTGTTAAAAATTAAAAAAAAAATTAATTTAATATGTGTGTATGTAATTTGTGATTAAGTGTGTATGTGTTTTGTATAAAGTATTTTATTAAGAAAAAATACTGTTTCTACTACTACTAATAATTTATACTTCTCTCACTAATATTACTCACTAATATTTTTTACAAGTAAAATTAAATCTAACAAACTATTGTTGTTGAAAATGACACCAAGATTTTTTGCAGATGATACACATTCAACTTTCTGGTTATTTAGGAAGATATCAAAGTTCAAGTTTACCCGAGTTGTTTTTTTGTGTATAATAAGGCATTTTGACTTATGAGGATTAATTAAAAGTTTGTTGGCAGTGGCCCAGTTGTAGACGTTGTCCAAATCAGTACTCAACTTATCCACATTTTCTTCAATAAGCTGTACTGTACTATCAATGTATATTTGCACATCATCTGCTACATGTGGACGTTTGTATATTTTAGACATTGTGGTAAATCATTTATATACATTGAGAACAATAGTGGCCCCAAAATTGATCCTTGTGGAACTCCTTTAGGAACTGGGATGGAAGATGAATACCCATTATTTAAGAATACCGATTGGCGTCTATTTGATAAATACGATTTGAGTAATCTGTTAGATGTTGAGGAAAATCGAAACAATTTTTGTAGCTTAATACTCAGCATGGAGTGGTCAACAGTGTCGAAAGCTTTTGAGTGCTCCAGTAGTACAGGAATATTTAACTTTCCCACATCAATGTCCATACGAATATCTTCAAAGCAGTAACACAACTATGCTTCGATCGGAACCCAGATTGAAGGGGTGTTAATAGACTGAATCTTTGTATAAGCGCATTAATCTGTAAGTACATCAGTTTTTCCATTACTTTAGAAATATATGGGAGTATCGCTTTTGGCCTGAATTCGGAGTTAGATTTAGGAACCGGAATTATTTTAGCTTGTTTCCAGTTTATCGCCATAAAGCATGATAATACTTCTTCACTATTAATACAGCGAAATTTAAATTCACTACTTATATTGACATTTCCAATGGTGGTGAGGTAATTGTTTGTTAAAATGTTATCATCAGCAGATGGTATGGTAGAAAATATATTGTTATGTTCGTCAGCAGTTAAAGGCGCCAGTACACGACATGTTTTTGTCATCTGACATGTCAAATTTTCCACTGCAAAACACATACATGTCGTGTGTTACCTTTTTAACTTTGCTTCTGTTAAAGTCAGACGCAAAGTCATCTGACAAAATTTCAATTAGAGCGTGCTCTATTTTCTTCTCACAAACCATCTGACATCAGAAGGCTATGCCGAGAAGAAACCGGCAGCGGCGTCCACTATTGACGGAATCATTAGCCGGCTGAAGTTAATTTTTTACAATACCGAGATATGTTTGATCATCTTACCATTGAATAGAATTTATGTGAATATATATATAAAAACCGTTTTATTATAAAAAGAAAAAAATGCTAAGATGGCTGAACTATTTTACGGCGCAAATAAAACTTTTCATGGCGGCAGCAAGCTATTTTGAAACCGAGCACTACTTTGGTTTCTGCAATAACAATGCGAAAAAAACAGAGACAATGTCAGAAGCAAATTACATGTACGTTTGTGACCGAATATTATAAAGCTTATGTAAAACAGCGATTTTGACAGGCATGCACAATTACATATGACTTGAAAATTTGACATGTCAGATGACAAAAACATGTCGTCTATATGCGTCTTAAGTTGTGTTGAATGTTAATATCTTTTTTGCCATTTCCGATATCATGAATTGTTTGCCATGTCTTTTTGCTGGTTGCAGCATTTTGGAATCTTTCTGCATAAAATCGAATTTTAGCTTTCCTTATTTCTAGAGTTACTTCAGCTCTAAGTCTTCGGTAGTCGTTATATAACTGTGGGATTTTAAAACGTTTCCATCGAGAGTAAGATAAATCTCTTTGCTTTATCCGGTTACTTATTGCTGGGCAGAACCATGGTGGAGTGCCATGATTTATGATTTTTGTTTTTTGCGGTATAAATAAATCGTACAAATAGGTAATTTTATTTTCGAAAAAGGATATTTGTTCATTTACAGATGCCATGTGGTAAATAGAGTTCCAGTTAATATATGAAAAATGTTCATCCAGAGCTTGATAATTAACATGTTTGAAGTCACGATACGTAAATTTTTGATCAAAGTGGTTTAGGCTGAAGTCTTATGTGGTAAAAATATGATCATGCTTCGAGAACTATCTGAGTTGATCATATAACAGAACTTTGGATTTATTACAAACAAGAAACAAGTCGAGCAGCGTGTTTGACGACGGAGAAAAATGAGTAGGTAAAAAACAATCAACAGGTTTAATCCCAAGAGATAACAGATCGTTAGGAAATGTTGTTTCAGTTAGTAAGTTTGCATTAAAATCGCCGGCAATAACAGTATCAGCATATGAGAGAGAAAGTTCTCCAAGATAGTTAAAAAAAAGTATCGGTGGGCACATTACGATGAGGTCGGTATACACATCCTAGCAATAATCTGTTACCATTTGATGTAATTTCAATAAATATATGTATATTCAATTTTGTCTGCATTAGACAGGTTCTATTCAATGATATGCTGGAGGATATAAAACTACATTTAATATTATTTTTTATAAAAATTGCAACACCGCCACCACGCGTTATTCGGTCAGCTCTAAACGTTCTGTATCCATCAAGATTTATAAAGCTGTTAGATGTAGTTTCATTAAGCCAAGTTTTCGATACGCAAATAACATATACAGATGAGTTTTCGAAGAATAATCTGAACTCGTCAATTTTATTGTTTAAACTTTGAGCATTGATATGATTTATATGAATACCATTTTTAATTTTGGTTAGAACACGTAACATATTCATTGATCCATCATTGGAACTAGTACGAATGTTATGTTGTAAGTTTAATATGATTTTGCGGTTTAGATAGCAAACAAACAACAACGAATATAAATACAAAATGTTTTATAGATGAAAAAATTATCAATATTTCTAAAATAATTGCATAACAAATTAAATTTAAAAAGTTAACATTTAAATAAAAATAACTAATGACACAATGAGGATAAAATATATTATTGAGAAGTTTAAAATGTTATTATCTTTGTTCGGCCTTTATATTTCCAATCCTATGTTAATAAAACAAGCTCGAGGCCACAATTTTAATAAATTTTATTCTTTATTATTTATTTCTTTTCAATATTTCCCCATCCTTTGGATGGCATCTTCAGGAATCTTAAAAACATAAATTAAAACAAAAAACATAAATCATTGAAACACCCTGTAACACTACTAATTATTGTACAGAAAAAAATTAAATATATAACAACAGTAATAACAAAAAAGGAAAAAACTCACAATAAAAGACGAGTAACAATATTAAAAACACACAACGACTAATCGCGTTCACATGTAAAATTGCACTATTGATCCTTTCTCCTTTTATTTATAATATGCCTAAAGCTCTGTGCTACGTTGTCTACGTCACTCTTAAAATTAATTCTCTTATCTTGTCTTATGTTTATTATCACCCCTATCGTGAATAATTTTTCCCTCGTAATTTTTCCCCTTTTCACATATTTGCGATCATGAACAGCTCCCATGAAAAAAATGTAATTCAAAGGAGAATAATAACGTGAAAAAATGTTCACGGGAATAAATTCCCCTTATCGTGAAAAGTTTTTTCCCTCGTAATTTGTTCACATTTCCCTTAGATTTTCTCACTTTATTTTTGCTAGGGAATAGAACGTGTATGTTAGTAGTTCCTCCTATAAATCGAATAATAAGGGCTAGATCCGTTAATAAGGCACAAACCGATATATTGGTCAACAAAATGCAAAACAACAGGTTGATTGCCGCCGGATTTGTGAAAGACGTGGTGGCAGAATTTTGGAAAATATTTTACTACATAAAATTTAAAAAGTGCAAAAAGCTAACTTTGTTATCAACCTATCCCTCCAATACTAATTATTTAGATTTTTTATTTTAAATTTCCTTTAAAATATATACGTGTATATTTTTAAACAAAAATTTCAATGATTTTTAATTTATTCTAATTTTCTTCTTTTTTACATTCACTGGAACTGATAGCATGAAAAATTTTTCACATGAGATTCACGATTGCTTTTTTCCCTTCGAGGGGAATGAAAATTTCATGGGAACAAAAATTCCACTTGTTATTCACGATAGGGGTGTATATGTAGCATTTCCAGTGTAAGTCGTTTATTGTACCTCTCTTCTGTTTGTAATATTTGTACGTCGTCCAGTTTAGGTATGTGATTTCTTTCCGCACAATGGGCTGCAAGTGCTGTTTTATGTGTCAGTGAATTATTTCTACATTTTAAATCCGATTTGTGTCCTGCAACTCTCGTCTTTAATTTATTTTTGGTAGTTCCTACATATACTTGATCGCATACGTTGTTTCCATCACCATTGCACTCTATTTTATATATGACGTTTGACTTCTCAATTTTATCCACTTTTGTTTTTGTGTTAGAAAACAGATTTCGGAGTGTGTTTTCTGATCTTGGCGCTGTTTTATATTTTACTTTATTGTAAACTCCTGACTTTTCTATTCTTTCTGATATGTGTGGTATATATGTCATCGATTTGTAAATTCGCGGTTCTACTTCTTCTCTTGTGATGTTTTTCTTTTTCTTATTATTTTTTAACAGACTGTTGATAATATTTTGTGGAAAAGAGTTTTTTTCAAAACCTTAAAACTAAACCTCGACTACTTACAAAATACGTTGACGACCTCTCCACGCATAGTGAAAACTGATTTAAGGTGATTACTCCTCTTGAGTCGTAAAGCTGATGTAAAGATGCTGTAGTTCGTTGAAGTAAGGTTTTCGTTGATGTAAATAGGATCACCAGATTTATATCGCTCAGAGTTACCCCACTTAAAGCCAATATGCTTGAGCATTAAAGAACACAGATTAGCTTTTCTAAATCCAGCTAAAGATTTAAAAAAAAATGTTTTATCGTATGGAGACATAAGTTTCACAATAATAACAGCATCAGCTGAATTGTTTCTGTTGTTATTGTTTCTGTTTTGTAAACGATAGATGGCCTTTACGAGGGGGTTTTTATATCCAAAGTGTGACAAATGTCATCAAAGATTCGCGGTAGATCTTCATCATCATAAAATGGGATACCATTAATACGTAGGTCACCAGCAACTAGGGAGTTTTCCTGTCTAAGGTGCTGTAATTTAAGTTCGTTTAAGTCGGATTTTAGTAATGTTATTTCATCCGATACACTTTCTAATTTTGATACTCTTGTGGTGACATCAATTAAGCTTTTATTGAGCTCAATCATATTATCCTCAATTTGTTCAATTTTGCTTAATATTCGATGCTCGCTTTCCATCACTAACGTTTCCATTAACTTGGTTAATGTTTCCGTTTGTTTTTCAAATCTCGAGTCCAGCAACTGTAGTAAACGGAATGGAGAGTCGATATTAGGAAGACGCGGAGTTTTACATATGTTATCATAAATGGTTTTTTTGGGTTCAGCACGTCCACGTTTAGGTGCTGGAGTATTAACCACAGGAGACGTTTTTTCTTGAGTAGGAGATACTTCTAGTTGCGATGTGTTATTCATATCGTTGTGATGTGATTTAAATAATAGTAATTGGAAATGGTGTAAATTAACTTTATTTTTATTTTATTTAATTTTAACGCCGCCCTAAGGTATGCTACAATTTTTAATTAAACAAATATAAGGCAGTGCCAATAACCATAAGGTTTTGAAACAAACTAGAAAGCTGAGCTTTAGATTCAAAAGCGTATTAGTATTGTGGTTATTTTGTTGAACTATTTATGGTTTTTAATCCAAATTTTTAATATTTTCAATTAGGCTTAAGTTCATTAAATTTAATTTTCATTAAATTATTTTTATGAAGAAAGGTGTTTTACAACATGAAAATTAATTAAAATTGTTATTGATAATCTTTCATTTTTGACCGTGGCGGGGGCTCGAACCCGGGCCGGCAGGTTACCATGACATGTTTCGATCGCAACCACTCGATCTTCTCAAATGGATTTGCCGTTTTACACTCGCAGCCATCGAAGGCTGCTGACGTCAATAGTCAAACATCAATCCTTAAACCAAATTGTATTTTAACCTTTGGTAGATCGAAGTTTGCTTTTTTGAATGATTATCTATTTTAATTGATTTTACATGTTCTTCCTTACTTCTGTTTTTTCGTACTATTTGTCAAGAATTTTTCTTGAAGTCCAAAGTACATTTTTTTTTTTTTGTTTTTTCATTTTTGTCTTTCTTTTTCTTGTTGACCTTTTTCAGCACAACTTGAAGGACAAATGAACACATAGAGCTCGTGCCTTAGCTTTTAACATATTAAAAATTTAAATGAATAAAGCTTTTGGTTTGTTTTTATACTTTGACACTAAATGTTGAAAGCAAAGTAACCGGCAACATACGCTTATCAGCTGTTCACAGAGGTTTATTTTGTTTTCGTATATGTATTTTTACTTAGAAATTGGATAATTATGATCACAAATAGACATTTGCTTTTATATACAATTTGAATATACACGTTTTTTCTGTCAATTTTTATGTTCCAAGCTTTTATTATTTTGTTTACATAGCGTCTTCAACTGACAATTTTTTGTCATACCAAACGTCAAAGTCTATATAAAAAAACTGTTTGTCAGCGTTTTTTTAATAATAAATTCAAAAACAATGACGTCGATTAAATACAGAATGCCAAAAAGTGTCGATAATGCAATAAAACAATACAGACTAATAGAAGAATTTCAGAACTCACCCCATAGTGGACATTTCGGAATAAGAAAAACATTAACAAAATTAAAACAGCGATTTATTTGGAAAAATATGAACAAAATGGTTAAAAACTATATAAGAACATGTGAGTCGTGCCAAAAGAACAAACAGACTAAACATACGAAAGAACCTTTTACTATAACAGATACACCATCAAGTAGTTTGGACATTGTAGTAATGGACACAGTTGGACCACTTAGACCGTCAGTAAACTTTAGATATATACTCACAATACAGTGTGAACTGACGAAATATGTTATAACTTGTCCAATAGAATCAAAAGATGCCAAAACAGTGGCAAAAACGCTAGTAGAAGAAGTTATTTTAAAATGCGGTTTGCTTAACCCGTATAAACAAACTGCATTTTGATATTGTATGTGGATGTGTGCAATAAAATTAAAAAACGCGTTTTTGTATTTTATTGTTTATTTTTTTGTTATTTATAACTAATTATAATATGTTTTACATTTACATGCAATTTCTCAAGCAATAAAATCAGTATAGGAACACATTTTATGAAGTCTTTCTTCTTTTTTTTCTCCTTTATAGCCTCATGTGACATTTCTGTAACAAACCACAAAAATCGCCACAAAACATACAATAAACGAAAAAATTTTATTCAAACTTGTGTAACATCTCTTTATTAAACCAATAAATAGATTTAAGTATGTGTTGTTAAACTCTGCAGATGGCAACAGTGTCCTTTTTTCACACCGAACTGGTAAACCCTCGTTGGTAAAGACGTCAAATTATTGTGTAGAAGATTATTTTAATAAAAAAAAAATTAATTTCTTTAATATTATCGTTGTTATTAAGTAGAAAAACGGTTTTAAAGTAAAGTTTGAAAGGTGCTCTTTTTATTGGAGTGAAAAAACTATGGCTGGAAACAGACGTAAAAGTTTAAATAATAAAAACAAAATTGTTTGTTTACAATGCAAAACTGAAGTGTTAACTAATGAAGATGCGTTGCAGTGCGATGTTTGTAATAAAACGCTGCATTCAATATGTACGAAGAAGGATAAAAAGCAAATTGAAAAATTGCTTAATAATGCTTCTCTAGAGTTTACATGTCATTTTTGCCAACCAAGTGAGAGCATAAATGTTGTGAGTGAGCTGACTGAAATAAAATCTAAACTAAATCAGCTAGATGATATTAGGGAGGCAATTAAATTTATGTCCTCCCAATATGATAGGATTTTAAAAGGTGTTACAAATAATAACAAAAAAATTAATAATCTGCAAAAGGAAAACAAATCACTACGTAATGAAGTTAAACAACTTAAATCGAGCGTTAAATTTTTAAATGATGTTAGAGTACAAAACGATTGTGTTATTAATGGAATAAAAGTTAAAGATGAGAAAGTAAAAGCTATCGATGTTGTTTTAAATATTGCGCAGAAAACTGGTGCCGATATATGTGAGGATGAAATTGATGAGGCTTATTTTTTGAATACAAAAGAAAAATCTTCCAGTGTATCTACTGAACCAAAAAAGAAATCTATTGTTGTAAAATTTTCAAATAAAAAAAGTAAAAAGATATTTATGGCTGAAAAAGCAAAAATGAAAGATATGGATGATTTTAAAAAAGTATATGTCAATGATTTTCTTTGCAAGGAGTCCATGGAAGTGTTTAATTATGCAAAATCGCTGAAAGAAGTTGGATACAGTTTTGTTTATGCTAGAGGAGGAATTATATTTGCAAGGAAGGATTCTAACTCAAGACCATTTCGTATTAAATCAATGGATGATGTGGATCGCATTTTACTTAACTCTTCCGGTGGTGGTGGTAGAAAAAATGGTTCTGTGGCTCATGTTGAAACAACTGATGATGATAGTGATGATGATGATAATGGTAACGTTGCTGAAGGTGATATTTAGATTTTCTTATCCTTATAATTTTTTTTTTCTTGTAAAAAATTTAAATGCCTTTTTTTACTATTTTTTTTTACATAAATTATGAATTCAAAGTATTTTAAAAATTTAAATTCTTATAATTGTTCTAAGTCTAAATTTATTGTATATAATGTAAATTTTAAAAATAGATTTTAAAAATCTTCTATATGGGCATTTCCCTAGAATGGTCTACCAGGATGAAAAAATAAAATGTTGATAATCATCGTCTTTTATTGTTTATTATTATAAAAAAAGTCTATGTTGTTATAAAAGAATGGCTTCATAGCATGTCTCAGCTGTTTTACTCGAAGAAATTGCACTGGAAACTGGAAAATTTTATATTTTCTTATATTTTCTACTTCTAAAGACATTTTTATATGCTTATTTTACATTCAAAAATATGTTATGTTTACACTCTTTCTTCATAATCTTTTCATTACAATCAATTGTAAATTGAGTATTTAATTGTTTGTTAAGGAAATTTGAAGACATTAATGGGAAACTGCATGGTGATAATAATAAAAAAACAAATGGAAAAATCGTACGTTCGCGACCCGTACGTTCGCGACCGGTACATAAGCCAATTAAACAAAAACCAAAAGAGATATTTTTTTTGGTAAATATTGCATGGAGACCTACATTAATACACTTTTAAAATAAATTAATCACTTTTGAATATTCCGTTTCATTACGCAGGTTTTTACATTTAACTGCTGTCAGCCAAAGTTGACTTCTATTTTGCGTACGTTCGCGACCACATGTTTATAACTCTTATTATGAAAACTTAAACTCGATGAAATCCATCCTTTGCACTAAACATACATCTACCCAAATGCTATCGAATCGCAAGAAAAAATGCTATTAAAAGTTTTGTTTTCTATATTATTTGTACATCAAAAGCGTACGAAAGTACGTTCGCGACCCCAGGAAATGCCCATATGTAATATATACAGAGTTGCCTTTTAGCCTCTACAAAGCCTTTATGGCGCTGAGGCGTTAAACTTATTATTGTATAAATATTATATTGAATAAAAAAAAAATAAAAAAAAATAAAAAAAAAAAAAAAAACTGTTAACCCCGCACAACACTCAACAGCCCACGTGAACAACTAGGATGCATCTTACTGACTGCTTCAACTGTAAAATTAAAAATTTGATCTAAAATTATAAATTAAAGTACCATTTTTGTAGAGCCTAAAGTCCTGTAACCATGGCCCCTTTCATGTTATCCGCCCATAATTTGAAATAAATCAATAAATTCTATTTTTTTATTATAATTTTTTATTGCATACAATATTTAATAAAACATTAATTCAATCATTGTACAATTCTTAGCTAGTTCTCAAACACTCAAATTATCCAATCCAAGGAACAAACCGAACTGTGGTTGGTTTGCGGGTTTTCTTGGCATTGGCCAAAACAATTACTAAAACAAGTCTAACAAAAATGGTTAAAAGTTTCATTTTCTTTTTGTGTTTTCTGTAGATTTTTAAGTCAGCTCCAAGACGATATTTGCTTGATGAACCCTTAAATTGGACTATAAATCTTTGCTTGTGGTTTTAGTATTTATAGAATAATTTTATTATGTATTATTATTTAAGAGCTTAACAAAACCTATTTTTAGAGTAACAACATTAAAAATATTTGTTTTGTAGTTAAATAAACATTCTTTGTTTTGTGCAAGTATTTTAGGAATGTTAACTAAATACGCCTTATTTTTAAATATTTGGCTGAAAGTCTATCACATGATATAAAAAAACAAAGTTACTTTTACTAAAGATCAGTTGAACAAATAAATACTATTTTTTAAGTTTTTTTTACATTCTTTGTTTTGTGCAAGTATTTTAGGAATGTTAACTAAATACGCCTTATTTTTAAATATTTGGCTGAAAGTCTATCACAGGATATAAAAAAACAAAGTTACTTTTACTAAAGATCAGTTGAACAAATAAATGGTTTTTAAGTTTTTTTTACTTGTAACAAGGTTGGATTCCGAAACGAATTTCGGTATCGGTCTTAAACTTTTTTATTTCGGTATCTGTATCGGTATCGGTATTTTAATTATATCGGTATCGGTATACAATTTCAATATTTTTAGTTATGCTTGAGTTCATCCATTTTATTTTCATTAAATTATTTTTACCGAAGGAAGGAATTTTACAACATGAAATTTGTTTTTTTTTATATATATATTAGGGTATTCATTTAATCGGGGTTTTGCTTTAATCGGTTAATCGCTCGATTTATTAACCGAGGTTTTGGTTTAATCGGTTTATAATCGGTTAATTTTGTTATTGATCGGTTAACCGATTATTAAAGTTTTGTTATAAATTAAGTAATTTCAATAAATAAAAATGCAAAAATTATTTATTATTTGGAATTGATAAGTAAAAAACCTATAACAAAACCATTCTTGAACTCAAAAGAGCAAAAAAGGATTTCATAAATATGTAATACATATGAGGTGGTCCATAACAAAACGCAATAATTACAGTTTTTAAGTTTTTTGATTTTTTGATTGAATTCTATTCTACACATTGAAATTTGTATTACCTTTATTATAAGGTATTCCAAAACTCAATAACTACACTGCAATTCAATATCAAATATAATGGTTCAGAGCAAAATGCAATAATTACACATCTTTGCAATAAATCGCTACAAGAAATTTTAAAAAAGTCAACTTTATAAATAAATTATGCTCTGGTGGCAACTCTTAGATAACTGTAAAACGTAAAGAATTTTTGTTTAGTTAATACCTTTCGCTTTTGTTAAGTTAATGGAGGAGGTCCATAACAAAACGCAATAATTACATGAATAAATGTTATTATTCGGACCAAAACGCAATAATTCCAAATTTGCTATCTAAATAACTTTAAAACAAACTGTCAGATAAAATAATAATTTTGTGATTAATAATAATTTTTTTTGTAGACAATAATACCTCAATAATTGTTTTTTAAAAAAATTAAGTTGTACTTACTTAAATTACATTTTGTCGTTTATCCAAAAAAATGTTATGGTGTAATTGTTGCGTTTTGTTATGGACCTCCTCATATTTTATAATGTTACTATTTAATAAGAAATAAACTGTGAGATCATTTTATTAATAAATTTTTCAAAAGTTTAAGGAGATCTTATAAAATAGTCTTTTATTAAAAAAATTTGGCTTAAATGTTTAGGATTTAAGAGATTCTTTTCTTTAGTTTCGATAAAACTCGACTTGGAAAAAATTCTTTCACTTATCGCTGATGTTGGAAATCTCGAAAGCAATCCATAATACAGATTATCTTATTTCTCAGTTCTTTTCCTGTATTTCCTGACTTTGTACTGTATTTAAAGAATGTATTGCTAGAAGGAAAATATATTTTTCTAAACCCATACCTTTTGTATATAAGACAAAACAAATAATTAAAAACAAAAAAAATATGTGATAATACTACAAAAAATTTAAAATTTTGTTACTTCGGTTAATCAGTTAATCGACTGAAATTAACCGGTTTAATCGTTAATCGAAAAAAGGCAATTTTAAATTAACCGATCAGTTAATCGGGTAGTAATTAATCGGTTAACCGAATGAATACCTTAATATATATATATATATATATATATTTATATACATATGGGGGATTTCATGTCAAGTGACCCAATTTTTGAATCAATGTGTTCCGATTTGGATGAGATTTGCACCAAGGTTAGTCTTATTGGATAAGTAGTTTATACACAAATTTTCAACAAGATCGGTCAAAAAGTTTCTGAGTTAGAGGGGTTGACATTTTGGCCATACAGGTGTTCTTTCTCATCCATGTAACTTATTACCTATTGGTGTTAGCAAAGTTTGTCCCAAGTAGCTTCGATAGCTATTTAATCAATATTTTGAAATAAAAAAAATTTTGTTTTTAAATTTTTTTTAATAATGTAAAACTTTTTATCCGGAATTTTTTTTTGCTCAAAAGAAAGCTTGTGTCTTTTCCTTTAAGGTAGTTTTGTTCGCTTTTGGGATACGATTGGCTTTTTTATATAAAATAAATTTTTAGCATATGCAGCACTATTTTGAAAAAAACAGAATGTGTTTAAGTATTTGTTTTTTGCACTTCTGCAAAAGCCTAGTATGTATATGTGTATGTATTTTATTATTCATTTATACATGTGTATATGTGTTATATTTTATTAATTGCTTTCAACTAAAAATATTATCATCATAATAACAATACAAACTTAAATAAGTATTGCACAAAATAAACTTGTCAAATACTTGTCATGCTGGCAAATTCACTCGTTTACCATCATATTCAAATCTTTTGATTTTGAATCCAGCATCGTCGGCGTCACACATAGAAACACATTTTCACTAGTGGTACCACGATGCTCGATGAGTATTTTGATAAGTGTATTTGGGCCTTCAAAATGCTGACCACAAACATATATTTCATTAGCACGCACTAGTGTTGAAACTTTAAATTTTTTTCTATTTGAAAAATTATATTGTTTTATGATACTCTTTCTCTCTCTTTCTCTTTCTCAGCAGATTCATTCAATTTTATGGCGATTTCTTTTCTGAGAAAAATGTTGCATTAATGTTACATGTTCTTCATTTTGTGTTCGTTTGTACAAAAAATACAACTGTGGGAAAAATTTTCAAGTTCTTTTGTGAAAATGTTGATGAAAAACATGCAAAACATGTTAAATGTTTTACCCTTACTTTTACTTAAGGGTTCAACTGCCCTGTTTTACAACTTTGGTACTTACTACTTTGTTTGTACAACCAATATTTTATTTTGTTTGTCATAATATTTTAAAAGTTTTGTCAAAAGAATTCTACATCTAAATATTCTTTGACGGCATACTCCATTTTGAATTAAATCGTTTTTTTATTTTGGTGGAAAATTCTATGTATTTATTATCGTTTTAAATTTGTTCAAGCAATAAGTGATGTCAATGTCTGTTTCCAAACCGTAAAGTAAGTGTGCAGCAAATAGTCGAATAGTTTTAAAAATCGCTAATGAACTACATTAATAATAAAAGTGTAATAGTTGTAAATAAAAGCAGCTAATTCTGTTCGATTGAAGTTGTACAACATGTAACACTTCGAGTGATTATAGGTAACATGAAAAAGTGTTACATGCATATACTGTAGCATTTTTTTCTCAGAATAGAAATCGCCATTAAATAAGAATTATTTGCGAATATGGAGACTCTGGCAATATAAGATCGTTCCGGTTGGCACAAGCTAAATTATTGTGTTTCACTTAGCCCCAGGTTCATCGCCGCGTAAACATAGCTATTATATTTTCATGCCAAAAAAAACACCAGCTGCATATGCTAAAAATTTAAAAACCCTCGTCTTGAGTTAGAAATTATTTTTTTATACATAAGCCACTCGCATGTCAAAAAGCGATTTAAACTGCCTAAAAGGAAAAGACATAAGCTTTATTTTGAGCAAAAAAAAAAAACATTCCGGATAAAAAAAAGGTTTACATTTTTCAAAAAAAATTTAAAAAAACAAAAAAATGTTTCAAAAGATTGATCAAAAAGCTTTCGAAGCAACTTGGGACAAATTTTGCTAACACCAATAATAAGTTACATGGATGAGAAAGAACCCCTGTATGGCCAAAATGTCAAACTTTGACCCCCTCTAACTCAGAAACTTTTTGACCGATCTTGTTGAAAATTTGTGTATAAACTACTTATCCAATAGGACTAACCGTGGTGCAAATTTCATCCAAAGAAGACATCGATTTAAAAATTGGGTCACTTGACACGAAATCCCCCATATTCTAGCTTTCTTTCAGATGCTACAGTGTCTGCATGACAAATCTTTAGAAAACCGGTTGATTAGTTAAGAATATATAGGGAGGGGGAGCTTTTACCCCTTTCACCCCTTTTGCCCTCTTTTACGTCCTAAGTAATAAAAGTTATAGGCTATAGTTCCTTCCAGAAGCCACACTATTTGCCTGCCAAATTTCAAGAAAATAGGTTGATTGGTTAAGAATATATAGGGAAGGGGTGCTTTAACCCTTCTTGCCCTTCTTCACGTCCTATTCCATATGTACTTGCAGATGTTACAGTGTCTGCGTGACAAATTTTTAGAAAACCGGTTGATTAGTTAAAATGATTCGAAAATAATTTAATTTTCAGTAAAATATTTTTGGGGCGAATTTAATTTTAATACCATCATAATTAGATGTTTTACTGACACAAAGAGTCTTATTTGGAAAGAAGTTTGTATTTGTGCGTAGGTGGTATGTTTATTCCAAGTAATAAGTTGTAGTTTTACTTATTTACCTATTAGTACCCTTGGCATACTTCCAACTTTAACATAGGGGCTCTTGTTCTTCAGAAATTAAAGTCACTGAACACCGAAAGTCTGATTTGGAAAAATCAACATATTATAGAAACACAACAAATAGATTAAACCATGGCATTTCTGTGGAAATATGCTTATATTCAAACAGAAAAGTGTGTGATATTTAAATCTAGTAATAAGCAGAGTGAAAAAACAAATCAAAATTACAAGAAAATATCTTTCCATCTTTCCGACAGCAATGACATGCAAACGTTTGTTTTCTAAAACTAACTTAATAGTAATTTAGCAAAGAAACTATTGTCATAATCCTTTGAAATACTATCCATACATTCTGGCATGTCACAGAAATCAATTCCGATCAAAAGTAATTTCGTTTTATGTGAAGCAAGAAACGAAATCACTTTCGATCGGAATTAATTGCTGGGACTGGCCTGATTTACTACACAAGAACACAATTTGTATATGTAAAATGTACATACATACATATCGCACTTATCCCTCTTAAGGTCATCTCAAAACTTGCACATTTTCACTTTTTGCAAGAAAATTAAAATCAGAGTCATGTTTACCCTCTGTAAAAATCTTAGTTCAATTTCTCCAGTATATTGCCAAAAAAAAATGCTGGTGATCCCCCTTTGTGGTGTAAAGAATAAGTTGGCAAATTAATCTTAAATGAGTTTTAAAATCGATTTTAAAATCGATTTTGAAGTTCGATTAATCGATTTCAAAAACCGAAATGAAAAAAGTCGATCGAAAAATCGAAAATCGATTTTGGAATTCATTTACCATTTCCTATTTCCAAGTAATACCAAGTCTTAATTTTTCTGATATGTGATTTTTTTGGTGCGAACATTTGTGTAAACAATGCTAACATTTTTACAATGGCAATGCTATTGTCGCCCGCAGCCGGATGTCGCGCACATTGGCCTTTCACTATAACTCAGGGACTGAAATAAATTATTATTATGATTTTTTGATCAGGTTACGAGAAAAGTTCCTTTATTTTCAATTGGGAATTTTTAACCATTATCGTTATATCCCAGTAACGAACGTGTATTACAGCCGTACCTTACCCTAGGTCTACACTAAAGATAAATATCTCAGCAAGTTGGCAATGACGTCGGCAGAATAACAGCTTAGCTCATGTTAAAGGCATGGGAAAACGTATTTATGTTAACTCATAATTTGAAAAAAATCAAGGAAGAAGGTGCAGTGTAAAAACTGGCGCTATCTTACAAAATTTTTTTTTATTAATATAAATTCTTTCTTATTCGACTCTAATTTTTAAGTGTGTATTTATTTGTTTAAGCTTGAGGTCTTTTTTTATATAAAAAATATTAATTTTATTAATTTTTTTTTTTTTTTTTTTGTTAAAGTAAAATTAATATTTTTTTTTATAAAAAAGAACTCAAACTAAAAAAAAATTAATATAAATTTAAATTATAAAGGTCGAATAAGAAAAAAATTATATTAATAAAAATAATTTTTGTAATTTAATTTTAGTGTTTATTATATTCTTTAATTCAATTCTTTTACTGCAATTATAATTTGCTAACATTTCACAAAGTTAATTTTTTTCTCACGCTATTGCTTCTATTTTTTTTTCTTTTTTGCTTCTTTTTTTCAATTGACAACCAAATTTTACGTTTTATGATAGCAAAAATTGTCAACGAAAATGGACTAACAATTATTGCAACATGAATTGCCGGCAATAAATATGTACAAAAAATTGCTGTCTACATTAAAGATAACATAATTTTGACATTTACTGCAATATATGTATGTCGCAATAATTATCTCTGGTATAGACGGGCAGTTAACAAGAGCGGAAAGCGTTTTCTAGCTGTCAAAAATTCTCATGCCCATACAATTTCATACAAAGCGCGGAGTCAACGCTTTGCAATTGGAAAATCCGATTTTGACAGCGCGTTTAATAGTGAAGTTGGATTTGAAAGCAATTTTATTTACGTCAATACTGAACGAATCGGTATTATTTTTTTCGGTGTTGTAAAGCATTAGTTTGAGTTTCACAATACTGAAAAAATAATTTCGACACGTTCAGTATCGACTGAAATAAAATTGCTTTCGAATCGAGAAAGTACTCGATCACGACTGCCAGAATTAAGCCCCTGTTTGTGATACAACGGTGACGCTCTTGCTAAGGCATGGCATATCAGCGCAAAAGCTAAGCGAAAGAAAACTTTTCGCCTTTCGCTCTTGTTTAGGTACGGCTATTACACGTACTGAAATACGTTTGGCTTACTCTGTGAGAATGGAGTACTCGGAACTCTATATTCGATTTAGGTTTACTTTTATATTGGCATGGCCGCTTTTTCATTGCATAGCACCAACGCACAAAGTGTACGAGAAAGTTTCCGTCTTTCAGACAATTCTATGCACTTTGTATAATCGTTTGTAATCAAAACAAAATATTTTCTCATATACTTAGCATACGGTGCTGTAATTAACTTAAAGTACTTATTCATATACAAAGTACAGTAGTTTTGACTTAACTGCCTTTTGTTTAAGTGCTTTTTTTAGTACTTTTGACTTATGTAACTACACAAAATTTATAATTTGTGTCATTATTGTTTAAAATCCAATACAAATTCCTTTTTAATGCATTTTTTATACCTGCACATTTAAGATAAATGCACAAAATTGTTGGCATATTAAAATTATTTTCATACCAAAAATCAAAGTTAGCTGCACTTTGACTTTACTGCCCAATACATATTTTCTGTAATTATTCCTCAAAATCTTTGCTTACGTGCATTTTACGTACATGCATATTTATCATATTTTTGGGCAACTTTAAAATATTTTCATATAAAACATCAAAGTTAGCTGCACATATTAAAAAAAAAAATGGTGGCCACTTTTTCACATAAATATCCAATTTTAGCTGTTTATAAAAACAAAAATCGCAAACAAGTCAAGTTAGCGTCATTATAATTTATTTATTTTGTTTGCATGTACCTACACTCATGCATTTGGTTTGCGGTTACAGCAACTTCGCCACGATTATATGAAAGGAATAGCAAAGCTTAAGGTAGAAGTACATAACACGCGTTAGAGCGCGCGCGCTTTGAGACTTCTGTCAAAAAAAGTTAAACTAGTGTATTTTCATAGATCAAGCTACATGCAAAATATTTGGACGCGTTTGCGCCAGAAAGTTGGTTAACTTTGAACTTTTTAACGCGTTGTGTATTTTTGACAAGTCATTAGCTGACAAAAAAAAGAATTATTTATGAATCATGAAAGAAAAACAAATTAAAGAGCTTTTTATTCTTCTTTCAAACACGTTACTTTAGCTGCACTTGTATGCAGGAAACAACAATTGCGTACCTGCACATTAAGGCAAGTAAATGCATTTAAGATAACTGTGTTCACATCAGTGAACAATTAAACAATCCCATCCTAGATGTCAATCACCACCTACAATTAACATCCACTGCTTTTGTTTTCATCCTGTTTATTATCATTCGAAAAGTCTATCTTGCGAAGAAAACAACAAGTCGTGCGCTGCAAGCTTAATCGTGTAAATTAGAGAATAATTTAAAAGTTATAAATGAAAGTTACTAAAGTGAAATACTTTAAAACCTTTAAAATTTGTTAACCCCATCCCCAAAACTGAAAAAAAAACCAAAGTAAAGTAAATACACTTAAAATAAATTGAAAATATAAAATAAATATAGACTAGTTTATTTTTAAGTTTATTTTATCTTTACAAATTTTTTTTTTTTTTTTTTCCTCTTAAAGAGTTTTTTTATATAATTTTTCTCTAGATCGTAAACTGTTAATTATTTCTAATTAATTAAATCAAAAAATTATAATATTTGAGTAGAAAAGATCATGCATATCTAAACTCTCTACATTATTTAAAACACACTTATAAATTCCTGTACATATTACCATAAATAAACGAATTGAATTGAATTGAATAAAATAAATAAATACAGATACCTACCCAGTGAACTTAACCTAAAAATCAAAGTGGTTTTTATTTACCCAATAAATATCTAAGGATACGTACATATATATTGCACTTCCCCTTAAGAAATTAAAGAAAGGTTTGTTGACCCTTTCATAAATAATTATATTTATATGCGTGTACATAGTCTAACCCTACCATATACCCTACCCTGTCTAACCCGTATAAACAAACTGCATGTTTGATTTATGCGCACAAAAAATCGCGCAAAGGAGATTGTGCAGCTAGGTCAAAATTATTGTATGTGGATGTGTGCAATAAGATAAAAAACGCGTTTTTGTATTTTATTGTTTATTTTTTTGTTATTTATAAATTAATATAATATGTTTTACATTTACATGCAATACCAATTGCTCAAGCAATTAAATCAGTATAGGAACACATTTTATGAAGTCTTTCTTCTTTTTTTTCTCCTTTATAGCCTCATGTGACATTTCTGTAACAAACCACAAAAATCGCCACAAAACATACAATAAACGAAAAAATTTTATTCAAACTTGTGTAACATCTCTTTATTAAACCAATAAATAGATTTATGTGTTGTTAAACTCTGCAGATGGCAACAGTGTCCTTTTTTCACAGCGAACTGGTCAACACCGCACAACACCCAACAGCCCACGTGAACAACTAGGATGCATCTTACTGACTGCTTCAATTGTAAAATTAAAAATTTGATCTAAAATTATAAATTAAAGTACCATTTTTGTAGAGCCTAAAGTCCTGTAACCATGGCCCCTTTCATGTTATCCGCCCATAATTTGAAATAAATCAATAAATTCTTTTTTTTATTATAATTTTTTATTGCATGCAATATTTAATAAAACATTAATTCAACCATTGTACAATTCTTTGCTAATTCTCGAACACTCAAATTATCCACCCCAAGGATTAAACCCAGTTGGTTTGCGGGTTGTCTGGGCATTGGCCAAAACAATTACTAAAACAAGTCCAAAAAAGGTTAAAAGTTTCATTTTCTTTTTGTGTTTTCTGTAGATTTTTAAGTCAGCTCCAAGACGATATTTGCTTGATGAACCCTTAAATTGGACTATAAATCTTTGCTTGCGGTTTTAGTATTTATAGAATAATTTTATTATGTATTATTATTTAAGAGCTTAACAAAACCTATTTTTAGAGTAACAACATTAAAAAATATTTGTTTTGAAGTTAAATAAACATTCTTTGTTTTGTGCAAGTATTTTAGGAATGTTAACTAAATACGCCTTATTTTTAAATATTTGGCTGAAAGTCTATCACATGATATAAAAACACAAAGTTACTTTTACTAAAAATCAGTTGAACAAATAAATAATATTTTTTAAGTTTCTTTTACATTCTTTGTTTTGTGCAAGTATTTTAGGAATGTTAACTAAATACGCCTTATTTTTAAATATTTGGCTGAAAGTCTATCACATGATATAAAAAAACAAAGTTACTTTTACTAAAGATCAGTTGAACAAATAAATAATATTTTTTAAGTTTTTTTTACATTCTTTGTTTTGTGCAAGTATTTTAGGAATGTTAACTAAATACGCCTTATTTTTAAATATTTGGCTGAAAGTCTATCACATGATATAAAAAAACAAAGTTACTTTTACTAAAGATCAGTTGAACAAATAAATAATATTTTTTAAGTTTTTTTTACTTGTAACAAGGTTGGATTCCGAAACGAATTTCGGTATCGGTCTTAAACTTTTTTATTTCGGTATCTGTATCGGTATTTTAATTATATCGGTATCGGTATTCAATTTCAATATTTTTAGTAATGCTTGAGTTCATCAAATTTAATTTTTATTAAATTATTTTTACCGAAGGAAGGAATTTTACAACATAAAATTTTATATATGTATACATATGGGGGATTTCATGTCAAGTGACCCAATTTTTAAATCGATGTGTTCCGATCTGGATGAGATTTGCATCGAGGTTAGTCTTATTGGATTAGTAGTTTATACACAACTTTTCAACAAGATCGGTCAAAAAGTTTCTGAGTTAGGGAGTTTGACATATTGGCCATACAGGTGTTCTTTCTCATCCACGTAACTTATTACCTATTGGTGTTAGCAAAATTTGTCCTAAGAAGCTTAGATTGCTATTGGATCAATCTTTTGAAAAATTTTTTTTTTAATTTAAAACTTTTTTTATTGATGTTTGGTCTAACAAACGTACTTAAAACAAGTAGGAGTGCTATATTCGGTTATGCCGGATCTTATATACCCTTCACCATGATGAGATAAGAACAAAAAGTTATATACATAAATAACGTTCTTTAGATAGGTACATATAAATAAATATTATTTGAGCCACGCCAACTTTTCATTTCGCCATGCCGAGGAATAAAAAAAAAAAGCAAAAATGTATATATGTACCTAAACCCATTTCCTCTTTTGCCAAAGTTAATGTTTGAAATTCGTTTTTAAGAACATAAAAAAATTAAATAAAAAAAAATTCTTTTTGGGATTCGAACTGGCAATATCATCAGTCTCAGGAGAGAACTTAACAACTCGGCTACGAATGCTTTAACTGAAGAAGCGTTAAATTAAAATATATTGAGTCTATGAGTTTGTTTCTTTGTTTGAGCGGCATATCATGTACATGCATTAATGTGTATGCGTAAAATTAAACACATTACAAATAAAATCCACCACTTGTAGTGAAGGGTATAAAAAAACAACAAAAAAACCACATTACCAACACTGTATTACCATAGCCACTGTATGACCGTAGAAACAAAAATTGAATTGGTTTGTATGGTATGAGATGTTTTACTCACCTGAGTGCATTTCCCCCTCCGATGGCATACGCCACTGTGCCTATGGTAATCACACTCACTCTAGTCTGCTTTCTGCCCCATGACAACTTACCTTGCCCCTGACAACCTGGATTTAAAGATTTAGAAACTCATTGTTTTCTTCATGTTAATTCAGTATAAAATTTGGTTTTTATTTACAAATAAATTCAGTTTTATATGTGGAATATATGAGGTTGGACTGTATGGGTACAACTACCTAGGCAGAGAAAAACAAAAAGAATGACGTTAAAACGATGGTTTGGGGGTACAACTAACATCAGTTGTACATCCTATTTACCAAAATGTCAATGCATTCACAGTACTAAAACGATAACGCCAATTGGCGGTCTCCTGACTCTTGTTTTCAATGTTACCATCACACTATTATTTTAAATTTACAATGTAATCACAATGTTAAGTTAAAAATAATAGGACCGTAGTTTGACTATTGCGTTCACGTAACTAAAACACAAGAAATACAGGCTTAATGCGTTAGTTTAACAAATTGATGACATTAGAACGCTGTAAATATAAAAAGGAGAATGTTTAACATTAACCATTTTTTTTTAATAAAACAAGCCACCCTTTTCGGGAGCAAAATTTTTAAGAAACAGACACCAAATTGCATTTTTTTTAAATAAAATGTCACATTTTTTGTAGAAAAGAAAACACCATTCGTTTTTTTTGTGTCTGATTTAGCTGCAAACTTTCCATTTAGTAGTTAGCATTTTTCAACTACATATTTAGCATTTTTTTTCAATATTCTTTTTTTGAAAATCTACCCCACTTTTTTGTTGAATGCACATACAAATCCCTACTCTTTTGCTATAGAAACTGTACAATCTTTTTGAAAAGACCTTCATATCAAACTGTTTTAAATTTTGATCCATAAGTACTTTTTCAAAATTACGATTTTGAAAAATTTTCGAAATCGAAAGGAGATACCATAACTTTTGAGATAGTAAAACAAATACGAATTACATGCCGGGATATTATAGCTCAATTAATATGCCAACTTAAGCAACCATCAGTGTTGCCAATTTAGCCATTTAGTGGCTAGATTTAGCCATTTTTCACCCTGTTTAGCCATAAAAAAAATGAGTTTAGCCATTAGCCATTTTTTTAGCCATTTTTCAAATTGTTTAGCCATAAAATTTTTTGGCCGTTTTTCTTTTAAAGGAATAATTTTTATTTTATTATAAAAATTTATAAAAGTAAAACAAACATTTTTAACAATTAAAACGCCTTTAATTTAAATCACAACTTTTACAAATGTTGAAAATCGCTATAAACGATGATGATGAAACATGTTTCAAAATAAAGGAACAGTATTCCAATACTAAATTTATAAAATGGATCACCACAAACATTGGTGTTTCTTTCTGGTTGCAAGTATTTCAGTAAAGAGATGCAGGCAGCAACAAAATTTTTTTTAGAAATTTCAGAATTGACTATAAAGTTGCTCTCACTTCCATGGTCTAATGCTGAAGTAGAGAGGGTATTTTGCCAAGTAAACATCGTTAAAAGTAATTTGAGAAATAGGTTACATTTAGCAACCGTTAATTCGATTTTTTTAATTAGGTAAAGAATTTTACTGTAACAATAAAATATTTTTAACAACACCACAACAGTGGAGAGGGTACTTTGCGTTTGTGCTGATGTTTGAAACACTTTAAAATATTGATACTTAAGGTATGTTCAGACCTCACAAGTATTTGACAATAAAATCCAAAGAAAGCGTTGCCAGTAAATTGATCAAACTTAAGCTTTATTTTTAACAATTTCTATTTATTAACAAAACTTTAATTTTAAAATGATCATTGTATAATGTAATTTAGAAACTGTTAAATAATGTTTGCCCTAGCCAAACGTTTTGCAAAAGCAAACAATTCTTTAAGAAAACTAGTGGTCACGTTTAGGACGTCAAATATTTAATAGGTGTGAACATAGCTTTAGCCAACCTTTACGTATACCGATTGACTCTGAATCACTTTCTGAGTCGAATTAACGATGCTTGTCCGGCTGGCTGGCTGGCTGTCCATGCACACCTTGTGCGCAAAGTACAGGTCGCAAATTTAAAGATAATTTAATAAAATTTGGTACATAGGTTATAATGTGGTGTACGGTATCATCTAGTCAGGGTTGACCGACTATACTTTTTTACTTGTTTTTTATTGTAGATCTGGACTCATAATGTTGGGTAAATGTTGTCGTGATTATGATTTTCCTTCAAATTATTTAAAACTAATAGGCAAGAGTGATTCCTATGAGATGAGCAATAACGACGAATTTTTCGATGATTTAATTTTTTAAATACATATCTATCAATATATTAATTTACGTTTATTCTTATTTAAGAAATTGATCTTAACTTACAATTTCATCGTAAACAACTTTAAATGAATTATTTATGTTTTGTTATAGCATTTTAATGTGTTTTTGCTTAAAAAAAAAGGTTAGCCATTTTTTAGCCCATTTTTAGCCATTTTTTAGCCATTTTTTTCCGTAAATTTAGCCATTTTTCGTCACCAAGTTTTGGCAACACTGGCAACCATTGCCAAACAATTTTCATAATTTAGGAAATACTAACTTTTTTGTGTAGAAAACAGTTTAAAAGCTAATAAGTGCAAATTAAGCAAACATTTTAAAGAATTGATTTCACTGAAGAAGCAGAAACTAAATTCATATGAATTGTTGAATAAGAACTTAACAGTTGATTTTTGGATAAGTGTATATGGATATAAAAATGCATTAAATGAAAATCCATTCAGTGAATTAGCTTCTTTTGCAATGAAGTTCTTGGTTTTGCCATTTAGCAACGCGGAAGTTAAAAATAGGTTTCTAGTGTTATAAATCTCTTGAAAACGAAAATACGAAATAGAATGACGCGTTAAAGACTATGAATTCGCTACTTTATATTAGGTGTGGTTTAAGATGTTGCGATAGTTTTAAAAAAATGTTCGATCTCATTTAACCCTTTCGCACCTATTGGGACATATGTATCCCACTGCATGTTCCCAGAGTCCTAGTATTAAAGTTTTTCACTTTAAATGATTCAAAACTGTCCCATTTAGCTATTTAGACGTTGAAGTACAAATATTAAAACAAGTCTTGCTTATTATCATAACACGTGCTGTTTGGAGGAGTTTTTAGATCAGTTATCCAAAATGTATGAACTAGACCGTAAATCACAGAAATGGTGGAATAAAGTTTTTATACATTGGTGATGTCAGCTGTAAATTCTTGGATCATATATGAGGGGCTTAAAGCACAAGGGGCTTAAGTGCCTTTTTCTAAAATTGAGTTTACATATGGAACTATAGGTAAAGCTTGGAGAAGTTGTCCAGAGCACAAGAGGTCAATGTAGGATTCTCATCCGGACACTAGATATGGTGAACAATTCAAGCACTTGACATTAAAATACCTGCTTCGCTTGGAGCATAAGCGAAACAACCGCTTTTGTCTCATTATTTAACATAAGTCACTTGAATCCCTTGTGCTTTAAGCCCCTCATATGTGAATTTACATCGTAAAAAGAAACCAATTTCTTGACTTGGTATACCCTTTTTTATATGTTTACGACTAATGGGACTTATTTGTCCCATGCCAAACTCCTGATGGGACATATATGTCCCACCCCAAGTCCCTTCCCTGGGTAGGGGCACACAAAAAAAAGATAAATACTAGTTTAATAAGCATATCTTTGTGAAAATAGCCCATTATAAAAGCTTGAAACCAATTAATAGCCTCCCATACCGAAAGGGTTAAAAATGCGATAAGAACATATATTATATTGATATCTCGATCGATTCTTCAGAAACTGAAGAAGAATATTCATTTGATGACGTATTTAATTTACAAAATGATATTTTTAGTAAACATGTTATATAAATTTTATTGAAATACTAAATAAAAACCATTTATAGGTCGAGTTCCTCTGATTTTTTGTTATGGTCTGGTACCTTTTGTTTGAAAACTTTTTATGTACGTTAAAAAAACTCTGAAATATATTTCAGTTATAGTTTTTAAACTTTTTTACCTGTATTTATAAAAAATTTTTAAATTTAATAAAGGTTTACAAATCAAATTTTGTATGAAAATTTGGCTTAATAAACGTTTGTTAAATTTAATAATCATTTATAAATACGGGGGTTTATGTTTAATAAATATTTTATTGTCATTTTTTAATCAGTCTATTGATATGATGTTAGTTTATAGGGAAGAATTATGTAAAATAGATCATGTATAAAGATAAATTAGCTAAAATAGCAAAAAAATAATACAATTTAAATGTTAGCATTATTTTTTGGCAGTTTAGCTGTAAAATATTTTTGGATATGGCCACACTGGTATTTATAGAATAATTTTATTATGTATTATTATTTAAGAGCTTAACAAAACCTATTTTTAGAGTAACAACATTAAAAAATATTTGTTTTGAAGTTAAATAAACATTCTTTGTTTTGTGCAAGTATTTTAGGAATGTTAACTAAATACGCCTTATTTTTAAATATTTGGCTGAAAGTCTATCACATGATATAAAAAAACAAAGTTACTTTTACTAAAGATCAGTTGAACAAATAAATAATATTTTTTAAGTTTTTTTTACATTCTTTGTTTTGTGCAAGTATTTTAGGAATGTTAACTAAATACGCCTTATTTTTAAATATTTGGCTGAAAGTCTATCACATGATATAAAAAAACAAAGTTACTTTTACTAAAGATCAGTTGAACAAATAAATAATATTTTTTAAGTTTCTTTTACATTCTTTGTTTTGTGCAAGTATTTTAGGAATGTTAACTAAATACGCCTTATTTTTAAATATTTGGCTGAAAGTCTATCACATGATATAAAAAAACAAAGTTACTTTTACTAAAGATCAGTTGAACAAATAAATAATATTTTTTAAGTTTCTTTTACATTCTTTGTTTTGTGCAAGTATTTTAGGAATGTTAACTAAATACGCCTTATTTTTAAATATTTGGCTGAAAGTCTATCACATGATATAAAAAAACAAAGTTACTTTTACTAAAGATCAGTTGAACAAATAAATAATATTTTTTAAGTTTTTTTTACATTCTTTGTTTTGTGCAAGTATTTTAGGAATGTTAACTAAATACGCCTTATTTTTAAATATTTGGCTGAAAGTCTATCACATGATATAAAAAAACAAAGTTACTTTTACTAAAGATCAGTTGAACAAATAAATAATATTTTTTAAGTTTTTTTTACATTCTTTGTTTTGTGCAAGTATTTTAGGAATGTTAACTAAATACGCCTTATTTTTAAATATTTGGCTGAAAGTCTATCACATGATATAAAAAAACAAAGTTACTTTTACTAAAGATCAGTTGAACAAATAAATAATATTTTTTAAGTTTCTTTTACATTCTTTGTTTTGTGCAAGTATTTTAGGAATGTTAACTAAATACGCCTTATTTTTAAATATTTGGCTGAAAGTCTATCACATGATATAAAAAAACAAAGTTACTTTTACTAAAGATCAGTTGAACAAATAAATAATATTTTTTAAGTTTCTTTTACATTCTTTGTTTTGTGCAAGTATTTTAGGAATGTTAACTAAATACGCCTTATTTTTAAATATTTGGCTGAAAGTCTATCACATGATATAAAAAAACAAAGTTACTTTTACTAAAGATCAGTTGAACAAATAAATAATATTTTTTAAGTTTTTTTTACTTGTAACAAGGTTGGATTCCGAAACGAATTTCGGTATCGGTCTTAAACTTTTTTATTTCGGTATCTGTATCGGTATCGGTATTTTAATTATATCGGTATCGGTATTCAATTTCAATATTTTTAGTTATGCTTGAGTTCATCAAATTTAATTTTCGTTAAATTATTTTTACCGAAGGAAGGAATTTTACAACATTTATATATATGCATATATATATATTTATATACATATTGGGGATTTCTTGTCAAGTGACCCAATTTTAAAATTGATGTCTTCTTTGGATGAAATTTGCACCATGGTTAGTCCTATTGGATAGTAATTTAGACACAAATTCAACAAGATCGGTCAAAAAGTTTCTGAGTAAGAGGGGTTGACATTTTGGCCATACAGGTGTTCTTTCTCATCCATGTAACTTATTACCTATTGGTGTTAGCAAAATTTGTCCCAAGTAGCTTAGATAGCTATTAAATCAATCTCTTGAAAAAACATTTTTTGTTTTTAAAAATTTTTTTAAAAATGTAAAACTTTTTTTTTATCCGGAATGTTTTTTTTTTGCTCAAAAGAAATTTTGTTTCTTTTCCTTTAAGGTAGTTTTGTTCGCTTTTGGGATGCGATTGACTTTTTTATATAAAATAAATTTTTAGCATATGCAGCACTATTTTGAAAAAAAGAGAATGTGTTTAAGTATTTGTTTTTTGCACTTCTGCAAAAGCCTAGTATGTATATGTGTATGTATTTTATTATTCATTTATACATGTGTATATGTGTTATATTTTATTTATTGATTTCAACTAAAAATATTATCATCATAATAACAATACAAACTTAAATAAGTAAAGCGGCCAATACACTTGCAATATTATTGTTAATGATATTCGCCATATTATTTCCATTTTGTCCTATATTATGCAACAAGTCGCACATTGGTTTCATTCATTCAATAAAAAGGTGAACATAACCTATAGAAATAACACAAACAGCATTGTACAATGTTGCCAACACATTTCACTCTCTCTTCGTTGTGCAATAAAAATCAAAAGTCTTTTGCCAATACATTGTGCCACCATCGAATATCACAGACACATTGGCGATATAATTGTACAATACGTAAAATTGAACAATTTTATTGCAAGTGTATGAGCCGTTTAAAGCACAAAATACACTTGTCAAATACTTGTCATGCTGGCAAATTCACTCGTTTACCATCATATTTAAATTTTTTTATTTTAAATCCAGCATCGTCGGCGTCACACATAGAAACACATTTTCACTAGTGGTACCACGATGCTCGATGAGTATTTTGATAAGCGTATTTGGGCCCTCAAAAAGCTGATCACAAACATATATTTTATTAGCACTAGTGTTGAAACTTAAAATTTTTTTCTATTTGAAAAATTATATTGTTTTATGTAACTGAAACGATTGTGGTGGTATAATATCGGTATTAAGGGAGTATACCGGTATTTTATGTAAAAAATAATTTCGGTATCGGTATCAATACTGATGTGTATTCAATTTAAACTGTATCGGTATCGGTTGCCAATCTTGCTTGTAAGTAAATATTTGAAACAGCGTTGCCACATATAGTAACAATTATTAATTTGTTGAACATATCTTCTTTGTTTTATGCAGGTATTTAAGGAATGTAATTTATTTTTTATGAATATAAAAAAATTAAATACGACGTTATTTTTTAATATTTGGCTGAAAGTCTATCACATGATATAAAACAAGTAAGAGTGCTATATTCGGCTACGCCGAGTCTTAAATACCCTTCACCATGGTGCGATAAGAACAGAAAGTTACATTTTGAGCCATCCGCATATTAAATTTCGTCGTGTTAAAGTATTTCACAATATAAAAAAATTGAGATAATTCGGTTTCCTGTTTTGCCAAAGTCAATTCGTCTTCCCTTACAAAAGTTGTACATAAGCGGTATTCACTCTTGGTATTAAAGTTCCCTTGCAGACCTTGTTAATCTTATCTTCTATCTCTCTCTTTCTCAGCAGATTCATTACTTTACAATATATACTGTGACGCGCGGTTTGATAACTAGACAATTTTAAATAAGAATTATCTGCGAATATGAAGACTCTGGCAAAATTAGATCGTTCCGGCTGGCACAAGCTAAATTGGTGTGTTTCACTAAGCCCCAGGTTCATCGCCGCGTAAACATAGCTATTATATTTTCATGCCAAAAAAAAAAACACCAGCTGCATATGCTAAAAATTTAAAAACCGTCGTCTTGAGTTAGAAATTATTTTTTTATAGATAAGCCACTCGCATGCTAAAAAGCGATTTAAACTGCCTTAAAGGTAAAGACATAATCTTTATTTTGAGAAAAAAAAAACATTCCAGATAAAAAAAAAAGTTTTACATTTATCAAAAAAAATTTTAAAAAACAAAAAATTTTTTTCAAATGATTGATCAAAAAGCTTTCGAAGCAACTTGGGACAAATTTTGCTAACACCAATAATAAGTTACATGGATGAGAAAGAACCCCTGTATGGCCAAAATGTCAAACTTTAACCCCCTCTAACTCAGAAACTTTTTGACCGATCTTGTTGAATTTGTGTCTAAATTACTATCCAATAGGACTAACCTTGGTGCAAATTTCATCCAAAGAAGACATCGATTCAAAAATTGGGTCACTTGACATGAAATCCCCCATATTCTAGCTGACTCGGCAGACGTTGTTTTGCCATATAACTTATTTCTTTCAGATGCTACAGTGTCTGCATGACAAATCTTTAGAAAACCGGTTGATTAGTTAAGAATATATAGGGAGGGGGAGCTTTTAGCCCTTTCACCCATTTTGCCCTCTTTACGTCCTAAATAATAAAAGTTATAGGCTATAGTTCCTTCCAGAAGCCACACTATTTGCCTGCCAAATTTCAAGAAAATAGGTTGATTAGTTAAGAATATATAGGGAAGGGGTGCTTTAACCCTTCTTGCCCTTCTTCACGTCCTATTCCTTATGACTTGCAGATGTTATAGTGTCTGCGTGACAAATTTTAAGAAAACCGGTTGATTAGTTTATATGATTCGAAAATAATTAAATTTTCAGTAAAATATTTTTGGGGCGAATTTAATTTTAATACCATCTTAGTGACACAAAGAGTCTTATTTGGAAAGAAGTTTTTATGGGGAATATCTGAAATTATAGACCGATTCTCACCATTTACACAGACCTCGTCCATATTTAAATAAATTATCTACAAAATTGGAACTTGTAGGTACTTTGCGCACAAGGTTAACGTAGGCAAACAACCAACCAGACGGACGAATGGACATCGTTTGATCACTTCAAAAAGTGATTTTGAGTCGATTGGTATGTTAGAAGATTGGTCTACATTTCTATGTATTATAAACATCGCATAACATTTATCTTAAATGACAACCTGCATTGTCTTACAATTTGAGAGTAAAAATTTTTTAATTGACAACCAAATTTTACGTTTTATGATAGCAAAAATTGTCAACGAAAATGGACTAACAATTATTGCAACATGAATTGCCGGCAATAAATATGTACAAAAAATTGCTGTCTACATTAAAGATAACATAATTTTGACATTTACTGCAATATATGTATGTCGCAATAATTATCTCTGGTATAGACGGGCAGTTAACAAGAGCGGAAAGCGTTTTCTAGCTGTCAAAAATTCTCATGCCCATACAATTTCATACAAAGCGCGGAGTCAACGCTTTGCAATTGGAAAATCCGATTTTGACAGCGCGTTTAATAGTGAAGTTGGATTTGAAAGCAATTTTATTTACGTCAATACTGAACGAATCGGTATTATTTTTTTCGGTGTTGTAAAGCATTAGTTTGAGTTTCACAATACTGAAAAAATAATTTCGACACGTTCAGTATCGACTGAAATAAAATTGCTTTCGAATCGAGAAAGTACTCGATCACGACTGCCAGAATTAAGCCCCTGTTTGTGATACAACGGTGACGCTCTTGCTAAGGTATGGCATATCAGCGCAAAAGCTAAGCGAAAGAAAACTTTTCGCCTTTCGCTCTTGTTTAGGTACGGCTATTACACGTACTGAAATACGTTTGGCTTACTCTGTGAGAATGGAGTACTCGGAACTCTATATTCGATTTAGGTTTACTTTTATATTGGCATGGCCGCTTTTTCATTGCATAGCACCAACGCACAAAGTGTACGAGAAAGTTTCCGTCTTTCAGACAATTCTATGCACTTTGTATAATCGTTTGTAATCAAAACAAAATATTTTCTCATATACTTAGCATACGGTGCTGTAATTAACTTAAAGTACTTATTCATATACAAAGTACAGTAGTTTTGACTTAACTGCCTTTTGTTTAAGTGCTTTTTTTAGTACTTTTGACTTATGTAACTACACAAAATTTATAATTTGTGTCATTATTGTTTAAAATCCAATACAAATTCCTTTTTTAATGCATTTTTTATACCTGCACATTTAAGATAAATGCACAAAATTGTTGGCATATTAAAATTATTTTCATACCAAAAATCAAAGTTAGCTGCACTTTGACTTTACTGCCCAATACATATTTTCTGTAATTATTCCTCAAAATCTTTGCTTACGTGCATTTTACGTACATGCATATTTATCATATTTTTGGGCAACTTTAAAATATTTTCATATAAAACATCAAAGTCAAGTTAGCGTCATTATAATTTATTTATTTTGTTTGCATGTACCTACACTCATGCATTTGGTTTGCGGTTACAGCAACTTCGCCACGATTATATGAAAGGAATAGCAAAGCTTAAGGTAGAAGTACATAACACGCGTTAGAGCGCGCGCGCTTTGAGACTTCTGTCAAAAAAAGTTAAACTAGTGTATTTTCATAGATCAAGCTACATGCAAAATATTTGGACGCGTTTGCGCCAGAAAGTTGGTTAACTTTGAACTTTTTAACGCGTTGTGTATTTTTGACAAGTCATTAGCTGACAAAAAAAAGAATTATTTATGAATCATGAAAGAAAAACAAATTAAAGAGCTTTTTATTCTTCTTTCAAACACGTTACTTTAGCTGCACTTGTATGCAGGAAACAACAATTGCGTACCTGCACATTAAGGCAAGTAAATGCATTTAAGATAACTGTGTTCACATCAGTGAACAATTAAACAATCCCATCCTAGATGTCAATCACCACCTACAATTAACATCCACTGCTTTTGTTTTCATCCTGTTTATTATCATTCGAAAAGTCTATCTTGCGAAGAAAACAACAAGTCGTGCGCTGCAAGCTTAATCGTGTAAATTAGAGAATAATTTAAAAGTTATAAATGAAAGTTACTAAAGTGAAATACTTTAAAACCTTTAAAATTTGTTAACCCCATCCCCAAAACTGAAAAAAAAACCAAAGTAAAGTAAATACACTTAAAATAAATTGAAAATATAAAATAAATAAATACAGATACCTACCCAGTGAACTTAACCTAAAAATCAAAGTGGTTTTTATTTACCCAATAAATATCTAAGGATACGTACATATATATTGCACTTCCCCTTAAGAAATTAAAGAAAGGTTTGTTGACCCTTTCATAAATAATTATATTTATATGCGTGTACATAGTCTAACCCTACCATATACCCTACCCTGTCTAACCCGTATAAACAAACTGCATGTTTGATTTATGCGCACAAAAAATCGCGCAAAGGAGATTGTGCAGCTAGGTCAAAATTATTGTATGTGGATGTGTGCAATAAGATAAAAAACGCGTTTTTGTATTTTATTGTTTATTTTTTTGTTATTTATAAATTAATATAATATGTTTTACATTTACATGCAATACCAATTGCTCAAGCAATTAAATCAGTATAGGAACACATTTTATGAAGTCTTTCTTCTTTTTTTTCTCCTTTATAGCCTCATGTGACATTTCTGTAACAAACCACAAAAATCGCCACAAAACATACAATAAACGAAAAAATTTTATTCAAACTTGTGTAACATCTCTTTATTAAACCAATAAATAGATTTATGTGTTGTTAAACTCTGCAGATGGCAACAGTGTCCTTTTTTCACAGCGAACTGGTCAACACCGCACAACACCCAACAGCCCACGTGAACAACTAGGATGCATCTTACTGACTGCTTCAATTGTAAAATTAAAAATTTGATCTAAAATTATAAATTAAAGTACCATTTTTGTAGAGCCTAAAGTCCTGTAACCATGGCCCCTTTCATGTTATCCGCCCATAATTTGAAATAAATCAATAAATTCTTTTTTTTATTATAATTTTTTATTGCATGCAATATTTAATAAAACATTAATTCAACCATTGTACAATTCTTTGCTAATTCTCGAACACTCAAATTATCCACCCCAAGGATTAAACCCAGTTGGTTTGCGGGTTGTCTGGGCATTGGCCAAAACAATTACTAAAACAAGTCCAAAAATGGTTAAAAGTTTCATTTTCTTTTTGTGTTTTCTGTAGATTTTTAAGTCAGCTCCAAGACGATATTTGCTTGATGAACCCTTAAATTGGACTATAAATCTTTGCTTGCGGTTTTAGTATTTATAGAATAATTTTATTATGTATTATTATTTAAGAGCTTAACAAAACCTATTTTTAGAGTAACAACATTAAAAAATATTTGTTTTGAAGTTAAATAAACATTCTTTGTTTTGTGCAAGTATTTTAGGAATGTTAACTAAATACGCCTTATTTTTAAATATTTGGCTGAAAGTCTATCACATGATATAAAAACACAAAGTTACTTTTACTAAAAATCAGTTGAACAAATAAATAATATTTTTTAAGTTTCTTTTACATTCTTTGTTTTGTGCAAGTATTTTAGGAATGTTAACTAAATACGCCTTATTTTTAAATATTTGGCTGAAAGTCTATCACATGATATAAAAAAACAAAGTTACTTTTACTAAAGATCAGTTGAACAAATAAATAATATTTTTTAAGTTTTTTTTACTTGTAACAAGGTTGGATTCCGAAACGAATTTCGGTATCGGTCTTAAACTTTTTTATTTCGGTATCTGTATCGGTATTTTAATTATATCGGTATCGGTATTCAATTTCAATATTTTTAGTAATGCTTGAGTTCATCAAATTTAATTTTCATTAAATTATTTTTACCGAAGGAAGGAATTTTACAACATAAAATTTTATATATGTATACATATGGGGGATTTCATGTCAAGTGACCCAATTTTTAAATCGATGTGTTCCGATCTGGATGAGATTTGCATCGAGGTTAGTCTTATTGGATTAGTAGTTTATACACAACTTTTCAACAAGATCGGTCAAAAAGTTTCTGAGTTAGGGAGTTTGACATATTGGCCATACAGGTGTTCTTTCTCATCCACGTAACTTATTACCTATTGGTGTAAGCAAAATTTGTCCTAAGAAGCTTTGATAGCTATTGGATCAATATTTTGAAAAATTTTTTTTTTAATTTAAAACTTTTTTTATTGATGTTTGGTCTAACAAACGTACTTAAAACAAGTAGGAGTGCTATATTCGGTTATGCCGGATCTTATATACCCTTCACCATGATGAGATAAGAACAAAAAGTTATATACATAAATAACGTTCTTTAGATAGGTACATATAAATAAATATTATTTGAGCCACGCCAACTTTTCATTTCGCCATGCCGAGGAATAAAAAAAAAAAGCAAAAATGTATATATGTACCTAAACCCATTTCCTCTTTTGCCAAAGTTAATGTTTGAAATTCGTTTTTAAGAACATAAAAAAATTAAATAAAAAAAAATTCTTTTTGGGATTCGAACTGGCAATATCATCAGTCTCAGGAGAGAACTTAACAACTCGGCTACGAATGCTTTAACTGAAGAAGCGTTAAATTAAAATATATTGAGTCTATGAGTTTGTTTCTTTGTTTGAGCGGCATATCATGTACATGCATTAATGTGTATGCGTAAAATTAAACACATTACAAATAAAATCCACCACTTGTAGTGAAGGGTATAAAAAAACAACAAAAAAACCACATTACCAACACTGTATTACCATAGCCACTGTATGACCGTAGAAACAAAAATTGAATTGGTTTGTATGGTATGAGATGTTTTACTCACCTGAGTGCATTTCCCCCTCCGATGGCATACGCCACTGTGCCTATGGTAATCACACTCACTCTAGTCTGCTTTCTGCCCCATGACAACTTACCTTGCCCCTGACAACCTGGATTTAAAGATTTAGAAACTCATTGTTTTCTTCATGTTAATTCAGTATAAAATTTGGTTTTTATTTACAAATAAATTCAGTTTTATATGTGGAATATATGAGGTTGGACTGTATGGGTACAACTACCTAGGCAGAGAAAAACAAAAAGAATGACGTTAAAACGATGGTTTGGGGGTACAACTAACATCAGTTGTACATCCTATTTACCAAAATGTCAATGCATTCACAGTACTAAAACGATAACGCCAATTGGCGGTCTCCTGACTCTTGTTTTCAATGTTACCATCACACTATTATTTTAAATTTACAATGTAATCACAATGTTAAGTTAAAAATAATAGGACCGTAGTTTGACTATTGCGTTCACGTTACTAAAACACAAGAAATACAGGCTTAATGCGTTAGTTTAACAAATTGATGACATTAGAACGCTGTAAATATAAAAAGGAGAATGCTTAACATTAACCATTTTTTTTTAATAAAACAAGCCACCCTTTTCGGGAACAAAATTTTTAAGAAACAGACACCAAATTGCATTTTTTTTAAATAAAATGTCACATTTTTTGTAGAAAAGAAAACACCATTCGTTTTTTTTGTGTCTGATTTAGCTGCAAACTTTCCATTTAGTAGTTAGCATTTTTCAACTACATATTTAGCATTTTTTTTCAATATTCTTTTTTTGAAAATCTACCCCACTTTTTTGTTGAATGCACATACAAATCCCTACTCTTTTGCTATAGAAACTGTACAATCTTTTTGAAAAGACCTTCATATCAAACTGTTTTAAATTTTGATCCATAAGTACTTTTTCAAAATTACGATTTTGAAAAATTTTCGAAATCGAAAGGAGATACCATAACTTTTGAGATAGTAAAACAAATACGAATTACATGCCGGGATATTATAGCTCAATTAATATGCCAACTTAAGCAACCATCAGTGTTGCCAATTTAGCCATTTAGTGGCTAGATTTAGCCATTTTTCACCCTGTTTAGCCATAAAAAAAATGAGTTTAGCCATTAGCCATTTTTTTAGCCATTTTTCAAATTGTTTAGCCATAAAATTTTTTGGCCGTTTTTCTTTTAAAGGAATAATTTTTATTTTATTATAAAAATTTATAAAAGTAAAACAAACATTTTTAACAATTAAAACGCCTTTAATTTAAATCACAACTTTTACAAATGTTGAAAATCGCTATAAACGATGATGATGAAACATGTTTCAAAATAAAGGAACAGTATTCCAATACTAAATTTATAAAATGGATCACCACAAACATTGGTGTTTCTTTCTGGTTGCAAGTATTTCAGTAAAGAGATGCAGGCAGCAACAAAATTTTTTTTAGAAATTTCAGAATTGACTATAAAGTTGCTCTCACTTCCATGGTCTAATGCTGAAGTAGAGAGGGTATTTTGCCAAGTAAACATCGTTAAAAGTAATTTGAGAAATAGGTTACATTTAGCAACCGTTAATTCGATTTTTTTAATTAGGTAAAGAATTTAACTGTAACAATAAAATATTTTTAACAACACCACAACAGTGGAGAGGGTACTTTGCGTTTGTGCTGATGTTTGAAACACTTTAAAATATTGATACTTAAGGTATGTTCAGACCTCACAAGTATTTGACAATAAAATCCAAAGAAAGCGTTGCCAGTAAATTGATCAAACTTAAGCTTTATTTTTAACAATTTCTATTTATTAACAAAACTTTAATTTTAAAATGATCATTGTATAATGTAATTTAGAAACTGTTAAATAATGTTTGCCCTAGCCAAACGTTTTGCAAAAGCAAACAATTCTTTAAGAAAACTAGTGGTCACGTTTAGGACGTCAAATATTTAATAGGTGTGAACATAGCTTTAGCCAACCTTTACGTATACCGATTGACTCTGAATCACTTTCTGAGTCGAATTAACGATGCTTGTCCGGCTGGCTGGCTGGCTGTCCATGCACACCTTGTGCGCAAAGTACAGGTCGCAAATTTAAAGATAATTTAATAAAATTTGGTACATAGGTTATAATGTGGTGTACGGTATCATCTAGTCAGGGTTGACCGACTATACTTTTTTACTTGTTTTTTATTGTAGATCTGGACTCATAATGTTGGGTAAATGTTGTCGTGATTATGATTTTCCTTCAAATTATTTAAAACTAATAGGCAAGAGTGATTCCTATGAGATGAGCAATAACGACGAATTTTTCGATGATTTAATTTTTTAAATACATATCTATCAATATATTAATTTACGTTTATTCTTATTTAAGAAATTGATCTTAACTTACAATTTCATCGTAAACAACTTTAAATGAATTATTTATGTTTTGTTATAGCATTTTAATGTGTTTTTGCTTAAAAAAAAAGGTTAGCCATTTTTTAGCCCATTTTTAGCCATTTTTTAGCCATTTTTTTCCGTAAATTTAGCCATTTTTCGTCACCAAGTTTTGGCAACACTGGCAACCATTGCCAAACAATTTTCATAATTTAGGAAATACTAACTTTTTTGTGTAGAAAACAGTTTAAAAGCTAATAAGTGCAAATTAAGCAAACATTTTAAAGAATTGATTTCACTGAAGAAGCAGAAACTAAATTCATATGAATTGTTGAATAAGAACTTAACAGTTGATTTTTGGATAAGTGTATATGGATATAAAAATGCATTAAATGAAAATCCATTCAGTGAATTAGCTTCTTTTGCAATGAAGTTCTTGGTTTTGCCATTTAGCAACGCGGAAGTTAAAAATAGGTTTCTAGTGTTATAAATCTCTTGAAAACGAAAATACGAAATAGAATGACGCGTTAAAGACTATGAATTCGCTACTTTATATTAGGTGTGGTTTAAGATGTTGCGATAGTTTTAAAAAAATGTACGATCTCATTTAACCCTTTCGCACCTATTGGGACATATGTATCCCACTGCATGTTCCCAGAGTCCTAGTATTAAAGTTTTTCACTTTAAATGATTCAAAACTGTCCCATTTAGCTATTTAGACGTTGAAGTACAAATATTAAAACAAGTCTTGCTTATTATCATAACACGTGCTGTTTGGAGGAGTTTTTAGATCAGTTATCCAAAATGTATGAACTAGACCGTAAATCACAGAAATGGTGGAATAAAGTTTTTATACATTGGTGATGTCAGCTGTAAATTCTTGGATCATATATGAGGGGCTTAAAGCACAAGGGGCTTAAGTGCCTTTTTCTAAAATTGAGTTTACATATCAAGCACTTGACATTAAAATACCTGCTTCGCTTGGAGCATAAGCGAAACAACCGCTTTTGTCTCATTATTTAACATAAGTCACTTGAATCCCTTGTGCTTTAAGCCCCTCATATGTGAATTTACATCGTAAAAAGAAACCAATTTCTTGACTTGGTATACCCTTTTTTATATGTTTACGACTAATGGGACTTATTTGTCCCATGCCAAACTCCTGATGGGACATATATGTCCCACCCCAAGTCCCTTCCCTGGGTAGGGGCACACAAAAAAAAGATAAATACTAGTTTAATAAGCATATCTTTGTGAAAATAGCCCATTATAAAAGCTTGAAACCAATTAATAGCCTCCCATACCGAAAGGGTTAAAAATGCGATAAGAACATATATTATATTGATATCTCGATCGATTCTTCAGAAACTGAAGAAGAATATTCATTTGATGACGTATTTAATTTACAAAATGATATTTTTAGTAAACATGTTATATAAATTTTATTGAAATACTAAATAAAAACCATTTATAGGTCGAGTTCCTCTGATTTTTTGTTATGGTCTGGTACCTTTTGTTTGAAAACTTTTTATGTACGTTAAAAAAACTCTGAAATATATTTCAGTTATAGTTTTTAAACTTTTTTACCTGTATTTATAAAAAATTTTTAAATTTAATAAAGGTTTACAAATCAAATTTTGTATGAAAATTTGGCTTAATAAACGTTTGTTAAATTTAATAATCATTTATAAATACGGGGGTTTATGTTTAATAAATATTTTATTGTCATTTTTTAATCAGTCTATTGATATGATGTTAGTTTATAGGGAAGAATTATGTAAAATAGATCATGTATAAAGATAAATTAGCTAAAATAGCAAAAAAATAATACAATTTAAATGTTAGCATTATTTTTTGGCAGTTTAGCTGTAAAATATTTTTGGATATGGCCACACTGGTATTTATAGAATAATTTTATTATGTATTATTATTTAAGAGCTTAACAAAACCTATTTTTAGAGTAACAACATTAAAAAATATTTGTTTTGAAGTTAAATAAACATTCTTTGTTTTGTGCAAGTATTTTAGGAATGTTAACTAAATACGCCTTATTTTTAAATATTTGGCTGAAAGTCTATCACATGATATAAAAACACAAAGTTACTTTTACTAAAAATCAGTTGAACAAATAAATAATATTTTTTAAGTTTCTTTTACATTCTTTGTTTTGTGCAAGTATTTTAGGAATGTTAACTAAATACGCCTTATTTTTAAATATTTGGCTGAAAGTCTATCACATGATATAAAAAAACAAAGTTACTTTTACTAAAGATCAGTTGAACAAATAAATAATATTTTTTAAGTTTTTTTTACATTCTTTGTTTTGTGCAAGTATTTTAGGAATGTTAACTAAATACGCCTTATTTTTAAATATTTGGCTGAAAGTCTATCACATGATATAAAAAAACAAAGTTACTTTTACTAAAGATCAGTTGAACAAATAAATAATATTTTTTAAGTTTTTTTTACTTGTAACAAGGTTGGATTCCGAAACGAATTTCGGTATCGGTCTTAAACTTTTTTATTTCGGTATCTGTATCGGTATCGGTATTTTAATTATATCGGTATCGGTATTCAATTTCAATATTTTTAGTTATGCTTGAGTTCATCAAATTAAATTTTCGTTAAATTATTTTTACCGAAGGAAGGAATTTTACAACATTTATATATATGCATATATATATATTTATATACATATTGGGGATTTCTTGTCAAGTGACCCAATTTTAAAATTGATGTCTTCTTTGGATGAAATTTGCACCATGGTTAGTCCTATTGGATAGTAATTTAGACACAAATTCAACAAGATCGGTCAAAAAGTTTCTGAGTAAGAGGGGTTGACATTTTGGCCATACAGGTGTTCTTTCTCATCCATGTAACTTATTACCTATTGGTGTTAGCAAAATTTGTCCCAAGTAGCTTAGATAGCTATTAAATCAATCTCTTGAAAAAACATTTTTTGTTTTTAAAAATTTTTTTAAAAATGTAAAACTTTTTTTTTATCCGGAATGTTTTTTTTTTGCTCAAAAGAAATTTTGTTTATTTTCCTTTAAGGTAGTTTTGTTCGCTTTTGGGATGCGATTGACTTTTTTATATAAAATAAATTTTTAGCATATGCAGCACTATTTTGAAAAAAAGAGAATGTGTTTAAGTATTTGTTTTTTGCACTTCTGCAAAAGCCTAGTATGTATATGTGTATGTATTTTATTATTCATTTATACATGTGTATATGTGTTATATTTTATTTATTGATTTCAACTAAAAATATTATCATCATAATAACAATACAAACTTAAATAAGTAAAGCGGCCAATACACTTGCAATATTATTGTTAATGATATTCGCCATATTATTTCCATTTTGTCCTATATTATGCAACAAGTCGCACATTGGTTTCATTCATTCAATAAAAAGGTGAACATAACCTATAGAAATAACACAAACAGCATTGTACAATGTTGCCAACACATTTCACTCTCTCTTCGTTGTGCAATAAAAATCAAAAGTCTTTTGCCAATACATTGTGCCACCATCGAATATCACAGACACATTGGCGATATAATTGTACAATACGTAAAATTGAACAATTTTATTGCAAGTGTATGAGCCGTTTAAAGCACAAAATACACTTGTCAAATACTTGTCATGCTGGCAAATTCACTCGTTTACCATCATATTTAAATTTTTTTATTTTAAATCCAGCATCGTCGGCGTCACACATAGAAACACATTTTCACTAGTGGTACCACGATGCTCGATGAGTATTTTGATAAGCGTATTTGGGCCCTCAAAAAGCTGACCACAAACATATATTTTATTAGCACTAGTGTTGAAACTTAAAATTTTTTTCTATTTGAAAAATTATATTGTTTTATGTAACTGAAACGATTGTGGTGGTATAATATCGGTATTAAGGGAGTATACCGGTATTTTATGTAAAAAATAATTTCGGTATCGGTATCAATACTGATGTGTATTCAATTTAAACTGTATCGGTATCGGTTGCCAATCTTGCTTGTAAGTAAATATTTGAAACAGCGTTGCCACATATAGTAACAATTATTAATTTGTTGAACATATCTTCTTTGTTTTATGCAGGTATTTAAGGAATGTAATTTATTTTTTATGAATATAAAAAAATTAAATACGACGTTATTTTTTAATATTTGGCTGAAAGTCTATCACATGATATAAAACAAGTAAGAGTGCTATATTCGGCTACGCCGAGTCTTAAATACCCTTCACCATGGTGCGATAAGAACAGAAAGTTACATTTTGAGCCATCCGCATATTAAATTTCGTCGTGTTAAAGTATTTCACAATATAAAAAAATTGAGATAATTCGGTTTCCTGTTTTGCCAAAGTCAATTCGTCTTCCCTTACAAAAGTTGTACATAAGCGGTATTCACTCTTGGTATTAAAGTTCCCTTGCAGACCTTGTTAATCTTATCTTCTATCTCTCTCTTTCTCAGCAGATTCATTACTTTACAATATATACTGTGACGCGCGGTTTGATAACTAGACAATTTTAAATAAGAATTATCTGCGAATATGAAGACTCTGGCAAAATTAGATCGTTCCGGCTGGCACAAGCTAAATTGGTGTGTTTCACTAAGCCCCAGGTTCATCGCCGCGTAAACATAGCTATTATATTTTCATGCCAAAAAAAAAAACACCAGCTGCATATGCTAAAAATTTAAAAACCGTCGTCTTGAGTTAGAAATTATTTTTTTATAGATAAGCCACTCGCATGCTAAAAAGCGATTTAAACTGCCTTAAAGGTAAAGACATAATCTTTATTTTGAGAAAAAAAAAACATTCCAGATAAAAAAAAAAGTTTTACATTTATCAAAAAAAATTTTAAAAAACAAAAAATTTTTTTCAAATGATTGATCAAAAAGCTTTCGAAGCAACTTGGGACAAATTTTGCTAACACCAATAATAAGTTACATGGATGAGAAAGAACCCCTGTATGGCCAAAATGTCAAACTTTAACCCCCTCTAACTCAGAAACTTTTTGACCGATCTTGTTGAATTTGTGTCTAAATTACTATCCAATAGGACTAACCTTGGTGCAAATTTCATCCAAAGAAGACATCGATTCAAAAATTGGGTCACTTGACATGAAATCCCCCATATTCTAGCTGACTCGGCAGACGTTGTTTTGCCATATAACTTATTTCTTTCAGATGCTACAGTGTCTGCATGACAAATCTTTAGAAAACCGGTTGATTAGTTAAGAATATATAGGGAGGGGGAGCTTTTAGCCCTTTCACCCATTTTGCCCTCTTTACGTCCTAAATAATAAAAGTTATAGGCTATAGTTCCTTCCAGAAGCCACACTATTTGCCTGCCAAATTTCAAGAAAATAGGTTGATTAGTTAAGAATATATAGGGAAGGGGTGCTTTAACCCTTCTTGCCCTTCTTCACGTCCTATTCCTTATGACTTGCAGATGTTATAGTGTCTGCGTGACAAATTTTAAGAAAACCGGTTGATTAGTTTATATGATTCGAAAATAATTAAATTTTCAGTAAAATATTTTTGGGGCGAATTTAATTTTAATACCATCTTAGTGACACAAAGAGTCTTATTTGGAAAGAAGTTTTTATGGGGAATATCTGAAATTATAGACCGATTCTCACCATTTACACAGACCTCGTCCATATTTAAATAAATTATCTACAAAATTGGAACTTGTAGGTACTTTGCGCACAAGGTAAACGAGGGCAGACAACCAGCCAGACGGACGAATGGACATCGTTTGATCACTTCAAAAAGTGATTTTGAGTCGATTGGTATGTTAGAAGATTGGTCTACATTTCTATGTATTATAAACATCGCATAACATTTATCTTAAATGACAACCTGCATTGTCTTACAATTTGAGAGTAAAAATTTTTTAATTGACAACCAAATTTTACGTTTTATGATAGCAAAAATTGTCAACGAAAATGGACTAACAATTATTGCAACATGAATTGCCGGCAATAAATATGTACAAAAAATTGCTGTCTACATTAAAGATAACATAATTTTGACATTTACTGCAATATATGTATGTCGCAATAATTATCTCTGGTATAGACGGGCAGTTAACAAGAGCGGAAAGCGTTTTCTAGCTGTCAAAAATTCTCATGCCCATACAATTTCATACAAAGCGCGGAGTCAACGCTTTGCAATTGGAAAATCCGATTTTGACAGCGCGTTTAATAGTGAAGTTGGATTTGAAAGCAATTTTATTTACGTCAATACTGAACGAATCGGTATTATTTTTTTCGGTGTTGTAAAGCATTAGTTTGAGTTTCACAATACTGAAAAAATAATTTCGACACGTTCAGTATCGACTGAAATAAAATTGCTTTCGAATCGAGAAAGTACTCGATCACGACTGCCAGAATTAAGCCCCTGTTTGTGATACAACGGTGACGCTCTTGCTAAGGCATGGCATATCAGCGCAAAAGCTAAGCGAAAGAAAACTTTTCGCCTTTCGCTCTTGTTTAGGTACGGCTATTACACGTACTGAAATACGTTTGGCTTACTCTGTGAGAATGGAGTACTCGGAACTCTATATTCGATTTAGGTTTACTTTTATATTGGCATGGCCGCTTTTTCATTGCATAGCACCAACGCACAAAGTGTACGAGAAAGTTTCCGTCTTTCAGACAATTCTATGCACTTTGTATAATCGTTTGTAATCAAAACAAAATATTTTCTCATATACTTAGCATACGGTGCTGTAATTAACTTAAAGTACTTATTCATATACAAAGTACAGTAGTTTTGACTTAACTGCCTTTTGTTTAAGTGCTTTTTTTAGTACTTTTGACTTATGTAACTGCACAAAATTTATAATTTGTGTCATTATTGTTTAAAATCCAATACAAATTCCTTTTTAATGCATTTTTTATACCTGCACATTTAAGATAAATGCACAAAATTGTTGGCATATTAAAATTATTTTCATACCAAAAATCAAAGTTAGCTGCACTTTGACTTTACTGCCCAATACATATTTTCTGTAATTATTCCTCAAAATCTTTGCTTACGTGCATTTTACGTACATGCATATTTATCATATTTTTGGGCAACTTTAAAATATTTTCATATAAAACATCAAAGTTAGCTGCACATATTAAAAAAAACAAGTTAGAGTGCTATATTCGGCTGTGCCGAATCTTTGATACCCTCCACCGACAGTTCGAATGTTTAAGGAGTAATATCTGTATGATGTCTTTTTATTATTATTATCTTAAACTGTGACGATTTGTTATTAATTATGGTTTTAGGAGACTAAACTGTTTTCCGGGAGTAGGGCATATATGGGGCCTAGGGTAAATTATGTACCGATCTTCACGAAATTTCACAGTATCATTTATAGTCCTATAAAATTGTGACGAGCCAAAATTTGTTATGATTGCATTATTTTTTACGGTTTTAGGCGTACTAAACTGTTTTCCGCGAGTAGCGTTTATATGGGGCTTAGGGTAAATTATGGACCGACCTTCGCGAAATTTTACAGTGTCATTTCTAGTCGAATAAAACGGACTTGGGCAAAATCTTATGTCATTCCGTGCTTTTTTGCATCATTTATGTTAGTTTTTGTAACAAAATTATCAAGTTTTTGAAGGTGGTGGTTCCACATTTTGATTCATAGCTCTGGTCCTACTGAACCGATTTTGCTGAAATTCAATCCCAAACTGCTTAGGATAACTACAAGCAATTTGACACCTAGTTTGTTTATTTCTTTTGAGTTTTTCGAAAGTGAGCGTGTTTTCAACAGACGGACAGACGGACAGACGGACAGACGGACAGACGGACAGACAGACGGACATGGCTAAATCGACTTAGAATTACTCAAGCAGCCAGAATATATATACTTTATGGGGTCTGAGATGAATAATAAAAAAGTTTCACACGGAATGACAAACTTAGTATACCCTCTTCACAACTAATTGTGGTGGAGGGTATAAAAATGGTGGCCACTTTTTCACATAAATATCCAATTTTAGCTGTTTATAAAAACAAAAATTGCAAACAAGTCAAGTTAGCGTCATTATAATTTATTTATTTTGTTTGCATGTACCTACACTCATGCATTTGGTTTGCGGTTACAGCAACTTCGCCACGATTATATGAAAGGAATAGCAAAGCTTAAGGTAGAAGTACATAACACGCGTTAGAGCGCGCGCGCTTTGAGACTTCTGTCAAAAAAAGTTAAACTAGTGTATTTTCATAGATCAAGCTACATGCAAAATATTTGGACGCGTTTGCGCCAGAAAGTTGGTTAACTTTGAACTTTTTAACGCGTTGTGTATTTTTGACAAGTCATTAGCTGACAAAAAAAAGAATTATTTATGAATCATGAAAGAAAAACAAATTAAAGAGCTTTTTATTCTTCTTTCAAACACGTTACTTTAGCTGCACTTGTATGCAGGAAACAACAATTGCGTACCTGCACATTAAGGCAAGTAAATGCATTTAAGATAACTGTGTTCACATCAGTGAACAATTAAACAATCCCATCCTAGATGTCAATCACCACCTACAATTAACATCCACTGCTTTTGTTTTCATCCTGTTTATTATCATTCGAAAAGTCTATCTTGCGAAGAAAACAACAAGTCGTGCGCTGCAAGCTTAATCGTGTAAATTAGAGAATAATTTAAAAGTTATAAATGAAAGTTACTAAAGTGAAATACTTTAAAACCTTTAAAATTTGTTAACCCCATCCCCAAAACTGAAAAAAAAACCAAAGTAAAGTAAATACACTTAAAATAAATTGAAAATATAAAATAAATAAATACAGATACCTACCCAGTGAACTTAACCTAAAAATCAAAGTGGTTTTTATTTACCCAATAAATATCTAAGGATACGTACATATATATTGCACTTCCCCTTAAGAAATTAAAGAAAGGTTTGTTGACCCTTTCATAAATAATTATATTTATATGCGTGTACATAGTCTAACCCTACCATATACCCTACCCTGTCTAACCCGTATAAACAAACTGCATGTTTGATTTATGCGCACAAAAAATCGCGCAAAGGAGATTGTGCAGCTAGGTCAAAATTATTGTATGTGGATGTGTGCAATAAGATTAAAAACGCGTTTTTGTATTTTATTGTTTATTTTTTTGTTATTTATAAATTAATATAATATGTTTTACATTTACATGCAATACCAATTGCTCAAGCAATTAAATCAGTATAGGAACACATTTTATGAAGTCTTTCTTCTTTTTTTTCTCCTTTATAGCCTCATGTGACATTTCTGTAACAAACCACAAAAATCGCCACAAAACATACAATAAACGAAAAAATTTTATTCAAACTTGTGTAACATCTCTTTATTAAACCAATAAATAGATTTATGTGTTGTTAAACTCTGCAGATGGCAACAGTGTCCTTTTTTCACAGCGAACTGGTCAACACCGCACAACACCCAACAGCCCACGTGAACAACTAGGATGCATCTTACTGACTGCTTCAATTGTAAAATTAAAAATTTGATCTAAAATTATAAATTAAAGTACCATTTTTGTAGAGCCTAAAGTCCTGTAACCATGGCCCCTTTCATGTTATCCGCCCATAATTTGAAATAAATCAATAAATTCTTTTTTTTATTATAATTTTTTATTGCATGCAATATTTAATAAAACATTAATTCAACCATTGTACAATTCTTTGCTAATTCTCGAACACTCAAATTATCCACCCCAAGGATTAAACCCAGTTGGTTTGCGGGTTGTCTGGGCATTGGCCAAAACAATTACTAAAACAAGTCCAAAAATGGTTAAAAGTTTCATTTTCTTTTTGTGTTTTCTGTAGATTTTTAAGTCAGCTCCAAGACGATATTTGCTTGATGAACCCTTAAATTGGACTATAAATCTTTGCTTGCGGTTTTAGTATTTATAGAATAATTTTATTATGTATTATTATTTAAGAGCTTAACAAAACCTATTTTTAGAGTAACAACATTAAAAAATATTTGTTTTGAAGTTAAATAAACATTCTTTGTTTTGTGCAAGTATTTTAGGAATGTTAACTAAATACGCCTTATTTTTAAATATTTGGCTGAAAGTCTATCACATGATATAAAAACACAAAGTTACTTTTACTAAAAATCAGTTGAACAAATAAATAATATTTTTTAAGTTTCTTTTACTTGTAACAAGGTTGGATTCCGAATTTCGGTATCGGTCTTAAACTTTTTTATTTCAGTATCTGTATCGGTATCGGTATTTTAATTATATCGGTATCGGTATTCAATTTCAATATTTTTAGTTATGCTTGAGTTCATCCAATTTAATTTTCATTAAATTATTTTTACCGAAGGAGGGAATTTTACAACATTTATATATATGCATATATATATATTTATATACATATTGGGGATTTCATGTCAAGTGACCCAATTTTTAAATCGATGTGTTCCGATCTGGATGAGATTTGCATCGAGGTTAGTCTTATTGGATAAGTAGTTTATACACAAATTTTCAACAAGATCGGTCAAAAAGTTTCTGAGTTAGAGAGTTTGACATTTTGGCCATACAGGTGTTCTTTCTCATCCACGTAACTTATTACCTATTGGTGTTAGCAAAATTTGTCCTAAGAAGCTTAGATTGCTATTGGATCAATCTTTTGAAAAATTTTTTTTTTAATTTAAAACTTTTTTTATTGATGTTTGGTCTAACAAACGTACTTAAAACAAGTAGGAGTGCTATATTCGGTTATGCCGGATCTTATATACCCTTCACCATGATGAGATAAGAACAAAAAGTTATATACATAAATAACGTTCTTTAGATAGGTACATATAAATAAATATTATTTGAGCCACGCCAACTTTTCATTTCGCCATGCCGAGGAATAAAAAAAAAAAAACAAAAATGTATATATGTACCTAAACCCATTTCCTCTTTTGCCAAAGTTAATGTTTGAAATTCGTTTTTAAGAACATAAAAAAATTAAATAAAAAAAAATTCTTTTTGGGATTCGAACTGGCAATATCATCAGTCTCAGGAGAGAACTTAACAACTCGGCTACGAATGCTTTAACTGAAGAAGCGTTAAATTAAAATATATTGAGTCTATGAGTTTGTTTCTTTGTTTGAGCGGCATATCATGTACATGCATTAATGTGTATGCGTAAAATTAAACACATTACAAATAAAATTCACCACTTGTAGTGAAGGGTATAAAAAAACAACAAAAAACCCACATTACTTACACTGTATTACCATAGCCACTGTATGACCGTAGAAACCAAAATTGAATTGGTTTGTATGGTATGAGATGTTTTACTCACCTGAGTGCATTTCCCCCTCCGATGGCATACGCCACTGTGCCTATGGTAATCACACTCACTCTAGTCTGCTTTCTGCCCCATGACAACTTACCTTGCCCCTGACAACCTGGATTTAAAGATTTAGAAACTCATTGTTTTCTTCATGTTAATTCAGTATAAAATTTGGTTTTTATTTACAAATAAATTCAGTTTTATATGTGGAATATATGAGGTTGGACTGTATGGGTACAACTACCTAGGCAGAGAAAAACAAAAAGAATGACGTTAAAACGATGGTTTGGGGGTACAACTAACATCAGTTGTACATCCTATTTACCAAAATGTCAATGCATTCACAGTACTAAAACGATAACGCCAATTGGCGGTCTCCTGACTCTTGTTTTCAATGTTACCATCACACTATTATTTTAAATTTACAATGTAATCACAATGTTAAGTTAAAAATAATAGGACCGTAGTTTGACTATTGCGTTCACGTTACTAAAACACAAGAAATACAGGCTTAATGCGTTAGTTTAACAAATTGATGACATTAGAACGCTGTAAATATAAAAAGGAGAATGTTTAACATTAACCATTTTTTTTTAATAAAACAAGCCACCCTTTTCGGGAGCAAAATTTTTAAGAAACAGACACCAAATTGCATTTTTTTTAAATAAAATGTCACATTTTTTGTAGAAAAGAAAACACCATTCGTTTTTTTTGTGTCTGATTTAGCTGCAAACTTTCCATTTAGTAGTTAGCATTTTTCAACTACATATTTAGCATTTTTTTTCAATATTCTTTTTTTGAAAATCTACCCCACTTTTTTGTTGAATGCACATACAAATCCCTACTCTTTTGCTATAGAAACTGTACAATCTTTTTGAAAAGACCTTCATATCAAACTGTTTTAAATTTTGATCCATAAGTACTTTTTCAAAATTACGATTTTGAAAAATTTTCGAAATCGAAAGGAGATACCATAACTTTTGAGATAGTAAAACAAATACGAATTACATGCCGGGATATTATAGCTCAATTAATATGCCAACTTAAGCAACCATCAGTGTTGCCAATTTAGCCATTTAGTGGCTAGATTTAGCCATTTTTCACCCTGTTTAGCCATAAAAAAAATGAGTTTAGCCATTAGCCATTTTTTTAGCCATTTTTCAAATTGTTTAGCCATAAAATTTTTTGGCCGTTTTTCTTTTAAAGGAATAATTTTTATTTTATTATAAAAATTTATAAAAGTAAAACAAACATTTTTAACAATTAAAACGCCTTTAATTTAAATCACAACTTTTACAAATGTTGAAAATCGCTATAAACGATGATGATGAAACATGTTTCAAAATAAAGGAACAGTATTCCAATACTAAATTTATAAAATGGATCACCACAAACATTGGTGTTTCTTTCTGGTTGCAAGTATTTCAGTAAAGAGATGCAGGCAGCAACAAAATGTTTTTTAGAAATTTCAGAATTGACTATAAAGTTGCTCTCACTTCCATGGTCTAATGCTGAAGTAGAGAGGGTATTTTGCCAAGTAAACATCGTTAAAAGTAATTTGAGAAATAGGTTACATTTAGCAACCGTTAATTCGATTTTTTTAATTAGGTAAAGAATTTAACTGTAACAATAAAATATTTTTAACAACACCACAACAGTGGAGAGGGTACTTTGCGTTTGTGCTGATGTTTGAAACACTTTAAAATATTGATACTTAAGGTATGTTCAGACCTCACAAGTATTTGACAATAAAATCCAAAGAAAGCGTTGCCAGTAAATTGATCAAACTTAAGCTTTATTTTTAACAATTTCTATTTATTAACAAAACTTTAATTTTAAAATGATCATTGTATAATGTAATTTAGAAACTGTTAAATAATGTTTGCCCTAGCCAAACGTTTTGCAAAAGCAAACAATTCTTTAAGAAAACTAGTGGTCACGTTTAGGACGTCAAATATTTAATAGGTGTGAACATAGCTTTAGCCAACCTTTACGTATACCGATTGACTCTGAATCACTTTCTGAGTCGAATTAACGATGCTTGTCCGGCTGGCTGGCTGGCTGTCCATGCACACCTTGTGCGCAAAGTACAGGTCGCAAATTTAAAGATAATTTAATAAAATTTGGTACATAGGTTATAATGTGGTGTACGGTATCATCTAGTCAGGGTTGACCGACTATACTTTTTTACTTGTTTTTTATTGTAGATCTGGACTCATAATGTTGGGTAAATGTTGTCGTGATTATGATTTTCCTTCAAATTATTTAAAACTAATAGGCAAGAGTGATTCCTATGAGATGAGCAATAACGACGAATTTTTCGATGATTTAATTTTTTAAATACATATCTATCAATATATTAATTTACGTTTATTCTTATTTAAGAAATTGATCTTAACTTACAATTTCATCGTAAACAACTTTAAATGAATTATTTATGTTTTGTTATAGCATTTTAATGTGTTTTTGCTTAAAAAAAAAGGTTAGCCATTTTTTAGCCCATTTTTAGCCATTTTTTAGCCATTTTTTTCCGTAAATTTAGCCATTTTTCGTCACCAAGTTTTGGCAACACTGGCAACCATTGCCAAACAATTTTCATAATTTAGGAAATACTAACTTTTTTGTGTAGAAAACAGTTTAAAAGCTAATAAGTGCAAATTAAGCAAACATTTTAAAGAATTGATTTCACTGAAGAAGCAGAAACTAAATTCATATGAATTGTTGAATAAGAACTTAACAGTTGATTTTTGGATAAGTGTATATGGATATAAAAATGCATTAAATGAAAATCCATTCAGTGAATTAGCTTCTTTTGCAATGAAGTTCTTGGTTTTGCCATTTAGCAACGCGGAAGTTAAAAATAGGTTTCTAGTGTTATAAATCTCTTGAAAACGAAAATACGAAATAGAATGACGCGTTAAAGACTATGAATTCGCTACTTTATATTAGGTGTGGTTTAAGATGTTGCGATAGTTTTAAAAAAATGTACGATCTCATTTAACCCTTTCGCACCTATTGGGACATATGTATCCCACTGCATGTTCCCAGAGTCCTAGTATTAAAGTTTTTCACTTTAAATGATTCAAAACTGTCCCATTTAGCTATTTAGACGTTGAAGTACAAATATTAAAACAAGTCTTGCTTATTATCATAACACGTGCTGTTTGGAGGAGTTTTTAGATCAGTTATCCAAAATGTATGAACTAGACCGTAAATCACAGAAATGGTGGAATAAAGTTTTTATACATTGGTGATGTCAGCTGTAAATTCTTGGATCATATATGAGGGGCTTAAAGCACAAGGGGCTTAAGTGCCTTTTTCTAAAATTGAGTTTACATATGGAACTATAGGTAAAGCTTGGAGAAGTTGTCCAGAGCACAAGAGGTCAATGTAGGATTCTCATCCGGACACTAGATATGGTGAACAATTCAAGCACTTGACATTAAAATACCTGCTTCGCTTGGAGCATAAGCGAAACAACCGCTTTTGTCTCATTATTTAACATAAGTCACTTGAATCCCTTGTGCTTTAAGCCCCTCATATGTGAATTTACATCGTAAAAAGAAACCAATTTCTTGACTTGGTATACCCTTTTTTATATGTTTACGACTAATGGGACTTATTTGTCCCATGCCAAACTCCTGATGGGACATATATGTCCCACCCCAAGTCCCTTCCCTGGGTAGGGGCACACAAAAAAAAGATAAATACTAGTTTAATAAGCATATCTTTGTGAAAATAGCCCATTATAAAAGCTTGAAACCAATTAATAGCCTCCCATACCGAAAGGGTTAAAAATGCGATAAGAACATATATTATATTGATATCTCGATCGATTCTTCAGAAACTGAAGAAGAATATTCATTTGATGACGTATTTAATTTACAAAATGATATTTTTAGTAAACATGTTATATAAATTTTATTGAAATACTAAATAAAAACCATTTATAGGTCGAGTTCCTCTGATTTTTTGTTATGGTCTGGTACCTTTTGTTTGAAAACTTTTTATGTACGTTAAAAAACTCTGAAATATATTTCAGTTATAGTTTTTAAACTTTTTTACCTGTATTTATAAAAAATTTTTAAATTTAATAAAGGTTTACAAATCAAATTTTGTATGAAAATTTGGCTTAATAAACGTTTGTTAAATTTAATAATCATTTATAAATACGGGGGTTTATGTTTAATAAATATTTTATTGTCATTTTTTAATCAGTCTATTGATATGATGTTAGTTTATAGGGAAGAATTATGTAAAATAGATCATGTATAAAGATAAATTAGCTAAAATAGCAAAAAAATAATACAATTTAAATGTTAGCATTATTTTTTGGCAGTTTAGCTGTAAAATATTTTTGGATATGGCCACACTGGTATTTATAGAATAATTTTATTATGTATTATTATTTAAGAGCTTAACAAAACCTATTTTTAGAGTAACAACATTAAAAAATATTTGTTTTGAAGTTAAATAAACATTCTTTGTTTTGTGCAAGTATTTTAGGAATGTTAACTAAATACGCCTTATTTTTAAATATTTGGCTGAAAGTCTATCACATGATATAAAAACACAAAGTTACTTTTACTAAAAATCAGTTGAACAAATAAATAATATTTTTTAAGTTTCTTTTACATTCTTTGTTTTGTGCAAGTATTTTAGGAATGTTAACTAAATACGCCTTATTTTTAAATATTTGGCTGAAAGTCTATCACATGATATAAAAAAACAAAGTTACTTTTACTAAAGATCAGTTGAACAAATAAATAATATTTTTTAAGTTTTTTTTACATTCTTTGTTTTGTGCAAGTATTTTAGGAATGTTAACTAAATACGCCTTATTTTTAAATATTTGGCTGAAAGTCTATCACATGATATAAAAAAACAAAGTTACTTTTACTAAAGATCAGTTGAACAAATAAATAATATTTTTTAAGTTTTTTTTACTTGTAACAAGGTTGGATTCCGAAACGAATTTCGGTATCGGTCTTAAACTTTTTTATTTCGGTATCTGTATCGGTATCGGTATTTTAATTATATCGGTATCGGTATTCAATTTCAATATTTTTAGTTATGCTTGAGTTCATCAAATTAAATTTTCGTTAAATTATTTTTACCGAAGGAAGGAATTTTACAACATTTATATATATGCATATATATATATTTATATACATATTGGGGATTTCTTGTCAAGTGACCCAATTTTAAAATTGATGTCTTCTTTGGATGAAATTTGCACCATGGTTAGTCCTATTGGATAGTAATTTAGACACAAATTCAACAAGATCGGTCAAAAAGTTTCTGAGTAAGAGGGGTTGACATTTTGGCCATACAGGTGTTCTTTCTCATCCATGTAACTTATTACCTATTGGTGTTAGCAAAATTTGTCCCAAGTAGCTTAGATAGCTATTAAATCAATCTCTTGAAAAAACATTTTTTGTTTTTAAAAATTTTTTTAAAAATGTAAAACTTTTTTTTTATCCGGAATGTTTTTTTTTTGCTCAAAAGAAATTTTGTTTATTTTCCTTTAAGGTAGTTTTGTTCGCTTTTGGGATGCGATTGACTTTTTTATATAAAATAAATTTTTAGCATATGCAGCACTATTTTGAAAAAAAGAGAATGTGTTTAAGTATTTGTTTTTTGCACTTCTGCAAAAGCCTAGTATGTATATGTGTATGTATTTTATTATTCATTTATACATGTGTATATGTGTTATATTTTATTTATTGATTTCAACTAAAAATATTATCATCATAATAACAATACAAACTTAAATAAGTAAAGCGGCCAATACACTTGCAATATTATTGTTAATGATATTCGCCATATTATTTCCATTTTGTCCTATATTATGCAACAAGTCGCACATTGGTTTCATTCATTCAATAAAAAGGTGAACATAACCTATAGAAATAACACAAACAGCATTGTACAATGTTGCCAACACATTTCACTCTCTCTTCGTTGTGCAATAAAAATCAAAAGTCTTTTGCCAATACATTGTGCCACCATCGAATATCACAGACACATTGGCGATATAATTGTACAATACGTAAAATTGAACAATTTTATTGCAAGTGTATGAGCCGTTTAAAGCACAAAATACACTTGTCAAATACTTGTCATGCTGGCAAATTCACTCGTTTACCATCATATTTAAATTTTTTTATTTTAAATCCAGCATCGTCGGCGTCACACATAGAAACACATTTTCACTAGTGGTACCACGATGCTCGATGAGTATTTTGATAAGCGTATTTGGGCCCTCAAAAAGCTGACCACAAACATATATTTTATTAGCACTAGTGTTGAAACTTAAAATTTTTTTCTATTTGAAAAATTATATTGTTTTATGTAACTGAAACGATTGTGGTGGTATAATATCGGTATTAAGGGAGTATACCGGTATTTTATGTAAAAAATAATTTCGGTATCGGTATCAATACTGATGTGTATTCAATTTAAACTGTATCGGTATCGGTTGCCAATCTTGCTTGTAAGTAAATATTTGAAACAGCGTAACAATTATTAATTTGTTGAACATATCTTCTTTGTTTTATGCAGGTATTTAAGGAATGTAATTTATTTTTTATGAATATAAAAAAATTAAATACGACGTTATTTTTTAATATTTGGCTGAAAGTCTATCACATGATATAAAACAAGTAAGAGTGCTATATTCGGCTACGCCGAGTCTTAAATACCCTTCACCATGGTGCGATAAGAACAGAAAGTTACATTTTGAGCCATCCGCATATTAAATTTCGTCGTGTTAAAGTATTTCACAATATAAAAAAATTGAGATAATTCGGTTTCCTGTTTTGCCAAAGTCAATTCGTCTTCCCTTACAAAAGTTGTACATAAGCGGTATTCACTCTTGGTATTAAAGTTCCCTTGCAGACCTTGTTAATCTTATCTTCTATCTCTCTCTTTCTCAGCAGATTCATTACTTTACAATATATACTGTGACGCGCGGTTTGATAACTAGACAATTTTAAATAAGAATTATCTGCGAATATGAAGACTCTGGCAAAATTAGATCGTTCCGGCTGGCACAAGCTAAATTGGTGTGTTTCACTAAGCCCCAGGTTCATCGCCGCGTAAACATAGCTATTATATTTTCATGCCAAAAAAAAAAACACCAGCTGCATATGCTAAAAATTTAAAAACCGTCGTCTTGAGTTAGAAATTATTTTTTTATAGATAAGCCACTCGCATGCTAAAAAGCGATTTAAACTGCCTTAAAGGTAAAGACATAATCTTTATTTTGAGAAAAAAAAAACATTCCAGATAAAAAAAAAAGTTTTACATTTATCAAAAAAAATTTTAAAAAACAAAAAATTTTTTTCAAATGATTGATCAAAAAGCTTTCGAAGCAACTTGGGACAAATTTTGCTAACACCAATAATAAGTTACATGGATGAGAAAGAACCCCTGTATGGCCAAAATGTCAAACTTTAACCCCCTCTAACTCAGAAACTTTTTGACCGATCTTGTTGAATTTGTGTCTAAATTACTATCCAATAGGACTAACCTTGGTGCAAATTTCATCCAAAGAAGACATCGATTCAAAAATTGGGTCACTTGACATGAAATCCCCCATATTCTAGCTGACTCGGCAGACGTTGTTTTGCCATATAACTTATTTCTTTCAGATGCTACAGTGTCTGCATGACAAATCTTTAGAAAACCGGTTGATTAGTTAAGAATATATAGGGAGGGGGAGCTTTTAGCCCTTTCACCCATTTTGCCCTCTTTACGTCCTAAATAATAAAAGTTATAGGCTATAGTTCCTTCCAGAAGCCACACTATTTGCCTGCCAAATTTCAAGAAAATAGGTTGATTAGTTAAGAATATATAGGGAAGGGGTGCTTTAACCCTTCTTGCCCTTCTTCACGTCCTATTCCTTATGACTTGCAGATGTTATAGTGTCTGCGTGACAAATTTTAAGAAAACCGGTTGATTAGTTTATATGATTCGAAAATAATTAAATTTTCAGTAAAATATTTTTGGGGCGAATTTAATTTTAATACCATCTTAGTGACACAAAGAGTCTTATTTGGAAAGAAGTTTTTATGGGGAATATCTGAAATTATAGACCGATTCTCACCATTTACACAGACCTCGTCCATATTTAAATAAATTATCTACAAAATTGGAACTTGTAGGTACTTTGCGCACAAGGTAAACGAGGGCAGACAACCAGCCAGACGGACGAATGGACATCGTTTGATCACTTCAAAAAGTGATTTTGAGTCGATTGGTATGTTAGAAGATTGGTCTACATTTCTATGTATTATAAACATCGCATAACATTTATCTTAAATGACAACCTGCATTGTCTTACAATTTGAGAGTAAAAATTTTTTAATTGACAACCAAATTTTACGTTTTATGATAGCAAAAATTGTCAACGAAAATGGACTAACAATTATTGCAACATGAATTGCCGGCAATAAATATGTACAAAAAATTGCTGTCTACATTAAAGATAACATAATTTTGACATTTACTGCAATATATGTATGTCGCAATAATTATCTCTGGTATAGACGGGCAGTTAACAAGAGCGGAAAGCGTTTTCTAGCTGTCAAAAATTCTCATGCCCATACAATTTCATACAAAGCGCGGAGTCAACGCTTTGCAATTGGAAAATCCGATTTTGACAGCGCGTTTAATAGTGAAGTTGGATTTGAAAGCAATTTTATTTACGTCAATACTGAACGAATCGGTATTATTTTTTTCGGTGTTGTAAAGCATTAGTTTGAGTTTCACAATACTGAAAAAATAATTTCGACACGTTCAGTATCGACTGAAATAAAATTGCTTTCGAATCGAGAAAGTACTCGATCACGACTGCCAGAATTAAGCCCCTGTTTGTGATACAACGGTGACGCTCTTGCTAAGGCATGGCATATCAGCGCAAAAGCTAAGCGAAAGAAAACTTTTCGCCTTTCGCTCTTGTTTAGGTACGGCTATTACACGTACTGAAATACGTTTGGCTTACTCTGTGAGAATGGAGTACTCGGAACTCTATATTCGATTTAGGTTTACTTTTATATTGGCATGGCCGCTTTTTCATTGCATAGCACCAACGCACAAAGTGTACGAGAAAGTTTCCGTCTTTCAGACAATTCTATGCACTTTGTATAATCGTTTGTAATCAAAACAAAATATTTTCTCATATACTTAGCATACGGTGCTGTAATTAACTTAAAGTACTTATTCATATACAAAGTACAGTAGTTTTGACTTAACTGCCTTTTGTTTAAGTGCTTTTTTTAGTACTTTTGACTTATGTAACTGCACAAAATTTATAATTTGTGTCATTATTGTTTAAAATCCAATACAAATTCCTTTTTTAATGCATTTTTTATACCTGCACATTTAAGATAAATGCACAAAATTGTTGGCATATTAAAATTATTTTCATACCAAAAATCAAAGTTAGCTGCACTTTGACTTTACTGCCCAATACATATTTTCTGTAATTATTCCTCAAAATCTTTGCTTACGTGCATTTTACGTACATGCATATTTATCATATTTTTGGGCAACTTTAAAATATTTTCATATAAAACATCAAAGTCAAGTTAGCGTCATTATAATTTATTTATTTTGTTTGCATGTACCTACACTCATGCATTTGGTTTGCGGTTACAGCAACTTCGCCACGATTATATGAAAGGAATAGCAAAGCTTAAGGTAGAAGTACATAACACGCGTTAGAGCGCGCGCGCTTTGAGACTTCTGTCAAAAAAAGTTAAACTAGTGTATTTTCATAGATCAAGCTACATGCAAAATATTTGGACGCGTTTGCGCCAGAAAGTTGGTTAACTTTGAACTTTTTAACGCGTTGTGTATTTTTGACAAGTCATTAGCTGACAAAAAAAAGAATTATTTATGAATCATGAAAGAAAAACAAATTAAAGAGCTTTTTATTCTTCTTTCAAACACGTTACTTTAGCTGCACTTGTATGCAGGAAACAACAATTGCGTACCTGCACATTAAGGCAAGTAAATGCATTTAAGATAACTGTGTTCACATCAGTGAACAATTAAACAATCCCATCCTAGATGTCAATCACCACCTACAATTAACATCCACTGCTTTTGTTTTCATCCTGTTTATTATCATTCGAAAAGTCTATCTTGCGAAGAAAACAACAAGTCGTGCGCTGCAAGCTTAATCGTGTAAATTAGAGAATAATTTAAAAGTTATAAATGAAAGTTACTAAAGTGAAATACTTTAAAACCTTTAAAATTTGTTAACCCCATCCCCAAAACTGAAAAAAAAACCAAAGTAAAGTAAATACACTTAAAATAAATTGAAAATATAAAATAAATAAATACAGATACCTACCCAGTGAACTTAACCTAAAAATCAAAGTGGTTTTTATTTACCCAATAAATATCTAAGGATACGTACATATATATTGCACTTCCCCTTAAGAAATTAAAGAAAGGTTTGTTGACCCTTTCATAAATAATTATATTTATATGCGTGTACATAGTCTAACCCTACCATATACCCTACCCTGTCTAACCCGTATAAACAAACTGCATGTTTGATTTATGCGCACAAAAAATCGCGCAAAGGAGATTGTGCAGCTAGGTCAAAATTATTGTATGTGGATGTGTGCAATAAGATAAAAAACGCGTTTTTGTATTTTATTGTTTATTTTTTTGTTATTTATAAATTAATATAATATGTTTTACATTTACATGCAATACCAATTGCTCAAGCAATTAAATCAGTATAGGAACACATTTTATGAAGTCTTTCTTCTTTTTTTTCTCCTTTATAGCCTCATGTGACATTTCTGTAACAAACCACAAAAATCGCCACAAAACATACAATAAACGAAAAAATTTTATTCAAACTTGTGTAACATCTCTTTATTAAACCAATAAATAGATTTATGTGTTGTTAAACTCTGCAGATGGCAACAGTGTCCTTTTTTCACAGCGAACTGGTCAACACCGCACAACACCCAACAGCCCACGTGAACAACTAGGATGCATCTTACTGACTGCTTCAATTGTAAAATTAAAAATTTGATCTAAAATTATAAATTAAAGTACCATTTTTGTAGAGCCTAAAGTCCTGTAACCATGGCCCCTTTCATGTTATCCGCCCATAATTTGAAATAAATCAATAAATTCTTTTTTTTATTATAATTTTTTATTGCATGCAATATTTAATAAAACATTAATTCAACCATTGTACAATTCTTTGCTAATTCTCGAACACTCAAATTATCCACCCCAAGGATTAAACCCAGTTGGTTTGCGGGTTGTCTGGGCATTGGCCAAAACAATTACTAAAACAAGTCCAAAAATGGTTAAAAGTTTCATTTTCTTTTTGTGTTTTCTGTAGATTTTTAAGTCAGCTCCAAGACGATATTTGCTTGATGAACCCTTAAATTGGACTAAAAATCTTTGCTTGCGGTTTTAGTATTTATAGAATAATTTTATTATGTATTATTATTTAAGAGCTTAACAAAACCTATTTTTAGAGTAACAACATTAAAAAATATTTGTTTTGAAGTTAAATAAACATTCTTTGTTTTGTGCAAGTATTTTAGGAATGTTAACTAAATACGCCTTATTTTTAAATATTTGGCTGAAAGTCTATCACATGATATAAAAACACAAAGTTACTTTTACTAAAAATCAGTTGAACAAATAAATAATATTTTTTAAGTTTTTTTTACTTGTAACAAGGTTGGATTCCGAAACGAATTTCGGTATCGGTCTTAAACTTTTTTATTTCGGTATCTGTATCGGTATTTTAATTATATCGGTATCGGTATTCAATTTCAATATTTTTAGTAATGCTTGAGTTCATCAAATTTAATTTTCATTAAATTATTTTTACCGAAGGAAGGAATTTTACAACATAAAATTTTATATATGTATACATATGGGGGATTTCATGTCAAGTGACCCAATTTTTAAATCGATGTGTTCCGATCTGGATGAGATTTGCATCGAGGTTAGTCTTATTGGATTAGTAGTTTATACACAACTTTTCAACAAGATCGGTCAAAAAGTTTCTGAGTTAGGGAGTTTGACATATTGGCCATACAGGTGTTCTTTCTCATCCACGTAACTTATTACCTATTGGTGTAAGCAAAATTTGTCCTAAGAAGCTTTGATAGCTATTGGATCAATATTTTGAAAAATTTTTTTTTTAATTTAAAACTTTTTTTATTGATGTTTGGTCTAACAAACGTACTTAAAACAAGTAGGAGTGCTATATTCGGTTATGCCGGATCTTATATACCCTTCACCATGATGAGATAAGAACAAAAAGTTATATACATAAATAACGTTCTTTAGATAGGTACATATAAATAAATATTATTTGAGCCACGCCAACTTTTCATTTCGCCATACCGAGGAATATAAAAAAAAACCAAAAATGTATATATGTACCTAAACCCATTTCCTCTTTTGCCAAAGTTAATGTTTGAAATTCGTTTTTAAGAACATAAAAAAATTAAATTAAAAAAAATTCTTTTTGGGATTCGAACTGGCAATATCATCAGTCTCAGGAGAGAACTTAACAACTCGGCTACGAATGCTTTAACTGAAGAATAAAATATATTGAGTCTATGAGTTTGTTTCTTTGTTTGAGCGGCATATCATGTACATGCATTAATGTGTATGCGTAAAATTAAACACATTACAAATAAAATTCACCACTTGTAGTGAAGGGTATAAAAAAACAACAAAAAAACCACATTACCAACACTGTATTACCATAGCCACTGTATGACCGTAGAAACCAAAATTGAATTGGTTTGTATGGTATGTTTATGTCGTTTTGGTAATACAGTGTTGGTATGGTAATGTCACGTCTAATTGTACCTTTAAAGGAAAATATTTGAGGCAGTCGTGGTTTTTATTCATATCTCAGCCATTTGTGGACCGATCTTGCTGAATTTCAATAGCAAACACTTCCGGACCATATGTGACATAAATGTATAATAACCTGGCCCCCATCATATGTGGGGTCTTCGGAAAATCCATTTCAACGGACAGACGGACATCGTTAAATCAACTTCGCTCCTCATAAGGACCCAGAATATATATACTTTATAGGGTCTAACATCAATATTGTAGAAATTACAAACGGAATGACAAACTTATAGATGTATACCCTATTCACCACCTGTGGTGAAGGGTATAAAAAATTTCAAAATTACCCAGAATATATGCTTTATAGGGTCTAACATCAATATTATAGAAATTACAAACGGAATGACAAACTTATATATATATAATATCAACAAAATGTTTAATAAAAGTCGTGGCTACGTGTAGGGCATCCAAGGTTTATCCAATGTGATCAAAGCTAAAGTGACGAGATGTTTTACTCACCTGAGTGCATTTCCCCCTCCGATGGCATACGCCACTGTGCCTATGGTAATCACACTCACTCTAGTCTGCTTTCTGCCCCATGACAACTTACCTTGCCCCTGACAACCTGGATTTAAAGATTTAGAAACTCATTGTTTTCTTCATGTTAATTCAGTATAAAATTTGGTTTTTATTTACAAATAAATTCAGTTTTATATGTGGAATGGTTGTAATATATGAGGTTGGACTGTATGGGTACAGCTACCTAGGCAGAGAAAAACAAAAAGAATGACGTTAAAACGATGGTTTGGGTGTACAACTAACATCAGTTGTACATCCTATTTACCAAAATGTCAATGCATTCACAGTACTAAAACGATAACGCCAATTGGCGGTCTCCTGACTCTTGTTTTCAATGTTACCATCATACTATTATTTTAAATTTACAATGTAATCACAATGTTAAATTAAAAACAAAATGACCGTAGTTTGACTATTGCGTTCACGTTACTAAAACACAAGAAATACAGGCTTAATGCGTTAGTTTAACAAATTGATGACATTAGAACGCTGTAAATATAACAAGGAGAATGTTTAACATTAACCATTTTTTTTTAATAAAACAAGCCACCCTTTTCGGGAGCAAAATTTTTAAGAAACAGACACCAAATTGCATTTTTTTAAAATAAAATGTCACATTTTTTGTAGAAAAGAAAACACCATTAGTTTTTTTTTGTCTGATTTAGCTGCAAACTTTCCATTTAGCATTTTTTTCAATATTCTTTTTTTGAAAATCTACCACACTTTTTTGTTGAATGCACATACAAATCCCTACTCTTTTGCTTTAGAAACTGTACAATCTTTTTGAAAAGACCTTCATATCAACCTGTTTTAAAATTTGATCCATAAGTAATTTTTCGAATTACGATTTTGAAAAATTTTTGAAATCGAAAAGAGATACGATAACTTTTGAAATAGTAAAACAAATACGAATTACATACCGGGATTTTATAGCTCAATTAATATGCCAACTAAAGCAACCATTGCCAAACAATTTTCATAATTTAGGAATTACTAACTTTTTTGTGTAGAAAACAGTTTAAAAGCTAATAAGTGCAAATTAAGCAAACATTTTAAAGAATTGATTTCACTGAAGAAGCAGAAACTAAATTCATATGAATTGTTGAATAAGAACTTAACAGTTGATTTTTGGATAAGTGTATATGGATATAAAAATGCATTAAATGAAAATCCATTCAGTGAATTAGCTTCTTTTGCAATGAAGTTCTTGGTTTTGCCATTTAGCAACGCGGAAGTTAAAATAGGTTTTTAGTGTTATAAATCTCTTGAAAACGAAAATACGAAATAGAATGACGCGTTAAAGACTATGAATTCGCTACTTTATATTAGGTGTGGTTTAAGATGTTGCGATAGTTTTAAAAAAATGTACGATCTCATTTAACCCTTTCGCACCTATTGGGACATATGTATCCCACTGCATGTTCCCAGAGTCCTAGTATTAAAGTTTTTCACTTTAAATGATTCAAAACTGTCCCATTTAGCTATTTAGACGTTGAAGTACAAATATTAAAACAAGTCTTGCTTATTATCATAACACGTGCTGTTTGGAGGAGTTTTTAGATCAGTTATCCAAAATGTATGAACTAGACCGTAAATCACAGAAATGGTGGAATAAAGTTTTTATACATTGGTGATGTCAGCTGTAAATTCTTGGATCATATATGTGAATTTACATCGTAAAAAGAAACCAATTTCTTGACTTGTTATACCCTTTTTTATATGTTTACGACTAATGGGACTTATTTGTCCCATGCCAAACTCCTGATGGGACAGGGGCCCACAAAAAAAAGATAAATACTAGTTTATAGATCCCAAAAATGTTCCTTAGAAACGTTTCTAGCAAATATTGAGAGTTTGCTTGTTGAGTTTAAAAATTTTTCTTGTATTTTTCTTGGTGATTTTAATATTGACTTATTGTCCACGAATGTGGCTAGTCGCTGTTTAATTAATATATTTTCGGAGTACAATCTCGTTTCAAATCATAGCAGAGTAACCAGGCCAGAAAGTAATTCCTGCATTGATTGCGTTTTTAGCAACTTATCGACTGAAATAAATATTAGCTCGATTTCAAACCTATTATCGGATCATAATATAATATTTTGCGAATTAAAAATTGATTCCCTTTGTAACGAGTACTTTGCTAATGAAATTCGCAAAATAGATTACATAAAGTTTGGCACTTTTATTGATGAAGACTTGCGTGTTGAGGATCCGGGCGATTCATCAACTAAATGTAAAAGATTAGTAGACACTCTTTCTTTGGCTTTGACCCATAGCACTTCTACAAATGTCAAATATGTCAGCATGAGAAGTAAAATTAGTCCGTGGATGTCTGATGGTTTAATTTCTTTAATAAATTTAAAAAATAAGTTATTGAAAGCTAGAAGGAAATGCAAACAAAACACAAATAACGTTGATCGACTGAAACGTATTAGCAAAGTAATTAAAAAAAGCAGCAAAGTTTTGATGAACAACTTTTATGAACATAATTTGCGTAAGAATTCTGGTGATCCAAGAAAAACCTGGAAATTTATCAACAAACAGCTAGGGAAAAATAGAGAATTTTCAAGGGATGTGGTAGCGTGTGATGGCAGTATTATTACCAAAGATAAGGAAAAAGCAATAGCCTTCAATAACTTCTTTAATGATTCACTACAGAGTATTAGAAATTCTATACCGAAGCACTCGGATGATAATATTAACATATTTGGTACTTTGGTGCAAGTAAGCGGTTGCTTTAATCTTGAAGCTATAAACAGAAGTCATATCGATAAAATTGTGGACAACTTGCATATGAATAAGACTCCTGGCTGTGACAATATAACTACAAAAATGCTCTTGGTGCGTAAAGCTACTATTTCTGAAGAAATTAAAAATATTTTTAACAATATGATTGAAGAAGGAAAATATCCGGATGTTTTAAAAATACACAAGATAATTCCAATACCAAAATCAGTAGGAACTAACAATATGCAAAACTTTCGTCCAATATCTATACTATCAACTGTTGACAAAATTATAGAAAAAGTTATTTTTGAACAACTATCTAGTTATTTGGAAGAGAATAATATTTTATTTTGTCGTCAATATGGTTTCAAAAAAGGTACTGGAACAGAGGAAGCAGTAGTGAATGTTGTTGAATATATTTGTAACGGACTTGATGCTGGTTACAAAGGGGTTGCAGGTTTATTTTTTGATTTAACAAACGCGTTTGAATTGGTGGACCATGATATATTATGTGAGAAGCTTCGTTTTATTGGATTGTCTCAGAATGCAATTACATTACTTAAAGATTAATTAAAGGGAAGAAAGCAATTCGTTCAATTAAATAATTCAAAGAGTGGCGTGTTAAATGTACAGTGTGGAGTTCCGCAAGGAAGTGTGCTTGGACCACTGTTATTTAAAATTTATATTGACGATTTAAAAAACATAAAATTTAATGGACATTTGTTTATGTATGCAGACGATATATGCCTGTTCTATAAATATCAGCACGAAAAAGTCTTACAAGTGCAGATTGAGTACGATGCAGCAATTTTATCTGAATTTTTTAGAATAAACAAACTCTTGTTGAATGGAAATAAGACTAAATTTATCAGATTCAAACCTTATATTGGCAGAAATGAAGAGCCTATGAAAGTACATGTTGATGGCAACTTAATATGTGAATCTGCAAATGTTAAATATCTGGGCATATATTTATGTCAAAATTTACTATGGGATAACCACATTAATAGGATAAAGGCAAAAATTTCGTCAGGAATTGGAATTCTTTACAAATTTAAAAATATATTGGATACTAAAACCAAACATCTACTGTACCAGTCCTTAATTCATTCGCATTTAACATACCTTCCTATGATTTATGGGTTTCGAACAAACACTAGCTTAAAGACGTTGCAATCAGCTCAGAATTAGGCGCTGAAAATCGTTTTCAATCTACCATTACGGTTTCCGACAATAAATCTATATCAAGACTATGCCAAAAATGTACTTCCTGTAAGAGGACTCTATAAGCAACAGTTACTGCTATATGTTTTTAAGTGTTTAAAAGCAATTGGCTCACATACTATTTCATTTCCCCGAAATACATCAATAACACAAGTAATTACGAGACAGTCAAGTAATTTGCATACTATAAGGTGTCGTCTTGAACTCACTAAACAACGCATTGGTTTTAGTGGACCAACTGAATATAATAGATTGCCAGAAAGCTTAAAGACTATTCCGTTAATATCAACTTTTAAAAATAAATTAAAAGAACACTTGTTGGAACACACAGAAATACTTCTTAGATCTAATCAAATTAATACATAAAACAATTCAAAAACTGTATATATGTACATATTTATTTAGACATGTAGTTAACATATCTCTTTTTTTTTATAATATTATAATATTTATAATATCTTTGTGGAAAATGTAAATATTGTTAAATTGTAATAATAAATAGAAAATAAATTATAAAAAAATAAAAAAAAAAAAAAGCATATCTTTGTGAAAATAGCCCATTATAAAAGCTTGAAACCAATTAATAGCCTCCCTTACCGAAAGGGTTAAAAATGCGATAAGAACATATATTATATTGATATCTCGATCGATTCTTCAGAAACTGAAGAAGAATATTCATTTGATGACGTATTTAATTTACAAAATGATATTTTTAGTAAACATGTTATATAAATTTTATTGAAATACTAAATAAACATTTATAGGCCAAGTTCCTCTGATTTTTTGTTATGGTCTGGTACCTTTTGTTTGAAAACTTTTTATGTACGTTAAAAAACTCTGAAATATATTTCAGTTATGGTTTTTAAACTTTTTATGTTTAATAAATATTTTATTGTCATTTTTTAATCAGTTTGTTCTATTGATATGATGTTAGTTTATAGGGAAGAATTATGTAAAATAGATCATGTATAAAGATAAATTAACTAAAATAGCAAAAAAATAATACAATTTAAATTTTAGCATTATTTTTTAGCAGTTTAGCTGTAAAATATTTTTGGATATGGCCACACTGGTATTTATAGAATTATTTTATTATGTATTATTATTTAAGAGCTTAACAAAACCTATTTTTAGAGTAACAACATTAAAAAATATTTGTTTTGTAGTTAAATAAACATTCTTTGTTTTGTGCAAGTATTTTAAAAAGGTTAACTAAATACGCCTTATTTTTAAATATTTGGCTGAAAGTCTATCACATGATATAAAAAAACAAAGTTACTTTTACTAAAGATCAGTTGAGCAAATAAATAATATTTTTTAAGTTTTTTTTTACATTCTTTGTTTTGTGCAAGTATTTTAGGAATGTTAACTAAATACGCCTTATTTTTAAATATTTGGCTGAAAGTCTATCACATGATATAAAAAAACAAAGTTACTTTTACTAAAGATCAGTTGAACAAATAAATAATATTTTTTAAGTTTTTTTTACATTCTTTGTTTTGTGCAAGTATTTTAGGAATGTTAACTAAATACGCCTTATTTTTAAATATTTGGCTGAAAGTCTATCACATGATATAAAAAAACAAAGTTACTCTTACTAAAGATCAGTTGAACAAATAAATAATATTTTTTTAGTTTTTTTTACTTGTAACAAGGTTGGATTCCGAAACGAATTTCGGTATCGGTCTTAAACTTTTTTATTTCGGTATCTGTATCGGTATTTTAATTATATCGGTATCGGTATTCAATTTCAATATATTTAGTTATGCTTGAGTTCATCAAATTTAATTTTCATTAAATTATTTTTACCGAAGGAAGTAATTTTACAACATTTATATATATATATTTATATACATATTGGGGATTTCATGTCAAGTGACTAGAGTTTTTTTTCCCCGGAGTTTTTCGATTCCCGGGAAAGCGGGAATTTTTTTTTAATTTCCCGGGATCCCGGGATCCCGCTCCATATAAATAATACAAAGTAAATTTAGCAAACTGATAAAAATAGCAAACTGAAATTTACTCTATAGAGGGAGAAGGACAATGCAATACCATATCTGGATATGAAGATAATCCGACAAAATGGCAAAATAATAACAGATTGGTATATGAAACCAATTGCTTCTGGACGCTTGATGAATTTCCACTCAACACAACCCATGAAAGATAAATACAGCAATGAATTTAATTGACAAAGTTATAAAGCAACGTAAAATTTCAATTTAAGAATATGACAAGAATAAAGGATATTTTAATGAAAAACAATTTTCCAAAGGGGTTGATCAATTCATTACTGACTAAAGTCAAAAATAATATTTCATCAGGGGAAAAAACAAAAATGACACATCTGGCAACGCCAAATACTATAGTCTACCGTTTATTCCAAGATTAACTGAGAACAACAAACTGAGAGAGATAATAAAGGACCAACAAATAATATTCGCGCATAAATCAAACAAGACAATACAGAATTTATTTACACAAACAAAAACAAAGATTGAGTGTAGGGATCAAAGTGATGTTGTTTATCAAATTGAATGTGACGGCGGTGATAATGAGGAGTGTGGAAAAATCTACATTGGTACAACAAAGAGAAATTTAGGCGTGAGAATTGACGAACATAAAGCTGATATAAAAAGAGGAAAACAATCAACTGCACTTGCACAACACTGCATTGAAAACGGACACAAGCCAAACTTTGAAAAAGTAAGAATTTTAGATAAAGAGAAAAGGGAAAATAAAAGATACACGTTGGAGAGCTTAAGAATACAACAAAAATCGACAAGTGCGATAAACACAAAAGAAGACAAAGACAATACAAATGCAAACTACACCATTGCAATACTTTAGTAATAATAACAACTGTGATCAAAAAAGGACAAATTTTCTGTGATAATTTTTTAAATTTACACACATTTATTTTAATATTTTAAGTTTTGTGTTGTGTTGTCCACCTATACAAAATACTGTGATATAATTTATAAATGATGTAAACTGACGAAAAAGATTATTGTAAGTTAGAAATTGAAATACGAAAGCGCAAGTGGCAATGGATTGGTCATACACTACGACGAAACAACGACAACGTCGCCAAACAGGCACTTCGATGGAACCCATTTCAACAATCCGGCAGACAACATACAACGTGGCGACGTTCCACCGAAACTGAGATGAACAGTCTTGGCCTATCTTGGAACGAGTTAAGATCAACGGCACAAAATCGGGTCCGCTGGCGATCAGCTGTTATTGGCGCCCTATGCTCCAATGGGAGTTAGAGGAACACATATATATATATATAATTTGTCAAAAATTAAGATTATAATTATTGTTATTATTGACTACTTTTTAATTTGTGTTTTTACAATGTTGCCAGATTTTAATAAAAACTCAATCCCTGAAGAAGTTGGAAAGAATACCAACGAAACGTCGGATTTTATTGAGAATGAAATAAATAATCTTTTATTTACATTAAATTAGTGACCTTGAAAGCCTGCATAAAGGAAACTATATAAACTATTGAGAGTAATCAAAAAAGGTCGATCAACACTTAAAATTGTAAATTTTGTTATTAATTAATGAAAAAAACTTTTATTAAAGAACGTAAGGGAACTTGTTTACAAAGAAAGTAAAAGAAATGGTTCAATACTAAAAAATTAATTGAAGATTGAAATAGGAACTTAAATTATTATCACCTCACGCCTTTATTCCCTATTATTATGCTTTTATTCAGTATTATTATGCTCTGGATACAAGATAAAAATATAACATAAGCATAACAATTTAATTCATAAAACAATAATAAAAACAAAATAAAAATTAAGGTACTCAAGATATGAGATCAAAAAGGTAATTAATAAAATAGATAAAATATTTTAGGAAATAACTTTCTGTCACACTCAAAGCGCTTGGTAAGTCGTCAAAAAGTATATTCCTTATTTTATTTACTAATTATCATGTTTCCGAAAAATTTCGTTCATTTTTTACCGAGGTTGGACAAATAGTTTAAAGTGCACCGTTGCAGCATGCTTCGGATTCACAATCAGAAGCAATTTTTTCTTTTTTATAAACAACGTCTATGTCAGTCAAATGTATGTCAAGGTTGATGCAAAAATAGCATCAACCGGACTGCTTCTTACAAACCTTTTCATTTCAATAGGTCCATTTGTAATCTTTAGGACAATGTGTTTTTCAAGTCGTATGTTGTAGTATCTTACACGAGTTTCCAAAATGTTATTTTATTTCGGTTTCCCCGCAGTTCACGGGTATATAAACCAACACAAATTGAAATTGAAATTGAAAATTTGTGTTTATCACCTAATAAACATATCGCTCCTTCATTGCATCATAGTCATATATCTAAATTTGAAGTAACTTTAGCAAAGTTTTCCTTCATACCTTCTCGTATTATATCTCAAACTGAACCGAAGTTATAGCAAAATATATCTTTAAATCGGTAAATTTTGAAAACTTTAATCGCATTTTGCCAAGATCGTTTGTTTTTGTAGATATGACTATGTTGCAATAAAGGAGCGATATGTTTAGGTATCTCCTATTTTTAAGACTTGTTCATGGACAATGAAACTTTACTGTCTGCATCTTATTTTGAATTAATGTACTTAATTAACTCTTCACTTCACTAAATATAATAATTATCATCTGTTGCACTGCCCATTCTGCTTTAAGTATATTTATTGCATCAGGAGACATTATTTTAAATACATGTACTCACTTCTTGCAATTGATCTAATCCACAACCCATCCACAGATGCTAATTTTTAGAGAATAGAAAACTAAATTTCAAAGTATAAATAGCTATTTTCTGAAAATATGAGGAATTTTTTATTTCCCGGGATCCCGCAAGAAAAATCCCGGGAAAACGGGAAATAAAATAACTGAAATTCCCGGGAATTCCCGGGACCCTACAAGTGACCCAATTTTTAAATCGATGTGTTCGGATTTGGATGAGATTTGCACCAAGGTTAGTCTTATTGGATAAGTAGTTTATACACAAATTTTCAACAAGATCGGTCAAAAAGTTTCTGAGTTAGAGGGGTTGACATTTTGGCCATACAGGTGTTCTTTCTCATCCATGTAACTTATTACCTATTGGTGTTAGCAAAATTTGTCCCAAGTAGCTTAGATAGCTATTAGATCAATCTCTAGAAAAAACATTTTTTGTTTTTTAAAATTTTTTTTAAAAATGTAAAACTTTTTTTTTATCCGGAATGTTTTTTTTTTTGCTCAAAAGAAATTTTGTTTCTTTTCCTTTAAGGTAGTTTTGTTCGCTTTTGGGATGCGAGTGGCTTTTTTATATAACATAAATTTTTAGCATATGCAGCACTATTTTGAAAAAAAGAGAATGTGTTTAAGGATTTGTTTTTTGTACTTTTGCAAAAGCCTAGTATGTATATGTGTATGTATTTTATTATTCATTTATACATGTGTATATGTGTTATATTTTATTTATTGATTTCAACTAAAAATATTATCATCATAATAACAATACAAACTTAAATAAGTAAAGCGGCCAATACACTTGCAATATTATTGTTAATGATATTCGCCATATTATTTCCATTTTGTCCTATATTATGCAACAAGTCGCACATTGGTTTCATTCATTCAATAAAAAGGTGAACATAACCTATAGAAATAACACAAACAGCATTGTACAATGTTGCCAACACATTTCACTCTCTCTTCGTTGTGCAATAAATATCAAAAGTCTTTTGATTGTTTCCAATACATTGTGCCACCATCAAATATCACAGACACAAAATCTTTAGAAAACCGGTTGATTAGTTAAGAATATATAGGGAGGGGGAGCTTTTACCCCTTTCACCCATTTTGCCCTCTTTACGTCCTAAATAATAAAAGTTATAGGCTATAGTTCCTTCCAGAAGCCACACTATTTGCCTGCCAAATTTCAAGAAAATAGGTTGATTAGTTAAGAATATATAGGGAAGGGGTGCTTTAACCCTTCTTGCCCTTCTTCACGTCCTATTCCATATGACTTGCAGATGTTATAGTGTCTGCGTGACAAATTTTAAGAAAACCGGTTGATTAGTTAATATGATTCGAAAATAATTTAATTTTCAGTAAAATATTTTTGGGGCGAATTTAATTTTAATACCATCATAATTAGATGTTTAACTGACACAAAGAGTCTTATTTGGAAAGAAGTTTTTATGGGGAATATCTGAAATTATAGACCGATTCTCACCATTTACACAGACCTCGTCCATATTTAAATAAATTATCTACAAAATTGGAACTTGTAGGTACTTTGCGCACAAGGTAAACGAGGGCAGACAACCAGCCAGACGGACGAATGGACATCGTTTGATCACTTCAAAAAGTGATTTTGAGTCGATCGGTATACCCACATATTATACACATCGCATAACATTTATCTTAAATGACAACCTGCATTGTCTTACAATTTGAGAGTAAAAATTAAATGTAGATGGCGAAATTGAAGTAACAGAATTTCGAAAAAAAAATTAACAAGTATCCAAATAGGCAAAATATGCTGCAAAAATGCTCGTTTAACTAATCTATGCACAAAAATGCTGCAAACGGTAAAATATGCACTAACAAATCGATGCCAAAGTTCATAAACGGATAAATATATTGTGTGTACGTTCATTGGTCGCACAAGAAAAAACATGCAATTGCATAGTTATCTGTTGGATATTAAAATATTGTTGGCAAGTTAATGAAAACAGATGGTTTTGGTAAGAAATCGGCATATTTTCAAGAACAAATCGGAAATTAAATTAAAAAAAATCGGCAAATTAAAGTTACTCTTTTAAACACAATAAAACATATTTTTAATGACAAAAAACTCTTAAAAAGAGAGTTTTATGTCGCACTCATAAAATATTCGGCCTAAACCAAAACTCACTTCGCCGTCAACAAATAAAACTCTCATTTGGTTTTTCTTCTTTTTTAATGACGATTAGTTTAATTGCAGTGCAAGGATAAAACTGCTTTACAAATTAAAGTGATCTGACCAGGGATAAGCTTTGGGTGTCAATGTACAAAAAATTAATTTAATTAAATGTCGGTTAATATCAAACTCCTGAAATGAGTTTTATTTTTTGACGGCTAAATAAAATTCACGTGTTAGGAGTTTTATTCGATCTTTTATTCCTCAACTGACTTTAATGTATGACGGCTTAATAAAACTCTCTTTTTAAGAGTTAAATTTGACCTTTTATTTTTACGTTGAAAAATAACTGTTTTATATAGACGGCGGCACATTTTAAAGCGACAAATGTTGAATAAGCTGTTAAAAAATGTTCAATGTATAAAAAAAAATTTATTTGAACATTACAAGAATTAACTTATCAAATATAATTTTTATTCCACTTCATTTGTAATGTTTTTTAAATTTATTTTGTTAAATGATTATGTTTGTGTATGGCAACGTCTACTTCACGCGGCTTAAAACAAAAGTTGAAAAAATTCAACTTTGCCGCGCGGCTACTTTTCCAAGTAGGGAATGGTAAATCGATTTCGATTCCAATCGAAAATCGATTTTTTGGTAAAAATAATCGATTTTTTGAAATCGAATTTGCTAATGCGATTTTATACTGAAATCGATTATTGGGCTTTTAAAATCGATTTTTTTATTGTTATCAAAATTTTGGTAGTTTTTAGTTTTAATCTTAATTAAATCCATAAATTATGGGCATGGCATGCACAATATAGCTGGATATTTGTTTGTGCATGCATAGGTGCTTAGGTGGTATGTTTATTCCAAAAAATAAGTTGTAGTTTTACTTATTTACCTATTAGTACCCTTGGTATACTTCCAACTTTAACATAGGGGCTCTTGTTCTTCAGAAATTAAAGTCACTGAACACCGAAAGTCTGATTTGGAAAAATCAACATATTATAGAAACACAACAAATAGATTAAACCATGGCATTCCTGTGGAAATATGCTTATATTCAAACAGAAAAGTGTGTGATATTTAAATCTAGTAATAAGCAGAGTGAAAAAACAAATCAAAATTACAAGAAAATATCTTTCCATCTTTCCGACAGCAATGACATGCAAACGTTTGTTTTCTAAAACTAACTTAATAGTAATTTAGCAAAGAAACAGACGCCACTGATCAGGAACTATTGTCATAATCCTTTGAAATACTATCCATACATTCTGGCATGTCACAGAAATAAGTTCCGATCAAAAGTAATTTCGTTTTATGTGAAGCAAGAAACGAAATCACTTTCGATCGGAATTAATTGCTGGGACTGGCCTGATTTACTACACAAGAACACAAATTGTATATATGTAAAATGTACATACATACATATCGCACTTATCCCTCTTAAGGTCATCTCAAAACTTGCACATTTTCACTTTTTGCAAGAAAATTAAAATCAGAGTCATGTTTACCCTCTGTAAAAATCTTAGTTCAATTTCTCCAGTATATTGCCAAAAAAAAATGCTGGTGATCCCCCTTTGTGGTGTAAAGAATAAGTTGGCAAATTAATCTTAAATGAGTTTTAAAATCGATTTTAAAATCGATTTTGAAGTTCGATTAATCGATTTCAAAAACCGAAATGAAAAAAGTCGATCGAAAAATCGAAAATCGATTTTGGAATTCATTTACCATTTCCTATTTCCAAGTAATACCAAGTCTTAATTTTTCTGATATGTGATTTTTTTGGTGCGAACATTTGTGTAAACAATGCTAACATTTTTACAATGGCAATGCTATTGTCGCCCGCAGCCGGATGTCGCGCACATTGGCCTTTCACTATAACTCAGGGACTGAAATAAATTATTATTATGATTTTTTGATCAGGTTACGAGAAAAGTTCCTTTATTTTCAATTGGGAATTTTTAACCATTATCGTTATATCCCAGTAACGAACGTGTATTACAGCCGTACCTTACCCTAGGTCTACACTAAAGATAAATATCTCAGCAAGTTGGCAATGACGTCGGCAGAATAACAGCTTAGCTCATGTTAAAGGCATGGGAAAACGTATTTATGTTAACTCATAATTTGAAAAAAATCAAGGAAGAAGGTGCAGTGTAAAAACTGGCGCTATCTTACAAAATTTTTTTTTATTAATATAAATTCTTTCTTATTCGACTCTAATTTTTAAGTGTGTATTTATTTGTTTAAGCTTGAGGTCTTTTTTTATATAAAAAATATTAATTTTATTAATTTTTTTTTTTTTTTGTTAAAGTAAAATTAATATTTTTTTTTATAAAAAAGAACTCAAACTAAAAAAAAATTAATATAAATTTAAATTATAAAGGTCGAATAAGAAAAAAATTATATTAATAAAAATAATTTTTGTAATTTAATTTTAGTGTTTATTATATTCTTTAATTCAATTCTTTTACTGCAATTATAATTTGCTAACATTTCACAAAGTTAATTTTTTTCTCACGCTATTGCTTCTATTTTTTTTTCTTTTTTGCTTCTTTTTTTCAATTGACAACCAAATTTTACGTTTTATGATAGCAAAAATTGTCAACGAAAATGGACTAACAATTATTGCAACATGAATTGCCGGCAATAAATATGTACAAAAAATTGCTGTCTACATTAAAGATAACATAATTTTGACATTTACTGCAATATATGTATGTCGCAATAATTATCTCTGGTATAGACGGGCAGTTAACAAGAGCGGAAAGCGTTTTCTAGCTGTCAAAAATTCTCATGCCCATACAATTTCATACAAAGCGCGGAGTCAACGCTTTGCAATTGGAAAATCCGATTTTGACAGCGCGTTTAATAGTGAAGTTGGATTTGAAAGCAATTTTATTTACGTCAATACTGAACGAATCGGTATTATTTTTTTCGGTGTTGTAAAGCATTAGTTTGAGTTTCACAATACTGAAAAAATAATTTCGACACGTTCAGTATCGACTGAAATAAAATTGCTTTCGAATCGAGAAAGTACTCGATCACGACTGCCAGAATTAAGCCCCTGTTTGTGATACAACGGTGACGCTCTTGCTAAGGCATGGCATATCAGCGCAAAAGCTAAGCGAAAGAAAACTTTTCGCCTTTCGCTCTTGTTTAGGTACGGCTATTACACGTACTGAAATACGTTTGGCTTACTCTGTGAGAATGGTGTACTCGGAACTCTATATTCGATTTAGGTTTACTTTTATATTGGCATGGCCGCTTTTTCATTGCATAGCACCAACGCACAAAGTGTACGAGAAAGTTTCCGTCTTTCAGACAATTCTATGCACTTTGTATAATCGTTTGTAATCAAAACAAAATATTTTCTCATATACTTAGCATACGGTGCTGTAATTAACTTAAAGTACTTATTCATATACAAAGTACAGTAGTTTTGACTTAACTGCCTTTTGTTTAAGTGCTTTTTTTAGTACTTTTGACTTATGTAACTGCACAAAATTTATAATTTGTGTCATTATTGTTTAAAATCCAATACAAATTCCTTTTTAATGCATTTTTTATACCTGCACATTTAAGATAAATGCACAAAATTGTTGGCATATTAAAATTATTTTCATACCAAAAATCAAAGTTAGCTGCACTTTGACTTTACTGCCCAATACATATTTTCTGTAATTATTCCTCAAAATCTTTGCTTACGTGCATTTTACGTACATGCATATTTATCATATTTTTGGGCAACTTTAAAATATTTTCATATAAAACATCAAAGTTAGCTGCACATATTAAAAAAAACAAGTTAGAGTGCTATATTCGGCTGTGCCGAATCTTTGATACCCTCCACCGACAGTTCGAATGTTTAAGGAGTAATATCTGTATGATGTCTTTTTATTATTATTATCTTAAACTGTGACGATTTGTTATTAATTATGGTTTTAGGAGACTAAACTGTTTTCCGGGAGTAGGGCATATATGGGGCCTAGGGTAAATTATGTACCGATCTTCACGAAATTTCACAGTATCATTTATAGTCCTATAAAATTGTGACGAGCCAAAATTTGTTATGATTGCATTATTTTTTACGGTTTTAGGCGTACTAAACTGTTTTCCGCGAGTAGCGTTTATATGGGGCTTAGGGTAAATTATGGACCGACCTTCGCGAAATTTTACAGTGTCATTTCTAGTCGAATAAAACGGACTTGGGCAAAATCTTATGTCATTCCGTGCTTTTTTGCATCATTTATGTTAGTTTTTGTAACAAAATTATCAAGTTTTTGAAGGTGGTGGTTCCACATTTTGATTCATAGCTCTGGTCCTACTGAACCGATTTTGCTGAAATTCAATCCCAAACTGCTTAGGATAACTACAAGCAATTTGACACCTAGTTTGTTTATTTCTTTTGAGTTTTTCGAAAGTGAGCGTGTTTTCAACAGACGGACAGACGGACAGACGGACAGACGGACAGACAGACGGACATGGCTAAATCGACTTAGAATTACTCAAGCAGCCAGAATATATATACTTTATGGGGTCTGAGATGAATAATAAAAAAGTTTCACACGGAATGACAAACTTAGTATACCCTCTTCACAACTAATTGTGGTGGAGGGTATAAAAATGGTGGCCACTTTTTCACATAAATATCCAATTTTAGCTGTTTATAAAAACAAAAATCGCAAACAAGTCAAGTTAGCGTCATTATAATTTATTTATTTTGTTTGCATGTACCTACACTCATGCATTTGGTTTGCGGTTACAGCAACTTCGCCACGATTATATGAAAGGAATAGCAAAGCTTAAGGTAGAAGTACATAACACGCGTTAGAGCGCGCGCGCTTTGAGACTTCTGTCAAAAAAAGTTAAACTAGTGTATTTTCATAGATCAAGCTACATGCAAAATATTTGGACGCGTTTGCGCCAGAAAGTTGGTTAACTTTGAACTTTTTAACGCGTTGTGTATTTTTGACAAGTCATTAGCTGACAAAAAAAAGAATTATTTATGAATCATGAAAGAAAAACAAATTAAAGAGCTTTTTATTCTTCTTTCAAACACGTTACTTTAGCTGCACTTGTATGCAGGAAACAACAATTGCGTACCTGCACATTAAGGCAAGTAAATGCATTTAAGATAACTGTGTTCACATCAGTGAACAATTAAACAATCCCATCCTAGATGTCAATCACCACCTACAATTAACATCCACTGCTTTTGTTTTCATCCTGTTTATTATCATTCGAAAAGTCTATCTTGCGAAGAAAACAACAAGTCGTGCGCTGCAAGCTTAATCGTGTAAATTAGAGAATAATTTAAAAGTTATAAATGAAAGTTACTAAAGTGAAATACTTTAAAACCTTTAAAATTTGTTAACCCCATCCCCAAAACTGAAAAAAAAACCAAAGTAAAGTAAATACACTTAAAATAAATTGAAAATATAAAATAAATATAGACTAGTTTATTTTTAAGTTTATTTTATCTTTACAAATTTTTTATACCCTCCGCCACAATTAGTTGTGAAGAGGGTATACTAAGTTTGTCATTCCGTGTGAAACTTTTTTATTATTCATCTCAGACCCCATAAAGTATATATATTCTGGCTGCTTGAGTAATTCTAAGTCGATTTAGCCATGTCCGTCTGTCTGTCCGTCTGTCCGTCTGTCCGTCTGTTGAAAACACGCTCACTTTCGAAAAACTCAAAAGAAATAAACAAACTAGGTGTCAAATTGCTTGTAGTTATCCTAAGCAGTTTGGGATTGAATTTCAGCAAAATCGGTTCAGTAGGACCAGAGCTATGAATCAAAATGTGGAACCACCACCTTCAAAAACTTGATAATTTTGTTACAAAAACTAACATAAATGATGAAAAAATGCAGGGAATGACGTAAGATTTTGCACAAGTCCGTTTTATTCGACTATAAACTACACTGTAAAATTTCGCGAAGGTCGGTCCATAATTTACCCTAAGCCCCATATAAACACTACTCCCGGAAAACAGTTTAGTACGCCTAAAACCGTAAAAAATAATGCAATCATAACAAATTTTGGCTCGTCACAATTTTATAGTACTATAAATGATACTGTGAAATTTCGTGAAGATCGGTACATAATTTACCCTAGGCCCCATATATGCCCTACTCCCGGAAAACAGTTTAGTCTCCTAAAACCATAATTAATAACAAATCGTCACAGTTTAAGATAATAATAATAAAAAGACATTATACAGATATTACTCCTTGAACATTCGAACTGTCGGTGGAGGGTATCAAAGATTCGGCAGAGCCGAATATAGCACTCTAACTTGTTTTTTTTTTTTTTTTCCTCTTAAAGAGTTTTTTTATATAATTTTTCTCTAGATCGTAAACTGTTAATTATTTCTAATTAATTTAATCAAAAAATTATAATATTTGAGTAGAAAAGATCATGCATATCTAAACTCTCTACATTATTTAAAACACACTTATAAATTCCTGTACATATTACCATAAATAAACGAATTGAATTGAATTGAATAAAATAAATAAATACAGATACCTACCCAGTGAACTTAACCTAAAAATCAAAGTGGTTTTTATTTACCCAATAAATATCTAAGGATACGTACATATATATTGCACTTCCCCTTAAGAAATTAAAGAAAGGTTTGTTGACCCTTTCATAAATAATTATATTTATATGCGTGTACATAGTCTAACCCTACCATATACCCTACCCTGTCTAACCCGTATAAACAAACTGCATGTTTGATTTATGCGCACAAAAAATCGCGCAAAGGAGATTGTGCAGCTAGGTCAAAATTATTGTATGTGGATGTGTGCAATAAGATAAAAAACGCGTTTTTGTATTTTATTGTTTATTTTTTTGTTATTTATAAATTAATATAATATGTTTTACATTTACATGCAATACCAATTGCTCAAGCAATTAAATCAGTATAGGAACACATTTTATGAAGTCTTTCTTCTTTTTTTTCTCCTTTATAGCCTCATGTGACATTTCTGTAACAAACCACAAAAATCGCCACAAAACATACAATAAACGAAAAAATTTTATTCAAACTTGTGTAACATCTCTTTATTAAACCAATAAATAGATTTATGTGTTGTTAAACTCTGCAGATGGCAACAGTGTCCTTTTTTCACAGCGAACTGGTCAACACCGCACAACACCCAACAGCCCACGTGAACAACTAGGATGCATCTTACTGACTGCTTCAATTGTAAAATTAAAAATTTGATCTAAAATTATAAATTAAAGTACCATTTTTGTAGAGCCTAAAGTCCTGTAACCATGGCCCCTTTCATGTTATCCGCCCATAATTTGAAATAAATCAATAAATTCTTTTTTTTATTATAATTTTTTATTGCATGCAATATTTAATAAAACATTAATTCAACCATTGTACAATTCTTTGCTAATTCTCGAACACTCAAATTATCCACCCCAAGGATTAAACCCAGTTGGTTTGCGGGTTGTCTGGGCATTGGCCAAAACAATTACTAAAACAAGTCCAAAAATGGTTAAAAGTTTCATTTTCTTTTTGTGTTTTCTGTAGATTTTTAAGTCAGCTCCAAGACGATATTTGCTTGATGAACCCTTAAATTGGACTATAAGTCTTTGCTTGCGGTTTTAGTATTTATAGAATAATTTTATTATGTATTATTATTTAAGAGCTTAACAAAACCTATTTTTAGAGTAACAACATTAAAAAATATTTGTTTTGAAGTTAAATAAACATTCTTTGTTTTGTGCAAGTATTTTAGGAATGTTAACTAAATACGCCTTATTTTTAAATATTTGGCTGAAAGTCTATCACATGATATAAAAACACAAAGTTACTTTTACTAGAAATCAGTTGAACAAATAAATAATATTTTTTAAGTTTCTTTTACATTCTTTGTTTTGTGCAAGTATTTTAGGAATGTTAACTAAATACGCCTTATTTTTAAATATTTGGCTGAAAGTCTATCACATGATATAAAAAAACAAAGTTACTTTTACTAAAGATCAGTTGAACAAATAAATAATATTTTTTAAGTTTTTTTTACATTCTTTGTTTTGTGCAAGTATTTTAGGAATGTTAACTAAATACGCCTTATTTTTAAATATTTGGCTGAAAGTCTATCACATGATATAAAAACACAAAGTTACTTTTACTAAAAATCAGTTGAACAAATAAATAATATTTTTTAAGTTTCTTTTACTTGTAACAAGGTTGGATTCCGAATTTCGGTTTCGGTCTTAAACTTTTTTATTTCGGTATCTGTAAGTCTAAATTTACACGTTTCATCTTTTGATGCTCAACTTCTTTTCAATTCCCTTTAAAAGATGCCAATATAATCACACGCAGCAACCGGTTTCAACTTTTTTCGGTTCAAAACAACAAAAATTTTAATAACAGCGAATCAAAGAGAAAAAGAAAAGAAAGAAATTACATGCAGCCATCGTTGTGCATATACCAACGAATAAAAACACAAAGCGTACTGACCGAGTACAGGCATCTCCGTACTAACCCCCTTTCTTCTTTCTTCCCTCATCTAAAAACATAAGAGTTGAGCATTAAAAGATGAAACGTGTGAAAGCAGACTATCGGTATTTTAATTATATCGGTATCGGTATACAATTTCAATATTTTTAGTAATGCTTGAGTTCATCAAATTTAATTTTCATTAAATTATTTTTACCGAAGGAAGGAATTTTACAACATAAAATTTTATATATGTATACATATGGGGGATTTCATGTCAAGTGACCCAATTTTTAAATCGATGTGTTCCGATCTGGATGAGATTTGCATCGAGGTTAGTCTTATTGGATTAGTAGTTTTTACACAACTTTTCAACAAGATCGGTCAAAAAGTTTCTGAGTTAGGGAGTTTGACATATTGGCCATACAGGTGTTCTTTCTCATCCACGTAACTTATTACCTATTGGTGTAAGCAAAATTTGTCCTAAGAAGCTTTGATAGCTATTGGATCAATATTTTGAAAAATTTTTTTTTTAATTTAAAACTTTTTTTATTGATGTTTGGTCTAACAAACGTACTTAAAACAAGTAGGAGTGCTATATTCGGTTATGCCGGATCTTATATACCCTTCACCATGATGAGATAAGAACAAAAAGTTATATACATAAATAACGTTCTTTAGATAGGTACATATAAATAAATATTATTTGAGCCACGCCAACTTTTCATTTCGCCATACCGAGGAATATAAAAAAAAACCAAAAATGTATATATGTACCTAAACCCATTTCCTCTTTTGCCAAAGTTAATGTTTGAAATTCGTTTTTAAGAACATAAAAAAATTAAATTAAAAAAAATTCTTTTTGGGATTCGAACTGGCAATATCATCAGTCTCAGGAGAGAACTTAACAACTCGGCTACGAATGCTTTAACTGAAGAATAAAATATATTGAGTCTATGAGTTTGTTTCTTTGTTTGAGCGGCATATCATGTACATGCATTAATGTGTATGCGTAAAATTAAACACATTACAAATAAAATCCACCACTTGTAGTGAAGGGTATAAAAAAACAACAAAAAAACCACATTACTTACACTGTATTACCATAGCCACTGTATGACCGAAGAAACCAAAATTGAATTGGTTTGTATGGTAGGTTTATGTCGTTTTGGTAATACAGTGTTGGTATGGTAGTGTCACGTCTTTAAAGGAAAATATTTGAGGCAGTCGCGGTTTTTACTCATATCTCAGCCATTTGTGGACCGAGCTGATTTTCAATAGCAAACAAGTCCGGACCATATGTGACATAAATGTATAATAACCTGGCCCCCATCATATGTGGGGTCTTCGGAAAATCCATTTCAACGGACAGACGGACATCGTAAAATCAACTTCGCTCCTCATAGGAAGGACAAACTTATATGTAGATGTATACCCTATTCACCACCTGTGGTGAAGGGTATAATAATATCAACAAAATGTTTAATTAAAGTCGTGGCTACGTGTAGGGCATATCCAATGTGATCATAGCTAAAGTGACGAGATGTTTCACTCACCTGAGTGCATTTCCCCCTCCGATGGCATACGCCACTGTGCCTATGGTAATCACACTCACTCTAGTCTGCTTTCTGCCCCATGACAACTTACCTTGCCCCTGACAACCTGGATTTAAAGATTTAGAAACTCATTGTTTTCTTCATGTCAATTCAGTATAAAATTTGGTTTTTATTTACAAATAAATTCAGTTTTATATGTGGAATGGTTGTAATATATGAGGTTGGACTGTATGGGTACAGCTACCTAGGCAGAGAAAAACAAAAAGAATGACGTTAAAACGATGGTTTGGGTGTACAACTAACATCAGTTGTACATCCTATTTACCAAAATGTCAATGCATTCACAGTACTAAAACGATAACGCCAATTGGCGGTCTCCTGACTCTTGTTTTCAATGTTACCATCATACTATTATTTTAAATTTACAATGTAATCACAATGTTAAATTAAAAACAAAATGACCGTAGTTTGACTATTGCGTTCACGTTACTAAAACACAAGAAATACAGGCTTAATGCGTTAGTTTAACAAATTGATGACATTAGAACGCTGTAAATATAAAAAGGAGAATGTTTAACATTAACCATTTTTTTTTAATAAAACAAGCCACCCTTTTCGGGAGCAAAATTTTTAAGAAACAGACACCAAATTGCATTTTTTTTAAATAAAATGTCACATTTTTTGTAGAAAAGAAAACACCATTCGTTTTTTTTGTGTCTGATTTAGCTGCAAACTTTCCATTTAGTACTTAGCATTTTTCAACTACATATTTAGCATTTTTTTTCAATATTCTTTTTTTGAAAATCTACCCCACTTTTTTGTTGAATGCACATACAAATCCCTACTCTTTTGCTATAGAAACTGTACAATCTTTTTGAAAAGACCTTCATATCAAACTGTTTTAAATTTTGATCCATAAGTACTTTTCCAAATTACGATTTTGAAAAATTTTCGAAATCGAAAGGAGATACCATAACTTTTGAGATAGTAAAACAAATACGAATTACATGCCGGGATATTATAGCTCAATTAATATGCCAACTTAAGCAACCATCAGTGTTGCCAATTTAGCCATTTAGTGGCTAGATTTAGCCATTTTTCACCCTGTTTAGCCATAAAAAAAATGAGTTTAGCCATTAGCCATTTTTTTAGCCATTTTTCAAATTGTTTAGCCATAAAATTTTTTGGCCGTTTTTCTTTTAAAGGAATAATTTTTATTTTATTATAAAAATTTATAAAAGTAAAACAAACATTTTTAACAATTAAAACGCCTTTAATTTAAATCACAACTTTTACAAATGTTGAAAATCGCTATAAACGATGATGATGAAACATGTTTCAAAATAAAGGAACAGTATTCCAATACTAAATTTATAAAATGGATCACCACAAACATTGGTGTTTCTTTCTGGTTGCAAGTATTTCAGTAAAGAGATGCAGGCAGCAACAAAATTTTTTTTAGAAATTTCAGAATTGACTATAAAGTTGCTCTCACTTCCATGGTCTAATGCTGAAGTAGAGAGGGTATTTTGCCAAGTAAACATCGTTAAAAGTAATTTGAGAAATAGGTTACATTTAGCAACCGTTAATTCGATTTTTTTAATTAGGTAAAGAATTTAACTGTAACAATAAAATATTTTTAACAACACCACAACAGTGGAGAGGGTACTTTGCGTTTGTGCTGATGTTTGAAACACTTTAAAATATTGATACTTAAGGTATGTTCAGACCTCACAAGTATTTGACAATAAAATCCAAAGAAAGCGTTGCCAGTAAATTGATCAAACTTAAGCTTTATTTTTAACAATTTCTATTTATTAACAAAACTTTAATTTTAAAATGATCATTGTATAATGTAATTTAGAAACTGTTAAATAATGTTTGCCCTAGCCAAACGTTTTGCAAAAGCAAACAATTCTTTAAGAAAACTAGTGGTCACGTTTAGGACGTCAAATATTTAATAGGTGTGAACATAGCTTTAGCCAACCTTTACGTATACCGATTGACTCTGAATCACTTTCTGAGTCGAATTAACGATGCTTGTCCGGCTGGCTGGCTGGCTGTCCATGCACACCTTGTGCGCAAAGTACAGGTCGCAAATTTAAAGATAATTTAATAAAATTTGGTACATAGGTTATAATGTGGTGTACGGTATCATCTAGTCAGGGTTGACCGACTATACTTTTTTACTTGTTTTTTATTGTAGATCTGGACTCATAATGTTGGGTAAATGTTGTCGTGATTATGATTTTCCTTCAAATTATTTAAAACTAATAGGCAAGAGTGATTCCTATGAGATGAGCAATAACGACGAATTTTTCGATGATTTAATTTTTTAAATACATATCTATCAATATATTAATTTACGTTTATTCTTATTTAAGAAATTGATCTTAACTTACAATTTCATCGTAAACAACTTTAAATGAATTATTTATGTTTTGTTATAGCATTTTAATGTGTTTTTGCTTAAAAAAAAGGTTAGCCATTTTTTAGCCCATTTTTAGCCATTTTTTAGCCATTTTTTCCGTAAATTTAGCCATTTTTCGTCACCAAGTTTTGGCAACACTGGCAACCATTGCCAAACAATTTTCATAATTTAGGAAATACTAACTTTTTTGTGTAGAAAACAGTTTAAAAGCTAATAAGTGCAAATTAAGCAAACATTTTAAAGAATTGATTTCACTGAAGAAGCAGAAACTAAATTCATATGAATTGTTGAATAAGAACTTAACAGTTGATTTTTGGATAAGTGTATATGGATATAAAAATGCATTAAATGAAAATCCATTCAGTGAATTAGCTTCTTTTGCAATGAAGTTCTTGGTTTTGCCATTTAGCAACGCGGAAGTTAAAAATAGGTTTCTAGTGTTATAAATCTCTTGAAAACGAAAATACGAAATAGAATGACGCGTTAAAGACTATGAATTCGCTACTTTATATTAGGTGTGGTTTAAGATGTTGCGATAGTTTTAAAAAAATGTACGATCTCATTTAACCCTTTCGCACCTATTGGGACATATGTATCCCACTGCATGTTCCCAGAGTCCTAGTATTAAAGTTTTTCACTTTAAATGATTCAAAACTGTCCCATTTAGCTATTTAGACGTTGAAGTACAAATATTAAAACAAGTCTTGCTTATTATCATAACACGTGCTGTTTGGAGGAGTTTTTAGATCAGTTATCCAAAATGTATGAACTAGACCGTAAATCACAGAAATGGTGGAATAAAGTTTTTATACATTGGTGATGTCAGCTGTAAATTCTTGGATCATATATGAGGGGCTTAAAGCACAAGGGGCTTAAGTGCCTTTTTCTAAAATTGAGTTTACATATGGAACTATAGGTAAAGCTTGGAGAAGTTGTCCAGAGCACAAGAGGTCAATGTAGGATTCTCATCCGGACACTAGACATGGTGAACAATTCAAGCACTTGACATTAAAATACCTGCTTCGCTTGGAGCATAAGCGAAACAACCGCTTTTGTCTCATTATTTAACATAAGTCACTTGAATCCCTTGTGCTTTAAGCCCCTCATATGTGAATTTACATCGTAAAAAGAAACCAATTTCTTGACTTGGTATACCCTTTTTTATATGTTTACGACTAATGGGACTTATTTGTCCCATGCCAAACTCCTGATGGGACATATATGTCCCACCCCAAGTCCCTTCCCTGGGTAGGGGCACACAAAAAAAAGATAAATACTAGTTTAATAAGCATATCTTTGTGAAAATAGCCCATTATAAAAGCTTGAAACCAATTAATAGCCTCCCATACCGAAAGGGTTAAAAATGCGATAAGAACATATATTATATTGATATCTCGATCGATTCTTCAGAAACTGAAGAAGAATATTCATTTGATGACGTATTTAATTTACAAAATGAAATTTTTTTTTAAACATGTTATATAAATTTTATTGAAATACTAAATAAAAACCATTTATAGGTCGAGTTCCTCTGATTTTTTGTTATGGTCTGGTACCTTTTGTTTGAAAACTTTTTATGTACGTTAAAAAACTCTGAAATATATTTCAGTTATAGTTTTTAAACTTTTTTACCTGTATTTATAAAAAATTTTTAAATTTAATAAAGGTTTACAAATCAAATTTTGTATGAAAATTTGGCTTAATAAACGTTTGTTAAATTTAATAATCATTTATAAATACGGGGGTTTATGTTTAATAAATATTTTATTGTCATTTTTTAATCAGTCTATTGATATGATGTTAGTTTATAGGGAAGAATTATGTAAAATAGATCATGTATAAAGATAAATTAGCTAAAATAGCAAAAAAATAATACAATTTAAATGTTAGCATTATTTTTTGGCAGTTTAGCTGTAAAATATTTTTGGATATGGCCACACTGGTATTTATAGAATAATTTTATTATGTATTATTATTTAAGAGCTTAACAAAACCTATTTTTAGAGTAACAACATTAAAAAATATTTGTTTTGAAGTTAAATAAACATTCTTTGTTTTGTGCAAGTATTTTAGGAATGTTAACTAAATACGCCTTATTTTTAAATATTTGGCTGAAAGTCTATCACATGATATAAAAAAACAAAGTTACTTTTACTAAAGATCAGTTGAACAAATAAATAATATTTTTTAAGTTTTTTTTACTTGTAACAAGGTTGGATTCCGAAACGAATTTCGGTATCGGTCTTAAACTTTTTTATTTCGGTATCTGTATCGGTATCGGTATTTTAATTATATCGGTATCGGTATTCAATTTCAATATTTTTAGTTATGCTTGAGTTCATCAAATTTAATTTTCGTTAAATTATTTTTACCGAAGGAAGGAATTTTACAACATTTATATATATGCATATATATATATTTATATACATATTGGGGATTTCTTGTCAAGTGACCCAATTTTTAAATTGATGTCTTCTTTGGATGAAATTTGCACCATGGTTAGTCCTATTGGATAGTAATTTAGACACAAATTCAACAAGATCGGTCAAAAAGTTTCTGAGTTAGAGGGGGTTAAAGTTTGACATTTTGGCCATACAGGTGTTCTTTCTCATCCATGTAACTTATTACGAAAATTTGTCCCAAGTAGCTTAGATAGCTATTAGATCAATCTCTAGAAAAAACATTTTTTGTTTTTTAAAATTTTTTTTAAAAATGTAAAACTTTTTTTTTATCCGGAATGTTTTTTTTTTTGCTCAAAAGAAATTTTGTTTCTTTTCCTTTAAGGTAGTTTTGTTCGCTTTTGGGATGCGATTGACTTTTTTATATAAAATAAATTTTTAGCATATGCAGCACTATTTTGAAAAAAAGAGAATGTGTTTAAGTATTTGTTTTTTGCACTTCTGCAAAAGCCTAGTATGTATATGTGTATGTATTTTATTATTCATTTATACATGTGTATATGTGTTATATTTTATTTATTGATTTCAACTAAAAATATTATCATCATAATAACAATACAAACTTAAATAAGTAAAGCGGCCAATACACTTGCAATATTATTGTTAATGATATTCGCCATATTATTTCCATTTTGTCCTATATTATGCAACAAGTCGCACATTGGTTTCATTCATTCAATAAAAAGGTGAACATAACCTATAGAAATAACACAAACAGCATTGCACAATGTTGCCAACACATTTCACTCTCTCTTCGTTGTGCAATAAAAATCAAAAGTCTTTTGCCAATACATTGTGCCACCATCGAATATCACAGACACATTGGCGATATAATTGTACAATACGTAAAATTGAACAATTTTATTGCAAGTGTATGAGCCGTTTAAAGCACAAAATACACTTGTCAAATACTTGTCATGCTGGCAAATTCACTCGTTTACCATCATATTTAAATTTTTTTATTTTAAATCCAGCATCGTCGGCGTCACACATAGAAACACATTTTCACTAGTGGTACCACGATGCTCGATGAGTATTTTGATAAGCGTATTTGGGCCCTCAAAAAGCTGACCACAAACATATATTTTATTAGCACTAGTGTTGAAACTTAAAATTTTTTTCTATTTGAAAAATTATATTGTTTTATGATACTGAAACGATTGTGGTGGTATAATATCGGTATTAAGGGAGTATACCGGTATTTTATGTAAAAAATAATTTCGGTATCGGTATCAATAATGATGTGTATTCAATTTAAACTGTATCGGTATCGGTTGCCAATCTTGCTTGTAAGTAAATATTTGAAACAGCGTTGCCACATATAGTAACAATTATTAATTTGTTGAACATATCTTCTTTGTTTTGTGCAGGTATTTAAGGAATGTAATTTATTTTTTATGAATATAAAAAAAATTAAATACGACGTTATTTTTTAATATTTGGCTGAAAGTCTATCACATGATATAAAACAAGTAAGAGTGCTATATTCGGCTACGCCGAGTCTTAAATACCCTTCACCATGGTGCGATAAGAACAGAAAGTTACATAAAAAGCGTTCTAAAGATATAAATAAATCTATTTTGAGCCATCCGCATATTAAATTTCGTCGTGTTAAAGTATTTCACAATATAAAAAAATTGAGATAATTCGGTTTCCTGTTTTGCCAAAGTCAATTCGTCTTCCCTTACAAAAGTTGTACATAAGCGGTATTCACTCTTGGTATTAAAGTTCCCTTGCAGACCTTGTTAATCTTATCTTCTATCTCTCTCTTTCTCAGCAGATTCATTACTTTACAATATATACTGTGACGCGCGGTTTGATAACTAGACAATTTTAAATAAGAATTATCTGCGAATATGAAGACTCTGGCAAAATTAGATCGTTCCGGCTGGCACAAGCTAAATTGGTGTGTTTCACTAAGCCCCAGGTTCATCGCCGCGTAAACATAGCTATTATATTTTCATGCCAAAAAAAAAAACACCAGCTGCATATGCTAAAAATTTAAAAACCGTCGTCTTGAGTTAGAAATTATTTTTTTATAGATAAGCCACTCGCATGCTAAAAAGCGATTTAAACTGCCTTAAAGGTAAAGACATAATCTTTATTTTGAGAAAAAAAAAACATTCCAGATAAAAAAAAAAGTTTTACATTTATCAAAAAAAATTTTAAAAAACAAAAAATTTTTTTCAAATGATTGATCAAAAAGCTTTCGAAGCAACTTGGGACAAATTTTGCTAACACCAATAATAAGTTACATGGATGAGAAAGAACCCCTGTATGGCCAAAATGTCAAACTTTAACCCCCTCTAACTCAGAAACTTTTTGACCGATCTTGTTGAATTTGTGTCTAAATTACTATCCAATAGGACTAACCTTGGTGCAAATTTCATCCAAAGAAGACATCGATTCAAAAATTGGGTCACTTGACATGAAATCCCCAATATTCTAGCTGACTCGGCAGACGTTGTTTTGCCATATAACTTATTTCTTTCAGATGCTACAGTGTCTGCATGACAAATCTTTAGAAAACCGGTTGATTAGTTAAGAATATATAGGGAGGGGGAGCTTTTAGCCCTTTCACCCATTTTGCCCTCTTTACGTCCTAAATAATAAAAGTTATAGGCTATAGTTCCTTCCAGAAGCCACACTATTTGCCTGCCAAATTTCAAGAAAATAGGTTGATTAGTTAAGAATATATAGGGAAGGGGTGCTTTAACCCTTCTTGCCCTTCTTCACGTCCTATTCCTTATGACTTGCAGATGTTATAGTGTCTGCGTGACAAATTTTAAGAAAACCGGTTGATTAGTTTATATGATTCGAAAATAATTAAATTTTCAGTAAAATATTTTTGGGGCGAATTTAATTTTAATACCATCTTAGTGACACAAAGAGTCTTATTTGGAAAGAAGTTTTTATGGGGAATATCTGAAATTATAGACCGATTCTCACCATTTACACAGACCTCGTCCATATTTAAATAAATTATCTACAAAATTGGAACTTGTAGGTACTTTGCGCACAAGGTTAACGTAGGCAGACAACCAACCAGACGGACGAATGGACATCGTTTGATCACTTCAAAAAGTGATTTTGAGTCGATTGGTATGTTAGAAGATTGGTCTACATTTCTATGTATTATAAACATCGCATAACATTTATCTTAAATGACAACCTGCATTGTCTTACAATTTGAGAGTAAAAATTTTTTAATTGACAACCAAATTTTACGTTTTATGATAGCAAAAATTGTCAACGAAAATGGACTAACAATTATTGCAACATGAATTGCCGGCAATAAATATGTACAAAAAATTGCTGTCTACATTAAAGATAACATAATTTTGACATTTACTGCAATATATGTATGTCGCAATAATTATCTCTGGTATAGACGGGCAGTTAACAAGAGCGGAAAGCGTTTTCTAGCTGTCAAAAATTCTCATGCCCATACAATTTCATACAAAGCGCGGAGTCAACGCTTTGCAATTGGAAAATCCGATTTTGACAGCGCGTTTAATAGTGAAGTTGGATTTGAAAGCAATTTTATTTACGTCAATACTGAACGAATCGGTATTATTTTTTTCGGTGTTGTAAAGCATTAGTTTGAGTTTCACAATACTGAAAAAATAATTTCGACACGTTCAGTATCGACTGAAATAAAATTGCTTTCGAATCGAGAAAGTACTCGATCACGACTGCCAGAATTAAGCCCCTGTTTGTGATACAACGGTGACGCTCTTGCTAAGGTATGGCATATCAGCGCAAAAGCTAAGCGAAAGAAAACTTTTCGCCTTTCGCTCTTGTTTAGGTACGGCTATTACACGTACTGAAATACGTTTGGCTTACTCTGTGAGAATGGAGTACTCGGAACCCTATATTCGATTTAGGTTTACTTTTATATTGGCATGGCCGCTTTTTCATTGCATAGCACCAACGCACAAAGTGTACGAGAAAGTTTCCGTCTTTCAGACAATTCTATGCACTTTGTATAATCGTTTGTAATCAAAACAAAATATTTTCTCATATACTTAGCATACGGTGCTGTAATTAACTTAAAGTACTTATTCATATACAAAGTACAGTAGTTTTGACTTAACTGCCTTTTGTTTAAGTGCTTTTTTTAGTACTTTTGACTTATGTAACTGCACAAAATTTATAATTTGTGTCATTATTGTTTAAAATCCAATACAAATTCCTTTTTTAATGCATTTTTTATACCTGCACATTTAAGATAAATGCACAAAATTGTTGGCATATTAAAATTATTTTCATACCAAAAATCAAAGTTAGCTGCACTTTGACTTTACTGCCCAATACATATTTTCTGTAATTATTCCTCAAAATCTTTGCTTACGTGCATTTTACGTACATGCATATTTATCATATTTTTGGGCAACTTTAAAATATTTTCATATAAAACATCAAAGTCAAGTTAGCGTCATTATAATTTATTTATTTTGTTTGCATGTACCTACACTCATGCATTTGGTTTGCGGTTACAGCAACTTCGCCACGATTATATGAAAGGAATAGCAAAGCTTAAGGTAGAAGTACATAACACGCGTTAGAGCGCGCGCGCTTTGAGACTTCTGTCAAAAAAAGTTAAACTAGTGTATTTTCATAGATCAAGCTACATGCAAAATATTTGGACGCGTTTGCGCCAGAAAGTTGGTTAACTTTGAACTTTTTAACGCGTTGTGTATTTTTGACAAGTCATTAGCTGACAAAAAAAAGAATTATTTATGAATCATGAAAGAAAAACAAATTAAAGAGCTTTTTATTCTTCTTTCAAACACGTTACTTTAGCTGCACTTGTATGCAGGAAACAACAATTGCCTACCTGCACATTAAGGCAAGTAAATGCATTTAAGATAACTGTGTTCACATCAGTGAACAATTAAACAATCCCATCCTAGATGTCAATCACCACCTACAATTAACATCCACTGCTTTTGTTTTCATCCTGTTTATTATCATTCGAAAAGTCTATCTTGCGAAGAAAACAACAAGTCGTGCGCTGCAAGCTTAATCGTGTAAATTAGAGAATAATTTAAAAGTTATAAATGAAAGTTACTAAAGTGAAATACTTTAAAACCTTTAAAATTTGTTAACCCCATCCCCAAAACTGAAAAAAAAACCAAAGTAAAGTAAATACACTTAAAATAAATTGAAAATATAAAATAAATATAGACTAGTTTATTTTTAAGTTTATTTTATCTTTACAAATTTTTTTTTTTTTTTTTTTTCCTCTTAAAGAGTTTTTTTATATAATTTTTCTCTAGATCGTAAACTGTTAATTATTTCTAATTAATTTAATCAAAAAATTATAATATTTGAGTAGAAAAGATCATGCATATCTAAACTCTCTACATTATTTAAAACACACTTATAAATTCCTGTACATATTACCATAAATAAACGAATTGAATTGAATTGAATAAAATAAATAAATACAGATACCTACCCAGTGAACTTAACCTAAAAATCAAAGTGGTTTTTATTTACCCAATAAATATCTAAGGATACGTACATATATATTGCACTTCCCCTTAAGAAATTAAAGAAAGGTTTGTTGACCCTTTCATAAATAATTATATTTATATGCGTGTACATAGTCTAACCCTACCATATACCCTACCCTGTCTAACCCGTATAAACAAACTGCATGTTTGATTTATGCGCACAAAAAATCGCGCAAAGGAGATTGTGCAGCTAGGTCAAAATTATTGTATGTGGATGTGTGCAATAAGATAAAAAACGCGTTTTTGTATTTTATTGTTTATTTTTTTGTTATTTATAAATTAATATAATATGTTTTACATTTACATGCAATACCAATTGCTCAAGCAATTAAATCAGTATAGGAACACATTTTATGAAGTCTTTCTTCTTTTTTTTCTCCTTTATAGCCTCATGTGACATTTCTGTAACAAACCACAAAAATCGCCACAAAACATACAATAAACGAAAAAATTTTATTCAAACTTGTGTAACATCTCTTTATTAAACCAATAAATAGATTTATGTGTTGTTAAACTCTGCAGATGGCAACAGTGTCCTTTTTTCACAGCGAACTGGTCAACACCGCACAACACCCAACAGCCCACGTGAACAACTAGGATGCATCTTACTGACTGCTTCAATTGTAAAATTAAAAATTTGATCTAAAATTATAAATTAAAGTACCATTTTTGTAGAGCCTAAAGTCCTGTAACCATGGCCCCTTTCATGTTATCCGCCCATAATTTGAAATAAATCAATAAATTCTTTTTTTTATTATAATTTTTTATTGCATGCAATATTTAATAAAACATTAATTCAACCATTGTACAATTCTTTGCTAATTCTCGAACACTCAAATTATCCACCCCAAGGATTAAACCCAGTTGGTTTGCGGGTTGTCTGGGCATTGGCCAAAACAATTACTAAAACAAGTCCAAAAATGGTTAAAAGTTTCATTTTCTTTTTGTGTTTTCTGTAGATTTTTAAGTCAGCTCCAAGACGATATTTGCTTGATGAACCCTTAAATTGGACTATAAATCTTTGCTTGCGGTTTTAGTATTTATAGAATAATTTTATTATGTATTATTATTTAAGAGCTTAACAAAACCTATTTTTAGAGTAACAACATTAAAAAATATTTGTTTTGAAGTTAAATAAACATTCTTTGTTTTGTGCAAGTATTTTAGGAATGTTAACTAAATACGCCTTATTTTTAAATATTTGGCTGAAAGTCTATCACATGATATAAAAACACAAAGTTACTTTTACTAAAAATCAGTTGAACAAATAAATAATATTTTTTAAGTTTCTTTTACTTGTAACAAGGTTGGATTCCGAATTTCGGTATCGGTCTTAAACTTTTTTATTTCAGTATCTGTATCGGTATCGGTATTTTAATTATATCGGTATCGGTATTCAATTTCAATATTTTTAGTTATGCTTGAGTTCATCCAATTTAATTTTCATTAAATTATTTTTACCGAAGGAGGGAATTTTACAACATTTATATATATGCATATATATATATTTATATACATATTGGGGATTTCATGTCAAGTGACCCAATTTTTAAATCGATGTGTTCCGATCTGGATGAGATTTGCATCAAGGTTAGTCTTATTGGATAAGTAGTTTATACACAAATTTTCAACAAGATCGGTCAAAAAGTTTCTGAGTTAGAGAGTTTGACATTTTGGCCATACAGGTGTTCTTTCTCATCCACGTAACTTATTACCTATTGGTGTTAGCAAAATTTGTCCTAAGAAGCTTAGATTGCTATTGGATCAATCTTTTGAAAAATTTTTTTTTTAATTTAAAACTTTTTTTATTGATGTTTGGTCTAACAAACGTACTTAAAACAAGTAGGAGTGCTATATTCGGTTATGCCGGATCTTATATACCCTTCACCATGATGAGATAAGAACAAAAAGTTATATACATAAATAACGTTCTTTAGATAGGTACATATAAATAAATATTATTTGAGCCACGCCAACTTTTCATTTCGCCATGCCGAGGAATAAAAAAAAAAAGCAAAAATGTATATATGTACCTAAACCCATTTCCTCTTTTGCCAAAGTTAATGTTTGAAATTCGTTTTTAAGAACATAAAAAAATTAAATAAAAAAAAATTCTTTTTGGGATTCGAACTGGCAATATCATCAGTCTCAGGAGAGAACTTAACAACTCGGCTACGAATGCTTTAACTGAAGAAGCGTTAAATTAAAATATATTGAGTCTATGAGTTTGTTTCTTTGTTTGAGCGGCATATCATGTACATGCATTAATGTGTATGCGTAAAATTAAACACATTACAAATAAAATCCACCACTTGTAGTGAAGGGTATAAAAAAACAACAAAAAAACCACATTACCAACACTGTATTACCATAGCCACTGTATGACCGTAGAAACAAAAATTGAATTGGTTTGTATGGTATGTTTATGTCGTTTTGGTAATACAGTGTTGGTATGGTAATGTCACGTCTAATTGGACCTTTAAAGGAAAATATTTGAGGCAGTCGTGGTTTTTACTCATATCTCAGCCATTTGTGGACCGATCTTGCTGAATTTCAATAGCAAACACTTCCGGACCATATGTGACATAAATGTATAATAACCTGGCCCCCATCATATGTGGGGTCTTCGGAAAATCCATTTCAACGGACAGACGGACATCGTTAAATCAACTTCGCTCCTCATAAGGACCCAGAATATATATACTTTATAGGGTCTAACATCAATATTGTAGAAATTACAAACGGAATGACAAACTTATAGATGTATACCCTATTCACCACCTGTGGTGAAGGGTATAAAAAATTTCAAAATTACCCAGAATATATGCTTTATAGGGTCTAACATCAATATTAGAAATTACAAAGAATGACAAACTTATATATACCCTATTCACCACCTGTGGTGAAGGGTATAATAATATCAACAAAATGTTTAATAAAAGTCGTGGCTACGTGTAGGGCATCCAAGGTTTATCCAATGTGATCAAAGCTAAAGTGACGAGATGTTTTACTCACCTGAGTGCATTTCCCCCTCCGATGGCATACGCCACTGTGCCTATGGTAATCACACTCACTCTAGTCTGCTTTCTGCCCCATGACAACTTACCTTGCCCCTGACAACCTGGATTTAAAGATTTAGAAACTCATTGTTTTCTTCATGTTAATTCAGTATAAAATTTGGTTTTTATTTACAAATAAATTCAGTTTTATATGTGGAATATATGAGGTTGGACTGTATGGGTACAACTACCTAGGCAGAGAAAAACAAAAAGAATGACGTTAAAACGATGGTTTGGGGGTACAACTAACATCAGTTGTACATCCTATTTACCAAAATGTCAATGCATTCACAGTACTAAAACGATAACGCCAATTGGCGGTCTCCTGACTCTTGTTTTCAATGTTACCATCACACTATTATTTTAAATTTACAATGTAATCACAATGTTAAGTTAAAAATAATAGGACCGTAGTTTGACTATTGCGTTCACGTTACTAAAACACAAGAAATACAGGCTTAATGCGTTAGTTTAACAAATTGATGACATTAGAACGCTGTAAATATAAAAAGGAGAATGTTTAACATTAACCATTTTTTTTTAATAAAACAAGCCACCCTTTTCGGGAACAAAATTTTTAAGAAACAGACACCAAATTGCATTTTTTTTAAATAAAATGTCACATTTTTTGTAGAAAAGAAAACACCATTCGTTTTTTTTGTGTCTGATTTAGCTGCAAACTTTCCATTTAGTAGTTAGCATTTTTCAACTACATATTTAGCATTTTTTTTCAATATTCTTTTTTTGAAAATCTACCCCACTTTTTTGTTGAATGCACATACAAATCCCTACTCTTTTGCTATAGAAACTGTACAATCTTTTTGAAAAGACCTTCATATCAAACTGTTTTAAATTTTGATCCATAAGTACTTTTTCAAAATTACGATTTTGAAAAATTTTCGAAATCGAAAGGAGATACCATAACTTTTGAGATAGTAAAACAAATACGAATTACATGCCGGGATATTATAGCTCAATTAATATGCCAACTTAAGCAACCATCAGTGTTGCCAATTTAGCCATTTAGTGGCTAGATTTAGCCATTTTTCACCCTGTTTAGCCATAAAAAAAATGAGTTTAGCCATTAGCCATTTTTTTAGCCATTTTTCAAATTGTTTAGCCATAAAATTTTTTGGCCGTTTTTCTTTTAAAGGAATAATTTTTATTTTATTATAAAAATTTATAAAAGTAAAACAAACATTTTTAACAATTAAAACGCCTTTAATTTAAATCACAACTTTTACAAATGTTGAAAATCGCTATAAACGATGATGATGAAACATGTTTCAAAATAAAGGAACAGTATTCCAATACTTAATTTATAAAATGGATCACCACAAACATTGGTGTTTCTTTCTGGTTGCAAGTATTTCAGTAAAGAGATGCAGGCAGCAACAAAATTTTTTTTAGAAATTTCAGAATTGACTATAAAGTTGCTCTCACTTCCATGGTCTAATGCTGAAGTAGAGAGGGTATTTTGCCAAGTAAACATCGTTAAAAGTAATTTGAGAAATAGGTTACATTTAGCAACCGTTAATTCGATTTTTTTAATTAGGTAAAGAATTTAACTGTAACAATAAAATATTTTTAACAACACCACAACAGTGGAGAGGGTACTTTGCGTTTGTGCTGATGTTTGAAACACTTTAAAATATTGATACTTAAGGTATGTTCAGACCTCACAAGTATTTGACAATAAAATCCAAAGAAAGCGTTGCCAGTAAATTGATCAAACTTAAGCTTTATTTTTAACAATTTCTATTTATTAACAAAACTTTAATTTTAAAATGATCATTGTATAATGTAATTTAGAAACTGTTAAATAATGTTTGCCCTAGCCAAACGTTTTGCAAAAGCAAACAATTCTTTAAGAAAACTAGTGGTCACGTTTAGGACGTCAAATATTTAATAGGTGTGAACATAGCTTTAGCCAACCTTTACGTATACCGATTGACTCTGAATCACTTTCTGAGTCGAATTAACGATGCTTGTCCGGCTGGCTGGCTGGCTGTCCATGCACACCTTGTGCGCAAAGTACAGGTCGCAAATTTAAAGATAATTTAATAAAATTTGGTACATAGGTTATAATGTGGTGTACGGTATCATCTAGTCAGGGTTGACCGACTATACTTTTTTACTTGTTTTTTATTGTAGATCTGGACTCATAATGTTGGGTAAATGTTGTCGTGATTATGATTTTCCTTCAAATTATTTAAAACTAATAGGCAAGAGTGATTCCTATGAGATGAGCAATAACGACGAATTTTTCGATGATTTAATTTTTTAAATACATATCTATCAATATATTAATTTACGTTTATTCTTATTTAAGAAATTGATCTTAACTTACAATTTCATCGTAAACAACTTTAAATGAATTATTTATGTTTTGTTATAGCATTTTAATGTGTTTTTGCTTAAAAAAAAGGTTAGCCATTTTTTAGCCCATTTTTAGCCATTTTTTAGCCATTTTTTTCCGTAAATTTAGCCATTTTTCGTCACCAAGTTTTGGCAACACTGGCAACCATTGCCAAACAATTTTCATAATTTAGGAAATACTAACTTTTTTGTGTAGAAAACAGTTTAAAAGCTAATAAGTGCAAATTAAGCAAACATTTTAAAGAATTGATTTCACTGAAGAAGCAGAAACTAAATTCATATGAATTGTTGAATAAGAACTTAACAGTTGATTTTTGGATAAGTGTATATGGATATAAAAATGCATTAAATGAAAATCCATTCAGTGAATTAGCTTCTTTTGCAATGAAGTTCTTGGTTTTGCCATTTAGCAACGCGGAAGTTAAAAATAGGTTTCTAGTGTTATAAATCTCTTGAAAACGAAAATACGAAATAGAATGACGCGTTAAAGACTATGAATTCGCTACTTTATATTAGGTGTGGTTTAAGATGTTGCGATAGTTTTAAAAAAATGTACGATCTCATTTAACCCTTTCGCACCTATTGGGACATATGTATCCCACTGCATGTTCCCAGAGTCCTAGTATTAAAGTTTTTCACTTTAAATGATTCAAAACTGTCCCATTTAGCTATTTAGACGTTGAAGTACAAATAATAAAACAAGTCTTGCTAATTATCATAACACGTGCTGTTTGGAGGAGTTTTTAGATCAGTTATCCAAAATGTATGAACTAGACCGTAAATCACAGAAATGGTGGAATAAAGTTTTTATACATTGGTGATGTCAGCTGTAAATTCTTGGATCATATATGAGGGGCTTAAAGCACAAGGGGCTTAAGTGCCTTTTTCTAAAATTGAGTTTACATATGGAACTATAGGTAAAGCTTGGAGAAGTTGTCCAGAGCACAAGAGGTCAATGTAGGATTCTCATCCGGACACTAGATATGGTGAACAATTCAAGCACTTGACATTAAAATACCTGCTTCGCTTGGAGCATAAGCGAAACAACCGCTTTTGTCTCATTATTTAACATAAGTCACTTGAATCCCTTGTGCTTTAAGCCCCTCATATGTGAATTTACATCGTAAAAAGAAACCAATTTCTTGACTTGGTATACCCTTTTTTATATGTTTACGACTAATGGGACTTATTTGTCCCATGCCAAACTCCTGATGGGACATATATGTCCCACCCCAAGTCCCTTCCCTGGGTAGGGGCACACAAAAAAAAGATAAATACTAGTTTAATAAGCATATCTTTGTGAAAATAGCCCATTATAAAAGCTTGAAACCAATTAATAGCCTCCCATACCGAAAGGGTTAAAAATGCGATAAGAACATATATTATATTGATATCTCGATCGATTCTTCAGAAACTGAAGAAGAATATTCATTTGATGACGTATTTAATTTACAAAATGAAATTTTTTTTTAAACATGTTATATAAATTTTATTGAAATACTAAATAAAAACCATTTATAGGTCGAGTTCCTCTGATTTTTTGTTATGGTCTGGTACCTTTTGTTTGAAAACTTTTTATGTACGTTAAAAAACTCTGAAATATATTTCAGTTATAGTTTTTAAACTTTTTTACCTGTATTTATAAAAAATTTTTAAATTTAATAAAGGTTTACAAATCAAATTTTGTATGAAAATTTGGCTTAATAAACGTTTGTTAAATTTAATAATCATTTATAAATACGGGGGTTTATGTTTAATAAATATTTTATTGTCATTTTTTAATCAGTCTATTGATATGATGTTAGTTTATAGGGAAGAATTATGTAAAATAGATCATGTATAAAGATAAATTAGCTAAAATAGCAAAAAAATAATACAATTTAAATGTTAGCATTATTTTTTGGCAGTTTAGCTGTAAAATATTTTTGGATATGGCCACACTGGTATTTATAGAATAATTTTATTATGTATTATTATTTAAGAGCTTAACAAAACCTATTTTTAGAGTAACAACATTAAAAAATATTTGTTTTGAAGTTAAATAAACATTCTTTGTTTTGTGCAAGTATTTTAGGAATGTTAACTAAATACGCCTTATTTTTAAATATTTGGCTGAAAGTCTATCACATGATATAAAAAAACAAAGTTACTTTTACTAAAGATCAGTTGAACAAATAAATAATATTTTTTAAGTTTTTTTTACATTCTTTGTTTTGTGCAAGTATTTTAGGAATGTTAACTAAATACGCCTTATTTTTAAATATTTGGCTGAAAGTCTATCACATGATATAAAAAAACAAAGTTACTTTTACTAAAGATCAGTTGAACAAATAAATAATATTTTTTAAGTTTTTTTTACTTGTAACAAGGTTGGATTCCGAAACGAATTTCGGTATCGGTCTTAAACTTTTTTATTTCGGTATCTGTATCGGTATCGGTATTTTAATTATATCGGTATCGGTATTCAATTTCAATATTTTTAGTTATGCTTGAGTTCATCAAATTTAATTTTCGTTAAATTATTTTTACCGAAGGAAGGAATTTTACAACATTTATATATATGCATATATATATATTTATATACATATTGGGGATTTCTTGTCAAGTGACCCAATTTTTAAATTGATGTCTTCTTTGGATGAAATTTGCACCATGGTTAGTCCTATTGGATAGTAATTTAGACACAAATTCAACAAGATCGGTCAAAAAGTTTCTGAGTTAGAGGGGGTTAAAGTTTGACATTTTGGCCATACAGGTGTTCTTTCTCATCCATGTAACTTATTACGAAAATTTGTCCCAAGTAGCTTAGATAGCTATTAGATCAATCTCTAGAAAAAACATTTTTTGTTTTTTAAAATTTTTTTTAAAAATGTAAAACTTTTTTTTTATCCGGAATGTTTTTTTTTTTGCTCAAAAGAAATTTTGTTTCTTTTCCTTTAAGGTAGTTTTGTTCGCTTTTGGGATGCGATTGACTTTTTTATATAAAATAAATTTTTAGCATATGCAGCACTATTTTGAAAAAAAGAGAATGTGTTTAAGTATTTGTTTTTTGCACTTCTGCAAAAGCCTAGTATGTATATGTGTATGTATTTTATTATTCATTTATACATGTGTATATGTGTTATATTTTATTTATTGATTTCAACTAAAAATATTATCATCATAATAACAATACAAACTTAAATAAGTAAAGCGGCCAATACACTTGCAATATTATTGTTAATGATATTCGCCATATTATTTCCATTTTGTCCTATATTATGCAACAAGTCGCACATTGGTTTCATTCATTCAATAAAAAGGTGAACATAACCTATAGAAATAACACAAACAGCATTGCACAATGTTGCCAACACATTTCACTCTCTCTTCGTTGTGCAATAAAAATCAAAAGTCTTTTGCCAATACATTGTGCCACCATCGAATATCACAGACACATTGGCGATATAATTGTACAATACGTAAAATTGAACAATTTTATTGCAAGTGTATGAGCCGTTTAAAGCACAAAATACACTTGTCAAATACTTGTCATGCTGGCAAATTCACTCGTTTACCATCATATTTAAATTTTTTTATTTTAAATCCAGCATCGTCGGCGTCACACATAGAAACACATTTTCACTAGTGGTACCACGATGCTCGATGAGTATTTTGATAAGCGTATTTGGGCCCTCAAAAAGCTGACCACAAACATATATTTTATTAGCACTAGTGTTGAAACTTAAAATTTTTTTCTATTTGAAAAATTATATTGTTTTATGATACTGAAACGATTGTGGTGGTATAATATCGGTATTAAGGGAGTATACCGGTATTTTATGTAAAAAATAATTTCGGTATCGGTATCAATAATGATGTGTATTCAATTTAAACTGTATCGGTATCGGTTGCCAATCTTGCTTGTAAGTAAATATTTGAAACAGCGTTGCCACATATAGTAACAATTATTAATTTGTTGAACATATCTTCTTTGTTTTGTGCAGGTATTTAAGGAATGTAATTTATTTTTTATGAATATAAAAAAAATTAAATACGACGTTATTTTTTAATATTTGGCTGAAAGTCTATCACATGATATAAAACAAGTAAGAGTGCTATATTCGGCTACGCCGAGTCTTAAATACCCTTCACCATGGTGCGATAAGAACAGAAAGTTACATAAAAAGCGTTCTAAAGATATAAATAAATCTATTTTGAGCCATCCGCATATTAAATTTCGTCGTGTTAAAGTATTTCACAATATAAAAAAATTGAGATAATTCGGTTTCCTGTTTTGCCAAAGTCAATTCGTCTTCCCTTACAAAAGTTGTACATAAGCGGTATTCACTCTTGGTATTAAAGTTCCCTTGCAGACCTTGTTAATCTTATCTTCTATCTCTCTCTTTCTCAGCAGATTCATTACTTTACAATATATACTGTGACGCGCGGTTTGATAACTAGACAATTTTAAATAAGAATTATCTGCGAATATGAAGACTCTGGCAAAATTAGATCGTTCCGGCTGGCACAAGCTAAATTGGTGTGTTTCACTAAGCCCCATGTTTATCGCCGCGTAAACATAGCTATTATATTTTCATGCCAAAAAAAAAACACCAGCTGCATATGCTAAAAATTTAAAAACCGTCGTCTTGAGTTAGAAATTATTTTTTTATAGATAAGCCACTCGCATGCTAAAAAGCGATTTAAACTGCCTTAAAGGTAAAGACATAATCTTTATTTTGAGAAAAAAAAAACATTCCAGATAAAAAAAAAAGTTTTACATTTATCAAAAAAAATTTTAAAAAACAAAAAATTTTTTTCAAATGATTGATCAAAAAGCTTTCGAAGCAACTTGGGACAAATTTTGCTAACACCAATAATAAGTTACATGGATGAGAAAGAACCCCTGTATGGCCAAAATGTCAAACTTTAACCCCCTCTAACTCAGAAACTTTTTGACCGATCTTGTTGAATTTGTGTCTAAATTACTATCCAATAGGACTAACCTTGGTGCAAATTTCATCCAAAGAAGACATCGATTCAAAAATTGGGTCACTTGACATGAAATCCCCCATATTCTAGCTGACTCGGCAGACGTTGTTTTGCCATATAACTTATTTCTTTCAGATGCTACAGTGTCTGCATGACAAATCTTTAGAAAACCGGTTGATTAGTTAAGAATATATAGGGAGGGGGAGCTTTTAGCCCTTTCACCCATTTTGCCCTCTTTACGTCCTAAATAATAAAAGTTATAGGCTATAGTTCCTTCCAGAAGCCACACTATTTGCCTGCCAAATTTCAAGAAAATAGGTTGATTAGTTAAGAATATATAGGGAAGGGGTGCTTTAACCCTTCTTGCCCTTCTTCACGTCCTATTCCTTATGACTTGCAGATGTTATAGTGTCTGCGTGACAAATTTTAAGAAAACCGGTTGATTAGTTTATATGATTCGAAAATAATTAAATTTTCAGTAAAATATTTTTGGGGCGAATTTAATTTTAATACCATCTTAGTGACACAAAGAGTCTTATTTGGAAAGAAGTTTTTATGGGGAATATCTGAAATTATAGACCGATTCTCACCATTTACACAGACCTCGTCCATATTTAAATAAATTATCTACAAAATTGGAACTTGTAGGTACTTTGCGCACAAGGTTAACGTAGGCAGACAACCAACCAGACGGACGAATGGACATCGTTTGATCACTTCAAAAAGTGATTTTGAGTCGATTGGTATGTTAGAAGATTGGTCTACATTTCTATGTATTACAATTTGAGAGTAAAAATTTTTTAATTGACAACCAAATTTTACGTTTTATGATAGCAAAAATTGTCAACGAAAATGGACTAACAATTATTGCAACATGAATTGCCGGCAATAAATATGTACAAAAAATTGCTGTCTACATTAAAGATAACATAATTTTGACATTTACTGCAATATATGTATGTCGCAATAATTATCTCTGGTATAGACGGGCAGTTAACAAGAGCGGAAAGCGTTTTCTAGCTGTCAAAAATTCTCATGCCCATACAATTTCATACAAAGCGCGGAGTCAACGCTTTTCAATTGGAAAATCCGATTTTGACAGCGCGTTTAATAGTGAAGTTGGATTTGAAAGCAATTTTATTTACGTCAATACTGAACGAATCGGTATTATTTTTTTCGGTGTTGTAAAGCATTAGTTTGAGTTTCACAATACTGAAAAAATAATTTCGACACGTTCAGTATCGACTGAAATAAAATTGCTTTCGAATCGAGAAAGTACTCGATCACGACTGCCAGAATTAAGCCCCTGTTTGTGATACAACGGTGACGCTCTTGCTAAGGTATGGCATATCAGCGCAAAAGCTAAGCGAAAGAAAACTTTTCGCCTTTCGCTCTTGTTTAGGTACGGCTATTACACGTACTGAAATACGTTTGGCTTACTCTGTGAGAATGGAGTACTCGGAACTCTATATTCGATTTAGGTTTACTTTTATATTGGCATGGCCGCTTTTTCATTGCATAGCACCAACGCACAAAGTGTACGAGAAAGTTTCCGTCTTTCAGACAATTCTATGCACTTTGTATAATCGTTTGTAATCAAAACAAAATATTTTCTCATATACTTAGCATACGGTGCTGTAATTAACTTAAAGTACTTATTCATATACAAAGTACAGTAGTTTTGACTTAACTGCCTTTTGTTTAAGTGCTTTTTTTAGTACTTTTGACTTATGTAACTGCACAAAATTTATAATTTGTGTCATTATTGTTTAAAATCCAATACAAATTCCTTTTTTAATGCATTTTTTATACCTGCACATTTAAGATAAATGCACAAAATTGTTGGCATATTAAAATTATTTTCATACCAAAAATCAAAGTTAGCTGCACTTTGACTTTACTGCCCAATACATATTTTCTGTAATTATTCCTCAAAATCTTTGCTTACGTGCATTTTACGTACATGCATATTTATCATATTTTTGGGCAACTTTAAAATATTTTCATATAAAACATCAAAGTCAAGTTAGCGTCATTATAATTTATTTATTTTGTTTGCATGTACCTACACTCATGCATTTGGTTTGCGGTTACAGCAACTTCGCCACGATTATATGAAAGGAATAGCAAAGCTTAAGGTAGAAGTACATAACACGCGTTAGAGCGCGCGCGCTTTGAGACTTCTGTCAAAAAAAGTTAAACTAGTGTATTTTCATAGATCAAGCTACATGCAAAATATTTGGACGCGTTTGCGCCAGAAAGTTGGTTAACTTTGAACTTTTTAACGCGTTGTGTATTTTTGACAAGTCATTAGCTGACAAAAAAAAGAATTATTTATGAATCATGAAAGAAAAACAAATTAAAGAGCTTTTTATTCTTCTTTCAAACACGTTACTTTAGCTGCACTTGTATGCAGGAAACAACAATTGCGTACCTGCACATTAAGGCAAGTAAATGCATTTAAGATAACTGTGCTCACATCAGTGAACAATTAAACAATCCCATCCTAGATGTCAATCACCACCTACAATTAACATCCACTGCTTTTGTTTTCATCCTGTTTATTATCATTCGAAAAGTCTATCTTGCGAAGAAAACAACAAGTCGTGCGCTGCAAGCTTAATCGTGTAAATTAGAGAATAATTTAAAAGTTATAAATGAAAGTTACTAAAGTGAAATACTTTAAAACCTTTAAAATTTGTTAACCCCATCCCCAAAACTGAAAAAAAAACCAAAGTAAAGTAAATACACTTAAAATAAATTGAAAATATAAAATAAATATAGACTAGTTTATTTTTAAGTTTATTTTATCTTTACAAATTTTTTTTTTTTTTTTTTTCCTCTTAAAGAGTTTTTTTATATAATTTTTCTCTAGATCGTAAACTGTTAATTATTTCTAATTAATTTAATCAAAAAATTATAATATTTGAGTAGAAAAGATCATGCATATCTAAACTCTCTACATTATTTAAAACACACTTATAAATTCCTGTACATATTACCATAAATAAACGAATTGAATTGAATTGAATAAAATAAATAAATACAGATACCTACCCAGTGAACTTAACCTAAAAATCAAAGTGGTTTTTATTTACCCAATAAATATCTAAGGATACGTACATATATATTGCACTTCCCCTTAAGAAATTAAAGAAAGGTTTGTTGACCCTTTCATAAATAATTATATTTATATGCGTGTACATAGTCTAACCCTACCATATACCCTACCCTGTCTAACCCGTATAAACAAACTGCATGTTTGATTTATGCGCACAAAAAATCGCGCAAAGGAGATTGTGCAGCTAGGTCAAAATTATTGTATGTGGATGTGTGCAATAAGATAAAAAACGCGTTTTTGTATTTTATTGTTTATTTTTTTGTTATTTATAAATTAATATAATATGTTTTACATTTACATGCAATACCAATTGCTCAAGCAATTAAATCAGTATAGGAACACATTTTATGAAGTCTTTCTTCTTTTTTTTCTCCTTTATAGCCTCATGTGACATTTCTGTAACAAACCACAAAAATCGCCACAAAACATACAATAAACGAAAAAATTTTATTCAAACTTGTGTAACATCTCTTTATTAAACCAATAAATAGATTTATGTGTTGTTAAACTCTGCAGATGGCAACAGTGTCATTTTTTCACAGCGAACTGGTCAACACCGCACAACACCCAACAGCCCACGTGAACAACTAGGATGCATCTTACTGACTGCTTCAATTGTAAAATTAAAAATTTGATCTAAAATTATAAATTAAAGTACCATTTTTGTAGAGCCTAAAGTCCTGTAACCATGGCCCCTTTCATGTTATCCGCCCATAATTTGAAATAAATCAATAAATTCTTTTTTTTATTATAATTTTTTATTGCATGCAATATTTAATAAAACATTAATTCAACCATTGTACAATTCTTTGCTAATTCTCGAACACTCAAATTATCCACCCCAAGGATTAAACCCAGTTGGTTTGCGGGTTGTCTGGGCATTGGCCAAAACAATTACTAAAACAAGTCCAAAAATGGTTAAAAGTTTCATTTTCTTTTTGTGTTTTCTGTAGATTTTTAAGTCAGCTCCAAGACGATATTTGCTTGATGAACCCTTAAATTGGACTATAAATCTTTGCTTGCGGTTTTAGTATTTATAGAATAATTTTATTATGTATTATTATTTAAGAGCTTAACAAAACCTATTTTTAGAGTAACAACATTAAAAAATATTTGTTTTGAAGTTAAATAAACATTCTTTGTTTTGTGCAAGTATTTTAGGAATGTTAACTAAATACGCCTTATTTTTAAATATTTGGCTGAAAGTCTATCACATGATATAAAAACACAAAGTTACTTTTACTAAAAATCAGTTGAACAAATAAATAATATTTTTTAAGTTTTTTTTACATTCTTTGTTTTGTGCAAGTATTTTAGGAATGTTAACTAAATACGCCTTATTTTTAAATATTTGGCTGAAAGTCTATCACATGATATAAAAAAACAAAGTTACTTTTACTAAAGATCAGTTGAACAAATAAATAATATTTTTTAAGTTTTTTTTACTTGTAACAAGGTTGGATTCCGAAACGAATTTCGGTATCGGTCTTAAACTTTTTTATTTCGGTATCTGTATCGGTATTTTAATTATATCGGTATCGGTATTCAATTTCAATATTTTTAGTAATGCTTGAGTTCATCAAATTTAATTTTCATTAAATTATTTTTACCGAAGGAAGGAATTTTACAACATAAAATTTTATATATGTATACATATGGGGGATTTCATGTCAAGTGACCCAATTTTTAAATCGATGTGTTCCGATCTGGATGAGATTTGCATCGAGGTTAGTCTTATTGGATTAGTAGTTTATACACAACTTTTCAACAAGATCGGTCAAAAAGTTTCTGAGTTAGGGAGTTTGACATATTGGCCATACAGGTGTTCTTTCTCATCCACGTAACTTATTACCTATTGGTGTAAGCAAAATTTGTCCTAAGAAGCTTTGATAGCTATTGGATCAATATTTTGAAAATTTTTTTTTTTAATTTAAAACTTTTTTATTGATGTTTGGTCTAACAAACGTACTTAAAACAAGTAGGAGTGCTATATTCGGTTATGCCGGATCTTATATACCCTTCACCATGATGAGATAAGAACAAAAAGTTATATACATAAATAACGTTCTTTAGATAGGTACATATAAATAAATATTATTTGAGCCACGCCAACTTTTCATTTCGCCATACCGAGGAATATAAAAAAAAACCAAAAATGTATATATGTACCTAAACCCATTTCCTCTTTTGCCAAAGTTAATGTTTGAAATTCGTTTTTAAGAACATAAAAAAATTAAATTAAAAAAAATTCTTTTTGGGATTCGAACTGGCAATATCATCAGTCTCAGGAGAGAACTTAACAACTCGGCTACGAATGCTTTAACTGAAGAATAAAATATATTGAGTCTATGAGTTTGTTTCTTTGTTTGAGCGGCATATCATGTACATGCATTAATGTGTATGCGTAAAATTAAACACATTACAAATAAAATTCACCACTTGTAGTGAAGGGTATAAAAAAACAACAAAAAAACCACATTACCAACACTGTATTACCATAGCCACTGTATGACCGTAGAAACCAAAATTGAATTGGTTTGTATGGTATGTTTATGTCGTTTTGGTAATACAGTGTTGGTATGGTAATGTCACGTCTAATTGTACCTTTAAAGGAAAATATTTGAGGCAGTCGTGGTTTTTATTCATATCTCAGCCATTTGTGGACCGATCTTGCTGAATTTCAATAGCAAACACTTCCGGACCATATGTGACATAAATGTATAATAACCTGGCCCCCATCATATGTGGGGTCTTCGGAAAATCCATTTCAACGGACAGACGGACATCGTTAAATCAACTTCGCTCCTCATAAGGACCCAGAATATATATACTTTATAGGGTCTAACATCAATATTGTAGAAATTACAAACGGAATGACAAACTTATAGATGTATACCCTATTCACCACCTGTGGTGAAGGGTATAAAAAATTTCAAAATTACCCAGAATATATGCTTTATAGGGTCTAACATCAATATTATAGAAATTACAAACGGAATGACAAACTTATATATACCCTATTCACCACCTGTGGTGAAGGGTATAATAATATCAACAAAATGTTTAATAAAAGTCGTGGCTACGTGTAGGGCATCCAAGGTTTATCCAATGTGATCAAAGCTAAAGTGACGAGATGTTTTACTCACCTGAGTGCATTTCCCCCTCCGATGGCATACGCCACTGTGCCTATGGTAATCACACTCACTCTAGTCTGCTTTCTGCCCCATGACAACTTACCTTGCCCCTGACAACCTGGATTTAAAGATTTAGAAACTCATTGTTTTCTTCATGTTAATTCAGTATAAAATTTGGTTTTTATTTACAAATAAATTCAGTTTTATATGTGGAATATATGAGGTTGGACTGTATGGGTACAACTACCTAGGCAGAGAAAAACAAAAAGAATGACGTTAAAACGATGGTTTGGGTGTACAACTAACATCAGTTGTACATCCTATTTACCAAAATGTCAATGCATTCACAGTACTAAAACGATAACGCCAATTGGCGGTCTCCTGACTCTTGTTTTCAATGTTACCATCACACTATTATTTTAAATTTACAATGTAATCACAATGTTAAGTTAAAAATAATAGGACCGTAGTTTGACTATTGCGTTCACGTTACTAAAACACAAGAAATACAGGCTTAATGCGTTAGTTTAACAAATTGATGACATTAGAACGCTGTAAATATAACAAGGAGAATGTTTAACATTAACCATTTTTTTTGGAATAAAACAAGCCACCCTTTTCGGGAGCAAAATTTTTAAGAATAATTGCATTTTTTTAAAATAAAATGTCACATTTTTTGTAGAAAAGAAAACACCATTAGTTTTTTTTTTGTCTGATTTAGCTGCAAACTTTCCATTTAGCATTTTTTTCAATATTCTTTTTTTGAAAATCTACCACACTTTTTTGTTGAATGCACATACAAATCCCTACTCTTTTGCTTTAGAAACTGTACAATCTTTTTGAAAAGACCTTCATATCAAACTGTTTTAAATTTTGATCCATAAGTACTTTTCCAAATTACGATTTTGAAAAATTTTCGAAATCGAAAGGAGATACCATAACTTTTGAGATAGTAAAACAAATACGAATTACATGCCGGGATATTATAGCTCAATTAATATGCCAACTTAAGCAACCATCAGTGTTGCCAATTTAGCCATTTAGTGGCTAGATTTAGCCATTTTTCACCCTGTTTAGCCATAAAAAAAATGAGTTTAGCCATTAGCCATTTTTTTAGCCATTTTTCAAATTGTTTAGCCATAAAATTTTTTGGCCGTTTTTCTTTTAAAGGAATAATTTTTATTTTATTATAAAAATTTATAAAAGTAAAACAAACATTTTTAACAATTAAAACGCCTTTAATTTAAATCACAACTTTTACAAATGTTGAAAATCGCTATAAACGATGATGATGAAACATGTTTCAAAATAAAGGAACAGTATTCCAATACTAAATTTAAAAAATGGATCACCACAAACATTGGTGTTTCTTTCTGGTTGCAAGTATTTCAGTAAAGAGATGCAGGCAGCAACAAAATTTTTTTTAGAAATTTCAGAATTGACTATAAAGTTGCTCTCACTTCCATGGTCTAATGCTGAAGTAGAGAGGGTATTTTGCCAAGTAAACATCGTTAAAAGTAATTTGAGAAATAGGTTACATTTAGCAACCGTTAATTCGATTTTTTTAATTAGGTAAAGAATTTAACTGTAACAATAAAATATTTTTAACAACACCACAACAGTGGAGAGGGTACTTTGCGTTTGTGCTGATGTTTGAAACACTTTAAAATATTGATACTTAAGGTATGTTCAGACCTCACAAGTATTTGACAATAAAATCCAAAGAAAGCGTTGCCAGTAAATTGATCAAACTTAAGCTTTATTTTTAACAATTTCTATTTATTAACAAAACTTTAATTTTAAAATGATCATTGTATAATGTAATTTAGAAACTGTTAAATAATGTTTGCCCTAGCCAAACGTTTTGCAAAAGCAAACAATTCTTTAAGAAAACTAGTGGTCACGTTTAGGACGTCAAATATTTAATAGGTGTGAACATAGCTTTAGCCAACCTTTACGTATACCGATTGACTCTGAATCACTTTCTGAGTCGAATTAACGATGCTTGTCCGGCTGGCTGGCTGGCTGTCCATGCACACCTTGTGCGCAAAGTACAGGTCGCAAATTTAAAGATAATTTAATAAAATTTGGTACATAGGTTATAATGTGGTGTACGGTATCATCTAGTCAGGGTTGACCGACTATACTTTTTTACTTGTTTTTTATTGTAGATCTGGACTCATAATGTTGGGTAAATGTTGTCGTGATTATGATTTTCCTTCAAATTATTTAAAACTAATAGGCAAGAGTGATTCCTATGAGATGAGCAATAACGACGAATTTTTCGATGATTTAATTTTTTAAATACATATCTATCAATATATTAATTTACGTTTATTCTTATTTAAGAAATTGATCTTAACTTACAATTTCATCGTAAACAACTTTAAATGAATTATTTATGTTTTGTTATAGCATTTTAATGTGTTTTTGCTTAAAAAAAAGGTTAGCCATTTTTTAGCCCATTTTTAGCCATTTTTTAGCCATTTTTTTCCGTAAATTTAGCCATTTTTCGTCACCAAGTTTTGGCAACACTGGCAACCATTGCCAAACAATTTTCATAATTTAGGAAATACTAACTTTTTTGTGTAGAAAACAGTTTAAAAGCTAATAAGTGCAAATTAAGCAAACATTTTAAAGAATTGATTTCACTGAAGAAGCAGAAACTAAATTCATATGAATTGTTGAATAAGAACTTAACAGTTGATTTTTGGATAAGTGTATATGGATATAAAAATGCATTAAATGAAAATCCATTCAGTGAATTAGCTTCTTTTGCAATGAAGTTCTTGGTTTTGCCATTTAGCAACGCGGAAGTTAAAAATAGGTTTCTAGTGTTATAAATCTCTTGAAAACGAAAATACGAAATAGAATGACGCGTTAAAGACTATGAATTCGCTACTTTATATTAGGTGTGGTTTAAGATGTTGCGATAGTTTTAAAAAAATGTACGATCTCATTTAACCCTTTCGCACCTATTGGGACATATGTATCCCACTGCATGTTCCCAGAGTCCTAGTATTAAAGTTTTTCACTTTAAATGATTCAAAACTGTCCCATTTAGCTATTTAGACGTTGAAGTACAAATAATAAAACAAGTCTTGCTAATTATCATAACACGTGCTGTTTGGAGGAGTTTTTAGATCAGTTATCCAAAATGTATGAACTAGACCGTAAATCACAGAAATGGTGGAATAAAGTTTTTATACATTGGTGATGTCAGCTGTAAATTCTTGGATCATATATGAGGGGCTTAAAGCACAAGGGGCTTAAGTGCCTTTTTCTAAAATTGAGTTTACATATGGAACTATAGGTAAAGCTTGGAGAAGTTGTCCAGAGCACAAGAGGTCAATGTAGGATTCTCATCCGGACACTAGATATGGTGAACAATTCAAGCACTTGACATTAAAATACCTGCTTCGCTTGGAGCATAAGCGAAACAACCGCTTTTGTCTCATTATTTAACATAAGTCACTTGAATCCCTTGTGCTTTAAGCCCCTCATATGTGAATTTACATCGTAAAAAGAAACCAATTTCTTGACTTGGTATACCCTTTTTTATATGTTTACGACTAATGGGACTTATTTGTCCCATGCCAAACTCCTGATGGGACATATATGTCCCACCCCAAGTCCCTTCCCTGGGTAGGGGCACACAAAAAAAAGATAAATACTAGTTTAATAAGCATATCTTTGTGAAAATAGCCCATTATAAAAGCTTGAAACCAATTAATAGCCTCCCATACCGAAAGGGTTAAAAATGCGATAAGAACATATATTATATTGATATCTCGATCGATTCTTCAGAAACTGAAGAAGAATATTCATTTGATGACGTATTTAATTTACAAAATGAAATTTTTTTTTAAACATGTTACATAAATTTTATTGAAATACTAAATAAAAACCATTTATAGGTCGAGTTCCTCTGATTTTTTGTTATGGTCTGGTACCTTTTGTTTGAAAACTTTTTATGTACGTTAAAAAACTCTGAAATATATTTCAGTTATAGTTTTTAAACTTTTTTACCTGTATTTATAAAAAATTTTTAAATTTAATAAAGGTTTACAAATCAAATTTTGTATGAAAATTTGGCTTAATAAACGTTTGTTAAATTTAATAATCATTTATAAATACGGGGGTTTATGTTTAATAAATATTTTATTGTCATTTTTTAATCAGTCTATTGATATGATGTTAGTTTATAGGGAAGAATTATGTAAAATAGATCATGTATAAAGATAAATTAGCTAAAATAGCAAAAAAATAATACAATTTAAATGTTAGCATTATTTTTTGGCAGTTTAGCTGTAAAATATTTTTGGATATGGCCACACTGGTATTTATAGAATAATTTTATTATGTATTATTATTTAAGAGCTTAACAAAACCTATTTTTAGAGTAACAACATTAAAAAATATTTGTTTTGAAGTTAAATAAACATTCTTTGTTTTGTGCAAGTATTTTAGGAATGTTAACTAAATACGCCTTATTTTTAAATATTTGGCTGAAAGTCTATCACATGATATAAAAACACAAAGTTACTTTTACTAAAAATCAGTTGAACAAATAAATAATATTTTTTAAGTTTCTTTTACTTGTAACAAGGTTGGATTCCGAATTTCGGTATCGGTCTTAAACTTTTTTATTTCGGTATCTGTATCGGTATTTTAATTATATCGGTATCGGTATTCAATTTCAATATTTTTAGTTATGCTTGAGTTCATCCAATTTAATTTTCATTAAATTATTTTTACCGAAGGAGGGAATTTTACAACATTTATATATATGCATATATATATATTTATATACATATTGGGGATTTCATGTCAAGTGACCCAATTTTTAAATCGATGTGTTCCGATCTGGATGAGATTTGCATCAAGGTTAGTCTTATTGGATAAGTAGTTTATACACAAATTTTCAACAAGATCGGTCAAAAAGTTTCTGAGTTAGAGAGTTTGACATTTTGGCCATACAGGTGTTCTTTCTCATCCACGTAACTTATTACCTATTGGTGTTAGCAAAATTTGTCCTAAGAAGCTTAGATTGCTATTGGATCAATCTTTTGAAAAATTTTTTTTTTAATTTAAAACTTTTTTTATTGATGTTTGGTCTAACAAACGTACTTAAAACAAGTAGGAGTGCTATATTCGGTTATGCCGGATCTTATATACCCTTCACCATGATGAGATAAGAACAAAAAGTTATATACATAAATAACGTTCTTTAGATAGGTACATATAAATAAATATTATTTGAGCCACGCCAACTTTTCATTTCGCCATGCCGAGGAATAAAAAAAAAAAGCAAAAATGTATATATGTACCTAAACCCATTTCCTCTTTTGCCAAAGTTAATGTTTGAAATTCGTTTTTAAGAACATAAAAAAATTAAATAAAAAAAAATTCTTTTTGGGATTCGAACTGGCAATATCATCAGTCTCAGGAGAGAACTTAACAACTCGGCTACGAATGCTTTAACTGAAGAAGCGTTAAATTAAAATATATTGAGTCTATGAGTTTGTTTCTTTGTTTGAGCGGCATATCATGTACATGCATTAATGTGTATGCGTAAAATTAAACACATTACAAATAAAATCCACCACTTGTAGTGAAGGGTATAAAAAAACAACAAAAAAACCACATTACCAACACTGTATTACCATAGCCACTGTATGACCGTAGAAACAAAAATTGAATTGGTTTGTATGGTATGTTTATGTCGTTTTGGTAATACAGTGTTGGTATGGTAATGTCACGTCTAATTGGACCTTTAAAGGAAAATATTTGAGGCAGTCGTGGTTTTTACTCATATCTCAGCCATTTGTGGACCGATCTTGCTGAATTTCAATAGCAAACACTTCCGGACCATATGTGACATAAATGTATAATAACCTGGCCCCCATCATATGTGGGGTCTTCGGAAAATCCATTTCAACGGACAGACGGACATCGTTAAATCAACTTCGCTCCTCATAAGGACCCAGAATATATATACTTTATAGGGTCTAACATCAATATTGTAGAAATTACAAACGGAATGACAAACTTATAGATGTATACCCTATTCACCACCTGTGGTGAAGGGTATAAAAAATTTCAAAATTACCCAGAATATATGCTTTATAGGGTCTAACATCAATATTAGAAATTACAAAGAATGACAAACTTATATATACCCTATTCACCACCTGTGGTGAAGGGTATAATAATATCAACAAAATGTTTAATAAAAGTCGTGGCTACGTGTAGGGCATCCAAGGTTTATCCAATGTGATCAAAGCTAAAGTGACGAGATGTTTTACTCACCTGAGTGCATTTCCCCCTCCGATGGCATACGCCACTGTGCCTATGGTAATCACACTCACTCTAGTCTGCTTTCTGCCCCATGACAACTTACCTTGCCCCTGACAACCTGGATTTAAAGATTTAGAAACTCATTGTTTTCTTCATGTTAATTCAGTATAAAATTTGGTTTTTATTTACAAATAAATTCAGTTTTATATGTGGAATATATGAGGTTGGACTGTATGGGTACAACTACCTAGGCAGAGAAAAACAAAAAGAATGACGTTAAAACGATGGTTTGGGTGTACAACTAACATCAGTTGTACATCCTATTTACCAAAATGTCAATGCATTCACAGTACTAAAACGATAACGCCAATTGGCGGTCTCCTGACTCTTGTTTTCAATGTTACCATCATACTATTATTTTAAATTTACAATGTAATCACAATGTTAAATTAAAAACAAAATGACCGTAGTTTGACTATTGCGTTCACGTTACTAAAACACAAGAAATACAGGCTTAATGCGTTAGTTTAACAAATTGATGACATTAGAACGCTGTAAATATAACAAGGAGAATGTTTAACATTAACCATTTTTTTTGGAATAAAACAAGCCACCCTTTTCGGGAGCAAAATTTTTAAGAATAATTGCATTTTTTTAAAATAAAATGTCACATTTTTTGTAGAAAAGAAAACACCATTAGTTTTTTTTTGTCTGATTTAGCTGCAAACTTTCCATTTAGCATTTTTTTCAATATTCTTTTTTTGAAAATCTACCACACTTTTTTGTTGAATGCACATACAAATCCCTACTCTTTTGCTTTAGAAACTGTACAATCTTTTTGAAAAGACCTTCATATCAACCTGTTTTAAAATTTGATCCATAAGTAATTTTTCGAATTACGATTTTGAAAAATTTTTGAAATCGAAAAGAGATACGATAACTTTTGAAATAGTAAAACAAATACGAATTACATACCGGGACTTTATAGCTCAATTAATATGCCAACTTAAGCAACCATTGCCAAACAATTTTCATAATTTAGGAATTACTAACTTTTTTGTGTAGAAAACAGTTTAAAAGCTAATAAGTGCAAATTAAGCAAACATTTTAAAGAATTGATTTCACTGAAGAAGTAATTACAACTTTCGAACATCAGTGGCAGAAACTAAATTCATATGAATTGTTGAATAAGAACTTAACAGTTGATTTTTGGATAAGTGTATATGGATATAAAAATGCATTAAATGAAAATCCATTCAGTGAATTAGCTTCTTTTGCAATGAAGTTCTTGGTTTTGCCATTTAGCAACGCGGAAGTTAAAATAGGTTTTTAGTGTTATAAATCTCTTGAAAACGAAAATACGAAATAGAATGACGCGTTAAAGACTATGAATTCGCTACTTTATATTAGGTGTGGTTTAAGATGTTGCGATAGTTTTAAAAAAATGTACGATCTCATTTAACCCTTTCGCACCTATTGGGACATATGTATCCCACTGCATGTTCCCAGAGTCCTAGTATTAAAGTTTTTCACTTTAAATGATTCAAAACTGTCCCATTTAGCTATTTAGACGTTGAAGTACAAATATTAAAACAAGTCTTGCTTATTATCATAACACGTGCTGTTTGGAGGAGTTTTTAGATCAGTTATCCAAAATGTATGAACTAGACCGTAAATCACAGAAATGGTGAAATAAAGTTTTTATACATTGGTGATGTCAGCTGTAAATTCTTGGATCATATATGAGGGGCTTAAAGCACAAGGGGCTTAAGTGCCTTTTTCTAAAATTGAGTTTACATATGGAACTATAGGTAAAGCTTGGAGAAGTTGTCCAGAGCACAAGAGGTCAATGTAGGATTCTCATCCGGACACTAGATATGGAGAACAATTCAAGCACATGACATTAAAATACCTGCTTCGCTTGGAGCATAAGCGAAACAACCGCTTTTGTCTCATTATTTAACATAAGTCACTTGAATCCCTTGTGCTTTAAGCCCCTCATATGTGAATTTACATCGTAAAAAGAAACCAATTTCTTGACTTGTTATACCCTTTTTTATATGTTTACGACTAATGGGACTTATTTGTCCCATGCCAAACTCCTGATGGGACAGGGGCCCACAAAAAAAAGATAAATACTAGTTTATAGATCCCAAAAATGTTCCTTAGAAACGTTTCTAGCAAATATTGAGAGTTTGCTTGTTGAGTTTAAAAATTTTTCTTGTATTTTTCTTGGTGATTTTAATATTGACTTATTGTCCACGAATGTGGCTAGTCGCTGTTTAATTAATATATTTTCGGAGTACAATCTCGTTTCAAATCATAGCAGAGTAACCAGGCCAGAAAGTAATTCCTGCATTGATTGCGTTTTTAGCAACTTATCGACTGAAATAAATATTAGCTCGATTTCAAACCTATTATCGGATCATAATATAATATTTTGCGAATTAAAAATTGATTCCCTTTGTAACGAGTACTTTGCTAATGAAATTCGCAAAATAGATTACATAAAGTTTGGCACTTTTATTGATGAAGACTTGCGTGTTGAGGATCCGGGCGATTCATCAACTAAATGTAAAAGATTAGTAGACACTCTTTCTTTGGCTTTGACCCATAGCACTTCTACAAATGTCAAATATGTCAGCATGAGAAGTAAAATTAGTCCGTGGATGTCTGATGGTTTAATTTCTTTAATAAATTTAAAAAATAAGTTATTGAAAGCTAGAAGGAAATGCAAACAAAACACAAATAACGTTGATCGACTGAAACGTATTAGCAAAGTAATTAAAAAAAGCAGCAAAGTTTTGATGAACAACTTTTATGAACATAATTTGCGTAAGAATTCTGGTGATCCAAGAAAAACCTGGAAATTTATCAACAAACAGCTAGGGAAAAATAGAGAATTTTCAAGGGATGTGGTAGCGTGTGATGGCAGTATTATTACCAAAGATAAGGAAAAAGCAATAGCCTTCAATAACTTCTTTAATGATTCACTACAGAGTATTAGAAATTCTATACCGAAGCACTCGGATGATAATATTAACATATTTGGTACTTTGGTGCAAGTAAGCGGTTGCTTTAATCTTGAAGCTATAAACAGAAGTCATATCGATAAAATTGTGGACAACTTGCATATGAATAAGACTCCTGGCTGTGACAATATAACTACAAAAATGCTCTTGGTGCGTAAAGCTACTATTTCTGAAGAAATTAAAAATATTTTTAACAATATGATTGAAGAAGGAAAATATCCGGATGTTTTAAAAATACACAAGATAATTCCAATACCAAAATCAGTAGGAACTAACAATATGCAAAACTTTCGTCCAATATCTATACTATCAACTGTTGACAAAATTATAGAAAAAGTTATTTTTGAACAACTATCTAGTTATTTGGAAGAGAATAATATTTTATTTTGTCGTCAATATGGTTTCAAAAAAGGTACTGGAACAGAGGAAGCAGTAGTGAATGTTGTTGAATATATTTGTAACGGACTTGATGCTGGTTACAAAGGGGTTGCAGGTTTATTTTTTGATTTAACAAACGCGTTTGAATTGGTGGACCATGATATATTATGTGAGAAGCTTCGTTTTATTGGATTGTCTCAGAATGCAATTACATTACTTAAAGATTAATTAAAGGGAAGAAAGCAATTCGTTCAATTAAATAATTCAAAGAGTGGCGTGTTAAATGTACAGTGTGGAGTTCCGCAAGGAAGTGTGCTTGGACCACTGTTATTTAAAATTTATATTGACGATTTAAAAAACATAAAATTTAATGGACATTTGTTTATGTATGCAGACGATATATGCCTGTTCTATAAATATCAGCACGAAAAAGTCTTACAAGTGCAGATTGAGTACGATGCAGCAATTTTATCTGAATTTTTTAGAATAAACAAACTCTTGTTGAATGGAAATAAGACTAAATTTATCAGATTCAAACCTTATATTGGCAGAAATGAAGAGCCTATGAAAGTACATGTTGATGGCAACTTAATATGTGAATCTGCAAATGTTAAATATCTGGGCATATATTTATGTCAAAATTTACTATGGGATAACCACATTAATAGGATAAAGGCAAAAATTTCGTCAGGAATTGGAATTCTTTACAAATTTAAAAATATATTGGATACTAAAACCAAACATCTACTGTACCAGTCCTTAATTCATTCGCATTTAACATACCTTCCTATGATTTATGGGTTTCGAACAAACACTAGCTTAAAGACGTTGCAATCAGCTCAGAATTAGGCGCTGAAAATCGTTTTCAATCTACCATTACGGTTTCCGACAATAAATCTATATCAAGACTATGCCAAAAATGTACTTCCTGTAAGAGGACTCTATAAGCAACAGTTACTGCTATATGTTTTTAAGTGTTTAAAAGCAATTGGCTCACATACTATTTCATTTCCCCGAAATACATCAATAACACAAGTAATTACGAGACAGTCAAGTAATTTGCATACTATAAGGTGTCGTCTTGAACTCACTAAACAACGCATTGGTTTTAGTGGACCAACTGAATATAATAGATTGCCAGAAAGCTTAAAGACTATTCCGTTAATATCAACTTTTAAAAATAAATTAAAAGAACACTTGTTGGAACACACAGAAATACTTCTTAGATCTAATCAAATTAATACATAAAACAATTCAAAAACTGTATACATATATGTACATTAGAGTCGCCGTTTTTTTTTTTTTTTTTTTGATTTCTTATATTCTCCCCCCCTAAATCGGTTCAGTTTTATGTAAAAAAAAATACAAAAAAATTTCGTAGCGATAAGTTGTGTTTTAGGGGGGGCGTCCCTCTAAGTTTGCCATCAAGCCATTTATTCAAATGTAATTTGTTTGCGTATGACTATTTTCTAAAAACAACATTTTACAAGAACATGATATATGGCAATATTTTAGCTCTTCTAGTCAACAACATAAGCCTCTAAGAAAGTTTTTTGCTAAAATCAATATTTTAGAAAATAATTAAGAAAATAAAAACAAAATACCAAACATTTTATATACGTTTTATATATATAAAAGGTGGATTTAATGTGAAGTGACACAATTTTCAAATCGATGTCTTCCGATTTGGATGAAATTAAATGGCTTGATGGCAAACTTTGAGGGACGGACGCCCCCCCCTAAAACACAACTTATCGCTACGAAATTTTTTTGTATTTTTTTTTACATAAAACTGAACCGATTTAGGGGGAGAGAATATAAGAAATCAAAATAAAAAAAATAACGGCCACCCTAATGTACATATTATTTAGACATGTAGTTAACATATCTCTTTTTTTTTTATAATATTATAATATTTATAATATCTTTGTGGAAAAATGTAAATAGTTGCCCTTTAGCCTCTATAAAGCCAATTCGGCGCTGAGGCAAAATATTGTTTAATTGTAATAATAAATAGAAAATAAATTATAAAAAAATAAAAAAAAAAAAAAGCATATCTTTGTGAAAATAGCCCATTATAAAAGCTTGAAACCAATTAATAGCCTCCCATACCGAAAGGGTTAAAATGCGATAAGAACATATATATGATATTGATATCTCGATCGATTCTTCAGAAACTGAAGAAGAATATTTATTTGATGACGTATTTAATTTACAAAATGAAATTTTTTATTATTAAACATGTTATATAAATTTTATTGAAATACTAAATAAAAGCCATTTATAGGTCAAGTTCCTCTGATTTTTTGTTATGGTCTGGTACCTTTTGTTTGAAAACTTTTTATGTACGTTAAAAAACTCTGAAATATATTTCAGTTATAGTTTTTAAACTTTTTATGTTTAATAAATATTTTATTGTCATTTTTTAATCAGTTTGTTCTATTGATATGATGTTAGTTTATAGGGAAGAATTATGTAAAATAGATCTTGTATAAAGATAAATTAACTAAAATAGCAAAAAAATAATACAATTTAAATTTGGCAGTTTAGCTGTAAAATATTTTTGGATATGGCCACACTGGTATTTATAGAATTATTTAATTATGTATTATTATTTAAGAGCTTAACAAAACCTATTTTTAGAGTAACAACATTAAAAAATATTTGTTTTGTAGTTTAATAAACATTCTTTGTTTTGTGCAAGTATTTTAAAAAGGTTAACTAAATACGCCATATTTTTAAATATTTGGCTGAAAGTCTATCACATGATATAAAAAAACAAAGTTACTTTTACTAAAGATTAGTTAAACAAATAAATAATATTTTTTAAGTTTTTTTTACATTCTTTGTTTTGTGCAAGTATTTTAGGAATGTTAACTAAATACGCCTTATTTTTAAATATTTGGCTGAAAGTCTATCACATGATATAAAAAAACAAACTTACTTTTACTAAAGATCAGTTGAACAAATAAATAATATTTTTTAAGTTATTTTTACATTCTTTGTTTTGTGCAAGTATTTTAGGAATGTTAACTAAATACGCCTTATTTTTAAATATTTGGCTGAAAGTCTATCACATGATATAAAAAAACAAAGTTACTTTTACTAAAAATCAGTTGAACAAATAAATAATATTTTTTAAGTTTTTTTTACATTCTTTGTTTTGTGCAAGTATTTTAGGAATGTTAACTAAATACGCCTTATTTTTAAATATTTGGCTGAAAGTCTATCACATGATATAAAAAAACAAAGTTACTTTTACTAAAAATCAGTTGAACAAATAAATAATATTTTTTAAGTTTTTTTTACATTCTTTGTTTTGTGCAAGTATTTTAGGAATGTTAACTAAATACGCCTTATTTTTAAATATTTGGCTGAAAGTCTATCACATGATATAAAAAAACAAAGTTACTTTTACTAAAAATCAGTTGAACAAATAAATAATATTTTTTAAGTTTTTTTTACATTCTTTGTTTTGTGCAAGTATTTTAGGAATGTTAACTAAATACGCCTTATTTTTAAATATTTGGCTGAAAGTCTATCACATGATATAAAAAAACAAAGTTACTTTTACTAAAAATCAGTTGAACAAATAAATAATATTTTTTAAGTTTTTTTTACATTCTTTGTTTTGTGCAAGTATTTTAGGAATGTTAACTAAATACGCCTTATTTTTAAATATTTGGCTGAAAGTCTATCACATGATATAAAAAAACAAAGTTACTTTTACTAAAAATCAGTTGAACAAATAAATAATATTTTTTAAGTTTTTTTTACATTCTTTGTTTTGTGCAAGTATTTTAGGAATGTTAACTAAATACGCCTTATTTTTAAATATTTGGCTGAAAGTCTATCACATGATATAAAAAAACAAAGTTACTTTTACTAAAAATCAGTTGAACAAATAAATAATATTTTTTAAGTTTTTTTTACATTCTTTGTTTTGTGCAAGTATTTTAGGAATGTTAACTAAATACGCCTTATTTTTAAATATTTGGCTGAAAGTCTATCACATGATATAAAAAAACAAAGTTACTTTTACTAAAAATCAGTTGAACAAATAAATAATATTTTTTAAGTTTTTTTTACATTCTTTGTTTTGTGCAAGTATTTTAGGAATGTTAACTAAATACGCCTTATTTTTAAATATTTGGCTGAAAGTCTATCACATGATATAAAAAAACAAAGTTACTTTTACTAAAAATCAGTTGAACAAATAAATAATATTTTTTAAGTTTTTTTTACATTCTTTGTTTTGTGCAAGTATTTTAGGAATGTTAACTAAATACGCCTTATTTTTAAATATTTGGCTGAAAGTCTATCACATGATATAAAAAAACAAAGTTACTTTTACTAAAAATCAGTTGAACAAATAAAAAATATTTTTTAAGTTTTTTTTACATTCTTTGTTTTGTGCAAGTATTTTAGGAATGTTAACTAAATACGCCTTATTTTTAAATATTTGGCTGAAAGTCTATCACATGATATAAAAAAACAAAGTTACTTTTACTAAAGATCAGTTGAACAAATAAATAATATTTTTTAAGTTATTTTTACATTCTTTGTTTTGTGCAAGTATTTTAGGAATGTTAACTAAATACGCCTTATTTTTAAATATTTGGCTGAAAGTCTATCACATGATATAAAAAAACAAAGTTACTTTTACTAAAAATCAGTTGAACAAATAAATAATATTTTTTAAGTTTTTTTTACTTGTAACAAGGTTGGATTCCGAAACGAATTTCGGTATCGGTCTTAAACTTTTTTATTTCGGTATCTGTATCGGTATTTTAATTATATCGGTATCGGTATTCAATTTCAATATATTTAGTTATGCTTGAGTTCATCAAATTAAATTTTCATTAAATTACTTTTACCGAAGGAAGGAATTTTACAACATTTATATATATATATTTATATACATATTGGGGATTTCATGTCAAGTGACTAGAGTTTTTTTTTCCCCGGACTTTTTCGATTCCCGGGAAAGCGGGAAATTTTTTTGAATTTCCTGGGATCCCGGGATTCCGCTCCATATAAATAATACAAAGTAAATTTAGCAAACTGATAAAAATAGCAAACTGAAATTTACTCTATAGAGGGAGAAGGACAATGCAATACCATATCTGGATATGAAGATAATCCGACAAAATGGCAAAATAATAACAGATTGACGCTTGATGAATTTCCACTCAACACAACCCATGAAACAGAAGATAAATACAGCAATGAATTTAATTGACAAAGTTATAAAAATAAGCAACGTAAAATTTCAATTTAAGAATATGACAAGAATAAAGGATATTTTAATGAAAAACAATTTTCCAAAGGGGTTGATCAATTCATTACTGACTAAAGTCAAAAATAATATTTCATCAGGGGAAAAAACAAAAATGACACATCTGGCAACGCCAAATACTATAGTCTACCGTTTATTCCAAGATTAACTGAGAACAACAAACTGAGAGAGATAATAAAGGACCAACAAATAATATTCGCGCATAAATCAAACAAGACAATACAGAATTTATTTACACAAACAAAAACAAAGATTGAGTGTAGGGATCAAAGTGATGTTGTTTATCAAATTGAATGTGACGGCGGTGATAGTGAGGAGTGTGAAAAAATCTACATTGGTACAACAAAGAGAAATATAGGCGTGAGAATAGACGAACATAAAGCTGATATAAAAAGAGGAAAACAATCAACTGCACTTGCACAACACTGCATTGAAAACGGACACAAGCCAAACTTTGAAAAAGTAAGAATTTTAGATAAAGAGAAAAGGGAAAATAAAAGATACACGTTGGAGAGCTTAAGAATACAACAAAAATCGACAAGTGCAATAAACACAAAAGAAGACAAAGACAATACAAATGCAAACTACACCATTGCAATACTTTAGTAATAATAACAACTGTGATCAAAAAAGGACAAATTTTCTGTGATAATTTTTTAAATTTACACACATTTATTTTAATATTTTAAGTTTTGTGTTGTGTTGTCCACCTATACAAAATACTGTGATATAATTTATAAATGATGTAAACTGACGAAAAAGATTATTGTAAGTCAGTAAGTTGAAATACGGAAGCGCAAGTGGCAATGGATTGGTCATACACTACGACGAAACAACGACAACGTCGCCAAACAGGCACTTCGATGGAACCCATTTCAACAATCCGGCAGACAACATACAACGTGGCGACGTTCCACCGAAACTGAGATGAACAGTCTTGGCCTATCTTGGAACGAGTTAAGATCAACGGCACAAAATCGGGTCCGCTGGCGATCAGTTGTTATTGGCGCCCTATGCTCCAATGGGAGTTAGAGGAACACATATATATATATAATTTGTCAAAAATTAAGATTATAATTATTGTTATTATTGACTACTTTTTAATTCGTGTTTTTACAATGTTGCCAGATTTTAATAAAAACTCAATCCCTGAAGAAGTTGGAAAGAATACCAACGAAACGTCGGATTTTATTGAGAATGAAATAAATAATCTTTTATTTACATTAAATTAGTGACCTTGAAAGCCTGCATATAGGAATCTATATAAACTATTGAGAGTAATCAAAAAAGGTCGATCAACACTTAAAATTGTAAATTTTGTTATTAATTAATGAAAAAAACTTTTATAAAAGAACGTAAGGGAACTTGTTTTCAAAGAAAGTAAAAGAAATGGTTCAAAACTAAAAAATTAATTGAAGATTGAAATAGGAACTTAAATTATTATCACCTCACGCCTTTATTCCCTATTATTATGCTTTTATTCAGTATTATTATGCTCTGGATACAAGATAAAAAGATAACATAAGCATAACAATTTAATTCATAAAACAATAATAAAAACAAAATAAAAATTAAGGTACTCAAGATATGAGATCAAAAAGGTAATTAATAAAATAGATAAAATATTTTAAAGAAATATATAATATCTTTTAACGGCTTAGGAAATAACTTTCTGACACACTCAAAGCGCTTGGTAAGTCGTCAAAAAGTATATTCCTTATTTTATTTACTAATTATCATGTTTCCGAAAAATTTCGTTCATTTTTTACCGAGGTTGGACAAATAGTTTAAAGTGCACCGTTGTAGCATGCTTCGGATTCACAATCAGAAGCAATTTTTTCTTTTTTATAAACAACGTCTATATCAGTCAAATGAATGTCAAGGTTGATGCAAAAATAGCATTAACCGGACTGCTTCTTACAAACCTTTTCATTTCAATAGGTTCATTTGTAATCTTTAGGACAATGTGTTTTTCAAGTCGTATGTTGTAGTATCTTACACGAGTTTCCAAAATGTTATTTTATTTCGGTTTCCCCGCAGTTCACGGGTATATAAACCAACACAAATTGAAATTGAAATTGAAAATTTGTGTTTATCACCTAATAAACATATCGCTCCTTTATTGCATTATAGTCATATCTTAAAATTTGAAGGTAGTGTAGCAAAGTTGAACCGAAGTTATAGCAAAATATATCTTTAAATCGGTAAATTTTGAAAACTTTAATCGCATTTTGCCAAGATCGTTTGTTTTTGTAGATATGACTATGTTGCAATAAAGGAGCGATATGTTTAGGTATCTCCTATTTTTAAGACTTGTTCATGAACAATGAAACTTAACTGCCTGCATCTTATTTTGAATTAATGTACTTTATTAACTCTTCACTTCACTAAATGTAATAATTATCAACTGTTGCACTGCCCATTCTGCTTTTAGTAGATTTATTGCATCAGGAGACATTGATTTAAATACATGTACACACTTCTTGCAATTGATCTAATCCACAACCCATCCACAGATGCTAATTTTTAGAGAATAGAAAACTAAATTTCAAAGTATAAATAGCTATTTTCTGAAAATATGAGGAATTTTTTATTTCCCGGGATCCCGCAAGAAAAATCCCGCGAAAACGGGAAATAAAATAACTGAAATTCCCGGGAATTCCCGGGACCCTACAAGTGACCCAATTTTTAAATCGATGTGTTCGGATTTGGATGAGATTTGCACCAAGGTTAGTCTTATTGGATAAGTAGTTTATACACAAATTTTCAACAAGATCGGTCAAAAAGTTTCTGAGTTAGAGGGGTTGACATTTTGGCCATACAGGTGTTCTTTCTCATCCATGTAACTTATTACCTATTGGTGTTAGCAAAATTTGTCCCAAGTAGCTTAGATAGCTATTAGATCAATCTCTTGAAAAAACATTTTTTGTTTTTTAAAATTTTTTTAAAAATGTAAAACTTTTTTTTTATCCGGAATGTTTTTTTTTTTTTTTTTTTGCTCAAAAGAAAGCTTGTGTCTTTTCCTTTAAGGTAGTTTTGTTCGCTTTTGGGATGCGAGTGGCTTTTTTATATAACATAAATTTTTAGCATATGCAGCACTATTTTGAAAAAAAGAGAATGTGTTTAAGTATTTGTTTTTTGCACTTCTGCAAAAGCCTAGTATGTATATGTGTATGTATTTTATTATTCATTTATACATGTGTATATGTGTTATATTTTATTTATTGATTTCAACTAAAAATATTATCATCATAATAACAATACAAACTTAAATAAGTAAAGCGGCCAATACACTTGCAATATTATTGTTAATGATATTCGCCATATTATTTCCATTTTGTCCTATATTATGCAATAAGTCGCACATTGGTTTCATTCATACAATAAAAAGGTGAACATAACCTATAGAAAAAACACAAACAGCATTGTACAATGTTGCCAACACATTTCACTCTCTCTTCGTTGTGCAATAAAAATCAAAAGTCTTTTGATTGTTTCCAATACATTGTGCCACCATCAAATATCACAGACACAAAATCTTTAGAAAACCGGTTGATTAGTTAAGAATATATAGGGAGGGGGAGCTTTTACCCCTTTCACCCATTTTGCCCTCTTTACGTCCTAAATAATAAAAGTTATAGGCTATAGTTCCTTCCAGAAGCCACACTATTCGCCTGCCAAATTTCAAGCAAATAGGTTGATTAGTTAAGAATATATAGGGAAGGGGTGCTTTAAACCTTCTTGCCCTTCTTCACGTCCTATTCCTTATGACTTGCAGATGTTATAGTGTCTGCGTGACAAATTTTAAGAAAACCGGTTGATTAGTTTATATGATTCGAAAATAATTAAATTTTCAGTAAAATATTTTTGGGGCGAATTTAATTTTAATACCATCTTAGTGACACAAAGAGTCTTATTTGGAAAGAAGTTTTTATGGGGAATATCTGAAATTATAGACCGATTCTCACCATTTACACAGACCTCGTCCATATTTAAATAAATTATCTACAAAATTGGAACTTGTAGGTACTTTGCGCACAAGGTTAACGTAGGCAGACAACCAGCCAGACGGACGAATGGACATCGTTTGATCACTTCAAAAAGTGATTTTGAGTCGATTGGTATGTAAGAAGATTGGTCTACATTTCTATGTATTATAAACATCGCATAACATTTATCTTAAATGACAACCTGCATTGTCTTACAATTTGAGAGTAAAAATTTTTTAATTGACAACCAAATTTTACGTTTTATGATAGCAAAACTTGTCAGCGAAAATGGACTTACAATTATTGCAACATGAATTGCCGGCAATAAATATGTACAAAAAATTGCTGTCTACATTTAAGATAACATAATTTTGACATTTACTGCAATATATGTCGCAATAATTATCTCTGGTATAGACGGGCAGTTAACAAGAGCGGAAAGCGTTTTCTAGCTGTCAAAAATTCTCATGCCCATACAATTTCATACAAAGCGCGGAGTCAACGCTTTGCAATTGGAAAATCCGATTTTGACAGCGCGTTTAATAGTGAAGTTGGCCGCTATTGCTAATAAATAATGGCAATTGAGCTATTTTTATTCAATCCAGCGGTTTTTCTCTTCTTTTTATTTCTATTATATGGGTTTTATTAAACAAACATGTTAACACTTCTGGGGCCTGAATCTGGCAGTCGTGATCGAGTACTGTCTCGATTCGAAAGCAATTTAATATCTAATTATTTCCGTCAATACTGAACGAATCGGTATTATTTTTTCGGTGTTGTAAAGCATTAGTTTGAGTTTCACAATACTGGAGAAATAATTTCGACACGTTCAGTATCGACTGAAATAAAATTGCTTTCGAATCGAGAAAGTACTCGATCACGACTGCCAGAATTGGCATATCAGCGTAAAAGCTAAGCGAAAGAAAGCGTTCCGCCTTCCACTCTTGTTTAGGTACGGCTGTTACACGTACTGAAATACGTTTGGCTTACTCTGTGAGAATGGACTACTCGGAACTCTATATTCGATTTAGGTTTACTTTTATATAGGCATGGCCGCTTTTTCATTGCTTAGCCCCAACGCACAAAGTGTACGAGAAAGTTTCCGTCTTTCAGACAATTCTATGCACTTTGTAAATATAATCGTTTGTAATAATCAAAACAAAATATTTTCTCATAAACTTAGCATACGGTGCTGTAATTAACTTAAAGTACTTATTCATATACAAAGTACAGTAGTTTTGACTTGACTGCCTTTTGTTTAAGTGCACTTTTGACTTAACTGCACAAAACTTATAATTTGTGTCATTATTGTTTAAAATCCAATACAAATTCCTTTTTTAATGCATTTTTTATACCTGCACATTTAAGATAAATGCACAAACATTTTGGCATATTAAAATTATTTTCATACCAAAAATCAAAGTTAGCTGCACTTTGACTTTACTGCCCAAAATACATATTTTCTGTAATTATTCTTCAAAATCCTTGTGCATTTTGTATACCTGCACATTTTTCATATTACTGGGCAGCTTCAAAATATTTTCATATAAAACATCAAAGTTAGCTGCACACATGAAAAAATATTTTTCGCCACTTTTTCACATAAATATCCAATTTAAACTGTTTATAAAAACAAAAATCGCAAATAAGTCATTATAATTTATTTATTTTGTTTGCATGTTCCTACACTCATGCATTTGGTTTGCGGTTACAGCAACTTCGCCACGATTATATGAAAGGAATAGCAAATCTTAAGGTAGAAGTACATAAAACGCGTTAGAGCGCGCGCGCTTTGAGACTTCTGTCAAAAAAAGTTAAACTAGTGTATTTTCATAGATCAAGCTACATGCAAAATATTTGGACGCGTTTGCGCCAGAAAGTTGGTTAACTTTGAACTTTTTAACGCGTTGTGTATTTTTGACAAGTCATTAGCTGACAAAAAAAAGAATTATTTATGAATCATGAAAGAAAAACAAATTAAAGAGCTTTTTATTCTTCTTTCAAACACGTTACTTTAGCTGCACTTGTATGCAGGAAACAACAATTGCCTACCTGCACATTAAGGCAAGTAAATGCATTTAAGATAACTGTGTTCACATCAGTGAACAATTAAACAATCCCATCCTAGATGTCAATCACCACCTACAATTAACATCCACTGCTTTTGTTTTCATCCTGTTTATTATCATTCGAAAAGTCTATCTTGCGAAGAAAACAACAAGTCGTGCGCTGCAAGCTTAATCGTGTAAATTAGAGAATAATTTAAAAGTTATAAATGAAAGTTACTAAAGTGAAATACTTTAAAACCTTTAAAATTTGTTAACCCCATCCCCAAAACTGAAAAAAAAAACCAAAGTAAAGTAAATACACTTAAAATAAATTGAAAATATAAAATAAATATAGACTAGTTTATTTTTAAGTTTATTTTATCTTTACAAATTTTTTTTTTTTTTTTTTTCCTCTTAAAGAGGTTTTTTATATAATTTTTCTCTAGATCGTAAACTGTTAATTATTTCTAATTAATTTAATCAAAAAATTATAATATTTGAGTAGAAAAGATCATGCATATCTAAACTCTCTACATTATTTAAAACACACTTATAAATTCCTGTACATATTACCATAAATAAACGAATTGAATTGAATTGAATTGAATAAAATAAATAAATACAGATACCTACCCAGTGAACTTAACCTAAAAATCAAAGTGGTTTTTATTTACCCAATAAATATCTAAGGATACGTACATATATATTGCACTTCCCCTTAAGAAATTAAAGAAAGGTTTGTTGACCCTTTCATAAATAATTATATTTATATGCGTGTACATAGTCTAACCCTACCATATACCCTACCCTGTCTAACCCGTATAAACAAACTGCATGTTTGATTTATGCGCACAAAAAATCGCGCAAAGGAGATTGTGCAGCTAGGTCAAAATTATTGTATGTGGATGTGTGCAATAAGATAAAAAACGCGTTTTTGTATTTTATTGTTTATTTTTTTGTTATTTATAAATTAATATAATATGTTTTACATTTACATGCAATACCAATTGCTCAAGCAATTAAATCAGTATAGGAACACATTTTATGAAGTCTTTCTTCTTTTTTTTCTCCTTTATAGCCTCATGTGACATTTCTGTAACAAACCACAAAAATCGCCACAAAACATACAATAAACGAAAAAATTTTATTCAAACTTGTGTAACATCTCTTTATTAAACCAATAAATAGATTTATGTGTTGTTAAACTCTGCAGATGGCAACAGTGTCCTTTTTTCACAGCGAACTGGTCAACACCGCACAACACCCAACAGCCCACGTGAACAACTAGGATGCATCTTACTGACTGCTTCAATTGTAAAATTAAAAATTTGATCTAAAATTATAAATTAAAGTACCATTTTTGTAGAGCCTAAAGTCCTGTAACCATGGCCCCTTTCATGTTATCCGCCCATAATTTGAAATAAATCAATAAATTCTTTTTTTTATTATAATTTTTTATTGCATGCAATATTTAATAAAACATTAATTCAACCATTGTACAATTCTTTGCTAATTCTCGAACACTCAAATTATCCACCCCAAGGATTAAACCCAGTTGGTTTGCGGGTTGTCTGGGCATTGGCCAAAACAATTACTAAAACAAGTCCAAAAATGGTTAAAAGTTTCATTTTCTTTTTGTGTTTTCTGTAGATTTTTAAGTCAGCTCCAAGACGATATTTGCTTGATGAACCCTTAAATTGGACTATAAATCTTTGCTTGCGGTTTTAGTATTTATAGAATAATTTTATTATGTATTATTATTTAAGAGCTTAACAAAACCTATTTTTAGAGTAACAACATTAAAAAATATTTGTTTTGAAGTTAAATAAACATTCTTTGTTTTGTGCAAGTATTTTAGGAATGTTAACTAAATACGCCTTATTTTTAAATATTTGGCTGAAAGTCTATCACATGATATAAAAACACAAAGTTACTTTTACTAAAAATCAGTTGAACAAATAAATAATATTTTTTAAGTTTTTTTTACATTCTTTGTTTTGTGCAAGTATTTTAGGAATGTTAACTAAATACGCCTTATTTTTAAATATTTGGCTGAAAGTCTATCACATGATATAAAAAAACAAAGTTACTTTTACTAAAGATCAGTTGAACAAATAAATAATATTTTTTAAGTTTTTTTTACTTGTAACAAGGTTGGATTCCGAAACGAATTTCGGTATCGGTCTTAAACTTTTTTATTTCGGTATCTGTATCGGTATTTTAATTATATCGGTATCGGTATTCAATTTCAATATTTTTAGTAATGCTTGAGTTCATCAAATTTAATTTTCATTAAATTATTTTTACCGAAGGAAGGAATTTTACAACATAAAATTTTATATATGTATACATATGGGGGATTTCATGTCAAGTGACCCAATTTTTAAATCGATGTGTTCCGATCTGGATGAGATTTGCATCGAGGTTAGTCTTATTGGATTAGTAGTTTATACACAACTTTTCAACAAGATCGGTCAAAAAGTTTCTGAGTTAGGGAGTTTGACATATTGGCCATACAGGTGTTCTTTCTCATCCACGTAACTTATTACCTATTGGTGTAAGCAAAATTTGTCCTAAGAAGCTTTGATAGCTATTGGATCAATATTTTGAAAATTTTTTTTTTTAATTTAAAACTTTTTTATTGATGTTTGGTCTAACAAACGTACTTAAAACAAGTAGGAGTGCTATATTCGGTTATGCCGGATCTTATATACCCTTCACCATGATGAGATAAGAACAAAAAGTTATATACATAAATAACGTTCTTTAGATAGGTACATATAAATAAATATTATTTGAGCCACGCCAACTTTTCATTTCGCCATACCGAGGAATATAAAAAAAAACCAAAAATGTATATATGTACCTAAACCCATTTCCTCTTTTGCCAAAGTTAATGTTTGAAATTCGTTTTTAAGAACATAAAAAAATTAAATTAAAAAAAATTCTTTTTGGGATTCGAACTGGCAATATCATCAGTCTCAGGAGAGAACTTAACAACTCGGCTACGAATGCTTTAACTGAAGAATAAAATATATTGAGTCTATGAGTTTGTTTCTTTGTTTGAGCGGCATATCATGTACATGCATTAATGTGTATGCGTAAAATTAAACACATTACAAATAAAATTCACCACTTGTAGTGAAGGGTATAAAAAAACAACAAAAAAACCACATTACCAACACTGTAGAAACCAAAATTTAATTGGTTTGTATGGTATGTTTATGTCGTTTTGGTAATACAGTGTTGGTATGGTAATGTCACGTCTAATTGGACCTTTAAAGGAAAATATTTGAGGCAGTCGTGGTTTTTATTCATATCTCAGCCATTTGTGGACCGATCTTGCTGAATTTCAATAGCAAACACTTCCGGACCATATGTGACATAAATGTATAATAACCTGGCCCCCATCATATGTGGGGTCTTCGGAAAATCCATTTCAACGGACAGACGGACATCGTTAAATCAACTTCGCTCCTCATAAGGACCCAGAATATATATACTTTATAGGGTCTAACATCAATATTGTAGAAATTACAAACGGAATGACAAACTTATAGATGTATACCCTATTCACCACCTGTGGTGAAGGGTATAAAAAATTTAAAAATTACCCAGAATATATGCTTTATAGGGTCTAACATCAATATTATAGAAATTACAAACGGAATGACAAACTTATATATACCCTATTCACCACCTGTGGTGAAGGGTATAATAATATCAACAAAATGTTTAATAAAAGTCGTGGCTACGTGTAGGGCATCCAAGGTTTATCCAATGTGATCAAAGCTAAAGTGACGAGATGTTTTACTCACCTGAGTGCATTTCCCCCTCCGATGGCATACGCCACTGTGCCTATGGTAATCACACTCACTCTAGTCTGCTTTCTGCCCCATGACAACTTACCTTGCCCCTGACAACCTGGATTTAAAGATTTAGAAACTCATTGTTTTCTTCATGTTAATTCAGTATAAAATTTGGTTTTTATTTACAAATAAATTCAGTTTTATATGTGGAATATATGAGGTTGGACTGTATGGGTACAACTACCTAGGCAGAGAAAAACAAAAAGAATGACGTTAAAACGATGGTTTGGGTGTACAACTAACATCAGTTGTACATCCTATTTACCAAAATGTCAATGCATTCACAGTACTAAAACGATAACGCCAATTGGCGGTCTCCTGACTCTTGTTTTCAATGTTACCATCACACTATTATTTTAAATTTACAATGTAATCACAATGTTAAGTTAAAAATAATAGGACCGTAGTTTGACTATTGCGTTCACGTTACTAAAACACAAGAAATACAGGCTTAATGCGTTAGTTTAACAAATTGATGACATTAGAACGCTGTAAATATAACAAGGAGAATGTTTAACATTAACCATTTTTTTTGGAATAAAACAAGCCACCCTTTTCGGGAGCAAAATTTTTAAGAATAATTGCATTTTTTTAAAATAAAATGTCACATTTTTTGTAGAAAAGAAAACACCATTAGTTTTTTTTTTGTCTGATTTAGCTGCAAACTTTCCATTTAGCATTTTTTTCAATATTCTTTTTTTGAAAATCTACCACACTTTTTTGTTGAATGCACATACAAATCCCTACTCTTTTGCTTTAGAAACTGTACAATCTTTTTGAAAAGACCTTCATATCAAACTGTTTTAAATTTTGATCCATAAGTACTTTTCCAAATTACGATTTTGAAAAATTTTCGAAATCGAAAGGAGATACCATAACTTTTGAGATAGTAAAACAAATACGAATTACATGCCGGGATATTATAGCTCAATTAATATGCCAACTTAAGCAACCATCAGTGTTGCCAATTTAGCCATTTAGTGGCTAGATTTAGCCATTTTTCACCCTGTTTAGCCATAAAAAAAATGAGTTTAGCCATTAGCCATTTTTTTAGCCATTTTTCAAATTGTTTAGCCATAAAATTTTTTGGCCGTTTTTCTTTTAAAGGAATAATTTTTATTTTATTATAAAAATTTATAAAAGTAAAACAAACATTTTTAACAATTAAAACGCCTTTAATTTAAATCACAACTTTTACAAATGTTGAAAATCGCTATAAACGATGATGATGAAACATGTTTCAAAATAAAGGAACAGTATTCCAATACTTAATTTATAAAATGGATCACCACAAACATTGGTGTTTCTTTCTGGTTGCAAGTATTTCAGTAAAGAGATGCAGGCAGCAACAAAATTTTTTTTAGAAATTTCAGAATTGACTATAAAGTTGCTCTCACTTCCATGGTCTAATGCTGAAGTAGAGAGGGTATTTTGCCAAGTAAACATCGTTAAAAGTAATTTGAGAAATAGGTTACATTTAGCAACCGTTAATTCGATTTTTTTAATTAGGTAAAGAATTTAACTGTAACAATAAAATATTTTTAACAACACCACAACAGTGGAGAGGGTACTTTGCGTTTGTGCTGATGTTTGAAACACTTTAAAATATTGATACTTAAGGTATGTTCAGACCTCACAAGTATTTGACAATAAAATCCAAAGAAAGCGTTGCCAGTAAATTGATCAAACTTAAGCTTTATTTTTAACAATTTCTATTTATTAACAAAACTTTAATTTTAAAATGATCATTGTATAATGTAATTTAGAAACTGTTAAATAATGTTTGCCCTAGCCAAACGTTTTGCAAAAGCAAACAATTCTTTAAGAAAACTAGTGGTCACGTTTAGGACGTCAAATATTTAATAGGTGTGAACATAGCTTTAGCCAACCTTTACGTATACCGATTGACTCTGAATCACTTTCTGAGTCGAATTAACGATGCTTGTCCGGCTGGCTGGCTGGCTGTCCATGCACACCTTGTGCGCAAAGTACAGGTCGCAAATTTAAAGATAATTTAATAAAATTTGGTACATAGGTTATAATGTGGTGTACGGTATCATCTAGTCAGGGTTGACCGACTATACTTTTTTACTTGTTTTTTATTGTAGATCTGGACTCATAATGTTGGGTAAATGTTGTCGTGATTATGATTTTCCTTCAAATTATTTAAAACTAATAGGCAAGAGTGATTCCTATGAGATGAGCAATAACGACGAATTTTTCGATGATTTAATTTTTTAAATACATATCTATCAATATATTAATTTACGTTTATTCTTATTTAAGAAATTGATCTTAACTTACAATTTCATCGTAAACAACTTTAAATGAATTATTTATGTTTTGTTATAGCATTTTAATGTGTTTTTGCTTAAAAAAAAGGTTAGCCATTTTTTAGCCCATTTTTAGCCATTTTTTAGCCATTTTTTTCCGTAAATTTAGCCATTTTTCGTCACCAAGTTTTGGCAACACTGGCAACCATTGCCAAACAATTTTCATAATTTAGGAAATACTAACTTTTTTGTGTAGAAAACAGTTTAAAAGCTAATAAGTGCAAATTAAGCAAACATTTTAAAGAATTGATTTCACTGAAGAAGCAGAAACTAAATTCATATGAATTGTTGAATAAGAACTTAACAGTTGATTTTTGGATAAGTGTATATGGATATAAAAATGCATTAAATGAAAATCCATTCAGTGAATTAGCTTCTTTTGCAATGAAGTTCTTGGTTTTGCCATTTAGCAACGCGGAAGTTAAAAATAGGTTTCTAGTGTTATAAATCTCTTGAAAACGAAAATACGAAATAGAATGACGCGTTAAAGACTATGAATTCGCTACTTTATATTAGGTGTGGTTTAAGATGTTGCGATAGTTTTAAAAAAATGTACGATCTCATTTAACCCTTTCGCACCTATTGGGACATATGTATCCCACTGCATGTTCCCAGAGTCCTAGTATTAAAGTTTTTCACTTTAAATGATTCAAAACTGTCCCATTTAGCTATTTAGACGTTGAAGTACAAATAATAAAACAAGTCTTGCTAATTATCATAACACGTGCTGTTTGGAGGAGTTTTTAGATCAGTTATCCAAAATGTATGAACTAGACCGTAAATCACAGAAATGGTGGAATAAAGTTTTTATACATTGGTGATGTCAGCTGTAAATTCTTGGATCATATATGAGGGGCTTAAAGCACAAGGGGCTTAAGTGCCTTTTTCTAAAATTGAGTTTACATATGGAACTATAGGTAAAGCTTGGAGAAGTTGTCCAGAGCACAAGAGGTCAATGTAGGATTCTCATCCGGACACTAGATATGGTGAACAATTCAAGCACTTGACATTAAAATACCTGCTTCGCTTGGAGCATAAGCGAAACAACCGCTTTTGTCTCATTATTTAACATAAGTCACTTGAATCCCTTGTGCTTTAAGCCCCTCATATGTGAATTTACATCGTAAAAAGAAACCAATTTCTTGACTTGTTATACCCTTTTTTAAATGTTTACGACTAATGGGACTTATTTGTCCCATGCCAAACTCCTGATGGGACAGGGGCCCACAAAAAAAAGATAAATACTAGTTTATAGATCCCAAAAATGTTCCTTAGAAACGTTTCTAGCAAATATTGAGAGTTTGCTTGTTGAGTTTAAAAATTTTTCTTGTATTTTTCTTGGTGATTTTAATATTGACTTATTGTCCACGAATGTGGCTAGTCGCTGTTTAATTAATATATTTTCGGAGTACAATCTCGTTTCAAATCATAGCAGAGTAACCAGGCCAGAAAGTAATTCCTGCATTGATTGCGTTTTTAGCAACTTATCGACTGAAATAAATATTAGCTCGATTTCAAACCTATTATCGGATCATAATATAATATTTTGCGAATTAAAAATTGATTCCCTTTGTAACGAGTACTTTGCTAATGAAATTCGCAAAATAGATTACATAAAGTTTGGCACTTTTATTGATGAAGACTTGCGTGTTGAGGATCCGGGCGATTCATCAACTAAATGTAAAAGATTAGTAGACACTCTTTCTTTGGCTTTGACCCATAGCACTTCTACAAATGTCAAATATGTCAGCATGAGAAGTAAAATTAGTCCGTGGATGTCTGATGGTTTAATTTCTTTAATAAATTTAAAAAATAAGTTATTGAAAGCTAGAAGGAAATGCAAACAAAACACAAATAACGTTGATCGACTGAAACGTATTAGCAAAGTAATTAAAAAAAGCAGCAAAGTTTTGATGAACAACTTTTATGAACATAATTTGCGTAAGAATTCTGGTGATCCAAGAAAAACCTGGAAATTTATCAACAAACAGCTAGGGAAAAATAGAGAATTTTCAAGGGATGTGGTAGCGTGTGATGGCAGTATTATTACCAAAAAAGCAATAGCCTTCAATAACTTCTTTAATGATTCACTACAGAGTATTAGAAATTCTATACCGAAGCACTCGGATGATAATATTAACATATTTGGTACTTTGGTGCAAGTAAGCGGTTGCTTTAATCTTGAAGCTATAAACAGAAGTCATATCGATAAAATTGTGGACAACTTGCATATGAATAAGACTCCTGGCTGTGACAATATAACTACAAAAATGCTCTTGGTGCGTAAAGCTACTATTTCTGAAGAAATTAAAAATATTTTTAACAATATGATTGAAGAAGGAAAATATCCGGATGTTTTAAAAATACACAAGATAATTCCAATACCAAAATCAGTAGGAACTAACAATATGCAAAACTTTCGTCCAATATCTATACTATCAACTGTTGACAAAATTATAGAAAAAGTTATTTTTGAACAACTATCTAGTTATTTGGAAGAGAATAATATTTTATTTTGTCGTCAATATGGTTTCAAAAAAGGTACTGGAACAGAGGAAGCAGTAGTGAATGTTGTTGAATATATTTGTAACGGACTTGATGCTGGTTACAAAGGGGTTGCAGGTTTATTTTTTGATTTAACAAACGCGTTTGAATTGGTGGACCATGATATATTATGTGAGAAGCTTCGTTTTATTGGATTGTCTCAGAATGCAATTACATTACTTAAAGATTAATTAAAGGGAAGAAAGCAATTCGTTCAATTAAATAATTCAAAGAGTGGCGTGTTAAATGTACAGTGTGGAGTTCCGCAAGGAAGTGTGCTTGGACCACTGTTATTTAAAATTTATATTGACGATTTAAAAAACATAAAATTTAATGGACATTTGTTTATGTATGCAGACGATATATGCCTGTTCTATAAATATCAGCACGAAAAAGTCTTACAAGTGCAGATTGAGTACGATGCAGCAATTTTATCTGAATTTTTTAGAATAAACAAACTCTTGTTGAATGGAAATAAGACTAAATTTATCAGATTCAAACCTTATATTGGCAGAAATGAAGAGCCTATGAAAGTACATGTTGATGGCAACTTAATATGTGAATCTGCAAATGTTAAATATCTGGGCATATATTTATGTCAAAATTTACTATGGGATAACCACATTAATAGGATAAAGGCAAAAATTTCGTCAGGAATTGGAATTCTTTACAAATTTAAAAATATATTGGATACTAAAACCAAACATCTACTGTACCAGTCCTTAATTCATTCGCATTTAACATACCTTCCTATGATTTATGGGTTTCGAACAAACACTAGCTTAAAGACGTTGCAATCAGCTCAGAATTAGGCGCTGAAAATCGTTTTCAATCTACCATTACGGTTTCCGACAATAAATCTATATTAAGACTATGCCAAAAATGTACTTCCTGTAAGAGGACTCTATAAGCAACAGTTACTGCTATATGTTTTTAAGTGTTTAAAAGCAATTGGCTCACATACTATTTCATTTCCCCGAAATACATCAATAACACAAGTAATTACGAGACAGTCAAGTAATTTGCATACTATAAGGTGTCGTCTTGAACTCACTAAACAACGCATTGGTTTTAGTGGACCAACTGAATATAATAGATTGCCAGAAAGCTTAAAGACTATTCCGTTAATATCAACTTTTAAAAATAAATTAAAAGAACACTTGTTGGAACACACAGAAATACTTCTTAGATCTAATCAAATTAATACATAAAACAATTCAAAAACTGTATACATATATGTACATTAGAGTCGCCGTTTTTTTTTTTTTTTTTTTGATTTCTTATATTCTCCCCCCCTAAATCGGTTCAGTTTTATGTAAAAAAAAATACAAAAAAATTTCGTAGCGATAAGTTGTGTTTTAGGGGGGGCGTCCGTCCCTCTAAGTTTGCCATCAAGCCATTTATTCAAATGTAATTTGTTTGCGTATGACTATTTTCTAAAAACAACATTTTACAAGAACATGATATATGGCAATATTTTAGCTCTTCTAGTCAACAACATAAGCCTCTAAGAAAGTTTTTTGCTAAAATCAATATTTTAGAAAATAATTAAGAAAATAAAAACAAAATACCAAACATTTTATATACGTTTTATATATATAAAAGGTGGATTTAATGTGAAGTGACACAATTTTCAAATCGATGTCTTCCGATTTGGATGAAATTAAATGGCTTGATGGCAAACTTTGAGGGACGGACGCCCCCCCTAAAACACAACTTATCGCTACGAAATTTTTTTGTATTTTTTTTACATAAAACTGAACCGATTTAGGGGGAGAGAATATAAGAAATCAAAATAAAAAAAATAACGGCCACCCTAATGTACATATTATTTAGACATGTAGTTAACATATCTCTTTTTTTTTATAATATTATAATATTTATAATATCTTTGTGGAAAAATGTAAATAGTTGCCCTTTAGCCTCTATAAAGCCAATTCGGCGCTGAGGCAAAATATTGTTTAATTGTAATAATAAATAGAAAATAAATTATAAAAAAATAAAAAAAAAAAAAAGCATATCTTTGTGAAAATAGCCCATTATAAAAGCTTGAAACCAATTAATAGCCTCCCATACCGAAAGGGTTAAAATGCGATAAGAACATATATATGATATTGATATCTCGATCGATTCTTCAGAAACTGAAGAAGAATATTCATTTGATGACGTATTTAATTTACAAAATGAAATTTTTTATTAAACATGTTATATAAATTTTATTGAAATACTAAATAAAAGCCATTTATAGGTCAAGTTCCTCTGATTTTTTGTTATGGTCTGGTACCTTTTGTTTGAAAACTTTTTATGTACGTTAAAAAACTCTGAAATATATTTCAGTTATAGTTTTTAAACTTTTTATGTTTAATAAATATTTTATTGTCATTTTTTAATCAGTCTATTGATATGATGTTAGTTTATAGGGAAGAATTATGTAAAATAGATCATGTATAAAGATAAATTAACTAAAATAGCAAAAAAATAATACAATTTAAATTTTAGCATTATTTTTTGGCAGTTTAGCTGTAAAATATTTTTGGATATGGCCACACTGGTATTTATAGAATTATTTTATTATGTATTATTATTTAAGAGCTTAACAAAACCTATTTTTAGAGTAACAGCATTAAAAAATATTTGTTTTGTAGTTAAATAAACATTCTTTGTTTTGTGCAAGTATTTTAAAAAGGTTAACTAAATACGCCTTATTTTTAAATATTTGGCTGAAAGTCTATCACATGATATAAAAAAACAAAGTTACTTTTACTAAAGATCAGTTGAACAAATAAATAATATTTTTTAAGTTTTTTTTACATTCTTTGTTTTGTGCAAGTATTTTAGGAATGTTAACTAAATGCGCCTTATTTTTAAATATTTGGCTGAAAGTCTATCACATGATATAAAAAAAACAAAGTTACTTTTACTAAAGATCAGTTGAACAAATAAATAATATTTTTTAAGTTTTTTTTACTTGTAACAAGGTTGGATTCCGAAACGAATTTCGGTATCGGTCTTAAACTTTTTTATTTCGGTATCTGTATCGGTATCGGTATTTTAATTATATCGGTATCGGTATTCAATTTCAATATTTTTAGTTATGCTTGAGTTCATCAAATTTAATTTTCGTTAAATTATTTTTACCGAAGGAAGGAATTTTACAACATTTATATATATATATATTTATATACATATTGGGGATTTCATGTCAAGTGACTAGAGTTTTTTTTTCCCCGGACTTTTTCGATTCCCGGGAAAGCGGGAATTTTTTTTTAATTTCCCGGGATCCCGGGATCCCGCTCCATATAAATAATACAAAGTAAATTTAGCAAACTGATAAAAATAGCAAACTGAAATTTACTCTATAGAGGGAGAAGGACAATGCAATACCATATCTGGATATGAAGATAATCCGACAAAATGGCAAAATAATAACAGATTGGTATATGAAACCAATTGCTTCTGGACGCTTGATGAATTTCCACTCAACACAACCCATGAAAGATAAATACAGCAATGAATTTAATTGACAAAGTTATAAAGCAACGTAAAATTTCAATTTAAGAATATGACAAGAATAAAGGATATTTTAATGAAAAACAATTTTCCAAAGGGGTTGATCAATTCATTACTGACTAAAGTCAAAAATAATATTTCATCAGGGGAAAAAACAAAAATGACACATCTGGCAACGCCAAATACTATAGTCTACCGTTTATTCCAAGATTAACTGAGAACAACAAACTGAGAGAGATAATAAAGGACCAACAAATAATATTCGCGCATAAATCAAACAAGACAATACAGAATTTATTTACACAAACAAAAACAAAGATTGAGTGTAGGGATCAAAGTGATGTTGTTTATCAAATTGAATGTGACGGCGGTGATAATGAGGAGTGTGGAAAAATCTACATTGGTACAACAAAGAGAAATTTAGGCGTGAGAATTGACGAACATAAAGCTGATATAAAAAGAGGAAAACAATCAACTGCACTTGCACAACACTGCATTGAAAACGGACACAAGCCAAACTTTGAAAAAGTAAGAATTTTAGATAAAGAGAAAAGGGAAAATAAAAGATACACGTTGGAGAGCTTAAGAATACAACAAAAATCGACAAGTGCGATAAACACAAAAGAAGACAAAGACAATACAAATGCAAACTACACCATTGCAATACTTTAGTAATAATAACAACTGTGATCAAAGGATTTGTTTTTTGTACTTTTGCAAAAGCCTAGTATGTATATGTGTATGTATTTTATTATTCATTTATACATGTGTATATGTGTTATATTCAGCGTTGCCGTTTTGGTTACTTGTAACCAAAATTGGTTACTTTTTTTTTCAATGTGTACTTGTGTACTTTTTTTCCATTTTGGTTACTTTTTTCCAACACAAAAATAACCAATTTTCTTGAAACAAGAACTACCCGCTTCGCTTTTTTAACCCTTAAAAGTTTTGTGAGTTGATTGTGCACTAAAACCAATACTTTTTTCATCTAAAGAAAAATTTTCGTAGAAAATTTATTCTGTAAACCTTTATTAAATTTAAAAAAAAATTTATGAATACAGGCATAGTCAATCAACTTAACCATATCAGGTATATAGTTTGAAGTATATAAGACATTATCTGCTAATCTTAATCCTTCATAGGTCTTACTGAAACACTTTTCCATATAAGCGATAAGGTCAAAGGCTCTTCCGATAGCATCCCTTAAAATATGATTATATTTCCACCGGGCAAAAAAGCATGCACTTTGATACCATAACGCACAGCATGACTTTTTAAGTTTTACTTGTAAGAGCTCTTTGTATAAAAAGGTAGAAAGCTCTAGCTCATAAAGTTTTTAAAATTGACGAAAATAAGTGTTAAATTTGTATAGGAGGTGCCGATTCCACTAAAAATTTCGAAAAACTATATAGCTCTTACCAGACCATCGGTTATATACTGTCAAAACTTTAAAAAAAGCGATCCAGCGGTTTATGAGCCTACAAGATACAAGCACACACAATTTCTTCTTTAAACATAGGGTGCGTTCGTAAATACATCACTGCGCTGCATCAGAAAAGCAAACTTTTTTAAAGCCGTTAAAAAAATCATTATACATTTTTTATTGTGAGACTATTATTTTTGTGGAGTTTTTCACAATTTTTTGGTACACATTAGCTTCATTGATAAATATATAAGCATTTGAAATCACTGATGCAGCGCAGTAATGCATTTACGAACGCACCCATATTTTTAAACTGAAGTGCGAATAAAATAGTTTGTAGTACTTTTGATAAAAAATAATTTTGGTTACTTTTTTTCTCTTTTGGTTACTTTATTTTTACATTTTGGTTACAAATTTTTTTTGGTCGTGGCAACGCTGGTTATATTTTATTTATTGATTTCAACTAAAAATATTATCATCATAATAACAATACAAACTTAAATAAGTAAAGCGGCCAATACACTTGCAATATTATTGTTAATGATATTCGCCATATTATTTCCATTTTGTCCTATATTATGCAATAAGTCGCACATTGGTTTCATTCATTCAATAAAAAGGTGAACATAACCTATAGAAATAACACAAACAGCATTGTACAATGTTGCCAACACATTTCACTCTCTCTTCGTTGTGCAATAAAAATCAAAAGTCTTTTGATTGTTTCCAATACATTGTGCCACCATCAAATATCACAGACACATTGGCGATATAATTGTACAATACGTAAAATTGAACAATTTTATTGCAAGTGTATGAGCCGTTTAAAGCACAAAATACACTTGTCAAATACTTGTCATGCTGGCAAATTCACTCGTTTACCATCATATTTAAATTTTTTTATTTTAAATCCAGCATCGTCGGCGTCACACATAGAAACACATTTTCACTAGTGGTACCACGATGCTCGATGAGTATTTTGATAAGCGTATTTGGGCCCTCAAAAAGCTGACCACAAACATATATTTTATTAGCACTAGTGTTGAAACTTTAAACTTTTTTCTATTTGAAAAATTATATTGTTTTATGATACTGAAACGATTGTGGCGGTATAATACCGGTATTAAGGGAGACGGTATACGTATACCGTTATTTTATGTAAAAAATAATTTCGGTATCGGTATCAATACTGGTATGTATTCAATTTAAACTGAATCGGTATCGGTTGCCAATCTTGCTTGTAAGTATTTGAAACAGCGTTGCCACATATAGTAACAATTATTAATTTGTTGAACATATCTTCTTTGTTTTGTGCAGGTATTTAAGGAATGTAATTTATTTGTTATGAATATTAAAAAAAAAATTAAATACGACGTTATTTTTTAATATTTGGCTGAAAGTCTATCACATGATATAAAACAAGTAAGATTGCTATATTCGGCTGCGCCGAGTCTTAAATCCTCTTCACCATGGTGCGATAAGAACAGAAAGTTACATAAATAGCGTTCTTCAGATACAAATAAATCTATTTTGAGCCATCCGCACATTAAATTTCGTCGTGCCGAAGTATTTCACAATATAAAAAAATTGAGATAATTCGGTTTCTTGTTTTGCCAAAGTCTATGTCTTCAATTCGTCTTCCCTTACAAAAGTTGTACATAAGCGGTATTCACTCTTGGTATTAAAGTTCCCTTGCACACCTTGTTAATCTTATCTTCTATCTCTCTCTTTCTCAGCAGATTCATTACTTTACAATATATACTATTACGCGCGGTTTGATAATTAGACAATTTTAAATAAGAATTATCTGCGAATATGGAGATTCTGGCAAAATAAGATCGTTCCGGCTGGCACAAGTTAAGTTGGTGTGTTTCACTAAGCCCCAGGTTCATCGCCGCGTAAACATAGCTATTATATTTTCATGCCAAAAAAAAACACCAGCTGCATATGCTAAAAATTTAAAAACCGTCGTCTTGAGTTAGAAATTATTTTTTTATAGATAAGCCACTCGCATGCTAAAACGCGATTTAAACTGCCTTAAAGGAAAAGACATAAGCTTTATTTTGAGCAAAAAAAAAAAAAAACATTCCGGATAAAAAAAAAAGGTTTACATTTTTCAAAAAAAATTTAAAAAAACAAAAAATTTTTTTCAAAAGATTGATCAAAAATCTTTCGAAGCAACTTGGGACAAATTTTGCTAACACCAATAATAAGTTACATGGATGAGAAAGAACCCCTGTATGGCCAAAATGTCAAACTTTAACCCCCTCTAACTCAGAAACTTTTTGACCGATCTTGTTGAATTTGTGTCTAAATTACTATCCAATAGGACTAACCTTGGTGCAAATTTCATCCAAAGAAGACATCGATTAAAAAATTGGGTCACTTGACATGAAATCCCCCATATTCTAGCTGACTCGGCAGACGTTGTTTTGCCATATAACTTATTTCTTTCAGATGCTACAGTGTCTGCATGACAAATCTTTAGAAAACCGGTTGATTAGTTAAGAATGTATAGGGAGGGGGAGCTTTTACCCCTTTCACCCATTTTGCCCTCTTTACGTCCTAAATAATAAAAGTTATAGGCTATAGTTCCTTCCAGAAGCCACACTATTCGCCTGCCAAATTTCAAGCAAATAGGTTGATTAGTTAAGAATATATAGGGAAGGGGTGCTTTAAACCTTCTTGCCCTTCTTCACGTCCTATTCCTTATGACTTGCAGATGTTATAGTGTCTGCGTGACAAATTTTAAGAAAACCGGTTGATTAGTTTATATGATTCGAAAATAATTAAATTTTCAGTAAAATATTTTTGGGGCGAATTTAATTTTAATACCATCTTACTGACACAAAGAGTCTTATTTGGAAAGAAGTTTTTATGGGGAATATCTGAAATTATAGACCGATTCTCACCATTTACACATACCTCGTCCATATTTGAATAAATTATCTACAAAATTGGAACTTGTAGGTACTTTGCGCACAAGGTTAACGTAGGCAGACAACCAGCCAGACGGACGAATGGTCTACATTTCTATGTATTATAAACATCGCATAACATTTATCTTAAATGACATTCTGCATTGTCTTACAATTTGAGAGTAAAAATTAAATGTAGATGGCGAAATTGAAGTAACAGAATTTCGAAAAAAAAAATTAATTTTCTGCGAAAGCTTTTCTCTTTATTGCTTCTTTTTTTTTAATTGACAACCAAATTTTACGTTTTATGATAGCAAAAATTGTCATCGAAAATGGACTAACAATTATTGCAACATGAATTGCCGGCAATAAATATGTACAAAAAATTGCTGTCTACATTAAAGATAACATAATTTTGACATTTACTGCAATATATGTCGCAATAATTATCTCTGGTTAACAAGAGCGGAAAGCGTTTTCTAGCTGTCAAAAATTCTCATGCCCATACAATTTCATACAAAGCGCGGAGTCAACGCTTTGCAATTGGAAAATCCGATTTTGACAGCGCGTTTAATAGTGAAGTTGGCCGCTATTGCTAATAAATAATGGCAATTGAACTATTTTTATTCAATCCAGCGGTTTTTCTCTTCTTTTTATTTCTATTATATGGGTTTTATTAAACAAACATGTTAACACTTCTGGGGCCTGAATCTGGCAGTCGTGATCGAGTACTGTCTCGATTCGAAAGCAATTTAATATCTAATTATTTCCGTCAATACTGAACGAATCGGTATTATTTTTTCGGTGTTGTAAAGCATTAGTTTGAGTTTCACAATACTGGAGAAATAATTTCGACACGTTCAGTATCGACTGAAATAAAATTGCTTTCGAATCGAGAAAGTACTCGATCACGACTGCCAGAATTGGCATATCAGCGTAAAAGCTAAGCGAAAGAAAGCGTTCCGCCTTCCGCTCTTGTTTAGGTACGGCTGTTACACGTACTGAAATACGTTTGGCTTACTCTGTGAGAATGGACTACTCGGAACTCTATATTCGATTTAGGTTTACTTTATATAGGCATGGCCGCTTTTTCATTGCATAGCACCAACGCACAAAGTGTACGAGAAAGTTTCCGTCTTTCAGACAATTCTATGCACTTTGTATAATCGTTTGTAATCAAAACAAAATATTTTCTCATAAACTTAGCATACGGTTCTGTAATTTACGTAAAGTACTTAAGGCTCAGTTAGTCTTTACTTTCTGTTCTGTTACGAATCAGCTGATTTGTTTTTGTTATTAAAAAACCTATGAAATTGATTAGTTTTTCTGTTCTGTTGCGGTTCAGTTTGTTAAAATCAAAAACATGTTAAGTAATTGTTAGTGACAGCAAAATAAATAATAAAAAATAATAAATAAATAAATAAGAATTCATAAAATTTAAATTCTTCAAATTTATGTGCATTAAAGTTGTTGAAATAAAACAATGGACGGTGCAAAACTAATAAATTTGTCATAAATGGCTTATAAGTTGCTACAGAAAAAGTAACTACTACAATTTCGTAACAGAACGGCACGGAACAGAACAGAAACAGAAAGTAAAAACTAACTGAGCCTTTATTCATATACAAAGTACAGTAGTTTTGACTTGACTGCCTTTTGTTTAAGTGCACTTTTGACTTAACTGCACAAAACTTATAATTTGTGTCATTATTGTTTAAAATCCAATACAAATTCCTTTTTTAATGCATTTTTTATACCTGCATATTTAAGATAAATGCACAAACATTTTGGCATATTAAAATTATTTTCATACCAAAAATCAAAGTTAGCTGCACTTTACTGCCCAAAATACATATTTTCTGTAATTATTCTTCAAAATCCTTGTGCATTTTGTATACCTGCACATTTTTCATATTGTTGGGCAGCTTTAAAATATTTTCATATAAAACATCAAAGTTAGCTGCACACATGAAAAAATATTTTTCGCCACTTTTTCACATAAATATCCAATTTAAACTGTTTATAAAAACAAAAATCGCAAATAAGTCATTATAATTTATTTATTTTGTTTGCATGTTCCTACACTCATGCATTTGGTTTGCGGTTACAGCAACTTCGCCACGATTATATGAAAGGAATAGCAAATCTTAAGGTAGAAGTACATAAAACGCGTTAGAGCGCGCGCGCTTTGAGACTTCTGTCAAAAAAAGTTAAACTAGTGTATTTTCATAGATCAAGCTACATGCAAAATATTTGGACGCGTTTGCGCCAGAAAGTTGGTTAACTTTGAACTTTTTAACGCGTTGTGTATTTTTGACAAGTCATTAGCTGACAAAAAACAGAATAATTTATGAATCATGAAAGAAAAACAAATTAAAGAGCTTAAAAAGCATACAATATTTATATAAAATGAATAAATTTAATAAAAAATCTTGATATACTGTCGAATCCGTTTTTATTGTACAAATAAGTAAACTAACAAAAAACAGCTGACAGGAACGGCTTTTGTAACGCGCGTTGCGTAACTTGCATTTTTTCTTGCACTAAAGATTTTAAACGCACGACATACATAACGCGTGTTATGTATAAAATTAAAAAAAGCGTTTTTGTATTTTATTGTTTATTTTTTTGTTATTTATAAATTAATATAATGCGTTTTACATTTACATGCAATTTCTCAAGCAATAAAATCAGTATAGGAACACATTTTATGAAGTCCTTCTTCTTTTTTTTCACTAACCCTTTATAGCCTCATGTGACATTTCGGTAACAAACCACAAAAATCGCCACAAAACATACAATAAACGAAAAAATTTTATTCAAACTTGTGTAACATCTCTTTTTTAAACCAATAAATAGATTTATGTGTTGTTAAACTCTGCAGATGGCAACAGTGTCCTTTTTTCACACCGAACTGGTCAACACCGCACAACACTCAACAGCCACGTGAACAACTAGGATGCATCTTACTGACTGCTTCAACTGTAAAATTAAAAATTTGATATAAAATTATAAATTAAATTACCATTATTGTAGAGCCAAAGGTCCTGTAACCATGGCCCCTTTCATGTTATCCGCCCATAATTTGAAATAAATCAATAAATTCGTTTTTTTATCATAATCTTTTATTGCATACAATATTTAATAAAACATTAATTTAATCATTGTACAATTCTTAGCTGATTCTAGAACACTTAAATTATACACGTTTAAAACGAAAGGGCGATTTGAGGATTGGTTTGCGGGTTATCTTGGCATTGGCCAAAACAATTACTAAAACAAGTCCAAAAATTGTTAAAAGTTTCATTTTCTTTTTTTGTTTTCTGTAGATTTTTTAGTCAGCTCCAAGACGAAAATTGCTTGATGAACCCTTCGATTGGACTATAAATCTTTGCTTGTGGTTTTAGTATTTATAGAATAATTTTATTATGCATTATTATTTAAGAGCTTAACAAATCCTATTTTTAGAGTAACAACATTAAAAAATATTTGTTTTGTAGTTAAATAAACATTCTTTGTTTTGTGCAAGTATTTTAGGAATGTTAACTAAATACGCCTTATTTTTAAATATTTGGCTGAAAGTCTATCACATGATATAAAAAAAACAAAGTTACTTTTACTAAAGATCAGTTGAGCAAATAAATAATATTTTTTAAGTTTTTTTTACTTGTAACAAGGTTGGATTCCGAAACGAATTTCGGTATCGGTCTTAAACTTTTTTATTTCGGTATCTGTATCGGTATTTTAATTATATCGGTATCGGTATTCAATTTCAATATTTTTAGTTATGCTTGAATTTATCAAATTTAATTTTCATTAAATTATTTTTACCGAAGGAAGGAATTTTACAACATGAAATTTTATATATGTATACATATGGGGGATTTCATGTCAAGTGACCCAATTTTTAAATCGATGTGTTCCGATCTGGATGAGATTTGCATCGAGGTTAGTCTTATTGGATTAGTAGTTTATACACAACTTTTCAACAAGATCGGTCAAAAAGTTTCTGAGTTAGGGAGTTTGACATATTGGCCATACAGGTGTTCTTTCTCATCCACGTAACTTATTACCTATTGGTGTAAGCAAAATTTGTCCTAAGAAGCTTAGATAGCTATTGGATCAATATTTTGAAAAATTTTTTTTTTAATTTAAAACTTTTTTTATTGATGTTTGGTCTTACAAACGTACTTAAAACAAGTAGGAGTGCTATATTCGGTTATGCCGGATCTTATATACCCTTCACCATGATGAGATAAGAACAAAAAGTTATATACATAAATAACGTTCTTTAGATAGGTACATATAAATAAATATTATTTGAGCCACGCCAACTTTTCATTTCGCCATGCCGAGGAATATAAAAAAAAACCAAAAATTTATATATGTACCTAAACCCATTTCCCCTTTTGCCAAAGTTAATGTTTGAAATTTGTTTTTAAGAACATAAAAAAATTAAATAAAAAAAAAATTCTTTTTGGGATTCGAACTGGCAATATCATCAGTCTCAGGAGAGAACTTAACAACTCGGCTACGAATGCTTTAACTGAAGAAGCGTTAAATTAAAATATATTGAGTCTATGAGTTTGTTTCTTTGTTTGAGCGGCATATCATGTACATGCATTAATGTGTATGCGTAAAATTAAACACATTACAAATAAAATCCACCACTTGTAGTGAAGGGTATAAAAAAACAACAAAAAAACCACATTACCAACACTGTATTACCATAGCCACTGTATGACCGTAGAAACAAAAATTGAATTGGTTTGTATGGTATGTTTATGTCGTTTTGGTAATACAGTGTTGGTATGGTAATGTCACGTCTAATTGGACCTTTAAAGGAAAATATTTGAGGCAGTCGTGGTTTTTACTCATATCTCAGCCATTTGTGGACCGATCTTGCTGAATTTCAATAGCAAACACTTCCGGACCATATGTGACATAAATGTATAATAACCTGGCCCCCATCATATGTGGGGTCTTCGGAAAATCCATTTCAACGGACAGACGGACATCGTTAAATCAACTTCGCTCCTCATAAGGACCCAGAATATATATACTTTATAGGGTCTAACATCAATATTGTAGAAATTACAAACGGAATGACAAACTTATAGATGTATACCCTATTCACCACCTGTGGTGAAGGGTATAAAAAATTTCAAAATTACCCAGAATATATGCTTTATAGGGTCTAACATCAATATTAGAAATTACAAAGAATGACAAACTTATATATACCCTATTCACCACCTGTGGTGAAGGGTATAATAATATCAACAAAATGTTTAATAAAAGTCGTGGCTACGTGTAGGGCATCCAAGGTTTATCCAATGTGATCAAAGCTAAAGTGACGAGATGTTTTACTCACCTGAGTGCATTTCCCCCTCCGATGGCATACGCCACTGTGCCTATGGTAATCACACTCACTCTAGTCTGCTTTCTGCCCCATGACAACTTACCTTGCCCCTGACAACCTGGATTTAAAGATTTAGAAACTCATTGTTTTCTTCATGTTAATTCAGTATAAAATTTGGTTTTTATTTACAAATAAATTCAGTTTTATATGTGGAATATATGAGGTTGGACTGTATGGGTACAGCTACCTAGGCAGAGAAAAACAAAAAGAATGACGTTAAAACGATGGTTTGGGTGTACAACTAACATCAGTTGTACATCCTATTTACCAAAATGTCAATGCATTCACAGTACTAAAACGATAACGCCAATTGGCGGTCTCCTGACTCTTGTTTTCAATGTTACCATCACACTATTATTTTAAATTTACAATGTAATCACAATGTTAAGTTAAAAATAATAGGACCGTAGTTTGACTATTGCGTTCACGTTACTAAAACACAAGAAATACAGGCTTAATGCGTTAGTTTAACAAATTGATGACATTAGAACGCTGTAAATATAAAAAGGAGAATGTTTAACATTAACCATTTTTTTTTAATAAAACAAGCCACCCTTTTCGGGAGCAAAATTTTTAAGAAACAGACACCAAATTGCATTTTTTTTAAATAAAATGTCACATTTTTTGTAGAAAAGAAAACACCATTCGTTTTTTTTGTGTTTGATTTAGCTGCAAACTTTCCATTTAGTAGTTAGCATTTTTCAACTACATATTTAGCATTTTTTTTCAATATTCTTTTTTTGAAAATCTACCCCACTTTTTTGTTGAATGCACATACAAATCCCTACTCTTTTGCTATAGAAACTGTACAATCTTTTTGAAAAGACCTTCATATCAAACTGTTTTAAATTTTGATCCATAAGTACTTTTTCAAAATTACGATTTTGAAAAATTTTCGAAATCGAAAGGAGATACCATAACTTTTGAGATAGTAAAACAAATACGAATTACATGCCGGGATATTATAGCTCAATTAATATGCCAACTTAAGCAACCATCAGTGTTGCCAATTTAGCCATTTAGTGGCTAGATTTAGCCATTTTTCACCCTGTTTAGCCATAAAAAAAAAATGAGTTTAGCCATTAGCCATTTTTTTAGCCATTTTTCAAATTGTTTAGCCATAAAATTTTTTGGCCGTTTTTCTTTTAAAGGAATAATTTTTATTTTATTATAAAAATTTATAAAAGTAAAACAAACATTTTTAACAATTAAAACGCCTTTAATTTAAATCACAACTTTTACAAATGTTGAAAATCGCTATAAACGATGATGATGAAACATGTTTCAAAATAAAGGAACAGTATTCCAATACTTAATTTATAAAATGGATCACCACAAACATTGGTGTTTCTTTCTGGTTGCAAGTATTTCAGTAAAGAGATGCAGGCAGCAACAAAATTTTTTTTAGAAATTTCAGAATTGACTATAAAGTTGCTCTCACTTCCATGGTCTAATGCTGAAGTAGAGAGGGTATTTTGCCAAGTAAACATCGTTAAAAGTAATTTGAGAAATAGGTTACATTTAGCAACCGTTAATTCGATTTTTTTAATTAGGTAAAGAATTTAACTGTAACAATAAAATATTTTTAACAACACCACAACAGTGGAGAGGGTACTTTGCGTTTGTGCTGATGTTTGAAACACTTTAAAATATTGATACTTAAGGTATGTTCAGACCTCACAAGTATTTGACAATAAAATCCAAAGAAAGCGTTGCCAGTAAATTGATCAAACTTAAGCTTTATTTTTAACAATTTCTATTTATTAACAAAACTTTAATTTTAAAATGATCATTGTATAATGTAATTTAGAAACTGTTAAATAATGTTTGCCCTAGCCAAACGTTTTGCAAAAGCAAACAATTCTTTAAGAAAACTAGTGGTCACGTTTAGGACGTCAAATATTTAATAGGTGTGAACATAGCTTTAGCCAACCTTTACGTATACCGATTGACTCTGAATCACTTTCTGAGTCGAATTAACGATGCTTGTCCGGCTGGCTGGCTGGCTGTCCATGCACACCTTGTGCGCAAAGTACAGGTCGCAAATTTAAAGATAATTTAATAAAATTTGGTACATAGGTTATAATGTGGTGTACGGTATCATCTAGTCAGGGTTGACCGACTATACTTTTTTACTTGTTTTTTATTGTAGATCTGGACTCATAATGTTGGGTAAATGTTGTCGTGATTATGATTTTCCTTCAAATTATTTAAAACTAATAGGCAAGAGTGATTCCTATGAGATGAGCAATAACGACGAATTTTTCGATGATTTAATTTTTTAAATACATATCTATCAATATATTAATTTACGTTTATTCTTATTTAAGAAATTGATCTTAACTTACAATTTCATCGTAAACAACTTTAAATGAATTATTTATGTTTTGTTATAGCATTTTAATGTGTTTTTGCTTAAAAAAAAGGTTAGCCATTTTTTAGCCCATTTTTAGCCATTTTTTAGCCATTTTTTTCCGTAAATTTAGCCATTTTTCGTCACCAAGTTTTGGCAACACTGGCAACCATTGCCAAACAATTTTCATAATTTAGGAAATACTAACTTTTTTGTGTAGAAAACAGTTTAAAAGCTAATAAGTGCAAATTAAGCAAACATTTTAAAGAATTGATTTCACTGAAGAAGCAGAAACTAAATTCATATGAATTGTTGAATAAGAACTTAACAGTTGATTTTTGGATAAGTGTATATGGATATAAAAATGCATTAAATGAAAATCCATTCAGTGAATTAGCTTCTTTTGCAATGAAGTTCTTGGTTTTGCCATTTAGCAACGCGGAAGTTAAAATAGGTTTTTAGTGGTATAAATCTCTTGAAAACGAAAATACGAAATAGAATGACGCGTTAAAGACTATGAATTCGCTACTTTATATTAGGTGTGGTTTAAGATGTTGCGATAGTTTTAAAAAAATGTACGATCTCATTTAACCCTTTCGCACCTATTGGGACATATGTATCCCACTGCATGTTCCCAGAGTCCTAGTATTAAAGTTTTTCACTTTAAATGATTCAAAACTGTCCCATTTAGCTATTTAGACGTTGAAGTACAAATATTAAAACAAGTCTTGCTTATTATCATAACACGTGCTGTTTGGAGGAGTTTTTAGATCAGTTATCCAAAATGTATGAACTAGACCGTAAATCACAGAAATGGTGGAATAAAGTTTTTATACATTGGTGATGTCAGCTGTAAATTCTTGGATCATATATGAGGGGCTTAAAGCACAAGGGGCTTAAGTGCCTTTTTCTAAAATTGAGTTTACATATGGAACTATAGGTAAAGCTTGGAGAAGTTGTCCAGAGCACAAGAGGTCAATGTAGGATTCTCATCCGGACACTAGATATGGTGAACAATTCAAGCACTTGACATTAAAATACCTGCTTCGCTTGGAGCATAAGCGAAACAACCGCTTTTGTCTCATTATTTAACATAAGTCACTTGAATCCCTTGTGCTTTAAGCCCCTCATATGTGAATTTACATCGTAAAAAGAAACCAATTTCTTGACTTGGTATACCCTTTTTTATATGTTTACGACTAATGGGACTTATTTGTCCCATGCCAAACTCCTGATGGGACATATATGTCCCACCCCAAGTCCCTTCCCTGGGTAGGGGCACACAAAAAAAAGATAAATACTAGTTTAATAAGCATATCTTTGTGAAAATAGCCCATTATAAAAGCTTGAAACCAATTAATAGCCTCCCATACCGAAAGGGTTAAAAATGCGATAAGAACATATATTATATTGATATCTCGATCGATTCTTCAGAAACTGAAGAAGAATATTCATTTGATGACGTATTTAATTTACAAAATGAAATTTTTTTTTAAACATGTTATATAAATTTTATTGAAATACTAAATAAAAACCATTTATAGGTCGAGTTCCTCTGATTTTTTGTTATGGTCTGGTACCTTTTGTTTGAAAACTTTTTATGTACGTTAAAAAACTCTGAAATATATTTCAGTTATAGTTTTTAAACTTTTTATGTTTAATAAATATTTTATTGTCATTTTTTAATCAGTCTATTGATATGATGTTAGTTTATAGGGAAGAATTATGTAAAATAGATCATGTATAAAGATAAATTAGCTAAAATAGCAAAAAAATAATACAATTTAAATGTTAGCATTATTTTTTGGCAGTTTAGCTGTAAAATATTTTTGGATATGGCCACACTGGTATTTATAGAATAATTTTATTATGTATTATTATTTAAGAGCTTAACAAAACCTATTTTTAGAGTAACAACATTAAAAAATATTTGTTTTGAAGTTAAATAAACATTCTTTGTTTTGTGCAAGTATTTTAGGAATGTTAACTAAATACGCCTTATTCTTAAATATTTGGCTGAAAGTCTATCACATGATATAAAAAAACAAAGTAACTTTTACTAAAGATCAGTTGAGCAAATAAATAATATTTTTTAAGTTTTTTTTACTTGTAACAAGGTTGGATTCCGAAACGAATTTCGGTATCGGTCTTAAACTTTTTTATTTCGGTATCTGTATCGGTATCGGTATTTTAATTATATCGGTATCGATATACAATTTCAATATTTTTAGTTATGCTTGAGTTCGTCAAATTTAATTTTCATCAAATTATTTTGACCGAAGGAAGGAATTTTTCAACATGAAAAATATATATATATATATATATATATACTAGCTTAACCCGGTGCGCTTCGCTACACTGCTTAAACCACTTCTTCAGTTGAGAGATATTTAATATATGCATCCTATGGAAGGTTTTCCCCCCTGCGCCTTCCCGCTTTATTTTTATTTTCAAAAGTGTAGTATACAATAGGAGTGACTTCTACTAAGTTGGAACATTCTTACTATAACAGTTCTTAAGATATGTGATATTAAACATTGGCGTCCTATGGGGGGTAACATTTCCCCGCTGCTATTTTGTTGCAATTTTGGGGTTCAGAAGATCATACTACAAAAAGTTTAATAAAAAGAGTGCAGCGGCTCTAAATTATATTTCTATCTATGAGGGGTACTGCTCCTCCTCTGTCCATTTCTATTTCGAAATTTAAAGTTTGCCATAATAGTAGCTTTAACCACGTTTGAAGACTCTCCCTTTAATAGTTCTTGAGTTAAGAGATATTTAATATATGCATCCTATGGAAGGTATTTCCCCCCTGCGCCTTCCCGCTTTATTTTTATTTTCAAAAGTGTAGTATACCATAAGTGTGACTTCTACAAAGTTTGAACATTCTAACTTTAATAGTTTTTAAGATATCTGATATTAAACATTGGCGTCCTATGGGGGGTAACACTTCCCCCGCTGCTATTGTGTTTAAATTTTGGGGCTAGAACATCCTACTACCAAAAGTTCAACAAATTGCTTGCAGCGGCTCTTATTAATATTGCTATCTATGAGGGGTACTGCTCCTCCTCTGTCTACCCCGCCCATTTTTATATTGAAATTTATAGTTTACCATAGTAGTAGCTGTAACCATGTTTGAAGACTCTCCCTTTAATAGTTCTTCTGTTGAGCGATATTTAATTTATGCATCCTATGGAAGGTATTTCCCCCCTGCGCCTTCCCGCTTTATTTTTATTTTCAAAACTGAAGTATACCATAAGAGTGACTTCCACAAAGTTTGAACATTCTCACTATAACAGTTCTTAAGATATGCGATATTAAACATTGGCGTCCTATGGTGGGTACCACTACCCCCGCCGCTATTTTGTTTTAATTTTGGGGCTCAGAAGATCCTACTACCAAAAGTTCAACAAAATGCGTGCAGTGGCTCTTATTAATATTTCTATATATGAGGGGTACTTCTCCTCCCCCGTCTACCCCGCCCATTTGTATATTGAAATTTATAGTTTACTATAATAATAGCTTTAACCACTTTTGAAGACTCTCCCTTTAATAATTCTTCAGTTGAGCGATATTTAATATATGCATCCTATGGGAGGTATTTCCCCCCCTGCGCCTACCCGCCTTATTGTTATTTTCAAAAGTGTTGTATACCATAAGAGTGACTTCTAAAAAGTTTGAACATTCTCACTATTACAGTTCTTTAGATATGCGATGTTAAACATTGGCGTCCTATGGGGGATTCCACTTCCCCCGCTGCTATTTTATTTTAATTTTGGGGCTCAGAAGATCTTACTACCAAAAGTTCTGCATAATGCGTGCAGCGGATCTTAATATATACGATAAATAATATTGGCATCCTATGGGGGATACCAATTCCCCTGCCCCTATCGAAAAAATAAGTAGCCTATTTTATTTTTAGGGCTCACGTGATGTATCTGTAAAAATTTCAGGAAAATCGGTTCAGTAGTTTAGGAGTCTATAAGCCAACAAACAAACAAACAAACAAACAAACAAACAAACAAACATACAAACATTTTTCATTTTTATATATATAGATATATAGATATATATATATTTATATACATATGGGGGATTTCATGTCAAGGGACCCAATTTTTAAATCGATGTTTTCCGATCTGGATGAGATTTGCACCAGGGTTAGTCTTATTGGATAAGTAGCTTATACACAAATTTTCAACAAGATCGGTCAAAAAGTTTCTGAGTTAGAGGGTTTGACATTTTGGCCATACACGTGTTCCTTCTCATCCATGTAACTTTTTACCTATTGGTGATAGCAAAGTTTGTCCCATGTAGCTTCGATAGCTATTTAATCAATATTTTGAAAACAAAAAATTTTTGTTTCTTTAAAGAATTTTTTTAAATTTAAAACTTTTTTTTATTTTGTTTTTTTGCCAAGTTTTAAATTTAACTAATCTTGGTGCAAATTTCATCCAAATCGGAAGACATCGATTTCAAAACTGGGTGACTTGACTTGAAATCCCCCTTTTGTATATATGTTTAAAACGTATATAAAATGTTTGGAATTTTGTTTGTTTTTGTTTTTCATTATTTTCTAAAATATTAATTTAGCAAAAAACTTTCTTTGAGGCTAATGTTGTTGACTAGAAGGGCTAAAATATTGCCATATATCATATTCATGAAAAATGTTTTTTTTAAGAGATAGTCATATGCAAACAAATTACATTTGAATAAATGTGCTTGAAGGCAAACTTTGAGGTGCGGACACTCCCCCTAAAACACAACTTATCGCTATGAAATTTTTTTGTATATTTTTTTTTTACATAAAACAGAACCGTTTTGGGGGGAGAATACAAGAAATAAAAAAAAAAATACGGCCACGCTAGGCAACACTTATGTTTAACGTCATTTTTCATTTGAGTTTTCAAAAATGATGAAACCCCAAGATAACACTAATTTTTATTTTTAAAAGTTTTATAAACAGTGCAGAAAAGTTTTATTATTTTTTGGCAGATCTGCAGTAAGTAACTGATTTTATATAAATATTATTAGCAACTAGTTTTTTTATTTTTTATACGACAAAAGTGATTTTGTTTGTTTGTACCATTTCTGTTACATTAAGTAAAAAGGTCAATTATATTGTAATAAAATAAGTACGTGTTGATGGTTTATTATGTATATAATTTTATCATAGAATGGAATCACGATCATTTCGGGAAGATAAATTAATGGACATATTGTGTCAATATGACAGTGAAGATGAATTGGACGAGGATGCTGACAGTGTTGGTGACCCAGATTTTGAAAATAACGTTGAAATTGAAACAAATTTAATCAGTGATAACGACAACATTGAAATAATCTCTGAACCCTTATATGCTCCTCCTGAGCAGGAAACAAACCAACCACATTCAACAAAACAAAAGAGAAGAAAATTAAATTTAACATGAAAAAAAAGAATCGTATCGCTAAAGCGGCTCATACACTTGCAATAAAATTGTGCAATTTATCGTATTGTACAATTATATCGCCAATGTGTATGTGATATTCGAAGGTGGCACAATACATTGGCAACAATCAAAAGACTTTTGATTTTTATTGCACAACGAAAAGAAAGTGAAATGTGTTGGCAACATTGTACAATGCTGTTTATGTTATTCCTATATAATGCTAAGTTCACACTTAGGTTTTTAAACGCGTTTAAGCAAAATGTTGATTTAGCAAATCAAAGCCGTTCACATTACATTTGAGATGATTAAGATGACAGATGATTAAGAAAAAAACACAACAAACAAATTTTTTTTTCTTTAAAGTATTAGAAATGGTTAAAAACACTTTTATAAAGTTATTAGAAGATTATTTTAATCATTTTTAAGATAAAATTGTGAGAATTTATGAATTATTTAAGGAAAAAAACAAAAACATTAAGCAGAAATCTTGGCCGGTTGTACACGATCATGTTGGCGATTCTACATTTGAGGTATGTTCAGTGGAGTCTATGTGATTTATGAAGTGATTTAGTTGTAATCATGCCAATTTGAAGTGATTAACAAATCACTTCAATGTATGGGTAATCATCTCGATTTTGAAGTGATTAGAGCTTAATCACGTTCGAACTGCTTAAACGCGTTTAAGAAGCCAAATGTGAACATACTATAAGTTATGTTCAACTTTTTATTGAATGAATGAAACCATTGTGCGACTTATTGCACAATATAGAACAAAATGGAAATAATATGGCGAATATCATATAAAATAATATTGCAAGTGTATGGGCCGCTTAACAAAGAGCAAACAAAATATAACATTGCCACCAAATATATTGAATACGGACACACCAACCGAATTCTTTTTATATTTTTTCCCAAATAAGCTTATGACTTAAATCGCTGAGCAAACAAATCTATACGCAATGCAAAAAAATACAAATCAGTCTTTTCATATAACTGATACTGATATTCAGCAGTTTATTGGAGTAGTTTTTATAATGGCACTAATGCAACTATCAAGAGTAGCCAGTCATTGTAATTCAACTATTGGCACACCGATGATTCAGGGTATAATGCCGAAGCTAAAATTCGAAAAAAATTAGACAATTCTTACATTTCAACGATAATTTGAATCTGCCTCCACACAATGCTTCAAATGGAGATAGACTTTATAAAACAATGCCTATTATAGATAAACTAAACGCTGCATTTGATAGTATTCCAATGGAGGAAAACTTTTGTGTTGATTGACAGATTTGTTCAAATAAAACAAGAAATAACTTGAAAAGATACAACCCAAATAAACCTCATTAGTGGGGTTATAAAATATACGTCCTAAGTGGAGTTTCGGGTTTTGCTTATCATATCGAACCTGAAACAGGAGCTGAGAACGTAGTATTAAACAGGTGTTTTATTATTTATATTCACCGCCTCGCATTCTTAGTGTGCGTACCGAAGAGAATATTGCAGCCGAAGCGACCAGTGTTACTGAGGATAGTGAAATGTCAGTTCGACCGTGGAAGAAACAATTACTAGTTGTTTTGTGAAAATGAATAAATTAATCAAGTTTTTACCAATAACCATTTCAATTCTGTTGGAAATGCGATTTGATGAATTCGTTCTGATATATTAACAATTTTTACAAAAAGTCTGGGCAAAAAAGCTTATACATATGTAAATACTTGCATGTATAATTCTTTTTAATTTTTTTGCCGCTGGTCCTGCTTCCATATTATTTTTTATTTTGTTTAAATAAATTTGATGAAACAAAAATAATTTTGTGGTTGTCAAAAACTTCTACACTAATGTCAAAATTTATACTAGCCCCCAGGGCTAGTGAAATTTTATTCACTTCAAAAGTGTCAAAATTTTACTTCCATGAGTACTTTGCTACCGTTTCACACACACCCTCAGAATAAACATATGTGACAGCTGCCAAAGTTTAGAGTTGCCACTTGCAACAAAAAATATTACACTAAAAAATATGTTGAAAAAATCACTTATGGCCGATTTCACCAATTTATTTAAATATCAATTTATGTTTAAAATTCGTTTTTCATGACAAATAAAAATAAAATTATATAAAAAGAATATGAATTTATATTTAATAGAATTGGTGGAATTGGCCATTAATAGGATATCATTTGTCAAACCTTATCAAAAGAAATTCCCCTTTAATATGGCTGTATTTAAAAAAATAAATAAAAATAGTTGCATAGAAAAAGTTGATAAACAATTTAAGCCATATAACTTTTTCTGTGTTACCCTGTATTTATATAATTTGTACTCGTTCCACACGTACAAATCGCTTTTGATTAATAACACTTCAACTTTAATCTTTGCAAAAATTCAAATGCCATCAAAAATGAAAAGATCCAGTTTAAAAATTATCTAAAATTTGAATTCTCTAGAAAGTATAACAACAAAATTTTTTTAAGCCCATAAAAATATTATGGACCTGCAAATGGCTGGAGAAAATGTGAAAGCTAAAAAAGTAGAGACAACACAAAATTTGCATTCTTGCCTTTGCTATTTCCTTGACAAAACTACAACTATTTCCAACAATTATTTTAAACCAAAAATCTAATTTCCCTTTTGGAAATTCAGTTCATTTCACTTCTACTTTCTTTTACAATTAAAAAAAAAATTGACTAAAATTTTCTGGCTGCACACTAATTAAGAAGACATGCCGGATGTAACTGTCTCTACAAGAGTCCTCTTGATAATTGCGCTTGTAGCTAATTAGTAATTTTTTGTTTTTCTTATTTTGCCATGTTCATTGATTATTTGCAAATGGAGAAAAACAAAAATAAAACTGACATTAAAAAAATGCAAAAATGGTGAAACAATCGAGCAAAGAAATTTAGAAACAAAATGAAAAATGTGTCTGTGGGGACATCCATTTGTGTTGTCTGTTTTAATTTGAACTTTTTTTTCTTTGTTGCTGAGTTGTGCAATAATTAATACCCAACTTTTGACTCTGTAATAAGAAATGCATTTAGTTAAGTTTTATTTAAAATTAAATTGTACTTGAATACAGTTTTATTTTTTTTTTTAGTATTATTTAAATAGTCGTTTTTAATTAAAGTAAAAGTATGGCAGCACTACTAAATATCATCAAAAAGAGTATTTATTGACAAGGTGGTTTTAAAGAGACACTAATAAGTACAAATCTACAAGTAAAATATACATATTTGAAACAAAAACAAAAGTTGTAAAATTGTTGCCTTTTTAATTTATTTTACTTGTAGATTTGTCAGTTCCAGTTTTGAGAAACAGGGCCCTGTTTGTTTTTGCTTTGCTTGTAATGTTGTAATATTGAGGCCACATTGCAAAATTATACACAAATTGATTTTAAATGTATTAAATTGGTGAATTCATTTCTATTTCTGTGCTTGCTTAGTGAAAACACGAATTATGTACACAAAAATATTATATATATACATAAATGTCATTAAAAATCAAACCGAAAAATTTGGAAATAAATTTCTGCGACTTTATCTAATTATAGAAATGTTTACCAAGGGCTAATAAATCAGAGCAAGTTAAACTCTCCTTTTGGTTTAAAATGTGCTTAAGCCAACAAATCTATAAATCCGTAAGCATATAAACCATCTTTAAACGCATAAAATTGGGCGTTTAAACTACCAATACAGACCATATTAATTTGACAACACTTACGTGGTGCTGCCAGATGTTATTTTTTAACTACATATAATACATGGGACACTGATTTACAGTTGACGAGTTCAAACTAATGGTGTTTTCTTTTCTACAAAAAATGTCGCATTTTATTTAAAAAAATGCAATTTGGTGTTCGTTTCTTAAAAATGCTTTGCTCTCTAAGAGGGCAGCGTGTTTTATTCTAAAAAAATTCACCCTTAAATGTCATAAGGCATTGCACTTTACGCCCCGTATAAATCGAGAGTGTTGAAAATGCCCTGTAAAAAGATGGCTTCTGTTTATATATAGGGTTACCAGACGAAGTTGGGAAAAAATCGCCTCTAATCAGGACAGTAAAATTTTTAAGTTTTAATAGTAATTTTGTCTATTATTTTATAGTAGAAACAAAAAAAAGCATTACATTATGAATGGTAGGTTGTCAGTGACATAAAAAATTGTGTTAAAAAATTGTTTTTGAAAAAAAAACGTCAAATCAAGAAATCGTAAAAACTTGGTGTTAATAAATCGCAATCTGGCAAAGGTATTTTCTTGTTGACATATTTTATGAAAAACAAACTAAAGAAATTGGAATTTGGTCATTAATTTTGTTCATATTTTTAATTATTTTATATTATTATATTAACAAATTTGGGCTTATGTGTATTTTTTTTTATATTTTGAAGAACATCCTTTTTGATTTATTGAAGAACAAACTTTTTGTCAGCTGTTAAAAACAGGGCGATCCAATTTTGTGTTTTGTTCTCGTCAAATATAAAATTGCATTATTACATGTAAGGCAAGACATTTTATAAATGCACCTTTTTAAATGTGGTATTTTTTTTGTAGAAAAGAAAACACCATAATACAAATTTAAGTTTAGTTCAACTAAACAAGCAAAAACAAAAAAAAATTTAAATCTTTAAACCAAAATTAGCCATTTTATTACCAAAACAACAAACGGCCCTATCTATAAAGATCTTGCTAAGAGCTTGCATAATATGCAACATTGTCAAAACAGCTGGTAGGTTTTACAATAAAAACTGAAGACAGAAAATTAAAAGCAGCTTTAAGCTTCGGTTAGCTGTCAGTAACAGTAACGTTGCAAATCAGTTGCCTCATTTTGTTGTATGTTAAGCAATTATGAGGATTATAGTTAGCAGTACGATGTAACTTAACCGTAACGGGTGGATCTGTAGATTAATTTGATTTTTCTTACTTGTTTACTGTACGGTTACATTACTGTTACTGTCAGCTAACTGAGGCTTAAGGCAATTTATCAATTAATCATTTTAAATTTAAGTTTAAGTTTTTTTGCGTAGCCTGTAAAATTTTGAAAATGTTGGATAGCACCGCTTGCGTTTTAGGTAACGATATGTAGAAGCAGTGTTAGTACAAAACAATTTATATTTGGGGAATTCACAAGGTGTCATAAGTCTTAAAATAATAACATGAAAAAATACGACTGTTGGGAACAACCCCTCATAATTTACATATTTAGAATTAATAAATTAAATTAGATCTTATCTGACTATTTTCCATTTATCACAAATAAATTTAATTTTGTTTATTTACCACACATCAGAGTCCTAAGCCGATATAATTGCACGCCGCAAGTGTCTTGTTGGCAAAATTGCTAGATGCAGGTCAAATTCGGATATTAGCCGGATAAAACTATACCATCAACGGCGACGGCTACAAAAACTAATGCGGCATTCGTGATCGAGTACTTTCTTCGAAAGCAATTTAAAATCTAATTATTTCAGTTAATACTGAACGAATCGGAATTATTTTTTCAGTGTTGTAAAGTATTCATTTAGGTTTCACAATACTGAAAAAATGATTTCGATTTGTTCAGTATCGACTGAAATGAAATTGCTTTCGAATTGAGAAAGTACTCGATCACGACTGCCAGATTAGGCCCTAGGTATCTTCTGATTAATTACGACAGCACAATAAACATAGCAAGCAAAGCTCTATTAATTTAAGACCCTTTTTGTTAACCAAGCAACAACAATATTTTTAGACCATTGTAAAAGGTTAGAACATTATGACAATATAACATGATAGCACAACTTGTGAATACCCCAATTATATATTCAGAGTATAAGACAATAAACTAATTTCCTTAACATAGTATAAAAGTTAGGGTTAAAGCAAATAACAATTTTTTTATTCTCTCCATTAAATACATTTTCTTGCTAGTAAAATTTTCGCAATTTTTGTTATAATTTGATTAAATTTTTCTTAAACTGTACAACGTGTTAATGGATTTTATTTTTACTTATCTAAGAGCTTAGGCAAAAAGAAAAAAAACTTAAAATGGCTTATAGACCCACTCACTAACTGACATGCACGTACTGAAAAACATAAAAGTCCTAAAACAAAGACCTTAACTCATGACACTTTTGTAAAGAACTCTTGACCCTAACATCGGTGTATATGTGTTGGTTAGTATTAATATAGATATAAAGAGTATGTGTGTGTGTGTGGCTGAGTGCTTTGTGTTCATTGCATAAGTAAGCATTAGTTCAGAAAAAAAAAACATTATTGTTTATTTTCTATGTAAATGTAACTTATGCTACACCAAAATAACAAAAACCTAAAAGATTCTCCATCCAAACATGTTTTAATACGAGTATTAAGGTTTATATGTATTTGTTATGTTGGTTTTTATGGTTGAAAGAAAAATCTGTTTAAGGTTGCGAATGTCATAATTTGTATGCAAAAAGAAGCAACAGAAACAATAATATTTTTGCAACAAAAACAAAGCAAACGAAATTCAACGAATACTTGAGTATTTTGTGTATTTTTTTTTTTTTTTGTTACAACTGCAATGACAACAACTGTAGAAGAAAGTAGAATAAACGGCAACGTTAAACATGATCAGCGTTGCCGTTTTGGTTACTTTTAACCAAAACTGGTTACTTTTTTTCTCAATGTGTACTTGTTACTTTTTTTCCATTTTGGTTACTTTTTTTCAACACAAAAATAACCAATTTTTTGTTTTGGAGCAATAACTACCCGCTCCGCTTTTTTGACCTTTAAAAATTGTGTGTGGTATTTGTGCATCTTAAACCAATACTTTTTTCATCTAGTTAACCCTTTCATCCCCGAATTTTTTTGAGCAGTTCAAAAAAATTTTTTTTAAGATATTTAAGTTCGTATATGCCTAGATATGAAATTATAAAAAATTTAAAGTTCTAACTATCCTGGTTAAGGATATATAAGATGTTGCCTATAGGCAACATTGGGCAGTTGTGGGTAAACTTTAAACACATGTTAAAGATATTTGATAATTTATTTATTGCAATTTTTTTATATTTTATGTATGATATAATGCAAAACAATTTTTTTGTGGATTACAGCATAAATATACTCTGGATTTGCTGCACTTCGAACGTGGAAAGCCTATGTGACATATCTTGCATCGTCCTTTCGATCCCCATTCAACCCAGTGGCTAGTTTATATTTTATTTTTTACGGGTTCGGCTACATAAGATCTTGTTCGAGAGCTTGCGCTATCGGGTGGTGATGCAATTGGTGATGATGGAGAATCTAGTGATGATAGTGCTGGTGAATATCGAACGGTGGTTAGTTTTATATAGCTCCATCAACAGAAGCAAGATCTACTCCGATCATATTTTTTGTTATAGCAATCAACTATTTGCCATTCTACTATTATTTTCATGTTTATCATCAACAATCCCTTCAATCAAATCAGCCACCAATTCGTTTTCGTTCATGCATTGTTTTGTTTCCTCTATTAAATCCCCAAATATGTGAACTCCAGGCTAGTGGATGATTGCAGGAGGGCTTTAGGAGAAATCTTAGGGAATTATGTGGTGAGACTGTGCTGGGTACAGGGTCACTGCAACATCACCGGCAACGAGATAGCTGATGAGATGGCGAGACTGGGCTCGGAAATCGAGGATCCTGACAGTTTGCAGGCGGTCAGTCCTTCAATGCGGTTCTACTTTGGAAGAATTAGGGAATAGGCTCTGAGCGGGACTTATAGGGTGTGGCGGAGACGAACATACTGCCGGGTATCACGCACGCTGTGACCGGTGCTTAGTAGGTCAAATTCAGATGCGCTGCTGGGCAAGAGTAGGGCCTGGTATTATCACAAGCCACTGATAGGCAGGATGGCGGTAGGAATGGGAACTGACCTGTCGGATACATGTAGTTTGTGTGAATACCCAGAGGAGTTGGAGGCAGTTGAGCACTTGCTGTGCCACTGTCTCAGGCTACAGATCAGCAGGCTGAGGTGACTGGGTGGCAGATTCCTGCGCGAATTAGGAGATGTCTCGGGGAGCGGGCTCGATAATCGGATTTGTAATGGGCAGTTTTCTGTTTAGTAGGGTTGTGATTGGATTGTGCAGTCCAATTTCTTATCTTCCACTACTTCCTCTTTTCCTGTGCTTTCACTTTTTACTTCTCCTATTCTTTCATACTAGAATTCTTTCACTTACTAAGGCGTCACAATGGACCATATTGGTCTCTGGGTGAGGGTGTGAAGTTTACTTTCTAACCTTACTAACCTAACCTAAATTGCCTTTCATCTTCACATTCTTCAGCAGAATCATCCTAATCAAAATTAATAATTTTTTTCCATTTTTAACTTTGTCAAACCCATTGCACTCATTTCTAGTGAACAAGATATTCTGATGTAAATTATGAACATAATGGACCAATGTTGCCTATAGGCAACATTGTTTTTAAAAAAAATACTGAGGACAAAGCTACAACTTTTTTCTTGTGTTTGTTGTTTAATATCATTAACTAACCTGTTTTAAATAGCCAATTGCACTTTTTACACAAATATTTTTTTTTATATCAATTTCTTTAGTTTTTTTAAAAACACCCTTTTTTTCAAATAATTTGTAATACGTATGGTCGCTTAAACAAACAGTTCGCAAATGAACACCATCAAAGCTTATTGTATTAAATTCTGCACACACATTGCTAAGATGCATTTTTACTAAGAACAGAAAACCGTTATAAGAAAAAATTAAATTTTCGGGAGTTATACCCGTTTGATTGCAATGTTGCCTATAGGCAACAACGGGGCTGAAAGGGTTAAAAATAATTTTTTAGAAGCTTAAGCTTTAACAGACTATCAAGTGTAAATGGCCATTATCTGCTACTCTTCATGCTTCATATGGCTAACTGAAACACTTTTCTAGATAAACGATAAGGTCAAAGGCCCTTCCGATCCGATCCCGTTTAATATGAGTATATTCCACTGGGCTAAAATCATCTATAAATTAAAGATCCACCGCAAAATTTAGCTCAATTTTGCACTTTGATAATATAACACACAGTAAGAGCTCTTCATATAAAAAGAATGAAAGCTATAGCTCATAAAATTTTTAAAAATGACGAAAATAAGTTTAAACTTTGTATAGGAAGTGCCACTTCCACTAAAAATTTCGAAAAATTGTATATCCTATTGTTCTTTCCCGAAATCGGTCCAGCGGCTAATGAGCCTACAAGATACAAACAAACACAATTTCTTCTTAAGACATAATTTTAAACTGAAGTGCGAACAAAATAGTACTTTTGATACAAAATAATTTTGGTTATTTTTTTTCGCTTTTGGTTACTTTATTTTTACATTTTGGTTACAAAATTTTTTTGGTTGTGGCAACGCTGAGCATGATAGCCAGATCGGTGTTACCAGCACTAAGCAATAACCCAATAAAAAATGTTATCATATTGCGGAGCACTCATGGTACATTTAAAAAATAAGCGCTACGCAATAAGACATACAGAAATGCAGTAAAGTAAGTGAAGGAACTCTCAACAACTTTTATAAAAAAAAAAAAACATATCAAGTGCCACGGCATTTCCTTACAATGAAGCAGGTTTATAAGGGAGAATACTCTAAAATAACTGTATCAAAACATTCAGTGTGTAAAGCTGATCGTTACATCCAACAATTTTTTATGCGCTGAATAATGCGCTTTATGTGTCAAAAATGTATTGCTTTAAAGTGGGATAAAATGATAAAATTCATGTCTTCCGTAGGCGCAATGGTAAGCGAAACTTTTATGTTTCTCCCTTACAAACGTGCTTCGTTGAAAGCTCAATTTTTTTTTTTTTTTTTTTTTTTTTTTTGCTTAAAATTATACGATAAGTATTATACAAATTTATACTTTTGTACTCTGCGCTGGTTCCCTAGTTGGATCTACACGGTGACTATTTGGGAAAATTTTCAAAAAATAATTTTTCAAAACTTACAAATTTAAAACGGAATTTTGTGACATTTGGCGATGTCGAATAACTATTTATTTTTTACACAAAAAGAACAAACTTGCACATAATTAAAGTTTTTTTCACTTACTTTGAGTACGCGTCGTACTTAAATATTGAAGTACGAATAACATCAAAAAGTACTTAAAACAATCAAAAATTAGATGACTTTCGAAAACTATTGCATTCGTTATGTATGCATGCGCGTGTGTTTGTAAAAGTATGTTGTAGAAACAACAACAACAACAACACTAAACAAAAATTAAAAACCGATTTGCTTTTTTTGTGTAGACACAACAACAATACAAGAGGAATAACATATATTATTTTCATGTTTAAAAAGTAAATTAAGAAGCGATAATTCTCAAATTATATTTGCTAAATATGTTAAAATTATTTTGTCCAAAGAATTCAAAAACATTAAATGTTTAAATAATAATTCTTCAAGAAGTGGCAACACATATCCAGATTAAACAACCTTGAACCTTTTTTTCTTTATTTTATTTTTTATTTTTTTTTTTTTTGTTGTTGCAAAATTTCTCTTTTTCTTAACTGGAATAATAACAAGTACAACATAAAGTAGTTGTAGTTATACATCCTTTTCACTCCTTGCCATAAAACCTCGCTCATTCATTTTATGCATCGCTGTGTGTATGTAAATGATTTTTATTATTTTTTATTTTTTTCTTCTTAACAAAAAGCAGTTTTTTATATGTTTAGTTTATTAATGATTTTCCATGCGTTCACATTTCACACACAAACAACACATTCATGCCATTCAAAAACACTGTCAGCCTAAAATGTATGCCACATTTTTTACTTGAAATTATACGTTAAAATTTCTATGACTTTTACCATGCTGATCTCTTTTGTTTTCTTTTTTTTTTTAATAAACAATGAATGATGTGGTATTTTCAAAAGTTTTTAATTTTTATTTTATGTAAAATAATATTAAAGTGAATTTTTAATTTCATACAAAAAAGAATTTTTTTATTTCTTTTATTCAATTTTCCTAAAAACAATTACCAATTTAGAGTGTTCACAGTTTTTAAGATAAAAGAAGTAAGAAAGTAAAGCTGGTTAAAATACCGTCCATAAAATACACTACACCACAGACTTTAAAGATACATTTTCAAGAGTGTACCCAGAACAAAGTTCTTTGGGCCGAATTTTATAAAATATCTTCATCTATAGAGCAGGGCAAGTAGAAATATGTACGCATGCAAATATTCCCAAAAAAAAACTTAAAAACAACAATAAAACAACCAATAATTTTTTAATAGTTTTATTTAAACAAATCGTCAGCTCATTATTGGTTTGACGCATATGCCAAAAAATCGAAATGGAGAAAAACGACAATGAAGGTTTACACAAAGTGTTCTGAAAATATACCCGATAGAATTTTTTTTTTTGTATTTTCACCACTGCTTCTGGCATATGTTTTAAAGAACAATGTAGATTTTTGTGAACGTTCATTAACGACTTAGGAACTTTTAAGAATTTTCTTGAAAGTGAAATTATTGTTTTGTGCCGCATTCGCCACTTTTCTAAATGTATTTGTAATTTATATTGAGTTGTTGACATTTTATTTTGCTTTTACTACTTATTTTTCTTGCGGCACTGAAGCAAAGCAAGAGTGAAATTTATTTTGTTGGTTTTTGTATGAGGAATTTGCAGCATTCGCCAAACAGTGCCGTGTAGAGCAAAACAATACTAAGTAAACTTTAAAATTGTTGATGTGGAACAAAATAAATACTTATTATCTTAGAAAGGATACAAAATTTCGTGAAATAGGTTTTGGATTCAGAAAGGGGCATTCAAAATATATAAACCCCATACCTAACTAAATTTAAAAAAAAAAATGTTCGGTGGGTCAAACCAATAAGTAGCTGACGAACTTTTTATTATAAAATACAATCAAATGTTTTTTTCAAGTTTTCAAATTGTACTGATTTTCGATTGTCACCAGCGTTTAAAAAACTGCAGTCAAAGACGAAAAACTGCCATTTCTTTCACTTCTTCTTTTGTTATTGGCCAAAAAAAAAAAATGTTGCTTTTACTTCTTCTTCATTAAATGTAACAAAGTCGCTGTCAAAACAACTCAAAAAGCGAAAAGTTATACACAAATTATCGTTTTTTGTTCGACAGTTTTTGGTTTCGACTGCAGTTGTTTAAACCCTGATTGTCACACAAAACCGTAGAATATATTGAAAATAAGCTTGGAACAGCAAGTCGATGTTACTAGCGCATACTAACACATTGGCTTTCACGGAGATAGTGTGTCAATATATTTTTTGAGTTATGGCATTGTTGAAGAAACTTAGCGATATGTTGTCTTTATTCATTTAAAAAAATATTAACAAAATTGTTCACTAACCCTTTATTTAAGAAAAACGTGGGCCGATTTAATTTGTTTTTAGTTCTTGCTAAAAATGCATATGAAAGAAGAGAGCAGATAAATTGATATCCATACGTCCGCGTTTCTGTCCGACATTGTTTGCTATTGAAATTCAGCATGATCAGTGCATAAATTGCTGCGACATGAGCAAAACTACAACGCCTGCCTCTAATTTTAACCATAAATTCATTGTTGTTGTTTTTTTATGGTTTTTTTATTGTTTTTATTGTATTTTTTATTATTTGTTTTAAATGAATAATCTTAAACTGTGACAATCCTTACGATTCCAAACCATACAAATGTACTGGCCAGGGCTGCCAGATAAATTTGGGAGGAAATCGTCAGTTTCCTGAGAAAAAATAAGAAAATCGTCTTTATCGTTTCGAAAAATGGTCAAAAAAACCGGACAATTTAAAATTTAGTTTTTTTTTAACAATTTTTGTTTGGTTTTTATAAAAAAAAAAAAACATTCAAACAAAAACATAATTACTTCATACCCAGCTAGCATTTTAAATCGTGTAAGAGCTACTGGGAGTCTCATGAAGAGCGTCTTTGATCGTCGATGGCCGCATTTTTAAATCGTAGAAGATTCCTCACACGCACAGCGAAAAACGCTTCTTTAATCGTTGTGGGAATCGTTTAAGACGTGGGTAAAGATAATCCACCGAGACTTTCATGTCAAGAATCGTATGAGACTCAGATATTCTCTTACAACTCGTGAAATGCTCGCCGTATAATTGTTGAAAATATGATTTGTACAGGGAGTCGTAAAAGGTTCATTCGATGATGGTTTGAAGAAAGATAAACAAAGTGTAACATTGTTGTTTATGTACTCTGAAAATAGTCCAAGATTTTCTTAAGACTTGCATAATACAGTCTGAACTCTTTATAATTGGAAAGACCGATTTTGACAGCACGTTTAAAAGTGAAGTTTGCCGCTATTGTTAATTAATAATGGCAAATTAGCTATTTTTTTTTTTTTTTTTGGTCAATCTAGTTTTTTTATCTCTATTTTTATTTAGATTTTTTTATGGGTTTTATTTAACAAGAAAGCTATCAGTACTGTTCGTGACCAGTGCTGCCACAAGCAGTACAATTTTTACAACCAAAATTTTTGAAAAAGTTACCAAATGTGAAAAAATATAACCAAATTTAAAATACCTTTTATTAATTGAGAAAATCATTAAAATTTATTTTAAGTTGCATTGTAATACAAAGGTAAGATATTTGCACTTTATAGTAAAATAATAAAACAACAAATTTTAAGGTTTTTTTTTTTTGTTTTAAATGTAATTTTCTTTTCGATCGTTAACGTCCGAAATCGTTGAACTGGCTGTATAAGTCAAGAAAACAAAACAAGAAACAAAATTCTTTTACATATTAAAAAAAATAACGAGAAACTTAATTAACCCCCAATTTCACCAAGATCAGTTAAAATTTTTAACTTCCAGTTAACAATGTGTTTTGATAGCTATAAGTGATAATTAATTATAACTGAACTTGGTGAAATTAAGGGTAGATGTTTTATTTATTTGAGACTTTATTTATAAGAATTAAATCCGTCAAATTATCATACAAAATTCAGTATGTATATTGAAAGTTAATAAATTGAATATTTTTTAATATGTCGTTTTAAATAAACGAAAATTGTACTTCACAGTTCAAAATAACAAAAAAGGAAAATTGTGTTCTGCTTTTTAGCTATCACTGACAGGACTGTCAAATGTGGCGATTTTTTAATTCTTTTGTCAATGGAAATTTACGTTTGGCGATTGTTTTGGCGAAATTGAAAACGATTGGCGATATGCGAAATGTATTTATGTAAATATTTCTAATTTACATACATATACATCTAAATATCTAAATATCTAAATATGTATATCTAAAATATTAAAAAATCTTTTTTCTCGTGTTGTTAATATTTATTTCAAATTTATAATTCTTATTCACCCCTATCGTGAATAACAAGTGGAATTTCTGTTCCCATGAAATTTTCATTCCCCTCGAAGGGAAAAAAGCAATCGTGAATCTCATGTGAACAATTTTTCATGCTATCAGTTGCAGTGAATGTAAAAAAGAAGAAAATTAAAAATCATTGAAATTTTTGATTAAAAGTTAAAATAATAAATCTTAATAATTAGTATTGGAGGGATAGGTGGATTACAACGTTAGTTTTTTGCACTTTATAAATTTTATGTAGTAAAATATTTTCCAAAATTCTGCCACCACGTCTTTCACAAATCCGGCGGCAATCAACATGATGTTTTGCATTTTGTTGACCAATATTGTTTGCTTGCTAACCATATATGGCCCAGAGGGCTTGGTTAGTTTTTATTAAAATGAAATAAATAACTAAAATAAATAAATATATCGGTTTGTGCCTTATTAACGGATCTAGCCCTTAATATTCGATTTATAGGAGGAACTACTAACATACACGTTCTATTCCCTAGCAAAAATAAAGTGAGAAAATCTAAGGGAAATGTGAACAAATTACGAGGGAAAAAACTTTTCACGATAAGGGGAATTTATTCCCGTGAACATTTTTTCACGTTATTATTCTCCTTTGAATTACATTTTTTCATGGAAGCTGTTCATGATCGCAAATATGTGAAAAGGGGAAAAATTACGAGGGAAAAATTATTCACGATAGGGGTGATTATTAATAACTGTTTTAAAATGGTTCTATTTGATACATTTTGTGAATCATTGTAAAATATTTTGGCGAAAATAAACCAATTTGCCTTTCGGAGCGTACATTAAATGGGGAAAACGGCAGTCAAAGGTGTTTTTATAAATTAAAAATATTGCCAAATAATTAAAATAAATATATCTACTTTTGGAAATAACCTAAATTTAGAACATTTAACTTATATTCATGTTTTTAGAAACACTAAAACGACTTTTGTGTAATTTTTCAGTCATTTTCTGAAATCTATTCCCCATGTTTTTATGTACTTTCTACTTTAAGTACTACTTATCTTCAGTACTCTTAAAATCAAGAACAGTTACGCTCATTTAAAAAAAAAAAATTTCATATGTTTTCGAACATGGCCGTTTTTAATATAAAGAAAACAAATGGCAATATTTTTCTTAACAAAAATCTTAAAAATATTATTTGTTGGCAGTTTTGAAAGGATTTTTTGTTTTCGATAAAGTATAAAAAACTTTCGCTCATTGGTAACAAATAATGAAAAAATCATAGTACAGTACAAATTATTCGAGTTCGTGTATCAAAAAAACATATTCGTGCGTATTATTATTTTAGAAAAAAGTAACCAAAATGAAAAAAATATTCACATCTCCACATTGAAAAAAAATATAACCAATTTTGGTTAGAAATAACCAAAAACGGCAGCTCTGTTCGTGACACAACGTTGACGCTCTTGCTTTGGTATGGCATATCAGCGTAAAAGCTAAGCGAAAGAAAACGTTCCGCCTCCCGCTCTTGTTAAGGTAGGGCTGTTAAACATTCCAAGATTAAAAAACCAAATTGTCAGAAAACGTTTTATTTTATTCAGACTTTGAAGACTGAAAAAAATCGTGACTTTTTTAAAAAAAATCAGTAAAAGCAACTTTGCTAATTTCGGAACAAAAAATTGTCGAAATGACGATAAATCGTCAAATTTGGTAGCCTTTTTTGCACTTTTTTGGTTGAAATATATTAAAAACAATCCATTTTATTTATTTAATAACCAGCGGCAACAACAAAATATTTTATTCAATGGGACACTTGTAAACGAAATTTAACCAGGAGTTTGTATTGAATTTTTTTTTTTTTTTTTTTAATAATTTGAAAAGCAGCTTTAATTTTTTGTTATTTTTTCTTGTACCTTTAAAATAAAAATAAATGCGCAGCAAATTCCTTAAATTAAATTGCTAAAGGTAAAGAAGAAAAAGGTAATACGCCTAAAAATGTGCTATTTTTACCACGTTTTTTTTAGGTAAGCAATATAAATTAGGTTAAAAGTTTCAAAAGAAAAATTTGCTTATTTTAATAATTTGATGATTTGTTTTAAAGTCTGACATATTGTTAGGGGGCTTCCATGCTTCTAAAAGCCTTTTAACTTTTCATGAGGTCTTTCCAAACATGTCTGATTTCATGTCTAATAGTCTTATATACATACATACATACAATTACATACAATTTAAAAACATGAAAATTCATATTAACAAACATGAAAACTCATTTTGTGTATGTTTGGCAACCCCTCTTCCTTCTCTACCCCGATCGTCTACAAACAAGACAGACGTGTTTTTTTAGACATGTCTAAAAAGACTCCCTCTTAGTGATAAATGCGGGGAAACATGATAATTGATTGTTTAGACCTGGAATTTTTTAAAGAGTTAAAAGAAAAGTTTATATATTTTTTTGTCTTAAGTTAAAATAATATATTTTTGTTAATATATATGTATGTTAATGGACAATATGGTGCCGTAAAGGAAGTTTGCAAGTTTTATTAACTTTTTTATAAAACATCATATGTACTACGTTTATACGTAGACTTTTCGCAAATAAAAACTATTTTTCATTAACTAACTTACTGCTTATATGATGAATTTCATTTAAAAATCGAGATAAAACTGAAATTTTGAACCCGACCCCCTCAGATATCGATGAAATTTTGTTCATAGCTGAATTTGATCAATACAAACAAACTCTCATTTTTAGAAATTACTGTTTTGCGATTTTTTGGGCGTGACACAGTGGGAACGTTTTCGAAAAAACGCGAAAATGGTCGAAAAGAGCTCCATTTAAACTACAATAACTCAGAATCGGCTAAACCGATTTCCATGATCTTGGTATCATTAAAAAGATATTTTAACAGGCTTTATGACACGTTTAAAAAAAAAAAAAAGAAATACACTGTAAAAAAATTTATAACAAAAAAAAAATTTTAACTGACGAAAAAACCAAAAAGATCAAGGGTTTTTTTACAGTGTATTAATTTTTTAGAAAGGTTTATCCTTCATCTATACCATATCAAAAAATAAAAATGGGTTCTTTTTTAGTTTTTTTTATATAATTTTTTAAGTAGTGTCACTTCTAGTAATTGCCCTTATATTTTATAACAAAAAAAAAATTTTAGGTAACGAAAAACCAAAAAAGATCAAGGATTTTTTACAGTGTATTACTTTTTTAGAAAGGTATTTCCTTCACCTATAACATATCCAAAACGTAAAATGGGTTCTTTTTTATTTTTTTTTAAATAATTTTTTAAGTAGTGTCACTTCTAGTAATTGCCCTTATATTTTATAAAAAAAAAAATTTAGGTAACGAAAAAACAAAAAAGATCAAGGATTTTTTACAGTGTATTACTTTTTTAGAAAGGTATTTCCTTCACCTATAACATATCCAAAAAGTAAAATGGGTTCTTTTTTTTTTTTTAAATAATTTTTTAAGTAGTGTCACTTCTAGTAATACGTACCGAAAGTCTTTTTTGAACTTTTTCACGTAAGTTTCCTTGTTTAACAGTAATTAAATCTTGCGATCCAGGCATCATTCGGCTAATTTCATCATCTTCATAAAATAACTTGACTGTGCTTAGAGTTTCGGTTGGTAAACTACGTCTGCTCATTTTAAAAGGATTGATATCTGCAAACTTCGTTTTATTCCTTTGGATATCTTTACTTTTTTTGATACAATCGTGAGATATGTCATCCCCAAAACGATCTTTAATTTCTGCGTGACTCATATTGATTGGTAAGAGAGATAAAAGTTTTTGCTTTTCCAAAAGATTTGAGCTGTTCTCTATTTGATATTTGATGTTTTCCAAAATTTCTTCGTAAATGGCTTTGACGTTTTCAAGTTGCGCTGACAAATCAGATAATGGATCAGCTCCAAGTGAATCTGCTATATTTTCGAAAATTTGCAGTGATTTTCTATTTCTGTATGCATCTTGTTTCATATATTTCCTTTTAAGAGGCGACATTTGGTTTGGTAGATGAGGAATAATATGATCATTTATATTTTCAATGACTTCCGTCCTTTCGATGTTTGCATTACAAGATGGAAGTTCATTCAATTCTTCCCTAACTTCATCGCTAGGCGTTGTTGGTAAATAATTTGAGACTTCATTCTGCTCCACGTTGGATTCATTACGACTGCGCGCTTTTCTCAGTGTATTCCGGCAAGTTTCGCAAATTCGGCTACAATGAATGTTGACGACAGCTGGAAAATATTCAATTATATTTGCAGCCTCGTTTTCACTTTTTTACGAAGCGAAGCGCAACCCTTATTAGATATTTTTATGCATCTGTACTTATTGTTTGAATTCATATTCACTCAAATTTTTAAAATATACGCGTAAAAATTGTAATGGGATATCTTGGCTTCTCGAAACTGTTTATAATTATGAATTATGAATTTTTTGTTCTATATATATTTCTCTTTATTATGGGTAAAGTAATAAATGTTTATGACAAAATAGAAAATTATTATGAAGAATACATTGATTTTTTTATTCAGAATTTTGCGGAATTACTAGAAGTGACACTACTTAAAAACTTATTTAAAAAAAAATAAAAAAGAACCCATTTTACTTTTTGGATATGTTATAGGTGAAGGAAATACCTGTCTAAAAAAGAAAGTAATACACTGTAAAAAATCCTTGATCTTTTTTGGTTTTTCGTTACCTAAATTTTTTTTTTATAAAATATAAGGGCAATTACTAGAAGTGACACTTCTTAAAAAATTATTTAAAAAAAAATAAAAAAGAACCCATTTTACGTTTTGGATATGTTATAGGTGAAGGAAATACCTTTCTAAAAAAGTAATACACTGTAAAAAATCCTTGATCTTTTTTGGTTTTTCGTTACCTAAATTTTTTTTTTTTTATAAAATATAAGGGCAATTACTAGAAGTGACACTACTTAAAAAATTATTTAAAAAAAAAAAAAAAAAAGCACCCATTTTACTTTTTGGATATGTTATAGGTGAAGGAAATACCTTTCTAAAAAAGTAATACACTGTAAAAAATCCTTGATCTTTTTTGGTTTTTCGTTACCTAAAATTTCTTTCTTGTTATAAAATATAAGGGCAATTACTAGAAGTGACACTACTTAAAAAATGATATAAAAAAAAACTAAAAAAGAACCCATTTTTATTTTATGATATGGTATAGATGAAGGATAAACCTTTCTAAAAAATTAATACACTGTAAAAAAAACCCTTGATCTTTTTGGTTTTTTCGTCAGTTAAAATTTTTTTTTGTTATAAATTTTTTTACAGTGTATTTCTTTTTTTTTTTTAAACGTGTCATAAAGCCTGTTAAAATATCTTTTTAATGATACCAAGATCATGGAAATCGGTTTAGCCGATTCTGAGTTATTGTAGTTTAAATGGAGCTCCTTTCGACCATTTTCGCGTTTTTTCGAAAACGTTCCCACTGTGTCACGCCCAAAAAATCGCAAAACAGTCATTTCTAAAAATGAGAGTTTGTTTGTATTGATCAAATTTAGCTATGAACAAAATTTCATCGATATCTGAGGGGGTCGGGTTCAATGCATCTCGATTTTTACATGAAATTCATCATATGTAAATTTTCTTACTTATTTTTATTTTTATGTGATGCTGGATAGAAAGTTTATTAATTTGGTAGCACTGTATGCACACAGAAAAAAATAATTTTCATATTTGAATACGAAAACCGCATATTTAATTACAAAACTTTTTGAATTAGCTGCGATGACGGTTTTTGCGGTATTGATCAAAAAGTTTGTATGTATAATTGTTAAATTTTTAGTCAACAACCAAGTTTATTGAGTCAATAAAAAAAATTGTTGCCCAAAATATTTTTTTTCAACAAAATGTTTACTTGATTTGTTAAAATAAATTGTTGAAAATGTTGAATAAATCAAACAAAATGTTAATCGAATCTTTATTTTTTATTTATTAATGATTATTTCATAAATTTTTAATTTTTATATTTTTATAAAAACACTAAAATTTATTATGCGGGGATAAGTAAGTTCCTATGCGCATTTCACTGGTTGCTTAGGCCAGATCATCAGGAAACCTTTTCCAAAGACTTTGGCAAAACTAAATATATTATTCAAATAACAAATGAGAATTATGAGCTATTTAAAAATGGGCAAGAGTTGTTAAAATACTGTCTTTACTTTGATTCAAATATTTTTTTTTTTTGAATATGAAGAAATATTATTTTATTTCATTATTAAATATGTTTTATTGAGTGCTATTTTGCAAAGTGTAAATTTGATAAATGTTTTCTTTGAATCAAACAAAAAGTTTGTTGACCTAAAACTTGATTTTTAACAAACTGTGTTGTTAAAAATTGTCTTAAGATATTTTTTTCTGTGCATATAAACTTTCTATTTTTTTAATGAATAATTAAAAAATCAAAAATTATTGTGTAGTTATTTGTGAATTTTATTTCCATAATTTTGAGTTAATTTTATTTTAGATGTCATATGACACATCCCACATCGAAATAAAAACGTAAAACGGTTAAAAGTGTGGCAATGCTTTAAATCTAATTTGCAAATAGTGTCGTTAATTAGGAATTGCTTTCGTCCTTGCAATATATTTTTTTGCGAATAAGTGATGTGTTTTAAACGTACACTGAAAGAATTTTCTTCACAATACCAATGAATTTTGACATTAATCTCATTAAGAATTCCATTAAAAAGGAACCTATGCAGCGCTTCGTTGGATTAATGAAACCTGTTTCATTAAAATGTATTAAATGAAACATTACATTAGTTCTATGAATATTATTCATTGGATGACTACTTTCAAAAAAGTAAAAAAAAATATTTTTTTATTTTTTTACATTTTTTTCTCTTTATTTTATTTTCCTGTTTTTAAATTTTTTTTTTTTTATTAAATAATTCCTTTACTAATCCCGCGAAGCTTCTCGCTTTTCTGCATGAACATGAACCAGAGTCTCTGGCGGGAATCGATCCCGCGCTGATAGACTGCATAATAAAAAAAGACCACATAAAGAGAGAACAAAGAAAACTAAAAACATACCTATTTATGGATTGAAAGTTTTTGTTTCATTACTATAATGACAATTTTCATTGTCATAATGAAAATTTAAATTTATGAAAGCGTGCTTTTTCGAAATATTTGTATACTTTTAATTATTGAGAATATAGAGTTATTTAAATGTTAAAAATAATTTTTTTTTTAATTATTGAAATATGTTGCTTTCATAAAAAAATGTTTGATTTCATAAATTTAATGGCATATTACATTGGATGCATGAAATAATTAAATCTTAAATTTTTTAGTTAACAATTAAACATTTTTTTAAGGAAACCATAATTTTGTATTAATTTATGAATATAGTTATGTTTGTATATTGTTTTTTTATGTTCCCAATTAAAATTTTTTGTTTAACTTGGACAAACTTAAGTTTTCATATATCCAATGAAAATTTTTAACGTAATTACGAAATCCAATGAAGCGATTTTAACGAAAATACTTTATTATAACTATGAAATTCCATCATACCAATGAACATTTTTTATGAAAACGATTCATTAAATACATGAAGCATTTTTCTTTCAGAATTTAAATAAAATTTAATACAGAAAAATTTGCAATTTAAATCTTTTTAAAATTTTAATTTTAACTAGAAGTAAATAAATTGTATAAACTTTTTGAATAATTTCACTTAATTTCCTTTTTGTTGTTTGCAAACTTCTTCGACGGCCTCTTTTATTTAAAAGTTTGCATGTAAACATACACACCCACACATACGCACATATGTTTACAAATATACCCAGCGCGTAAATATTGTAAGGACCGCAAGTGGCCTCTATACTCTTTTATAAAAGGTTCGTTTCTTACAACACCCTGCCTTCAAAAATATGTTTTAGAAGGCATAAATTTCTTTTGAAAAAGATCTTCCAAAATACTTACTACACATTTGCTGCTCCCTTCTTTAAAGGCCGAGTCCAATAGAATTCATTGTAGCTCATACGATGCTTTTTTAAATGATACTAACAAAACAACGCAGGAAGTGATCATGACCGAGACTATTTTATTTTTTTAATTTTAGTGTATTTATTTTGTATTTTTTTATTTTTTTGCTGGCACACAATACAAAAATTAAATTGAAAAAAAAAATCAGAAAACAAACTGATAGCTTTCAATTACTCAACGAACGTTAAAAGTTGGCAAACTTTAGTACTTTGCGTTAATGGAGACATAAAATATGGGAAAAAACTTATAAGAATGTTGTATATCAACTAAGGTGTCAGTTGATAAAAGCGACGTCTAAAATACAAAGGATTTTATGTGACTCGGCCTTAAGAAGGGAGAAACGAATTTGTGCAGTTTTAATTATTTTGTTGTTAGTGGCTTTCGTTACTCCCTTTCATGGGAACAAAAGAAGTTGTTGAATTTTTTTTTTTTTGTTAGTGTGACAAATTATGAAAAACTTAAGTTTTTTTGTCAAAACGGAACATTGAGTACCGATGGTACATGGGACACTCTACTTTCAAAATGATCTGTTCTGACGAGAACTGGACGGTTGGCAAGTCTATGAACATAATTTTAAAACAACGCTTACAAATATCTTATCGTGGAAGCCACTAGGAGAAAAACAACACGTTAACCAACTGCTCTCGCCAACAGACACACGTCGTAATTTTGAATTTATAATACGACGAAAATTAAAATCTTGCCCCTTGTTTAGGAGCTGTTAAAGGAATAGCCAGCAGCATCTCTTCGAATAGCAACAGCACATAGGGGTGATTTGCCCTCGCAGGTAGTACCATCCACAAGTGGTTAGCTCTTCTGACGGTTCATGACACCCTTGTCCGCGATTTTGCAACACGTGCCCTCGAAATCATCTCTTTGTCAAAACAGCTGCATTTTGTGAGCTCATGCCTTGAAAAAGGCATTAACCTATCGGACGGATGGCAATTTGATGGAAACCAACCTTCTACAGAATAGTAAAACTTCCGCAAAGACAATCATCCTGAAAGATAGGAGGCTTTTCTAACAAGAAGCAATCTAACGGAGGTCCCAACCAATTGTCAGTCCGGTGGCATGCTCCCCGGGGGCTTCTGACTCCCTTGGCACGAGATGGATGGATGGGATTTCTCGTGAGCCCTGATCTCAAGCAAATTTTGAACTTTTGCCGAGATGCAGGTATCAGCTTAACCCGATTACGCTATAGATTTCCAATGTCCAAGAAAAGATATCGTCACAATATGAACGTCTTAATCTTCTAATCCATATTCCATATCTCTAGGATAGATATCCATAGCAGTACGACTGAAACAGAAAAGAAACCGCTTCCGATACCTCTCGACGTGGCCAGAAGTTTGGTAAATTTTAAATTTTTTGCGAATTTTAGGTATTTACCACATCTGTTTTCCCTAGTGGATGTAATATTAACAAGTGAGAACGATCTTAATGCTTAACTACTAGAATTGTCATTTATTCGATTTTCAACTTTGTTCGAATAATTCAAATAATTGTTTTTGTTCGTTCGATCAAACGATTAAATCTAAAAAATTATTCGATTAATCGATGAGAATAACCAATAAAAAACTTATTTTTACAAAAAAAATTACTATGCAAAATCTTCCATTCCATCCGCTATGACTTCTTCTTGTTTTGTTGCATAAAATATTTCACCTTAACTCCATATCGTTGTATTACTTAATTAATGTATTACTTATGGCAAATAAATCACTAATAGTTTAAACGCTGGTTTAGTTGAACTAAACCTGAATTGAAATATTCTGATTGCATCAATGCATGTCCGTGCTAAAATCATGGAAGAGGACATGCATTGATACAATAAGTATATTTCTTCTCATAAAGCGCCAAAAGAACTGTTAGAATCTCACCTACTCAATTGCTTGTAAAGATTTGTTTAATAAGAACATAAAATACATTGTTGAAATACAATGAATACTCAACACGGATTGAGGTTAATTACAATCAGGGCTATGGAAACAATATTTTTTAGCTTTCCTACATTTTGTATAAAATCACTAAAAACGTATGAGAATAAATCAAATTCTAAGCTTCTATTTAATATATTTTTTAATAAAAAAAATTGTTTGATTAACGATATTAATTAATCGATTTATTCGTTATGCGAAAATCGTCATTTAAAATTATTTGAACAAAAGTTTGGTTTTGTTTGATCGATTAATCGAATTATTCTTTATCGGTTGACAACTCTATTAACTACGTTCCCCGGGGGAGGCAATGTTTAACAGTTAAAGCTAAGGTTTTCCTTCTCGGGAAAGCATAGAACTTTTCTTTGAATTAAATGTATTAAAAAGTGCGCTTTGGTGTGTAACAATTTCCTTCGGTCGAAAATTACGATTCTTTCATGATGATGGATAAACTGGCGATAAGTACCGTAAAATATTACAAAAACTTTACTTTAGTCTAAAAATTTTGAAAGAATTTCCCAAAAATTTCGGTCTAGCAGCTCCCGAGAATATCAAAACTGCTTTCTTTTGGGAATTCCCGGAAAGTTTTTCCACATTCCAAACTCTTGATGTTTTTACAATTTTCATACATTTAGTGCCTATTTCACGATGTCACTCGAACGTTTACGTTCGCACAAATAACATATAAAACAAAAACAATTTTTTGAATTTTGTTTTTGTTTTTGTTATTTGTGCGAACGTAAACGTTCGAGTGACATCGTGAAATAGGCACTTAATTATTATACATATTTTTAAAAACTAAATTTTTAGAGAGTAAAGGTTCGTACAGACGATGGTCAGATCTTACAATATTGGTTAGCAGCGTTGCTTAAATTGCATTAAAATTGGCTAAAATGTCTTACAACTGTGTGAACATTGTAAGCTCATTTGTATTTGCTGAAGTGCAAAATTAATGCATCTGACAATCGCACCATTGTCAGAAAAATATTGCTGTTGGTAACGCCTGCTTACAATATTGTAAGATCTGACCATCGTCTGTACGAAGCTTAAGTTATAAAAAACATTCGATCTTCCAAATGATAGCTGGGTATAAATAAATTAATATTCCTAGTTCTTTGTCTGAACGTGTAGTATATGTTTGTGTGTTTTTAACGTATGTATTTCTATTTTTTACTTTTCTTTTTTCCCTCAAGAGACAGAGTAAAACAGAAAGGGCAAAAAAGGGTCCTCTTCTTGCTAATATTTGCTCAAATATTTAATATTTCAATCTAACGGTCAATTTTGTTTGCAAACATTAAATGAGCTGTTAAGCTATTGACTTTTTGTCCCCTTTTGCAGCACTTTTGGTTAAAAAAAAAAAATGGGCATATGGCATTGGCAAGACACGTACACTCTAACACCCCATCACATACGCAAATATTAATAAAAAATAAAATCAATACACATACGAAATTGAAACAATAAGAAGTCATTGGTTATATTCGAAAACGTGCAACGTATTTGTGTTAATATTATTGAATTTTTGCAAATTATGCGAAAATGAAAACGCCACTATTGAAAATGGTTATTGGAAATTTTCAAAGTATACCTTTTGCTAAACCATACGTTCATACTGTATACGAAATGAAAATTGAAAGAAATTCTGTTTTCATTAAATCGTTAAATGAAAAATAGAAGAAAAAAACCTTTATGTATAGTATCTATGATGTAATAAAGGCCTGCGAATATTGAACAATGTCATATAGCGACATGTGTCATCAATTCATGCAATGCCGATCATACAAGATGGACAACGACGCACATTGGTTGAAGCTCATAGAACGAGCGGCAAATAACAGAAGAAGTTGTGAAACTTGGCACATAGGCATTTTTTGTTTGAATCAAGAAAAAATGGAAAATCAAAATGATCCGCCCAGTTTTACGCCCACCTCCCATACAAAATTAAAATTAAATTTTGACCTACGGCATTGTTTTTTGGCACATAGCATTTTTAAAAACTCGTTATCATTTGTGTAAAATTTGGAAAATATCCGCCTACTTTTACGCCCACTTCCCATACAACTTGTATTGAAAAAGTGGCATAACTCCGTTGATTTTTGATGCATCAACTCAATTTTCACAAAAAATAAATATTATAATTGTAGAATGGGCTCCTGAAAATATATACCTGATCCGCCCACTTTTATGCCCACCTCCCATGTAAAAAACAAAAAGAAAAAACATGAATAAGTAATTTAATTTTAATAATTTTTTAACATCATTATCGTACTCCAATTTTTTGCTTTGCAGCTTTGAGCGAAATCTATTTATAAATGGGTCTGAAGACAATAAAAGATTATGCATTACGTCTTTATTAGTGGCTACACGTGCAATTCTTCGCGAATGGTGTAATCTATAGGTTCTATAGTCTTTATTCCTCGCTTCCTGAGCTTCCTCGGACAGCATACCTGATACAAAAAAAAATTCAAATTCAATTAAAGCTTATGCTTTTTTCAACAATGAAATATATAACATTTAACACTATTGACTAGTATGTACATTACATTATGTAATAATTTTAAACAGTAAAGAATTATGGCAACAACAACAAGCATGAACGAAAATTCATGTTTTGTTACTTTATCATTTTATAGTTTTTTTTGGCAAGGAGCAGGTAGGAGCAGCTGAATTTCTTTGAACTTTAAGCTGAGACTTCAAGCTGTAATTTGACATCTTTCGTTAAACAGCGCACCACAGCGCTAAAAAGATGCAGTCCACTGAAATTGATGAACATTAAAATTTTGTTGTTGTTTATATTTTCAACTTGTTCCAACTTTTTTTAATGCAAATCTCATCTATGACAATTGTTATTAACGAAAATATACAACAAAGTCAAATGATAAGTTTACTGTGATTGTACCAAAAGATTGAATATACAGTAAATTTGCATGCCATTTTAAACAAGCGAACATATATGAACTTTGAGCGTGTCGGTCCAAACAAAAACAGAAAAAACAGAAGTAAGGAGGAACATGTAAAATCGATTAAAATGGATAATCATTCAAAAAAGCAAACTTCGATCTACCAAAGGTTAAAATACAATTTGGTTAAAGGATTGATGTTTGACTATTGACGTCAGCAGTCGTCGATGGCTGCGAGTGTAAAACGGCAAATCCATCTGAGGAGATCGAGTGGTTGCGATCGAAACATGTCATGGTAACCTGCCGGCCAGGGTTCGCGCCCCGGCCACGGTAAAGAATGAAAGATTATCAATAACAATTTTAGTTAATTTTCATGTTGTAAAATTCCTTTCTTCATAGAAATAATTTAATAAGAATTAAATTTAATGAACTTAAGCCTAATTAAAAATATTAAAAATTTGGATTAAAAACCATAAATAGTTCAACAAAATAACCACAATACTAATTATTGTTAAAGCTAAGGCACGAGCTCCATGTGTTCATTTGTCCTTCAAGTTGTGCTGAGAAAGGTCAACAAGAAAAAGAAGGACAAAAAAAATGGAAAAAAAAAAAAAAATGTACTTTGGACTTTAAGAAAAATTCTTGACAAAAAGTATGAAAAAACAGAAGTAAGGAAAAACATGTAAAAAATCAATTAAAATGGATAATCATTCAAAAAAGCAAACTTCGATCTACCAAAGGTTAAAATACAATTTGGTTTAAGGATTGATGTTTGACTATTGACGTCAGCAGTCGTCGATGGCTGCGAGTGTAAAACGGCAAATCCATCTGAGGAGATCGAGTGGTTGCGATCGAAACATGTCATGGTAACCTGCCGGCCGCGGTTCGAGCCCCGGCCACGGTCAAGAATGAAAGATTATCAATAACAATTTTAATTAATTTTCATGTTGTAAAATTCCTTTCTTCATGAGAATAATTTAATGAAAATTAAATTTGATGAACTTGAGCCTAATTGGGAATATGAAAAAATATTTGGATTAAAAACCATAGATAGTTCAACAAAATAACCACAATACTAATTATTGTTAAAGCTAAGGCACGAGCTCTATGTGTTCATTTGTCCTTCAAGTTGTGCTGAAAAAGGTCAATAAGAAAAAGAAAGACAAAAAAATGAAAAAAAAAAAACAAAAACAAAAACAAAAAATGTACTTTGGACTTCAAGAAAAATTCTTGACGAAAGTACGAAAAAACAGAAGTAAGGAGGAACATGTAAAATCGATTAAAATGGATAATCATTCAAAAAAGCAAACTTCGATCTAACAAAGGTTAAAATACAATTTGGTTTAAGGATTGATGTTTGACTATTGACGTCAGCAGTCGTCGATGGCTGCGGGTGTAAAACGGCAAATCCATCTAAAGCTACGGTCAGACTTATCAAATATTTGACGAAAAAAACGGGACCAACAACCAAACTAAGAAATCATTTCGCTTAATATCAATATTTATTTTGAATGAAATACCACATCTTACAAAAAACAGTTTTTTGCTGTGTCTAGTAGTATAATTAGTTTATTTTGTAATATTAGGCTCATTTAAAATCTCACTAACTATTAACAAAAGTAGGGGTTACGCTTATTTGATCAAATATTTAATAAGTGTGACCGTAGCTTAAGGAGATCGAGTGGTTGCGATCGAAACATGTCATGGTAACCTGCCGGCCCGGGTTCGAGCCCCGGCCACGGTCAAGAATGAAAGATTATCAATAACAATTTTAATTATTTTCATGTTGTAAAATTCCTTTCTTCATGAGAATAATTTAATGAAAATTAATTTGATGAACTTGAGCCTAATTGGGAATATGAAAAAATATTTGGATTAAAAACAAAAAATAAATATATAAGGCTTATATTATGGAATCATAATATTCAGATATCTGGCAACAAAATACAAAAAAATTATCCAAATCTCTTGAACCAATGTGCGACGTATGAAGACACTGTCTAATTAATATATTGAAATTTAGTCTGTGCCTAGTTTTAAATGTAATTTTACACACATGAACATAGAAAATTAACATGTCAAAACATGGGACAAATGCGCCAGATGCAGCATGTGTTTTTAATGGTGCATTCATCTGTATGTCTCATTATATGCAATTAAATTGCAAATAGATTAACCCTAGAAAGATAATCATATTCTGATATACGTTAAAGATAATCATGCGTAAAATTTACGCATGCTTTTTGGAAAACTAAATTGTGGCATTTTGTTGATTAATTTGAAATAAACTAATGTTGATTACTTTTTTCAATTATTTTTTTATTATTTATTATCAGAAAAAACTAAAACAAAAAAACAACTTCAATAATTAACAAAATTTTTTGTTTACAGTATGCGTAAATTTTACGCAGACTATCTTTCTAGGGTTAAGAAAGTTATTGTTTATGATTGGTCTTACTTTCAAGGAATTTCTTCTGAAACTTTTTTAAAAAAAATATTTAACCGAACTTTACTGTTGTAAAATCACACAGTGCAACATTTTTGAAGTCATCGAAAGCAAACTCATTCCCGTGTGGAATCTCTCGAAGTAAATATCGAAACTAAAAAACCCCATTTATGTTTCGCTAGTTTAGCTGCTGTTCGGATTGTATGACATCATGTATATTTTGTCGAAAACCTGATTTTTCCGAACAAAATACAATTCTTTTAGGGCTATTTCTCGGAAACCAATTGGAATTTTGTGTTCCTGTCTTCGGCACAATTGAAGTTACTGTAGACTAGGTGAAAAAGAAACCTACCCGAAAAACTGCATCTACACTCATAGAAAAAATGCATCTTCATATTGATGATGCCCTAATATCAGAATTGTGACACAAATGGCATCAACGAGGCAAAAAGTTGCATAAAATGTTGTTATATTTTATGCGTTATTTATGCTATGACTACAGTGACATCTATTGAATACAGGGCTGCCAGGCACCTTTTTCCTTGTCCCTCAAAAATAAAATCCCCAAAAATCCCCAAATTAAAAAACAAAACCTTAAAAAGTTAAAAAAAATTTTTTGTGTTTTTTTCTGACCAAATTTAAAATTTTTTTTAAAAATAATAAGAAATCCCCAAATAAAAAAATGTTAAGTAAAAAAAAATTAGAAACTGGGAATTATTTCCTTTCGTAGGTTACTTTATATTATATTCAACATTTTTTATTTTTCGAATTTATTCTATGAGTTAAGACTATTACAAAAAAGCTTTATAAAATACATAACTGAAGTTTAACTCATAGAATAAATTCGAAAAATAAAAAATGTTGAATATGGTAAAAAAATTATTTTATTTTGTTTGTCGCGACTGGCTTCGGCATGTTGTTTTAAATTCTTTGTACGCGATTTCAGTGAGGAATTACAAGCAGAATAATATGCTGTTTTTGAAGACGAAAAAGCCAATTTATAAGAATTTGGAGCTTGTTCAATCGGTTTTAGCCATTCTTAAAATCAACAATAAAAATATATTGGTATTTTCGTCATTTATTTAATACTTTGATGCATTCCTTTTCCCAAACTTTATTATATTGTCTTTCATATTTACTTATTTTTGGGAAAGACATTTGCTTAAAAATTGTCTTTCAAGAATAAAAAATTGTATGTATTGTCAAGGGTTTTAGATTCTTTTTTTAAAACACTCACTCAAGAATAATAACATAAGTTAAGTACCTTTTACACACTCAACCAAAATAATAATCTTAATTAGGACCATTTACACCGTATTCGTTGTTAATAAGAGTAAGATAAAAGTTTTGCTACATTTTTTGATATTTTATATACAACACAAAGAAAAATCAGCGTAAATAATAAACAAAGCGAATATATATTAAAAATGTGTAAAATCCCAAAAAAATTTCCAAATTTTTTTTTAAATCCCTAAAAAATACCCAAATGACTTTCTTTGTCCTTTTTGCTCGCATGAAATCCCCAACTTTGGGAATAAATCCCTAAGTCTGGCAGCCCGATTCGATGTATAATTAACAATATTTTCATGTTTAAAATGTTAAATAAGAAGCAAAATTCCCATATTATATTTGTTAAAATTTTTTAGTTAAATAAATCGAATTTTGAAAGTACTAGATTGATTACGAAAACCATATCGGACATGTTGCTGGTGTCTTTTAACTAAGAGTTATTCTGTAAACAAAAGGCAGAGCACAACAAAACTGAAATAAGCTCGTGTTACTTAAGTCAATCCCCATGACTTATGAGTCATTTCTTCAATGTTACTGAGTCATCGCACTGAAGACATCTTTTATTAAACTGACTCCGATTCGTCATTTCTGTGATACCAATGTGTCATCCCATTGATGACGTAATTTCAACTGCTGACAATTTGGCCAAGTGATATTAAGGCTCACATTACAATGATGAAAAGTGTCAAAAACGAAGACACTTGTCATAGTACTGCTGTCAAAACACATCTGTATCATGCCTTTTATATCAGTGTAGAGCATTCCAATTTCTAAAATGTTGAAAAATTTAAATTTTTTGGAGCCAAACTGTGGAAAATTAAGAAAAGTAATCTTTAGAAAAAATATTCCTTATACAAATATTCCTTATAATATACTTTCGGAATATACTCTTCGGAACATTATAGTACTGCAAATTGCTTTTTCACATATGGGTAATTCCAAAGTGTTGAACGTGACAGTTGTACGCATCAAAAAGGCAATATTATTTTAAACAACAAATATTTTTACGTTATTTTAGCCCTTAAATTATAGCACTTAGAAAGGAATATTATCTATGCTAAAGTTTATGGGGGGCGCGTTTCTAGGTCAAAAATAACGGCAAAAGAAGTAGCGGTTCGAACGTGAAAAAAATAGAAGTAGTTTTTGTGGCTATGTATAAAAAGGGGTAATTCAGCGAAACCTGGCACAATTTTGTAGTCAAACTACTTTCAGAATTTTACGTAGCAATGTAACCTTTAAATGTCTTTGTTTTGATTCCAAAATCTTCTGTATTTTTTTTGTTTAAGCCAAAATCTGGTTCGATACGTGACATTTCGAACGTGACATTTTTTCCATAATAATTTAACTGAATAATGATTAAAAGAAAATAAAAATTTACCGTTAATCCGAATGTCATATTTCTCTTCGAACTCTTCCTTAGATAACAGACCATGTAAGAAAATTTTTTTGGACTAATTTTTATCAAATATCACCTCTTTTAAGGAAGATAATATTAAAGAAAACATGCAATAAAATATTCTCACAAATAAGAAATTACGTTTGCACAACTTTGCAGTCTGATTGTTCATCTTAGTGAACAAATTTATGGGTAAATTTATAAAATTAGTAAAATCTAAATATTTTTCTATAACAATATCGTAAAATAATAAGCTTTTAATAACTTTTAAATTTTCGGTCACGGTGGACCTTTTGACGGAAATGCCCATATTCCAACTGTATTTTACATCGAAAATTCGAGAAATGTATGAAAAATTTAGCAAATGGGGAAAACAACAGCAATACATTAATCAATATCAAGTTTCAGTGAGTAAGATTTCTCGGAAAGGGTTTAAAAAAATCGAAAGACATGGTATTAAATACAACAGCTTTGCAAAGACTGTATGTTTGAGTTGGCATAACACCTTGATTGAGTTAACACGACATAGATAATAATGAAACTTTTGATAATTAAATTTTTTCATAAAATGTTGAATTGTCAAGGTCTAAATAATGTAAGTATGTAAAAATAAAAAATAAAAGGTAAATGTATAAGAAAAAATCAACTATGGGAAAACAAATATTTTTAGTTTCTCTTTAGTCAAGGTTATAAAATTTACTTTTTATAGGAAATTTTAATTCAATTTACTTTTTATAGGAAATTTTAATATAATTTACTTTTTATAGGAAATTTTCATAAAATTTGCCATTATTCTAAAATTTATTATTTTTAAAAACAATTTTGATTTTAGCAGAACTGTTAATTTTTAATTTTTAATATTTTTTAATTCTGAAGATAGAATGTGGTGATTCTTGAAACATGTAAAAATCAACCCGGGTTCAAATCCCAGCTCAGCCAAAGAAAAATTATCAATAAATTTTAATAAAAATTCCAAGTTGTAAAATTCCTTCCTCAATGACAACAATTTAATAAAAATTAAATTTGATGAACTCAAGCATAACTAAAAATATTGAAATTGAATACCGATAACGATATAATTAAAATACCCATACAGATACCGAAATAAAAAAGTTTAAGACCGATACCGAAATTCGTTTCGGAATCCAACCTTGTTACAAGTAAAAAAAAAACTTAAAAAATATTATTTATTTGTTCAACTGATCTTTAATAAAAGTAACTTTGTTTTTTTATATCATGTGATAGACTTTCAGCCAAATATTTAAAAATAAGGCGTATTTAGTTAACATTCCTAAAATACTTGCACAAAACAAAGAATGTAAAAAAAACTTAAAAAATATTATTTATTTGTTCAACTGATCTTTAGTAAAAGTAACTTTGTTTTTTTATATCATGTGATAGACTTTCAGCCAAATATTTAAAAATAAGGCGTATTTAGTTAACATTCCTAAAATACTTGCACAAAACAAAGAATGTTTATTAAACTACAAAACAAATATTTTTTAATATTGTTACTCTAAAAATAGGTTTTGTTAAGCTCTTAAATAATAATACATAATAAAATTATTCTATAAATACTAAAACCACAAGCAAAGATTTATAGTCCAATTGAAGGGTTCATCAAGCAAATATCGTCTTGGAGCTGACTAAAAAATCTACAGAAAACACAAAATGAAAATGAATCTTTTAACCATTTTTGGACTTGTTTTAGTAACTGTTTTGGCCAATGCCAAGGTAACCAGCAAACCAATCCTCAAATCGCCCCATCGTTTTAGACGTGTATAATTTAAGTGTTCTAGAATCAGCTAAGATTTGTACAATGATTGAATTAATGTTTTATTAAATATTGTATGCAATAAAAGATTATGATAAAAAAACGAATTTATTGATTTATTTCAAATTATGGGCGGATAACATGAAAGGGGCCATGGTTACAGGACCTTAGGCTCTACAATAATGGTAATTTAGTTTATAATTTTATATCAAATTTTAAATTTTACAGTTGAAGCAGTCAGTAAGATGCATCCTAGTTGTTCACGTGGGCTGTTGAGTGTTGTGCGGTGTTGACCAGTTCGGTGTGAAAAAAGGACACTGTTGCCATCTGCAGAGTTTAACAACACATAAATCTATTTATTGGTTTAATAAAGAGATGTTACACAAGTTTGAATAAAATTTTTTCGTTTATTGTATGTTTTGTGGCGATTTTTGTGGTTTGTTATAGAAATGTCACACGCGTTAATTCTTCGACGTGTGTCGTGCGTTTAAAATCTTTAGCGCAAGAAAAAATGCAAGTTACGCAACGCGCGTTACAAAAGCCGTTCCTGTCAGCTGTTTTTTGTTAGTTTACTTATTTGTACAATAAAAAAGGATTCGACAGTATATCAAGATTTTTTATTTTATTAAATTTATTCATTTTATAAAAATATTGTATGTTTTTTAAGCTCTTTAATTTGTTTTTCTTTCATGATTCATAAATTATTCTTTTTTTTGTCAGCTAATGACTTGTCAAAAATACACAACGCGTTAAAAAGTTCAAAGTTAACCAACTTTCTGGCGCAAACGCGTCCAAATATTTTGCATGTAGCTTGATCTATGAAAATACACTAGTTTAACTTTTTTTGACAGAAGTCTCAAAGCGCGCGCGCTCTAACGCGTTTTATGTACTTCTACCTTAAGATTTGCTATTCCTTTCATATAATCGTGGCGAAGTTGCTGTAACCGCAAACCAAATGCATGAGTGTAGGAACATGCAAACAAAATAAATAAATTAGAATGACTTATTTGCGATTTTTGTTTTTATAAACAGTTTAAATTGGATATTTATGTGAAAAAGTGGCGAAAAATATTTTTTCATGTGTGCAGCTAACTTTGATGTTTTATATGAAAATATTTTAAAGCTGCCCAACAATATGAAAAATGTGCAGGTATACAAAATGCACAAGGATTTTGAAGAATAATTACAGAAAATATGTATTTTGGGCAGTAAAGTCAAAGTGCAGCTAACTTTGATTTTTGGTATGAAAATAATTTTAATATTCCAAAAATTTGTGCAGGTATAAAAAATGCATTAAAAAAGGAATTTGTATTGGATTTTAAACAATAATGACACAAATTAAAAGTTTTGTGCAGTTAAGTCAAAAGTGCACTTAAACAAAAGGCAGTCAAGTCAAAACTACTGTACTTTGTATATGAATAAGTACTTTATGTTAATTACAGCACCGTATGCTAAGTGTATGAGAAAATATTTTGTTTTGATTACAAACGATTATACAAAGTGCATAGAATTGTCTGAAAGACGGAAACTTTCTCGTACACTTTGTGCGTTGGTGCTAAGCAATGAAAAAGCGGCCATGCCTATATAAAAGTAAACCTAAATCGAATATTATTATTTATTAATAGATATAAAATTATTTAGACATTTAAAGTTCTTAATAGTATAAAAGTTATTTTATCTATATATGGCGTAACAAAATGTTGTTAGCCAGATTAGCACATTACTATTATATTGACTGTAATATATGATTAGGGTACATTCCTATTTATTTGGAATATAAAGATATTTCTAGTAATTAAATTCATTTAACAACAATTTTCTATACGTCAAACAAACTTTAAGGTATTTATATAGTTTGCAATAGTTCAAGCCGTTTAGTATGCTGATGACCTCATTTGCATTAAGCTGTCTTTTACCAAAATATTCCAGCCTGTATGTGTTGTATATAGGGCATACACCGATAAAGTGTTGTATGTTTTCAGGTTCATCCGAGTTACATATTGAACATATACCAACCGTATTGTTTCTAAAGGCTCTTGCATTTAGGTCTAGTAAATCACCTCTGGCTTTTATTATAATGCCAGTCATCCGTGCGTTAAAACCTTCTAGTAGAATTGGAATGCGATTAAAATTTAGTTGTGGATAGAGGTCGTGGAACTGTGAGTTAGATGCATCAGACAAAAACTCTTCCCTCTCTTTTACCATCAGTTGCTGGAGTACACCTTTCCAATCCTGGCTGATGAACGAGGTAGTGTCGTCAGGCATAAAGTTAATGCGTTCTTTTAATGATTCCCAATCGTTGAACCAGTACAATTTATTATTTATTACATATTCAGCCAGTATGCGTGGTAATCTTTGTTGATTCATTTTTAAAACTTTGTTAACATAACAGAAGTGTAACTTTAAGGAGGTGATAAACAGAGAATTTAAACCAGTTTCTAAGTGCAACATATAATTTGGAGTAGAGTTTGACAAGTGTAGCATTTTCTTTACGAAAAATCGGAGTAGCTTTTCAACATCTTCGTATTTCTTAAAGCCCCAAACCTGTGCAGCATATAACATTAATAACCTGGATGCAGCATGAAATATTTTTAATTTATTGCTATTAGAAATGGCTGGGTTATTTATATATTTGGACCATGTTGAGTTAATAGCGAGTTTGGAGGACGATAGTTTGTTATAGAGATGTTTTTTAAAAGACATTTTATATGTGATTTCTACACCTAAATATTTGTAGTAGTTCACTATCTCAATATATTCTTCACCATATTTCCAAGACAGATTTGAAGAGATCCTGGTGCCAGAGCGGAATACCAGTATTTTTGACTTCTCAAGGTTAACTTTTAGGCACCATGTCAGACAGTATTCACGTAGTTTATTGATCATAGCTTGTAAACCGCTTGGCGAGTCAGATAAGATAACAATATCATCTGCGTATGCCAAGATTTTAACATTCACTCCGGCCAGGTAATTCTTCGGCTAAGTCATTAGTATACAGTGAAAAAAGAATTGGACTAAGGATACATCCTTGTTTTACTCCAACCTCGACATTTAAGCATTTGGATAAAGAGTTACCGTACCAGATTTGACTTTCGTTGTTTTCGTATAGGCATTGTTATAATCTAATTATCTTAGAAGAAAGCCCTAGGCACGACAGTTTGTAGAAAAGACCGTTACGAGGTATGGTATCAAATGCGCATGAAAAATCCACAAAAAATGCGAAAGTATTTTTTCCATTGGCTTTGTTGATATGTACGATGTTAGAGAGGTTGAATAAATTATCAACAGTCGAATAGTGTTTTCTGAAGCCAGCTTGGAGTTCTTTTAAAATTTTATTATTATCGATCCAAAAAGATAATCGGTTGTGTATAATTGTGGTAAAGATTTTACATGTGGCATCTATTAGTGAAAGTCCTCGATAATTTGCTGGTATATTAGCGTCACCCTTTTTGAAAAGCGGTATAATGATAGATTTGCGAAAGTTTTTAGGTACTGACTCTTGTAAAAAGATTTTGTTATATAAAATAATTACACTGTGATAGAAATTGACACTTTTCTTAACCAAGCTGGGCACTTGTCGTTTTAACCAAATTCGGGTACGCTCAATCCACTGGTGCTAGCTGCTTTTTAGGTTAGCTCTTGTTTTCGAGATATACCGTTACATATTTCGAAAATGGAGGAGGTTGCATAACATATGTTCACATAACTCAAAAACGCTTTAGGTTATTGAGAAAACTAATAAAACCGAAATTTCGCAATAAAAGTTCCTTTAAGAAAGGTAAAATCTTTTTCTAATATGCGCAGTCGTTTTAGAAATATAACTTTTTTTTTGGAAAAAAAAAATAATTTTTTTATCAAAATTTCGAAATTTTTGTTTTTTAAAAATTCATAAAAAAATTAGAAAATGCAGCTAGGCTTCTAATTTTTTTCAGACATATAAAAAACGAAATTGCAAACAACACAACAACACAAGCCATAAATAATTAAAATTGTTTACCAACTTTTGATTTTATTCACAAAAGTCGAATTCAAAAAGTCGAGAATTTCATAAAACGCAATATTTGTATGGGAGCCCCCCTAAAAAGTGGTGATAATGGGCAAGTATGCCTCGAGAGAAATATTAAGGACAAAAAACTAATTGAGGTCGGTCATACATTTTAATCTACTAGGGGCGAGTCCTGCGCATTTATGGGACTTTTTCTTCAATATATTTCTAGTCTGCATTGAACATTTTGTATGGGAGCCCCCTTAAGGAATGAAGATAGCGGGTAGGTATGCTAGAAATAAATGATTGAGATGAAAAATTAAGTGGGGTTGGTCATACATTTGACCCATCTAGGGGCATACTAGGCGCAGCAGGGGCCAAATTTAAGAACTTCACCCATACAAATATGACAGTTTAACAAAATTCTTAAATTTGGCCCCTGCGGTGCCAAGGATGCCCCTAGATGGGAAATTGCGGAATTTCGGTTTTTTTAGTAATTTTAATAAACTAAACCGTTTTTGAGTTACGCGAATATATGTAGTGTAACCTTCTCCATTTTCGAAATAAAGGTATATCTCGAAAACAAGATCTAACCTAAAAAAAACTGTTAGCACCATTGGATTCAGCGTACCCGAATAATGTTAAAACACCATGTGCCCTGCTTGTCTATTTTTTTTTTTAAAGTAGACTCAGCTTTAGGTTAATTTTTAAAAAAAATTTAGTTACATTTTTGTTTTTAAAAATGAAAGGAAAATATATGAAACACTTTGGGAATAGAGTTTTTTTTCCCGGACTTTTTCGATTCCCGGGAAAGCGGGAAATTTTTTCAAATTTCCCGGGATCCCGGGATCCCGCTCTATATAAATAATACAAAGTAAATTTTGTTATTAATTAATGAAAAAAACTTTTATAAAAAAACGTAAGGGAACTCACGCCTTTATTCCCTATTATTATGCTTTTATTCAGTATTATTATGCTCTGAATACAAGATAAAAATATAACATAAACATAGCAATTTAATTCATAAAACAATTATAAAAACAAAATAAAAATTCAGGTACTCAAGATATAAGATCAAAAAGTTAATTAATAAAATACTTTAAAGAAATATATAACATTTTTTAATGGCTTAGGAAATAACTTTCTGACACACTCAAAGCGCTTTATAAGTCGTCAAAAAGTATATTCTTGATTTTATTAACTAATACCATGTTTCCGAAAAATTTCGTTCATTTTTTACCGAGGTTGGACAAATAGTCAAATAGTTGTAGCATGCTTCGGATTCACAATCAGAAGCAATTTTTTATTTTTAATAAACAACGTTTATATCAGTCAAATGTATGTCAAGGTTGATGCAAAAATAGCATCAACCGGACTGCTTCTTACAAACCTTTTCATTTCAATAGGTCCATTTGTAATCTTTAGGACAATGTGTTTTTCAAGTCGTATGTTGTAGTATCTTACACGAGTTGCCAAAATGTTATTTTATTTCGGTTTCCCCGCAGTTCACGGGTATATAAACCAACACAAATTGAAATTGAAATTGAAAATTTGTGTTTATCACCTAATAAACATATCGCTCCTTCATTGCATCATAGTCATATATCTAAATTTGAAGTAACTTTAGCAAAGTTTTCCTTCATACCTTCTCGTATTATATCTCAAACTGAACCGAAGTTATAACAAAATATATCTTTAAATCGGTACATTTTGAAAACTTTAATCGCATTTCGCCAAGATCGTTTGTTTTTGTAGATATGACTATGTTGCAATTAAGGAGCGATATGTTTAGGTATCTCCAATTTTTAAGACTTGTTCATGGACAATGAAACTTTATACTACCTGCATCTTATTTTGAATTAATGTTCCTTATTAACTCTTCACTTCACTAAATATAATAATTATCATCTGTTGCACTGCCCATTCTGCTTTAAGTATATTTATTGCATCAGGAGACATTATTTTAAATACATGTACTCACTTCTTGCAATTGATCTAATCCACAACCCATCCACAGATGCTAATTTTTAGAGAATAGAAAACTAAATTTCAAAGTATAAATAGCTATTATGAGGAATTTTTTATTTCCCGGGATCCCGCAAGAAAAATCCCGGGAAAACGGGAAATAAAATAATTGAAATTCCCGGGAAAAAACCCTATTTGGGAAGAAAAAAGATAGAAGAAAAAACGAAATTGTTTCTCTTATTGTGAACAATGTTTTAAAGAACAAATTTACTATCAAAATTATAACCAACAAACGTTTGTTATATTTAATAATCGTTTATGAATACGGTGGTAAATATGTTGTGTTAAGCCACATTAAAATATTTCGGTTTTTTCAGGATTCTTTGGTAATTTATTTAAACCAACATTCTTAAAAGTTCCAAATTTCATAGAAACGTCAAATTGCTACCTTCTTTTACAGGTTACCTAATAAAGCAGCAACATTATTCTTTGGCAGGACCTTTTGTATATTCAATTTATAAGTGACGAACTTGAATTATTTATTAGCATAATATTCGGATAAAAGTTGAGTTTTATTGGGAACAAGTTACCCGAAATGAATATAAATTACTTGTAAAAGTTTAAATTATTTAACAAAATGTTTAAATTAAGATTTCCAAAACCCCTGTTTAATGTTACTTCCTCAAACTAAAATAACAAAACCCTTGACATTATTTCTTTATTGTTACACGATTTTTGTATTAAAACATTGCAAATTAGCAATTACAAAAACATTTGCTTGAATTACAAATTAATGTTGTTGAAACATTAATTTAACGGTGACATTAGTGAAGACACCTCATCGTTATCATCACTCTTATTAAAGAAATTTCATAATCTGCCTCATTTCCGCTAAAGACGTGTTAACCGTGTTTTTTCTCCTTGTTTGTTTGTTTTTACCAACATTTGAACGTTTGAAGCAACTACTCAGGGGTTGTAGAAGACAAATAAAAGCAAGTAAGAATGATATCTTCGGTTGCGCCGCATTTTTGTTTCCCTTCAGCAAAGAACTAGTTTAATAATTTACAACTCGTGCTGGTAGTGTTTAGTTCTTTATCTATTCGTATTAGTGTTTTTCATACGGGAATTCCCGGGACAAAAATCCCGGGATCCCGCACAGTTTTCGGGAAATAAATCCCGTGAAATTTGCGCGGGAATTCCCGGGATTTTTTTAATTTAATTATGGCTACTTTTAGCCGTTAGGCAAAAATGTCTTTGGTCAAAAAAACTCATTTTGAGTTTTTGATTGGCTTTAGTTCAATCTTTTCAATTCCCTTTTGTTTGGTTTAAATCACTTTAGTCTATCACAACTCCTTCCAATCGCTATCATCTGCTACATCTATTACAAGTTTTGAAGGAAATGCTAAGAAAACTGAGTGTCTAGAGATTAAACAATGTTCCTTTGACTATAAAGGCAAACATCCGTAGAAAGGAAACGTGTTTTCTAATTGAAATCTTCTTGATAAAAATTAGAAATAGGGGGGGAGTTCCAAAACGTCAAAACACATTGCAGTGATGCGGTTTTGCTACTGTTTTAATACAAAGTAACCAACTATGTTGTTTGCTTTGTAAAAAAAAACTTTGCAAATTTTTTGCATTTAGAAACACTGTTTTGCAATCAGTTTTTTTCAAGATGGCGATGTCAACAATAATCTTTGAAAACTTGATGGGATTATTGGACGAAACACCTGAAAGCAGTAATAAAATTGTACAAAAATACATAAACAGTAAAAAAAAACAAACGCACTCTTGCCTTATATACAATTATAAAGAAAAAACCACAGAGACGTGTGCCAAAATGTAAACAATTTATTGAAACCATTGGAGAAATGCCGGATGACATTTTCTATAGCCATTTTCAATGTAATTTATTTTGCACAAAATATCAAAGCAGTAACAAAATTAGTGATACACAGTTTGCTTTTGTTTGCGTATCGATAACTTTTATTATACATTTAGGGATGTGTAACATTGTACATTTTTACACGGTTGCGTTTAGGAATGCATGACTTTGTTAAGTTGCATTGCAAATGACGTTTTGGAACTCACCCAGGCTTTAAAACGATTCGGTAAATGCTTATTGTGAACTTAAATCCTATTTTAAAACAAATAATTTGTTTAAATAACTTAACTTTTTTGGTTTTATATAAATGCTGTTGGCTTTAAATTAATTACGTGGCAATAAGTGCTTAAGTCTATTTGTTTAGTTTTATAGGAGAACAATTTAAAACTTTATAGGTGGCTTTTGGAAATTTTATCCGAATTTAATATAATCATCAGTTTTCTGCGGTTATAGTTTTTTAAGTTTTTATTCCTAAACAATCCTAATGTCACAGATCGGAAGTTTTTATTATTCCAAATGTTATTGCACATTGAAAAGAGATAACCAAAAAGTAATTTTGCTATAACTTTCTCAAAAATCCTACAAAATAATTGAAATTTTGCCCATAAGTACTTTTTCCCTTTTGCCACAGAAATCAAAAAGTTGAATGCATTTAAAAACTTATTTAATTTATCTCAAGAAATGTTATTTGTTCAAATAAATTAAATAATATTTCGCATCGATCTGTATTGAGCGGGAAAAATAAATCCCGCTTTCCCGGGAAATGAAAAAATAATTCGTATACTAAAAGGTTGGGTGGGGTATTATTAACATTTTAATGCAGAGGCTTCCATCAAGTTTTGCTTCTCTGGCCATTTAACAAACTAAGGCCCGTTTTCACGACTTAACGATAGCTAAATGTAGGAAGTTATCGAACAGATAATGAGTTTTTAATTATCACAAGTTCTCTTTAACCTTAAAGCAGGGGTGTCAGCGTCATACACAATTGTGTAAAACAATTCACACACATTCTTCACACGCATTCTTACGCTCTTTCATTTATTCCACGAGAGTACACAATTATTCGTCGATTATCAAGCGACGGGTGCACATGCGGCGGATGCTTACGTATTTTTTAAGAATAATTGTCTCTTTATTCACTAATACTAATAGAAAGTAATACAACCACAATTGACATCACTGCCTTAAAGTGAAGAATAAGCTAAAGAGAGGAACGTTCTACCTTTAACTTTTGTCGTAAGGTTTAGATTTGAGATTGCCATATTATATTCACATATTTTTTATATATGGCAACTCCAATTATACGTATATTTTGTAAATGTAAAAAAAGTACGTAGTTGCCAGTTCGTATTTTTATTTTGGCAAAAATAATCGGTATTTTCTTTAGTATTGCCACTTTTTTAAAAATGTTAAGTTTAGTTTATACAGAAGTTGTGAAAACGAAAAATAGTTGAAGGTAACTTTATACGTATATTTTGTAAATGTAAAAAAAGTACGTAGTTGCCAGTTCGTATTCTTATTTTGGCAAAAATAATCGGTATTTTCTTTAGTATTGCCACTTTTTTAAAAATGTTAAGTTTAGTTTATACAGAAGTTGTGAAAACGAAAAATAGTTGAAGGTAACTTTATTCCTCACTAGTGCTAAAGGTAGCGTTAACTATATCAAACTTTAAAGGTAAGTCGTGAAAACGGGCCTAAATATTTTTCAACGAACCCATAAATTCTATTTAAATATTAAGGAATATTTGCAAAAATAAACGTAACCACAACTTTCAGCCAAAGTTTTTTGTTGAATTACGATAATTGAAAGATATGACCGTAGAAAATTTTGTGCAAAAAAAAAAGATGTCTTCCCATGCACAAGTAATCTGTTATGGACTCCGCAGACCCCTACTAAGGAACCGTAACTTTTAAGCGAACTTTACTCCGCAGACCCCTACTTAGGAACCGTTATTTTTAAGCGTTACAAACTTGAAAAACAAACGCTCAATATCCTATTTACCGAACACCTCGTCCACAACGGCCATGAGTTAAGACTTCATGTTAAATTGTTAATATCTTAATGGTGGAGTATCGTCCGTACTCATGAATCAAAGAAACCCGATTGCGCAGGTCCGTTATTTTTGTGTGTGACGAAGAAATAGAATTTGTGTATGTGCATTTGCGTGTGTCTTACATTTTTTACAACAAACACTCATTTGCAGTCTATGATGGCGTAGATGCGCAGTAGAACATTTTTTTTTTTTTTTGTACGGCTGAGTGCGCAATCTTGTTTTTATGATTAATGGTCCGTACTAATGTTTTAGTTTTCCTAATGTAAAATAGTGTTATAAGGGTTGTCAAATTGTTTGTCACCTTCATCGCGAAATAGCATATTGAAAATCACCAAAAATTTATTTTCTTAGATTTTTGGTAAAAAAAATTCGGAAAAAAAGTTTAATATAAAGAAGTGTATACAAGTGTGTTTTACTTTTAAGTAAATTTTCCATATTTAGCCTTATTCTATTAGTGTGTTTATATTAAAGTAGACAATGGCAAAACGCTTAACATTTGTAATTCTAACTTGAAATCGCATAATAAATGCTCTGTAAATCGCAATCGCAAGAAGTTTGGAGACTTCAAATTGCAAAAGTATGCTGAAGGGAACTAGAATTTTTGTAAGAAACTACAAATGCAAAACGAGTAGCGTTTGATGCATGAAAATCAGTTTTTATAAGCGTGATTTTCTTAGTGAATATTAGTCAGAATATGGTGAAATTTTGTATTTATTTGAAGCAAAGGATAAATGTCTTAAAATGTGTATTCAAACTGGATATTTGGAAATGAATTGTAATACTAAAAGTCAACTCAGTCTTCTAAACAAATTACAAGAATTATTTTTTAAACTATTACCGTCTAATCCAGATTCGTTTTCGATTCTATATAAAATCAGGGTTTTCGAAAATTTCAAGTGAATATATCATTTTTATTTTTTTTAAATATTCTAAGTTAGGCTTAAAAGAAATTTTAGATTTTATTTCGTAAAAAATCAAGTCAAAATGCACAAAAAAAAATTCGCATTTTTTTGCCCTGGGCCTTGTTTCTCAAAACTACAAGTTTCTAAATTACAAGTAAAATATATTTGAAACAAAAATTGTAAAATTGTTGCTTTTTTAATGTATTTTACTTGTAGATTTGTAACTTGTAGCTGTTATAAACAGGGCCCTGCACTCCATATTGAAAAAATACGCTTGATACAATTATAAAGAACCTGATATCGATGCAACTTTTTTTAAAAAAAATTTCTGATTTTCTTTTGCTATTAATTCAACGATTTTTGCATACTTCCCAGTATACATTATTATGGGAATTATTTTAAAAATCCCATTTCATATGCAATCGAAAAAAATTCAGTTTTTAAAATTTATTTTGCAAAATAAGTTTTTCGGCAAAGATCCGATGATTGATGATAACTTCTAATAAGGAAAATGTGCGAAAATCTAAGAAAGCTTTTAAAAGGTCTTAAAAGCTTTATTCCAAATTTCTATAGCAATAATTTAATTTAATGTTTTCAATGTAATTATCTGGCAATATTATCAATATACCATCTACAACAATTCTACAACATTCGTATTGCGATTTTAAAATTTGTTAAAAATTCAAAGATCAATTTTAGCCCGTACTAATAAATTATTTCATATAAATATGTAAAAAGAAAAATAAAATGCGTTTTAGAAATCGCAAATTTTTTTTAATTTCGCCATGTCGCCAAACACAAAATTGCATCGCGATGCATCGCCAATTAGGTTAATAAATCGTCACGTTTGGCGAAAAATAGCCACATCTTGCAGCCCTGAGTGTTATCAAAGAAGAAGAGGAGCAACATTTCTGCTGTCAAGCTTAAACATGTGAAAACCCTAACATGATAAGTCTATACTTAACACTAACATCATATTAGTGTTAATATTAAGCATTCCATGTCTCTTGTAAATAACGTGTAAGGTGATGTTAGACATACTGAACAACAAAAAACAATTGAGCAAGTAAAGCAACACGTTATAGAGCAGATTAAATAAGTAAGCATACGAGAAACAAACTCAAATACAGAGAAATAAAATTAACACATACAAACTTCTAATAAAGTTTAATCTTTTTAAAATTTCTTTGGGGCTTTTTAATCATTTTGTATGTGATATAACATGTCGTATACGCAACTTCCGTTGCTTGCTTTGGTTTTTTTTTAAGATTTAAAACACACGTATAATTACTCACTTATTCTAGTGCAATAACTCGGAAAATCAACATTTTATTATGTTTGGTTGGAATTTGTTATATTGTGTAGTTCATGTCGCCCATTTGCTGCAACGTCGTCATAACTCGAAAAATTAAATGTTGGTATATAAAATTCATCTTTATATCCTTTATACTTTCCCCGTTTGAAGAAAAAGTGTCGTTACTTTTCTTAGTAGTGCGAGCAAATAAAACACTTTAAACACGTTTATTTCGAAATATATTTTTTTGAGTTATGATGACGTTTCCTACTCCATGGCGGATCTTAAACATAGGATGCCAAACAATACGTTTACCAATGTCTATCCAATAGTTCTGCTTACCTCTACAACAATACAAAAAACAACAGACATTTTGTTTGTGTGAAATTCCTCTTCATTGTCAAAAGCTTACTACTACATAGGGAAAACATAAGGGACAAAAATTCTTTATATGTACATGTATGTGTGGTAGGGATGCCAATACCGAAATCCCGAAATTATTCTTAAAATTAAGGTCCCGAATCCTAGGACTTTTATGTAAAAAGATTTTGGGTTTAGTAAAAATGTGCTAATTTTTTTTATCAACTAGAATTATATTTAAATAAACGTGAGTCACTGAATGAATCTAATTTTTCACTGGTTACAAAAAGAAGTCGCGAGTGACAAAAATATGTGCTAATCCGAAAGAATTATACACTCTGCTCTTGTTTAAGAGCAGGAGCTATCTAATCTCCGCTGCTTTAGGATGGTCTGTTCTCACAACTCGAACTTTTTACAAGTAAAAAGCTAGTTTGCAGTTCAAGAACTCCCTTTCCGCGAGTTTGGGTTTAAACCACAACCACCACATGATCCCCAAATGCACCTTCCCATAGGAAAAGCATCCTCCTGCGAAAAATATATCTTATGAGAGTATTCAACTTTTTCTTTACCCTCGGTTCCTCAGCTCTTCTTTCATTTACCAAGTTTAAGTCTCACCCTTGATCCAACACACTTCACTCTTACATATCCTCAGTTCCACGATCCTTCTTTCATTCACCAAATCCAAGTCTTCCCTCTTAAAAAAACAAACTTCACTCATCTTCATTCTCGGTTCTCGACTCTCCAACCATTCATTAAATACAAGTATCACCCATCAAGCAACATACTCCACTTTTCTTCACCAACACACATCAACCACCACTCCACCATTGAACTACTGCCGTATCTGATTTCACCGGAGGATGCAACACCAGAATGTGAAATATCCTAAAGATGATCCCTTCAAACCCCCGGGAAATTGTGTAGTAAAGTGCCACAAAGAGAAACTTTTCTTAGGTATTTTTTTACTTATTTTTATTTCCAAGCAGTTCCACTGTGCCAACTGTTGTACATGTATGTATTTTAATGCATTTCGTTTTATGTGGGTACGTGCAGAGTATAGTCGATGCGTGTTCGTTTGTGTCTTAAATTGCCGCATATTTCCCTAAACGTGTCGTATTCTACTGCGTTTTATAAACTTCTGTTTTATAGTCCATTTTTATTTAACTTCTTTATTTTTAATAGAGTCTCTTTATTTTCAGATTTTAATTGTAGAACATTAAAAATAATGTATATTTCCTGTGTTAAAATGAAGAGAGACCCTTAAGAATTTTATTTAGTTGTTAATATAATGCTTTATTTTCAATAAACGAAAAAGATAATTAATCAATTAATAGAATTAAAGGATGAAAAAAGGAACGAATTTAATTAAAAAATTAATATTATCAGGGAAACCAGAAATATGCTATAAAAAACGAGGTTTATGCGCATTAAATATGCAGTAAAAACTGGAATATATGCCCTGAAAAAAGTTTAAAATATGCCCTTAAAACATCAAAAATTGCTCATTTGAAGACAAAATATTCAACAATTTCGTAACAAAATTAAAAAAAAATAACCTGAAAATATTATCGCTTAAGCCCATATTAGGTTACAATTCATATAAGAGATGTTTGTGCCGAATATTATATTTTTGTCTTGAAGGGATTTTAGGTGCTTAAGGATGGGAGCGTTGGGCAAATGTGAACCGATTCGAAATAATAATTTGCATTTAAATATTTTTGGGGCGAATTTAATTTAAATACCAACATAATGGTAACGGACATGACCGATTCTCACCATTGATATAGACTTCGTCCATATTTGTTCAAATTATCTACAAAATTGCAACTTGTATTTTGCGCACAAGGTTAACATGAAAAAAAAACAGTCAGACGGACGGATGGGCATCGTAAGTTCACTTTAAAAATTGATTCTGAGTCGATCGGTATACTAAAAAGATTGATCTAGATTTCTATGTATTATACACATCGCATAACATTTATCTTAAATGAAAACGGGCTTTGTCTTACAATTTTAGAGTAAAAATTAAATGTAGATGGCGAAATTGAAGGAACACGTTGAATATACAGATACTTATTTAAAACAGAAAAGCCACCTGTTAAGCAGAATTTGAAAGTTTTTTTTTTTTTTTGCTGCGAAAGCTCTTTTAGGCATCTAATAAAAATGAACATGTAGCAAAATATGCCTTAAAAAGGCAAAATATGCTCTATAAACTTAAAAAATGCTGCAAAAATACTCGTTTAACTAAATTATGCACAAAAATGCTGCAAACAGTAAAATATGCAAAAATATGCACTAACAAATCAATGCCAAAATTCATAAAAGGCTCCAAAACGGATAAATATATTAAGGGTATTCACGTCACAAGTTGCACCCTTGCAAAAAAGCAAAAGTGCAAAAACATAACAACAACCACAAAGACAATTATTTACGCACAACGATTTGTCTGTGTGGTTACTGTTATATTTTTGCACTTTTGCTTTTTCGCAAGGGTGCAACTTGTGACGTGAATACCCCCATTGTTTATGCCTTCATTGGTCGCACAAGGAAAAACATGCAATTGCATATTTTTCGGTTTCCCTGAATATTATGTATTCCAAAAATAGCTACGACGTAGTAAAGGCCTGCATAAATGTATTTGAAAATCAAACGCACAACAAAAATCAAATGCATGTACAAAAGAATTTGCAGTAAAAATTGGTTTATGCGGTTTTGGGGCATTGTTTTCTAAAATAAAAAGAATTTACGGCTAAAAATTATTTGATTGCTTCTTTTCCTAATTTTTTTTTTCTGCAAAATATTCTCATAAATGACTACATTTAGCATTGGACACCGCAAAAAGTTTAACAAATATTTAAGATTTTTAATATTTCTTCAAACATTGCTTCAAATGATTGTCCAAGCAGCATACACTCCAATTAATATCACAAAATAAATGTACAAACGTAAAATTTTTACATGTTTTCCAAGTTATTTGTTTGGTTTATTTTGTCCTTTGGTAAAAAGTATCAAAAAAGAACTACAAAAAGTATTACATTTGGGTCCAAATGATACAAGAAGCTTGGTGAACAAGTTCTCAAGATACTTGTGCTAATCAGAGAATGACAACAAGTACCCATAAGAATAATATACAGAGGTATTTACCCACGCTTTTCGTTATTGTGTATGCACATATTTATAACGCAAAAAGTATGGTTATTACTTATACTTATGCACGGCAATATCTTCACGCAACCATATTCAGTAAACAAAAATACATGAATGTTATGCAGATATTATTCAATAACCATGAATGTGTTTTGGTTATCTGCCATACATTTAAAATATCCATGTTAAAAAAAATACCTTCAGTATTTTTGGCACTTCTGTGTAAAAATGAAAAAATTTTTTTTTAGCAAAATTCTGCTTTGATCACTTGGCAGGTATGGGACTATGTAAATATTTTTTATGATACATAAAATAAATTTGTCATCAGCATTGCCTATGTAAAACTACACATAAGCTCTATATTTTTATAAAAAATAGGACCACGAGGGGTGGAAAGGGGCAATTTCTGCTCTCCGAAGCTATCTAACAGATTTTATTGAAATTTAAAACATTGATAGATTCATATTTATATGGACACATAAGCTTTGTATTTTTTAGAAAATAGGACTAGGAGGGAAGCTCGGGGGTAATTTCTGCCTCTGCAAAACCATCCAACAGATTTTAATTAAATTTAAAACATAGAAAGGGGCCTACTTATATGGACACATAAGCTATATAGTTTTTTTAAAAATAGAACTAGGAGGGAGATATGGGGTATTTTCTGCCTCCCCAAAACTTTCTTAAAAATTTTAATGAAATTAAAAATATAGATACACAGTAGCTATGTATTTTTTTTTTTTTTTCAAAACTAAGACCACGAGGAGCAAATTACATGTACGTTTTGGATCGAATATTAAAAAAATTTTGTTAAACAGCAATTTTGACACACATGCAGAATAACATGTGACCTAAAAAGTTGACAAGTCAGATGTAAAAAACATGTCGCAAACGCTATACATGTAAATAAATGTATTGAGTGGTTGTTTCACTCTTTCTTATTAGCACAACATACAAATCCATACTAACAAGCATACATAAAAATCCATGTATGCCTTCTCGTGCCACTTATCTATGCTTTGCGGGTGTGACAGCGACAAGTGCATGTGTATGTGTATGGTAACTGCGTTTATATTTTAACAACTACAGTGTGTAAAATAAATTATGGTAAAATTAAAAAAAAAATAATCTTATTGGCTTTACGAAACTGTCATAAAAGCATACATGTAGAAGATTTTATTTGAGTTTTCTTTGATACAATTCTTGCTTTAATTTGCAAAACATTATAGCAGTTCACACTGAATTAAATTATTTTTTTAATTGATTTACCTAAAATGAGGAAATTTTTAATACATATTGTTTTAAAAAAATTTTTAAAGTCAAAGTTTTAAATCAGTTTAAAAAATTAAGTATGAAAATTTAATATGTTTTAAATTTATTTCCAGCCAAAACCATTTATTGTGATTAAATGTTAATAAAAATATTTGCGCTTAGTTTTTTCTAACAAATTTTTTTCTAACAAATAAATTAACTTTAGTTATAAGAAGAATATTGATAACTTTGTTTTTTTTTAATTACTTTCATTTTTTATTTTGCAATAAATGTTGTTTAGTTTTAAGAATAATAAATGAATGTATTACTATCTTCACTACACATTATTAAAAACATGATTGAATTAAAATTTAATTTACAAAAATAAAAATAGCCGTTTTTATAAGTATTTTTTCCCTGGTCCATATAATATAATCCATATAAATATGGATCTAGCTTATGTGTCTATATAAATATAGATCTATCTATGTTTTAAATTTCATAAAGATCTGTTAGATAGTTTCCTCGGTAAAAGTACCCTTTTCCGACGCATGTATTGGTTTGTAAATAGGTTGAGTAGTTCTCGAGTTATAAAACAGCTTAGTCAAATCTTAAAATGCTTTAAAATAATCTTGATATTTTTCTGAATAACAACACACAAGAACTTTTTCCTAGTTTCTAAATTTGTAAAATTGCATTTGCCATCTCTGCTCTCTCTCGCGCTCTTTATATTTACGTTATACTTACGGTAATACACATACGTATATGGGTATTGCAGATAGCTAACAGAAATTTTATTTATATCTGCATGTATACATGTATGTATACATTCAAAAAGAAGAATGAATATGCAAATACACATTGGCAGCGTATACCTATACATATTCAACTTTAGCTTCCCTGTTGGCCAAACTGCCGTCGACGACATTGTCGTCAACGATTTATGCACGACATGTCCTCTATCACTTAGGATTTCTGCAAGACAATTTTGAGGAAAATGTCGTGGACGACAAAATACTCGACATTGTCGAGTGCACTGTCTTTTAAGGAAGTTAATAAACGATGACATGACAGACATTGTCTTTCAAGTTGTCTTTTGTCAAAGCTTATCCACGACAACATGAGAGACATTTTCTTGTAAGGTATCCTCTATCAACAACCATACACGACACTATGAGCGACAGTGTCTTGTAAGCTCTCCTGTATTAAAGTGTATGCACGACAACATGACCGACAGTGTCTTGTAAGGTGTCCTTTATCAACTTCTAAGCACGACAATATGAGCGGCATTGTCTTCTAAGCTGTCTTCTAAACAAACAAACATAATTTGTTCCCAATAAAAAATAAAAATAACTGTAAAATAACGATAATAATAAAAAAACAACCAAAGCAAAGTGAAGCAAATCAGTCAGTAAAGTCTGAGAACTCAAAGACTAAGGTCTGATTTTAAAAATATGTATGTATGTCCTATTGTATATTTTTATTTTTTCGTTTAGGTTTATAGGCGACATTGTCGTGTAAGCTGTTACTCCTGTAACTTCATCGATATTGTCTTATACGCAGTCGTTGACGATAAAGTAGAATCCATTGTCGTCTATATAGTCATCAAAGACAATCTGAACGACAATGTCGTTCATATGGTCATCAACGACTATATGGACGACAATGTCGTGCATGTGGTCATCAACGACAGGCTGAGCGACATTTTCTCTCATTGTGTCGTGCACGATTTGCGCGACACTTGTTTGAAAATGTCGTTGACGATTTGCATTAGTTGTCCCTTAAGTGTCGTGCAGGAATTAACATTGTCGTGCACGAATCATTGATGATTCGTGCACGACATAGCCAACTGGGTTGTTATAGGTATTGGTATGTGTGTGTATGGTTTTGATCTTTACTCATGCATGTCCATACATGTTTTTTCACTAATATTGAAAGAGTACTTAAAATGATACTTTTGTCATTCTCTGGTGCTAATCTCGTGAATTTAATGAAGCCGAGATAAGAAGAAGAAATTAAAATGAAAGCAGCTATTAAATAAATATTTAGATTTGTTAGACAAAGTAATAAAATTGAAATATGAAAACCTAAAAAAAATGTAAGTAACTATTGTATGTGTGACCGCAAAAATCGATGTCGGAATTTTGTTCGTCTGGTCACGTTTTTGGGTCGCTTTTTTGACCCTTAAAAATTGCGTGTGGTAAATGTGCATCTAAAACCAATACTCTTTTCATCTACTTAAAAATTATTTTTTTAGAAGCTTGAACTTTAACAGAATATCAACTTAACCATATAAGGTATATACTTTAAAGTATATAAGGCCACTCTTAATGCTTCATAGGTCTAACTTAAACACTTTTCTAGATAAACGATAAGAGCCTTCCGATCGCACCACGTTTACTATTATTATATTTCCACCGGGAATATATGTATGAAAGATCTACCGCATAATTTAGCTCAATTTCGCACTTTAATACTATAACAACAAGACCTTAAAAGTTTTATATAAAAATGTTGAAAGCTCTAGCTCATTAAGCTTTTAAAATTGCCGAAAAATTATATAGCCTATTATTCTTTCCAGACCATCAGTAATATACTGTCAAAACTTTATAAAAATCGACCCAGAGGCTTATGAGCCTACAAGATTAACAAAAAAAAAAACAATTTCTTCTTATATGTACATACTTTAAACTTGAAGTGCGAATAAAATAGTACTTTTGATAGAAAATAATTTTGGTTACTTTTATTCGCTTTTGGTTATTTTATTTTTACATTTTGGCTACAAAATTTGTTTGGTTGTGGCAACGCTGATCTCAAGTTTATCAGCGAGATTAATTTACTGTTTCCAATGGCAACTACTGCAAAATAAAGTCGCTGTTTATATGTGAATTTTCCAACTGTTATGGGCTACGAAATTGTCTCCAAATAAAAGTAAAAGAAAAAAAAAACAAGTTAGAAAGTGTAGTCGGTCAAGCCCGACCACTTGTTGCCATACGCCACAATATATAAAGACACGTTTTCGAAAGTGTACCGCAACTGGCACCTATGGATCCGATATAAGATGTATCCATAGGTTATATGGTAGCCCTGAAATTTAAGTTTTTGTAAAATTTTTGAGGTTTTCTGTTCGGGAGGTACGCCACTTCTCCAATCGCGCTCATTTTTTTTTTAGAGAGGTTGTGTATGATCTGTATGATTTGATCTCATTTGGACTTTTTGGGTAAAATAAGAGGAATTCGTAGTTTTTTGCTAATATCTCCTTCATTTTCAGACCGATCTGGCTGAATTTCCATTGCAAACTTTAACGGAGTATATGTGACATAAATATACGGAAAGACGGACAGACGGACAGACGAACAACCAGATTGAACGTCTCTTCTCATAAGAATCCAGAATGTATACACTTTATAGGATCTAGCAAACGGAATGACAAAGTTATATGTATTAGGCCGTATTAGCTAAAATAAAATTTTATTTAATTAACATTCACATTGGCCAAACAACAAAAATATATGTAGATATGTTTTACCTTTTACCTTCGGCGAAGGGTATGAAAACAATTACACAGCGAGATTATTTTTGGTGTAAACATGAAAGAAAAAAAGAAATACACATTTTTGTTTCTTTATTTAATATTTTTCCTATTATTTATTTATGTATTTATTTGATATCAATATATTTTTGTGCTAAACATATAAATAACAATGACACTTTTATTTCTTCACATAAACAGCAGATGTAAAGTGTTGTGCAAACACACACTCATTTACACAAAGGAAATATTTTCATCCAAAAATGATATTTTTTACATTAAATATTAACTAAAACAAAATTGAAAAATTTTAAACAAACAAATTGATGTTCATTGTCATGTTCTTTAATAAAAGAAAAATTGTTTATTCTTCTTTTTTTGTTTGTTATTTATTATCGATACTTGTAACGTTACTCGGAACGTTTTTTTATAGTCTAGCAACCAGGGATGGCAAATTCTGTGGTATTGTTTTTAATGAAAAATTTTCTTTTAGACAAATTATATCGATCGCACTTTATCAACAAGAGGTTATTTACTCGAAATTGAAAAATTTTCAGTAGAATCAAAACAATTTTTTACTTAATATAATTTAAAGGCACATGGGCGTTAATTTCCATGAGAATGTGAAATGAAAATTAAAAACCTTAAACCTTTTTTTTTAAATACAATAGAACCGAAAAAACACTCAAACTTTACTAAACAGAGGTACTTAGAGCTTATTACAATTTATAAAAAGCAAAAAGCTGACTTTCTTGTTGATTCTGTTTAAGTAACTGCATTGAGCATTTCCATTAGAATGTCAACCACGACTCAAAAAATGAAAATCCTTGAAACTTTTTTTCAAATATGTTACAACGGAAAAAAACACTCAAACTTTACTACGCAGAGGTACTTAGAGCTTATTACAAGTTATAGAAAGCAAAAAATAAGAGTTTAAGCTGACTTTCTCTTTAATTCATTTTAAGTACCTGCAATTATCAATTGAAGCACAGCCGCGAATAACGTTGTAAGTGACAAAATACTTATTTTTTAGGAGAGCAAAAAAACGTTTTTAAAAGGCAGGATTACTTTTTTTTAAATATTTTTTTTTTTTTAGATTATCAAAATATATGATAATAAAAACTTGTATGCAAAATATCAAGAAATTTGAATGTAAAAAACATGCAAATTTGCAGTTTATAACTTTCTTTTAGTGGAAAAACGTTTCATATCCACAATCGCGATGTCATTTTAAACGTTATTCCAATTTACAAAACCATTGAATTGTATAACTTTTTAATAACTTACAACGTTCTTCCACTAGTTGACTACTCTTTGTATGTCATTTTGAGGTTTAAACAATCTTTACTGCACCATGATCAATGATTGTTTGTATAACAAATTAGTGACATGGATCTAGACGAGATGTGGCTTCAATAGAGAGCGATTGCAATCGCCGTTTGGCACAAAGCGCCTCTCAGTTACTTATTACAATCTCTCTCTGTAACTTATTACAATCAAAGCTTAGCGATAAGTTGATTGGTCTATAAATGGACCTGAAAATTGGCCTTCAAGGCCGTTCGATTTGGCACTCTCGATTATTTTTTGTGGGGCTACGTGAAGTTTTGTTTTTTGTTTTTTTTTTTAATTCCCTAAGCTAAGCCCTAATCCGTGACATACGCCCAGCATTTCTAGAAAAACTAGGCTTAAATTCGGCGTTAGAATGCTCTTCGTCAAGAACAGCCATGATGCCTAATTGCCCAAAATCATATTAAAATATATTTACCATATATTGATATTTCGAATTAAATAAATTGTTTGACTAAAAGCTTTTTACAGCTATAAGCTAAAAAATTAGCTTATTTTGAGTTTGAAAAATTTGCTTTTAAAAAAATACAAACTTTATAGTTTGAAAACCTAAATGTAAAGCTTGAATAACTATAACGCCCTAAAATAAATCCCATAATAATTCAACATTAAAATAATACGTTTTTAATAACTTAAGAATATTTTATGGTTACAAAATTAAAAGTTAAATAATGACAAAATGAACTGAATGAAAATCTAAAAAATAAGCACCCTAAAAGTATGCAAAGGAAAAAGGGGTAAAAAACTACTTAGTTGTGATTGTAACAGAACCCAAAAATTAATAAGATAGAACTGCCAAACAAAGTCGTAATAAAGTATAGAAAAATAGCCGTAAATCGAAATTAAATGTTAAGCTTAATTTTGCCTTAAATGTTAATAAATATCATTTTATGTATTTAGGTGTTTGGCATAATTAACTATTAGAATAAAAGTTATAAAGGCATTGAAAAAGAGTAATACGTTTTATTGCGAACAAAAAATATGCGTTCCAAATATTTAATGATTGACCTTTAAGTAGCTCATGTGTGTTTTATCTCTCGGTATCTGTACTAAAATATTTTATTTTTTTTACATAAGTAATGCCATCTAAAAGTATGCAGCTAATTATTGGTTATTATGAGAAACTTATTTCAATTAAACACATGCTTGTTTGCCAAATAGAACACACACAAAAAAAATGAAAGTTAGCCGTTATAATTGAAATGGAGTAGAATGAATAAATCTAATAAAAATTATTGTTTCACAGATAATAGTGGTCTAAATTAAATCAATAAATTCGTTGTGTTTTATTTAGCAAATAACAAATAAACCAAACAATGTGTTGCTAATGATTATAAAATAATATATTGAGATTTATTTTAAACAAAAAACTGTTTTTTGTTTCTTCTTTCTAAATTGAATTAGTTCATATGAATTAATTGTTGCTAGACATAAAGCCAAAATAATTGCATAGTTTTTTGGGTTATTATTATGAAAATTTTAAAATATCGCAAGCATACTTTAAAGCATATCGTGTGTAAATGTGTATTTTGTTGATAAATCTAAAAATTTAAATACATAATTAAAAGAACATATCGACGGCTTAATATGCAAACCTGCTAAGTCCACTTCTAAGTAAATTAAGATTTTGATGCCGTGTGCTACAGAAAGATACATCTAGTCGACCAGCATGTAGACTTTCTTCAATTTAAGGTTTGAAGTATGTAAAACCAACTATATTTTTGGTTTTCTTCTTAAGCTGTTAAAATTAAATATAAAAAGTTGTTTGTCTCTCCTGTAAAATGTGGTGAAAGGCAGTAAACAGGTTTGAATATTAAGCCGACGTTATGTACTTTATAATATGAATATCAAGTTTCCTTATTTCGACAATAGTTTAAAAGTTTTTTTTAGAAAAGAGTCTCATAAAGGAAATATATTTATCTAGTATTTAATAAAAATATAAAATAATAGACAATATGTATTTTGTTGTCAAACTGTTTTTAATAATTGTATGTACACGTTTTCTATTTGTGATTTTTATTACACTCAATTTACATGAGGACTTTTACGACGTCGCACAGTGCGAAATTCAGGAAGTTTAGCGGGACTTTATTAAATTTTTGAAATACATAAAATGCATAAGATTATTCATTATTTCGGTTGCTTAATATCCCACCTCAAAAACCTCATACTTAGTTTGGGGATTTACCCTGCGAAACAACTGCAAAATACACCTGAAAGTTGCATTTCTTATTCAATTATACTTTTTGCATACAGAAAGATTTTCGATTTGTTTCAGTTAATAGAGTGGTACATACAAACGGCAGTGCAGTAGGCCATAATTTTCACATAATTTATTTTATGAGAAAATTGTCAATTATTGGCATTTAAATAATTGCAAAATCGTTTCGTACTCGTGTGTGATTTGTTCGTGAAAAAAGTGATTTTTAAGAAGTAAGTAAATTTAATTTTTTAACTTCGTTGGAGACTTTAAAAGGTGATACCACATAATACCATCTTAAAACGCACAACATTTTAAAGGTATGTTTTTCCTCTATTGGGAACACAAAATATCTTCTGCGATATTTTGCGATCTTCTTTTAAATTAAACTTTTTCCAGAATGACTTTGCAAATTTCATTTAACTGTATTTTTCAAAAGTGGAAGGAAGAACCGACATTGGACGCCATCATTGGTTTTGTTTTGAAAAAATAGGCTTACCAGTGCTAACATGTGACGCTCTTTGCAGTTTAAAGGCAACGGTTCGTGCGCTAGTTTGTAAAATACAAAAAAGGTGGAGGGAATCCAGTCGAAATTTAGCATCATTTCTAAATAAAAATGCAAGCTGGCTTAAAAATAATGTAAAATTTTCAACTGCTGTAAGGGATGCATTGCCTTGTGGATCGAGGACCAATGCAGGCAGACCTAAAAAAGAATTTAAGGATTGTCATCTTAAAGTGCAAAACAGAAAAGTGCATCATCTTTTGCAGTCCGCTAGTCAAGACGAGTTAGCCAAAGGAACAGAAAATAAAAAAAGTTGCGGAGATGAAAAAAATACATTCAACAAAAATTTAAAGAGGAGCTTGGCTTGCTAATAGATATGCCAAAACAGCAGACCGGAAACACAAACGATGGTAATACCGCAAGGAAATTCTTTAGAAATGCCGAAAAGTCAGCCGAAATAACTGGCGTTAATTTAGATTTGATCAAGCGTTTTCATGTGCTGTTGGAGTGCCTAAATTGTGGTCTTGAAATTTATTCAGAAAAGTTCGGCGAATATGCAAGAAAAACTTTGGAGTTGTATTTGAAAGAATATTTCTGGTACTCAATGCCTGTTAGTGTGCATAAAGTCCTTTGTCATGGAAAGGATATTATAGCCTCTTGCATTCTTCCGATTGGAAAATTTTCTGAAGAAGCTCAGGAGAAACAAAGACTGCAGAAAATATCGCGAACTTTTTACTAGGAAAACATCCCGAATTGACACAAATACGGATTTATTTAATCGACTGCTTATTTCATCGGATCCGTACATCGCTAGTCTTCGTAAAGCACCTAAAACCAAGCGTAGTGAAGTTACACCAGAAGTTTTAGAGTTGTTAGAAACATTTTCAGACCCATGCAATGATTACGAGTATTCAGACGATTGCAATGAGACTAGTTCTGAATAGATGTTTTTTTAATTGTTCTATAATTAAAAACGTAAATAAACTCAAAGACTTAAAAAAAACACATTAATTTTTATTAAAAATTTAAAAAAATTACAAATAGAACTGGTTTACTGGTTTAAATAATTAAGTTCCGCTAAACTCAAGAAATTTCGCACTGTGCGTCGCTTTTTCGACGTCTCTTTTTGATTGTGGGCAAACGGTGTAGAGAAGAAAGAGTGGTACTCAAAACGACTAGTTTTGTGTTTTTCAAGTCGATTTTTATATTTCTCTATAAACTTTTCCTTGTTACGTTTTATTCTTTTTCCTACTTTGAAGTGTGAGGTTGAAAATACAGTGAAACATCGATTATCGGTAACAGACTGGAACGGGTAAAATTTTTGTAAATAAATTTTTTTTTTGTGTGTTTCTTATTTTTTGTAAATATTAAATGTATTTAAATAGAATCTGGGAGTTTATTTATCACGGTGAGTAACATTTATTTTATAAATTTTCATATTCATCGAATGTTTATTTTAAGTCAAAAACCAATTTATAAAGCTTTCATACTTAAATAGAAAATATGACTGGAAACTATTGAAGGAATAGGACTATTTAAGTATAAAGGCTTTATAAATTGTACTTTGACTTGGAATACACATTCGATTAATACGAAAATTTATATTAAAAAATTTATTATTATAAACTAGTTGTTTGGTCCCGGCGTTGCTCGGGATTTTCCAAATTATAATAAAAAATTAAATACTGGTGAAATCCTGTCTGAAATTGGTCATATCTTATATATAGATAATATTTAAATATGAGAAAAAAAGTAATTTTGGCAGAACATGTTTCTAGTACGTTAGGATATTCTCTTTCTTTGTTTACTAAAATTTTTTTTTTTTTTGATTGTTTAAAAACAAACGAAAAAAAGGATAAGTTGCTTATAATTTCCGATAACAGAGATAATGCCGGATAATAGAGGTAATTTAAATCAATGCAAAATTTTTTTATTTTCTGGTTAATTGATGCGGCCGGTAAATCGAATTACGGATAATCAAGGCCCTACTGTTAATAAAAAAAACATGCAACTAAAAATCATCGTACAAATGCAAAGGGATTTTGGAAGTTGCTTCAAAAGGAAAACAAGAAAAAACGACTTCGTAAAAGCCCTCATATAAATTGAGTGTTATTCTTTCGCTGATAAACTTGCATACTTTTGGGCATACATATAATACTAGTGCGATTTTTGAAGCAGACTCTAGGGAAAAACAGATATATGTACATATACAAATAAAATACCACCAAGCAGGGCTGCCAGATTTGACGATTTATCGTCATTTCGACGATTTTTTGCTCTGAAATTAGCAAAGTGCCAAAAAAAAAGAAAACTTTAAATGTTTTTATATGTTAAAGCAGCACAGAAAAAAAAATATAAAAAAATACTACATACTTAATTTTTTAGGTTTTTTTTCCTTAAAAAATTTATGGGGAAAGCAAAATTTGAAAGGAAAAAAACTGTTCACTTTTTATTGACGATAGGCGTGATTATTTGATGTAATTCTTTTTTTCTTTGCTGCCAATGTAGAGGAAGTTTTGAGTCTAGTCAATTTAAATAAAACGTTACATTTTCTGACACGTTCGTTTTTTAAACTTGCAATGTTTAACAGCCGTACCTTAACAAGAGCGGAAGGTGGATCGTTTTCTTCCGCTTATCTTTTGCGCTGATATGCAATACCTTAACAAGAGCGTCAACGTTGTGTCGCGGAAAGAAGTGTTAACTTTCTTGTTTAATTAAACCTACAAAATTATTAATTAAAATGGAGATAAAAATGCTAGATTGATCAAAATTCATATAAATTGCCATTATTTATTAAGAGCGTTGACGCCGCGCTATTTAGAGATGCTTCATACAAATTGTATGGGTAAAGATTATTTAAAAGAAACTCATAAGATAATCTTTACCCACATCTCGAACGATTCCCACAACGATAAAAGTAAGCGTCTTTCGCTGTGTTATGGAAGAATCTCACTCGTGTTAAAGTGTCTCCTATGTGAGAAATCTACGATTAAAAAATGCTCTAATCGACGATCAAAAACGCTCTTCACGAGACTCCCAGTAGCTCTAACACGATTAAAAAAGCTAGCTGAGTATGAAGTTATTAAATACAGTCGGGCCTTGATTATCCCTGATCCGGTTAACCGGTAACCCCGATTAACCGTGATGGCCAAAGATCAGTCTTTTATGTTTTTTTTTTTTGCACTGTTTTCAAATTGTTTGCTTCGATTTACCGAGATTACCTCTATTATCCGTGATTGCAGTTGAAAAATATTAGACAAACAACATTAGACGACTTTTTTTACGAAATTGTATTCTTTTTTTGCTTAATGTCCTTTTTTTGCCTCATGTTTTCAGTAGAAAATTTAATGTATACATTCATACTTATTTAATTTAAGAATGTTCATAAACTTCTTGAATTAATTTGTTTAATGTAAACATGTATGTAGACCAATGTTCACTTGTTGAATAATAAAAATATTAAAAAAATTGTATAATCACAAGTGTTATTCGATTAACCGTGAAAATCGATTATCCGTAATGCTTCTGGTCCCGACCACCACGGATAATCGAGGCCAGACTGTATTTGTTTAAATGTTTTTTTTTATAAAAATTGACACAGTAAAAGTCAAAAAAAAAAATTAAAAAAAAAAATAAATCAAAAAGTAATTTCAATTTTTGGGAATACAAAATTTTAATTTCAAAAGATTTTGTTATTCGTGCTTAATTCCAAGTGTTTTTATCAATAATAAAAACTGGGAATTAAGCACGAATAACAAAATCTTTTGAAAAAAAAAAAAAAAAAAAAAAAAAAAAAAAAAAAATAAATTTTAAGTTGTCCGATTTTTTTGATGATTTTTTTCTCAGGAAATTGACGATTTTTTCACAAATTTATCTGGCAGCTCTGCACCCAAGTTTATTTTTAAAACATATAAATATGAAACTTTTGCTAGGGAAATTAACAATTGAAGCACAGCCGCGAATAACGTTTTAAGTTACAAAATAATTATTTTTCAGGAGAGCAAAAAAACGTTTTTAACAGGCAAGGTTATTAATTTTTTATTTTTTTTCTTTAGATTATTAAAAATAATGGCAATAAGAACTTTTATTTAAAATATCAAAAAATTTAAAATTTAAATTACATGCGAATTTACAGTTTATAACCTTTTTTTAGTGGAAAAACGTGGAAAAACGTTTCATATCCACAATCGCGATGTCATTTAAAACGTTATTCCACGTTTCAAAACCATTTACTTTGTATCATTTTGTAAGTAACTTACAACGTTCTTCCACTAGTTGATTCTTTGTATGTCACTTTGAAGGCGTTAGGGTGCATAATTTTGGGTGATTTAAGGTTTAAACAGTCTAAAAGGGTAATGTTAACGGTTATCTGCAAAAAAACAGTTTTTGCAAAAAGTGGCTTTTACAACGTTATTCGCGGCTGTGCTTCAATTATTAAAAAGCTTTTAGTTAGTTAGTTAACTTTATTGAGACTTCATTTTTTCATAATACAAGGTTTGAGAACATAAGATTTTTGGATAACTTAAAACTATAGAGTATTATTTTAATTACAATTGTATATATTTGAGTATATGCGACTTGCTTATCGACATTAAATAGAAATAATCAAATTACAAAATTGATTACAAAAATATTTAAATACAAACAGTGCTTGCTCCCGGCTCTTACTTTTGGACGTAGAGTTTTATCTACTGTTAATATACTTAAATCTAAACCTTAAAACTATAACTTAAACTAGAAATAAAAAAGAAAACAAAAATCATAAAAAAAATTAGCCCCTGTGAATGCCGGGAGTAGTACGTGAATAAAAGTTTGGACCAGGAAAACTACTAATTTGTTCCTGTAAAATCCCAATTATTGAAAGATAATTGGTGTTTGACCAATTAATTCCTTGTTCAGTTGATAAAATGTCCCGAATTACACTGCCCTCAAAGTATGAGAGCCTCTGTACAAAATGTTTCATTAAATTTAAAGCGTAACAAGAAATTGGAGTAATGTTGGCATTTTCGTAAACAAATTTATTTGAAAATCTTTTATTTATCGACTTGTAATTTTTTTCTATGCATTTTCTTAAAATATGCCTTTCAAAAACTTCCATTTTCCTCATTGCTGTTTTTGAGATACTAAACCATATTGGAAAAGCATAGAGAATTATTGATCTTATACTTACTTTGTACAAAAGTAGTTTCGTCTGTATTGGTAAAAACTTACTATTAAAAAGCCTTGCAAATGCCCCTTTCACACGATTAGCCTTGGATAAATTGTAAGAAACGTGATTATTAAATTTTAAAAGCTTATTAATGTTGACTCCAAGGTATTTTATGCTGTCCTTAAATTTAATTTCAGTACCATTTAGAAATAGCTTTAAATTTTTGCTCTATTAAAAAGCTTTCCACAAGAAATACGAAAAGTAGTGTTACTTAGCAAGCTTTTAGTGAAACACATACTGGGACGATTGAAATCAAAGCTATCGAGATATAATTTGCAGCATAAAGTTATCATGGTGGCGGTGTGGAGTAGTGGTTAAAGGGCTTGCCTTCAAAACCAACCAAGTATCCCATTTTCGATCCCTGGCATGGTTTTCGAGTTTTAAAAAATTAATTGGCTTTAACTCTCCATCCAAGAACACTTCCCGATAGCTAAATGTAAGTTTTTAAGCTATATAAAATGTGTTCCCTTAATACCACTTTACTTGAACCCACATTAAGCGAAAACTGAAGGGAAGGTTCATCCTACCTGTTTGGTTGCAGTAAAGTTGTTATAATGGAACACTTTTTATATGTCCGATACAATCCTACCTTTAGCTAAAGGAAAGTTATGCACACGGGCCTTAAAAAATTTAAAACTGTTATATAATATTTTTCCCTATTTAATCTGTAAACTGTAAGTAATATGTATTAGGTTAAGATTCCTTTTTCTCTTTTCAATTCCATGTTGTATTTTATATTTAAATGTTCTTTTAAGTCTTTGAAAACATAACAAATATTTTACTAAAAATTTTTATAAAAAAAAGTATGAACGTTAACATAATATTTACATCAATAAACATGTATTTTTTTGAACAACAATGTCAAACAGCTGAAAATATTTCCAGCATTATCTTTTAATACGCATTTTCTTTATAATTTTAAGATAATAAAAAAAAAAAAGAAAAAGACATTTTTATAAACCAAGTTTTTATTGCCCATTAAAGAAAAAAAGTTTTTGTTTAAGCCAAAAATGTTTGTTTTTTTTAAAGTATTTTATAAAAGCAATGATATTTTTTAAGCCAAGCATTGCATACTTTTAGGAACACATACTAAACTTTACTAAATAAAAATGTCATAACAAAATATTTTGTTCCCTCTTTTAAGTAGCTTCTTTATAATTTTTTTTTTCTTTCTAGCAACTAAAACAAAACAGGAATAATGAATATTCATTTTTATTTAATTCAATAAAAACAATATTTTCTGGTTTAAATTTAAAGCTCAAAAGTATTTGCAATTTTTTGATAACCTTTCCTAACAAATACATTTTCCTTATTAAATTTTCAAAAGGATTATTATTTTCTACATTTTGCAATTATTGGGAAAATCAAGTTTCAATTTTATTAGGCCAGGTATTTTATTACATCCTGAAAGTAGGCAATTTATACTGAAATAAAATACATTTGCTGTAAATTGTAATTAAATTGTATGTTTTCAGATACATACAAATACAAGTTAAATTTTTCTGGTTATCTAATTAAATCTTCTGTATAATTTATACTCAGAAAAAACATACATTTGCTTTAAATTTTTTCAATAAAATTGTATGTATTTATATGCATATGAATATAAGTAAATTGTTTTTTGTTACTTAATTAAATCTTCTGTATAAAATTTATGAAATGAATTGAAGTGTCCCCTAATACACTTTACCAAATCAAGGTGAGCCACCCTAATAAATAACTCTCATGCATTTAACACCACACAGTCATTTAGTAAAAACAAATCAATGAACATTGGATATGATAAGCCATGAAACCATTAAATTCGTCACAAATGAATCCGAATAAAACATACATCTCACAAAATCCCGAATAAGACCCAGTCTTAAAAATTATTGGGGGCATTCCCGCACGTGGCGTAGGGTTTCATATGACCCGACTTTGCTATACATCCTTTTTTTGTGTTTTGTTTTCTCTTAACAAATAACATGCAACACGTAAGGCATTGACGTTATTATTGCTCTTTTTAAACAATGATGCACAGTGGCTCAGGATTAAATTTCATTGGTCAAAAGTTCGACATTTTGTTATCACAGAATTCCAAAATTTTTTTTTTTTTTTATTTCCTAAGCTTATCCCCGCGTAGTTCTTGTCTGCAGGAAATAAACCAGAGTCTCTGGCGGGAATCGAATCCGCAACCCCGGCGCTGATAGACTAGCTCACTACCACCTAGCCTAACGGGGCACTCAAATATTAATTTAATATGTTTTAATTTTAAGACATATTAAAATTAAGGTACCCTGTAGTAAATAAAATAGTCAGTTGCAAAGAACAATAACTATAAATTAACCATTTTTCAACTGACTACAAATTGGTTTAAATCTCATGCAGATATCAACCAAACATATCGCATAGAGGCACACGTAAAACACAAATAAGTAAAACAAAATAAGTAAAACAAGCATGCCATGAAGTCGAATGAAAAAAAAAATATATATTTAAACACAAAATAATAATTGAAAATAATTAAAAATTAAAACAATACAAATCTGTTTATGTACAAGAAATTATGTAGCGTATTTATTTCAGCACTATTATACATAATCAATTAAAGTTTTATATAAAATATATAAAAATGTATGTTTATATGTACATACATAAATATATTTTTTTGACAAAAATTTTTTGAAATTTAAATAACTTATTATAAGCCGACTATACTATTAATTAACTACAAATTGGTTGAAAAATAAGTAGTTAGTAGTCAATTAAAAAGTCATGCAGAGATAACCAATTGACTACAGCCTATGACATGCCTATGTTAAAATAATGAGTCGTCGACAAGGAAAAAAGTCACTTAATCAACAAAATGTGGTTATAAAAAAACCAGTAGGGTTGTTAAAGTATTATGTCAAAATGTTGGTAGTTGTGGGTGTGGCATGCTTTTAAAAACAAATATTTAAGGTTATTTACAAAAAAATTTGGTTTTTGCTTACAGCTGTACGGACAGACATCGGTTCACTTAAAGCTGGGTCTAGAATCAATATTTAAAGGTGTTACAAACATCGGCACAAGCGCTTTATGCCCCTCTACTATGTTGTTGTCTGGGTATTAAAATAAAAATATTCCGCATTTTTCTACTGAATGCTTAAATAAATCAAAAGTTTAACATAAACGTAAAATTACTTAACAACTGGTTAACCGATTTTATAAAATAATAAATGGAGAAAAATTTAAGAATTCATCTTTGCATCAAAGAAAAAATCCCAAAATATTTCTATCTTCTAAAAAGTTACATACTTTTGGCAGATAAAAAACGACTCTGAGCCACTGTGCGATGTATCCCATTTTTACAATGTTCTAACTAACAAACATCTATCAAAATATCCTTAAAAACATGGCTTTATTTTAAACGGAAATTGTTTCCACTATTCAAAAAAAAAAAAAATAATGGGAAAACTTTAATATAATATGAAGGCAGGGTTATCGATTGTCGGTTAAAGTCACAATGTTTGGGGTTTCCGACTTTTTGTGAGACATTTTAAACCTTCTAATTTGGCGACTTTTTTTTAATTTTTTGTTGATATTAAAAGCAGTGTTCGAAAATTAACAGAACAATATTTAGCGTTCGGCTCACACACCCAAGAACGATATCTATTTTTTAGTGTTTGTGTAAACGAACACTACCCTTAATACCGTTGTTAACTATTTTCAAGAAAGAGCCGAACATTATATAGTGTTCTCTTCTTCGTTAAAAAACAGAACGAGTAGACATTATATTTTAATGTTCTATAATGTTTCTTTTTGTACATTGATAAAGAAATGAACATTTAGCAACGACCGCAGCAAGAACAGCTTGTGTGTGTATTGTGTATATGTTTTGTTTGTGTAAAATTATTTTGCTGGCTTTTTGTTTTTTTCGTATGTGTATTTTGTTTTTGTAAAAAATGTATGAATTTTTTTAACAAGCCAAAAGGGAGCAGCGCACAACAGAAACGAACGAACATTAATGAGCTGAACCGAACACAATGAAGTTTGTCGGAATTAAGAACAGTATTATTTTTGTGTTCGAAAGATGAAAAACATGGAAACGTTATTTTTTAATGATTTTCCTACACAAACACTATTAGTGTTTGTCTTTTCCACAAATCTACCGAACTGAACACTAAGGAGCGATATTTAGTGTTTTTTTCGAACACTGCTTAAAAGCAAATTATTCGTCGCTTGGCTTTTTTTATTTATTTTTTGACAAATTGACAAGGATAACATAGTAGGTAAATTTTACGGAAATTTATATAAATTTATATATATATGTACACACATCTACACATAAACTCATATTTATGTAATAAAATATGTTAAAAACGACATTGCAATAAAGGTGGTTTTGTTTGATTCGTTTTATGTGTGCCCGAGTGCACCAGTTGGTAGTGAGCTAGTCTATCAGACCGAGGGTTGCGGGTTCCATTCACGCCAGATACTCTGGTCTCCTGCAAACAAGCGTAGAGCGGAATTAGAATATGAATAAAATAAACCCCTATATGGCATCAAAAGTGTTATGGTTTTAATAAATAAAAATACTTTAAAAAAATGTCTTGAGACTTTTATATTTTTAAACGACTTTTATGTTTGACTTTATTTTTTATAAAAAGAACTTTTGTGCCACTTTTAGAAAATTCTAACGGTAACCCTGTACGAAGGTTACAACACAAATTGATTTTCTAAAGACTATAAAGACTGTAAGATTTGAACACAGTATTGAATTTGCCAAAGAGACTGTTTTGATTGCTTAGCAAACATAATTGGAAATTTGGGGTTTTTATCAACATAAATATACTTTATCCGCTTGAGCCCTTTTTAACGGAAACGAAAGACTATTTAAGCCTTTAAACAAACGCCACTTTTGGCTTTTTTGTCAAAAAAAAAAAAAAGTATGCTATAAAAATTTATGTAGTGTAAAAACGTTAAAATTTTACAAGTATGTACTTAAAAAGACAATTTCATATGAAAGTTAAAACTTTTAATGAGGAGTAAGTTTCTAATTTATTGGAACAAAATATTAAACGCCACAACACCAGAAAACACTTGCACACACTTGGAAAAGTTCAAAGTCAAATTTTATCTATGGAACAGCTTGATTTCAGACATAAACAGGAAGATAGTGTTAGAAAAAATCACTTTAATTATCTTAAACGAGTAAGAAGGTATAGTCGGTCAAGCCCGATTATGTGATACCCTAAGCTTCAGTAAAAAAAAACAAATTTTTGCGAGTGTAGCCCATTTGGGCCCCATGGGCAATCATAGATTTGCCAGAACAAAACTATGTTATAAGATCAGGATTCATGTAAAATATCTTTGTGCCAAATATTATTTAGGGTATGTGGGAAACGGTAGCAAAGTTCTGTGGTGAATAAAAATTGTCAAGAATTTCTACGCACTAGCCCCTAGGGCTAATGAAATTTTATTCACCTCAACAGTGTCAAAATTTTACTTACATGAGTACTTTCTTACCGTTTAACACACACCCTTTTTATTATAACATATTATTTAATCCCCGTAGCTAATAGGTGGAACATAGTTCCTCTACAAACAGGCTAGTATTTCTTTTTTCCAATGCCAACCAAACCCTTATTTAACACCATTTACGCCCTGCTGCTAGTCCCTCAGATTCAACCAGTCTCCTCCATGTATTAGCAGGTTTTCCAGTTCCTCGGATACCCTGTGGTTTTGAATAAAGCGCAGTTTGAGTAAATGGTGTCTGGGGGATTTGAAAGGAAGTTGTGGCATTGAAAGCCATTTTCGGAAGTAGTACTTGTATGGGAGCTATGGTTAAATATGGACCGGTTCCAATGAAATTTGGTTAAATGATGTATATTGCAATCGATAACGTTTGGACCAATTTTAATCCAAGTCCCAACATAATAGGATGGCTTATGGGCACAAAGACTCTATTCCGGAAAGAAGCTTGTATGGGGGCTATGAGAAATTATGGACCGATTGTCACCATTTTAAATATGCTTGATCCTTGTGACAATGTACATAATTTCATAAAATTATCTCCAAATATTGCGACCTGTGCCTTGTCCACAAGGTTTACATGGACAGCCAGCCAGCCGGACGGACATCGTTAGATCGACTCAGAAAGTGATTCTGAGTCGATCAGTATACTTTAAGGTGGTTTTCTAGGACCAATATTTTAAGGTGTTCTAAACATCAGCACATACGCATAATACTCTCTCCACTAACTACAGAGCTGATAGACAACGTGTGTATGTATGTAGCTAGTGCTCTTTAATAGGATTTAATCTTAAAATACACATCATGAAGATTAAATAAACAAATAAAGCAACTAATCATATTTTACTCCTTAAAATATGTTACAGAATTTATATGGATACATGTAATCAAGTATGCAATGAAGTTTGTTTTTTGTTTGTCTTCCTTGTACGTAACGACAGCAACAGACAAGTTACTCAAATAACGAACACAGCTATAAGGCAGAACTCAAAAAAAAAAAAAAAAAACAAAGAAAAATAAATTATTAAACAAACTTTGTTTATGCATCATTATTAATAACGACGCAAAAAAAGCACATTTGGCTTTTTTCCATATTTCAGTAAGTTTTTTTTTCAACATTTAATTTACAATATTGTAGCGATAAGTTTTAATAAAAAAGTTTAAAAATTATTTCTTTGAATATTTAACAGAAGTTTGACTTGTTTGAGTACTTTATTTCTTCAGAAGTTTCTGTGATAGTCGTTTTTTATTTAACAAAAAGTTTCTTTAAAAAAATATGTATGTACATACACACTTAAAATTTTTAATGTAAATAATTGTAAGAAATTTGTCCTTTATAAGTTAAAATTTGTCTTTTGGTCTTAAACATAATTTATATTAAAGAAAAATTTTTCATTGCTTATTTCATTTTTAAATTCCTTATACTAACGACTTTTAAATAATATGAAGTTTCTTTGTTAAACAATTCTAAATTTGTATTTTTTTAATTGAATCAAATTTCAATACAAAAAAAAACTTTTTAAACTTTCTAGTCAATATTCCAAGGAGCACCTGCCATTTCAAAGAGATAAATTTCTTTCATTTAATTACACAATGTCTTAGCAACTGAATAATTGTCTAAGGTGAACTTAAATGTTTTTAACCTTTTAGGTTAAAAAAAAATTTATCCTTTTCAACAAATTTTTGCTAAAATAAGAATGAACACAAAGGAAAAATTTGTTTTTTTAATAACAATCAATACGAAGTAAAAATATCAATAAATATGTAAATGAGAGCAAAGTTTTAATTCAGTATTTTTAAAACTATTTGCTTTAAGGTCAAAATTTAAACATTAAAAGTAATTTCGAAAATTCTTCACTCGGCAAATATTAAGGAAAACAATAATTATCCTTATTTTTACAAAGAACAATGAAACAGCAACGCTTTTAGGTAACATTTTATTATACGATCTTTTGTTCGAAATTGCGAAAATGCGATTTATAGTTTAACCTCTTCATTTTAATTGATTTTATATATTCAGATAAACCTTATTTTTTATTAATTTTACAAATAAAAATGAAACAGTAGAGTTTTTAGATTAAATTGCAATATACGAACTTTTGTTCGAAATTTCGACAAATAAATTAGAAGTTGCTGCCTCCTGAGTTTTATTGATTTTGTATAGATAAACATAATTGTTCCTTATTTTTACAATAAACAATGAAAAAGTAAACCTTCTAGATAAATTTTAATATTCGAATTTATTTTCGAAATTTCGAAAATTGGATTAAAGTTTTTACGCACTGATATTTGTTGATTTTGTATATTCAGATAAATATGAATTTTGCTTGATTAAAAAAAAAAAATTAAAAAAAAAGAGCTTCTAGATAAAATTTTAATATTCGAACTTATGTTCGAAATTTCGAAAAAAATTATAAAAGTCTTTACCCACTGATTTTCTATATACAGAATTACAAATATTTTCGCAATTAAAAATAAAGCTTTTAGATAAATTTTTATATTCGAACTTATGTTTGAAATTTTATAAATTCGATAAAAGTTTCTACCCACTGATTAGCACAAATTTTTCTTAGTTTTACAATAAACAATTTAATAGTAAAGTTTTTAGATAAAATTTCAATAAAAGAACTTATATTCGAAAATTCGAACATTTAATTAATGTTTTTTCCCACTGATTTCTATTGATTACCTATATTGAGAATAACATAGATTTTCCTAAATTTACAATACGCTATTATGAACACAGCTTTTAAATGCAATCTTAAATTTTGAAATTATGTTCGAAAATTCATAAATTCGATAACCTCCTAATTTTTATTGATTGTGTTTATTTAAATAAAAATACATTTTCTTAAATTTTAAAAAATTAAAAAGTAGAGCTTCTAGATAAACTTTTAATATTCGAACTTATGTTTGAAATTCCGAAAATTCGATAAAAGTGTCTTCCTCTTGGTGTTAATTGATTGTATATATTCAGATAAACATACCTTTTTCTTAATTTTACAAAATAATATTAAACAGTAAAGCTTTAAGGTCAAAATTTAATATTCGAGCTTATGTCCGAAATTTGCGAAAATTTTTCAAAGTGATTTTCATGGATTGTTTATATTTAAATAAACATAAATTATCCTTAATTTTACAATATGTAAATAATTAAAAAGTAGAGCTTTGAAATAAAATTTTACGATTCGAACTTTTGTTCGAATTTTATAAATTCGATAAAAGTTTCTACCTACTGATTTTTAAGGATTCTGTATATTTAGACAAACATAAATTTTCTTTAATTTTAAAACAATTAAAAGTAGATATTCTAGACAAAATTTTAATATTCGAATTTATGTTCAAAAATTCGATTAAAGTTTCTACCTCATAATTTTTATTGATTGTGTATGTTCAGATGAACATAAATGTTACTTAATTTTACAATAAACAATTAAAAAGTTCGTTTCTAAAGTAAAATATTAATATTCGAAATTATGTTCGAATTAATGTTATTAAAAGTGTTACCTCTTGATTTTTATTGATTTTACATCGAACTTCAGAAAAATTGTAAAATTTTTAATAAAAAAGCTTCAATTGAAATTTAACAAAAAAAAGCACGAATTAAATTTTGAAAGTTTACAAAAATGTTCTAATTTTTTCACAAAATTATTATAAATTATATATAATTATTATAATTTAGAAGTAAAAGTTTAAACTAAACATATAATAATAAAAAATATTTGAAAAGCCAATAAAAAATTAATAATAGATTAGTTTGATCTGAAATCAAATTTTAGTTGCAATTAGCAAGATTTGCTAAAATATTAAATTTTCAAAACTCATACTTTATAAAACGTTTCAAAGTAAATATCAAGTATGTAAATTAAGTCCAAATTGTATTGATTATTTGGTTTTTCGTATTTTATTAAATATTTGGTTTTTTAGCGCAATCGATTTAATGTTTAAATCATTCGTATGAAGAGTCCTATTCGAAAATACATTACAACAAGGTATTTTATTCTATTTTCTTTTTTAATCGTCAAAATTTGTGCAAAAATCGTGAATGAGTAGTGAGTTGTACAGCCTGAATGTGAATCGTCATATCAAAGCTCTTACAATCACTTTGCAACTTTGATGTTTGCCAGTGACAATTACTTGACGCTTTGAGGATCTACTACAACAATAAGTTCACGTTCCAAGTATAGAAGGCTTTAGATATTTGTCGTTGCTGTCTTTTTCTTTGATTAATTGCCAAACCCGCGAAGACCTTATAAAATAAAAATTATTTTTAAGACATTTTCTATATGTACACGGTAAATTGTTAAATAATTAAATGTTTTCTTATCAGCAAGGAAAAGAAGAGAGAACAAGAGTTTAAAACAATTGAAAACATATAAAAATGTGTTTTAAAACAAAAAACCATGCAAATGAAGAGATACAAAACAAATAAAAACTGTGCAACTGCAAATGGGCAGGAGGGAGGAGGGCAAAGAGAAAAAAACATTTGATGGGTTGGAGATATTAAAACAACAAAATTACTAAATACAGACATACACCTTTGCTAAAGTAAATTTTTAAAGTATAGAGCCAAATAAACAACACAAGCAGTTTGACAACAGCAATATGATGTTTGTGTGTATATTAAATAATTTTAGTATTCACACAAATATGGTCCACCATTCTTGTTTTTAAATGTTTGTGTAACCATTTTGTGTGGTTTATTTGGCCCTTAAACGTTTCTGTGTATGCAAAGTGCCAAACAAACTACACAAACGGCAAACATACAGACATACACCTTTGCTAGTAAAGGGTCAAATAAGCGACACAAGCAGCTTGGCTATAACAACATGCTTCTTATGTGTAGGTATATTAAATATTTTAAGTATTCACATAAACATGGTCCTCCATACTTGTTTGCGTTTGTGTGGTTTATTTGGCCCATTAACGTTTGTGTATTTGCAAAGTGCCAAATAAATTACACAAACTGCAAACATGTCAAAACTGTTAGTTTATACAATCCGTTTACGTTGCTATTTAGGGTGTTTGCTTGTTTGGACAAACATTTAAAACATGTTTGCAGATAAATTAAGAGTTCTTGATTTGTGTACAAGCATTTTGAATAGTTGTATAACTGTGTGCCCTGACTAGGGCAAAATTAAATAATTTAAGTGGAAATATTTTAGTTAATTTCTGTTTTTAATTTTTGTTGTTTGCAAATGTGTGTAAAGAAAGGCCCTTAACATACATACACACAACATATAAACATATCTTTGGGTCTATTTTGCTCATCCACTTGACATCTTTATACAGTTTTAATCATTAGCTGAAAATAACATAACAACTTTCTCTCACACACCCAAAGTAAAATTTGTTGAATAGTGAGTAAAGCATGCTTTTAGGCAGTTAGTTTCACTTGTTTATGTTGTGTTTTTAGAATACAAATGCTGTTTGGTTTTAGGTGGGTCAGTTTGACAATACTTTTATTGTGTTTGGTTTTTTTTTTTTTTTTTTTTTTTGTTTTATAAATAATTAAGTTTGTTTTTGTGTTGCTTAATTCAATAAAAACAAACTATTAACAAATAATGCATAAGTTTAATGTATGAATGTCATTAGTACAAAATATTGTATTTAATAAACATTGTTGCTCTTTTTTTCAATTTTTTACATTAAAAATGTAAGGAAATATTTACATGAATATACACTTTCTGTATTTATAATTAATTTCAAGGTTATAAAAGAAAGAAATTTATATGTGTAGAATAATTATCCTTTGCTAGATATTGTATAAATAAAGAAGGTTAATAATACACTGCAAGAACTTAAAGAGGAAATGCTGACTTAAGAACGAATTGGTAGACAAAAAGACTTTCGGCAAAAACTAATATTTGGACATATTTTTTGGCGAATGAGGCCAATTTCCTTACTATTATGAATTTTAAATAAAACTTAAGCAGAATATTACAATCCAGATAATTTTTAATATACTCTTAAGGTTTTACTAAAATCGGAACACATTAACCCTAAAATCATATTTTCAGTTTCTAAAGGAAAGGTAACGAAATACTGCATATTTTTGTATATGTTTTTATGGAACTGGATTAAAATACACCTTAAAGTGATACGAAGACAAAAAAGAGCAAAAAAATGGTGATTAACCCTTTAATGCACTTGAATTCAAAATGACCCCAAACTTTTTTGAGGTTGAAAAATCTGTCAATTTGAATGGTGTTAAACACAATTAGGATAATTTTGAAGGCAAACTAAACAATTTTAGTAGTGCAAAATTTGTGCAAAATAATATTAATTTATATAAATTTAAATCCTAATTTATATTTCCTCATAATGTGTTAACGAACATTTTGAAATTTTCGTTACATAATTTAAAAATTTTATACATTACGAAATAATGGCTGACAATACTAAAAATCGGTTTTGTTTTTGCCTTAAAAAAATTTTATTTAAAGTGGAATTTTAAAGTTATAAAGCTTTTAAGTTAAAAAGCTTAAAAATCCTTTTTGTGTTAGAAATATTCTATAACTGCAAGACAATTTCAAAGAACGTTTTTGTTTCGGTTTTTTTTTTCAAGTGTAACAAAATTAAATTAAATAAAGGTAAATTATGGATTTTTTTATTTAAGCAAATTGTTCATTTGTTAGTTCTTTACTGAAAGGAATTTTATATTTACCTTGAGCATATAAATTTATGACTTTAGTACATTTTTTACAGAAAATTTGATGTAGTGAAACCTCCTGATACACCTAAAATTTGTAATTACTCAAACTTATACAAAATTAAAAACAAGCTCCTCAATGGTTGCAGCTTACAATGTTGTGTTAAATACAAAAATTTTATTTTTAGTATTATTTTTATAGCAATAGCTCTTAAAATTGTTTTAAAACTTATTTTAAAGCCAAAAAGAAAATGAAACATAAATGAGCCTAAAAGTATGCAAATTTTTGCATATGGAAGAAAATTAAATTAATGTTTAAATAACAAAATTAACTTGTCTATAAAGTATGCAACGAAATTGCGGTATTAAGCATACTAAAAGTATGCCTTAGTTTGCTGCTTAACATATTTAAATAATTTTGTGTGTTTGCATACCATTTTTGGTCATACACATGTACATGAAGTAAACAAAATCTTAAAGAGGGACAACTCAAAATTTATTAACAACGTATTTTTTTTTTTTTTTTTTGTTCATAAGCCAGTTCACAGATCATATCGATAGCGACCACGAAAATTTCGTAAGCGTCACTGAAAAGCAGGTAAATCAGCTGCCTTAATGTGCAGGTACGCAAAAGTGTGGAACAGAAAAGTCGCTGTAGTTCAACGTTAAGAATAGCGCTGCAAGCTGTCAAAAGTTAAAAACGGCAGTTTCAAAGTAGTGTCAACAAAATACGTAGTTGTAGAAGTCGTTGCCGTGAAGCCTAAAAATCGGAATTTTGAACTTTGTTGCGCTACAGAGCATTCGTCAGCTTATAATAATACTACAACTACTTTATTCTGTTCCAGACCTAAGATTTGCTATTCCTTTCATGTAATCATGATAAAGTTGCTGTAACCACAACCCATATGCATAAATGTAGGTACATGCAAACAAAATAAATGTATTATGATGATACCAACTTGACTCGTTTGCGGTTTTTGTTTTTATAAACAGCTAAAATTGGATATTGATGTGAAAAAGTGGCCACAATATTTATTCATTTGTGCAGCTAACTTTGATGTTTTATATGAAAATATTTTAAAGTTGCCCAAAAATATGAAAAATGTGTAGGTATACAAAATGCACGTAAACAAGGATTTTGAAGAATAATTACAGAAAATATGTATTTTGGGCAGTTAAGTCAAAGTGCAGCTAACTTGAATTTTTTGTATGAAAATAATTTTAAAATGCCCAAAATTTTGGTCACTTATCTTAAATGTGCAGGTAAAGAATGTGCACTTAAAAAAGGAATTTGTATGGGATTGTAAAGAATAATGCCAAAAATTATCAATTTTGTGCAGTTAAGTCAAAAGTGCACGTAAATAAAAGGCTGGTAAGTCAAAACTACTGTATTCATTAGCCCAATTCACAATCTTGTGCAAATGGTCTGGCATCGTGTCATTTGTAAAATGGTATTGTAAATACTATAGTATACTTTTTGGATTATAGTAAATACTATTCCATATTGCAAATGCTACGATGCCAGACCATAGTACAAGATTGTGAATTGGGCTAATGTAATGGAAATATAACAAAATGAACAAGTCAGGGAGTGACTTATAATTTGGCTCCCACACAAACAGGGAATACAAATTAGTTTAAGATTAATGTTGTTAATCTTTTTGGGTCTATAAGTTGATGTTTGCTTGTTAAAGTAATAAAAACTTTTTTAAATAAGTTTTGTTAGGTTTATTGATAAAAAAAAGCATTTTAAAAGGGATAGTAATTTGAATATACAGTGGCATTTCTCATCACCGGATACAAAAGGGACCATTAAATTATGTCTTTATAAGGGGAATGACCTCTCAAAAAAAATTAATAGAGAACGCTGCCGCTGGGACCGTATAAGCCGCTTAAGGAAGACAATAATGTTTATTTATTAAGATTCTCTACAATGTTGATATCAAGCATATTTCGCTATTTAATGTGCAGAGTAAAAATAAGTTGAAATATTCATCCTTATCGTGGTTGGCGAATTAAAAATACGAATGCGACTGTTTGGTAATAGATAAAAGGAAATAAGTTTACGTTTTCTAATTTTTTTTTTTGTTTTGATATTCTTTAATTAGGCTCGAGTTCATCAAATTTAATTTTCATTAAATTATTTTCACTGAAGGAATTTTACAACATGGAATTTTTATTAAATAGTTCAATAGTGACATAACTCAAAAAGCACAATTTTTTAGCGAAGTATGCAGAAATGTGCCTATTATCATAATTGATATTATGTAAAAAAATTCTTTCTAAATTGTCGGAATTGTTACTTAGCGTTTTTTTTTTATACGCTCCACCACAACTATTTGTAAAGAGGGTATACTAAGTTTGTTATTCCGTGTGAAACTTGTTTTAATATCTAAGGTCCCATAAAAAAAATATATATATATTTTCGGTCCTTGAGTAATTCTAAGTCGATTTAGCCATGTCCGTCTGTCTGTTCTTCTGTCCGTCCATCTGTATGTCTGTTGAAATCACGCTCACTTTCAAACGACTCAAACGAAAGTAACAGTGATGGTGTCAAATTGCTTCTAGTTATCCTAAGCAGTTTGAGATTAAAATCCAACAAACCCGATTCAGTAGGAAAAGAGCAATATATCAAAATCTGGAGCAACCACCCTTAAAAATTTATCATTTTATTACAAAAACTAACATAAATAGTGGCTGATCGCATTTATTGATATGTATAAGATTTTGCGCAAATTCGTTCTATATGGCTAGAAATTTCGTTAAGATCGGTCCATAATTTAACATAGGCCCCATATGAAGCCCTCTCCTGAAATATTCTTACTGTCGGTGGAGGGTGTCGAAGATTCGGCACAGCCGATTATAGCACTCTAACTGGTTTTTTATTTGTTTAAAACAATGACACATTCCGGTTTTCCAAAGTTGAAGATCGTACATTTTTCAGAATAAACGATACATTTTGTGTTAGAACTACATATATATTTTATACACACACCACAATAGTGGAGAGGGTATTATGCATTTGTGCTGATATGTGTAACACCTTTAAAATATGGGTCCTAGACCAACCTTAAAGTATACCGATTGACTCAGAAAGTGATTCTAACGATGTCCGTCCGGCCGGCTGGCTGGCAGGCAGGCTGGCTGGGTGTCCATGTATTCTTGAGCGCAAAGTACAGGTCCAAATTTTGGAGATAATTTGATGAAATTTGGCACATAGATTGTAACTGGCACAAGGACGAAGCCTATTGAAATCGTAGGAATCGTAGGAGAGGGAGGGGAGATAGGGGACAATTTATGCTTAGCAGTTACTATCAAGCCGATTTTAATGAAATTTAAAACATAGATAGAAACATATTCCTATAGAAACATAAGCTATGAATTTTTCAAAACTAGGTCCAAATAGTTACACTTGAAAAAATTTTTTCTTATATACCGTGGTGTAGGGTATCATATGGTCGGTAGAGTTGGGTCGGTCATGAACGAACTAGTTCAATTGAACGGATCAGTCAGATGAACGATGAACGGCCGTTCAGTTTCATCGTTCAATTCCGTTCAATCGCTCACTTGGGTCTTTTTTGTCAGTCGGTCACTTGCTTACCGAACAACTGGTTGAAAAGAAACAACAATACTATTGTGGTGTATATGTGATGCTAGAAAAATATACTTATTTCATTTACTCATTGCCACTTTGCTTTACATATTTTCATAATGCGATTAGGGTTGTCAAGTTTCTTGGCGAGCTAATTTTCAATTCGGCGATATGGCGATTTTTTTGGCGGCTTTTAAAATATATGGCGATTAAGCAAAATGTTATTACATTTGAGATGATTAAGATGACTGATAATTAAGAAAAAACCCCAACAATCAAATTTATATTTCTTTAAAGTATTAAAAATGGATAAAAGTACTTAATTAAGTTATCAAAAGATTATTTTAAACTTATTAATGATGAAATTGTGAAAATTTATAAAATATTTAAGGTAAAAAAAAAAATAAAACATTAAGCAGAAATCGTGGCCGGTGGTACACGTTCATGTTGGCCGATTCTACATTATACTTAGTTTGAGGTATGTTCAGAGAATTCTATGTGATTAATGAAGTGATTTAATTGTTATCATGACATTCTGAAGTGATTAACAAATCACTTCAATGTATGGTTAATTATCTCGATTTTAATGTGATTAGAGCTTTATCACGTTCGAGTTGCTTTAACGTTCGTTATTTGGAAAGACTATTTCATTGATGGTATTCCAACTAATTTAAATCAGTTTTTGAAAAAAGTTTATAGCTATAAGGATACGTCCAGTACGTACCATTTTAAAGAACTTGCTTTTACTGTCTTTATGTGCACATAATTCCAACTGCTAATGTCTGTGTTGCAAGAGTTCTTTTTAAAAATGAACTCCACTTAAATTTGCCTTCAAAATAGAGTGCAATACAAACTTCTTGACACGTTATTACGAGTTATAAATTATATATAATTAAATATCACTTTTGTACCTTCACACGATATGTTTAATAAACTGAATCATATACATTGTTAAAAAAAAAAACAGTTAGAATTGCCTTTCCGGTGAAGTGTATAGCGTTTAAGACATATATCCAATATTTCTTTAATACTAACCACAAAAAAAAAACGTTTTGCTGCTTTAATTAGACTATTGTACCCTTTTTTGTTTTCACCAATCATTTTACTTTAATTAAACAGAATATATATCATGGCGACTTTTTCCCATGTTTGGCATATTTTAGCAATCATGAAGACATTTAGTTTTAAGAATTAATAGAAAGTATTTTTAAAAATTTTTTAAAGATATTTTATATTGTCAAAAACGCAAAAAAGGCTTTGGCGATTTTGGACAATCAATTTGGCAAAAAATGATCAAAATAAATCCGACAACCCTGGCTGCTGTTCACAATTTTTCTACAATTTACATGAGCGTTGCCAGTTGTTCTTAATATAAAACCCGCCAAATGCAAATTTTTTCATTTGCGCAGAAAATTTTATACATATTTATTTCATTTATTTTTCAAATAAGACCTTTAAATAAATAACCGAATTCAATATTCGACAGCTCTATTTATTAAGGCTTAGACAAGTTTTAGAGCACGAAATTAGAATGGAAAACCTATTTTTAATGTATACATTACTTAAGCATTCGTTTATGAATAAGACTGTTAAAATATAAAAAAAAAATTGTTTATAAGAAATAACTTATGAATTTTAAAAGCTTTTATTTAACTTGCAATGTACATATGATTGTGGGTGAAATGTTGCAACTCAATTTTAAAGCAGATACCTCGAACCGATTAAGATGACTTTTGTAAACACGTTCAGTTTGGATGACAATGCATGGTTAACTGTGTAAAGTTATTCTAAATCCAACATGGTAAAACACCCAAGATGGTGGACTTATTATTTTTAATGCGTTCCTACAATATGAGTATCAAATAGGAGGGCTTAATTAAGTGACTCTAAATCTCTAAATCCAATATGACGGACTAAGTTTTTAATGTTTGCCTTCAATATGGGTATTAACTAAAAGGACTTACTGAGAATAGGAATGCGAGTTTTGGAATAAATTAAAATTAAATAATATTTGAAAAACAATCTCTTATTTAAATGCTCTAAAAAGAAAAAATATAATTTTACTTCAAAACTTTTAATATCATCTTATAACATCGTTACGAAAATTATATGATTTAAAGCTTGTCGCGAGATTAACTTGTGTAGAAAAACAAGTAAATTAAATAACTTGCACCCAATTTCACCAAGTTCAGTTACAACTAACTTTTACTTTAACTACCAGTTAACAATATGTTTTTGACAGTTATAGCTGAAAGTTAATTATAACTGAACTTGGTGGAATTGACAGTTGATGTGATTGATTTTAACTATTAAAATTCTCAAACGAAGTAAATACGAGTACTTAAATCTCGCGACAAGCTTTCATATTTAAAATGTATTGACAAGCAACATGCTTTTATATCATATAAATTGATTAATGACATTATCAGGCTTGTCACAGAAATCAATTCTGATCGAAAGTCGAAGTGATTTCGTATTTTGCTTCATATAAAACGAAATCACTTTCGATCGGAATTGATTTCTGTGACAGACCTGTATAAGTTCTAAAAACAGGCAGTAAAAGTTTTTAAGTTATTTTTGTTAAAGGTTTTTTACTTCTAATTTTTATAAAATAAAAACAAAAATTAAAATTCATATTATCATATCTTTTGAAAAAATAACTCATATGAATATTAATAATCACATCTGCTATTCGTTTATTGTTTTTGTAATATTCTTTTGATAGCTAAAAGTTTGTGCAATCGCTGTTATTTTTTGTTTATTTTTAAAAGTCTTCTGTACTTAAAATACCACATAAATTTTAAATTTTTAATTATTTTCTTACATTATTTTTGTTTAAATTGCGCTCAACATTTGCTGTAGTTAGATAACGACATATATGAAAATACTTCGGACTTATTACAACGTCTTACTTTGAATAAGCCCTCGCAAAAAATGTTGTTTTTTCTCTTTAACCTAGCATTTACACATGAAAGTAAATTTCTTGAAAGTTGCAATACACTCACACTTTTTTACTAGCACACACACACAATTTTTGTACTTTTAGCCAATCGGCTGTTTCTTAAACTTTTCGTTGATAATACCTATAGTCTACTTGCACGAAAGTACTTTCACGTGTAAGCCCCAGGTAAATAAAGTTACCTAAGCAAATAGAAATTAAGAACAACAAAAAAGTATTGAAATCGCCACGTTTAGCGAGAAATCACTACATATGGCAGCCCAGATTGTACTATGAAATTTTTAAAACAATGTGGCAGATTGCCACTGGCAATGTGTTAAAAGAAACAAGTATAGTATATTGGTATAACATAAACACTATAAAAGTATTGTTTCTTTTTAATCAGTTGTTTAGTAAACGAAAAACAACTGCGAATTTGATTTGCGTTTATTGTTTTCTATTCTTGGGTACACTCAAAAATTTGTACAGTAACTGAGTGTAATTTACTAAAATCATTTTCCGTAAAGTTTAAAATTAATGAAAATTTTGTTATTTTATAATTAAACTAATTCTCTAACTGTTTCTACATGTTGTTCCAAAAACAAATATGTTCAGTTATTTTGTATGCATAAAATAAAACTGAAATGCTTAACTGCAAAGTTATTTTAAATTATTTTATTATTTATGCTGGGTACACACAGTGCAATCTACATGCAATCTAATGACAGATAAAAATACTGTTTTAGCTTTCTTAGTATGTAATTTAAATTAACTGAAAAAAAACTTTGAATGTATTTTTTGTAGTTTGTATATTTTAAATATAAAATAACAGAAAAATTAATTCATTTTTAAAGAATTTCTCCGTTTTAAAATAAACATTAAAAAATAGCCCTAAAATTCCTTTATTTTCTTATTAAATTTTCAGTTATTCAAACTTAATATTCTTTTGAATTTACCTACATAATATTTTGAGTGTAACATCATACAAGTATGCTATACTTGTTTCTTTTAACACATTGCCGTATTCAATCAATTGTGAATGAACGAAAGACACAAAAGACCAAGTGACACAAAATGCCAACTGACACAAAAGACCGACTGACACAAAAGACCGGGTGAACGAAAAGAACGAACTAGTTCATTTTTTTTAACTGAACGATAATGACCGGTCACCTAAATGAACGATTAAGCCCAAGACTAATGGTCGGGCTTGACCGACTATACTTTCTTACTGGTTTTTGTTTAATTTTTGTTAGTTTTTGATTATAACACTATTGAAGTTAATAACCGATACGTTTTCAAAATTATTTTTCAAAATCGCAATAAAACGATTGGCTGTCAATTCCGGTCAATTTAGCCCTTCACCCTTGCATAAATTTTAAACAATCTGAAAATTTGCATCGCGGTTAGGGACACCATTATAAGCAAATTGTAAAAACTCCCCATCGATCCCATGTTTGCATTAAAACTTTATTTCCATATAGACCCCAAATTCAAACCTGAAACTCGAACACAAGTTCTTAATATTCATCTGAAATTTTTTATTTTTTTTTTCAACCTAAACTAATCTCGCGAAGCTCTACGCTTGTCTGCAGGAGACCCGAACCCGCAGCCCCGGCACTAATAGACTAGCTTACTATTAGCCAGCCTAGCGGGGCACTCCAATCGGACTAACCGTTTACAAGATCCATGGGTCTAGTTCGATATCTATTGAACTATCGTATCGAGTAAACATCGTATTTTTCTGCATACGATAGATACTGTTGTGCTAAATGAAAATTAGAGAGATGTTATTTCTTTGGTTAGTCGATATCGAATGCTTTCTCAAATTACCGTACATTTCATTCGATATCGAGTGTTATAATAAGGTTCGATCAATTTTCCTCGATATCTTATGCGATGATTACACCCCATAATTATCTTAATTTTTTTTTTTTTTTTATAATCTCCCACTGTAGCGTAGTCATGCTTAAATATTATGGAAAACACAACTTAAGCACATTTAAGAATTGCTTTTTCTCAGAAATATTTAATGGTATGAACAAAAAAATGTGTTTTTTAAGGTAATAGAATTGAATAGAATTTTTGTCTGAGATACATATGTTTATTAAAAAGAATTTTAAAATAGATATATAAATATAACTTATTATTATTTGCCTTTAAAAGTTAGATTTTTTAAATTTAATTTAAGCAAATTTGTTTCCTAAGTTCAAAAAAAGTTTGTTTTTATTTTTAATAAATTTGTATATAAAATTAAATAGAATTTCAATATTTGAAGTTTTAAATATAAGATGAATTCTATGCCGCAATGTATGTTTGCTATTATTTATAAAATGTAGTTTAATTAGTTTTCAATGTAACCAATTATATGATGCAAGTAGGTATACAAATCAGAATCGAAAATAAACATTAAATATCGCTCCTTAGTGTTCGGTTCGGTAGATTTGTGGAAAACACAAAATACTATTTGTGTAGTAAATCATAAAAAAATAACGTTTCCCTGATTGCCATCTTTCGAACACAAAAATAATACAGTTCTTATCCAACTCAAAGAGATGAGAAAATTTAATTCTTTTCGGTTTCTTTAACAACACCACAAACTTCATTGTGTTCGCTACAGCTCATTAATGTTCGTTCGTTTCAGTTGTGGCTACCAACCTTTTGGCTGGTAAAAAAAACAACATTTTTTAAAAAAACAAAATACACATACGAAAAAAAAAACAAAAACAAACAAAATAATTTCACACAAGCAAAACATATACACAATACACACACAAGCTGTTCGTGCTGCGGTCGTTGCTAAAATTTTTTGTTTGCTCATTTCTTTATCAATGTAAACAAAGTAACTTTATAAAACATTAAAACATAATGTTTGTCGACAGTATCACTACAACTGTTCTGTTTTTTTAACGAAGAAGAGAACACTGTATAATGTTCGGCTTTTTCTTGAAAATAGTTACGAACGGTATTAAGGGTTTTGTTCGTCTACACAAACACTAAACTAATAGATACCATTCCTGGGTGTGCGGGCCGAACGCTAAATAATGTTCTGTTTATTTTTAGAACACTAATGCAAACATCGTTTAAAAAACTGCAGTTAAAGTGAAAAACTGCTATTTCTTCCCCTTCTGTATTTGTCATTAGCCAAAAAAAAACGGTTGTTTTTAATTTGGATTCATTTAATGTAAACAGTCGCTGTCAAACCAAATCAAAAAGCGAAAAGTTGTACATACATTTTTCGTTTTCTGTTCGACAGTTTTTGGTTTCGACTGCAGTTTTTTAAACCCTGGATACAAATATCCCTGTAATGCTAATATATTTAAATGGATTTTTTGCAATGCTGTATTAAAATTATAAAAAAATTGTTTAAAAATCTTTAAAAATAAATTTTAATATTAAACTATTCGTTCATTAAGCCAAACATTTCAGATTTATTTTCACTTTATTTTACCGCCCACCTCAGATGAAATATATGAGTTTGTCAATTCTTTTGTCATTTCTACAATATTGACCCAATAATGTTTTAATATTTTGGGTCCTTATGAGTAGCGAAATTGGATTTCCAAAGACACATAAAGACAAAGAAAGGGAAGTGCTTGTGAACATTGGACTTGAACTTTTTCATGTTGAAAGTGAGAGGGATGACTTCAGCAGGAAGGTTTCATTGCGTTCTACTTGCAATCAAATAGAGAAAGGTTCATTTAGGAAACAATTACACTGAATATATTTTATTTAAATACTTTTTTAGCAATGTGCGTTAGTGGCGGAGTGGTCTAAGGTGCTGCGTTAGACACGCTTTCTACTAGTGAAGGGTAGATTGATTTGCCATAGTCAAGTATATTACTTTTATTTGTTTTTATATCCTCCCCAACTAGTTGTGAAGAGGGTACACTTAGTTTATCCCTCCGTGTGAAACTTTTTAATTTTCGTCTTGGACCCCTGGTCTGGTCTGGAGTGGTCTGGTCTGTCTGTCTGTCTGTCTGTCTGTCTGTCTGTCCGTCTTTTGAAATCACGTTTACTTTTAAACGACTCAAAAGAAAAGAACAGTATTGGTGTTAAATTCTTCCCAGTTCTCGTAAGAAGCTTGCGCTTTAAACCCAGCACAAGTAGTTCAGTCGGAAAAGATAAAAAAATTTTAAATCAAAATGCGGAAAAACCTTCCTAAAAAGTTGATAGTTTTGTTACAAAAACAAACATAAATAATGGCAGAATGCACGTATTGTCATAAGATTTGGCCCAAAATCGATTTAGAGATCTAGAAAGGATCATAGCTAGTTTCGTTATGGTCGGACCCATTATTTACCATAGGCCCCATATAACGTCCACTTTTGGCAAATACTTTAGTACGCCTAAAACTTTAACGAATTACGCTCATATAGTAAAATTAAGTCTGTCATAGCTTCATAAGACTACAAATTACACAGCTACGTTTCGCCAAAAATCGGCCATAGGCCTATATAAAGCCCACTTTCGGAAACACTGGATTATGCCTAAAATTTTAACAAATAGTATTATAGTAGTAAAATTTAGTCTGACATAGTTGAATCACACAATTTAATTTTGTAAAGAGAGTGGTCTATAATTGACCATAGGCTCATTAAAAGGTCCGCTCCTTAAATATTCTAAGTCTCGGTGGAGGGTATCACAAATTCCGCACAGCTGAATATGGCAATCTTATTTGTTTTTTTAAGTTACATATTTTTTAAAAGAACTTTTGTCAACTTTCTGTGACAAGGAATAATATTGCAGAAACTTTTCTACTATTTTGTTATAAAAAGTTACAAATTTTTATTACAGGTTGTTTAATTTTGTTGACTAGAAATACAAATTTATATAATTTTTTTTTTTTTTGTTTTTTTTAATAAACTTTTAAGACAAAAAGTCTATATTTTTAAAAATAAACACATAAAAATGCATAGAATTTTTAATAATTTCCCTGTTGTTTTGCTTTAAAATTATTTTTTTTTTAATTTTTTCCTTAATTCAGGACTATTAAATATTATTAAAGGCAGACTCACAATAGTATACAAGTCAAAAGTATTTTAAGGAAAATACAACACAGACATGATTAGTTGTTATAGTTTTTTTTTTTTTTTTTAATTTCAAACAATAATTAGATCAGTAAAGCATTTTCGTCAAAATACTTATGACTTGTATTATAGTGTGAAACCGCCTTAAACACAGTCATTTATTGTTAAGACAGTTATTGCTTATTTAATATAGTCTACATTAAGGCATCTATTTCAAAAGTTCTAAGAATCCCCTTTAAATATGCTAATAAAAAACACATGTACATTTTTTTAACACAACTACAAACGTTAACATATTTATAATAAAATTTTAAAGCAATATTGTTGCATATTTTCAGGGTAAATTATATGCCATAAGTTATTGTACTTTATTGTATTAATAAAGATATATCTTTATTTACAAACAAAAAAAAATTGAAATGGTAATTAAGAATGCCCCCCACAAAATAAAACAATAATGGGAAAAACTTACTTTTTGTTTAGTTGTGTTAAATGTTTCAATTGAAGAAAGGGAAACCGTAATCCAAATTAGAAATTTTAGTAGAAAATTAAATTTGTTTTTAAAAATTTTAATATATAATTTTAATAATATTTTAAGAAAATTTTTATGCAATATTTGTATTATGTTTTATAATTCTTATTTAAATAAAACTTATGTTTTTACTGAAAAACACATTTTAATGATTTTAAGATAATTTTAATTTTATTTTAGGTATTATTTTAGAATATTTTGTATTTTTTATTAAATTTGTTAAACTTTTTGTAGTATTTATATAATTTTTTCAGTTTTTTTCAAATTTATATTTTCCTTTTTTTAAAATAAACTCTATAAATATATTTCCATTAATTTATTTTTCCTTTTTTATTTTTTTTTGAAAATTTTTAATTTTTTAATTATATTTTTACAATATTTTATTAAATTTAAATAAAAACCGGTAACTAGCGTTTGCCGCTTTCTTTTTGTTTGAGATCGAACATTTATTTTTGCCTTGAATTTTCGCGTATAACTAAAGGTAAATTAAGACGTGCATTTGTATTTAAAAAAGAAAATATTTCATAAAAGCTCCAATACAAACAGCTGTTTCTTAAAAGATATGCCCATTTCAAAAAGTATGGTCACTTTAAATGAAAGCTTTTCTGAGAGTCACACTCTCTCAGTTAGGTAAACAAATTAAAAACTGAAGCATGCGTTAAGGCTTTGTATACAAAAATAATATCCGGTTTCTTATGTTTACAAAAAGGTAGCGTTGTATAACATTGTTTATACACAAGTGTGTGTGTTTCTGTTAGAATGATTATTTGTGTAGCATACTTTTAGTAGGCTAAACAACTAAAATGTGCCAAACAAACACATGTTGCTTCTTGTCGTTGTTTATACCCACAAAACAATAGTGGAGAGGGTATTATACGTTTGTGCTGATGTGTGTAACACATGCAAATATTAGCTCTAGCCCAACCTTTTAATATACCGATTGTATACGGAAAGTGATTTCGAGTCGATCAAACCATGTCTGTCCGTCCATCCGTCCGGTGGTTGTGTTTTGTGCGTAAAAAAGTAAAGGTCGCAATTTGGAAGATACATTTTTTAAATTTGGAACATTCATTTGGAAAATCGATCCATAATTTCACATGGTACCCTTAAAAACTTCTTTCCGGAAAAGTATTTGTACCCACAAACCATCTTGGTATTTAGATTAAAGTTGGTCCAAGCTTATTTTATTGCAACCTCAATTATCTTATCAAATTTCATTTCATCTACTCCCGAAAATAATATTTAGTGGCATAAAATCCTCAAAAATGTTGGTATAATAATAACTTTTGCAATAGCTACAATGTTATGTCAGAGATAGAATTAATATACAAGTGAGCGAAAAAAGGGATGTTATAAATATTGTGACAAGTAAGAGTGCTATATTCGGCTGTGCCGAATCTTATATACCCTTCACCATTTTGCGAGCAGAATACAGAGCAACTAGACAAAAACAAAATAATTTTTACATAAATATACATATTTACAATACTAACAACTTCATTATAAATTAAATTTAAAAAGCGAAAACTGGTAAATTTTTTTTTAAACGTTTTTGACATAAAAATTAAAAAAAAAATTTGTTGTTTAAAACCCAAGATTCGAACCAGCGGACTCACAGTTTCTAACCTTAACAAACCCCTTAGAGAAGTGAACCATAAAGGAAAGTTGTTTGAATATCATTAAAATGAAATATGGCCCGTTTGGTTGTTCACAACTCAACTCATTTGAGTTGTAATTATTTTTTATGTTTTTGTTCACCACAATTTAGCAAAGTTGTAAACCATGATACAAAAATTACAAATCAACTTATTTGAGTTGTGAACCGTTATGTTTGTGTGTTTGTTTGTTTTCTTTTAGTATAGGCAGTGTTGCCGTACCGTAGATTTAGAGTAGCAATCAGAAACAAAAATTCCCAGTTTCTATTTGTTAAAATTATTTCGTTAAATAGATTAAATAATATAGAAGAGTGATAACGAAAATCATATTTGGGCATTATGCCAGAATATGCAAACAATTGTAAGCAGGAGTGGGGGGGGGGTTGAGCGTCATCATATATATACCCTTTTCCCCCTGTGGTGAAGGGTATAAAAAGGGTAATTTTTGGAATGTCAGTATTTTGATTATAACTCAGCCATTTTTTAACCGATTTGACAGATTTATATACCGACGTGTTAAAGAAGAAATTTGCCAGTTATTCGGGTTATCTTGGACTCGGAATGATCTATGGTTCCCGAAAGTGGGTATTTAAAAAAATTTTTCTACTAAAGATTTCCGATCTATATAATGGATAACCATAACCATATGACAGTCCAAAAACTCAGGTTTTTATACAATTTTTGATATTTGTTGTACGGGAGGTACCACGCCCACTTCTCCAATCCCGCCGAAATTTTGTTGGATGCTGTGTATTGTTAACCTAAATGTGTGTACCTAATTTGGAAACTTTGGCTCCTCCCGGTCTCCGGATATACAGAAAAAAAAGTAATAAAAATACAACAACAAGGGATTTTTGGAAAAAATTAGAGGTAGTCGGGTTTTTTGCTCATATCTCAGCCATTTTTAGACCGATCTGGCTGAATTTCAATAGCAAGAAATGGTGGACTATATGTGACATAAATGTAAAACAAACTAGCCGCTATCATGCCTGGAGTCTCCGGAAAACACATATCAAACGTAAGACGGACAGACAGACGGACATCGTTAAATCAACTTCTCTCCTCATAAGAACCCAGAATATATATACTTTATAGGGTCTAAGATCAATATTGTAGAAATTACAAACGGAATGACAAACTTATATATACCCTTTTCCATGGATGTCTATAGATCAGGAAACACTGCTTCACCGAAGACTGTTATGCTAAGAAAGAAGAATAAAAAGAACTAAGTCATGTCCAAATATTATGTTCATAGTTAGGTCCAGAATTGAACATAGGTCCTTTATAAACCCCCTCCCTCGCACTTTTAAATTTCAATTTATAATTTATAATCTTTATTTCCTTATACACACACCACAATAGTAAAGAGGGTATTATGCATTTGTGCTGATGTGTGTAACACCTTTAAATTTCCTAGCGTCACCTTAAAGTATACCGATCGATTCAGAATCACTTTCCGAGTCGACCTTGGCTGGCAGCCAGCCAGTCCATGTAAATTAGTGAGCAAAGAACAGGTCGCAATTTCGAAGATAATTTGATGAAATTTTGTACATAGATTCTAATAGGCTCAAGGACCAAGTCTATGAAATGTGGCGAATCGGTCCATAATTTTATAGCCCCCGGAATAGGGTCTTTGTGGCCAATATTAAAACAATTTTAATTAAATTTAAAAAAAAGTAAAGATACATCTATGTTTATATGGACACATAAGCTATGCATTTTTAAAAAATAGGACAATTAGGGGAAAATGGGGGTAATTTCTGCTTCCTAGAAACTATCAAACCGATTTTAATGAAATTCAAAACATAGATCCCTATTCATATAGCCATACACTCTCCAAAATTTGTTTTTAAATGCTGTGTTGTAGGGTATCATATGATCGGGCTCGACCGACTATACTTTCTAACTTGTTTTGTTTTAGTATATACATACATATGTACAAGGATTGAGATATTGTTTCTATATTACAAGAAATGAGATCAATAACTTATCTACGATTTCTTTACAGAACTTTAAATAATTGTAAAGGAAAAAATAGGAAAAAGCTTTCTCTGATTTTATAACTTCAAACATTATAAGAGAACATTAAAGAATAAAGATTAGTTTACTAGGTAAACAATCTTATATATTAAGTTTCCAGGATGATGATTTTTTAGTTTTGTTTTATAATCAAAATTCTTGACATTCCCTTATTAATGGATAAGAGGAATGTGCGTTTGAGTCAGTGTTGCCACTTTGTGGGTAATTACCCGAATTTGGTATGATTTTTACTGTCGTGGGTAGACCGTGGGTAATTGCTGTTAGGTGTAATTCAGGTGTAATTTGAAATTGAAATTCTTACTTCAGATCCCCAAATGAAATCAAGATTCGATATCAGTGATAATTACTTATTTTTAAATATTGTAGATAAAAAATGCAAAGTCTTCTAAACCAAAGTCTCGGTGTCTTTTGAAGAAAAGTCTTCAATCATTAAATATATATTTTCAAAAGTTCAATAATGAAGATCGGAAGATGGACTCATAGATTTGGATAAAGATGACTATCATAGTGATTTAAAACCTAAAGTCTATTAAAAAAAGTTATTCAAACTAAAAACTAGCTTGGGGAAAGAAATGTTTCCAATATTCCAACATATTTATAATTAATTCTTCGAATACTTTAGCTTAAAGAATATTTAACGCCTTTAACAGTTGTAAAACTGAAATACGAAAGGGACAGTTGTATAAATCTGTGCAGGCATTTTTACTAAATAAGGTATAAACGGTATTTTTTTAAAACCATGAAACTTAAAATTGTAGACAATCGTTTATTAAAGTATGGCATTACCAATTGAAACTTATTTTAACCAAATAGGCACCGCGCCTGTCCTTGACGAAATGCATTGCAGACGTCCAATTGTGTTCTTTTTTCGAGCATTGCTGGCTGCATGTCCAGAATAAAATGAACAATGTTGACATCCAAGACGTCAATTGCTGCTGGCTTATCAGCACAAACCAGTGACTTCACAGTCCTACGGAAAAAAATCAAGAGGTGTCACATCGCACGGCCTTGAAGTCTAATTGACAGTTTATTTTCTCTAAATTAACCCATCGTCTTCATTTGTGAAAAAAAGTTGCGTCATTTAAATCATGAAGTCGCCTAAAGTTGCGAAAATCGATGGCTGATTTTCAAAGTCAATGTGGATAATTTGGGGGCGTTGTTCAAGCATGAATCTATTCATGATGATGTGCCTGAGCGAAAATGGAGAGCAGTATGACAGTTCGTTTGACAGCTAACCTTTCGTAAACTCTATCAGGCTTGAAAAACACCCTTCCCTAGATATATGCAACCAAACTGATTATTTTAGGAGTTTATTTTATGTTTTATTAATTGTTCTTAAGCTTTAAAAGTTTTAATAATATTGATCTTTTTTCAACGAGTTTAATGTGTTTTTGCTTCTTTGTAAATGTCTTTTTATTATATAAAACTTCAATTTTAATTTTGCTTCATCTGAAGTGTAATTTTCAATTTTCAGGGTGGTAACACTGGTTTGAGTTCAAATATTTTTGACTTTAATTAGTATTGTGGTTATTTTTGTTGAACTGTTTATGGCTTTTAATCCAAATTTTGATATCATTAATTAGGCTAAAGCTCATCAAATTTATTTTTTATTAAAATATTTTTATAAAGAAAGGAATTTTACAACATAAAATTAATTAAAATTTATTGATAATTTTTCATCCTGCCGCGGCGCTCAAACCCAGGCTTTCAAGGACACGTTACTCTTACATGTTTCAATTGTAACCACTCAATATCTTCAGAGGGTTTTGCCGTTTAACACTCACAGCCATTGACGACTGCTGGCAGTCAATAGTCAAACATCAATCTTTAAACCAGATTGTATTTAATGATTATCTATTTTTGACTTAGTTTCTCAATGAATTCATATATTTTTTTTCACATCCAGCAGCCGTCTCTATCGCTAAAAATCTATAAAGTTTATTTAGCGATTTTTAGCTACGAATGCAATTATGTAACGTGCATTGTTTAATTTGTTAATGTCAACGCTAAACTTTTTAAATTTTGTATTCTGTAAGGCATTTTAGCGATCAAGATTTCGCTTTAGCTAGCGAATTACAGAGCACGGCTGCAGTTCTACTGTGAAGATTTTAAGGCACTTATTTTGAATTATTTGTAATTTTATAATATGTGCTTCGGAAGCTTTGAACCATATGGAACAAGCGTAAGTTAGGAATGATCGTATTACAGTTTTAAAAATAAGAATTTTGTTTTTCATATTCAGAGATGATCGATGGCCAATTAATGCCCAAAGGGCCTTTAGCACATTTGAACTTCTCTTGGCAGTTTTATCAATGTGGTTGCCGAATTTCAGTTTTGTATCTAGTATAACATCAAGCTATTTAACAGAATTTACAACAGGAATTTCTTCTTTACCAAATCTGAAATTACGAATTGGTAATCGTTTCAGAGATTTGTTGAATAGGAAGATAATGGTTTGCATCTTAATAGGGTTAATTTAAAATTTCCATTTTTTTTAAATATTTGTAACAGCTTGATAATGCCTTTTTCGTGTTTTTAAAAAGCGCTGAGGTAACTTTACTGGAAGTGATTAAGACTGTGTCGTCAGCGTAAAATGATGTACCCACAAATAGAGAAGGTTTAAAGTTAGATGTATACAACGAATAGAGTATTGTGAAAGCACTGCACCTTGCAGAATATGATCCATTAACACTAACAACACAGAAAAAATTTTGCACCAGTAAAAGCATTTATCAAAAATAAAATCAGTTTTAATGAAAAATTTAATCAAGTGTATTAAACGTTTAATCAAGTGAATTAAACTTTCAGAGCCAGTTTTTGACATAAAGATCAGCGATTTAATTAGAACTAATCTTTGAAATTCGTTTTTGGGTAGTCGATTATTTCATTTTGTTTCCAAGTTTAAACGCCCAAAGTTGGCGGTTTAAACTTGCGACAGAACTTTCAAAAGTACGAACAGCTTATAAAAGGAAATATTACTTATGAAAATACATAAGATAAAACTTTTGTAGAAAATTAATAAAATGAACTTTTTAAATACTAAAAAAGACTTAAAAATAATTGAAAATGTAAACAACACAAATATGTTTAGACCAAGGGCAATAACAATAGGGCAGCGAAGGGCAGATAGCGATCATTGAATAAAAGAGAGTAAATTAGTTGATTTACACTTAGAGAAAAGATTTTCAAACTGTATGTAAATTTGCAATACAAAAAAAGGAGTTCAGTAAAAAATATTATTATATAAATCATCAAGTTTTAACTAACGGTAAAATATATGTATACATATGGTCACCTGAAATCGAAAAGGTCGTGAGCAAAAACTTTAAAATGTGTACTATAGGTATGTAAATATGCAAAAAAAAAGGAATTCAGTAAAAAACTTGATTATTATATAATTCATCATCCCACATAATTGCTGAAATGTTGCTATTGAATAGGGCCAAATCTTTTTTTTTTTATTTAATGACAGTTTTTTTTTATTTAGAGTTTTATTAAATATTCCACCTCGTAAGATAAAATATTGCTTGATTGTTTTGCTTCTGTTTCGATTTCATTTATTTATAAATATATAATACTAGCTTAACCCGGTGCGCTTCGCTACACTGCTTAAACCACTTCTTCAGTTGAGAGATATTTAATATATGCATCCTATGGAAGGTTTTCCCCCCTACGCCTTTCCGCTTTATTTTTATTTTCAAAAGTGTAGTATACCATAGGAGTGACTTCTACTAAGTTTGAACATTCTTACTATAACAGTTCTTAAGATATGTGATATTAAACATTGGCGTCCTATGTGGGGTAACATTTCCCCGCTGCTATTTTATTTCAATTTTGGGGTTCAGAAGATCATACTACAAAAAGTTTAATAAAAAGAGGGCAGCGGCTCTAAATTATATTTCTATCTATGAGGGGTACTGCTCCTCCTCTGTCCATTTCTATATTGAAATTTAAAGTTTGCCATAATAATAGCTTTAACCACGTTTGAAGACTCTCCCTTTAATAGTTCTTGAGTTGAGAGATATTTAATATATGCATCCTATGGGAGGTATTTCCCCCCCTTCGCCTACCCGCTTTATTTTTATTTTCAAAAGTGAAGTATACCATAAGAGTGACTTCCACAAAGTTTGAACATTCTCACTATAACAGTTCTTAAGATATGCGATATTAAGCATTGGCGTCCTATGGTGGGTACCACTACCCCCGCCGCTATTTTGTTTTAATTTTGGGGCTCAGAAGATCCTACTACCAAAAGTTCAACAAAATGCGTGCAGTGGCTCTTATTAATATTTCTATATATGAGGGGTACCGCTCCTCCCCCGTCTACCCCGCCCATTTGTATATTGAAATTTATAGTTTACTATAATAATAGCTTTAACCACTTTTGAAGACTCTCCCTTTAATAATTCTTCAGTTGAGCGATATTTAATATAGGCATCCTATGGGAGGTATTTCCCCCCCCCCTGCGCCTACCCACTTTATTGTTATTTTCAAAAGTGTTGTATACCATAACAGTGACTTCTAGAAAGTTTGAACATTCTCACTATTACAGTTCTTTAGATATGCGATGTTAAACATTGGCGTCCTATGGGGGATTCCACTTCCCTCGCTGCTATTTTATTTTAATTTTGGGGCTCAGAAGATCTTACTACCAAAAGTTCTGCATAATGCGTTCAGCGGATCTTAATATATGCGATAATTAATATTGGCATCCTATGGGGGATACCAATTCCCCTGCCCCTATCGAAAAAATAAGTAGCCTATTTTATTTTTAGGGCTCACGTGATGTATGTGTAAAAATTTCAGGAAAATCGGTTCAGTAGTTTAGGAGTCTATAAGCCAACAAACAAACAAACAAACAAACAAACAAACAAACAAACACACATACAAACATTTTTCATTTATATATATATAGATTATATAACTAAATACAAAATTCTCGCCTTTTCTTCTTCTTTTTCACGTTAAGAACAGTAATTTGATGACAATTTTTGGCATTTGTTTTAAACTGCCATACTTATACATAAAAGTATTGTAAATTCATATGGCAATGCTAAAAGCTTTAATCTTTCACTCAAAAACGCTAAAGAGGATTAAAATTAGATTAATTTTATTATAAGATTAACAAATCTTACTATTGATCCTGGTTTAAGCTCTAAGTAAAAAACCCGCTCTAAGTCAAGTGTATTAAATGTTTAATTCACTTGATTAAATTTTTAATTAAAATTAATTTTATTTTTGATTAATGATTTTACTGGTGCAAATTCTTATGTAATTTGAAACGATATTTTGGAGTATTTGATAAAAAGTCGTATGCAGATAAGGCCTTTATGCCAAACAGAATTACACTTGATTGTAATGGAGAGATTATGAAGAAAGAGTGCAAACATAACATATTGCTACGAAAGTAACTTTAGTTAAGAATTAGTTGAATTTATTAGTTATCTTGTATTTATTAGTTAACTTGTATTTATTAGTAATTTTATTAGTTTACATTGTAATTAAAAATTGTAATAATTTTGTACACTTCAATCCCAATGTGCAGAAAGCCCTAGAAATAACCGTTAAAAAAGCTTCAGTATAAGAGGAAAAATTATGTAAACATAAGTGCTACCATAAATCAAGTTAAAGTGTGGTGAATAGTAAAGCCTCGAACCTTCTTCTTCTTAGTTCAGACTTTGTCAATAACGTATAACGCTGAGAAAATTATAGTTGGTTGTGAATAAAAGCTATATATTACGGTTGTTAAAAAGACAGTACTAAATAGAGTTGTGTAAATTGTAAACAGTGTTAAAAGTGTTTGTGTTTTATTTATTTTATTAAAGTTGCAATAAAGAACTCGAAACGGTTTATTATAAAGGAAATAAACCAAAACGTTATTCAAAGGCAGTAACGTAACAATATTTTTTACATGTAAAATAATTATATAAAAATGCCTTTAGAAGTAGTTTAAAAAGAAAATATAAAATTTTCCCGTTTCCAGCCCAATTTCCTCAAGTAAAACAGCAGAGATATCCTATGAAACCATTCTATTATAAAAACATAGACATTTTAGTTTCTATTATTCTATTATTATATCCGAGGAAATGCCCATATCTAAAAATATAAGCCAGTAGAATATTTTTTGCGTTTATTTTCATTGGCCCATCACACATTAGACTAATTTTTAAGCGAACAATTTTTGTTTCATCAATCACACACTGTAGCAGTGTTGCAAAATTGAAATTTTAAAATGGTACTGAACTTCAACTAAAAGAGTATTTTTTCCACCAAATGGTACTTTTTGTTAAAAAAAAAAAAACAATAATTTATAAAAATAAAAGGAACAAAAAATTTTTTATTGGAATTCATTTATCTAAGTATTTAATAGCAAATTTAGTATTTATATTTGAGATACACATGTAAATAATATTTGAGGTACACATGTAAATAATTTTTCTGTTATACATAAGCGTCAAGCGCCCCATCCATTTAAATATTATTGTATATGTTATTCGCCATATTATTTCTATATGGCCCTATATTATTCAATAAGTGGCACAATGGTTTCAATTAAAAGATGGCGCAACTCTTATTGAAAAAAAAACATAACCTTTAAAGCAAAACAACATAGTACGTTGATGCAAACACATTTTACTGTATGGTGCACTTCTTTTCCGATTTCGATTCTTGCCAAAATATTGTGTCACCTTCGACTATCACAAATCCATTGGCTTTAAAATTGAACAGTTATACTGCAAGTGTATGAGCCGCTTAAGGTATGTTTTTTAGTATTTTCTAAAAAAAAATATTTGAAATAGTTCATATATTTATGAATAAGTTCATAAATTAAAAATTTTATTTGTGTTATATTCAGACTCTTACATATTTTACATACTTAGAACTTAGTTCTAAAAAAAGTTTAAAACATTAATGTTTAAAAAAAAAGATTTCAATTCAGTGTTATAAGATAAAGCAAATTTACTTTAAGAGATCATAAGAAATATTATAACTACATCAGCAACTACCAGTTGATTTAAATAGAGCTTTAGTTTTTATCAAACTTGAAACAGTTTCTACGTGCAAAAGATTTCTTCCTTTGCTTTTTACATCATTTTGCATTTGAAAATGTGCGTTCAATTGATGATCAGAAATGTGGTATCGATAAAATACCAAAAGCAATATGTGAAATGTCAGCAAACATTAGTTTCGTTCTTAATTTTGGCTATATTTTTCCAAGAAGTTTAAATATATTCAGTTCTAAAATGCTTTATTTCTAAAAGATCAGCTAGAACACGGAATTAAGAATTGATATTATTATGTATGCATAGTTTTCTTTATCGTTTGTAAATAACATTAATAACAACAGTATTATGCTAATGGTTTTTTCGGAAACAATATTTTCTGGAGTGAAGCTGATTATTACTTTTAAGGTTTTATGTTCAAAACAAAGTTAAGTTCTAAATGTTTCGCAAATTGTCGAATAAAACGATTTCGAAGTTTCTTTTACTTTATAAACTAATTGCGTAACATTGCATGTTTCTATAAATATGGTTTTCATTTCAATTTTCCACTAACATATTATCCTATGCATTCATTTTTATAAATTTTCGTGCCAGTTGTAAGAACAAATATTCCATTCTGGAAAGCAAAATATGAATCCTGGCTTCCACGCTTTGCATTTCAATATTAACGTCGTTAATAATTTAAAAAAAAAAAAACAAAATTAATTTTGCAACAAACATATGATAGATAACCTAAGCCTGCTATCGAAATGATCACATCACAGTTAAAAAGCTCAAAGTATAATAAAGTACTGAAAACAACGCGGGGGTACTGCGGTATTTTCAATATGAAAAAGTACTGAAAAAAGTACCAAAGTACTGAATTTTTCAACATTGCACTGTAGTAAAAATATCTGGCAAAAAAGTGTACGTGTACAAAACTTTGTGTGTATTAGTGTTTTTTGCATTTGCATTCATTTGTTTTTGAAAATGTGCATGTATGGGTTTTGTGCTGCTTGTGCGGGGTTGAAGCCGGTTGAAACTTTACGCCAACGAAAAACAATTCCCTTCACCTCGCTTGCCTACAAACTGCCATTTTACGACAGCATAATTAGTCTAGTGTGTGATGGGCCATTTACAATATTGACAATTTTGCTAATTTGTTAAATGCTTCTGTGCTCTTTTCTAAACGCAAATTGTTCTTAAGCAATTACATTATGAACCACTGCAAGCCGACTAATTTTAGTATGGATTATTTTTTCAAATAATTACAATAGAATCCCGATAATTCGTAATCGCAAGGGACCGGCCATTTCTTACAAACTATAGGGGTTTTCGATTTAGCGGGGTTTCGATTTGATTCTTTTTCGATTTAATAGGGTTAAAGTAAAATAAATACGAATTAACGGGGTTTTTCAATTTATTTACTAAAACGATAAAAAAAACATAATTGACAATAGAAAAACTACAACAAAGTAATGTTGTTTACGAAGAAAGTGTAACGGAAGAGACGATCAGAATTGTGACTTATGTAATTTATATAGGAACAACAAAACGATCACTTGAAAAGAGAATGGGAGAACATCAAAACGACATATTAAAGAGAAGAGAAACAAGTGCATTATCGCAACCAGTGCTGCCACAACGAACACAATTTTTACAACCATAATTTTTGAAAAAGTAACCAAATGTAAAAAAAATATAACCAAATTTAAAATGGTTTTTATTATAAATCTTTTTATAAATCAAGAAACAAAACAGGAAATGTAATTCTTTTACATATTAAAAAAATAACGTGAAACTTAATTAAGAGTTTTTATTTATTTGAGACTTTTTTCCAGGGCTGTGGAGTCGTTAAGAAAAAGTTATAACTCCGACTCCGACTCCTTTTGGTGAAATTTTTTAAGCACGACTCCGACTCCGACTCCAACTCCGACTCCGACTCCTACTCTAACCTAGCATTATTTAAGAGACTAGTTTTTTTTTTTGACTTTAAACTCTTTTTTAATTTAGTACCTGTTAAATGGTTAAATATAGCAAGAAAATGATTCTGTAAAAATTTCAAATCGATATTTTAATTCTAACGTGCCGCGCATTGAGCTTTAACCTACTAGTTACTAACATATGAGTAGGAAAGCTGCAAAATATTTTATTTGGATTTTGGAAAAAATGCAAAAAACATATAGCGCCCGATTAAATAGACCAAATGGGTTGAACTTTTTAATTCTAAAGTGTTATGACATTCTTGACTTATAACTCAACAGTTTAGAAATTTAAACCAACTGAAATATAGAAAAATAATGGATTTAATTTTGGAACGAACGAGTTTTGTTACGAACTTTCGAAAGAAATGAGTTTTGCTTCAATCATTGAATTTTAGTATATTTTAAAGGTTATATTAATTTATTAATATTATGCAAACAGTGCTAAAAAATGTAAAAATTAATTTTTAAATTCCTTAATTCGGCTCTATTTCATTAACGATATCTTGGCGAAATTCAAATAGTGAACCCGCTGGTTTTTGTTACAGAAATTTGAGGTCACATTAAAACATAGAAAAGGACATGCTTTGATACAATCTATATAACTATTCTTATAAATTGTCAAAATAAGATGTTATCTCAATTTTTTAATTTTTGAAACTCACCTACTCATATGAAAAGTATACTGGTCCTTATTTTCAGACTTCACAATTTCAAAAAGCAGACCCTCTTATGGCCAATTCCACTAATTTATCTAAATATCAATTTATGTTTAAAATTTGTTTTTTTTTATGTCAAATAAAAATAAAATTATTAGAAAAATTATATTTAAATATGAATTGATATTTAAAAAGAAATGGAGAAATTGGTCATTAACATTTTTTATTTTAAAAAATATTAGAAAAATTGTAATGCAAAAAAGTCGGAGTCGGAGTCGCTAGTTTTTGTGGGTACTTCGACTCCGACTCCGACTCCGGTACAAAAACCTCAACTCCGACTCCTCAACTCCGACTCCGACTCCACAGCCCTGCTTTTTTCGTAAAATAAATTTTTTTTATTTTTTGGCGCCCTTTGCTCCAGTGGGAGTTAAAATTATATTGATAAATCAATGTAATTTTAAAAAATTTTCAAATATGTATATAAATATACTTCTGGAAATAACCTAAATTCAGAACCTTAAACTTATTTTCAAGTTTTTAAAAACACTAAAACGACTTTTGTGTAATTTTTCAGTAATTTTATAATATCGATTCCGGATGATTTTATGCACTTCCTACTTTAAGTACTTATTATCTTTACTTCTCTTAAAATCAAGAAAAACTACGCTCATTTAAAAAAAAATAATTGAAAATCTCCATTAATTAAAACTTCATTTATTTACGATTTCAGATCATGGCGTTTTTAATATAAAAATCACAAATGGCAATATTTTCTTAGCAAAAATCTTAAAAAACTATTTGGTTGCTTTTTTGAACTTCCGTTCATTGGTAACAAATAATGAAAAAATCGTAGAAAACAGTACAAATTATTCGAGCTCTTAAATAATTGTACCAAGAAAACATATTCGTTCGTAATTATTATTGTTTTAGAAAAAAGTAACCAAAATGAAAAAAATATTCACATCTCCACATTGAAAAAATATATAACCAATTTTGGTTAGAAATAACCAAAAACGGCAGCTCTGATCGCAACACATGATTTCAGAATCACACTCTTTCGAAACAAAACAAGTGAGAGTGTTGGATTTTGAACGAGGGGAGAAAAAGAGATTTACGATAGAAAGCTTGAGAATACAACAAAACATAATTAAAACAATGAACCACAATAAAGATGTTGACAACATTAGCGCTTGTTATAGAACCGCAATATAATTAATTCTGTGATAATAAGTTTAAGTTGTGCTTTACTGTTTTTGTTAAATGTATTTGTGCAATTAAAAATTTTAATAAAAACCTGTCGATGTTTTTAATGTAAAATAATATGTATATATTTTTTGTAAGTTGTTTTTGCTTGTTGTGAAAAATATGTTGTATTAATGTTGTCTTTTTATTATTTTTATTTAAATAGACGACCCTTGAAAAAGTCACCAAAAAAGTGACGAAACGTCGGATGAAATGAAATAAATTGGTTTTATTTACATCAACATCATTAGGTCTTATTAGCTTATAAAGAAAAATAAACTGAAAAATTAAAGACAATTGTTAAAAATAAAATATATAAAAATTATTCATGTAAAAAACTGCGCTTATAAATATAAACACACACACAAGCAAAAACCCACGCAAACAAAATAGCGGTAAACAACAAATCATTCTTTCCATGTTTCTGTTGTTTTTATTACGAATTATAAGTGTTAGTTAAGGCTAGATTACACTATTATACTTTGTATTAATACATGTCAAAAACTCAAGTAATATGACAAAGTGTGATAGTGTGAATGCAATGTGTCACGAAAATGACAAGTATTAAGCCCTTATGACACTACATTTTTTATTCATTAATTGATATAGAATTGATAGAAAGAAACAGTAAATGTAAGAAAGAGCAAACTATATGTATGTTATGTTTTTGTTTCAGGGATGGCGTTGAGAATTTTTAATATTGTACCAACAACCTTTAAAAATTATAGTTTTTTACCCTAATTGTACTAAAAGATTTTTTTTAGTTGAAATTAATTTTAATTATGTTCATAAAAACACCACAAAAAGGTATTATAAATCTTAGTTAAAAAAGTATCAACAAAAAAGAACAATTGAAACAACTTAGCCATCCCTGTTTTGTTTATTTTATTAAATGCTGCCAACTTTTTGTTTATGAGAAACCTAAAAACAAAAAGCGGTAAATCGCTGAATTTGCCCATAAACCGCTCATTCAGCAACACTTTTAATATTTCAAGCTTGAAATGTCAATTTTAAGTTAAACAATTTTACATTTTTTTTGACATAACTTCATTTTTTATCGATAACTTTTTAAAAATTGTTGACAGTTTGCCATTTATCTTAATACAGCTGAACTCTTTGCACTTGGTAAATTTTTCTATTACATTATATTTGTACTGTTCACCAAAACTTGAACAATGCATTAAAAATGTAGTGTCATATGGGCTTTATGAATGGAAAAAAGTTTGGCATCCCATACGACTTCGTCGTTTTTTGAAAAATTTCTAAACAATAACAGCCATATTCACAAAAAGTTCTTATTTTAAGCTTATAGTATGTAATAACTCATAAACGTTTTTTGTCTTATAAGCCTCCTATAAAAATTTGTATTCATAAACGTACAATAACATCTTTTTTACTATTAACTGTTTGCAGCGATTTTCTGTTTAAGTATGGCAACTTTCTTTATATTTGGCTGCCATTCTATTGTTAGTGATGCACGAAACTTCTATTCGGTTTACATGATATTCTATAATTAAATTTTTTTTATAATTTTTTTTAATTGTAGACCTTCAAAATTATTCTTATCAAATAAAACTACATATTATTTTAGTTTCTGAACAAAATGTTTCCGAAAGGTATCATAAAAACTTTTGTTTGAACCTTTTTTAAATATACGATAAGAAAGTAATCGAATAAAAAATGTGTTTACTTTTTATTAACATCACTATTATTATGATTTGTTTATTTTATTTTTTTTTATATTTTTAAACAATAATTTGTTGTTTTAAACAAAAAAAAAAAACAACTATTTGCAATAATTTAATAAATAATTAAAGAGAATATCTGCATTTGCCCCTGAACATATTCATTTAAATCATATACATTTTTTTAAATAATTATCAATATAACTTTAAACTGGCTGTCTAAAATAAAAAAAAAATAGTAAAATGTATTTAACATGTCCGTTTTAATAAATAAAACATTTTTGTCATTATTTTTCAACATACATATTTCACAAAAATAATATCATAAAATGCAAACACCTTTCAAAATGTCATTTTATTTTTGGTTTAAAGAAGGGCAAATCCAACAATAAATTTTCTTACTTTATGAATGGTTTATTAAAGGTTCAATAGACTATTTTTCGTTTATGAATACCACTTTAGCAATTTTTGCTTAAAACGGTCAATTAATCATCAATAAGTTTTTATGAATACGGCTGTAATACTTTTCATTGGATCAGGGTTGCATTTTATTTCATGTGTGAGTGTTTATACTTTGTGTGATGGTGTGAACACAAACTGTCATGTTAAATTAGATTTTTTGACAGTCGCAACAAAACTCATTAGATTTCTATCTCACAAAGTATTTTGGAATACGTAAGACTTGTGAGATAGTGTAATCTAGCCTTTAGCGAACAATTATGACTTATAAGAGGTTAAGAAGATTTTAATTGGGGAAAAAAAATAGGAACTAGCGAGGGGACCAAAATGTATGGAAATTTTACGAATTAACGATATTTTTTCAAGGGACCGACAGTTTATTACGAATTATCGGGAATAACGATTTATTGGGAATTACGATTTATCGGGGTACGAATTATCGGGATTTGACTGTATTAGCTGGGTATATTACCAGCTTACTTTATAAAAATAGATTCATTGGTCTATATCTATTGGGATTTATTTAAGGCTTTAGAAAATAATGCAATTCAAGGCAACTGTTGAATAAAAGAACTAATAGTTTCAATGCCTTTGAGGCCAGATTTTTAAGTAATAAATAAGAAATGTAGTCTTGTCCTGGGCAATTTAAAGTTTTTTAATTTCCTTTTATTGTATACTACTCATCAGTCCAAGTAAAAATTGTTTCATTACGTTTGCCTCTTAACGCTCTGCTTATATTCCAAAACGCCTTATTTCCAGGTTTTAAGTTTGAAAGCAATTTATTCCAGACCCCCTCCCTTAAATCACTTAATGACAAAAAAAATCTCGTGAAAAACTTTAACACGGATATTATAAGATTATTTTGTTCTGGCGGGTTCATTACTGCATATGGTTCCCAAAAAGGGTACACTATCGATAGGGTACACTGTCTTTAAATTCTGTGGTGTAGGGTTATTATATGGTCGGGTTTGAAAGACTTTTCTTTCTTACTTGTTAATTATTAGTTTTGCTCATTTTGACTTTTGATGGAGAAATATTGATTATCTTGTCTTGTTTTAGCGGCAGCAAAGAAAAAAACAAACATTATTATTATCAAAAGATTTATTACATATCAATCATATGGCAAAACATATCGACTTAACTAATTAATATATTTTTGTATAATTTATTCAATTTGCTAAAGATACAAAAGGAAAAACTAAAAACAAAAAAAAACTGTTGAAACAAAACTTATCACACTTACGGCCAATTTCACCAAGTTCAGTTTAAAACTTACCATTACTTTAACTTCCAGTTAACAATATGTTTTTGACAGTTATAACTGAACTTGGTAAAATTTGGCGTTATTAAATTAATTATATATTTCTTGTTCTTGCTTACACTTTAGCTTCGTTCAGTTTCAGAACTTGTAACTAATGTACACCCCTACTAGATGTAATTAAAATTATTCTCCTCCATTAGGCCAAACGATTTTCTCTATAAAATCTAAGAAAGCCGCCACTCTGGTATACAAGCCAGGCGTTGGGGAAGCACAGCTTACACCGGTAGAGACCACGCCCACCAAACGGTAGTTTTTATAGGACTCTGTAATAATGGGTTTTTAAATGTTTCTGACAAATAAAACTTTGTGCTTAAACACTTACCATCTTCTACTAAAATTAACGGACCTCCCGAGTCTCCCTGGCAAGCATCCTTTGTTTGATCCTTATCTTCGGCACATAACTGTGTACGAATAATGCCATCGGGTATTTTTCTGTTGGATCCATATTGCGCATATTCCGCAAAACTCTTATTACAATTCTCCAGAGGGGAAATATGCAAAGGTGCTTTTAGCAATATATTTGAAAAGCTGCGTGCTAAGATTTTTCAAATGATTTGTTTTATCATTTTATTTCAAATAAATCTATACACAATAAATAAATTTTTCATTCAAAACTCACTGGTTATATTTACGGTACCCCAACCAGTAACCCATAGTTTAACTTTGGGTCCAGGATCTTTTTCGTCTGTATAGAGGCAGACTGGATAAATGTTTTTACTAAACACGACTTCACGTTCCAATTCCAGAATAGCGATATCGTTATAAGTGAAACGGGAAAAATAGTCATCATGAATAAAAATTTCCTGAAAACGAAAAAAACAAAAATTTTTAAAAGTTGGATTAAAAATTTTCTTAAAGAGATTTTCTGAAGTTTTATACTTTTCACCACAGCACAGTGGTCCGTCCCAATGACAAATTTAGAGCGAAAAAAATCGTTTTTTCGAATGGTGCCAGAGTAAAAAATTTAGTTGATTGACACAACGGTATATTTATTTTTTTGGAATATTTGCAATATTATCACTGCTGCATTGATTTAAATATCAGTAATTGCTAAGTTTAAATTTTAATAACAGATTAGTTGATAATTGTATGTGGTTTCGAGAGCTTATAAAATAAAGTGAAAACGTTTTCTGTAATATTTATTGGTTTTATTTATACAATAGAAGTATATATTTTTTTAGATTTGAAATGTTCCGCTGATTTAGCCTTCCGTTTAGAGAAAATATGTATGCAAATTAAAATGTATTCATTAATTGTGGAACTTAATATGTATTGTAAATTGTGATAGAGTTTTAAATGTGACTTTCGCCAGCTGTCGCTACTATTTTTGTGTTTTTATCATCTTTAACATGTGCATTGTTAAAGGTTTAAATGTAAAAGGGATTTTTTCAATGTTTGGCACTCTGAAAAAGACCAGAAGAAAAACCAATAACGCTGTCATACTTTACATTTTCATGAAAAGTGGTATAGAAAATGATGAAGATGATGACCATAAGCATGAAGTAAAGCAATCAGCTCGAAATTTTCTTAGCAAACTATCGCAGAAGTGGACGGATGCACACAGAACAAAGAATGTTTTCGAGTCAATCTTTAAATACTGGTTGGATGATAAAAGATTCTTTCCCAGTAAAGCCTCGTCAAGTTTTTTGGAAGAAGACTTGGAGGAAGGACCATTTTTGGAGGAGACCATTTTTAGAATATTTAAAACGTTTTAAACATTTTAACTAAAACACAAATCAACATAAAGTAGTATCAGTGATTACACAGCGGAACAAAATTAAAATTTTTTGTGCTGATTATTTTTATTTTTTTATGAATTTTAAAAAAACAAAAATTTGTTTATTTAAAATTTTAATTTTTTTTTTCTAACTGCAACGACATCTCTGAAACTACTGGCCAAATTTAAAACCAATGTAAGCACGGCCTTAAGATAATATTGCTGATCAATTTTGAATTTTTTTTTTTTTTTTTTTTTTGTAACAAATTACAGTAGACGCTCGCAAATTAGAACCGCTTTGTTTTTGAGGCGATTCTAATTTCTGAATTATTCTAATTTCTGGACTTTTTTTTTTCCGAATAAAAAATAAAAAATTGAGTAAATTTACTTCCAAAAACTTAAATAAAACACTTTTAAAATTTTTTTAATTCAATTTTATTTGATAAAAACAAGAAAACAAAACGTAACAATTCAGTCCAATACATTAAATGTATTTTTTTAAATTAAAAATATGAATGAAACAAAACTAATGGCAACAAAACATAACAAGTCAGTCCAATTACATCACATGTATTTTTTTCTTAATTAAAAACTAAAAAATTTTACATATGTATGTATTAAAAAAAAAAAAAATTAAATAAAGTTAAAAGTTATTAGAGGGATAGGCTGCAGAATGGCCCAATTTTAAAACTAATCTTTGTGTGACATATAATCAGTTATATTCGTTTGTATTTTTGGTCTCATCGAAGCCGAAATATCATTACGAAGAGCCAAAAGATTGTTTATGTGCTTAGTGGAAAACAATTCACTGTTATTGCACCATTTTATTAAATTATTTACGCTTTCAATGGCTGTAGCATTAGAGACAACTGGTGAGACTTCAACAACATCGTCTTCGCTGCTATCTGAAGACTCACCATCGCTACTGAGAACATATACAGATCCGTCATCAAACATATCTTCATTCCATCTGTCGATGTCTTCTATACCAATGCAATCGTTTGGAGCTATTTCTTCTAAAAGAGCTTGAGTTCTCTGAATAACTTCGTTGCAGTCCTGATCTATTTGCAACAATTGTGCTATTGGCACGTCATCGTCGCTGTCGTATTGGTTAGAATCCCAATTGGACAACTTTGACCAAGATTTTTTCATAACACTTTGTGGCACCTCATCCCAAGCTTGTTGCAGTAATAAAATTGCATTGCGGATTGAATGGGATTTCAAATGATTCTTCAGTTCACCACCTTCAGCAATTAATTGAGAAAGAAACATACTTCTGTAATTGAGCTTTGTTAACTTAATAGGGTTTTGATCCATTGGTTGTAAAGCTGCTGTCACATTTGGTGGAAAGAATAATGCAACAATGTTTCCATCCTCACTTTTAAGTTTCTCAATGGGTGCATGAGCGGAGCAATTATCTATAAGCAAAATGGCTTTCGGTGGTAAATTATTTTCCTGAGAAAAGCGGATCACCTGTAAATTGAAAAATATTTTAAAATTACTGAACCTGAAATCAATATTTGTTTTTACCTCTTTAATAAATATTCGGTGAAACCATTCGTGAAAAATCCGAGAGGTCATCCAAGCATTTTTTGAAAAGTTGTAATGCAGAGGATTATTGAAACTTTTAAAACACCTGGGGTTTTTTGCTTTTCCAATTACCAATGGAACTAATTTATGTGATCCATCAGAGTTTGCACCAAGTAGGACTGAAATTCTTTCTTTTTGAATTTTATGTCCAGGGGCGTTTTTTTCAAAAGCAGAGACATATGTTCTGTCTGGTAGGCAACGAAAAAATAATCCGGTTTCGTCGACGTTATATATTTGTGACTCCATTAACCCCATCTCAGCGACCTTTGCACGATATCGATGAATAAAAGGAGTGACAGAAGCAACATCACTGGAAAGAATCTCGCCACAAATTTTTAAAAAACGGATACCGTGTCGTTTCTTAAATTTGGAAAACCATCCGTCACTTGCACGGAATGCATTTTCATCTTTATCGGGATATTCCTCTCTAAATATTTGTTTAGCTTTCTTTTTAAGTATGGGCCCAGTCACTGCACACCTTTTTTCTCGTTGATTTAAAAACCACTCATACAGACCACTTTCCATTTTTGGGTATTCAGCGCTGTGCAAAGATTTATTCCTTGATTCCTGATATGTGTTGGAAACAGCATTTAATATTGCTGTTCTATGTGATTTGATATAGCTGATTGAAGATGTCGTAACATTAAATTCTAGGGCCAGCCGGTTCCCTTGAACGCCTTTGTCAAGCTTTTCTAATATTTTGACCTTAGTTTGTAATGATAAAGTGTTTTTTTTACGTTTATTAGACATTTTTAATGATACACTTTCACTTTAAAATAAATACTTCCAAAATATGTACACGCGCTTCGAATTTCACAGTCAAACTAGCCACAAATATACATAAATGCCACAAAAAAACAACAAATAAGGAAAAAACATATATGATTTGGTGATTCCCCTTTTAAGTTTTACTATGTTCAAACAGAATAAAAATAAACTGCTGATTTCTTGTGTTCAAATAACAAAAAAAAAAAAACGCTCTGAAATTAGAATTTTTAATTCGAATTTTAGAGCGTTTAATGTATTGCAAACACTGATTCTAATTTCTGGACGTTCGAATTACTGAAGGCTCTAATTTGTGAGCGTCTACTGTACTTATAAAAAAGAGTTTTGAGTTTTTTCGCTCTAAATTTGACATTGGGATCACTGTGCAAAGGTGGAAAGGCTTTAAATAAATTTGTCATTCCGTTTGCAATTTCCACAATCTTAGACCCTATAAAGTATATATATTCCAGGTGCTTATGAGAAGCAAAGCTGATTTAACGATGTCCATCTGTCTGTTATAATGGATTTTCCGAAAATCTCAGAAATGATCGGAATAATGGTTGGTATATATTTATGTTACATAAGCTCTGTTTAAGTTTGCTATTGAAATTCAGCCTGATCGGACCACATGTGGGTGAGATATGAACCAAAAACTGCGACTGCCTCTAATATTACCCAAAAATCCTCTGTTGTAGTTTTTTATTTTTTTATTTATATATTGAGAACGGAAAGGGATAAAGTTTCCAAATAAGTTACGAGCATCTTGGTTATCAATAAGCAACCTCCGACGAACTGTTAGCGGGATTGGTGACATGGCCGGGGCACTTCACAAACAAAGACATTATAGATTTCTTAATATCTGGAGAACGGCAAGAGCAAAATGTTCCAATTAAGGTTAAAGCATATTGGTTATTCATAAACAAAAATGTAGGTGGGAGTGGAGAAACAGGCGTTAATTTATATATTAAGAACGGTATTTATATAACTTTCTGTTTATTAAAAATTTGCTCTGGTTATGGCGTGGTGTAGTGGTTAACGTGCTTACCTACAAAACTAAGCACCCCTAGTTTCGATCCCTGGCAGAGGATGAAAAATGGTCATCATGGGCTTAGCGTTTTAAAAATTAAGTGGATTCAACCACTTTCCAAACAATCTATCAAAGAAGCCCCCTGACCACCCCTCCACATGACCCCCCACCCCCTGGAAAATTGGATAACATCATGGATAAAGTCAGGGAGCCGCCACTTCCTTCTCCTTAAGAATCAAAGCTTAGCAAAGTTCCCCACCACTATGCCAAAACAGACGGAGGACGTTGTTTCTAGGTAATTACAGATCACATCCCTATTATCCTAGGACCTGCTTCAGCAGTCCAAACATTTTCTTAGCTGGAACAACAAACGATTTACGAAACTGATAGAAGGCAAAATAACAATACTAAATGGATCGATACTCCAAGCACAAGGATAGTGAAATCAAATCTTACATAGGGAGATGCGAAAACAACTGCAACAAATGCTTTGCAGAAGCCATATGCTCCTAAAGATGGAAATTGATAAAAATTGTCCTAGCGGATCAAATCTTCTTCAGCTAAGTGGAAAAATAGATCTTAGATCTAAGAAAGTTTACCCCAACTTAAAACCTAATAGAATACTTTGGTTATAGATATAGGAAGCAATAATCACTGCGGCCCTTTGGATATTTTCTGCTGCCTCGATATTTACCATAGCAAATACGTATGAAGCCAATTATTCTGCCGTTTGTGAGTGCATAAATTTCGGTTAGATCCATACTGTGTTTCCGAGGAGCTTCTGTCTTTGAGTCCCTAATGTTATCTTGAAACATAGTGTTCAGCGAATAGGCCGGTAAGCGCCTTTAATTCACACTGCAAAACCACGCCGTAAAGTGACATATATTTTAGTTAAACGCAATACAGAAATGTTCTTCCATTGCCCAGTAAACTCTCGTTCGGATCATGGTTTAACCGTATCCCTAATGTTACTAGCGGGAATATCAAAAAGGTCTCGGGACCAATAAAAAGGAGCCGTGAGCCTCTATTTGCAAGCAGTCTGCCCAGTCTGCTAGCCGCATTTGTAGGAACCTACCATGAAGTCAAATTGTTGTGTCTCCCGAGTTCATCCAGAGAAGTAGTATTTTTCATGGCCACTGTAGACTTCACTTCATAAGAGGATAGCAATCTAATAGAAGCCTGGCTATCTCAAGCATTCCTTAGCACTTATGGCGTAAATTTTCAGCTGGTAGCTTGGATAAAATATACCGGCACTGGTATCGTCATTAGTGAGTTTCGAACCATCGGTGAACTAAACTGGATCTGTGGACTTCCCACGGGGGATGTAGTGAAACATCAAGAGAATTCTAACTTCTTGATGTTACATCCTCTCGGAAAACAGATTCTTTAATCCGAAAGAATTTAAAATTGACAGGTCTCCAGGAGTCCTACTGATTTCTGGACACCTAGCTCTTGGCCACGGAAACGATTATTATTTTTTTATAGTCTTACTATCAACGATTTCTTACTAAGAGAGATATGATAGATGCACTAGAAGAGCATGACCTTTTTGTTGTGTCGATATCTTTCGCCGAACGCTGAAATTGTAAGGCGTATAGGTGCAGTCAGTGCCTGAAACTCAGTTCAAAATTTAAAGATTTCTTGAGATCATTGCGATCTCTTAAGATCTTGGCTAACCAGAGATCCTTTCTGGTACCATTAGAGTCAGTAACCACCAGTACTTCGGTATCGGACTGATAACTAATTTAGGTCTCAAAAGGCTTGATTTCTTGAGAGCAGGTGTCTTCGTTCTTGAAATAAGTTTTGTGCCTTTAACATTTTATTAGATTGTCAAAAAATGGTTGAAGATATTTTGGTAGTGAATCGGAGCGAAGTGGTGAAGGCTTAGTAGTGAGTGAGCGAATAAAGTTCAGAGAAATTGGAATGAGCAGTGTGAAGTAAAGTGAAATGAAGTGGTGTGGAGTGCATTGGTGTTGAAGGCTCAATGGTGATGGTCGAACGAAAGATTTAAAGCTGAACAAAAAGTTGAGGAACCGGTGAAGCGAGCTTTGTTGGAAGGGGTGAGACTTGGAGTCTTGGTTAAATTGGTTGAAGTGGTCGATTGACTGCTGAAGAAGACAAAGAACACTAAAATTTATGAAATAGTGATGGTGGTTGTGGTAAAGGTCAAGTAGTTTCTTGCTATATTGAAGGATCGAAAAACTGTTACATAGACAGAGAAGACTTGGATGTTGAGAGCATATAAAAGGTTGAGGTACCCGTGATGAAGTGAAGTGGTGCGAGCTGGTTGAGAGTCAAGTTCCTGGAATAAAGAATGATGTTATTGTGCGAAAAACGATAATCTCATGAAAGGGTGTCTTTTGAGATCATGTGGTGGCTGTGCGTTAAGCCCAAAAACATTGTCATTCAAATTATGCTGCCGACTATTATATTGCAGCGGAGGTTAGATTCTTAACAATGGACGAAAGTATAATTATTGCAGGATAACGCACTAAAATTTGCTACCTGTGTGTTTTGGTAGCGTTCACACTTAGGGGTGTTTGGTAAATGTACATTTTTTGCAAAGTGGTAAGATGTACCATGAGATTAGGCCAATAATGGCGGTGTCCATGTAAATCTATTTCCACATCTAATCTATGGACTATTCTTTTTAATGTATTGTAATTTAGAACTTTTCGGCACCAGTCATTGGTCTGTTTCGAACCAGCGGTGAACTACACGTGATCTTTAAACTGTGGTTATAATTTAGATCTTTTTAATTTTTTAACTATCATCGAAAATGTAAACCTCTAGTATTTCTTTATATTACCAAGGCATTTTAATTTTTATTATTATTAAAATTGTAAGTGGAAATAAAATGGTGTAGTAGCTTAAAGGTTAATATTTTTTTAAAACTTGCCTTAATTCTTAACTCCTCTGCGTTCCGCATTTGATCCGGATCCGTCAAATTCACCAAGCCCAAACGTACAATCGAAGGCACATTCTCAACTTCTGAAACACAATGAGCCGCAGTCAAGACATAACGTTTATCAATTAAAGTTCCACCACAACGTATATCATACGGGGGTCTATTATCGCCACCAATACGACTATAACCAATGGCAACCATATGGGGGAATTCTTCCATCTCGGCTGGGACGCCACCTATAATATGGGGTGTTAGAGCTGCAGTAAGACCACTCTCAATACGACGGCAAGCTAAAATTTTAATAATATATTTTTAGAAAATCTCACAATTGATTCTTTTTCTAATTCTACCAACCTCTTACAGCTGGCCTCTCAGCATTCGTCTTAACATCTGGGGTGGGCAGATTTGTATTGGTACTGTAAAAATAAATTAAATATTTCAAAACAAAATCAAACAGAATTGAATTTTTTGAAGCCGAAACCAATTAATGTTTTAGATGAGATGAGTAAGCAAGCGAGGTTTACGATATATGAAGGTGCACCAATTTATTAGACACACAAAATAATTTATTTTCATATGCATAACCACCTTAATGAATTATTGTCTTCGATCAGATTGTTCTCGTCTCCTAATGGTGGACGAAATTCAAAAGGTTTAAATGGATCCAATATTTGAGAGGGTGGAGACTGTAGATTTTGGACTGGGGCACCACCGTTTGTTTGCCGGACAAACTGCTGCAGTGGGAGGGTAGAGCTGTGTTCTTTATCCAAAGATTCCATTTGCTGAGTATGATCTAAACTTTGTGGTTGGTAAATGACATCTGGTTGTTGCACAAATTGTGGCGATTGTTGTTGATGTTGTACAAACACAACGTGTGATGGTTGAATTTGATCGGGCTGAGCTTGTACAATATCCATGCCCGAATTAACTAGATTCTGATAAACTTCTTGTACAGGATTGAAACCGTTCGGTGTTAGTACCGGACTAGCGGACCAAGTCTCCACTACTACGGGCTGTTGTATGAAACTTGTGGATGGTGCCAGATTTAGATCATTATTAGATATGGGATTCTCTACAGAAGGCATCGTGTGAAATTGTCCTGCGGCCTGAGGATTTGTAAATACTATTTGATGACGTGGTCCATAATGTCGAACATATTCTACTCCATGATTTCTTTTATTATTATTGGAATTTTGTGGTGCCAACCAGTGAACGGGCTGTTGTGCTGAAGGATTTAGCGGCTTATCTATATTAAATATATTCGCTAAAGAATCTTCAAGAGCCAATTCTCTTGGCTTTTCTTGATCAAGGGCTGTTGAAGTTTGGGAGTTAATATTCGCTTCATTTGGGTTTCCAAATAAATCTTTAATTAATTCATCAATTTTATCATCATCCTTATTGTTATTGTTGGAGTTATTTGGATTTTGTTCTTCTATATTATTAACAGGCCTGCCGGGTCTGCGATTTAATGGTTCTCCGTTACCAAAAAAATTAATTGGTCCTTCACTGTTTTCTGGGAACATAAAACCACGATTTTGGTTACCAATGCCATTATTACCGTTTCGACCACGCCAGTTGTTTTGCGACCCTCGACCGCGACCATTAGGAGAAGGTCCTCTTCCCATAGTTTGGCCTCTATTAAAATTTGGTGGGCCATTAAAAGGGACTCTTCCGTTATTTGGTGAGCCCCAACCGAAGTGAATATTATTTGGCCCATTGTTTCCTCTACCATTGTTATTGGGTAAACCGGGAAAACTATTAAAATTATTAGTAGGTTGCCTTAAATTCCACTGATTGAAATTAACTGGCCCAGTATTTAAATTGCCATTTCCGTTACCATTGTGACTCACAAATCCGGGATTTGTTAGAATATTATTTGGTGTTGCACTCTCTGAATTTGTTTGCCGTTCCTGTTTGGCTCCACCACTTTGATTTCCTCCCAATAAAGCATTAAAATCAAAAAACTCTGAACTTTCATTTAATCTTTGATCTCCCACTACTAGAGGTTTTATGGTGGTCGTTGTCGTGGTTGCAGTTGGTGTGGTAGTTGTTAGCAAATCCAACCAAAAATCTGGCTTTTCTGTGGTCGTTGTTGTTGTAGTATTTTCTAATAAATCCAACCAAAAATCTCTTTCAGGAGCTTGTGTTGTTGCCATTATTGTTGATGGGCTAAATTTTAGTTTGAAAATGTATATTTTTAGCGGAAGGGGGAGAAAGGGGAAAAGATTAGAAAAAAAGCAAAGGTTATATAGTGAAAGATACCAGTTACCAATTATTACAGAAAAGAGAGGAAAAACAAAATATGAGTGAATTAATGTGCAAATTAATAAAATACTTATAACGATACACTGGAAGAAATATCCTACTAATATTATAAATTTAAAAGTGTGTATGTGTCGATGTTTGTTAGTTTGTGGCTCAATCCCGCGAAAGCCGACTAATGGATTTGGATGAAATTTTGTAGGTGGAGAGCATATGGCCCAGATTCAAATAAAAGGTTAAGAGGTGAAAACGGGGAATATTGGTGCTTTTTGTAAATTTGGCGTGCAGATTGCATATGGTCCAAATTAAAATAAAACAGACCTTTTAAGGCTTTGAAGAAATAAAATTTGTAAAAACGGGAACGAATGGTACTTTTTCTCTTTTTTGTAAATTTGGCTTGCAGATTGCATATGGTCCAGGGGATACAATTGGTACTTTTTAAAGGGTAAAAACGGTATAAAATTGGTGCTCTTTCTCTTTTTGCGATAAATTTGATATACATACAGATTATAGCCTTCATTGACATACAGTGTACTTTCTGGAGGCCTAAATGGAAACAAGCTGGCACTCTTGGTACTCTTTTAACTTTGGTACTTTTTCTCTTTTTGGTATAGATTTAGCATATGACCCAGAATTAAATATAGGCTACATTTAATGATGTAAAACGGAAAAAATTTTATTTTTGGTACTTTTTCTCTTTTTCGGAATACATATATGTAATTAGACAGCCCTTTCTTTTCATAGGGACAATTTAATGTTGGTTGCTCAAGAGTATCGAGTACTCAAAATGTATATGTTTGTATGCGGTGGCAAAAATAATAATTCCTGCTGTTTATGCAAATATGACCCAGATTCAAATATAAGGTACCTTTTAAGAGGTAAGAACAGAGAAAATTGGTACTTTTTCTCTTTTTGATAAATTTGGAATGCAGATTGCATATGATGCAGATTAAAATATAGGACACTTTTTAAAGAATAAAAGTGGTACTTTTTAAGGGGTAAAAACGGGATAAAATTGGTACTTTTTTTTCGACAAATATTCATCATATAGCCTACATTAATATACAGTGTACCTTTGAAGGGCCTTAAAGGGAGTAAGCTGGTACTCTTGGTACTCTTTTACCTTTGGTACTTTTTTTCTTTTCAAAAAATTTTGTATAGAGATAGCATATGCCCCATATTACTATACATATTTTAATATGGGGCAGAAAAAATGGTACTTTTTTCTTCTTGATAAATTCGGTATATAGAACATATGCAATCTTTCCAGTGACCGGAAAATACTTATTTATGGCCGGTTCGTTGATTTCGAAAATTTTCCCTTTTTCTCAGTGTAGTTTGAAATGACATAATATGAAGGTACATTTATTGAACTAACATACAATTGAAAATACATATTAAACTTACTCATTCGAACGATCCTCAGTTTTAACGGTAGTCGTGTCTGGGCTTGGATCTGCTCTAACTGGGCAACAAATTAATTCTTCTTTAATGCCAAAACCACAACTTACTACCTCCCGATTAGTGTACTGTCCGCTTTCGATTAACGTTTTAATAATAGGACATTCGCTCCATTCTTTGCAAATACCCGGTTCATTTTTGCTTACACAACTATCGCCTTCTAAAACAAATCAAAAAATATGGTTACAAAAACAGTGAAAAAGAGCTATTTAAAATAGCATAAATTAAGAGAATTGTTAATTAAGAGAGCTCTCTTAAACAAACAGGTTTCTTATAAATGAATAATGTTATTCAAATGGAAATCTCACTTACTAAATTTGGCGGAATCAATTGTTTTAATTTGTTGTAATAGCATAATGCCCATTAGAGTCCACTGCGTCATCATCATCAGCATTTTCTGTGGTTTTGTGTGGCTTAAATCATTTCTATTTCTAAAGTTGCGGCGTTGCATTTTCTTTGGTATTTGAGTTGTTTTAGTCTTTTTGTAATTTAAATTAATTTTCAATGCAGTTTTTTTTGTTTTTTGCAAAATCGTTGATTGGTCTGTAATTTCTAAGAAAAAATATTGAAAAATTATTTGTTGCTTATTTTATTTTTTAGTCAGGCTGAAAGTTAAGAAAACCTTTCCCATACATATTTAAATTTAATTTAATTGATTTTGTAATTGATTTTATTTTTATTATATCTTTTTTTCATATCAATTACTTTTAAGGGATTTTTTTTTTCGTTAAGTTCAATGTCACATTATTGTAATAAATAAAATGTTCTTTCCATAGAGCGTCATCGATCATCAGAAATATACATAAATCAATTTATTTTATTTCCTTATCAATACTAGGTGATTGTAAAAGAGGTGTTACTTGAAAATTAAGTTTGAGCTGAAACTTGTGATTTTTCCAAGAAAAAAACTATTGTTCAAAATTTATTCATAAATTAGAGGTTCATGACAAAACGCAACAATTTCACTTTTAAAATTGTTTTGTTTTTATACCATTCACCACAGGTGGTGAATAGGGTATATATAAGTTTGTCATTCCGTTTGTAATTTCCATTATATTGACGTTAGACCCTATAAAGTACATATATTCTGGGTTCTTATGAGGAGCGAAGTTGATTTAACGATGTCCGTCTGTCCGTTGAAATGGATTTTCCGAAGACCCCATATATGATGGGGGCCAGGTTACTATACATTTATGTCACATATGGTCCGGAATTGTTTGCTATTGAAATTCAGCAAGATCGGTCCACAAATGGCTGAGATATGAGTAAAAAACCACGATTGCCTCAAATGTTTTCCTTTAAAGGTCCAATTAGACGTGACATTACCATACCAACACTGTATTGTTGGATGTCAAAATTTTGTTTATTGTTTTTGTTTCGGTTTTTGTCATTGTACAATGATTTTTCAAAAACAAATTGCTTGTGGTTTTTGTACGAGTTGTAGTCGTAATAGTACCGAGTTTACCTGCAATGAATTCGCCGCACTATTCTTCATATTCAAACTTACATATGTAGCCATTGTTAAAAAGCTTATCAAATGTCAATAATTATAATGTTTTTCAATAAAAAAATATAATAGTAGAATAAGTACAAGGAATAGTCCAAAGAAATTTTGTTCTCAATTTGAAAACCCATATAACGTCAAAAAAAAGAAAATAAGGAAAACAATTAAAACAAGCGTCAAAATTCAAATAAATTAATTTGACATTACATGGATAACTAATGACAACTCTCCCTAATGAAACTACCTGGTACTTATTATACTATCCCAATAGAAAATTTAGGTTCCACGAAGTAGGTTTGTAAGGGAGAAATATAAGAGTTTCGCATACCATCTCGCTTACGGAAGGCATGAATTTTATGTGGTGAGTTCCCACTTTGAAGCAATACATTTTTAACACAAAAGCGCTTTATTCAACGAATATTAAAATTGGTGAACGAAGCTATCAGCTATACACACTGAATGTTTTTTTACAGTAATTTTTTTGTATTCTCGTTTACAAACCTGCTGCGTAGGGAAAGCCGTGGCACTTGAAATATTATACATAATTGTGCGCTAATTTTTTTAAATGTACCATTAGTGCTTCTCAAAATGTTAAAAATTTTTATTGAAGCAATTCCACGAAATTTCCTTAAAATGGGTTTGGTAGTTTCTGAGAGGCAGAAATTGCCCCTATCTCCCCTCGTGGTCCTACGAGTCGGCCCGTTTTAAATAGGCTTTGTCCTTGTGTCAATAAGAACCTATAAGCTAAATTTTATTAAATTATCTTCAAAATTGAGACCTGTACTTTGCGCACAAGGTTACATGGACAGCCAGCCGGACGGACATCCTCAGATCGACTCAGAAAGTGATTATAATGAGTCGATCGGTACACTTTAAGGTGGGTCCAGGACGCATATTTTAAGGTGTTACACACATAAGCACAAATGAATAATACCCTCTCCACTATTGTGGTGTGGATATAAAATCGCTAGATTTCTCGCCAGTACACTGAAACAATTTTTTTCACAATACCAATGAATTTTGAAATTCATCCCATGAAAAATTACATTAAAAAGGAACCTATGCCGCGCTTTGTTGGATCAATGAAACCTGTTTCATTAAAGCGTATTTAATGAAACATTACATTAGATCTATGAATATTATTCATTGAAGGAATACTTTCAAAAAAGTAAAAAAATTTGTTTTTTTATTTCATTTTTTTCTGCAGGAACCAAAGTCTCTGGCGGGAATCGATCCCACAACCTCGGCGCTGATAGACTAGCTCACTACCATTTAGCCTACCGGGACAGTGTAGTTTTTTTATAAAAAAAATATGTTTTTTGCCATTACTCAATTAAGAGCGTAAATATGAGATTAAATTGTCCATAACATCAATAAAAAATTTGATTTTTTTTTTTTTTTTGCTAACGCATAATAAAAAAAAGACCACATAAAGAGAGAACAAGCTTTTTCGTATACATCATTTGGTTGACAACAGTTTAAAATAAGGGTGTGTTTTTTTAAAGGAGAACATTTGTTTGTTCATTACAGAGTTCCCAGTTTTATTTTAAGCTCTATCCCCAATTTGCGATTTCTCATCCCCAAAAATCCCCAAAATAGCTATTTTCTTATCCCCAAAAATCCCCACATTTCCTTAAAAATAAAATACATAATATAATGTCAATGGAAAAATATGCATGCATCTATTTATTTAAATAAATCCATTTGTGTAATATTATTAAAACTAATGTTATTTATTCTTTGATTTCCACGTATCTATGTACGCATGTATGGTATGTAACAAGGGTAACGTAGAAACGCAAAAGAAAAATAATTATGCGTCAATATTTATCATTTCAAAAATCTTCTTATTCATCAGCTAGTGCAATTTGGTTTTACATGTTGTTTGTTTCAAAAGTGCATTTGATATGATTGAATAAATTTCTCACAGCTGCAGTGTTGCCAATTTAGCCATTTAGTGGCTAGATTTAGCCATTTTTCACCCTGTTTAGCCATTAAAAAATTACTTTAGCCATTAGCCATTTTTTAGCCATTTTTCAAATTGTTTAGCCATAACATTTTATTTGCCGTTTTACTTTTAAAAGAATAATTTTTATTTTATTTTAAAATTTATAAAAGTAAAATAAACATTTTAAACAGTTAAAACGCCTTTAATTTAAATCACAACTTTTACAAATGCTGAAAATCGCTATAAACGAGGATGAAACATCTTTCAAAGTAAAGTAACAGTATTCCAATATTTAATTTATAAAATGGATCAACACAAACATCGGTGTTTCTTTCTGGTTGCAAGTATTTCAATAAAGAGATACAGTTGGCAATAAAATTTTTTTTAGAAATTTCAGAATTGATAAAGTTGCTCTCACTTCCATGGTCTAATGCTGAAGTAGAGAGGGTATTTAGCCAAGTAAACATCTTAAAAGTAATTTTAGAAATAGGTTACATTTAGCAACCGTTAATTCGATTTTTTTAATTAGGTACATATGCTGATGTTTGTAACACCTTAAAATATTGATACTTAGCCAACCTTTACGTATACCGATTGACTCAGAATCACTTTCTGAATCGAATTAACGATGATTGTCCGGCTGGCTGGCTGTTCATGTACACCTTGTGCGCAAAGTAACCGTCGGAAATTTGCAGATAATTTAATAAAATTTGGTACATAGGTTATAATGTGGTGTAGGGTATCATAGTGTCGGGGTTGACCGACTATACTTTTTTTATTGTTTTTTATTGTAGATCTGGACTCAAAAGGTTGGGTTACTGTTGTCGTGATTTTGATTTTCCCTCAAATTATTTAAAACTAATGGGCACGAGTGAGTCCTATGAGATGAACAATAACAACATCGAATTTATCGATGATTTAATTTTTAAAATATATATCAAAATATTAATTGACGTTTATTCTTATTTAAGAAATTGATCTTGACTTAAAATTTCATCGTAAGCAAATTTAAATGAATTTTTTCTGTTTTGTTATTGCATTTTAATGTGTTTTTATTTAAAAAAGCTTTTAGCCATTTTTAAGCCCATTTTTAGCCATTTTTTAGCCATTTTTTTCCGTAAATTTAGCCATTTTTGGTCATCAAGTTTTGGCAACACTGCACAGCTGCATTATTTTAAAGTGTATATTTATTCTTATTGATTCTAATAACTTATATTGCATTCTGTTGCAACTATTGACTTTGTTTGTATTCATTACAGAAAAAGACTAGTTCAACAGAGGTAACGCTAGTTGGTACAAAAAGCATATTTAAAACTATTTCAACAAGTTCTTGAAAAAGTTTTAAACCGCAAAAAAGACTAAAATTTGTACCCACATCTTAGTCTTGCCATTGCAAAAATTAAATTTGTAATAATATATTATCCCCAGCGAAAAAAGTGCTTTTCCCCAAAAAATCCCCAGGGGATTTTCACGAAATTTGTATCCCCAATTACAAAAAAATCCCCAATTTAAGGGTTTAATCCCCAAAACTGGGAACACTGGTTCATTACTTATTACATGCTATATGTAGGTAGGTATGTACATATTAAAGAAAACTAAAAACATACATATTTATAGATTGAAAGTTTTTGTTTCATTACTATAATGATATTTTTCATTGTCATAATGAACATTTAAATTTATGAAGGCATGCTCTTTCGAAATATTTTTATACTTTTAATTATTGAGACTATAGAGTTATTTAATTATTAAAAATATTTTTTTTTTCGAGTGCACCAGAATTTACGGTAACCCTTTATTGAAACGGCTAATTCGATGTGATGATACCCAGAGTACTTCACACCCCATTGGCGAATGCTAGGAGTCTCAATATTCAATTGCAGAGATTTCCCCTAAATTTTAGACGTAATGATTTCCCAGCCAGTTAGCTCTGGAGCGTATAAGTGCCGTACAGTAGCAGAGTATGTGCTCTATCGTCTCTTTCTCCCCTGGTACCTCCCTGAATCTGCAATTATCACAGTCACAAGCTACCCCGCCCTTTTGGCGTTTACTGCCGTCCAACAGTGAACCGTTATAAAACCTACCAGAAGCCTACAGTTCTTTCTCGGTAGCGATAGAAGAATTTTAGACGAAATAACTCTGGAAACCTTGCACGTTTCGATGTTTCTCCTCTGTAAAGTAGAGTCTGTATGCCTCTTAATATTACGAATTCGAACTGGAATGTTAAGCACTCTGTTGTACGGTAATTGAACCCCCTGTTTCGCTAATTCGTCTGCCACCCCGTTACCTTCTAAGCCCTGGTGGCCGCGAAGCCAGTATATGGTAACCTTTTGTTGGAATCAAGTCTATCTATTGAGTCCATACACTCATGGACGATCGAAGCGAATGAATATTCAACGGATATCACCCTGATTGCCGCCTGACTATCTATAAAGAAGTTTACATGTGAGTTCCTAGTATTAGAATTGCAGCCATTTTGGCTGCAAATAATTCCGCCTGAAATATACTACAGTAATCGGGAAGCTCATAAGATTCCCGAAAACCGTGTTCCTAAGAGAAAACTGCAGCTCCATTTTGGAACCATCAGTATAAAAACGGAAAGTTCTATGGTCCTGAACCTAGACTTACTAAGCAATGAAATTTTTCGCTATACTCATGTTCACCCGGCCGCAAAAATTTAAAATTGTCTATATATTCAAACGTTTGCAGAAAAGTGAGTAATCACTACGAACCTTAAACAGTTTTTTTTTAACAATTTATCAATTTAAGTATGTTTTTATAGTTGACCTTTTTCAAATAGATTAATTATTGGTTGTTTTGGTTTGGCTGCAGGTCCAAGTAAATAAATAAAATTAAAAACTTGTGATTTTTGTTTTTATATTTTTATTCCCAATATGGGCATTTCCACCGTGACTGAAAATTTAAAAGTTAGTAAAAGCTTATTATTTTAATATATTGTTATAGAGAAATATTTAGATTTTACTAATTTTATAAATTTACCCATAAATTTGTTCACTTAGATAAACAATCAGACTGCAAAGTTGTGCAAACGTAATTTATTATTTGTGAGAATGTTTTATTGTATGTTTTCGTCAATATATTCTTCCTTAAAAGAGGTATTATTTGATAAAAATTATTCCAAAAAAAAATTCTGACATTGTCTGTAATCTAAAGGCCCAAATACATTGATCAAAATACTCATCAAGCATTGTGGTAGTATTAGTGAAAATGTGTTTGTAAGTGTGACACCGACAACGCTTGATGAAAAATCAAAAAATTTAGATATGACGGCGAATATTACGTCCAGCACACGTACACGTTGAATTCGCCGGCTGGACAAGCATTTGACAAGTGTATTTGGCCCTTAAGAAAGAGTTCGCTGAGAAATATGTTATTCGGATTAACAGTAAATTTTTATTTGTTTTAATCATTATTCAGTTTAATTATTAAGGAAAAAATTTCTCGTTCGAAATGTCACGTATCGACACAGGTTTTAGCTTAAAAAAAAAAAATACAGAAGATTTTGGAACCAAACCAAAGACATTTAAATGTTACATTGCTACGTAAAATTCTGAAAGTAGTTTGACTAAAAAATTGTGCCAGGTTTTGCTGAATTACGCCTTTTTATACATAGCCACAAAAACTATTTTTATTTTTTTCACGTTCGAACCGCTACTTCTTTTGCCATTATCTTTGACCTAGAATCGCGCCCCCATAAACTTTAGCATAGATAATAGTGCTTTCTTAGTGCTATAATTTAAGGGTTAAAAGAACGTAAAAATTTTTGTTGTTTAAAATGTTATTGTATTTTTGATGCTTACGACTGTCACGTTCAACACTTTGGAATTACCCATATATAAATATCGTTAAGTACCAGATGATTTTCTTCAAATCTTAGCTTTGATAACTCGAACTTGTCTTTAAATTCTCTTTTCACTTGACGAAACAAAAATGTTAAGCGTTCTAAAATATGTGCATACGAGCGTCTTGGGATTTATTGTGTTTACAATTTTCAATATGTACTGCAGAAAGAGGAAAGACATTTTAAAAGCTGGTGTAGAAAATCCGAATGTAATAAAATTTAATTTAGCGCTTGTAAAATCTCCTTTTAAAATCATTCAAAGTAAAATAATAAAGACGTGACAACCAACCATATCTTGATAACGAATATTTCAAAATATTTTGAGTTTCCGTTCCAAAATAATCTCGAAATGACATCAAGTCGTCTCTTCTGCTAGAGCTTTTGCAGAAGTGGTTTTCTATATCTTTAAAAAACTTGGCAATATCATCAGAAAATTTAAGCTTATATGCTACCGCTGATACTTGATTTAGAATGTGACATATGCAATCGTTCAAAGAACAAGTGCAAAAAATATATTCACAATAGCGGAGTTCAGTGTTTGGTGCAAATGCTCTTGCAAAAGAGCAAATGCCAAATCTCATAGCTGTTAAATCCAACAACAAAATACACAGAGGTTTGGAATTACCCATATTTTGGTTAGCATCGCTAACCATCTTCAGGGGTCTAAATATTTAAATACATAAAATAATGATTATTAATATTAAACAAAAAACAAAACATCATTTAACAAAGATAATTACATGTAAACAATTAAAAAAATTAAATAACAAAACTTAACAAAAACACTTGTTTCATTTGCTATAAGATTTATCAAAATTGAAAAAGTATTTAATTTTAAAACATTAAAATTTTTGGAAAAATATAAAAATTCAGGATTTGGGATTAAAATCTTTAAAAATCGATTTTTATCACCAATTTCCTGTAAAATATTGGTAGACACTACGGAAATTTTAAACAAAAAAAAATAGAAAGTTTATAGAATTTGCAAAATCCCAGCATCTTAATTTAAAACAAAAAAACCCCGGGAATCTGGGTTTTTCCAATTTCCTGCTTTGGATCTCTAGTTTCAATAGTACGTCTATATCTCTTCACTAGCCATTATTATTTAAAGTATTCGCTAAGCGAACATTCGCAACATCCGTAAAAAAATATTAAATGACCAATTGTTTTGAGAATAAATTTTGAATTATTTAAAATTTATAGTTTCTTGTAAAGAAACGCCTAACAAATTAGATATTTTTTCACACTTGATGTTCATGTTTAACAATGACTTATGTCATCATTGCCTGCATTATGAAGTGACTTATTAAATTCGTTTTAACTTCACTTTGGCATTTCAGTTAAAGCGTCGCAACGTGTTCAAAAGTTCTACATAAATATAAACCAGTTTTAAAACTAATTATTTATTGTTTTTATATAAAAATGTTTGTGTTTACCAAACAACTTGTTTTAGTTCACAGATTGTACACTAAGCAACAAAATTAGGACGTTAGTAAGTCATTTTTTTAAATTTTTGTTTAATTTTTAATTTTTTTTATATATTATTGAAAAGAAAAGGAAAAAAAATATTATTAGATAAAATTATTGCGTTTGCACTTTGATGCTCGTGCGTGCCAGCGCCTATTATTAAAATTTTTTTAAATAATTTTTACTTTCAAGCATTTCGTTTGACTTTTACAAAAAAAAATTATAACTGTTTTGTAATTATAATTTTAAAAAGGAGCATAGTAATTATAATTTAAAAAAATTATAATTTAAATCGGTTTTTATAATATATGTACATATTAATTATATGTATTCATTCACTTTATTATGAACATGATTTTATTTATTGATAACAATTTCATTTTATTTCAACATGTCATATTTTAATACAACTATCAATGAGTAAATTGCTCTGTTCTGGGAATTCGTTTATTATTAGATTTAATATAAAATAAATTTTTATATTATTTATTTTTTATTATAAAACTTTTATATATTAACCTCATGAAATCAAGCTACAAGGCCTTACAACAATCTTCGATTTCTGCAAAACAATTTTGACCTCCTGCTTATCACTCAAATATCTTTTACAAACGGTTTAAACTCTTTACCAGGGTGAGGAAATAAACCGCAGGATTAACATGTCATTCCTTTTGATTTTGTATAAGGAAACAATTGCATTCATTTCAGAGTCATTTATTTGAAATTTTTTTTTTTTTAGTTCCATTAAAATATTTAATAAATGTTAAAAACGCAATTTTAAAACAAGGAAGAAAGTAAAGTCGGTCAAGTCCGACCATATGATAACCTACCCTACAGGATTAAAAAAAAAACAAGTAAGAGTGCTATATTCGGCTGTGCCGAATCTTATATACCCTTCACCATTGTGCGAGCAGAATACAAAGCAACTAGACAAAACCTAAATAATTTCTACATAAACATACATATATACAATACATAAAACTTCATTACAAATTAAATTTAAATAGTTAAAACTGGTAAATATTTTTTTAAATCGTTTCAGAACATAAAAAAATTAAAAAAAAAATTTTCTTTTTGAAAAAAACAAGATTCGAACCAGGGACTCACAGTTTCTAACCTAAGCAAACCCCCTAGACAACTGGACCATGAAGGAACGTTTTATGAATATCATTAAAAGTAAATATGATCAGTTTACAGTTCACAACTCAACACAGTTGACACAGAAACGGACAACTGGATTTGAACTTCGGTTTTCATAAGGAACCAGAATACCCAGAACTTTATAGGGTATAGGACTTTCGGTGAAGGGTATAAAAAACAAACTTAATAATAAAAAGAGTAATTTTTGGGATTTCAGTATTTTGGTCATAACTCTGCTATTTCTTAACCGATTTGACAGATTTATATACCGACGTGTTAAAGAAGAAATTTGCCAGTTATTTTGGTTATAAAACTTGGACTCGGGAAGATCTATGGTTCCCGAAAATGGGTATTTTTCAAAAAAAAAATTAATATTTTGGTCATAACTTTTTCGTATCTGAACCGATTTTCCCGAGTTTTTCAGAAAATATTTTATATTAAAAATTTCCGATCTTTTGATATATAAGGCGTAACCATAGGTCATATTACAGTCCAAAAAATCAGGTTTTTATAAAATTTTTGATATTTTTTGTACGGGAGGTACCACGCCCACTTGTTCAATCCCGCCCACATTTTGTGGGATGCTGTGTATTGATAACGTTAATGTGTGTACCCAATTTGGAAACTTTGGCTCTTGCCGTTCTCAAGATATACAGAAATAAAAAAATACAACAACAAGGGGTTTTTGGAAAAAATTGGAGGTAGTCGTCGTTTTTTGCTCATATCTCAGCCATTTTTTGACCGTTCTGGCTGAATTTAAATAGCAAGAAATGGTGGACTATATGTGACATAAGTCTAAAACAACCTAGCCGCTATCATGTCTGGAGTCTCCGGAAAACACATATCAAACGTAAGACGGACAGACGGACGGATATCGTTAAATCAACTTCTCTCCTCATAAGGACCCAAAATATATATACTTTACAGGGCCTAAGATCAATATTGTAGAAATTACAAACGGAATGACAAACTTATACATATGTATATACCCTTTTCCACCTGTGGTGAAGGGTATAAAAATCAAGAGTGTAACCTATTTTAGTCTCATGGGCAATCATGGACCCGCTAGAACAAAATTATTTTATAAGGTTAAGAATCATCTAGGAGTTTTTTGTGGGACATACGAGGGATTTTGGACCTTCAAGCACAACATTTTGTCATGAAATAACTAGAAGCTATCGTAAAAGTTATTGTCGCCATTATTTATGTCAATACCAAGATTTATAAAGAAGTTATGGAATTAATTGCTTTTTTGGGAGTAGTATTTGTATGGGAGCAATGGTCAAATATAGACAGATTCCAATAAAATTTGGTAAGATGATTTAGATTGCTATGAGATAACGTCGGACCAAATTTAATCTAAATACAAACATATGGGGGATTTCATGTCAAGTGACCCAATTTTGAAATCGATGTCTTCCGATTTGGATGAAATTTGCACCAAGGTTAGTCCTATTGGATAGTAGTTTAGACACAAATTTTCAACAAGATCGGTCTAAAAGTTTCTGAGTTAGTGGGGGTAATTTTGGCCATACAGGTGTTCTTTCTTATCCATGTAACTTTTTACCTATTGGTGTTAGCAAAATTTGTCCCAAGTAGCTTCGATAGCTATTTGATCCATCTTTTGAAAAAAATTTTTTTTGTTTTTTTAAAAAATTTTTTTTATTTTTTTTTTTAAATTTAAAACTTTTTTTTATTTTTTTTTTTAGCGGGTATGTTTTTTTTTTTTTTTTTTTTTGTTCAAAAGAAAGCTTATGTCTTTTCCTTTAAGGTAGTTTTGGTCCCTTTTTGGGATGCGAGCGGCTTATGTATAAAAAAAAATAATTTCTAACTCTAGACAAGGGTTTTTCAATTTTTAGCATATGCAGTGTTCTTTCTCATCCATTTAACTTATTACCTATTAGTGTTAGCAGAATTTGTCCCAAGTATCTTCGATAGCTATTTGATCAATATTCTGAAAAATTTTTTTTTTGTTTTTTTAAAACTTTTTTTTTTTAATTTTAAATTTTTTTTTTAAATGCAAAATTTTTTTTTTATATTTTTTTTTTATCCGGAATGTTTTTTTTTTTTTTTTTTTTTTGTTCAAAAGAAAGCTTATGTCTTTTCCTTTAAGGTAGTTTTGGTCGCTTTTTGGGATGCGAGTGGCTTATGTATAAAAAAAAATAATTTCTAACTCTAGACAAGGGTTTTTCAATTTTTAGCATATGTAGTGTTCTTTCTCATCCATTTAACTTATTACCTATTAGTGTTAGCAGAATTTGTCCCAAGTAGCTTCGATAGCTATTTGATCAATATTCTGAAATTTTTTTTTTTTGTTGTTTTAAAACTTTTTTTTTTAAATTTAAAATTTTTTTTTTAAATGTAAAATTTTTTTTTTTTATATTTTTTTTATCAGGAATGTTTTTTTTTTTTTTTTTTTGTTCAAAAGAAAGCTTATGTCTTACCCTTTAAGGTAGTTTTGGTCGCTTTTTGGGATGCGAGTGGCTTATGTATAAAAAAAATTATTTCTAACTCTAGACGAGGGTTTTTAAATTTTTAGCATATGCACTATTTTGAATTTTTTCCTATTTGTGTTTAAGTGTTTCTAAAGCCTTAAAAATAAAACGTTTGCAAAGAAACTAGACAAATTAACCTTTCCGACGGTATGTTACAAACCCAATTACTATTTTATACCTTCGATACTATAATGCCCACAATATGTTAATCCCAGGAATAAAATCACTTTTTTTCTGTAGAAATGTTGACAAATTAAATTCTTTTTATTAATTTGTAATAATAATTAAACTAATATATAATTATAATAATAATAATTTCTAATAATAATAATAAAAAGATAAAGATAAATAATTTAATAAAATTTATGTAGGAAAAATTAAAAAAAGAATTATTTGTCAACATTTCTACAGAAAAAAAGTGAGGCACGAGCTCTATGTGTTCATTTGTCCTTCAAGTTGTGCTGAAAAAGGTCAACAAGAAAAAGAAAGACAAAAATGAAAAAACAAAAAATGTACTTTGGACTTCAAGAAAAATTCTTGACAAAAGTACGAAAAAACAGAAGTAAGGAAGAACATGTAAAATCAATTAAAACAGATAATCATTCAAAAAAGCAAACTTCGATCTACCAAAGGTTAAAATACAATTTGGTTTAAGGATTGATGTTTGACTATTGACGTCAGCAGCCTTCGATGGCTGCGAGTGTAAAACGGCAAATCCATTTGAGAAGATCGAGTGGTTGCGATCGAAACATGTCATGGTAACCTGCCGGCCGCGGTTCGAATCCCGGCCACGGTCAAAAATGAAAGATTATCAATAACAATTTTAATTAATTTTCATGTTGTAAAACACCTTTCTTCATAAAAATAATTTAATGAAAATTAAATTTAATGAACTTAAGCCTAATTAAAAATATTAAAAATTTGGATTAAAAACCATAAATAGTTCAACAAAATAACCACAATACTAATTATTATTAAAAAAAAAAAGTTTTAAAAAAACAAAAAAAAAATTTTTCAGAATATTGATCAAATAGCTATCGAAGATACTTGGGACAAATTCTGCTAACACTAATAGGTAATAAGTTAAATGGATGAGAAAGAACACTGCATATGCTAAAAATTGAAAAACCCTTGTCTAGAGTTAGAAATTATTTTTTTTTATACATAAGCCGCTCGCATCCCAAAAAGGGACCAAAACTACCTTAAAGGAAAAGACATAAGCTTTCTTTTGAACAAAAAAAAAAAAAAAAAAAACATACCCGCTAAAAAAAAAAATAAAAAAAAGTTTTAAATTTAAAAAAAAAAATAAAAAAAATTTTTTAAAAAAACAAAAAAAATTTTTTTCAAAAGATGGATCAAATAGCTATCGAAGCTACTTGGGACAAATTTTGCTAACACCAATAGGTAATAAGTTACATGGATAAGAAAGAACACCTGTATGGCCAAAATGTCAAATTTTGACCCCCACTAACTCAGAAACTTTTATACCGATCTTGTTGAAAATTTGTGTCTAAACTACTATCCAATAGGACTAACCTTGGTGCAAATTTCATCCAAATCGGAAGACATCGATTTCAAAATTGGGTCACTTGACATGAAATCCCCCATATGTATAAAGATGTCTTTTGGCTACAAAGAATTTTAGGAATGTCTCAGAAATCAATTCCGATCGAAAATGATTTCGGTTTATGTGAAGCAAGATACGAAATTACTTCCACTTTCGCTCGTAACCAGGTATGGGCACCACTACATTAAAAGCTTTGCATGTGTGGCATTGTATTGGTGTGTTTACGTTTGCAAAAATCAGTTACGAGACGTAACTGATTTTTGTGACAGGACTGTCTATTCCAGAAATAATGTGAAATTATTGACCTATGAGAAGCTATGAACCGATTTCAACAATGTTCCCTCTGAGGAGAGCAAGTGGTTGTGATCGAAACATGTCAGGGTAACCAGCCGCCTGGGTTCGAATCTCAGGCCAGCCGGCTGGATTCGAATCTCAGGTCAGTCAAAAAAGAAAAATTATCAATAACAATTTTAATTAATTTTCATGTTGAAAAATTCCTTTCTTCATAAAAATAATTTAATGAAAAATTAAATTTGATGAACTTAAGCCTGATTAAAAATATAAAAATTTGAATTAAAACCATAAATAGTTCGACAAAAATAACCACAATACTAATTATTATTAGAGAATTTTTACTTTCATTTATTTTTAAACTCGCATTCGTATTCTCAGCAAGATTCAAAAACTTAGTCAGCCATATTGTATCTAGATTGACGTCACTTTATTTTCGAGTTATTCTTAGCAAGCCCTTTCAGTTGATACGTATATTGTTGAAGTGCTTAAAAGAAACCTAGTCCGCCATGTTGTTTACGCCGCCATATTGACTTTAGACTCACTACTTTATTTTTCGAAATATTCTTAGCAAGTCCTTTCATGTAATACTCATATTGTAGAAGTGCATTAAAAATAACTAGTCCGCCATGTTGTATGTGCCCCACATATTTTATTTAGATTGACCACTTAAATTTTAGAGCTATTCTTAGCGATCCCTTTCATTTAATACCCATATTGTTGAAGTGCATTAAATATAACTAGTCCGTTAATCTTGTTTTTGTCGCCATATTGGATTTAGAGTGACTACATAATTTTTCGAGCTATTCTTAGCAATCCCTTTAATTTAATACCCAAATTGTGGAAGTGCATTAAAAACAAATAGTCCGCCATGTTGTGCGTGGCCGCCATATTGGATTTAGAATGCCGTCACACAGTTTACCATGCATTGTCATCCAAACTGAACGTGTAAACAAAAGTTGAAGATAACTGCTTCAGAATTGAGTTGCAAGATTCCACCCGAACAAACATACATTGTAAGTTATATATTTAAAAGCATTTAAAATAATTCCATTTATTTTTATTTTTTTACCCAAATATTTTTGTTAATGCTAGAAACACAACTGGGACGAACGACGAATTATTCGCAACGAATTTCGTCACCAGAAATAGAACACATTGGTGTATATGAAAATAAATACGATCATTGCGTAGTCCGAAATTCGTCGTGCGTAACGAACTCTGCGATAGGTTTATTTCTATTTCTTACGCAGACGAATAAATTGGGAAAGGGACAGCGCAGCATGATAGCAAAGTCTAATATTGATTAAAAATCGTGAAATCTGTAAAGAGTCACGAGGACAAATCGCTTCTATTGCGAACTTGGCTAAAATTCGCGAGAAAATTGCAAACTTTTAAACAAACACTAACATTTATTTGAAATCGCTTAATGAGTAAAAAAAACAATATGTCGGAAAAAAACAAAAAAAAAATTTTTAAAAATGCCAAAAATTCGGCAAAATTTTTAATATTTCAAAAAAGCCATAAAATTGATTAAAAGCCCCTAAAAATATAAGGAATGGCAAAAATTCGGTAAAAATTGCTAAATTATCGGAAATTCGCAAAAAATTGCAAATATTGAAACAAACCCAAAAACTAATTTGAGATAGCTAAATCGAAATGCAGAACACCAAAAATTCTTAAGTAATCCACTTTCGGGTGGATTCGGATTCTAGAACACACCCGATTAATAGTTTTTTATGTTTGTTTTTTGTTGAAATATGGTCAACATATGATTTGATAAACGTTAATAGACAAATACATTACAAAGAAATTTTAATAAAATTTATTGCTATTTAAAAAAGTTGAAAATGGATGCAGTACAATAATTAAAGAATCTAGCGTCCAGGGTATTATTTTTTTAAAATTAAAAAAAAATGTTAAGTCACGTTAATACCTGGAATTCACGCACTTATTGTGTCTCATATGACGAACTTACGCAACGAATTTTTACCGACGAATTCGTCGTACTATGCGAAGTTCTTCGTTCGTCCCAGTTGTGTTTATACCATAACTTTAGTCTAGGGCTTCCAGATGCATTTTTTTTCAATCCTTAATTTAAAATTAAAATTTCATAAAATATTCCCTCTAAAAATAACAAGAAAACAAATAAATTCTTTTCAAATATGTACAATATTAAAAAAGCTTGCAGGTTGGCCTGTAAAAAAAAAATTGAAATAGCTTTTTTAACATGCTCAATATAAACACGAAATAAATTTTTTTTATATAATATGAGATTAGAACCCTAAATCTGGTAGCCCTGCTTTAGTCAACTGTTTTATACAAAGCGAATTCATTTACAAATTTATTTGCCTTGTGTTTGACATTACACGACCGAAAAACAATATCCCCTGTTGTTTTTTGTGTTGTTGACTGTAGCCTTACCGCCACCTATAGTAAATTCGCCTTGTATAAAATTATTAACAAATTGAAAAATTAACTATTGATTAATTAAAAAACTCATTGTTAAAGTTGAAATATATACAATGTATTAGTGCTTTATCACCACAAATTTGTAATTTGCTTTAAGTTTCTAGTTCCATAATGTAATGCAAATTGCATTTGCGGTACCCAATTTTCAAAACATCTTATCTTTACCTTTTTAAAAAGTTTATTTTACATCTAATTTAAGGCTCTATAAGATAGAAAAAGCATTTAAATTCATCCAAAGCTTCTTTCCAAAAAAAAAAAAAAATATTTATTACTAGTTCCCAATTTTTGTAAAGATTTCGAAGCTTTTCAAAATAATTTTAATTTAAAATAATAAAACTACAAGTAAAACAAGTAAGAATATATAGTCGGTGAAGCTCCCGACCATATAATACCCTACACCACAGTATACAAAAACAGTTTTTGCTAGTGTATTCTATTTAGGACCCATGTGCAATCATGGACCCGCCAAAGCAAAATTATGTAATTAGGTTACGATGCATGTAAAAGTTTTTTGTGCCGAATGTTATTTAGATGTCTTCACATATATGAGATTATTGGACCAAATTTAATCGAAATACCAACATTATCACCCTTTCCGTGGTTGACGAATTTAAAAAACGCTTGCGACTGTTTGGTAATAGATTAAAAAGAATGTGAACTTATTTCCTTTAATCTATTAAAAAGACAGTCGCTGGCATATTTTAAATTCGCCCACTACGATAAGGGTTAATAAGATTGTTTATGAGCACAAATATCCTATTACGAAAAGAAGCTTGTATGGGGGCTTTGTAAAATTTCGGACAGTTTCGCTCAATTTTCAATAGGCTTGGCCATTGCTCCAATTAGAAATCATTCAATCATCTCCAAAGTTCCGACCTGTGCTTTGCGCAGAAGGTTTACATGGGCAGTCAGCCAGCCGGACAGACATCGTTATTCAACTCAGAATGTCCAAGAATAATAGTTTTAGGTGTTACAAACTTCAGCACAAATGCATAATACCCTTTCCACTATTGTGGTGTCGGTATAAAAAATTTAAGCAAAATTTGTACAATTGTTGCTATTTCAACGATTTTAATTGTTGATTTATGTCTTTTAGGCCCGTTTTCACGACTTAACGATAGCTAAATGTAGGAAGTTATCGAACAGATAATGAGTTTTTAATTATCACAAGTTCTCTTTAACCTAAAAGTGAAGGATAAGCTAAAGAGAGGAACGTTCTACCTTTAACTTTTGTCGTAAGGTTTAGATTTGAGATTGCCTTATTATATTCACATATTTTTTATATATGGCAACTCCAATTATACGTACATTTTGTAAATGTAAAAAAAGTACGTAGTTGCCAGTTCGTATTTTTATTTTGGCAAAAATAATCGGTATTTTCTTTAGTATTGCCACTTTTTTAAAAATGTTAAGTTTATTTTATACATAAGTTGTGAAAACGAAAAATAGTTAAAGGTAACTTTATTCCTCACTAGTGCTAAAGGTAGCTTTAACTATATCGAACTTTAAAGGTAAGTCGTGAAAACGGGCCTTAGTTTTAAAAATTCAGCTCCAGCCCAATAAATTTAAGCAAAATTTGTTAAAAAAAAGAAGATTGTTTCCAAAAGCCTGATGCATTTGTCCTGTGTTAATAAAATGCACGAACTTTTGCACCACCCTCGTAAAAACTTTGAAAAGATCTTCAGAAACAGACAATAATTTTAAATTGTCAACACTTTAACACATAAGTTCCCGAATAGGGCCGATTTTTTTAAACATGTTGTATGTAGATGCCCCCTAAACAAGATCAATTAATTTTATTTTAATATATATATATATATTTTGTTGTTGTTGTTTTAGAAGTTTTGTTGTAATAATTTTTGTTTTGTTTTTATTGTACACAACACACAGACACATTAAAAACATCTTATAAAAAAAGATTAAACCAGTCGTTGATCATTTTGTTTAGATTTTTTTTTTCAATTAGACAAATTATCAATAAATTCTTGAATTAGAAGATGCTGAATACACTTGTACTTAAAATGAAATTTATTTAAATATTAAATTTTTTATTATTGCTATTAATAATAATTATTATTAATAATTTGTTGTTGTTTTCCAATGCACTCACTCACTTTATTATCGATTAAAAATAAAAATTTTTTAACGGTCAGACCGTTTTAAAGTGTACGTTTATTGACCAGACAAAAGCACAACCGTTCCAAAACGCGTCTCACCAATAACTGAGCAAACAAATGATCTTTGCTTAAAACTGGTACTCATTCGCTGTGAGACCAAAACAAAAAATATAAAAACACAGCTAAAAACTAACAAATCAACTCGAATCAATTTATTCAATGAAAAATTAAAGAGATTTCAATTTTGTAGCTGTCTATTCAAATGATTTTATGTGGTCAGTTGTTGTAGCGGTACGTGCAAAGTATCTTTATAGTACGTATAAAATAAAATATGCATAAGCCTGTATTTGTATCTCATTTGCTACTCTGCAAGTACTAACTCGATATTCACTTACATACTTTATTAAAGTTAAAGTTATAGTTTAGTTAAGACTTTTAAACTCACTCAAAACTTTCGATACCTAACTTTCATATGTGCATACAAATTGCCTCTACTTGCTGGCATTTCAATAAACAATATTGAGTGCGGTAAATTATATTTTTTATAGAACTTTTTTCATACATTTTGCGCACACAAGTGCAAATATTTCTGCCAATTTTTGTTTTTTTATTTTGTCATTAAAACCGGCCAATGAATCATTCATTGAAGAAATATTAAAGTTCCCACAACAGCAAAAACCACTTTAGAACCAAAAAAAAAAAAAAAAAATGGGAAAAATGTTAAACTATTGTTGACATTGATGGATAATTATTAAGTTGTTAATACATAATTATTAATTGTTTAACACCAAATTATAATTTATGTTTTGCAAAGTTTTAGATAAAAAAATACATTTAAAAATAAATAAATTAATTAAATATGATAAATATAAAAAAAAAAAAATATTATGAGTTGTATAAATAACAAAAATTTTAAATTCAATATAACAACTAAAAGCGATATAATAGTCCGTTGTGCCGAATCTTTTATACCCCTTTTACTATAGTTTTAAGGCCGCTTTAGCCGACCGTAAATGTAATGAAATGCAATGTAACGTACCGTAATAGCCTTTTCACACTTGTCAACATTTAACATCAATTTGCGAAGATGTTGGAATTTTCCCATAATAGCCTTTTCACACTTGTCAACATTTAACATCAACTTGCGAAGATGTTGGAATTTTCCCATAAGAAATATGTACATTGGGCTAAAAATCAAAATTTTTCAACATCCTTACAGAATGTTACTATCTCATTTTGTTCCCTCTTACATTTTTCGATTCTTTTAGTGTCATCACTAGAAAAGTGGCAATAAATTCTATTATTATTGTGGCATCACTGACAAAATGGAAGTTGCTTTGAAAGCAGCGTTACCATTTCTCAAGTTTTTCCTTTTTTGCAAGCCTTATTTTGCTTAATTTTGCTAAAATTATTAAACAAAATGAATGAGAAATACATTTTGGTGTTATCTTTTGTTGGCACTTTTGTAGAAAAAAAGTATTTAAAAAAATAAAAGTTTTTTTTCAGAAATGGTGACATTTTTTATTAATGGTAGATGTTAGATGTTTCAAGTGTGAACGCGTATTTCACATTTTCAACATCTTCCATGCGTTCCTCCGAAATGTATGCAAGTGTACAAAGGGTATAAGAAATACATAGGGCTAAAAATCAAAATTTTTCAACATCTTTACAGAATGTTACTATCTCATTTTGTTCCCTTTAAAATTTTTCGATTCTTTTAGTGTCATCACTAGAAAAGTGGCAATAAATTCTATTATTATTGTGGCATCACTGACAAAATGGAAGTTGCTTTGAAAGCAGCGTTATACCATGTTCACATTCGTGTTTCGCTCTCTTATTCCTGTTTTGCACCCCAAACATGACTGAAACGACTTGTTTCTCCATACAAAATTTTGAGAGCGAAACAGGTCGTTTCATTCTGAAACAGGCTGCGAAACAGGAAAAATGTACTATCATCTTCAATCTTTATAACATTTATCGTTAGTTTATCTGAACTAGCTCTCCAAAAAAAATCAAAACAAGGAAAAAAACAAAATAAAAATTGATGTTTAATAAAATAAAGTGATAATTATAACATAATAATATTAATAAAAGTATTAAATAATATATTTTAAAGTTTTATTTACTTGTTTATCTATTTAAAAAAAAAACACACTAACAACATAAAAAATGTCAAAATGAAACAAGAATGAATCGTATGAACAGCATGTGTGGCCAACTAGTTTCAGAGAGCGAAACGAGTGGTTTATATTGTCGTATGAACATAGTCTTACCATTTCTAAAGTTTGGAGTCGGAGTCGGAGTTAGTACTTTTTTCGGATGACTCCACAGCGCTGGGTAGATGTTACTTGGAGCAATTGATCAGTGTAAAAAGCCTTTAAGAAATACATAGAGCTAAAAATCAAAATTTTGCAACTTCTTTATGCTATGTTCATACGACGACAAAAACCACTCGTTTCGCTCTCTGAAACTAGATTGCCAAACATGCTGTTCATACGATTCGTTCTTGTTTCATTTTGACATTTTTTTTGTGTTGTTAGTGTGATTTTATTTAAAACAGATAAAAAAAGTAATTAAAAGTTAAAAATATATTATTTAATACTTTTATTAATATTATTATGTTATAATTATCACTTTATTTTATTAAACATCAATTTTTATTTTGTTTTGATTTTTCTTGAGAGCTAGTTCAGATAAACTAACGATAATTGTTATCAAAATTGGAGATAATAGTGCATTTTTCCTGTTTCGCAGCATGTATCAAAATAAAACGACCTGCTTCGCTCTAAAAATTTGTGTGAACATGGTATTACAAATTGTTACTATCTCATTTTGTTCCCTTTTACGTCTTTTGATTTTTTAGTGTCATCACTAGAAAAGTGGCAGCAAATTTTTTTATTTCTCTGGCTGCACTGGTAAGTAGTTGTCAGTACGATTGTCATTATTCTGAAAACTTCAATAAGTACTTACCTACTAGTAATGATCTCAGCAACTACTTATTACACTGAATGAATTTTCTTCACAATATGTACCAATGAATTTTGACATTAATCCCATGAAAACTTGCATTAAAAACTAACCTATGCAGCGCTTCGTTGGATCAATGAAACCTGTTTTTTGCTTTGTAAGTTTAAAACAAATTTTATTTTAAATTTCATAAAACATATTTTAACACAAGTTTCTTTCAATTTTATAAAATATGTTTACTGAAAATATAAAAAAATTATAGTTTTTGTATTTTATAAAAAAGTTACTATTTATGGCACGCTTCAAAACAAATTGCACATCCTTTTTATTGCCTTTCTAAAGGTTTTACAGCCTGTTCAACGATTTCGAACGTTAACGTTCGCATAGAATATAGCATTTAAAACAAAAACAAAATTCGACAATTTGTTAATCTACAACGACTAGTTTTTCCATCTTCCTGTTCAGTAGGAATGTATTTGCAATCTTGGCTATCCGTCAGTTAAGAGGTAAAAATTCTGGAGCCTCGATGCGTTGACCTAAGAAGAGCTTAAAACTAATATAAAGAATGCGCAATACCACTTTTAAGATCGGATATTTATACTATAATTTTGAATGGCTTTGTCATGCAAATTAAAAAAACACATGCCTTGGATATATGTAATAAAAAATATTTGTGGCTGCTGAATTTTTTCTCCTTTTTTTGCCATCTTTTGACAGCGTGCATTAGTTGAATTTGGTCAAAATTAGTAAGACCCCTTTCAGACTCGGCAAGTAAGTTGCGCAAGTAACTTGCCGACAACAACAAAATCTGTACAAAATTTTTTTTTCTTTACCCCGACCTTGCCGCTAACGTCTATAAACCAAGAGTTGCGCAAGAGACTTGCGCAAATAACTTGCCGAGTGTGAAAGGGGTCTAACCGTTATGACTTCTTATTATCAACCCAACGGCGAACTAATATATTCTTTGTTTGATCGAATTGGAAGTCAGAATCACTCAATCTTTCAATTATGACACCGAAATTTGCTGGCAAAAAATACCGCAGTGATCACAATCCTTTAATTTCAGAAAATAACTTTGATCGGGCTCATCTTAATTTGGCTGTAAAATCATTAAAATTTTTCCTGATCGTTCAGTTCGCTGTGTCCACTTAGGATCTTTCATGTCCGTATGGAACTGTCCGTTATTTTGACAGGTTTTGTTTTTCAAATGTCTTCTGTTGATGGTTTATCAGTAACGTCTATATCCTGCAAAGGTTCCTCTTGATTTCAAATGTATATTTTTTAAAATTTCCAACAACTTCAAACAGTTTGATAATTAAAAAGTTCCAACAACTTCAAACAGTTTGATAATTAAAAAATGAGGTAAGGCATACATACTAGCGTACATGTAAGTTTGTATTGGAAATAATAAAATTTAGATAAACTTACGATATAATTTAGGGGAATTTCAATTTCGTCTTTGTATTCCTTACGTGTTGACTCGACGATACTATCTGGTTAAAAGTCCACGACATCATCTTATTCCACAATTATACCCATTATTTCTTCAGTGGTAAAAATTTTACGTGTCATATTTCATTCAAAATACGATTCCCAAGACACTAATGCCTAATAAATCACTGATGGTTTAAACGCTGGTTTAGTTGAACTAAACTTGAATTTATATGTAGTTTAAACTCATCAACCATAAATCAGTGTCCCATGTATTACATGTTGTTAAAAAAATACCATGTGGCAGCACTACGACAAATGTTGGCAAATTCATATGATTTGTACTGGTAGTTTAAACGCCCAATTTCATGCGTTTAAAGATGGTTTATATGTTTAATGATTTATAGATTTGTTGGTTTAAACACATTTTAAACCAAAAAGAGAGTTTAACTTGCTCTGATTTTTTAGCCCTAAGACACTAAAAACACAACTAAATTCACAAGTAGGAGACGAAAATCTTAAGACACAGCTCTTCGTCAATCCACTACATATTTTTCAACTGGCAGCAAAAAGTTAATTTTATATGTTGAATAGTTGCGCTTGCGAACACCAATATTTTCCTCTGTCCGAATCAACTTTGTTGTAATTTTTTTGTAGTTTTTTGTTTTGATTTTACTATTTTCATTCTTTGCTGTAAAAACTGCATAGTTATAATTTAAAATTTTGGACAATTTATGCATATGACTTGCTGAATGAAATCCCTCTAAAATATGTGGTGCAGAAAAACCATGTATAGCTTAAAAAAAATATTATTTATAAAATTGTTAATTATTGTTCATTAAAGCTAAGAATAATTTTTCTGTTCGCAAGTGCGAACAGAGGATGGAAATGTGGTTAACCATATTATTATCACGGCAACAACATTATGGTTGAATTGATCCATCCAAAAGCTATAACCATATTATGGTTGCCTCCAAACATGTTATGGTTTATATTTAATAACAATAAAATGTTCGAAATTAAAATATTTTAAAACATTGTATGTTAAATTTTAAATTTAAAATAATATGTTTAAAAAGCAAAAACATTCTGGTCGTTTTCATTTTCCAATAGTTGCTTAGTTTGCTTAAAACTCTCATTCATTTCATTTTAACTATTGATCAAAATACATAAATTTACGTAGAATAAACTAGTAGAACAGAAAAAATGGTAATGAAGGTCGTCACAGGCTGGAATATGAACTTTTTATAAAATAAAATTTAATTTGACACTTAACAAACAAATTAAAAAAATGGATAAAATAAATAACCATAATATGGTTGACATTGACCATTAATTCTGAACATAATATGGTTACGTTTGTCAAAACTCTGGGAAATTTTGACCATATTATGGTTAATTTTGATCATAATATGGTTAGTTTTGAACATTATTGTGGTTAATATTGCTCAAAATATGGTTAAATTTGACCATATTATGGTTGATTTCGGGAGAATTTTTGTTGATTTTAACCACACTATGGTCATATTTTAATATAATATGGTAAGCTGCAAACATAAACATTGTTAAAATCTAACCATAGTATGTTGCTCTAAGAATATGGTTACCTTCAACCATATTTTTTTTTCTACGTGTATCTTTTAAGATATAGAAATAAATGTTCCTTTTACTTCTCTGTGGAGCATAGGGCTTAAGTAATGAACTCTGCTATTGAATTTGCCCTTTGCTAATATAAAACTCACTTCACGTGTAGACTGCAAGTAACGAGAAAAAAATATAAAAAATTATTAAAATATGATTCTCAAATCGAAAAGTATTGTAATATTTTTTTTAATAATTACACTGTGCTAGAATTTGACACCTTTTTGAGACAAGCGGGCACCTGGCGTTTTAACCTGGGTACGCTGAATGCAGTGGTGCTAACCTTTTTTTTAGGTTAGCTCTTGTTTTCGTGATATACTGTTATTTCGAAAATGAAGGAGGTTGCTCAACATATATATTGGCTAAACTCGAAAACGGCTTAGCTTATTGAACAAACTTAAAAAAACCGAAATTCCGCAATAAAGAAAGGACCTTTAAGTAAGGTTAAACCTTTTCTAATAATCGCAGTCGTTTTAAAAACATAATAAAATGTATGACCGGCCTCCATTGGTTTTTTTATTCTTAACATATGCTCAAAACATACTTGCCATATATATCCACCCCTTAGGGGTGCTCTCATACATATATGGCGGTTTAATGAAATTATTAAATTTGCCCCCTGCAGTGCATAAAATGCCCCAAGCCAGAATGCATATCCAGCCAGAGTTGCCAGAAATAGTGGAAAATCCCTACATGTAGGTATTTTTGATACGAAAACAGAAGCGTAGGGAAAATCGGACATATTTTTTATAATCTCCAATATGTAGGGATTTTTCGTCATATCGCATTATTTATGAAATAAATGCAGAAAAAAACGTATTTTAAGTAATATTTTCTTGTGCAAAACGGTTAAAAATTTTGATTTTCCCTAAAATCGCTTAAAAATATATGTTTGTAAATTAAAAAGTTGCCGTAGTGACAAAAAAAGAATTTATCTGAGAAAAAAATATGTTTCCTGCATCAGTTAGGGTTAGCGAAGAAGCTAACGAATAGTGGGTACCAATTGTTACAGCTGTAAGTGTCTGGAGAAAGAGATACGTGTGCACACTGTGGTATACACTTTCATTAGCGCCATTGGTGTATAGAGTGAATATGCCAACTAGTTACTAGAGTTTTTTTCCGGACTTTTTCGATTCCCGGGAAAGCGGGAAATTTTTTTTAATTTCCCGGGATCCCTGGATCCCGCTCCATATAAATAATACAAAGTAAATTTTGTAATTAGTTAATGAAAAAAACGTAAGGGAACTTGTTTACAAAGAAAGTAAAAGAAATGGTTCAATACTAAAAAATTAATTGAGGATTGAAATAGGAACTTGAATTATTATCACCTCACGCCTTTGTTTCCTATTATTATGCTTTTATTCAGTATTATTATGCTCTGGAAAAGATAACATAAGCATAACAATTTAATTCATAAAACAATAAATTATAATCCTTTTTCTTCGACCTTTTTTATTAAATTTTATACTTTATTAAATCGAAATATCGAATAAAAACATTTAATTAATTTTTTAAAAAAGTGACCTTAAGCTTAAATAATTTAATAAAGTATAAAATTTCATAAAACAATAATAAAAACAAAATAAAAATTAAGGTATCCAAGATATGAGATCAAAAAGTTAATTAATAAAATATATAAAATATTTTAAAGAAATATGTAACATTTTTTAACGGCTTAGGAAATAACTTTCTGACACACTCAAAGCGCTTGGTAAGTCTTCAAAAAGTATATTCCTGGTTTTATTTACTAATTATCATGTTTCCGAAAAATTTCGTTAATTTTTTACCGAGGTTGGACAAATAGTTAAAAGTGCACCGTTGTAGCATGCTTCGGATTCACAATCAGAAGCAATTTTTTCTTTTTTGTAAACAACGTCTATATCAGTCAAATGTATGTCAAGGTTGATGCAAAAATAGCATCAACCGGACTGCTTCTTACAAACCTTTTCATTTCAATAGGTCCATTTGTAATCTTTAGGACAATGTGTTTTCAAGTCGTATGTTGTAGTATCTTACACGAGTTTCCAAAATGTTTTTTTATTTGGGTTTCCCCGCAGTTCACGGGTATATAAACCAACACAAATTGAAATTGAAATTGAAAATTTGTGTTTATCACCTAATAAACATATCGCTCCTTCATTGCATCATAGTCATATATCAAAATTTGAAGTAACTTTAGCAAAGTTTTCCTTCATACCTTCTCGTATTATATCTCAAACTAAACCGAAGTTATAGCAAAATATATCTTTAAATCGGTACATTTGGAAAACTTTAATCGCTTTTTGCCAAGATCGTTTGTTTTTGTAGATATGACTATGTTGCAATGAAGGAGCGATACCTATGTTTAGGTATCTCCTATTTTTAAGACTTGTTCATCGACAACGAAACTTTACTGAATGCATCTTATTTTGAATAAATGTACTTTATTAACTCTTCACTTCACTAAATGTAATAATTATCATCTGTTGCACTGCCCATTCTGCTTTTAGTAGATTTATTGCATCAGGAGACATTGATTTAAATACATGTACTCACTTCTTGTAATTGATCTAATCCACAACCCATCCACAGATGCTAATTTTTGGAGAATAGAAAACTAAATTTCAAAGTATAAATAGCTATTTTATGAAATTATGAGGAATTTTTTATTTCCCGGGATCCCGCAAGAAAAATCCCGGGAAAACGGGAAATAAAATAATTTAAATTCCCGGGAAAAAACCCTACTAGTTACTAATGACAATGGTTCTTTCTTATACCACTGGAATATTATTTAATGTAGAAAGATTTAATTGAATTTATTAAAAGTTCATAAATATGTATTATTTTTTTGTTTTGTACTTAGTTTTTGTCAAAGCTTTAATAAACATATTCGAGTAAAATTAATTTTTTATAACTAATTATTTTCTTCTATTTTAATATTTTTTCGAATAATCCACTGGCAACACTGATCCAAACACTCTTTATTTTTCATCTCCATCATTTTTTTCTAACATGCCTACCCGCTTTCTTCATGCCTTAAGGGGGCTCCCATACAACATTTTCAATACAGACTAGAAATATATTGAAAAAAAATGTCCCAGAACTGCCCAGGAGTCGGCCCTAGGTGGATAAAATGTATGACCGACCTTAATTAGTTTTTTATAGTTAACATTTTCTCGAGACATAATTGCCCTTTATCCCCAATTCGTAGTGGGGGCTCTCATACAAGTATTGCGTTTTATGAAATTCTTTTGTGAATAAAATAAAAATTGTTAACAGATTTTTATTTTTTATGGCTTGTTTTGTTTGCAACGGTTTAGTTTATTGAAAACATTAAGAAAACCGAAATTTCGCAATGAAACAACCTCTAAGGAAAATAAAGTTTTTCTAACATGCGCATTCGTTTTAGAAACATAATTTTTTTTTTTGCAAAAAAAACAATAATTTTTTAGCAAAATTTCGAAATTTTAGTTCTAAAAATTTATAAAAAATGGGAAAATGCAGCTATGCTTCTAATTTTTTCTAGACATATCAAAGGTAAAATGCCAGGTGCCCGGCTTGTCTGTTTTTTCCACTAGCACAGTGTTATCATTAGTTGAACATTAAAGTATACATGTAGTTATTTATAGATTTCCCGATATGCATATTTATAAGCCTCTGACGTCTGTCTGATTAATTAGAAATTTATTCTTAGGAGAACTTGTGTTTTCTCAGTTTAAGATTTATTTCAGAAAATTTAAATTTATTAAAATGTTTTAATAATGCAACAAAAACTTTCAACCATAATTCGTAGAAATAATTGTATGTTAATGAAAAAATAATTAAGAAAAAGTATTTATTATTCTAAATTTTGTTAATACAAAACCAACTGCCCAACAAGAGTTAATCGAACATTTAAAAAAAACTAACGTGTTTATATTAATTAAAAGTTTTAGATATAAATCATTTTGCTTTATATTATTAATAAAATTGCTGATTTATATATGTATTTAGAATAAAAATTTCGATTTTTTTTTTTAAAAGTTGTTATTAAATTACAAATTTTAATTATATGAATTTATTATAAAACTGTGTAGGTACATATTTAAAAAATAAATTTAATTTACATTTTTATACCCTCCACGATGAGTGCTAAATGAGGGTATATTACGTTTGTTATTCCGTGTTAAACTGTATTAATATGTATCCAAACACCTATAAAATAACCATTCTATTCTGCGTCCTTCGATAATTCTAAATCGCAGTTTGGGGTTGAAATCCAGCACAATCAGCTTAACAAAAAGAGTTAAAGACCCTAACATGTCTACTCTTCTTTCTTTCTTTGCTGTTAATATTTCTATTAACCAAAATATAATAAACTTTTTAAGTATAAAGTTTATGTAAAGTGTTTTGGAAAGAGAACGTCAGACAGGGTTTAAAAAACTGCAGTCAAAACCAAAAACTGTCGAACAAAAAACGAAAATTTGTATACAACTTTGCGCTTTTTGAGTTGAATAAAAAGCGCCTGTTTACATTTAATGAATAAGAAATTAAAGCAACAGAAGTGTAAGAAATGGCCGTTTTTCTACTTTACCTGCAGTTTTTTGAGCACTGACGTTATAGGTTCACGTTGAATGAAATCAGGCCAAACTTGAATTAAATCAGAAAGAAAAAGGGATTTATGAAATAAATGTGCCACCTTATACGCATTTGCTATTGAAAAAAAAATTATTAATAAAGAAATTAATTAACCTACTCTTCTTATCAGCTTTTGCTATTTATTCTTAATTAATTTTATTAAAACTCGCAGAACTGTTTTTACGTTGTTTTCATTTTAAATCTGCGAATCATTTAAAGTGAAATAAGAACGAATATAAGCTTTATTTTGTGGGTCAAGTTCTTAAAACAATTCAATTAAGACTTTTAATTGTTTTATAGAAAAATAAACAAGAATGTTTTACTATCCGTACTTTTACTGCCTTTTTCACGATGTCACTCGAACGTTTACGTTCGCACAAATAACAAATAAAACAAAAACAAAATTCAAAAAATTGTTTTTGTTTTATATGTTATTTGTGCGAACGTAAACGTTCGAGTGACATCGTGAAATAGGCAGTAAATTTCGATCAATTTGGGTGTATTATATAAAAAGTGTTTTTGAAGAGGCGGAGCATTTTGGATTATATTAAATAAGAGAAAAATGTTTTTAATATCTATCCAATTGGCTTAATTACTTGGCTCTAGTGCGTCAGATCACATAAACAAGATAGTCAGATCCATCTTGTAAAATAGTTCGCTCACCAAATGTTTCCCCTTAGCAAATTGATTCTTCCACGCGGTGCGTGATATGTGGCACCATCCTGCTAAAAGCACATGAGTGCAATACTAATGGCTTCCTATTGAGGCTAAAAAAAACTAGTAAGCCTGCCTTTATACCCCTGTGACCCAATTATTCCACCGGCCCTTAAATTTTACCAAACAATAAGTTTGACATGTTATTATTTATTTTCGCCTCAAATGCGGCAATTCTGTCATGTCGCCAAAAATATGCTTTATCAGTAAGCGAAATTTTCAAATGATAAAGGCCATGTCAGATAAAACTTCATCGCCTTGCTTAACGTTTCTAACTTTGACAGAAAAACGTAACGCAAAAGATGTATGTCACAATAAACACTTTGACAACACACACGAATTGTATGTTAAAAAAAATAAATAAAAAAAATTATACTAGCAAACTGTCAAAGCGCGCAAAAATATGAGAGCCCTGCAGATAACGAGACTAGTCCATACATGCATGTAAAGAGTCGTCCATAAAGGAGTAGGAGTACTCCAAAACTACTCCAAATATATGGGTAAAAGGTGGTCCAATTAACATTACGATGTCCTAGGAGGGAACTATATAACCCACCGAAGTGGTCCCTAAACTACTCCATGGAGTACTAAGGTGGGTTATTTTTAAAATTACTCCATGCCACTACAGTATGGAGTACACAAAAGGGGTAGTTTAAGCATTTTTCATTTTTTACTAATCGCCTTTTATGGCGTGCCCTGTAAATATATTTACTTGGTTGGCAGTACTGCATCTTAATTTCTTATTAAATGGTCCATATTACAGTAGATTGGACCATGTTGTAAGTAGTCCATTTAAGCCACAATGGACCACGTAGTCGGCTTAAGTCGGCTAGGAGTTTTAATTTTTCAAGTTTAATAATTCGAATTGTTTTGAAACTGATTTCAGGGTGCTGACTCTGGCAGTCTTGATCGAATACTTTTTCGTTTCGAAAGCAATTTTATTTCTAATTCTTTTAGTCGATGCTAAATGTATCGAAATTATTTTTTCAGCGTTGTGAAAACTTAAATAAATGCTTTACAGCATTGAAAAAAAAATAAATAAAAATAAAATTGCTTTCGAATCGAAAAATAATTCGTTCGCAACTGCCAGAATTAGCCAGTATGAAAAATAAAAATATTTGTCTATAAAAAAAAGTTAAAAAAAATGTACCCTAAAGTACAAAATATATACATATATTTGTCAAAATAATTTTTGTTATTCATGCTTAATTGAAGTGGGGAATGTAAGAAGAGATAAACTCACTGTTAATTGTTGATGTTTTTGTTTAAACTTTGATATTGTCACAAGACGAACTGTTGCTTATGATTCTTATACGCTTAACAGTTTTATTTGGTTTAATATCTTTAGTTTTTCTAAAATCTTTATGGATGAAGTTTCCTGATAATCTGGCCTAAGCAACCAGTGAAATACGCATAGGAATACGCATAAGATAAATATTGATATTAAGTGAAATGATTTTTTAGTTTGGTTGTTGGTCCCGTTTTTTTCGTCAAATATTTGATAAGTCTGACCGTAGCTTTATACGCTTAACAGTTTTATTTGCAACCAGTGAAATGCACATAGGAATAGCTTATCCCATCAACAATTAATTTCAAGTGTTTTTATCAAGAATAAAAACTGGGAATTAAGCACGAATAACAAAATCTTATATATATTTGTTTTTTATTAACTAAAATTTTTTTATAACTCGTTTTTTTATTGTTTATAATATTTTAAACATTAGTTCATGCTCCATTTTTATGTTTTGTTATTAAAATATTTTTTATTGTATTTAAAAGAGGTATTTGAAATTTGCTCATAAGATACATGCATCAGAGAGAGTTATGCTGGCTGTCAATTTTTTTTTATGGAATTTGACATTTACACACAAAAATATAAAAATTGATTTCAATTAAAAAATATATCATATTTGTGGTATTCACAAGGTGTGCTATCATGTTGTATTGTCATACTGTTCTAACATTTTACAATGGTTTAAAAATATTGTTGTTGCTTTGTAAACAAAAAAGGTCTTACATTAATAAAACTTTGCTTGCTATGTTTATTGTGCTGTCGTAATTAATCAGGAAAGACCTGCGCCGAGCCACTGAGCCGAGCGGCCATGATTTTGTAGCCGTCGCCGTTGATGGTATAGTTTTATCCGGCTAACATCCGAATTTAACCTGCGGCTAGCATTTTTTGCAACAAAACACTTGCGGCGTCAAATTGGATCGGCCTAGGACTCTGATGTTTGGTAAACAAACAAAATTAAATATTTTGTGGTTTGCGTCTGAAAAATGGAAAATAGAAAGATCTAATTTAATTTATTAATTCATGGATAAGAATTAAAAAACATTTTGATTTTAGGTCAATATTTATTTTTTTTTATATTTGTTTTAAATCAGCTGACTTAAATTCAAAATAGCATACTAAATTATGAGGGGTTGTTCACAACAGTCGTATTTTTTCATGCTATTATTTTAAGACATATGATTTTATGACACGAATCCCCCAATTATTTAAAAAATTAATTAAATTTGCACTAGTAAAAAAATTAATAGTATCGGTTAAGCATTAAATTCACTTGATTAAACGTTTATTTGAGTTGATTAAATTTTTAATAAAACTAATTCAATCTTTAATTAATGCTTTATTTAGTGAACAATTTTAGAGAATTTTTTTGTGTACAAATAAGCTACGTACAAAAAAAAAGAAAAGATAGCATAATTCTCTCTCTCTCTATCTCTTTCTCTGATGCATATATATTGTATTATTATACCTTGGTCTATTTATAATGAATTGACAGATCAAACTTACCCCTTAACAACGGAGACCTGTCAAATCAGCTGTCAAATACGACTGGCCAACCTAAAATTTCTGCCTATAAAATTCTCCCGGTAACGCTAAAACAACAATGGTTCTTTAAATAGGAAGAACGTTCTTGTCACAGCTTAAATTGTTTAAAATAAAAAATAAAACTATGACGTTTTATTTATTTAGATCAATTTATTAAAACAAAAATCTTACGACGCTGCGAAATATGGCTCCAAAATTAAAATGAAAATTTACCCATAATTTGGGACTATTTTCATAACACAAAATGGCCCCATTTTTTGTGAAAAACTGCCCCAAAAAGATTAAATATGAACCTAAATTAAGGGTTATACTTCATTATTAAAAATCACCGCAAAATTTTAAATTAGTTTTAACCCCAAAAAAAAGTTAAAATTAAAAAAAACAAAGAAAATTACAAATTTGGATGTGGTTGTCCGAAACTTAAACTCCCAAATTTCAAATGCCGAATTTCAAAATCCCAAGTATAAAAATCCAGAATTTCAAAGTACTAAACTTTGATACCCCCAATAGTTTTACAGCCTTCGGGCGGGTGCAAGGATTTTTTATTCTATGGTATAACGAACACTGGCTTCGCTAACTAAAGCTTTACTACACAGATGGCCTTCGATGGCTTTGATACTATCCCTAAAAATTTTACATTTTTTAAAATTTGCTTTAAATATACATAAGTAAATGATAAATTTTCCCAAATCCATTTTTCATTCCTTCATATTGCGATTATTTAATGCCGCTTTTTTCTACTACAAAACTCCGGTAAATTTTAATCCCTTTATCGAAGTCAAAAAATGTAAGTTACATTTGTATTAGAAGTGACTTATCATATCGGTCCCAGTTGACTAGATTGCCGTTGACGATATCGTCGTCGATGATGTATGCACGAGTTGTCCACTATCGTTTAGAGAAAATCGTCGTGTACAACAGTATGAGCGACAACGTCTTGTTTAGTGTACCCTATCAAACTATATAAAGGACAGTCCGAGCGAATTTGTCTTTAAGTAGCCTCCACCAAAATCAATGCGGGACAGTTTAAGCGAAATTGCCTAAAGGGTTGTCTTTTCTCAAACACTATGTGGTACAGTATAAGCTCTTATCCCTCTATAACTCAACATCTTAAAATTACAAATTTTCAATTGATTCACATAGAGGTTAACATAAAAAAAATACATATTTTTTAAAATTTTAAAAATTTTTTTTTTAAAGGAGTAATTTTATAAAAACGGAGTGTGTCCTACAGGCAACAACGAGCAACAAGGGAAAGCAAAAGTAAAAAAGTTATGAAAAAGCTTAACTTAAAAATTTAAAGCATTTCATATTTATGTTAATTAGATCAGATAAGACGAGTGGATACTCTTGAAATAGTTTTTTGTTTTCGAGTAGCATAAATCTACGATGCATATCTACACAGTATGAGTAAATTTTACATATGTATTTTGGATAGATGCGTCGAATTCTTTTTCGCCCATTAAGGTCAGTAATCGACTTGATTCTAGGGGACTACTTGCGAAGGCAAGTGTTGCAGAGGGTTTCTATTCGTTTTTGCTTGTCTAAATAGTAATTCTCAATCAAAAAATAAAAAATAGCAAATTAAATTTGCTGGAGGCTGTAAAAAATTGATTCCCTTTTCGCTCAATGTAGCCCACAAGACACAGACACTAAATTTCGTGTTTTACGCATATAAGTCAAAAATATTAAAAGTACTAGAGTAATGACCCATATTTGGACGCTAACCTCACAGACTCTCACAAACAAAACGAAGCAGCGGTTATAAAAACATTTTTTATTAATTATTTATTATAAAGCATTTTCACTTTTTTAAATCTTAAAAATTATTATTATTATTATGCTTTTTTGCACTTGAGGTAAAGAACAGGGTGTATACTAAAGGTTACATTACTTGATAGGTCACAATAACTATTACTATGGAAATTATTTAGAGATGACCAGTATGTTGCCTGTAGTATACTATATGTTACAGAGGGTTATAACTTGTCTTCCAATAAAAAAAAATATGCTGAAGAGTATAAGAGACATTATCTTAGCAGTTGTCTTCTATGTGCGACGGTATAAGCGAGATGATCTTATAAGTTCTCTTGTATAAAAGCCTATTGACGACAATATGAAAGTCGGAGTCTTCTTCTGGTGTAGTTTCAATCACTGCTTGGTTTGCATAAAATTCTCACATTCTTTTTTTTTAGTTGTTTTGAATTTGAATACCTACATTTAATTTACGAATTAGCACAAAACATTTAAATCGAAAAAATACTGATGAAGGGAGTCTCGAGCTGGGAAATGGATTACTTGCAGTTTGTATATCACTGTCAATTTAAGGATAGAATATAAAATTTGGATATATAACAAGAAATAGAAATTAAAAAGGCGAAATAAAATTGCAACTTTACTAAAAAAAGTACATGTAATAATTATACCCACACCACAATAGTGGAGAGGGTATTATGCATTTCTGAGTCGAACTAACGATGTCCGTCCGGCTGGCAGGCTGTCCATGTAACCTTGTGCGCAAAATACAGGTCGCAATTTTGGAGATAATTTGATAAAATTTGGGACATATGTTCCTTTTGGCACAAGGACCAAGCCTATTGGAAATGGGCCGAATCGTGGGGCCACGAGGGAAGATAGGGGGAAATTTCTGCCTCTCAAAAACTAGCAAGCCGATTTAAATGAAATTTAATTCATAGATAGAAATATATTGATATGGACACCTAAGCTATGTAGTTTATCAAAAATAGGACCACAAGGGGAGATAGGGGCACTTTTTGCCTCTCACAAACTTTCAAACCGATTTTAATGAAGTTTATAAACATAGGTTAATCCATATTATTATGGACACATAAGCATGATGTGTTTTTAAATACTGTGGTGTAGGGTATCATATGGTTGGGCTTGACCGACTATACTTTCTTACTTGTTCTTGTTGCGGTCGACAAAATGGACAACTTTGTAATACATGGAGTTGTTGACGAAAAAGTAGAAAACATTTTTCTCTATGAAATCATTTGTATCCAATGAACGACAAGAAGAGCGTCATTGTCTTGCTTTCGTCTCGTGCATGATTCGCGAAATTTGTTCGAAAATGTGGTTAACGATTTCTTCTGACTGTCCCTTACATGTCGTCGTGCAGGAATAAACATTGTCGTCCATCCGTCTGCGAAGATGACTTACAGACGTGGCCAACTTGGGTATTATGTGTTTGTACTGATGTGTGTAACACTTAGAAATATTAGACTTACACTCACCTTTTAGAACAACGATAGACTCAGAATCGACTTTTTGAATCGATCTAATGATGTCCGTACGGCTGGCTTGCTGGTCTATATTTGACCATACCTGCCACACAAATACCACTCTCGAAAATAGCTTTTTCACAAAAATTAATATTTTTCTCTCTTTAATCTCTTAAAAAAATATGTTTACAGACTTTACAGTGCAGCCACACGATCAAGATTTTCTTGATAGTCTTTTACATATACTATTTGTCAAAATTAACAAAAATTAAAAGTTGTGACGTAGGCTGCATTCAATTTTTGAGCAATTTACATTCAAGATGTCATCAAGAAAACAATTTATAAAGGCAAACAAAAAATTTGCTCACTAACCTTGAAATCAGCTGTTTTCTTGAACGTAAATTGAAGCACTCTCTGGAAAGAGAATTTTAAAGGCAAGTTCCCAGTTGGCAATGTGTTCGAGACAACGTCAACGACGCGTACAAGACCCATAGTAAATCGCTGACGACATGTTGGCGACAGCCAGAGCAAATCGTCGACGACTTTTTCGAACAAAGGGCACCAAAATCGTACACGACAATTTGAACGACACCATCATGCACATTGTCGTTAACGACCATATGGGTGACAATGTGGTGAAAGTTGTCATTGGCGACTACATAAACGACTTTTTTCTCATATCGTCGTTGATGTTCTATAAGCGACATAACCTTAATAGTGTCGTTGATGACAGTATTGCAGATACTATCCACAATTTAGTCGCCGATAGGTTAATGACAATACGCTTTTTCAGTAGAGTTTTGTATAGAAATAGATAGATATGTATCTGTTGCATTTTGACAAAACATCTTAAGTCAAATTTTAGAAGTTGAAAGAACTGTTTTTATTCATACGAGTTTTCATTCAAAAAACATTTTTGTTAACGTTTTTAAAACAAACAAAAAAAATATTGACAACTAGTCCCATGTTTATGAGACATTTTCATAAATTTGTTTTGAATTTATTTAGGACAAGATGAGCGACAATTTCATGCATATTGTCGCCAATGCGTTTTGAAACACTACATATTGCATGCAATGGTCGCTTACGTTATCCTCAATAAAGCCTTGTTGAAGACAAATTTAAGAAAATGTCTCATATAAAGTCGTAAATACGATTTATACACGACAAAATACATGTTTTATTACTTAAGTTGTCTTCATCAATTTTATATGGGCGACAAATTTTAGAATGTCCTGAGGACATCGTTGACGACATTTGCATCTATGACCATTTGGCCAACTGGGTTAGTTTCAATTTTTAAAAGTATGAGTGTATTGGTAGAAAAGTGTGAGAGTATTAAAACTTGATAGGCAAAACTTGATCGTGTAACCCTCAAGTAAGAAGCATGTTTGATCAAGATCAAACGTTTAAGATCCCTAAGCACAGTCACAGAAGATGTCGACTAAACAAAACATGTTCCTCTATATTATGCAGACAATACAATTTTCAACCTTCCGTTAGTACCTCTACAAAGTTGCCTAATATGAAAGAAAACTTTAAGAAATTGAAACTTAGTATCTTATCACTTAAAAGTTGTACATACACATCTTTTTTTATCTATCAATCAAATAATATGTATAAACAAAATAATTTTTGAAATCTATTCTACTACTACTACAACTAGTAATTTAGATGACATGTTGCAACAAGTTAAACACACATAATTTATAGACTCAAGATAAAAATTGTAACGAAAAACAAAAAAAAAATATTCTATTTTCACTTGCTATATAAATGCAATGCATTTTTGATAAAATACTGCACAATTATTGCAAAAAGAAACGAAAAAGAAACGAATCAAAGTGTTAAATGGCTCGCTTCGCAGCCTCTAAAGTTAAATTTACAATATGCTGCTTATTCCTCCTTTCAACCATTTTGGCGTTTGCTGTGGGCGAGGCTCCAGGAAATGATTCCCTTAAGGCCTTACGATTGCCCTTATCGCCGATAACAGCTAGAAGTCTGTATGAACAATATAGTTTGGGACAAGTAGAGGATGGTAAGATTTATAAAAACAAAAATATATATTAATTATTATTCATTTTGTATCATACTTTTAGGAGCTAAAATTATTTATACTTATCAATACACTGAAACTTTCGATACGCCACAAGAAATAATTTCTCTTGATTTTCAATATCCCGATGTTATCGCCGAAAATCCCGATAGTAGTGATGAGGTGCCTGATAGTAGTATCTTAATTATTACTCAAATTCAGTTGTATGTTAAGTCACAAGATGGCAGCGATACTCAGGCATACATCACTGAGGGAGGCATTGGAGAAAATAATATCTCTCTGCAAATTGTTGCTAGAGATTCCAATTTGGTAAATTACATTTTGGTTATCTATGGCAAATATGAATGACTTCAAGCCAGAAAATTAAAGATGTTATTAAATATTAAAATTTAAAAATGTGGTAAAATCAGCGTTTAAAAAACTGCAGTCAAAGTAGAAAAACTGCCATTTCTTCCACTTTTTAGCAAAAAAAAAACGATTGCTTTTACTTCTAATTCATTAAATGTAAACAGTCGCTGACAAACCAACTCAAAAAGCGAAAAGTTGTACACAAATTTCGACAGTTTTTGGTTTCGACTGCAGTTTTTTAAGCCATGGTAAATATAACAAAAATAATAAATATTCAATGAAAAAGTATAAAATTTAGTGGGAAACAATTTTTTCTTTTTTTGCAGTGTTAAAATTATTTAAAATAAGTAAAATACACAGAAAAACATTTATTAAATACATTTGTGTTTACTTTGTATAGGAGATGCCACTTACACTAAAAATTTCGAAAAATTATATAGCCTATTGTTCTTTCCAGACAATAGGTAATATACTGTCAAAACTTTAAAATAATCGGTCCAGCGGCTTATGAGCATACAAGATACCATTAAACACTATTTTTTCTTTAGACAAAAAATTTTTAAACTGAAGTGCGAATAAAATAGTACTTTTGATACAAAATAATTTTGGTTACTTTATTTTCATATTTTGGTTACAATTTTTTTTTTTTTTTTTTTTGGTCGTGGCAACGCTGACTGCGTGTAATGTTTTTTCTGAATTAGACCCTGCAAATAATATTGGACTACTTGCTCCGTTTGAGATAAAATGGACTACTTACAAATTGGTCCAATGTAATGCAAGCATGGATTTTGTAGTTAAACGATATGTTTTCATTTTTGAACGACATGTGTTCGTTTTTAAACGATTTCAAAACTAATCCTCTGGAGTATACCATGGAGTAGTTTGAAAACTAAACCACTAGGATTATGTATTAACATGGAGCAGTTTAAAGACTAGTCCGTTTTAATGCAAAGCTTGGTTATATGGTTAAAACCTAGTACATCGTAATGTTAAATAGACCATGTTTTTTCAATATAATTGGGTTACCTTTGGACTAGTCCTAGTCCCTTCTGGGCTATATTTTACATGCGTTTATGGACTGTTCGCATTATTTGCAGGGAAGTTGCGCCACATTTTAACTGAAACCATTGTGCCACTTATTGCATAATATAGGGCAAAATGGAAATAGTATGGCGGATAACATTTGCAATAATATTGTAGAATGGATGGGGCGCTTAGGACATTAAAAATATATAATTTTCTTTCTTGTGAGCGCAAGCCAAAAAAGAAAAGCATTAAATATTATTTATATGTATTTTAGAACATTTTTTTAGCGAAGAAATTTTCAAATATTTTTTTTTTTTAATTTATCGCTCATATAATAAATATCAGAATTTTAAATTTCAACGAGGTATTTAAGACTTTTAACTTATAAAATAGGTACCTACATACATACATACGTAATAATATTTGATTTCCAATTACATGGTATTACAATTTCAGAAATACTTAAAGCTCGAATGCTAATAAGGACGTAAATGCCATAATTAAATTTAATGGAAAATCAAAAGGACGAAAAATTTGTAATACTTGAAGTCTTTTCACATTTCTCACCTTTTTTTAAGATAATAAAAAAAATTGCAGTTTAAATTTTACTTAATAAAAATTTTACTATTATTCCCTTTTTCGCGTCCAAACTCAAATTTAAGAAAAAAATATTTACTTTAACAGTACAAATATTGATTATTTTCCGTACCTATAAAAAAGCATGACAATAACAAAGCACTACAAAGTGCATCCAAACGTATACCAACGAAAAGATGACTTATTTCGCTATTACAAAAGTTCTATTAACCGTTTCACTATTTGCAGCCGTTACGGCAAAAGCAGTTCATTTCAATCCATTTTATCCATATGACTTCTTTTCGCCACAACATTACCATCCAGGAATCATTGAAATTCCACATCAACAAAATGCTCCTATTTTTAAGGATATTGTATTTGGAGAAGATGTAGAGGGTATATATTATTCAATATAATATAAGTTACAAATTACTTTAATTACATTTCTTTAGGTGCTTATGAATTTAGAAACTTTGAATATACTTTGAAATATGGAGAAAAACGCTCTGAAATAACATCTGACTATTCGTATGAACCTGAATCTGAATGCATTTCTATGAAGATAACAAAGATTTTGGTTCAAATTGCGGAAACTGGTGAGGAAATATCGCCTGTGGTAATTTTAAAGGATGGAGGTGTGGGAGAGGAAAAAGTTTCTCTGGAAATTTTAGCTCAAAATACCAATGGATTGCATTATAGAGTGAGAATTTTTGGAATTGAAGCGGAATAATGTGTGATTATGTTTATAATTCTTAATTTACTAAAATGAAAGATCTCTTAAGTGAGTTTGATAAAGCTGTAATAATAATTGTTTAAACTGCAAAATTTTGGCTTTTAATTTGTAGCAAAATTATTAAAAGGTTATTCTCAAAAAAAAAAAAAAAAAAAATGGCTTATTGAACTATATTCCAATTTTACGTTTTCCAACAAATATACCTACCAATCATATATCCGTGAAAAAGAATTTCCAAAATAATAGGTAATTTTGGGGAAACTACTGTGAAATGACTACCAAGGTAACTGTGTAAAATGGAATAGTGGGAGAGAGAAATGTTTCTTTGCAAATTTTGGCTAAAAACACCGATGACTCCCACTACAAAGTGAAAATTTAATCATCGTCCAGACTTGCAATTTTTGTTGTGGCAAGTTTTTAAAATTCAAGTTGAAATGTGTGAGAATTACAAAGTCATCGTCCAAACTTGCAATTTTTGTTGCAGCAGTTCTTGAGTTTATTGGTGAAAGGAGTAAAAAGATGGGGGGGGGGGGGTACTGAGTTGTTAGTGTATTTGTATTTATATACAAAATATAAAAAGGAGAAGTTGAAAGACAAGATGAAAATACAGAAATTTCCAAACTAGAATTCCGCAATCTGGATACTAACGCAATTTCAAAGCAGAATTTTAAAAAATTGGAGCAACAAAAATTGGAAGTCTGGGCGATGACAAAACAAAACACAATTGCAGAGTACATAAAACTGAGTAACCGTCCCAAATCTTCTCACGAATAAACTCAAGAATTGCGGCAACAAAAATTGCAAGTCTGGACGATGATATAGAGATTAGAATTAAAGAAACATCATAATTTTAGCTGCTATTTATTATTTACAATACATTATTAAAAACCAAGGATGCCAACGCTTTATGGCGAAACATTGCTTAATCTTTGACTTAGAATGTATTAGCAATATTTTGCTTTAAATCGTCAAAAACAGGATATTTGATTTTTTAGCATAAAATAAAATGTACACAGAATACAATAGTCCTATTCACAATCTTGTGCACATGGTCTTGCATCATAGCACTAGCAAAATGGTATGGTACTTATATTTTTTTTCTCTACACCAACAAAATGTGCAGCAATGCATTTGCTAATCTTTTGTTAATATATACATATGTAATCCTTTAATTCCCTGTGGAACATAGGGCCGCAACAAATGTTTTCCATTGTATTCTATCATTGGACATCGTTTTCATCTCATTCCAGGACACGCCATGCTCATGCAACTCGTTCTCAATTTGGCGCCTCCAAGTATTCGCAGGTCTACCAGGTCTCCTGGATCCTTGGGGGTTATATTCTACAGACTGTCGAGTTAAATCATGTGCTGGTTTCCTCATTGTGTGTCCTAGCCAACTAAATTTACGCAATCGGATATTCATACTTAAAGGAATTTGATGGGTTAAATTCCACAACTCCAGATTTGATATCGTGGCAGGCCAGAATATCCTTTCAATACGCCTGAGGCAGCGGTTTACAAAAGCTTGCATGCAACTCATTTCACGGCTCGAAATATTCCAGGTTTCACAGCCATATAGAAGCACAGATTTTACATTGCTATTAAAAACCTTGATTTTGGTGTGAGTTGAGATATTTTGAGATCTCCAGAATTTATTAAGCGTGCCATATGCTTGCTTTGCCTTACACAGTCTATTCTGTATATCTTCTTTGCTGCCCCCTGTTTTTGAGATTATACTCCCCAGGTAACAAAAGCTTTCAACATCGTTAATGGGTTGACCCGAAAGCTGAAAGTTCTCGTTGCATGAAGAATTTATGCGCATTGCTTTGGTTTTGTTGATATTAATTTGTAGTCCCGCTTTGGCTGCACGTGTAGCAAAGGTTTGAATCTTTGATTGCATGCTAGAGAAGCGGTGGGATAAAAGACAGACGTCATCTGCATCAATATCTTCTAGCCTATCATGAAGGCCCCACGAAATTCCACGATGCATATTCATGCAGTGGTTCATAACTACGTTCAGTACTATGTTAAACAGTAGTGGAGACAAAACACAGCCTTGACAAACACCTACGTTTACTTTGATGGGGTTGCTTGCTGTACCCTCATGAAGTATGGAACAAAATGCGTTGTTGTAAAGCTCCTTAATAAGATTAATTATCTTCTCGGGAACTCCTTTGCATCTCAGAGCTTCCCATATCGCCTTGTGTTGTAGTGTATCAAATGCACGTTTAAAGTCAACGAACACTAAGTAAAGGGGTGAGCGCCATTCAACCGACTGTTCCACAATTTTGTTAATATGCAATACATAAAATCAAAAGTGTATATATTAGAGTATCCAATTATTTGACTTTTGGTTTTGTTCGAGCAAGGAATTAATCGATTTTAGAATTTTAAATTTGCTTGAATAATCGAGTAAGGTTTTTAAATTGTTCGAATTACTCGAATAATTCCAATAATCTTATCCAATGGGAAAAAAACATAAACTCTACATGAATTGATACTTTTATTATATTAATAAGGACAAAAAAACAATAACACAAACATGTAGTTTAACAATCAACAATAAAATAACAATTCATATCGCTTCTTTATTGCAACATAGTCCTATCTTAAAAAATCAAAAATGTCAAGTTACTTTAGCAAAAGTGTTCATTTAAAGTTACCTTCTTTATATTTTAAAAATAAAATCATTATTATATCTCAAACTGGACCGAAGTTATAGCAAAATATATTTCATTAAACCTGTATCTAAAGGTTCGTTTTGAAAATTTTAATCTCTTTTTACTAAGTTTAATTTTTTTTAAAAGATTTGACTTTGTTGCAATAAAGGAGCGATATGTGCTATGTAGATAGTTTTAAGACATTTAAATTAAATAAATAATTTAAAAAATCTAAAAACCCGGCTGCAAAAAATAAAGTATTTATGCATTAAAAAGACTGAAACAAGATTAAGGAAAACAAAATTAAATTTACACTAATTCGGTTTAAAAGGGTCTGGACACGTCAAGTATTTCTTATCAAGCGCTATGGTAGCGTTATAGCCTTTTCACACTTGTCAACATTCAACATCAATTTGCGAAGATGTTGGAATTTTCCCATAAGAAATACATAGGGCTAAAAATCAAAATTTTTCAACATCTTTACAGAATGTTACTATCTCATTTTGTTCCCTTTTACATTTTTCGATTCTTTAAGTGTCATCACTAGAAAAGTGGCAATAAATTCTATTATTATTGTGGCATCACTGACAAAATGGAAGTTGCTTTGAAAGCAGCGTTACCATTTCTCAAGTTTTTCTTTTTTTGCAAGCCTTATTTTGCTTAATTTTGCTTAAATTATTAAACAAAATGATTGAGAAATACATTTTGGTGTTATCTTTTAGAATGTTGCCACTTTTGTAGAAAAACAGTATTTAAAAAAAATAAAAGTTTTTTTTTTCAGAAATGGTGACATTTTTTATTAATGGTAGATGTTAGATGTTTCAAGTGTGAATGCGTATTTCATATTTTCGAAATTTTCCATGCGTTCCTCCGAAATGTATGCAAGTGTACAAAGGGTATTAGTGAACATGTGTTTGTATGTGTCACACCGATGATGCTGGATAGAAAATAAAAAAAATGTAGATATGACAGCGAATATAACGTCCACCACACCTACATACACGAGTGAATTTGCCTGCTGGACAAGCATTTGGAATATGTATTTGGCCCTTAATAAAATAATCTGAAAGCCAAAGTTTAGTACAGTTGCTTATTAGCAGTTATTTATTAGCACGGGAACCAATAATTTTTTTCGGTTTATAATTTGCAATTGTGTCCCGCCTGCTTAACTTAATGCGGGTATTAAATTTAGGCTTGAGCTCATATTGTTTAAGGCAATTTTTCATTTACTTCTTATATTTTTGTCTTTTTAGTTCCGGCATATTTTGTGAGAGGTGCCAGTTAGTCATGAAAAACGTTTAAAACCAATTTATTGTTCCTAGAAATCGAGTGAAATTGAAGTCGATGAACATTCTTAGTTAAAAATTTTTTAAAAATCACCTAACTTTTATAACTTTTTATACTCTTAAGTTTTTAAAATTACTTTGATTTCAATTTCACTGATAACTTATTAAATTTTTGTAATCTCCTTTAATTTACACATTTTTTTACGATAAATGTTAAACTTTATATCGTCTTTCGTAAATTATTGTGTTCAATAATATATGTAAAATATAACCATATAGAACACAATAATTTACGAACGACGATATGAAAATTGTGCTATTAAAGTGCCAAATTTCTAACATATGGAATTTGAAGTTTATAATGATATACACAATTTGTCTCTCACACAACAAAAGTGTCTGAAATATGCTCAAAAGTTTGTGTGATTAAAATAAATAAAGAAGTTAAGAACATGTAATTTAGTTTAAAATAATATTAAACAGTTAGAAATCTATAAACAAATATTTTTATTTAAAAAAGTAGATTTTTTAAAGATATTGATCTTAATCGATTAATTGACATAAATTGTTCGAGTTATTCGTTATTCGAAATTGGCTATTTTGATTATTCGATCAAATAATGGTTTAACAATTCCTCGATTAATCGAACAACGATTAATCGAGTGGATACTCTAGTATTTATATATACTCGACGCATGCAACACTTAATTGCAAACCGACAGCTGACACTCAGTGACACTATTTATCAATCAGCTGTTAATTTCATGTTTTGCAACTAGCTTTGTAAAATAAACCAAAGAGGTCATTCACAATGGATAGAAAATATTTACAATTGCATAAATTTGAAATCTCAAATGCACAAGATTGTAAATATGGCTAATTTATTATTTATTTGCGTATTCAATGTTTACTATTATTTACGGGCAGTAGTCTATACCAGAGATAGTTATTGCGACATATGTTGCAGTAAATGTTTAAATTATGTTATCTTTAATGTAGACAGCAATATTTTGTATATATTTATTGCCGAAAATTTATGTTGCAATAATTGTTAGTCCATTTTTGTTGACAATTATTGCTAACATAAACGTTGTCAATTGAAAAGAAGAAGCAAAAACGAAAAAAAAAATAGAAGCAAATTGTGTGGAAAAGAAGTTATATTTGCGCAATTGTAACAAATTACAATTGTAGTAAAATAATTAAATTAAAAAATTAAATAAACACTAAAATAAAATTGCAAAAATTATTTTTATTAATATAATTTTTTTCTTATTCGATCTTTATTATTTAATTAATATTAATTTGTTTAAGCTTGAGTTCTTTTTTATATAAAAATATAAATTTTTAATCCAAATTTTTAATAATTTTAATTAGGCTTAAGTTCATTAAATTTAATTTTCATTAAATTATTTTTATGAAGAAAGGAATTTTACAACATGAAAATTAATTAAAATTGTTATTGATAAATCTTTCATTTTTGACCGTGGCGGGGGCTCGAACCCGGGCCGGCAGGTTACCATGACATGTTTCGATCGCAACCACTCGATCTCCTCAGATGGATTTGCCGTTTTACACTCGCAGCCATCGACGACTGCTGACGTCAATAGTCAAACATCAATCCTTAAACCAAATTGTATGTTAACCTTTGGTAGATCGAAGTTTGCTTTTTTGAATGATTATCCATTTTAATTGATTTTACATGTTCTTCCTTACTTCCGTTTTTTCGTACTTTTGTCAAGAATTTTTCTTGAAGTCCAAAGTACATTTTTTGTTTTTTCATTTTTTGTCTTTCTTTTTCTTGTTGACCTTTTTCAGCACAACTTGAAGGACAAATGAATACATAGAGCTCGTGCCTTAGCTTTAACAATAATTAGTACTGTGGTTATTTTGTCGAACTATTTTTATGGTTTTTAATCCAAATTTTTAATAATTTTAATTAGGCTTAAGTTCATTAAATTTAATTTTCATTAAATTATTTTTATGAAGAAAGGAATTTTACAACATGAAAATTAATTAAAATTGTTATTGATAAATCTTTCATTTTTGACCGTGGCGGGGGCTCGAACCCGGGCCGGCAGGTTACCATGACATGTTTCGATCGCAACCACTCGATCTCCTCAGATGGATTTGCCGTTTTACACTCGCAGCCATCGACGACTGCTGACGTCAATAGTCAAACATCAATCCTTAAACCAAATTGTATGTTAACCTTTGGTAGATCGAAGTTTGCTTTTTTGAATGATTATCCATTTTAATTGATTTTACATGTTCTTCCTTACTTCCGTTTTTTCGTACTTTTGTCAAGAATTTTTCTTGAAGTCCAAAGTACATTTTTTGTTGTTGTGCTGAAAAAGGTCAACAAGAAAAAGAAAGACAAAAAATGAAAAAACAAAAAATGTACTTTGGACTTCAAGAAAAATTCTTGACAAAAGTACGAAAAAACGGAAGTAAGGAAGAACATGTAAAATCAATTAAAATGGATAATCATTCAAAAAAGCAAACTTCGATCTACCAAAGGTTAACATACAATTTGGTTTAAGGATTGATGTTTGACTATTGACGTCAGCAGTCGTCGATGGCTGCGAGTGTAAAACGGCAAATCCATCTGAGGAGATCGAGTGGTTGCGATCGAAACATGTCATGGTAACCTGCCGGCCCGGGTTCGAGCCCCCGCCACGGTCAAAAATGAAAGATTTATCAATAACAATTTTAATTAATTTTCATGTTGTAAAATTCCTTTCTTCATAAAAATAATTTAATGAAAATTAAATTTAATGAACTTAAGCCTAATTAAAATTATTAAAAATTTGGATTAAAAACCATAAAAATAGTTCGACAAAATAACCACAGTACTAATTATTGTTAAAGCTAAGGCACGAGCTCTATGTATTCATTTGTCCTTCAAGTTGTGCTGAAAAAGGTCAACAAGAAAAAGAAAGACAAAAAATGAAAAAACAAAAAATGTACTTTGGACTTCAAGAAAAATTCTTGACAAAAGTACGAAAAAACGGAAGTAAGGAAGAACATGTAAAATCAATTAAAATGGATAATCATTCAAAAAAGCAAACTTCGATCTACCAAAGGTTAACATACAATTTGGTTTAAGGATTGATGTTTGACTATTGACGTCAGCAGTCGTCGATGGCTGCGAGTGTAAAACGGCAAATCCATCTGAGGAGATCGAGTGGTTGCGATCGAAACATGTCATGGTAACCTGCCGGCCCGGGTTCGAGCCCCCGCCACGGTCAAAAATGAAAGATTTATCAATAACAATTTTAATTAATTTTCATGTTGTAAAATTCCTTTCTTCATAAAAATAATTTAATGAAAATTAAATTTAATGAACTTAAGCCTAATTAAAATTATTAAAAATTTGGATTAAAAACCATAAAAATAGTTCGACAAAATAACCACAGTACTAATTATTGTTAAAGCTAAGGCACGAGCTCTATGTATTCATTTGTCCTTCAAGTTGTGCTGAAAAAGGTCAACAAGAAAAAGAAAGACAAAAAATGAAAAAACAAAAAATGTACTTTGGACTTCAAGAAAAATTCTTGACAAAAGTACGAAAAAACGGAAGTAAGGAAGAACATGTAAAATCAATTAAAATGGATAATCATTCAAAAAAGCAAACTTCGATCTACCAAAGGTTAACATACAATTTGGTTTAAGGATTGATGTTTGACTATTGACGTCAGCAGTCGTCGATGGCTGCGAGTGTAAAACGGCAAATCCATCTGAGGAGATCGAGTGGTTGCGATCGAAACATGTCATGGTAACCTGCCGGCCCGGGTTCGAGCCCCCGCCACGGTCAAAAATGAAAGATTTATCAATAACAATTTTAATTAATTTTCATGTTGTAAAATTCCTTTCTTCATAAAAATAATTTAATGAAAATTAAATTTAATGAACTTAAGCCTAATTAAAATTATTAAAAATTTGGATTAAAAACCATAAAAATAGTTCGACAAAATAACCACAGTACTAATTATTGTTAAAGCTAAGGCACGAGCTCTATGTATTCATTTGTCCTTCAAGTTGTGCTGAAAAAGGTCAACAAGAAAAAGAAAGACAAAAAATGAAAAAACAAAAAATGTACTTTGGACTTCAAGAAAAATTCTTGACAAAAGTACGAAAAAACGGAAGTAAGGAAGAACATGTAAAATCAATTAAAATGGATAATCATTCAAAAAAGCAAACTTCGATCTACCAAAGGTTAACATACAATTTGGTTTAAGGATTGATGTTTGACTATTGACGTCAGCAGTCGTCGATGGCTGCGAGTGTAAAACGGCAAATCCATCTGAGGAGATCGAGTGGTTGCGATCGAAACATGTCATGGTAACCTGCCGGCCCGGGTTCGAGCCCCCGCCACGGTCAAAAATGAAAGATTTATCAATAACAATTTTAATTAATTTTCATGTTGTAAAATTCCTTTCTTCATAAAAATAATTTAATGAAAATTAAATTTAATGAACTTAAGCCTAATTAAAATTATTAAAAATTTGGATTAAAAACCATAAAAATAGTTCGACAAAATAACCACAGTACTAATTAAAAATATAAATTTTATTTTATCAAAAAATTAATTTAATAAAAATTAATATTTTTATATAAAAAAAGATCTCAAGCTTAAACAAATTAATATACATTAAAAAAATAAGTCGAATCAGAAAGAATTTATATTAATAAATATAATTTTTGCAAGATGGCGTCATTTTCACACTGCACCTTCTTCCTTGATTTCTTTTAAATTATGAGTTAACATAAATACGTTTTCCGATACCTTTAACATAAGCTGAGCAATAAGAAATATTACTCTGCTATTCTGCCGACGTTATTGCCAACTTGTTGAGATATTTATCTTTAGTGTAGACCTAGGATTAGCTAAATGACAAAAGATAAAGAAATCGTAAAATTTAATTTTAAAATGAAAATTTGTATCAGATCGAAAGTATCTTTTAAGCACAATTTACCACAACTCAAAAGCGTGGCACCAGTTAATAGCTCCAAAACGTATGTCAACAATTGATAAATCTCATCACATGAAAACACTCTTATTTCTATATTTAACAGATAGTTTCACAAATAAACGATTTTTAAAACAATTGAATATTTGAAATAATCAAATCATTTATTAATTTTGCTATTACGCCATTTCTTTAATAGACAAATTTCACTTTCTTTATCGGCAAATTTGAAAAGTTATCATTATATATTTTAATTAAACATTGCAAATTTTTTGATGTTTGATTACCTGCCTTATAAAAACGACAGACAATAAATATAATACCACTTATTGTCCATAATCAAGATTAATTAGCGTCTTTTTTAATTTCCCCAAAAAATAATTAAATAAATAAATGAAAGAAAGAACTTATTGGTATTATCTTGCTTGTCGCCAAATAAAATCATCACAAAGTTAAACTAAATATAGAAACAAAATAGAAATTACGTATAACGGCCAATTTAAGTTTTAATTAACTATTAAGCGGCCCATACACTTGCCATATAATTGTTCAATTTATCGTATTGTACAATTATATCGCCAATGTGTATGTGATATTCAAAGGCGGCACAATATATTGGCAACACATTTCGTTAATAGACACTAGCGTTTTGAGTTACATTAGCAATATTGTCCATTTTGTCTCTATTTTCTGCCGCTATAATAATAAAAAGTATTTACTTTATAGTCCATTTAGCGATATAAGCACATTTGCCATATCGTCGGCTTAAAGTGTTAACCTGCTAAATCCATTTTAACAGTATGTGACAGTTTGGTACCGTTTGAAGAATTAAGAGACGCCGCATTGAGTAAGAAAAACATGTACTTCAATTTAAAACTTCATACAATATTATAAAATAAACCAACTATATATTGTTTAGCTTTTTGAGAAAGAAATAAAAAACATTATGTTTAAGTTTTTTTTCTGCCTTGTAACATTAGCGATATAGTCATATAAGCAACATGTACCAAATTCTTTTTAGTTTTTAAAGCCACAAACCATATAAAGAAACTATTACTTAAATTGTTTAATTTTTGTCATCAACTCTCAACTAAAAAAAAAAAAAATTTGTTTTTGTTTTGGTATCAGAGATGAAATATTTTATTATTAAGACAAATAGAATCTGGGAATTTATTTTCATATTAATTCGAATGTGCATTCCAAGTCAAATTACAATTTATAAAGCTTTCATATTTACTTTAATATTCTTATTCCTTCAATATTCTCCAGGAAAATTTATAAAATATTTTTAATTCAAATTTTTAATGTTTTTAATTAGGCTTAAGTTCATCAAATTTAATATTCATTAAATTATTTTTATAAAGAAAGGAATTTTACAACATGAAAATTAATTAAAATTGTTATTGATAATCTTTCATTCTTGACCGTGGCCGGGGCTTGAACCCTGGCCTGCAGGTTACCATGACATATTTCGATATTTCGATCGCAACCACTCGATCTCCTCAGATGGATTTGCCGTCTTACACTCGCAGCCATCGACGACTGCTGACGTTGATCAATCCTTAAACCAAATTGTATTTTAACCTTTGGTACATCGAAATTTGCTTTCTTGAATGATTATCCATTTTAGTTGATTGTACATGTTATTCCTTACTTCTATTTTGAGGAGATCGAGTGGATGCGATCGATACATGTCATGGTAACCTGCCGGCCAGGGTTCGAGCCCCGGCCACGGTCAAGAATGAAAGATTATCAATAACAATTTTAATTAATTTTCATGTTGTAAAATTCCTGTCTTCATTAAAATAATTTAATGAATATTAAATTTGATGAACTTAAGCCTAATTAAAAATATTAAAAATTTGGATTAAAAATATTTTATAAATTTTCCTGGAAAATATTGAAGGAATAGGAATATTAAAGTAAATATGAAAGCTTTATAAATTGTAATTTGACTTGGAATGCACATTCGAATTAATATGAAAATAAATTCCCAGATTCTATTTGTTTTAATAATAAAATATTTCATCCCTGATACCAAAACAAAAACAAATTTTTTTTTTTTTAGTTGAGAGTTGATGACAAAAATTAAACAATTTAAGTAATAGTTTCTTTATATGGTTTGTGGCTGGGATATTTTACAGAAAAAACCTAAAAAACTGATACTGTTATAAAATATTCTATAAAGGTTTACTTATTATTACATAAGTATGTATTTACATGTTCAAAAAATTCTAGAAACAATGGAACTACACACGCTCAAAAATATGTATGCATATACATTATAGTGGTTCGACCTCCATACACAAAAAAGGTTGTGCCGGTAGGGTGGTTACAAGGTATATGGTAATTTTTTTAGGGGCTATCTTTTGGAGCACCCCTCTTAAATGTGCCAATAGCCTAGAAAATCCGATTGACAAAGTTTAAGCCCAATCGGATAACGCCAACACGTGTCTCATTGAGCATAAATTAGGGAAAAACAGCGATTTTTCACTAAAATTCGTATTTCTTTGTCCTTAATTAATGCTAAATATCTTTATCTATTGGTATAGGGAACAAAACTATAAAGATCAAAATTAATAAGAATAAAATTTCCTATAAAACAAAACTCGACTCAGGTTCCTACAATGAATGGTTTCAGTTATAGACAAAGAAATACGAATTTTATTGGAAAAACGCAGCTTTTCTTAAATTTATGCTCAATGAGGCACGTGTTAGCGTTATTCGATTAAAGGGGTACACCAATGGGAAATCTAACATTGGTTTCTTGTAACCACCCTATTGTGCCAGTCACCCCCTTGGATTAAAGGTATGTCAATGAAGTTTCTAAAAAAGTTAAATTTTTTGCCACGCTCTAGCCCTTTGTTTTTTTTATATAGCCCTGCGATTAATAGTCCGATCTCATCATATCGCATATCGTTGTTCATGGCTTGAGTTTTGAAGTTCTTGACGCTTTATAAATATAGCTTTTATTCAAGGGCGTCACTTGTGGATTTTTTTTATCGGGTTCTACCTGGTTTAATGTAAGATGTATGTCATAAAAGTAAGTATGCAATACATACTAAGTTTTAGAAGGGCTTTCTTGGCACGTGAAAATAATTGGAAATTTGGGGAAGGATTCAAGATGGCATAATTGGCGCCCAGAATTTGATGTCGGATTAAAAGTCACCAAGGTGAAAAATTAAGCCACTGTCAAGCCATCCATGAACAACGATATGCTATATGATGAGATCGGATTTTAAACGACAGCGCTATATATTAAAAAACAAAAAAGGCTCTATTTGGGGGCGTGACAAGAAAAAAATATCCTATTTTAGTAACTTCATTGACATATCTTACCGGTACAACTTTTTTTCGGCCCACCTTAATGCACATACAGTGTGAAATCACACCGTTCTTCCGAAAGTTGCTGTAAATTATTTTTATATAGTATTCAAAACCAAAATCCTGCTGTCCATGTTATACATAATTATTAATTTATTTATTTTCTATATTCACATAAATTGATTTTATTCGAATTCGCTTGTACGCCTCATAGTGGCATATGTGTAAATTTAATATTTCTTTTACTTTTTTAATTGCATAAGCGTCGGTAGCAACAAGTTCTTCGATAACATTCTTAAATTGTTTAAAGTTTTTTGAATCGTATTCTTCATCTTGTTTATACTGGTTACGATGGTACAGGGTGGGGCAAAAGTCGCGAAGGGAATTGAAAAATTAATAACTTTTCTAATTTAATTTTTTTTTTTCTTTTTAGGACTTGTAAAATAAATCTAGGAGATTAATTATGGAAGGTTACAACGTTGTCCAGCGAACCAAAATCATAGAACTTTATTTTGAACATCATCGATCAATAATTCAAACTCAACGAGCCTATCGTCGTCATTTTAATGTGCGGAATTCACCATCCGAATCAATGATTCGACGCTTAGTGACACGTTTTCAGGAACAAGGCTCAGTGAGGGATCTTCCACGAAGCGGAAGACCACATTCTGTAATTAGTGAAGCAAATATTCAACGCGTTCTGGAGAGTGTTGAGGAGAACCCTGAATGGAAATGGTGTAACGGTAAATGGCGAGCGATATCGAGATATGGTCCAAAAATGTTTAAGGCCAGCTCTTTCTGACAATCGAGAGATGTGGTTCCAACAAGATGGGGCCACTGCACACACTGCTCGAGCCACTATGCAGCTCCTAAGGCAGATTTTTGGCGAACGTTTAATTTCCAAAAATTCAGCATTCAATTGGCCTGCCCGTTCGCCGGATTTAACAGCACCAGATTATTTCCTTTGGGGATATTTGAAAGAGAAGGTGTATATCAATAAACCCAGAACACTTGCACAGCTCAAAGAGAATATTCGAGCCGAAATAAGAGCGTTGCAGCCAGATAGTCTGACTCGTGTCATGGAAAATGCTATTAAAAGAGCTCAACTTTGCGAGGCTGAAAATGGTGCTCATTTACGTGGCGTAATCTTTCACACCTAAATTTAAAAAATCTCCCAATATCATATTTTATTATTTTTTTTTTTTTTAAAAATTAAATTAAAAAAGTTATGACTGTTTTAAACCCCTTCATATTAATCCAAAAAAACAATATTATCGGATTGGCTTCTAATTTCCTCTGCAACTCAGTGTAACCCATGTGACAAGATAGTCACATGTGAACAGTTTTGGATAAAATATTTTAAGCTCATCTTTTGTTTTAACTTTGAAAATCTTATTTTTTAAGCAAGGCTTCAATTTGGGAATTTTTTGTTGAACTTTTGTTTAGTATAAACGGGCCTGTTCTGAAAATCACGTGATTTCAAATCACGTGTTTTTGAAATCACGAGCGTGATTTTGTGGTGTTCCGAAAGTCATATCGTTTTTGTGTTTCTGGGTGTGCTTTCGGCAATTGAAGATCACACCAAACATGTTATTTGAAATCACGTGATTGGAGTTAAAGTGATTTGCAGAACACGCCTGAAAATATGCAAATACAAACATTTTAACGCAAATTTAATGATTGGGAAAGATAATTATTTAATTAAATTTTAATATTATTCGAATGTGTATTCTAATGGTGTTTTCTTTTCTACAAAAAATGTGACATTTTATTTAAAAAAATGCAATTTGGTGTCTGTTTCTTAAAAATTTTGCTTCCGAAAAGGATGAGTTTTTTAGAATAAAACAAGCCACCCTTTTCGGGAGCAAAATTTTTAAGAAACAGACTTGGTTTTTTAAAATTAAATGTCACATTTTTTTGTAGCAAAGAAAACACCATAATTTATGAAGCTTTCATACTTTAATAGTATTATTACTTCCTTATTTTGACTCAGAATACACATTCGATTAATATGAAAATTTATATAATAAATGTAACTCACCATGAGAAATAAATTCCCAGATTCTATTTTATTAAATTATTTATCTTTTTATTATTATTATATATTAATTTAATTATTATTACAAATAAATAAAAAAAATTATTTGTCCACATTAAAAAAAAGTGCTTTTATTCCTGGGATTAACATATTGTGGGTATTACAGTATCAAAGGTATAAAACACTAGTTCCCTGCAGACTAGTAGGAGTACTCCAAAACTACTCCAAATATATGGTTAAAAGGTGGTCGATTTAACATTACGATGTCCTAGGAATAGATCATATAACCCAGTTTTGCATTACAACGGAGTAGTCTTAAAACAACTCCATGTTCATACATACTCTGGTGGACTAGTTTTGAAACTACTCCATGGTGTACTCCAGAGGATTAGTTTTAACTTCGTTCAAAAACGAAAACATTTCGTTTAAAAACGAAGACATTACGTTTCACTGCAAACTCTTTTTAACAATGACATGGTCCATGCTTGCATAACATTGGACCAGTCCAGGGAGTAGTCCAGTTTTTCAAAATAGATCACGTAGTCCAATATTATCTGCAGGGTTGGGTAGGTTACCATGCAGATAACGAGACTAGTCCATACATGCATGTAAAGAGTAGTCCATAAAGGAGTAGGAGTACTCCAAAACTACTCCAAATATATGGGTAATGGTAACCCACCGAAATAGTCCCTAAACTACTCCATGGAGTACTAAAGTGGGTAAGTTTTAAAAGTACTCGATGTTATTACAGTATGGAAATACACTAAAGCGGTAGTTTAAGCATTTTTCATATTTTACTAATCGCCTTTTATGGCGTGCCCTGTAGTCTATTATTGCTATTATTAAATATATTTACTTGGTATTTTTAATTTGTTTACCTTTTTTTCACAAATTTCACAAACTTTCACTTTTAAATAAACAATTAATAATGGACACCATCAGGGCTACCAATGTGTAATACTGTAAACTATAGAAAAGTATACATCATGCAGTTGTTGGCAGCACTGCATGTTAAATTCTTTTAACATGTTCCATATTACAGTAGATTTGACCATGTTGTAAGTAGTCCATTTAAGCCACAATGGACCACGTAACCCAATATTATCTGTAGGGTACTTACCGTCGGAAAAGATAATCTGTCTAGTTTCTGAGTAAAAGTTTTATTTTTAAGGTTTAAGACATTCTTAAATCAAAATAGTGCATAAGCTAAAAATTTAAAAACCTTCGTCTTTAGTTAGAAATTATTAATAAAATAAAAAATAAGCTACTTGGGACAAATTTTTTTAACACCAATAGGTAATAAGTTACATGGATGGAAAAGAACACCTGTTTGGCCAAAATGTCACACTCTAACTCAAAAACTTTTTGACCAATCTTGTTGAAAATTTGTGTCTAAACTAATATCCAATAACCTTGGTGCAAATTTCATCCAAATCGAAAAACATCAAAAAAAAAAGGTGGGTCACTCGACATTAATTCCCCCATATGTACATAATTTCTATTGTGAAATGATCATATATACATATATCTGTATTGTAAAATATTAACTTCGGCCGGGTAATGATAGTGGACCGCTGCTGTCGGTTTCTTTCCGGCATATATTTCTGACACAGCTGATGTCAGAAGAAAATACAGCACGCTCTAATTTAAATTTTGTCAGATGACTTTGCATCTGACTTTTACAGAAGCAATTTTATAACGGTACCACACGATATGTATGTATGTATTTTGCAGTGGAAAATTTGACAAGTCAGATGTAAAAAATGTGCCGTGTTCATGCAGCTTAATGCATTAAACACATTCAAGACAGCAGGCTACCGACTTCAATATGTCAAAAATAATGTACACACGTTTATATGAGAATTATTCAGGGGTGTTCTAGAAATCGAAAACGCAAAACGCAAGAATTTGAAAGTTGCTTTTAATACACTTTTAATCTAATTTTTGTTATAAAATTCTGTTTAATTTAATAGTATGATATTCGTCAATAAATTTATTTTACTACAGCAATCTTATTAAAAAACAACGTTTGAAGTTCTTGCGTTTTCGATTTTCAGAACATTCCTGATTATTTTGACGACTACAAGGCAACACCACAGCAGATTGCTGTCCATGCTGCTTTTGCCTTTAAACCCAAACTAAACTAGTTTCCAGTGTACGAAAATAAGCCGAACAATATTTAGGGTACGGTAAACACAACCAGAAACGATATCTATTTTTTATGTGTTTGTGTATTAGTACACAACTCTTAATACCGTTCATAAGTGGTTTCACAAAAGTAACAAACATTATGTAGTTTTCTGTTGTTCGTTATAAAACAGTACAATTGTAGTGGTTCTGTACACATATATTATATTTTAATGTTCTGTAGCGTTTTTTTACATTGGTGAAGATATGAGCAAACTAAAAATTTTTGCAACACTTCTCACTAGTATTGTAGTTGTTGCTTGGCAATTTGCACGCGCACAGCACGTATAGCCTTGTGCACGTGTTTTGTTTTTGTAAAAAATTTTTTGCTGGCTTTTTGATTGTATTTTCGTTAAATACATATATCGATCGCACTTGTTCAACAATACTGTATTAACTCAAAATTTAAAAATTTTTAGTAGAAGCAAAACCATTTTAAATTTTACATAAGGTGCCGGTGCACACACGTCAAGTTTGACTCGTCAAGTCTTGAGTTTTTAGGAGAGACTTGACGAGTCAAACTTGAAGTGTGTGAACCAGCACTAAAGGTATAAGTAAAAGAATTTTCAAACCAATCGTTTCATTTCCGAAAAGTAGACAAAATAGCACGATATTTTTACAGCATTACGTGTCGATTTTTTCTTTTTATTGTTGAACAAGTGCGATATGTACTCGTATTTTGTTTTTTTAAAAAACTAATTTTACATATATCAGCACTAGAGTTTTTTTTCCCGGACTTTTTCGATTCCCGGGAAAGCGGGAAATTTTTTTAAATTTCCCGGGATCCCGGTATAATACAAAGTAAATTTTGTTATTAATTAATGAAAAAACTTTTATAAAAAAACGTAAGGGAACTTGTTTACAAAGAAAGTTTAAGAAATGGTTCAATACTAAAAAATTAATTGAAGATTGAAATAGGAACTTGAATTATTATCACCTCACGCCTTTATTCCCTAATATTATGATTTTATTCAGTATTATTATGCTCTGGATACAAGATAAAAAGATAACATAAACATAACAATTTAATTAATAAAACAATAATAAAAACAAAATAAAAATTAAGGTACTCAAGATATGAGATCAAAAAGTTAATTAATAAAATACCCTAGAGGGAAGCGAACTGACACCAAAGTAGTCCCGTGATAGGTCTTTGGTGGTACACAGAAAAAAATATCTCAAGAAAATTTTTAACAACACAGTTTGTTAAAAATAAAATTTTAGGTCAACAAACTTTTTGTTTGATTCAAAGAAAACATTTATCAAATTTACACTTTGCAAAATAGCACTCAATAAAATATATTTAATAATGAAATAATTAAATATCTCTTCATATTCAATAAAAAAAATATTTTAATCAAAGTAAAGACAGTATTTTACCAACTCTTGTCCATTTTTAAATAGCTCATAATTCTCATTTGTTTTAGAGTTTTATTTGAATAATATATTTAGTTTTGCCAAATTCTTTGGAAAAGGGTTCCTGATGATCTGGCCTAAGCAACCAGTGAAATGCGCATAGGAACTTACTTATCCCCGCATAATAAATTTTAGTGTTTTTATAAAAATATAAAAATTTAAAATTTATGACATCTTCATTAATAAAAAAAAAATAAAGATTCGATTAAAACTTTGTTTGATTTATTCAACATTTTCAACAATTTATTTTAACAAATCAAGTAAACATTTTGTTGAAAAAAATTATTTTGGGCAACAATTTTTTTATTGACTCAATAAACTTGTTTGTTGACTAAAAATTTAACAATTATACATACAAACTTTTTTATCAATACCACAAAAACCTTCATCGCAGAAAATTCAAAAATTTTTGTAATCAAATATGCGATTTTCGTATTCAAATATGAAAATTATTTTTTTCTGTGTAGAGACCGGTTCTAGTTTCAACACTTTATATGAATAAGACCTATCACTTTTACATGGGGTTGTCATTGGAGGGGGTCATTTGACACCATTTGACCAGCCACACATCTATTCTCAATGGACGTGTTTAGTGTCAGTTACAACAATGTAGTTTTATTTCAATAAAATGTAGTATTTTTTCAATAAAACAAGTCCTAGAATTTAATTCAAGAACCAAACTTTTAAAAGTCCCAAAAAATGTGTCAGCACCGGTGAAAACTTCATTCATTCATTTGTCCAGCTTTTTGTTCTTCATAAACCAGTTACATATTTGGTTCTCCTTTCACTGGTCATGAGTTCTTTCTCTTTGTGCCTGTTAAATTTTCACAACTCTCAGGACCAGTCTGTTGGACCAATTGGCCAAAATTTCCCGTTGGGTAGATAAAATATTTTAAAGAAATATATAACATTTTTTAACGGCTAAGGAAATAACTTTCTGACACACTCAAAGCGCTTAGTAAGTCGGCAAAAAGTATATTCCTGATTTTATTTACTAATTATCATGTTTCCGAAAAATTTCGTTAATTTTTTACCGAGGTTGGACAAATAGTTAAAAGTGCACCGTTGTAGCATGCTTCGGATTCACAGTCAGAAGCAATTTTTTCTTTTTTATAAACAAAGTCTATATCAGTCAAATGTATGTCAAGGTTGATGCAAAAATAGCATCAACCGGACTGCTTCTTACAAACCTTTTCATTTCAATAGGTCCATTTATAATCTTTAGGACAATGTGTTTTTCAAGTCGTATGTTGTAGTATCTTACACGAGTTTCCAAAATGTTACTTTATTTCGGTTTCCCCGCAGTTCACGGGTATATAAACCAACACAAATTGAAATTGAAAATTTGTGTTTATCACCTAATAAACATATCGCTCCTTCATTGCATCATAGTAATATATCAAAATTTGAAGTAACTTTAGCAAAGTTTTCCTTCATACCTTCTCGTATTATATCTCAAACTGAACCGAAGTTATAGCAAAATATATCTTTAAATCGGTACATTTGGAAAACTTTAATCACATTTTGCCAAGATCGTTTGTTTTTGTAGATATGACTATGTTGCAATAAAGGAGCGATATGTTTAGGTATCTCCTATTTTTAAGACTTGTTCATGAACAATGAAACTTTACTGCCTGCATCTTATTTTGAATTAATGTACTTTATTAACTCTTCACTTCACTAAATGTAATAATTATCAACTGTTGCACTGCCCATTCTGCTTTGAGTAGATTTATTGCATCAGGAGACATTGATTTAAATACATGTACTCACTTCTTGTAATTGATCTAATCCACAACCCATCCACAGCTGCTAGTTTTTAGAGAATAGAAAACTAAATTTCAAAGTATAAATAGCTATTTTCTGAAATTATTAGGAATTTTTTATTTCCCGGGATTTTTCTTGCGGGAAATTCCCGGGAAAAAACCCTAATCAGCACAAACACAAATTACCCTCTCCAGCATTGTGATGTGGGTGTACAAACAGAAATTGCTTTATAATTTAAAAGTGAGCACTTGTCAATAACCCTCTAAAGTTAAGATTTTTTAGCAAATTCTTTTTTTTTATAAAAAATATAAATATATTTTATAGTTAAAACTCTTAATTATAAACTTAAAAATAACAACATAAATAAATAAAGTATTTGTTTAATATTCTTTTTTTTAATAAGACAAAGTTTAATCACAGAACTTGTTTTTGTTTAGAAGATTTCAGTTGCTTGCTTTTAATTTTTTTTTTTTTTTTAATTAATACGAATCAGTCATCAATTCACAGTTTGTAATTTAATAACCATAAAGAAACATTTGATAGCCGAAGTGTTCAGTGTGATTGGCGGCCATTAAAATTTCAGCGAAATCGTATCCAATACCACCCAAATTGACAAAGAAGACATCAGCATCGGATGAAGATAGGTGAGTTACGAACTCTACGCAACTTATGATTAGTCCTGTAAACCCCTCAGCTGGATACCAGAAAGATACTTCAATATCGGTACTGCGAGCATATTGAGTTTCATCCATAAACGTACAAACTAAATGATCGCCTTAAAATAATGGAAAATGAAGGTTAGTAAACATTTGCAACAATTTTGTTTGTTTTAATTATTATTAATTATGGCCAATTTTTCCAAGTTAAGTTATAATTATAATTTACTTTAACTGTCAAATAACATATTGTTAACTGACAGTTATAGTTATAGTTAAATTCAATTGAACTTTGTAAAATTGGCCTTTAACAGTTATAAATTTCTAGTCGAATATTTTAATGGCCGTTTTATCAATGTATCGCCGATTGCCTGTTACTTGATCTCGACATAAATTTATTAGACTGATAAACTGTCCGTTATCGATTTTGGTTTTCTCAATATACCGACAAAAACATTGAATTATCTGTACGGCAAATAAATAATTGGCAGATGAGGGCCGGTTAGCTTTGACGCAGAACCGAAGCAAACGAGACATTAAAAAAATCAAATTTCTTTAATCTGCAGTTTTTAATTGGTAAAAAAAAAGATACCCGCCTAATGAAAAAATTAATACTTCACGTCATTGAATAAATTCAAGGACGCTAGACTTTTGGAAGTCGCGCTACCATTCCCAGCACAGTCTCAGCACATTGGTTTAATAGACATTTTTTATTCCTGTATATCATTAGCTAAAATGCAAAAAGGCGTAACTAACAAAAAAAATCAAAATTGAGTTTTTGATTGATTATTATGAATGCCAATAAACTACATGTCCTAACAAAATTTTAAACTTCTGTTATCTAAAATTACGCTTTTATTTACAAAACAACGCAACTCCGAAAATCTAACGACGCACAGTGAAAATTAGTATTGATTCGGCAGCGACGCAACTTCGAAAAAAACGCAAAACGAAACGACGCAAAGCAAGGCATTGGTGTAATAGGTTAAGAGACACCTAAAAACTTAAGTTTGTACTGTTACTGAGCAATCCCTGGATCCAAAAAGAGCAACTATATTTGTGTTTTGTAGTGATACACCAGAAGTTGCTAGTTTTTTATTTTTCATAACCAAACCTCTCAGCGGAAGCTAGGTTTTCATTTTGGACCCATACTTTCTGTGGGTAATTTTCTTAGAATTTTATGTAGATTTCGATTTTGCTATACGCCTGTCACCTTTTTTCTAATCCGAACAAATTTACCCACCATCAGATTGTATATAGTTTTCTTTTTACAAAGTTTTTTTGTTTCTCTTGTAAAATTATATTTTTGCTAGTTACGCCTTTTTGCATTTTAGCTTACGATATGTATGTATTTTAAAACGTTTACACTATTCAAAATATAAAATCAAAAAAAGACGAAATAAATTTGACTTTTTTAATCGGATGGTCAGATGATAATTCGAGTTTCCTCATTGAAAACATGTTCTAACTAACTATAAGCTGAAAGACAAAGTTAAATACCCTTTTTAAGTTTAGCAGACGAAACTTTTTAATTTTATTTCGGTTTATAATCCGCAATTGTGTTCCGCCTTCGCTAACTAAAACGTCTCTGCGTAGTCGGCCTTCGTTCGGAAACAAGGCAGATTTTAGGAGCTTTACTTAGCAAAGCAGGTACTTGTTAAACCATAGAGGAGAAAATCCTTACGCCCTGCCGAAGGGCGACTATGCCGAGACGCTTTAGTTAGCGAAGCCGGTATTTGTTCCGTTCGCCCGGCAGAAGGCCGACTATGCTTCCGAGTTTGTAAACATGTTGTGGACATTATGACACTGCTCTGATGGACATTGACCCTTTTAAAAGTTTTTGGAGTCCATGGACACTATGACACTGGACGTTATGACATGCCACCTGTTAAAGGTTTTTAATTGTTTGATTTAACATTTAGATTCAAATTGATAATGATTTTTAAATAAACATTTGATATCAAATGTTTTATCAATTTGATGATAAATGTTTGTCAAATGTTAAATTCAAATCAAAAATAAACTTGGCAACAACAAAGCGAAAAATTTATTTTCCTTTTGGTCTTACGCTTAATTATTGTAATTACTTACAAATAATTTTTATTTTCCACGAGAAATAAACTGTTCACTTTATATTAAAATTTATTTTTAATAGAAAAACTTATGTATCCACAAAGTAAAAAATGTAACTTTAATCGCCATTTTTAATGTTTACATTTATTTTTCGTACTGCCAAGTTTATTTTTGATTTGAATTTAATATTTGATACCAATTTGACATCAAATTGATAAAACATTTGATGTCAAATGTTTATTTTCAAATCATTATCAATTTGAGTTTAAATGTTAAAATCAAACAATTGACAAACGTTTTAGAATTGTGTTTGATGTCAAATGATAAAGTCATTTCATATCAAAGGTTTGACATCGTGTTTGTTGGTAGCTTATTAAAAAAAAAACGTTATAACGTCAACATAGTATAATAAGTACCAGGTATGTTCATTAGGGAGAGTTGTCATTATTTTCCCATGTAATGTCAAATTAATTTATTTGACTTTTGGCACTTGTTTTAATTTTGTTCCTAATTTTCTTTTTAAAATTGAGAACAAAATTTCTAATGACTATACCTTGTACTTATTCTACCATGGTTTTCAAGGAAATTCAAAATAGTTTTCCATATTTTTCATTCAACAAACAGTTTTACAAAAGGTTATTATTAGGGATGCGATTTCCATGCAAATGCATGTTTTTTGTTGATAGTCTAAGATCTATGTCGACCAATTATTTTTCCGAATCATTAAATTTGAGTTAAAATGGCATCGATTTGTTTTTGCATATTGTTGCATATTTTGGTGGAAATGCATATTTTTGCATATTTGGGTTTTAAATGCATATTTTCGCATATTTTAACATTTTTGAGTGACTTATTTTTTAAATTTCCATATTATAACAAAAAAGTTCTTAAAAAACTTTCAAAATTGTATAAAAAAATAAAAATTTTTAAATCAATAAATAATTTTTTTTGGAGCTCTGCTTAAAATACAAGATTTCGACAAAGGATCCTTCAATTTTTAACCGAAGCAGCACCTTACATGGTTAAGCTGCCAATTGGCTTAACATAATTTATCAAAAACGTTAAATGTTACTTACTAGGCACATGGGTGACATTAACTTGTAGAGGAAATTAGAAGTCAATTCGATAATATTTATTTCATACGGGAAACAATGTGGAATAGCCCGACAAATTAAAAAAAATCCAAAACGTTTTGCAAAAAATGTGAGATTTAAAACAATATAACAAATTTCAACTTTTTTTGATCTAGAATCAAATGTGGGATCTGAATTAGAAAAATAATCCTTCAAGTTTGCTTCAACTTCGGTTGACTTTGAGAGATGATTTTCCATGTACAAAAGCTTTTTAACAGGCAAAGGTTTACTTTTGATGATATAAAAAAGTATTTATTTTATTGTGCAAACAAAAATTTAAATTATGTTGTTTTTTAAATTAAGTTTTAAAAAATATTTTACCTACGAATAACAATGGGATAAAAACAATAACAGAATTTTTTTTTTTTTTTTTTTTTTTTGATTTAAAAAGTTTAAGTGCATATTTTTTTATTTTTTTTTAATGCACAATGAACTCTTATATAAATCTTTATCTCAAAACAAAATTTTGTTTTGCCGGTTCCGTGGTTGGGTCCCAAATAGAGTACACTCTCGAAAACTTGTCCGTATATATGTACTGTGATATAAGGTATCAAATGGTCGGCCTTTCCCGACTTTTTTTTCTTACTGGTTTTAACTTTGGTTATTTTAATATCTTTTGTATGACGTGCTAAATTCCCAATTTTTCATATTTGATAAATACACTGAAATTTATTGTCGAGGGCGCATAGAAGCTAGCTTTCCCTCAACAATAAATTTCAGTGTTTTTATCATATATGAAAAATTGGGAATTTAGCACGTCATACAGAAATCTTATAAATAGTAAATTTTGTATTCCCAAAAATAACTTTGATTATATCTTTTATTTATTTTTCTTTTTCTTCCGTAGTTTTAAAATATAACTCTCTAATACGACTCTCTAATTTATAAAATATGACCTGTGTATTTATTTACTTAATTTCACATTGATTCTCTTTAATTACACTTTATCACAATGTTTATTTAAGCTTAGTTCCCTTTTCCTGAGTATTTCAAAAAATAAATAGAACTTATTACACTTTTCGAACATACATACATATTCATACAAATGTATATTATCTACCATAGCACTCGTCTTATTATAAATCACTTAAACTTGTACTAATTTTAAACAATCTTTTGCAAAATAACAACAATCGTAAATAATTTGCCGCTTCATGTGAAATTCTTGTTAAAAATAAATTATTGTTAGACTCAAGGATTTACTTTAAGTATTTGCTTTTAAAATATTTGTCAAGTTTCGTTACATATTTTGGTTAGGTATGAATTTATATGAATATTTTTCTTAAGCACTATTTCAGCAGCAAAAGATAACAATTTTTAATGTCCCTGTAGAAAATGTACTGTTTCACTATTGACTTTGTCATCAGTACCACTGAGCAGCTTAGACCCGACAATGTTTTGTGCTACAGCATGTGCTTGAATATTCAATTGGGACCTAAGACCTTTTAACTAGGTGGTTCTTGTGAAACACTGGAACCAATGATTCAATAGTACATTTTAAAACTTCTACTCATATTTTTAAATATTTCCACTAGAAGTTTGGAGCCCATGGCCAATCATGAATCCGGCAAAACAAAATTATTTTATGAGGTAAAGATTCAGTTCTTTGTGCCGAATATTATATAAATACCAACATCTACGTATTTGCAAAATACGTAGATGTAGAGAGGGGGCTTGTATAGGACCTTTGAACAATTTTGGACCTACCAGTAAAAAATTTTGCATTACATAGTAGCTTTTATAACATTTATCGTCGACAAATTGTATATCAATACCAGCATGCTAAGCTATTTTCGGCAGTGGTATTTGTAGGTGAGCTATGGTGAGCTATATGGACCTATTTTAAATATATTGGTAAGACGAGTTTTAAGCCAAAGAAATATTTGAATGCCAAATTTAATCTAAATACCAACATAACAAGATAGTTTATGGTCACAAAGACTATTCCGGAAATAAATTGATATGGGGGCATTTAAATTTATTGAACGATCCTCACCATTTAAAATAGGAATCGTCCTTATGAACATTCAGACATATCGTCAGCTCATTATTGGTTTGACCTACCGACCATTTTTTAAAAAAACGAGTTATGTATGAGGAATATACTTTTTTAAAAACCCCTTTCTTAATCCAAAACCTGTTTCGCGAAACATTTATGGTTTCTGAGATATTAAGCATTCATTTTGCTCCATATTAACTATTTTAAAGTTTTTTATGTATTGTTTTGCTTAACACGCCACTACTTGGCGTATAAAAACGTACAAAATAAATTTCACTCTTGCTTTGCTTCATTGCCGTAAGAAAAAAAAGTAGTTTAGGCCAGGGTTTAAAAAACTACAGTCAAAATGAAAAAATTGCTTTTTCTTCCACTTTTTGATTTTTCATTGAACAAAAATAAACCGTTGCTTTTACTTCTGATTCATTAAATGAACACAGTCGCAGTGAAGGCAAAAGCAAAACACGAAATGTTGTACCAGACAAAGAACATCGGCAGTCGACATGTTAGAAAGTGTTTGGCTTGACAGATTGAAACTTTTAATAAATCCCGAAGTTAACGAAGATGGGACGTTGTGTTCATTGTATATATATGAAAGCGATAATGTTATTTACAGTTTTATTTAATTTAAAAAAATTAAAAAGATTTGTTAAGCTTAAAAATAATAAATATGTACTTATGTAAATATTTATGTTTTTATGAACGCATGTATTATTAAAAAAAATATGGAAAATAAAAACACAAACACAACGTCCCATCTTCGATAACTACGGGATTTTTTAAAAGTTTTGGTCTGTCAAACCAAACACTTCCGAACATGTCGACTGCCGATGTTCTTTGTCGTGTACAGCGTTACCGTTGGTGCCACTAAAGTGGCAATTTGCCACTTTTTCGACTGCTTGGATACTATTTGGCCACTTTTACAAAATGCACCCAAATGTGGTACTTTTTGCGATTCTTGCCACTTTTTTGATACTTTTTACACTAGGAAAAAAAAACTTTTTTTCTTTCTGTTTTATTATAACCCCCAGCTTTAATATATGTAAAACTGTCTTAATATATGTATATTTAAGCAAGTTTATATGAATTTTTTTTCTTGTCATGCGTGGTTAGCTGAAAATCGGCTTAATAAACATTCTATTAACCTGTTTTATTTATTATGAATAAGGGGATAAAGATATCTCACATATCGATGGTTTTCTTCCGCAACCTCGTAACTCAAAAACAACAACTTTTCAGGAGAGACAAAATACTTTTTTTTACCAAATATTTGAAACTTTTTGCTATTTTTTTTATAAATCAAGAATTAGGAAAAATTCCTATTAATATATAAAAGAATATATAGCAAAAAGTTTCAAATATTTGGTAAAAAAAAAGTATTTTGTCTCTCCTTAGAAGTCATGAAGCAGTACCCGAACTGTTGTGTACCGAAAACTTGTCTAAAATTTGTGTAATTGACATTAAAAGTAAAATCTAAGTTTTTACCAAAAATTGTGTAATGAATTGATAATAAGAATGGATATAAAAAACAAAAACCTCAATATATTGAAGTATTTAGACCAAATATTTAAAGTATCTAATGAAGATATAAACTATTTCGAATTAGTTTCAGAGTTTATAGATATTATAACTGACTCAGATGCATTTATACATGAATTAAAACTTCTAGCGAGTAAAGTAAATGATACGAATTATGAACACATACATATTTAAAATTTCGAATGCTGAAGATTTTTGGCGTGAAATAGGAACATTGAAAAATAGATTTGATGAATATACCTATATATATATTCAAACTTGTACAAATTGATCTCTCATATTTTTACATTGTCACATAGTAGTGCTTCTGCTGAGCGTGTTTTTACTAAGTTAGCTTTAATCAAAAATAAAGTAACAAATAGGCTTAAGACATTTTACGAAACTATGGAAGTCGTTTTAAGAAATGGATTTTGTTATTAATTGTGGTACAAAACATCATCCGGAATTACAATAATTGGCGTATCTGATAAATGTGACGTGATGGGAGAATACTGTGCTCATATTCGGCCATTCCAAAAAACATAAAAATCTGGTGGAACGGGCAAATAAACTTCTAAAAGGTCTACCTGTGCAATACAATTTCTTTAATAAATCAAAGAAAATGTATTCAGAAGGAAGAGTACAAGAAATATATTACTAAATGTATATATAAAACACATTACATAAATATCTTCTATTTGTGCAACAATGTCATAATCCAAAAAACATGTTTGGCAGAAAACAAGTTTAACGTTTTTGAATTACCAAAACATTAAAGTAAATATTTTATAAAAATTACTTCTCGAGAGAAATATTTACAAAATATTTGTTTTAGATTTTATACCATTTAAAATTATAATAAATAGAAAAAAGACGTAAAAAATACATAATGTGGTGTACTTATTTTAATTTTAAAAGATGTGCCCCTTTTAAAAAAAAAATCCACTTTTTGGTGCCACTTTTTTTGTAGATATCCCCTTTTTTTGGTACTTTTGGAAAATATCCAACGGTAACACTGGTCGTGTACAACATTTCGTGTTTTGCTTTTGCCTTCACTGCGACTGTGTTCATTTAATGAATCAGAAGTAAAGCCAACAGTTTATTTTTGTCCAATGACAAATGAAGATGTCGAAGTTACAGCATAATCTTATAACTTTTACTATCTCAACTGCAGCTTTTTAAACGCTGGTTTAGGCAAAAGCCGACTTTTTAGAGATGTGTTTTTGTCATGTTTTTCTATTATGTTAGTGCTGATTTACACACGTCAAGTTTGACTCGTCAAGTCTTGAGTTTCTGGGAGAGAGGGGAAAAGTAATGGTATTTTTCCCCCTTCAAAATTGACGTGTGTGAACCGGCACTTATACACAAACAAAGTGAGTGTTGTTTTTTTTTTAAATTGTTGTAAAGCGTGTTTCTTTTTAGAGTGTCACAACTTTGAGTTGGCATCACTGCTTAATTTGAGCACCCATTTAACAGCTGATAGTTGCTTTTTGTTTAGATTGAAAAAATTACAAATTGTTGAAATTTTTAATCAAAAGCACAAATTGATGTTGATTCTGAATTTGCATACAAAATTTTATTTTCCGATGATGCCCATTTCTGGTTGAATGGGCACGTAAATAAGCAGAACTGTCGCATTTGGAGTGAAGAGAATCCCCAAGCTTTTGTCGAAACACCATTACATCCACAGAAATTTACTGTTTGGTGCGCCTTTAGAGCTGGCGGAGTCATTGGCCCATAAGTCTTCAAAAACAATGATGGTCAGAATGCGAAAAGTTGTTGAAGCAGCGGAGAAAATATAAAAATATTCCATAGTATACATTTTGAGAAATCTTCACGTAAACCTTTATTGTCGTTTTTCTCCATTCCGACTTTTTGGCATATGCGAACTTTATCAAATTATCTTCAAAACTTCGACCTCAACTTTACGCACAAACTTACATAGACAGACAACCAACTAGCCAGCCAGCCACATCAAACGGACGCACATCATTTGATTAACTCAGAAATTGATTCTGAGTCGAAGGTATAATCAATGGTGGGTCTAGACTAATATTTTTTAGTTTTACACTTATCACTATTGTGGTGTGGGTATAAAAAGAGTTCAAAATTTTTACACAAAAAAATCCGAATTTTCACTATTAACTCTTGCATCCTTTTCACTACAAATGTCTAAAAATTTTTTTTTTTCTCAAAGACAGACAAAAGTGTAAACACTTTGTTGACAGTATCACCAAAATAGCCGACAAAAGTGGCGACTTCGAGAAACTTAATATCAAATTTCCTCCAGGGGTATTAAAATCAGTGTTGCCATTGTGATCGAAGGAAATTTTCAGTTAATTTTTTTTAAGTAGTTTTTCATGATTTTTTGATTAATTCTAATAAATATAAGAGTTGATTAAAGTATGACGTATTTAAAACGTAATATTTTTATAAACCTAAAAGCTTCGTTTACAATGGGAGAAACAATTTCGTTTTTTCTTCTATCTTCTTTCTTCCAAAAGTATTTCATATATTTTCCTAGAATTTTTCTAACAAAAAATGTAACTAAAGTATGTTAAAAAAGTTGAGTCTATTTTTAAAGCTTCAACCATCGTTCACAATAGGCAGCAACATTTTTACTGGTGTTCAAAATACAGCAACAATTTTTTTTTACAAACTCACACATTTTGCATTAAGAAACCGTTTGCAAATTTTGCCCACAACAATATTACTTATTGATTATTATTTTTAAAAACATATTGTTAAAACTTAAATTCAAAACTAAATAAAATAATCATAAACGTCGTTTTCAATTTCATACAAATTGTTGCTGAATTGTTTGTCCCATTGTGAATTAAAGCAGGATGGTTTTGAAAGATTGTTCGATTTCAATATCACCCGAATTCAATTTCCAGAACATGGCTGTATGGCAATAAGGAAAATTGCTTAAGTCTATTTTTCTGCTTTTGTGGAAGAGCAATTGCCCAACAAACTCGGAGGTTCGATTTCAAATTAAGAGTTATTTGAAATTAAAACTTTTCTCAAACGACAAACGTTTGATAATGATTTGAAAATCATAGCATTCTCAACAAAATGGTGAAATTATTTTCAAATTGAGAAATCCATTTATTTTCAACTTTCTTTCAAACGTTATTCTCAAATGTTTTTCAAATGTGGATTTTAATACAATGTGGAACATAAATAATAATATTTTTTTTCTAATTTAAATTTATTACTTATTTAAATTAACTGTGAGATAAACATTCAGCACCATAGCTAAAATATAAAATAGTGTTCTTTCTGTCCTCTAATTCTTGGAGAGGCATAATACTTGGCCCCTTTTTGTTTTGAGGATTGTCATGACGTAGCACCGCGACCGTACAACAAACTTATATTTTCTTCACTTTCCCATTTTATTTTTATTCACATTTTGTCACTTTGTAATTAATTTTTTACTCACAAGAAATCAAGGTTTTTTTTAAAGGCGAAATCACTTTACGTAATATGTAACTTTTCCTTAATTGTGTAACACATTTAACTTTAATCGCCATTTTTCATTAATTTTAGCTTCAGTGCTGCCAAGTTACTTTTTAATTTGAGAATAATACCCTTTGTACACTTGCATACATTTCGGAGGAACGCATGGAAGATATTAAAAATTTAAAATACACGTTCACACTTGAAACATCTACCATCAAAAAAAAAATGTCACCATTTCTGAATCATTGTGTTTAATAATTTAAGCAAAATTAAGCAAAATAAGGCTTGTAAAAAAAGAAAAACTTGAGAAATGGTAACGCTGCTTTCAAAGCAACTTCCATTTTGTCAGTGATGCCACAATAATAATAGAATTTATTGCCACTTTTCTAGTGATAACACTAAAAGAATCGAAAAATGTAAAAGGAAACAAAATGAGATAGTAACATTCTGTAAAGATGTTGAAAAATTTTGATTTTTAGCCCTATGTATTTCTTATGGGAAAATTCCAACATCTTCGCAAATTGATGTTAAATGTTGACAAGTGTGAAAAGGCTATTACTATCAATAAAATAAGTCACCATTTTTGAAAAAAAAACTTTTATTTTTTTTAAATACATTTTTTCTACAAAAGTGCCAATATTTTAAAAGATAACACCAAAATGTATTTCTCATTCATTTTGTTTAATAATTTTAGCAAAATAAGGCTTGCAAAAAAGAAAAAACTTGAGAAATGGTAACGCTACTTTCAAAGCAACTTCCATTTTGTCAGTGATGCCTAAATAATAATAGCATTTATTGCCACTTTTCTAGTGATGACACTAAAAGAATCGAAAAATGTAAAAGGGAACAAAATGAGATAGTAACATTCTTTAAAGATGTTGAAAAATTTTGATTTTTAGCCCTATGTATTTCTTATGGGAAAATTCCAACATCTTCGCAAATTGATGTTAAATGTTGACAAGTGTGAAAAGGCTATAACATTTCATAACAATTTGACATCAAATTGATAAAACATTGTATGTCAAATGTTTACATTCAAATCATTTTCAATTTGAATTCAAATGTTAAAATCAAACAATTAAAAAAGGTTTAAAAATTGTGTTTGATGTCAAATTATAAATTCATTTCATATCAAAGGTTTGACTTCGTGTTTGCTGGGTTTAATTTAAAAATGTGATTTAAAAAGGTGTCCTTATAAGTACCGAAGTTGATTTAACGATGTCTGTCTGTCTGTTGAATTGGGATTTCCGAAGACGCCTGAAGTGATGTGAATAAGGTTGTTATATGTGTATTTCTGTCACATATACTCCGTTTAATTTTGCTATTGAAATCAGATGGGTCCATAAATTACTGAGATATAAGCAAAAAACCACGATTTCCTCTAATTTGTTGTTGTTTTTTTTATTCCTTTTATTTTGATGTGTAGAAAGTAGAGAAATGAGTCTTAAACGTAAAACTGTACTTAACATTGCTATTTATTTTATTCTGTTTGATAATGTGTGTAAGTGGGTGAGTGGTCTAAGACGCAGGATTACAGTAGGCGAAAGGTATTAAGAGTTCGGCATAGCCAAATATAGCACTATTACTTGTTTTTATGTTTATATACTCAAATTAAAGTTTCAACAATTTTTTTTTTTAATTTTTTTCGATGTTAATAAATTATTTGGAATCTTAACATTTCACTTGCAAGTTTGTTAATCTTACCATCGATACGTTGACCGGCAGTAAAAATTATATTTCCCTTCACATTTTTTACTTTTTGAAATGGTCTGCAAGTAGCATTTGGATTTAAAGTGCTGTAACGGGTCTTATCGTTAACGACTTTAATTTCCGTCTTTTTGATTTCGTTACAAAATATAAGATTCGCTACTAAAGCCAAAAACACGGCGAGTAAGACGAAATTAATTTGGATAGAAGTCATTTTTAAAATATATTTAATTGTTTTTAATGCAAAAAATTCTTTATTACTACAGCGCTTTTCTTTCAATAATGTTTCTCTTGTAAGTATCTAAAGCAATTGAACTGTTTGTTTATAAAATTTAACACTTATATTTCGTTATCGTGAAAAAAATATTTTTTAAGCTTAAATACATTCATATGTATGAATGTACACAAAAAATTGTTTTAAACAAAAATTATAGGAATCAATAGCAGTGACAAAAAAGAAATATTTTTTTTTTCTTTGGGAATTTTATTGCTTCTGTTGGAGATAAGATTTGCACCATATTTACTCTTTAGAGTACTAACGTGTAGAAGGGGGCTTAACTCGATTTACTTGCTCGCTCGCTCTTTTTTTTACCAATATTTTGAATACTTTAAAAATTTTGTTAAAAAAAAATTTTTTTATTTAACTATCACTAAATCAGTAACCAATTAGTTCATTGATCCAAAGATTTTCACTTAATCGTGCTTTAAAATAACACTTAAGTGTCCTTAATTAATTTTGATTTATTTTCATTTCTTATTTCTATTGTTACTATCAAAATATGGCCTAATCGTCTACACCTTTAAGATTATTATACCCTCCACCACAATAAGTTGTAAAGAGGGTATACTAAGTTTGCCATTCCTTGTGAAACTTTATTATTATTCATCTCAGACCCCATAAAGTATATATGTATATTCATATGTATATTCTCCCTCCTTGAGTAGTTCTAAGTCGATTTAGCCATGTCCGTCTGTTGAAAACACGCTCACTTTCGAAAAACTCAAAAGAAATAAACAAACTGGTTGTCAAATTGCTTGTAGTTATCCTAAGCAGTTTGGAACTGAAATTCAGCAAAATCGGCTCAGTAGGATCAGAGCTATGAATCAAAATGTAGAACCACCTTTTTAAAAATTGATAATTTTGTTACAAAAACTAACATAAATAGTGGAACAATGCACGGAATGATATCAGATTTTGCAACAGTTCGTTTTATTTAACTGGAAATCACACTGTAAAATTTCATGAAGATCGGTCCCTAGGCCCCATATAAAACCGTCTCTCGGAAAACAGTTTAGTGCGCCTAAGACCGTAATTTTTAATGCTATCATAACAAAATTTGGCACATCACAGTTCTTTAGGTCTTGAAATGACGCTGTAAGATTCCGTAAAGATTGGTCCCTAATTTACCCTAGGCCCGATATAAACCCTACTCCCGAAAACCAGTTTAGTACGCCTAAAACCGTAATTTATAATGGTATCAGAATAAAATTAAACACTTCACAGTTTTAAAGGTCAAGAAATCACCTTGTAAAATTTCGTGAAGATCAGTCCATAATTTACCCTAGGCCCCATATAAACCCTTCTCTCGAAAAACAGTTTAGTACGCCTAAAACCGTAATAAAAATTGCTATCAGAATAAAATTTAATACTTCACAGTTTTATAAGACTAGAAATAGCACTAAAAAATTTCGTGATGATCGGTCCATAATTTACTATAGGCCCCATATAAAGCCAACTCTGGTAAATCAATTAAATACGCCTCAAATCCTACAGATATATTTATTGTGGTAAAATTTCTTCCAACTTAGTTTCATATGACCAAAAAAAATGTCATGCAATTTTGTGATATACGGTCCATAATTTACCTTAGATCCCATATTTAGCAGCCTTCTGAAATTCACTATAAATGCTTAAACTAATTTCACCACTGTATTGAAATTTTTTCAAATTTATGTTTTTTAATACCAGAAATCACTCTGCGGAATTTTGGGATGATTGGTTCATAACTTACCATGGCTCTAATATAAATTCCCCTCCTGAAAATCATTTAAGTTCGGCTTAAACTCTTACGAATCAAGATATTTTACTCAAGATTGTCGGTCAATAGTTTTATATAGATCTAAACCGCAACCAATTTTAATGCTGATGTCTGTTTTTATAAAGATTAATATCACTTCTGATATATTCGAACTGTGGGTGGAGGGTATTAAAGATTCGGCACAGTCGAATATAGCACTCTAACTTGTTTAAAATAAAAACGATTTAAATTTCAAGTACTTTAAAATCATAAATAAAATCGCAATTAATTTTTTCGGTTTTGGACTAAAACAAGTAATAATGCTACATATGTCTATTTGGCTTAGCTAAATTTATTATACCCTTCAAAATTAAAATAAATTTTAGGTAAAATGTCTGTAGGTCATATTTGAAACTAAAAAAGTTAGATTTTGGCAACAATTTTTATGTTACGATTATTTTTGCTAAAAAAAAAAATTTTTTTTCTCAATATTTATTTATTGAATCTTCATATATGAAATATGAACTAACAATTATTAATCAAGTTTTATCCTAATATTTTGTTTTATGTCTGTAATATTTTCCTGTTTGTCAGGATTTATTTACTAAATTAAACACGTTAATTTTAACACGTTATAATAATGCGTTTATTTAATATATGTTTAATTTCTTATATATGTATATTATTCTCTATCTCAAGTGAAGTGTGCAAAAACAACTTGTAACTATTGCAGGGTTGACATATGCCCGTGTAGTTTGCCCAACATTTCTACTAATAGCACTACAAAAGACATCCCTGTTACAATGTCCTGCCAGTGCCAGACAAAAAATTTTATCATCACGGTTTCTGTTCACATATGTATGTAGGAGCTTATCGATCTTCTGATTGGGTGAGTGCTGCAGTGTCTCTTCTTCTGAAGCGAGTGTGGCCGCCATGATTTAAAATATTTCGAGCTAGTGGATTTTGGTGTAGTTCAAGCCTTTTTAAATATTTCACTGCATATTTTGTTGTCATAGTTTTTACTAATGGCACATTGGGATCCTTATGGATGTTTGAGTTTTTAACACACCAGGGAGCCGCTATGATTATTCGAAGAAGTTTATTTTGGCGCCTTTGAATTTTTTCGATATTAGAGGGCGAGGCAGTGTCCCATAGTTGAATTCACGCCAATTGGCTAAGGGGAACTTAAGAAGTTGCCTTCTTTAATATCCAACATGTCTGCCAAATGAGATATTCTTATACCCTCTTACTATAGACCTCTTTCAGACTCGGCAAGTTAGTTGCGCAAGTTACTTGCCGACAACAACAAAGTCTGTACAAAATTTTGTTTTCTTGACCCCGACCTTACCGCTAACGTCTACAAACTAAGAGTTGCGCAAGAGACTTGCGCAAGTTACTTGCCGAGTGTGAAAGGGGTCATACTAAGTTTGTCATTCTGTGTGAAACTTTTTTATAATACATCTTAGATCCCATAAAGTATAAATATGCTGGCGCCTTGAGTAATTTTAAGTCGATTTATCAATGTCCGTCTGTCTGTCCGTCTATTGAAAACATGCTCACTTTCGAAAAACTCAAAAGAAATGAATAAACTTGGTGTCAAATTGCTTTTAGTTATCCTAAGCAGTTTTGGATTGAAATCCAGCAAAATCGGTTCGGTAAGATCAGAGCTATGAATCAAAATGAGGAACTACCACCCTAAAAAATTGATAATTTTATTACAAAAACTAACATAAATGGAATGAAATAAGATTTTGAAAAAATTCGTATTATTAGACTAGAAATAACGCCCCATTTATGCCCCATATAAACCCTTTTCCCGGAAAACAGTTATAATAATAAATAATGGTATTAGAATAAAATTTAACACTTCACAGTTTTAAAGGACTAGAAATCACACCAATAAATGTCATGATGGTCGGTCCATAATTTAACATGGGCCCCATATAAAGCCCACTCTGGTAAATTAATTAAATACGCCTACAACCGTAGCAGATATAGATATTGCGGTAAAATTGGTTCTAACTTAGCATCATATGGCCAGAAAAAATGTCATGCAATTTTGTGATATACGGGCCATAATTTACCTTAGATCCCATATTTAGCAGCCTTCTGAAATTCACTAGAAATGCTAAAACTAATTTCACCGCTGTATTGAAATTTATTCTAATTAATGTTTTTAATACCAGAAATCACTCTACGGAATTACGGGATGATTGGTCCATAATTTATCATGGGTCTAGAATTTTTTTTCCCCGGACTTTTTCGAATTTAAAAAAATTCTCGGGATCCCGGGATCCCGCTCCATATAAATAATACAAAAAAAGTAAAAAAAAAATGGTTCAATACTAAAAAATTAATTGAAGATTGAAATAGGAACTTGAATTATTATTACCTCACGCCCTTATTCCCTATTATTATGCTTTTATTCAGTATTATTATGCTCTGGATACAAGATAAAAAGATAACATAAACATAACAATTTAATTCATAAAACAATAATAAAAACAAAATAAAATTAAGGTACTCATGATATGAGATCAAAAAGTTAATAAATAAAATATATAAAATATTTTAAAGAAACATATAACATTTTTTAACGGCTTAGGAAATAACTTTCTGACACACTCAAAGCGCTTGGTAAGTCGTCAAAAAGTACATTCCTGGTTTTATTTACTAATTATCATGTTTTCGAAAAATTTCGTTCATTTTTTACCGAGGTTGGACAAATAGTTAAAAGTGCACCGTTGTAGCATGCTTCGGATTCACAATCAGAAGCAATTTTTTCTTTTTTATAAACAACGTCTATATCAGTCAAATGTATGTCAAGGTTGATGCAAAAATATGTTGCAATAAAGGAGCGATATGTTTAGGTATCTCCTATTTTTAAGACTTGTTCATGAATTTCTCAATTAAGAAAAAAACATTTTAAATTTGGTTATATTTTTTTACATTTGGTAACTTTTTCAAAAAATTTGGTTGTAAAAATTGTATTCGTTGTGGCAGCACTGTCCACAACCCATCCACAGATGCAAATTTTTGGAGAATAGAAAACTAAATTTCAAAGTAAAAATAGCTATTTTCTGAAATTATGAGGAATTTTTTATTTCCCGGGATCCCGCAAGGAAAATCCCGGGAAAACGGGAAATAAAATAATTGAAATTTATATTTGAATTCCCGGGACGGGAAATCCCGGGAAAAACCTCTACATGGGTCCAATATAAATTCCCCTCCTGAAAATCATTTTAGTTCAGCTAAAACTGTTACGAATCATGATATTTTACTTAAGCTAGATCAAATTTCGAAAAAGAAAAGCATAAAACTTTTTGATAGTCGCAACCAATTTTAATGCTGACGTCCGTTATTATAAAGATTATGAAATATATATAGATATTAACAATTCTCCTTCTCACTCCTTAAATACTCGAACTGTCGGTAGAGGGTATTAAATATTCGGCATATATTAATTATTGAATTAAATACTTAAAGTGATTGTAAATAATTTATTTATATCCAAGAAATTTAATTTTATGAAAAAGCAATATTATTGCTGATTTTTTTGGTTGCTAAAAGGCCTAAGCCAAAAGCTATGTTCACACCTATTAAATATTTGATATCCTACACGTAACCACCAGTTTTATTAAAAAAATATTTGCTTTTGCAAAACGTTTGGCTTTCTCAAACATCATTGAACAGTTTCTAAATCTATATATGTATATAAAATTGCACAGTCTAAACGCCTGAAGCTAAAAACTTGAAATTTGGACCGGAGGTAGGTCTCTCCCCAAATCTGTCCACTAAGACGGGATTTTTGAAAATTCGGAAATCTTTTATCTCCAAAACTAAAAGAGATACAAAAAAAAACTGTAATACTTACCGTGGTTCTTTTGAAAAATAAGTGGAAAAATAAGGTGTCTGGTACTTTTTTGAAATTCGGCTCTTTTAGGCTGAAAATGGGTAAAACCTGAATTTTGGTACGTTTTTGTCAGCCTATCTATCTTTTGAAGCAATAAACCTAGAAATAAAGTTTATACCACAATCGAAACTTATCAAAAAAAATACGAATACAAGTTTGGTACTTTTTCGATATTCGAACGTTTAAGGGGTGAAAATCGTAACTTTTTTACAAAAAATAGTACCAAAATATCTTTTTTGAGCTTTTTGGTTCTACAACTGGTATTTTTTAATTATCGTTGATATTGGACCTTAAAACATAAAATTCAACTTGCAATATCCTGAGTGGATACGAATCTATGAGGGAACTTTTTTGTTCTTTAACTGGTACTTTTTGAATTTTCGAAAGTATGGGACCTACACTGATAGAAAAGGCGTCATAACGCTGATGTATTTTGACATCAGTACTATGGCAAGTGTCTTCGTTTTTGACCCCATGACACTTTTCATCATTGTGATGTCGACCTTAACATCACTTGGCCAAAGTGTTATCAGGGTCAAAATGAAATTATGTCATCAATGGGATGACACATCGACATCACAGAAATGACGAACATGTCCTCAGTGCGATGACGCAGTAACATCGGAGAAAGGACACAATAGCATCAATTTAATGACAGTTTGTCATTAAGTCAAAGTCATTATTATTTACTTACCCGTTACATATGTTTGTTTCACGCTTGTTGAATTACGACCTTTGTTTACAGCAGAACTCTCAATTATAAGACACCAGCACCATGCCCCATATGGTTTTCGTAATCATTCTACTTTAAAAATATGACGTATTTAACTAAATCATTTAAAAAAATCGAATATAGGAATTTTTGCTTCTTATAATACATTGTAATCATGAAACAAATTTTAATAATATACAAAATGTGGCATCGAATTGATGTCACTATAGTCATAAAATAGATGGCACGTAAAACTTGATGTTACTTTTTGCATCATTGATGCCATTTGTAGTAACATTGATGTCACAATTCTGATGTTAGGGCATCATCAATATGAAGATGCAGTTTTCTATCAATGTAGAAACATCAAATTCAAGATGCAATGTCCTGAGAAAGTAAATGCTTACAACCTGTACATATTTTGGAATAATACGGGTAATTTACTTTCTTTCATTTGCTTTTGTGTTCTACGAGTGGTACTTTTTTAATTTTCTATACTATTGAACTTAGAAACACAAAATTACTGATTAAATTGGTTAAAACCTAGGAACATAAACTTTGGCATATAAATATTTGTATGAAAGAAAAGGCCCGATAACAAAGTAGCGGGTTAAATGCTAGAATTTAAGCAAGTAAAAGCCTGGAAAAATAAACTTTGGCATACAAATATGTCCACGAAGAAAAAGGAGACGCTAACGAAGAAGCGAGTTAAATACTAGTTAAATTATACAATTATTTTCTAAAATAAAGTGAAGTACATCAATAGAAATTGTTAAAAATTAAGCTACAGTTTAATCAATTTTCTGGTCACGTTTTTTTTTTGGATTTTTTCGTTTTATTTTACATATTAGCTAATTTTGTCAATTGTATGTTACATTTTCAAGAGTTAGGTTCTATATATTGTGTATACAGAAATTTTTTAAAGTTTGTTGTTTCGTTAATTGTTTGTGCAATTCATTTGTATTTCATTAAAAGAAAAAAATATTAAAAAAAAATTGATCAAATAAATTTTTATACTACATATTTCGTTAATAATTTAATATGTTCTTTTGTATTGTAATTTTCTTTGGGTTGTAAAACTCGCCTATTTGGAAAAAAAGAACTTCTTGATTTAAAAAAAAAAATGTTTGCTTTTTTTTGCCAAGTAGATTTTCTTTTTCTTCCTGTCTGGCAGGGGCAGGTTTAACAGATAGTTAAAAATAAAAATACATTTTTAATTATTTGGAGTATTTAAAAATTTACGGTTCATACACACAGAAAAAAATCAAGTTAAAAACGTAGAAAACAAGGTTGATTTAAAATTTTTCGGTGGTGATTTTGCTTTATACGTTTTTCATGTTAATTCAACCTGGTTTTACAATAACTGCGAACAACATTTTTTTTCTTTTAAAATAACTATAATTCATGTTAATTTAACATTGTAGTAAAGTTAGAGCAAAATGTAATTTATATTGAAATAACAATCCGAATCACGTTGAATGAAAGTTATTTCAAGTTGAAACAACGTGAATTTCATGTAGAATCAAATTGGTTTGAGTGTGTTATAACAGTGTGAAGAATCCTCAGAGACAACATATGCATTTATTTAAGAATAATTCAATACACTTACCCCTGTAACACATGTTTCACTTATTTTGAGTTCTCCTTTGTCAACAGAAGCATCAGCATCGCCCGATATGGATTTCGTCATCAATATACTTTGAAAACTTGATGCACTATTTAAGTAACTAATTTTAATTAAAAGAATACGGGAATTGTCCTCTTTTTATAACATATTTTAAGAATGAAAATAAAAAATGTACATACTTAAGTATGAATGCATGTTAATTTAACAAGATACACTTTTGATTTTAATATAAAACTGGTTTTTATGGATTCAATATTGAATCCATATTTATTTATATTTTAATATTTTTTTTTTTTTTTTATTTTAACAGTGAATAATATTAAATAAACATGATTTAAGGTTATTTTATTTAAAATTATTATGAAATAATGATAAATTTAAAAAAGGGCATACTTTTGCAGAAATTTACTATGATTCTCAATCAACATTTTTCCATGTTAATTTTACATTGGTATTTTTTCTGTGTGTATATACAGTCAGTGTTGGGCAAAATACATGGTCTGCGGTATTTAAAGTACAAAATACAAAATACTTGCTGGTCATGTATTTAAAATACAAAATACTTACACATCCTGTATGTATTTAAAATACAAAATACTTACACATCCTGTATGTATTTAAAATACAAAATACTTCCATTTATTGTACGTATTTCAAATACAAAAAACAAAATACTTCCACGTCATGTACATTAAGGTCATAACTTTTTTTTGAGTGCAAAATACCACTCCAGCACCATGTGGGGAATTTTGTTCTGATAATAAAAAACTGTTTTTTAAGCTGATTCGGTGAAAAAAGTTTCCGCACCGTAAGCGATTCCTAAAACTCCATATTATGTGTAAATTTTATTTTTGGAAATTGAAACCTTTTTGATTTTGCATTAGACTTATGAAAAATGGTTTAATGTTGAAGATTATATATGAATTTAAACAAAAACGAACTTATTTAAGACAAGAGCCACTGATTTAATGATGAAAATAAAAAATAAAAACAAAACTTCAACGCTTTCGGTGCGGAAACTTTTTTCACGAAAGATGAAAAGTGACACCATATTTTTTTATATTTTGGTAGATTAAAATGCAATCAACCATCAATAAACTGACAGAATATATTTTGTAAACTATGTTTTTAAAATACAAAATACTCCCATTTTTTTATGTATTTAAAATACAAAATACAAACTACTTATATTAATTGTATGTATTTAAAATACCAAATACTTGCTGGATATGTATTTAAAATACAAAATACAAAATACTTGCACGTCATGTATTTAAAATACAAATACAAAATACGTATTTGTATTTTAAATACGTATTTCAAACACATGTATTTCAAATACTGCCCAGCCCTGTATACAGTTAAGTTCAAAGTTACGTTAAATAAGGAAAATTATAAACTAATCGAAAAAATTAACTTTCTTTTATTTAATTTGCGGTTTCTCTTCTTACTCGGTTTTTTAAGCTCGGTTTTAATAGCAAATTCAAAACATACGTTTTAAACTCCAATCTTTATTATCGTTTAATGAAATTTAAAAACTTTCTATCACCTTAACATTCTGACAAGTTTGTTATCTTGTTATTTAAATTTTATTCAGGAAAATGCGTCATTTGTGTTTTTTCAATATCGCATTCAGCGTTTTACGTCAAATGTATACCGTGGGATTTCTTAGTTAAAAATAATATTAAGAACTCTTCTATTTTCGAAAAAAAAATCAATAATATTTACTTATTTAATGATAATAACAAAAGTAATATAAAATCAAATTTAATTAAAACCACTAAAAAAAGAAAGTACATAGACGCCGGATTTCCACACAGTCTTATCTATAAAATGGTTTTTTTAATTTAAATTTTATTTCAGTTAATTTCCTTGATATTTAAAAAAATAAATAGTTTTTGTTTCATCTTTATTAAATAAATTTGCTTGTATAGGAAGAGTAATTTTTATTTGTTTATAACTTAAAACATATTCTTAACTAAGAATTGTGTTGTTGTTTTCCTAAAAAAATCGATCAAGTTTGAATGTTATCTAAAATACACTCAGAAAATTTGAAAGTTTAATGAGAGAAAAATAAAGTTCAGCTGTCTCGTGTGATTGTTGTTGATTATAACTGGGGCGTGGAACTTCATGAATTTATTATTGTAAAACATGATTATAATAATTCAAAATTAAGTGAACCAAAAATCCAATGAAAATGTACGTTAGGCAAACGAAATTAAGTTTATTAAAATATTTTCGTTGGCACAACGAATTATTCGTTAATATAATGAAAATAATACATAAATTTTCATTATATTAATGACTAATTCGTTGAGCCTACGAAAATATTTTAATAAACGTAATTCGTTTGCTTAACGTACATTTTCATTGGATTTTTGGTTCAGTGTATGCTTGAGAAATTAATAAAATATCATTCTGAGTCGATCGAAAGACGAAAAGGTTGGTCTAGGACCAATATTTTTTAAGTGTTACACACATCAGCACAACCACATAATACCCTCCGCACTATTGTGGTGTGAGTATAATAAAACAGGGTTATAAAAAGTTTATTCAACAAATTTTCATAGAAAATTCGATTCATAACCTTTTTGTTTTTTTTATAAATAGCATTTAAACGTTCCGGGGAAAACCTTGTAACGTTTAACTTTGAAAAGTGTATGCTTTAATAACACAGACCAACAAATTTTTAACCCATAAACCAGAGTATACTTTTTTAAGGTTCTGAGGCTGAATCCGAAGAGGGTGGTTAAATTTTAAGGGCCGATGTTGATTTTGAATAAAACACAAATTTTTTATTGTGAGATAACACAGCCATTGAATGTGTCGCGCAAAAGAGCCATTGTTTCGTGAGCTGTGTGGCAAGTGGCACCGTCCTGTTGAAATCACATATCGTAAAAATTTATATCTTCCAATTCGGGCCATAAAAAGTTCGTTACCATCTCACGATAGCGAACGCCCATAAACCGCACCAAACAGTCACTCTTTGTGGTTGCATTGGTTTTTCAACAATCACTCTTGGATTACCATTCGCCCAAATGCATTGACGTTTTAAATGGTCAAGAGGCTTTAGTTATTGAGTCAATTGCACCTTGTTAGCGTGTAGATGCAAGTCTTTTGAGGGGGTGCTTTAATACCATGGGAGATAAGGCCATGATGGCTTTATCTCTCATTCAAAAGGTAGATAAAGTCTTTTATTTTTTTTGTTCATTTGAATGGGAGATAAAGCCATCATGGCCTTAGCTCACATAAGTAATTTTAGAAAATGACTTTATCTCTCATTTCAGTTTTGAAGAACTTTTGCATTTTACATTGATTAATAGTTTTCTTTTTTTTATAATTAAAAGGTAATGATTTTCCCTTTTACTAAAGTTAAGTATTGAAATCTGGCTTCGCATACTAAAGTTTTTCTGCGTGGCGGCCTGCGGCCGCGCTTACGGGTTTTCTCCTCCAGTAGGACACAGCAGGTGGCTTCGTTGAATAAAGTTTTCATGCGTGCGTCACAAGAAAAAAAAATACTTTTCCCGGAAACACTAAAGTAAAGTATTGGAATCTGGCTTCGCATACTAAAGTTTTTCTGCGTGGCGGCCTGCGGCCGCGCTTAAGGGTTTTCTCCTCCAGTAGGACACGGCAGGTGGCTTCGCTAAATAAAGTTTTCCTGCGTGCGTCACAGGAATAAAAAAATGACTTTTCCCGGAAACACTAAAGTAAAGTAACAATATTCTGGAAAAATATGACTTTATCTCACATTTGTAAAAAAAATTTGGCTATATCTCTCCTTACGTAAAATTTTAAATATGACCTTACCTCTCAATGATTGGGCAATAAGGCCATTATGGCTTTATCTCCCATTCAATTGAGCAATAAAGCCATCATGGCCTTATCTCCCATGGTTTTAAAGCACCCCCCAGTCTTTTTGCATAATGTTCATCAACGACGAGCGTGAGAGGTGCAGTTGTTGGGCACGACGACGAGTTGAGGTGAACGGCTCTTCAGCCACTCTATCGCGAACAGCAGCAATATTTTCTGCAGTACGAGCTGTACGGGCATGCACTGGTGTTTTCACATCTCCTACAAACCCGGTTTGCTCAAATTTTTGCAAGATTTTTACGATTGTACGCACATTTGGACGATTAAATTGACCGAAAAAATCACGAAGTGCACGATATGCATTTTGATTTGAACTCCCATTTTGATAATAAGCCTGAATAACTCTAACGCGTTGCTCGATTGTGTATCTTTTCATGGTTCAAATTGAGTTAGTCCGAATTTGAGAAATGTCAAATGAAATGCAGAAAAAAACTTGACGTTTAGGTGTGTTTCACATTCAACATCGTTACATTAAGTAATTCTAACTCGATTTAGCCATGTCCGTCTGTTGAAAACACGCTCACTTTCGAAAAACTCAAAAGAAATTAATAAAATGGGCGTCTAGTTGCTTCTAGTTATCCTAAGCAGTTTGTGATTGAAATCCAGCAAATAAGGGTTCAGTAGGATCAGAGCTATGAATCAAAATGTGGAACCACCACCCTAAAAAATTGATAATTTTGTTTCAAAAACTAACATAAATGGTGGAACAATGCACGGAATGATATAAGATTTTGCAAAAATTTCGTTTTATTCGACTGGAAATCACACTGTAAAATTTCGTGAACATTGGTCCATAATTTACCCTAGGCCCCATATAAAACATACTCCCAGAAAACAGTTTAGTACGCCTAAAACCGTAATAAATAATGCTATCATAATAGAATCTGGCACGCTAAAACCATGGCAGATATAGATATTGCGGTTTTTCTTCCAACTAAGCTTCATCTTGAAAGATTCATTGGTTCTTTCAGTAGAATTGGAAGTAGTATTTTATAAAAAAAAAAAAGTTTTTTTTTTATTTCTTTATACATACTTTTTTTTAAATCTAATAAAGCAAAATCTTAAAAAAAAACTATAAGACAATCTTAAAAAATTTAATAAAATCTTAAAAAAAAAAAATTCAAGAAAATTATAAAAAAAAAATCACCAAAAATATTTTAAAATTTTTCCGGCCAGTGTAATCTATCTTGATATTTTTCTTATTGAGACAATTTTCTCTTATCGTCTAAAGCGTATGTTTGTGGTATTTTTATCATAAATTATTGAATTTGATTTATTTAAAATTTCAAATGCCAATAAATTGCGGTATAAAAATATTATTTGAAATTTAAAGACAAAGATTTTGATTGATTTCTGTGAGAAATTTGTAATGAAGTTAACTTTATCGCAATATTTTGCGCAGTTAAAAAAAAACATGTCTAATAAGTTCTCATTATAAATGGTTAATATGGCATGAAGTTCATATGTACATATCAGACTTGTTCAACAAATAACTCTTATATGTCTCTTAGCCTTGTAACATAATTTTATTCTGGTTAACCCATTACTGCCTATGTGCCCCAAAGAGGAGCACTCGAAAATTTGTTTGTAAATACAGTGGCGTATGTTTGAGTTACTTTACATTTTAACTTGTTTATTCTATGCAAATATTTAGCCTAATTACCAGTGCTACCACCAGCATAATTCAAAATTACACTTGAGACAAAGCCAAATTACCCACACGCAGAGTATCTATCATAAGTTAAGTTTTTTTAGGCCGTGCGCTTGCCAGTTTATTATCAAAAGTAACTTTTGGGAATACAAAATTTTTTTACTTTTGATAATAAACTGGCAAGTACACGGCCTAAAAAAACTTACCTGGCAACATGCTTTTGCAAGTTGTTTTGTTTTTGCATTTTGTTTTTTCTTAACCTACTTACAACTACAATTAATGTTGGAAGAATTCCAATCAATTGTAGTGGGGAATGTAAGAAGAGATAAACTCACTGTTTATTGTTGATGTTTTTGTTTAAACTTTGATATTGTTACAAGTAGAACTGTTGCTTATGATTCTTATACGCTTAACAGTTTTATTTGGTTTTATATCTTTAGTTTTTCTTAAATCTTTATGGATGAAGTTTCCTGATGATCTGGCCTAAGCAACCAGTGAAATGCGCATAGGAATAGCTTATCCCATCAACAATAAATTTCAAGTGTTTTTATCAAAAATAAAAACTGGGAATTAAGCACGAATAACAAAATCTTTTAAATTAAAATTTTGTATTCCCAAAAATTACTTTTGAGTTCTAATATAGCTTGAAAAAATATTTTGTTGTCCTTAACATTTTTAAATTCACTAAAATAATATTACACAGAAAAAATTATAGCTGAATTATTTTCAAAGAAACGCTTGTTTGAAATTTTTTTTAATTTCTACAAATTTTTTTACTGATTCAACTAATATTTTTGTTTGAATTTTATTTTTACCAACAGAAATGTTGACAACTATTTAAAAATATAATATACGCGTTATTGGTTTCAGGTTTTCATAATTTTGTATGAAATATTTAACGCTCTTTAATGTTGTCGTTTTTTTGCATTTTTCTATTTGATCGTAAGCAACACTTCTTTATGTGAAATATAAGAACAACAACAAAAAACACATACAATATTTTTGGACGCTTTAAAAAAGTACAACAATAAGAAAGATGATAAAATAGCGTGGCGAGGTTTGTAGTAAAAAAAAGAAACAAAAACAATATTAGGTAAAAAAACCTTTCACTCTTTTTAAACAACAACAACAACATTAGAAGAAACAAAATAAATTTTTGGTTGGTTTCAAAGTTGGTAAAAAAGAATGAAAAACAAAATCCCGTTTTCAATTTTTTAAAAATGTTTAGTTAAATACCTACATCAAATACAAAAATAAAATGATGACGAAAAACATGTCGAGTCGGTCTGCTGCCAAGGAAAGGATACAGCAACAGTGAGTGAAGAAGAAAAACATTGTGTGTATAAGCAAGACAAAAAAATGTGTCTCACAGCCAGCCGCGCCTCTCTGCTCCTGCCTTCATCTACTTCTACAGAGCTTGCTTGTGTGCGCGTCATTGCTTGTGCAAAAATTTTTTTTGTTTGATTCAGCGAAATTATTTTGTTGGAAATTTATATGATTTTCAGTAAACTATTTGTTTGATTCAGTTAAATTATTTGTTTGAAAAAATCAGGGTTTTTTTTCAATAAACGAAATGCAAATAAATTGTTTGAATATGCAAATTTGTTTGTAGGACCGATTTCAGACAAAAAATGTTTTGATTCTACAAATTTTTTGTTTGAATTGGAAAAATAATTTTTTCTGTGTATATGGTGTTTTACACCTTAAAAGCTACTCTGATCTAGCTAAACATATTAAATTATGTGAAATGTTTTCAACTATAAAATTATAATATGTAATAAAATAAGTTGCCCACACAAGGTATACCATAATTCTTGTTTTCTTAAAAACACACTCTCTAAAGGAGCAAACATTTATTGTCAAAGTACACAGTAATTAAAACAAGTAAGAGAGCTATATTCGGCTATGCCGAATCTTTTATACCCTTCACCATGGTTGGGAAAGAACACAAGTTTATATGTATATTCGTATATCTAAATATATTTTTTTTATATATGTAGTATTAGTCGCTTAATGGCATTTAATTATTTGCACATGTTTGCTTGGTATTAAATATATAAAGAAACAAACTTAATAACTAGGGCAACCAAAAAAAAGCAAATGCTTATTTTTTGGTTTACAAGATAGAAAGATTTTGATTGAACACAAACTCCGATCATAAGAAAACAAAGAAAATGAGCTATATTTGTTAGGGCTTTTTTTTGCTTATTTTGGCAATATCGGCTTTTTTTTAGTTATTTTTGCGATATCGGCTTTTTTTTGCATATTTTGCCATTTTAAGATAATTTTCATACAAAAAAAAAACTTATTTAATAAAATTTTGCAAAAATCGTTATTATTATTTTTTTTATTTGCAATTTTTTTTATAAATACTAAAAAATCAACCATTTCTGTGCTGTAACAACTCTGGTTAAAAAAATCCTTCAACGTTATGGTAATATTTTGTACTTCCCTTGAGCAATATCATCCCAAAAACCTATATTATCTCTTTATGTTATTATAGCTACACTAAAGAGTGGAGAGGGTATTATGCATTTGTGCTGATGTGAGAAACACCTTAAAATATTGGTCCTTAAGTATACCGGTTAACACAGAATCACTTTCTGAGTCGATCTAACGATGTCCGTCCGGCTGGCTGGCTGTCCATGTAACCTCGTGCGCAAAGTACAGGTCGCAATTTTAAAGACAATTTAATGAAATTTGGTACGTGGGTTCTAATTGGCACAAGGGCGAAGCGGTCCATAATTAAATATAGCCTCCATACAAGCTGCTATCAGGAAGAGGGTCTTTGTGCTCACTATCAACCAATTTTAATGCAATTAAAGACATATGTAGATGGATCCATATTTATGTGGACACGTAAGGTATGCATTTTTTAAAAAAATAGGACTATGAGGGGGATAGGGGGCAATTTCTGCCTACCAGAAACCATCAAACCGATTTTAATGAAATTTAAAACATAGATGATCATTATTCATAAAGGCATACACTCTCGAAACTTGTTTTTAAATACTGTGGTGTTGGGTATAATACGGTCGGGCTTGACCGACTATACTTTCTTACTTGATTTTTATGCAACTCTGTCTTAGCAGTACTGTAACTTCCCTTTTATAGTGTTGTGTATAATTTGTATGTGTTTATGTTTTTAGTATTAAGCCTTTTTTTAAACCTAATTTAATATTTGCTTGTTTAAGTTCTTTTCTCTCGAAAATTCCAAAGCTCTATTCTTACGATCAAATTCCTCAGTATGTAACGTCTTTTACCATCACACTTTGTAACGTCCTGTTTCCTTTTTAATATAGTCTTTGTATAAAGAAACGTCTGTTAGTTCCCCTTCTCTCTGCTTTTGGTATAGTAACGTCTTATTTTTTGCTTTTTTAATATAGTTTTAGCTATTAAGAATTTCTCTGTATATCAAATAATGTAAATTTCTGCAAATTTTGTTGTTTTACTCGAAGTTGTAACAAAATTGGAAACAAAAAATCTTTCATTGGTTTTCTAAGTGAACATAGTTGTGGATCGTAAGAAAAATGTCCCGTGTTCCAGGGGATATAGAAGACGAAGTTAATACAAAATTAAGATCAGTTTCATTAAAAAATTAAGGATTTTCGGTATTGAAAGATATTGGGGATATTTTGGGAGGCAAGCGGAATTATGAGTCCAATCGTATAAAATATACTTCAGAGCAAATACTCAATTTTAGATATGCTCCCTTAACATCTGTAGACGTAGGAAGAACTTTTTCTATCTACAAGAACTTGCTGACTCCAAACAAACATAGTTTTCTTTTCGAAAAATTTATTGCATCAACTTATAATTTACTATAACAACGAATTAAGTGAAAAATAAACAAGTTTAAATTGGTTTTTTTTTAAGTTTTAACAGCTTATTTTCATGTTTTTAAAGGCTTTTTTTAAGAGCTTAAAACTGTTTTTTTAGTGCTTTTTTTTGGTTGCCCTATTAATAACAAAATAAAAAAAGGTAATTTTTGGTATTTCAGTATTTTGTATAACTCAGCCATTTTTTAACCGATTAGACAGATTTATGTACCAACGTGTTACGGAAGAAATTTACCTGGGTTATAAAACTTGGACTCGGGAAGATCTACGGTTCCTGAAAACGGGTATTTTTCAAAAAAAATTATATTTTGATCATAACATTTTTTTTTATATCTGAATCGATTTTTCCGAATTTTTTCTACTAAAGATTTCTGATCTTTTGATATATAAGGCGTAACCATAGGTCATATGACAGTTCAAAAATTCTGGTTTTTATACAATTTTTGTTATTTTTTGTACGGGAGGTACCATATATATATGTTCCTTTAACTCCCATTGGAGCATAGGGCGCCCAAGCGATTCGTTAGCAATTAAGTTCAGAAACGTAGGTTGCTAGCCTTCGTTCCCTAGTTTGGTGATAGGGCTGCTACGTGCTGTGTTTGGAGCCAGTGTTTCAGAGGATCCAGAATTTGCGATCTCCTACTTCCTGAGACGCACTTTGGCCATTCAGGGTTCGCTGACACTCCAGGTTGGGAGGTACCATACTTACTAATAAAAAGTTTCCTTAAGTTCATTATGGTCTGCACCGAATGATTTACACGTATTCGTACATTTGCTTAAGCCAACATAAGGACATTATGATTGGGCCTTTATTGCCGGTTCACACACGTCAAGTTTGACTCGTCAAGTCTTGAGCTTTTAGGAGAGAAGGGAAAAGAGAATGCCATTTCCTTTGCCCTCTCTCCTAAAAACTCAAGACTTGGCGAGTCAAACTTGACGTGTGTAAACCGGCACTTAGTGTTGCTAGCCGCAGATAAAATTTTTCTATCAACGGCGACGGCTTACAAAAACTAATGCGACTCGGCTCAGCCGTTCAGCGCACGTCTCTTCGGATTAATTACAAAGAGCCTGTTTACATGAAGGGACATGCCCCTGCGACATGCCCCATGCGACACGAGTTTTATGGTGAGGGCTGTGGTGGAGAGTACGGGGTAATAAGTGTAGCACGTAATGCGAATTTCTTTTTTACATCTTTCGTTCTCTTGTATTCTTGTCATGTTATGTATGAAGAATTAGTCAATTGAACGTCAAAAAGTCGCTTTGTTGCTGCAACAAAATCCCATCATGTAAACGCAAGCAGCTTTAAGAAGGGACACCAAAAGAGAACGCAGGCAGTGTCGCAGCGACATGACCCTCCATGTAAACTGGCTCAAAGGAACAACATAGCAAGCAAAGTTCTATTTATTTAAGACAGTTTTTGTTTACAAAGCAACAACAATATTTTTAAACCATTGTAAAATGTTAGAACATTATGACAATATAACATGATAACACACCTTGTGAATACCCCATATATATAAATCGGCAATGACAAAACAGTTAATAACACTTTCCTCCTCTGTTTGTCAACCGATTCGAACACAATATACATATTATTATTAAAATTTTAAATTAAATTTTATTTCTTCGACCTTTTTTTAATAAAAATGATACCCTCCACAGCGAGTTAGAATATTTAGAGAGAGGGCTCTATATATAAATTATTAGCCAATCTTTTATAATAAATAACGTCAGTATTATAATTGGTGGCGGATTAAAACTATGTTCAATTATTGACACCGATTATCACAAAATTGCATGGCCTTATAAAGCTTTCAAATTCAGTTTTGAGCGTACTAAACTGTTTTCCGAGAGTAAGCTTTATATGGGAAATTATATACTGATCTTCACGAATTTGGGTAGTGTGATTTTTTTTATATTAAACGAGTTTATTTAAATTTTTTTATTTTATTTTTTATTTTAAATTTAAATAATCAGTTTTTAAGGGGTGTTGATCCGCATTTTGAATTTTAACTCCTGTACTACTGAACCGATTTTGCTGGATTTTAATCTGAAACTTAGAATAAATAGAAACTTTTTGACAATAATATTGTCCTTTTCCTTTGAGTTGCTCGATAGTGATCGTGTTTTCAAAAAACGGATGTGGCTTAATCGACTTAATCGACTCAAGGACCCAGAGCAAGTATACTTTATCTTAGATGAATATTAAAAAAAGTTTCACGCGGAATGAAAATCTTAGTATACCCTCTTTATGAGTAGAGTCTTTTTCCCACAATCCATTTTATTCGAATATGTCCGAAATCGAATGAGATTTAAAGCGAATGAAATTTTAAGTTCAAATATTTAAGAATTAATTGTAGTTTTTTCTGAAAAGTTAAAGTACATGTTTAAAAAGTAGAGTTTTTCTTTTCCCGGGAAAGCGGGATTTATTTTTCGATTTCCCGGAATCCCGGGAATTCCCGCCCAATACAAATAGATGCAAAATTTTATTCAATTAAATTCATTTGAACAAATAACATTTCCTGAGATCAATTAAATAAGTTTATAAATGCATTTACCTTTTTTATTTCTGTAGCAAACAAGAAAAAGTGCTTAATGGCACCTTAAGTTCTTCATGACACTTTCAGTTCTCTAAGCACTTCCTTCAAAACTTGTAATTCTTTTTTTTATTTTTTTCGAATCGAATAAGCGTTTTACAGAATCTAATCCGAAAAATCATCTCTTACAGAATCTAATCCGAAAAATCTTTTATGCAGCTGCTCTGCATATAAAATCATTTAATTTTTTGAAGCAAATGGGAACAATTTTTTTTTCGTAAAATAAATCTTTAAAAAAATTCACAATTCTGTATATTTTTAATCTCTTCTTCTTTCGACATTTCGGAGCATTAAACATAAATTATTGCCTTACTTATCGGATATGAATTGACATCTCTTTGGCGTTTGGCAAAAATGTCTTAAGTCAGAAACTGTAGTTTTTCGTTATGTTAAATTGAAAAATATTTATTTGGTGCATTTCATAGACTTTTTTACTAAGAGCAGATGATAACGATTAGAAGCAGTTGTGCTAGACTAAAGTGATTTAAACTAAAGAAATGAGAAACAAAATTGAATTGAAGCCAATAAAAAACCCAAAATACGTTTTTTTTGACTTAAGACCTTTTTAACTTACGAATAAGAACAAGATATTTTTCATGAATCAGCAGTAAAGTTGTCATAATTAAATAAAAAAAATCCCGGGAATTCCCGCACAAAAAGGTATATTTTTATGAAGTTTCAAAACAGAATCGTCTTCAAAATTTCTTTCAGCCCAATTATGATTACAAATTCCCAGCGAGTTTTTTCCCTTTTCCCATTCTTACAATTGAGTTTATAAAGGAAAAATGGGAGAAAACTACCGGGTTATTTTTATTTATAATCGGGCTGTTTAATTTCTTTTTCACTTGGTCAAAAACCACGATTTTCTTCACTTTTAAGGAAATAATTTAAAAGAAAAGTGTCCAAGCTTTAGTTTTGTGTGCTTTCATTATAAGTATTTGCAATGAATTTTCTCAATTAGGTACCATACATTTCAATTTTTCGTAATTTTACAATAAACTTTGTAAAAACCGCTTTATATTATAACTTTTAAAATTTTCATGAAAATGAAAAAAATTAACAACGCAGTTAGAAAGGTAAAATCTTTTTAAATAATTTAGAAACAAATATTTTTGAATATGCTCTTACCGTTCCTGAGTTATAACGATTTTGGGCTTTGTACCCAGTTTATCAGGGGTGTGATGGAAATCGAAAACGTAAAACGCAAGAATTTGGAAGTTGTTTTTAATACACTTTGAATCTAATTTTTGTTATAAAATTCTGTTTAATAGAGAAATATTTGTATAATATTTGTCATAAAATTATTTTATTACAGAAATATTATTAAAAAACGTCTTTTAAAATTCTTGCGTTTTACGTTTACGATTTCCAGCACGCCCCTGTATGATATTATAATTCATACCCAACAAACAAATAAAAATTCATTCATTTAATGAATCAGAAGTAAAAGCAACAGTATTTTTTTTTTGCCAATGGCAAATGGAGAAGTGGAAAAATTGCAGTTTTTCTACTTTGACTGCAGTTTTTTAAACGCTGGCTTTTGATAAAGTTAAGAACAAAACAAAGCGACCTGTAAACCTCTTCCTAAAAATCTGAAAAACATCTCAAAAATTCTGCTTCAGCACCCATGAAAATCAATAAAAAAAAAATTGAAAATTCGAACAAAGTTTTTTTAAATTTTTACAAAATGACTGTAGTTTTTGCTGGGTTTAAGAGTTGTGCGTGTAAAACTAATCGGTACTCAAAAAATTAAGTAGATAAGATGGAATATTTTTATGAACTTTCAGTACTGGGTTGTTTTTAAAATCAATATTAAATCCACTTTTTTCGATTTCTAGAACATGTTCGATCGACATCAAAATTGGCGACAATTATATCTGGGCTAGGAGCTTTTGGCACAGGAATGTGGTCCGAATGAGGCAATGGTGTTGCGGCACTTGCAACACCAACGTAATTATACGATTTTCTTATCCTTTTTGCGCCTCCTTTATTCGCACATGCATAGCAAGTCAATGGATTGTGACCTTCGCCAGGATTAGTCCAAGTCATTGGGATACCGAATGTCATACTTTAACGTCTTCTATTTTTCCAATCCATTAGACGGTTGTAGCAGCTTTTACACACTATATTTGGTACCCAATTTTCGTTCACTATAACATTTTGGTTGAAGAACATCTCGTATGTTTGAACAAAATCAGTACTGAAATTTCCCCTTTTTTTATGTGTTGAGACATATTGACCACAGCAGTAGCAAAAGCTATTTATATCTGCCTTGCACAGTTCCATATTCTGTTCTCTTTTGTTCACTTTTAAAAAACTGGAGAAAAATCACTTTTGCTGTTCGCGTTCGTCGGCACTTGTTGAATGACAAAAATCACAGAACCAGTGTGAGAAAGAGAAGAAGTATAATGACAATGCATGTTTTATGTGAACATTACAGAACCAGTGTTGCCACATCAATATTTCTCTTTTAGTACAGTAGAAAAATATGAGAGAGTTCGGCTTGTGAGTGTCAATGTTTTCTCCAAATAATGTTGTGCATATCTAGAGCAAATTTTTGAAATTCATACATTTACCTAATTGTGAATAAATGAGAAACGCGTGCATCGATTTTCATGATCTATGCCTTTTTTTGCTCATGAGTTATGTGACTTTACGCGAAAGTAATTAGTTTTGGCACTTTTTTCCATTTTGGATTTTTTATGAATTTAAAAAAAAAAAAAATATTTTAATTTTTAGGCAAAAAATACTTTTTTCCCTTCATACATTCATTTTTAACTTCGAAAGTGTTGCACATATACGAAAACGGTATAAAATCAGATTAGAGAAATTGTAATTCTTAATTTTTCTAAATTCGTTTCATCAAAATCGGACAAGTGGTTCTCGAGTTATGTTAAACTACGTTTTTGCCAAAATGTTACAACTAAGCGAAAAAACATCAAGATCAGGAAAAAATTTAAAAGGTCATAAAAAAAAACTGACACATACGAACGCCAAACCCTTTGAGGGTTTTACTATACTGACCTAGTACCATCACCCTGACTTGGAATTTCTCACCCCCCAGATTGGCTCTTGTACTGTGTAATTAGACGCTTAAAAAGAGAAATTTGTTTTTAAGGAGAAAATTTACTTAATATATTTTTTGTTTTGTTTGATAATGTGTGTTAGTGGGTGTGTGGTCTAAGAAGCTGCATTGCGTTAGGTGAAGTGTATTAAAGATTCGTCATAGTCAAATTTATTGTTCTATATTTAGTTGTTATTTATTGTACCATCTTCTTTTTACCAATTCTTATTAACTGTTTAGAGAAAACTGTTAAGAAAAAAAAACTTGAATATCTTTAATTTTTGCAATTTTTTTTATTTAGTTAATATTTTTATGTAAAAATTATTTTTTAACATTTTTCTTTTTATTTTCAGACTTGGTATTTATAATAAATTGTTGTTTTGCATAAATCAAAAAGTCATATTTTCAAAAGCCTTAAAAAAGTATGTTATTAAGTAATTGCTTATAATATAAAAGAAGAGATTACTTGAAAATAATAGATTTTTGCAGGAATTATCACAAATTAAAAAGTTAAAATTTAAATTAATGGAAGAATTGTGTATTTATTTAATCAGTCTGATTATCGTTGGCGTTGGCATATACGCCTGAGACGATTTTTGTAGTAGATTAAAGAACAAAGGTTGTGTGTTACTTTAAGCTATTACAAAAAACGACTCAGGCGTATGCGTCAACGCCAACCGTAATCAGGCTGAGTAATATATAGAGCTAGTATATTTTATTAATAATAAGAATAAAATAAATATAACATTTCTTAAAAAGAAGTTGGCAATGTTGACGAAAAATTTGTTAAAATTTTAATTAAAAATGAAAAATTTAAAAACAGAAAAAAATTTTAATTTAATAAAATAAAAAAAAAACTTTTAATGAAATATGTAACATAAAGTTATTTATTGCATTAATTAAAATAATATCTTAAATACAAATTTTGATTTCTTGTTTATATTCATTTTCAAAAGGAAAATTATTTAACAATTTATAAATTTTTTTCAAAATACTATACATATGTACTGTCGGCGTCAAAATAAAGTGTACAACTGGTTTTGCAATATAAAAAGTGTTATTTTAGTAGAAAAGAATTCAAATTTTTAGAAGTTTTTTATCATTTACAAAACTTTGGACAATGTTCTTACAAATTAAAATTAAAAATTTGAAATACTTCAAAAACAACAAAACCAGTACAATAAAAAAAAGAATTTAATCCGTTTTTAAGGCGTCAAAATAAAGTGTACAGTTTTAAAATACTAAGAAAAGTGAAGTGGCTAATACTTTGTTTAATTTCTTTTTGCTTTAAGGACGGCTTCTAGTTTCTATGGCATCGATTCCACCCATTTTAAAGTTAGCGCAGTATACAGTTTTGGGTACTCTTCCTGCAGAATTTTCTTCAGAGAGTGCTTGCTGGTTATGTTTTTTTTAATTTGTCTGTCTAAATGTTCCCAAATGTTTAGGTGAGTTGATATTGAGCGACTATTGGGCTGATTCATCTGTTTAAGGACGTATTACAAAAGCCAACACTATCACGCTTCACTATAGATACTGTATGTTTTCCTTTGAATTTCTTATTTCCACCTTTTATCATGTTTTTTTTTTTGTCCAACTTGCTTTCGTCAATTGTTGGAGCAACGTATTTTTCACAGATGACAGCAAGCTTGAAGTCTGATCAAATTTAAAAAGGAGAAATTATACTTTTTTTACAACTTACAACACTTCTTACATTGGAAAACAAGCTGTACACTTTATTTTGACGCTCACAGTATGTACTTATGTATATTCATTTTACGTTTATGTATTTGTTTCTGAAACCCACACAGTTTTTTTATTCACATGTTCAGCAGCGTGTTGTCTTTCTTTCTTTATTTGTTCTAGCATAGTTACATATATTTTTTTAAATTTCCTAATATAAATATAATTTATATATTGCTTATAATTTGTTTAGTTTTTAAGATTTCCTTCTTTTTGCATACCATCCTAGTTCACTCATTCATTAATTTAGTTAGTGTTTCTTCACAGTTCTGTTTAAAAATTGTCATAATTTCTTCAAGATTGTTTAATACTTGGGTTTAAAGGGTTTAAAATACCACTGCTGATATCCATCATTTGCATCACAGTGGGCCAAAAATAACTGTTGGGTGGTGGGATGTAAGGCCATGCATTTCTTATGGGCACGATGTAGCAAATGTTTCGTTTGTTCATTATAACTCCAGGGCCCGTCAACGGTACCCAAACGGCAGACTGCCAATTTAATGCCCTGACGATCGGCTTCAACACAACGTTCTCCAACACCCAACTGGCCAGCAGCATTTAGTCTTATTAACTGATTGTTACCACCGCCATGGCAGTGTGCCAAGCCCATTATTGCAGGAGGTTGATTTCCCATAGAATCAAGACAATTATCTGAGGCCACAGAACGTAATTCACCCCAATGCAAATTGGCTGGCAAGGCAGGGAATTTGTCGTAAACATCGTAGGCTATATTATCCATATACCATTGAAATGATTTACAATTTAAACGTTTTTTCAAAGCCAACTGTTCCGAAATATCACCCATATCCAAAAATCTAGCCAAGGGTTCTCTAGTGTAAAAATATTCCTTGTGAGTTTCATCGAACCAAGTTTCAATAACACGCTTGTAATTTATGGTAATCAAGGGTCCTTTCTTTTTCTGTGCCAACTTGCCGAAATTGTAAGGCATAAAGCCACGATACACATGACCCACATGGGAACAAGGTACCCATTCAATACTACCACCACATTGCCAGATTTTAAAACTTAATTCGAAATTTTCACCACCCCATACAAGAAGACCAGTATCATAAGCTCCCAACTCCAAGAAATATTCGCGATTAATGGCAAAAAGGCCACCGGCATGTGTGGGACTGCGATAGGGTTCAGAATTGTGCTGTCTACGACGTTGTTCTCGTTTTGGCACTTCATTCTCCTTGTAGAGCATACCCCACTCAAAAATGCCACGAAAATGATTTTCACTTCCGTACACCGAGCGATATTCAAAGGTTTTGTAGTCGATGCCATCAATAATAGGAACAGTCATTACGGTACGATCTCGGTAGATGGGTGCCAACAGCGGAGGCAACCAGTTAGTGTTAACTTCACAATGGGCATCTAAAAAGACAATAACCTCACCTGCAAAAAAAATATATTTATATGTATAAATAATATTTATAAAATAGACATATTAAAAATCAAAGTTTTATTTAATATCGTACAACGCACAGTGGGTTGAATTATTGATAAACCGAGGATTAATTCAGGGAAGCCCATCATTATCGATATTTATATGTTTTTGGAATAACTATACATTATTTATTTATTTTATTTATTTATTTATTTTTACATTACCAATAACCTAGCCTTCAAGGCCATAATCGGTTACAAATTTCTACTAATAATTGTAAACAAAAATTAATATATAAATGTATGAATGTATATAAAAATTAAAATATATTAAAGTTAAAATATAATAACAAAAGGGTTAGATAGCTTCATTAAAATGTAAGAGTTTAAGTTATGAAAAATCCCAAAACAAACGATTCAGAAAAATTATATGAAAATTTTATATGTAAATACATGTACATGCACACACATACATATATATACACATATATACATACACATATGCATACACATGCACATATGACTAAGTAACAAAATAATGAAAATTTTAATAATGAAGAAAAATATTAAGTGGATATTTGTTAAATCTCAGAGTATAGATAATGATTTATTTTGTGTTCATAAAGAAAATACTACACAACAAACTTCACAGAAATAAATTTTTAAATATCATGAATTTAATCCTTTAATGCATATTTAACACATAAATAGAATCACTTATATAAAAGATTGATTTCCTGAAAGTTCCAGAAAAAGTCTTTTTTTATATGTGTTAGCAGAAACACCAAAAGTTTTCAAAAAGTGAGGCAACTTATTATAAGATCGTGCAACTCTAACATAAAAAGAACGCTCCAATACGGCAGATAATTTTGGTATCTTTAACTGTCTATTCCTCGTTGATCTACAAAATTCAAATAACTGAATTAAATATCCAGGAGTTTGCAACCTATATGACTTGTAAAAGTGAACAAGATTTCTAAAATTAATGAACTCTACAAAAGAAAAACCTAAAAATTTTAAAACAAATGGTGAGACATGCTGTCTTATTCTCAACGAGTAAAGATATCGCATAACTCGATTAAAAACCAATTTTACTTTTTTTAGAATATAGCCAACTGTTCCAGAGTACACCTCCAAACCATATAAAAAAACGGGCATTATAAGACCATGAACAATTTGTTTCTTAACATACGTTGGCAACATTAAATCTGTATTGTACAATTTACGTAAAGTAAAATTCACCTTGGATATTATGAAATTAACATGACCTTCAAATGATAATTTAGTGTCAAGTATTACACCTAGGCAGTTAAGACGATCAACAAACTCAATTACACCACCACTAAGAGTAATGGTAAACTCAGAACTACTACATTTGCCAAACAACATAGCCTTGGTTTTACCAGTATTAACTACAAACGCATTATCCAGAACCCAACTATCCAACAATTGAACTGTATAATTGATCACATTTTGCAATACATCAGAAAATTCAGGTGTGCCCTTAAACAAAAGTTGCACATCATCAGCAAATGAAAATGGAAGACACGAATTACTAGAAATTTGATCAAAAAGATCATTAATAAACATTATAAAAAGTAAAGGTCCAAGGACCGATCCTTGAGGCACACCACTGTGAACTGGAAGCAAGCTAGAAGCCCGATTACCACTAACAACATATTGACTTCTACCAGAAAGATATGAAGATATTAACTTGCAAGCAGAACTTGAAAAGTTATAATATCTGTGCAATTTTTGAACAATTAGATAATGATCCACCCTATCAAAAGCCTTAGTAAAATCTAATGACAATAAAATACAAACACCTTCATTAGCTAAATTATTGCGAATATTATCTGTTAAGCCAAGCAGTAAAGAGGTAGTACTCCTATTAGCTCTAAAACCAGATTGACAATCATGTAGATAATTATTATGATCAATATGTTTTAAAAGTTGAATCTTCATAAGATGCTCCACAATTTTAGATAGAACAGGCAATATGGATATCGGTCGTAAGTCGCCAGAGCCAGTTGTTGAATTATTTTTACTTATGGGTACTATCCTCGCAATCTTCCAAAATAACGGAAAATTCGACGTTACCAATATTGTATTGACTAAATGAAGTACATAGCTCCCAATAATTGGCATCAAAATCCTGATAAACTTAAGCCTAAAGCCATCTAATCCAACAGCATTTGACTTAATTAAATAAAAAGCCGAAACCATTTCGCACAATTCAACTGGAAGAAATGAAAATCCAACTTGATTATAAATTGATCTATCCACTATTCTGTTGCTATTATTAATTTGATTGGATGAAAAGACATAATTTAAATAATCAGGATCAACGTGACCTAACTTGTCATCATTAACTCCAATCCCATGCCTATTCAGGATTGTCCAAATATCCTTAGCGTTTTTATTCTCAAACATAAAACTATGCACCCTCCTTTTTACTTTCCTAATAACAGATTTTACGCGATTCCTACAGCGACAAAAAACCTTCCAATTACCATCCGTTCTATCCAATAAATAGGTCCTATAAGCAAGGTCCCTAAGAGAAACATTGTATTGAATCTCTGGATCATTAGTCCAAGACTCACTACGATTGCTAAAAAAACGTTTCCTTAAGGGAACAAGAGAATGTAAATTTCCTAAATTATAAGTTAAAATGCTTAATTGCTCATCAACATTACTAGTCAGATACATATCATCAAGGTTACAGTCCAACAATGCAAATTGAAAAGAACTAATATCTACCGCATCATAATCATAAAATTGATAAAATCTTCTATGGTCAGATAATAAAATTTCAAAAGACAAAAAAATAAAAGAATGCCGCGTTATACCAGGACATTGAAATTGCCCAGTAGTTTTTACTAAGTTAGTAGAAGACACCAAAAAATAATCAAGAAGAGAAGTGGTATTGCTAGTAACATAAGTTGGCATAGAATTATGTATTAAGAAGAGATTCAATCTACTACAAATATTTCTAACATTAAAACCTTTATCAACATCAAAAAGATTATTGTTGAAATCTCCCATAATAACAATATTGGAGTAACGCACAAGCACCTCAGAAATCTCCTCTTCAAATGCATCAAAATTACCATGAGGTAAATATACAACACCCACCAACACCTTCACTTCGTTAAAAACAAGTTCAACAAAGAGACATTCAGCAACTCCATAACCCTCACCAACAAATACAACCTTATGTTTTATATTTTCCGAGACATAAAGGGCCACTCCTCCACCTCTACTGTTTAACCGATCATTTCTGTGGCATATATATCCTGATATATTAATAGCATTAGAAGATATTTCATCACGTAGCCAGGTTTCAGTAAAACCAGCAACATTTAAATATCCACCATCTAATATTTTCCTAATTTCATTAAATTTAGAAGAGTTCGGTCTTAAATTAAAACTTGTACAATTTAAATGACCGATGTTAAGATTTTGCTTAAAATGAATCAATTGGGATTTTAAATAACTATTATCACTTACAACATTTCCTAGATTTTGCCTTAAATTCATAGCAATTACAAAATTAAAAATACAGTTATTAAGATAATTAAAAATAAATAATTAACAAAAAGCAAATAATAGAAGAATCTACATATAAATATAAAACAAATTTAATGAAAATAGCAGTTAAACAATCTTTATTAGGCCAACTCAAACCAACATTCTACTAATATACATATCTATGTTTTTATAATTATATAAAAATATAAAGTACTTTATACAAAGAGTATTACAAAAATATAACACTAAAACAAATTTACATCAAAATTAAGTACAATAAGCAATTTTGCTTTGAACTGGCCTAATATATTTCCTGAAAGAATAGCAAACAAATAAATCAAAAAATATTAAGAAGTTTCACAATGGGCAGTGCAGTGTCCAACTATGCAAATATTTTATTTTACTTCACATGCACAAAAAACCCCCCTGAGCAAAAATATTAGTGCACATTTGCTTAGCTGCAACAATTGCAAGCAATAATGTTAGACATAATAAGGGATATATTGTTTGTTAAGGAACTTACAAGTTCAAAATATTCGTGATTTTGATAAAATAGAGAAATAAGTTTAAATAATTTAAAAAGAAGAAAGAAAAAAAAAAAATTATTAATATGCTTGCATAAAATAATAAACAAATGCAGATTTTTGACAGTGCTGCCAGAGGTTTTTTTTTGTGTTACCAGAAAAAAAATTTCCAGATAGATAGTACATTTTCACAAGAAATAAAACTTAATCATAATATGCACTGCAATGTCCATCCCGATTACCCTTATTAATTTTGTTTAACTGCAATAGAAAGAAGTGTGTGAACTAAAATCTAATAATAAAAAAATAATAGAAAAACGTTTAGTTATGTAGAATCTGCATTAGCCAGAATTGAGTTATTAACAGATGAAAAAGAAATATCGCTTAAATCACCACGTCCTTCAGAAAGATTAATGCAATCATCATACGATAGGAGCGCCTCAGTTTGATCCGACTTTACCACTTTCGCTTTAGGTATGTCATAATTTATAAATTTATATCGTAATATCTTGCCATCTGTTTTGAGCTTACGACACAGATTAACTAGCTTTTTAGCAGCATCGGTTAAATGATCCGATAGAAAAATCCTGGATAGATTACTGTTATCATCAAGGCGAACAATATTTTTTAAAAACAAATTGCGACTCCTATTGTAGTTGATCATTATTTGATCACGAATTTGCACAGAATTAAATTTTACAAGAACAGCTTTTCCACCAGCAAAATAAGTACAGTGTTGAATATCATAGTCATATATCTGAACATTACATTGCGAACAAATCCTATTAATAGGCTCACGTAAATTCTTAATTTTATTTGGTAACCCACGTATTATAATATTCGATCTGTTGAGACGTCTTTGGAGAATACTGTTTTTCAATTCTAAACTAGCCATTTTTCCATCAGCAACATTATCCACAACTTTAATAAAATCTAAGCAATTTTTGATTTCAGACTTTAAATCTCCAACATTGTTAGATGGTACATTGTTATTAATTTTATTCATTTCATCATTTTGTAAAAAATGGTTTTCATCATTTTGTAAAAAATGGTTTTTGAAAAAATTTTTTTTTATCGATTTCGAACGTTAACGTTCGCATAGAAAACTACATTTAATACTAAAACAAATTTTAGAATTTTGTTTTTGTTTTAAATATGTATAACGTTGACGTAGAAATCGTTAAACAGGCAGTAAATGTGCATACCAGAGTTTTAAAAAACTGCAATCAACTATGATTACAATCAAAATGATTTCAGATTTGGAACGATTACAATCAGAAGATTGCAATGCTTTGCAATCATTATAATATCAATTTTTTTTTTAAATCATTGATTTTAAAAAATTTTTTGTATTCCAAAATAAAAATCATACAATCAATTTTCTAATTTTGAATGCAATAAAAATTTATCAATCATACGGGGGTGTTATGGAAATCGTAAACGCAAAACGCAAGAATTTTAAACGTCGTTTTTTAATAAGATTTCCGTGATAAAAGAATGTTGTGACAAATATTATGCAAATATTTTTCTATTAAACAGAATTTTATCACAAAACTTATAAAAATTAGATTAGAAGTGAATTAAAAACCACTTCCAAATTCTTGCGTTTTCGATTTCCAGAACAACCCGGATAAACAAGAAATCTTGTGATTGCAATCATTTACAGCTCTGGAAAAAACATTCATATGTATTTATGAATTAAGGTGGTTCTTAAAATGACGTTGAACCAGTGAATCCCTAGAATTAAAGATTAATTAAACACAATTCCAGAAATATTATTTTTAATTTTTGGCATGCCTCTAGATACCGCCCTTTCAGTTTTTTGTACACTGCGTCGCCATTTGTTGTCCGATCATAACATATTGCATATCGTGCGCTTCTTTGCCTTTAGTGACATGTGGCAAGAAATCCCTTCTAGAAAACAAGTTAAAGTGCTATATTCGGCTGTGTCAGTATTAAAACCCGTACCAAAACCTTAAATAAGGGAGTAAGCTGGTATGGAGGCCAGGTGAAATAATGGGCCGATTTCGTGAATTTTATTTAAAACTTTTTATTTAAGGGAAAAGTGAAAAAATATATTTCGTAGATTATAAGAAGTCTTAAAAGGAAAGGTTAATGGGTACAAATTTGGGAGTTATAGGTAAAGTTTAGAGGGAGTCGTGGTATTTTATGAGCCAATCTAGCTGAATTTATTTATTTACTTAAGAATTAATTTTGTAATAAAAAGCCCAAAGGCCAAAAATATATTACATAGCAATAAAGCCTAAGGTATTGATAAAAAATATATAATATTCAAAACTTATTAAACAAATATAACCTAGCATTTTTATTCCAATAGCGAACTTTAAAAAGTATTTATGTGCCATAAATATATAACAACCTAGTCCCCATCATATCTGGGGTCTTCGGAAAACTTATTTCAACAGACACACGGACAGATAAACTGACGCACAAACAGACGGACACCGTTAAATCAACTCCGATACTTATAAGGATCCGTGATATACATATATACTTTACTAAGGGTCTAAGGTCAATATTATAAAAATTGCAACGAAATGACAAACTTATATAAAAGACGAACTAAGGAAATCGAACGATATTATTCGACCGATTTTAACTGGTTATTTTAGTTTTGCCCAAGACGGTTATTTTAAAATGTCCATATTTCAAATAATGAAATAAACAGGTGATTTTGGTATACCAAACAAAATCTTATTAATTAAAAATTTTGTATTCCCAAAAATTTGTTAATAAATTTGGAAGTGCACGGCTTAAAAAACTGAACTGGCAACCTGCTTTATTTTGATTTTCTTGTGAAAACAATAAAGCAATTTGTTTTTGTTTTTATTTTGTTTTTTCTTAACCCACTTACAACTACAATTAATGTTGGGAGAATTTCAACCAATTGTAGTGGGGAATGTAAGAAAAGATAAACGCACTGGTTATTGTTTAAGCTTTGATATCGTTTCAAATAAGACTTTTTGAGTATTTCCATTTCTCATTCACTCTGCAACAGAGAACTGCAAAAATCACTATTCTTCTTGATTTATTCATGCGCTATAATTTACATTAACTCTATGCCTGCAAAACAAAGTTCAACGTTGGTAATTTTGTCATCGTTGTGTACACATTTGATTTGGGCATGTGTGAGTTTTTTATTGAAAGTGCTTTGTTTGCATTTATTGTTGCGCCCGCAGTAAGAAAATTCCACAAAGTCAAATGACATACATTTTTATGCTTTTGCATTCAAGTAGTCATTGCCCACTCGATGAGACAAAGACGAATGTAAATTGGTATGAGTACGAGTCGCTTTGTTGGTATGATTGTTGTAGGCATAAGTTCAAATAAACTAGTTATTGTGTCCAATTTGTTTTTGTGTTTACCCTGCAAATGATATTGGACCACCGTATTTCGATCAAATGGACTACTCATTGGACTAGTCCGATGTAATGCAAGCATGGACCATGTCATTGTTAAAAAGTGTTTGTAGTGAGACGACATATCTTCGTTTTTTAACGACTTCAAAACTAATCCTCAAAGCTGGGTTATATGGTCCTGCCCTAGGACATCGTAATGTTAAATAGACCATGTTTTTCCATACGTTTGGGTTACTTTTGGACTAGTCCTAGTTAGGGATGAAACGATACGAGTAAATACAAGTACAAATTCTATACTTTTATATAAGTACCAAGTATTTTTGTAATCGATACTTAGCAGCCGATTACCAAGTAGTATCGGTAAAAAAATACTTGGTATCGGTCAAAAGTAATCGTTTCACCTTGGTATTAAAATAAATCTTAAATTTTTAATTATTTTCCAAGGCTGGAGCAGCAGTTACGGTATCAAGAAACCGTTTGAGCAGTAATCACCTAAACCACATATCGTCTAGGTCCGTTTCCTCAATTTCTGGCTATCATCTCGCTATAGCGAACACAATTCACTGTAATTGCTTGGCCGACCTCATTTTTGAAGAAGTACGGCCCGATAACGCCGCCAGCCGCAGAACTAACTAGGCGAGCATGCACATATGTTTTACCATTTCCTACAGACCCGGTTTGCTCAAATTTGCGCACAATTCTCCCGATTGTGGAAATATTTGGTCGATTATCCTGGCCAAAACAATCACGATGTACACGAAATGCATTTTGATGGAATGCCCATTTTCGTAAAAGGCTTTAACAATCTTGACGTGCTGCTCAATTGTGTACCTCTCCGTGGTAGAAGTTGTCAAATACTGGAACAAAGAAAGGTCAAATTAAGTTGCGCAAAAACACTTTACATTAACGTATGACTCACAATTAACATCGCCGATTATGGTTTTACCACCCTTTATTATATATTTATCAGTTTAAAAATAAAATACATATTTACATATAAAATGAATACATAGTCACATTGTTGAAAAAAAAGATGAATGAAGGTTGTTATCCTGAACTCCTATAAAATTTTGTTTCCGAAGATAAAAAAGATTTTTCGAAAGGAAATTGGTACTAGGTGGTAACTAAACGTCTCAATTTTTACACTTTTCGTTTTGCACAAAAATTCTAATGGATCGTAGTTTTTATTGTATTGTATAGTACTAAAATACTAACAAGAACGTTTATAAATGCTGCCTTTTATTCTATTATCATACAAACCGATACAAGTTCCGCTACAAGTAAGTATCGATACTTTTTTTTGATACTGAGTAGGTATCGATACTTTACGAGCGATACCACATCGAGTAAAAGTATCGATACCTTAGAGGTATCGTTTCATCCCTAGTCCTAGTCCCTTGTGGGCTAAATTTTACATGCGTGTTTGGACTAGTCCTATTATTTGCAGGGTAGTTTTTAAAAGCGAAACAAGCAACAATACTTTTTAAGAAATGATAAAAAATAAAAACAGTCTTCTTGTTTCTATGGAAATTGTTTGTTCCTATGTGCGTTTAGTTTCATTTATTTTTTTTTTCTTTCTAATCCAGCATATGAAAAAACTTTAATACGAACTACATACATAGCAACTGCTGAATAGGCATCAGAGCAATCCCTACAAACATTTTTGAAATTTTTGGGCGATTGCTTGTTTGGCGATGATTACGCGATCCTTCTCAGGGAATACGAATCGCTAACCATCGCCTACGCCTTACAACTAAGCGATGAATATGCGAGCGCACACAAGTACCGGCAATCATCAGTGTTTTTTTATAACTTCCAATAGAATTTTTTTGTCTTGTTGTTTTGTTAAGGTAACGGGAAAATAAGTATTTGGTTTCAATCGCGGTGCACGATGTTCACGCGAATCGCGGTACACGAATCGCGTGGTTGACACATGCGAAAGTTTTCGCGATTCGCCAGAGGATCGCATTTAGGTTCCACGCGATGCATCGCAGCGATGTTAGACAACTTGCCGGCGATTCGCGGGCGATGATTCGGCGATGAAAATTGTTTGCAGGGGTGATTTTTGTGTATTTTTCTTTGTATGTGTTTTTTACCAAAGCAATAATTGACGAACGAAACTAAACATGGTCTGAATGGCAAAGCCAACACCCTGTGCATGACTTGAATGAATTTTAAAACAACACCGATGTGTGTGGCTGAGAAAGTTTGATTGCATTAACACAAATGAGTGTATTTGATGTTGTTCATTGAATCCGAATTTTTTGCAATCGCACAAAGCCGTTCTCTGCTCTGCAAGCAACCAGTGAAATGCGCATAAAAACTAGCTTATCCTCCAACAAAATATTTCAGTGTATTTATCAATGTAATGAAGCAACAGAATAAACATTGGGAATTAAGCACGACAAATAAAATCTTTTTAATCAAACCGATTATTTAAACGGTTTTCCTTACTTTTGATGTAGAAATGCTTAAATTACGGGTACAATTTAAGCATTTTTCTAATTGCAATATTTGGAAAACTTGAGCTTTTTATGAAGAATGTCAAAACAAAATGTAACAAAGGTCAAAAAACATAATGAACCATGTAAAAAAAAACAAATCGATTTTAAAAGCGTGTGTTCTTGTAACAAAAAAACTAAAAATCAATTTAAAATATTACAAAAAAAAATTCAGTTCAAAAGGTGAATAACAATTTGTGCGGGAGTATTTTAAATATTAAATATATTTTTAAACAGATGTCTTCTCTGGAGATATTTCGAACGGGATTTAAGACACAAAGGTAAAATGAAAAGCTGCAAAGGTTTTTCAAAATACCCTTCCAAGTAGTTCTAAAGAGACGGCAAGTAATATTTTACTAAGATACACTGCCAAAAATTAATCATTGGGTGAAATATTAGTGTTGTGTTGTCGGAGCACCACAAAATCTTTAGTAGTTCTAGCATATATTCATGCTAAAAACTACAACATTGTGGCGGAATCAACGATATGGGCAAAATTCACTAGTTTTATTTATTAAAACATAAAAAAACAAAATTGTGGTCGACGAATGGACAGATATTTCATATAAAAAAATATGTTCATATAACTATTCGTTTCTATAATACTGCAATTTGTTTTTGAAATAAAATTGGGAGAATAACTTAAATAATAAATTAATTAAATTTCTATAATTTTTTTAAAACCAAAGTTCTTCAAAAATTTTAAGTCATCTCTATGTATTTTGTTAGTTTCTTACCTTTGTGAATTGATTTGTTTTCAATCAACCTAACAGGGCTGTGGAGTCGGAGTTGTGGTTTTTGTACATCACAAAATTAGTTTAAGAAATGCAATTCATAAAAACATAATTTGTTTTGTTAAAATAAATAAAATTGGGTTTATTATATACTACTGGAAAAACTGTAGCGTGCGTTGTGTGGCGCGGTCACAAAGGTTTCAAAAATTTTTAAAAAATCACAACATTTTTTTGGCTGCGAATAAGTGATTTTAGAATTCTCTTATATTCAGCTTTCTTTTAGGAATTATATTTCGTATACATTATGATGGAAAACTCGCTAAAAATTAGGAAAACACACTTCAACTTTTAAAGTTACTTCCACTTTTTGTGGGTTCGTCACACAGCATTTGCCCATATACATCTAGCATCAAGGTTAAAGTAGGAGTCGGACTTAAAAAATTTCAGCGGTTGGAGTTGGAGTTATAACTATTTTTTGAGAACTCTACAGCCTTGCAAATTAACTTTATATTTCAAAAATCAATTTAATTTTTGAGTTTTTTTTATTCGAGTTATATCCGGTTATTTTTTAAACTCTTTACCGAAACCCGGTTTTTTGAAATTGCAACTATTCGGAATATATTTACCCTTTCCATCTATTGTGAAGGGTATAAAAACTGAAAGCGGTTTAGAAAAAGTTTGCTTAGCAAGTTCTTGAATAATATAGAAATAGGGTGAAGAATAAATCAAAATAATACGAGCCAAAACGTTTTAAAATTTTGCACTTGCTACTGCGAGTGTTGTTTACTTGCAAAAAAAGTTCATAACTTAGAAAATATAATTTGGTGTGAAATATTGTTTTATGTCGTTCAGTAAACTTTTTTTATGTGAAGTTTTTACAGACATTTCTTCCACAAAAATTAGATATGGTATTTATTTTGACTAATAATGCAAAAAGAAATCGTTTTAATTTTATAACGTTAAAAAAAATAAATGCAATTTGTAATAATTAACTTACCAGTGGCCACAGAAGCACCCCTAGATCTTGTACGTATCAAACCTTCTCTTTCTTTATTGCGTACCAACTTCACTAAACCATTAAATTGTACGATATATTCATCCAATTGTTCCTTAAGATTCTTTTTATCTGAATAATCGTCTACCAATACAATTTCATGAAGAACATGTTTGGGAGAACGATCTATCACCGAGTGTACGGTACGCATTAGTACGGAAAAGCCTTCGTTGTGGAATACAATAATAACACTAGTCTTGGGCAAATCATAGGGATAATTCCAATGTCTGCACTCTTCTAGACGAGTATCGCGTACACTGCGATGCATAGAAATTTCATCGGAACATGCCATATTCATGCCATATTCCATTTCCGATTCATCTGCAGCGTTTTTCTTGTTAGCAGCTAAATGATGAGCCTCGCCGTTCTCTCCGGGTCCCTCAAGATTTTTTAAATGTTGAGGCTCAAAGTTTCCTAAACCTGCTGACAATAACAAATTAGTAAATAAAAATGTACATCAATAAAACTGCATTAAATGCAAACAAATTTTGTTAATCAAACACAAGTGTTATTTTTTTTGTTTGCAAAACACAAAAGGTCGAATAGACATCAATTAAAACACACAACAATTACCTTCTACTAAAACGGGCAGCTCTTTAGGTCTACCCTCCAAGCGTTGATAACTTCGCCGGCCGGAACCAAATTTTGCTTGATATGCTTCTTGCACCCGTTTGTGGCTGTCACTCCATGTGGTGAGTAAATACAATAGTGGTAAAATCACCAAACACACAAGAGCCAAACGGCACATGCGTCCGCTGCGTATGTTGCTAATACGCATTTTTCACAACACGGACACAATTTACAAAATTAAAACGATTAATTAAAATTTCTCACGGCAATCGTATCGCAGACTTTTTAACACGTCAAAGTGCCATCTATTTTCACACAAAAAGAATCTTGTCGACGTGTCTTTGTGCCTGCCTGTAGTAACCAAACGACGTTAGTAGCAGAAGTAGCAGTAGTAAGAAAACATACAATTTTTTTTTTTTCTTATAAAGTCGTTTACTTTTATTTATTTTTCACACACAGAAATAGATCCAATAACAAACACCAAAACAACTATAGTGTCCCTCTAATTCACTGCCAAGCCAGCTTCCAGTAGACCCTAACAATACACCAAACGTGAACAACAAAAAAAAGCCGCAAAATAAACTAATAGAAACTAAACTGAGCTAAAAATGTAATAAAAACGAAATGTTAAATGTCATAATGACAAAAATAGAAGGTTGGCATCAGGCTTGCCAGAATAATTTTAATTAAAAGTGCTAAATCGACAAAAAAAAGTCTAAATTGTACTACAGCAAAAAACAAAAGTGCTAGTTATGTAACATTGAATTTTTGAATATAATAAAAGATTTACATTTGAAATTTTTACATATTCATTTTGTTTAATATAAACACTTATTTTAATGTAACAATACAACATATTAATTAGTATTGTGGTTATTTTGTTGAACTATTTGTGGTTTTTAATCCAAAATTTTAATTAGGCTTAAGTTCATTAAATTTAATCTTCATTAAATTATTTTTATGAAGAAAGGAATTTTACAACATGAAAATTAATTAAAATTGTTATTGATAATCTTTCATTCTTGACCGTGGCCGTGATTCGAACCGCGGACGGCAGGTTACCATGACATGTTTCGATCGCAACCACTCGATCTCCTCAGATGGATTTGCCGTTTTACACTCGCAGCCATCGACAACTGCTGACGTCAATAGTCAAATATCAATCCTTAAACCAAATTGTATTTTAACTTCTTGGTAGATCGAAATTTGCTTTTTTGAATGATTATCCATTTTAATTGATTTAACATGTTTTTTCCTTACTTCTGTTTTTTCGTACTTTTGACAAGAATTCTTCTTGAAGTCCAAAATAATTTAATGAAAATTAAATTTAATGAACTTAAGCCTAATTAATTAATCGTATTTTTTTTTGTAAAAATTGACGATTATTTCTCAAAACGCAATCTCGAACTTTAAACGAAAATAAAATTCTTAAGCGTTCTAAAAATATGTACATACGAGCACCTTTGGATTACATTTCCAAATTTATTGTGTTTACAATTTTACTGCAGAAACAGCAAAGGAGTAGAAAGTCCGAATATAATAAAATTTAATGCGCTTGTAAAATCTCCTTCAAACTAATTCAGAGTAAAATAATAATGGAGTGGGCTCCTACTGTTCTAAAATTCTGTTGATTACTTCTTGACGTGACAACCATCCTGTTGACGAATGTTTGAAAATATGAGTTCGTTCCAAAAAAAATCTTTAATTGAGAGGAAGTAGTCTCTTCTACTATGTAGAACTTTTGCAGAAGTGCTTTCCTATATCTTTTAAAAACTTGTCAATATCATCAGAAAATTCACGCTTATAAGCTGCCGCTGATACTAAATTTAGAATGTGGCATAAGCAATCGTTCAATGAGCCAGTGCAAGGTAGCATGTGTATATGTATGTATATTTCTTGATACACTTGAGAATTTATAATTTACTTGAATTGATTATGTGAGTTTTTAAGTAGTTTTGGGATCAAAAAAAGTGCTAAAAATACTAAATAATTATTCAAATGTGCTAAACTAGCACTTAGCACTTTTTTTTGAAATTCTTAGTGCTAAACAGGGCGAATTCATACAAGGTGGTCTTATTTTAAAAACGGATACAACACTGTAAACTACTTTAACGTTGTGTCAAAATAATACAACACTGTAGTAAACAAATTAGCTGTGCACTAACATACAAACATGTAAATAAAAATGTCAACAAAAGTAACAGCATATCATTTTAACACAAGGTTAGTTTTCAGCTGTTGCCAAGGCGAATTTATTACAGGTGGTCTTAAAAGCCCTGCTGATATTAGCTAAAATCACTGTTGGATGTCAAAATTTTGTTTATTCTCTTTTATTATCTTTATTTCTGTTTTGTTTTATTTCTGTTTTTGACATTGTACAATGATTTTACAAAAACAAATTGCTTGTGGTTTTTGTAAGAGTTGTACTTGTTGTAGTACCGAGATTACCTGGGATGAATTCGCCTTGGCTGTTGCGTAGCAAGCCAAGACCACCTTGTATGAATTCGCCGTGGTGCTAAATCAGAAAAAAAGTGCTTAGTCTAGCACTAAAAGTGGAAACTGGCAAGCCTGGTTGGCATGGTACAATTATTGAGGTGCCCTCAGTATCCCAGCTGAACATTGCTTACGAACCTTACAATAGGTGCTATCCCGTACTTTTGGGTAAAGTTTGTGAAAATAAGAGTAAACAAAAATTTCTCTCACTAAAGGCTAGTTTACACGGTAATACAATGTATTAAGACTTTGTAGAATCAAAATGATATGAAATACTCTTTTGATATGAAATATTCTTTTGGTAATACTTGTTTGTAGTTTTTTATTGTTTATTTTTCGACAAAGCTGATTGTTTATTAATATTAGTTTTTTTTTACAAAAACAAAATACATATGTGCATTTTCGAACACTGGTTTCAAGGCGATATATAATACCCTTTGTATACTTGCATACATCTCCGAGGAACGCATGGAAGATGTTGAAATGTGAAACATGTGTTCACACCTGAAACATCTTATACACTTGGTGCCGGTTCATACACGTCAAGCTTGACTCGTCAAGTCTTCAGTTTTTAGGAGAGAGGGGAAAAGAAATGGCATTCTCTTTTCCCTTCTCATCTTAAAGCTCAAGACTTGACGAGTCAAACTTGACGTGTGTGAACCGGCACTTGCATACATTTCGCAGGAACTCATGGAAGATGTTGAAAATGTGAAATTCACGTTCACACTTGAAACATCTAACGCTGGGTCTCCACCTATCAATATTTATTGCTAAGTACAAGCAAAAACGTCGGCAGAACAATGGAGCAATAATTGCTGATTATATTGCTGGAGAACACTTGAAATTGCTTTGCCATAAATTTGCAATTTTCACCGCGAGTAGTTGTCCAAAGTTTTGTGGCTGTTTTTATAACAAATGTTTTACGTTGTGTTTTCAAGTGGTTGTTAAATTTTCTTTTTTCAATTAATAAATTAACTTAATAAAACAATTAATTGTAATTGTGGTAGCTGTGTTTTGTATTACTTTTTTGTTTATTTGCATTTGAAAAAAAAAATTGTTATTTTAATAAATAAACACACAAATAAACAAACAACCGTACAGAGAAATAAAAAGTCAGATAAGTTACAACTGATTTGACAGCAGATTATTGCTCAAGCAATCAGAAGAGCAATCATTGCGCAATAGATTGCCACTCATGGCAATATGCGGTCTATACGTCGCAAATTTAAAGTCCCAAATACACTTGTCAAATGCTTGTCCAGCCGGCGAATTCAACGTGTACGTGTGCTGGACGTAATATTCGCCGTCATATCTAAATTTTTTGATTTTTCATCAAGCGTTGTCTGTGTCACACATACAAACACATTTTCACTAATACTACCACAATGCTTGATGAGTATTTTGATCAATGTATTGCGGCCTTAAAGGAGCAATCAAATTTGACGTTTACCGCAATAAATATTGCTACGTGGAGACCCGGGGTAACATCTACTATCATGTCACCATTTCTAAAAAAAAATTATTTTTTTTAAATACCTTTTTTCTACAAGTGCTAAAATTTTAAAAGATAACATCAAAATGTGCTTCTAATTAATTTTGTTTAATAATTAAGCCAAGTCTGTGTTCATACGGCTCATTTTTTAATGACATGATTGCTACTTTATAGGCGAGAGGGACGAGGGGAAAAGAAACGAGTACACAGATGCATGTACCGTCAGTACGCTTTGCTTTTTCATTCGTTGTTTTATTTTGTTTTTGTTTTCAATATCAAAAAACCACACATACATACGCAAGACTATACAAAATAAAAAATATGTCGTCAATATGACATTAACTATTTGAACGGCAATTCATGTTCAAAGAAGAAAAAGGAAGAATCATGTCAATAAAGGCTGGTTCACCCACAAGTTTCTGAAACATTTTTGGTTCGGAGAAATTTATTGTTTACTGAGAGTTTTCTACACCATGGTTCACCCATTTCAGAAACTTGGTTCGTAAAAACAGTGCTGCCATATATTTTATTACAACTTACCTAATATAATATTTTTCAATTTTAAATTGTTTTTCCAAGTTTTTTTATTTTCTTCTTTTTCTTTATATGTTTTTTTCTTTTTTGCTTTTTGTTTATATTTTTTAGTTTACCATACTGAATTTTTAATACAAATTCCAAACAATATGGCATGTCTCTTGTACAAATTTCACACGGTGTGGCAACCTTTTCTAAAATGGTTCGGACCAAATTTAAAATTAATTTAATTCACACCATGGCCCAATTAGTAGGTCTGCTCGAAACGCCTGCTGATTTTTTGCAGAGTTGTGTTTTTAATAATAATACATAGGAATAAATGGGCAAAATGTCAAAAGTTATTTACATTTTTTAACGCCATTGTGTTTATTTGAAAATTGTTTACTTTTTTAATATGATTTTGGATTTCAAAAAATTATTTTTATTATTTTGAAAATGGAAATTAAATTTAATAATTGTTACAAAAATTGTGAAAAAAAATTTTAAATAACTTAAATAATAAAAAAATATATGTAAGTTATAAATAAAAAAACTAAAAGGCGGACACAATGGAGAACATTTATCGTCTCCTTCCCAGTGATGATACAGCTGCGCCAATGTATTTATCATTTGATGCCGAAAGGATCATGCCCAAAGCATGTTACAAACTCTATTTGGTATGAACAATTCAATTAACAAAAGTTAATCGGGGGAAAATCATTTGAACAGCAAATTAAAGACTGCTGACTTTCCTCCGCCGCCTGCATATGGTGGAAGAAAACAGCATCAGTATCAACATTTTTATTTCAATAACAGAAGAGTAATTTCCACAGACGAACATGTTGACCAAGGGGACACTTCTATATCGGGTAAAGCATTTCCGTTGTTTTCTTCACACCCATATGCAGGCGGAGGAGGTAAGTAAGCAGTCTTTAGTGTGCCTCCAGATTAAGTTTAGTTTGTAACATGATTTGGACATGGCACTTTCGGCATCAAATGATAAATACATTGGCGCTGCTGTATAACCACTGGGGAGGTTTAGGTTTAGCTTTTAGTTTTTTATTTATTATTTATGTTCTTTTATAAAATTTTAAAACGCAGACAGCAAATACTTGTAGTATTTTGCAAAATGTAAAAATGTATTGTATTTATACATATAATATACAAAAAATCTCCCATTGTCCTTTCGTTTTCATTTTGTTTGTCGCCCAATTAGTTCTAAGCACTTTTTTAGAACAAACTTATTTTACCAAAATGTCGATTGAAAATTTTTAATTTAACAAAATAAATACAAAACACATATTTTTTGACAGCTGACACCTTTTTGACATTTTTACCATTTGTATGCACAAACAAAACGCGTGTTGTTTTTTCTATTGTTGCATTGTTGTAGTTGTGCGCAGACCTACTAATTGGGCCATGATTCACACTGAGAGTCGTTCGCACAAAATAATTTCTCTCGCTCTCTGAGAGAAACGTCAAACTACATAAAAAAAAATTTTGTGCGAACCAAAAATGTTTCAGAAACTTGTGGGTGAACCAGCCTTAATAAGACATGAGCCGTATGAACTCAGACAAAATAAGGCTTGCAAAAAAGGAAAAACCTGAGAAATGGTAACGCTGCTTTTTAAAAATGCCATGTTGTCAGTACTGCCACAGCTGCCACTTTTCTAGTGATGACACAAAAAAATCGAAAGATGCAAAAGAGAACAAAATGATGCATGTTCATACGACGATATGAACCACTCGTTTCGCTCTCTGAAACTAGTTTGCCAAACATGCTGTTCAAGGCGAATTGACTAGACTCTACAACTACAATGCTTCTGTGGTCGGGTTGTCAAAAAAATTGCTATTAAAAAAATAGGTTTGTTTACATAAAATAATAGTTTGTATACAAACTTTGACAAGTCGACCACCGAAAAAAAACACCATATGTTGACTTGACCCCACCTTCTAGTCAATTCGCCTTGATGCTGTTCATACGATTCATTCTTGATTCATTTTGACTTCTTTTGTGTTGTTAGTGTTATTTTTTTTTAAATAGATAAAAAAGTAAATAAAACTTAAAAATATATTATTAAATACTTTTATTAATATTATTATGCTATTATTATCACTTTATTTTATTAAACATCAATTTTTATTTTGTTTTTTACTTTGTTTTGATTTTTTTTGAGAGCTAGTTCAGTTAAACTAACGATAAATGTTATCAAGATTGAAGATGATAGGACATTTTTCCTGTTTCGCAGCTTGTTTTAAAATGAAACGACCTGTTTCGCTCTTAAAATTTTGTATGGGGAAACAAGTCGTTTCAATCATGTTTGGGGCGCGAAGCAGGAATAAGAAAGCGAAACACGAATATTGCTGTCCGTGTGAACATGGTATGATATGGTAACATTTTGTAAAGATGTTGGAAAATTTTGATTTTTAGCTCTATATATTGCTTATGGGAAAATTTCAACATCTTCGCATATTAATGGTGGATGTTAAATGTTACAAGTGTGAAAAGGCTATAAGGTGGCCGCAAAGGCAAATTCATAAAAAAAAGATTCAATCTGACTGGCACTGTCAAAAAACAGTATAAAACCTAAACAAATAAACACCACTGATAGAAACACAACGTAAGATCAGGGTGTGTATGAAACGGTTGAAAAGTACTCATGGAAGTTTTGATACTGTTGCTAACAAAATCTTGATAAAATATTTATTTTAAAAATTATTATTAAAAAAAATTTATATTTTTATATAAAAAAGAGTTCAAGCTTAAACGAATTAATATAAATTTAAATAATAAAGGTCGAATAAGAAAAAAATGATATTATGTAATAAAGATAATTTTCGTAATTCTATTTTAGTGTTTTTTAATTCTTTTATTTAATTATTTTCCTACAATTATAATTTGCTACAATTTCACAAGCTTAATTTCTTTCCCAAACAATTTGCTTCTGTACAAAATATTGCTGTCTACATTAAAGATGACATAATTTCGACATTTACTGCAATATTATTATTGCGACATATCTATTTTTAATAAAAATTAAACTAACAACACAAAAAAATGGTAATATGAAAAAAGAATGAATCGTATGAACAGCATGTTTGGCAAACTAGTTTCAGAGAGCGAAACGAGTGGTTTATATCGTTGTATGAACATAGCATTATTAAAAATCTTGGATTCGAAAGTCGTAAATAAATATCGATATATGTATAGGTAATTTAAATATCGACGATATATTTCGCTAATTTTTTTACATATCCAAATTTTGATGTAGGGATATTTATTTCTCATCCCTATTTTGTTTACAATAAGAAGAAGCATATATTAAAATTAATTTTTTTGTTGTGTTTGCTTAAATATATGTACGTATGCAGGTATGTACATATAATTTTCTAGCAAGGGTTGGTTTTCTATTTTTGTTAGAGTTTTGGAATTTGAATGGATTTTCGGCACGAGTTCTAAAAAGAATTTTTTTTTTAGTTTCTGTACATCTGCATTGCCTATAAATTATAGCACAGCTGTTTATTTTGTCTCTGATAAGACGTGCGTGCAACATAATATTTATTTTAAGTTTAGCGTCCCCAACAAATTATGGACGATCACTCACAACATTCAAAGCGCGTCTTACCAAATACTCCCCGCGTGAATGATAAAATTGCGGATTACTATAAAAAATTTGGATATGATCGTGAATTAGAAAAATTTATGCGTCTTTATTCTCCAGCCAGTAGTCAAGATAGTCAAAAGACCGGTGATTGTATGTCCACATTAGATTCCTGTTGCAAACGAAAAAAAGCTCGAGAAACAGCTTCTAATAATAGTTTTAAAGCCTTGGAAGCTGTGATGCCATCTAAATCGTTGAGTGCTTGTAATGTAACCAACAGTAAGAGTCTGCCAAATATTGATGTACAAGGCCACTCTTCAAATGAAAAAGAACTTTTTTCCGCCAGTGATATTATTGTGGATATAAATATTGAATCAGAAGGTGAAAAGGAGAAGGTAAATATTTACTCCCTTTTTTATAAAAAATAAAACAGGATAACAAAAGATTTATTAAACATTATTATAGAAAATAAGTTTTCTAAATCTGGTTTATTTTTATAAGTTTGTCATTCCGTTTGTACTTTCTACAATATTGATCTAAGACCCTATAAAGTATATATATTTTGGGCCCTTATGAGGAGAGAAGTTGATTTAACGATGTCCGTCTTACGTTTGATATGTGTTTTCCAGAGACTCCAGACATGATAGCGGCTAGGTTGTTTTTCATTTATGTCACATATAGTCCACCATTTCTTGCTATTGAAATTCAGCCAGATCGGTCCATAAATGGCTGAGATATGAGCAAAAAACCCCGACTACCTCTAATTTTTTTCAAAAATCCCTTGTATTTTTATTATTTGTTTCTGTATATCTTGAGAACGGCAAGAGCCAAAGTTTCCAAATTAGGTACACACATTAACGTTATCAATACACAGCATCCCACAAAATGTGGGTGGGATTGAACAAGTGGGCGTGGTACCTCCCGTACAAAAAATATCAAAAATTGTATAAAAACCTGATTTTTTGAACTGTCATATGTCCTATTGTTATCCGTTTTATATCAAAAAAACGGAAATTTGTATTAGAAAATATTTTCTAAAAAACTCGAAAAAATCGGTTGAGATACGAAAAAGTTATGACCAAAATAAATTTTTTTTTTTAAATACCCACTTTCGGGAATCATAGATCTTTCCGAGTCCAGGATTTATAACGTTACATAAGAGACAAAACACTTTTTATTTTTTCTATCTGCTGCTTGAGAGGAAAACTAAAAATATAGGGCCTGTTCGGAAATGCATCACTGTGCTGCATCAGAAAAGCAAACTTTTTTAATGCCGGTAAAAAATAATTTAAATTTTTTTTTTTATTGTGTGACTATTTTTTGGTCCACAGCTACTTCACTGATATATATTTAAGCATTTGAAATCACTGATGCAGCGCTGTGATGCATTTTCGAACGTTATAGTTGGTTTTACAAGCTTCAAGACTCAAAGGAAAAACTACATTCTGGTCGACGAGGCGTATCTTTCTCTACCACATGGCATCAAAATCTCAATTTACTTAAAAAATGGAATCAGCAGGTTTGCATATTAAGCCGACGATATATTTATATATATTATCACGGTTCACAACTCAACTCAGTTGAGTTTTAAATAAGACAACTGTTTGTGTTGAGTTGAAATTTGTTGATGTTTATGTTCGCCGCAATATAGCAAACAACTGGGTTGAGTTGTGAACCGTAATAGGGGCCAAAAGCTACAAAATACCTTGTTAATGAACGAAAAGACGAAAAGAAAAGTTTTTATTTTAATAAATTATAATAATAATTTCTACCATGATAAAAATTAAGTTTTTTATTTTTAAAATAATAATAAGGCATTTGGTTTTTTTCTAATGAAATATCTAAGCTTAACGAAGCAATCTGGTTTAACCAAAACTTGTTTTCACTTATCCAAATTCCGCTTAATTTCAGTTTCGTATTCGTTGTTTAATCATATATATATATAATCATATTTTTCACAATTATTTTTAGGAGATCCTGTTTTCGTGTCTGGTCTATTTAATTTATTTATTTACAATTTATGTAATAAAAGCCTTTAAAGGTTCTAAAAATTCAATTATGTATTAACAATTTTTTCAGTATTGTGATAATTTAGTATTATTTAAATAATCAAATGGATATGTAATTTAAAATTAAAAATTTCATCAAATTTCTTTAAGATTCTAAGCATATCAACGGAAAATATGGAAACCCCCAAAAAACACCTTAAAAATACAAAATCACAAACTCCTGAATCAGTTGCAAAAACGCACAGACGTCTGGAATGGGACTCACTGGGGGATGTTGGATATAAAAAATCCATGTCTACTAGTAACATTAGTATTGTAGAAAGATCTTTGCTTAAAGAGTTCTTTAAAGAAAACAGTATTGTGACTGAACCAGTTTCTTCTGTTTCAACAAGAGAACCAAACCTAACAGAAGAACATAAAAGTGTAAACAAATTAAAGGCTAATGATATTGAACAAAGTAGTCCTCCCTTAGCCTGCAGTACTTTGGTTGAAATAGCTAAAAAAGGTGCCAAACCCAAAATGATAACACAATCTACTTCATCAACTTCACTGAACGAGAAATTTGAAAAATATGCTCAAACCTCACTTATTCAGCCACCTAAAGTTCATTCCAAAGATATACAATGTTCTATGTCCTCCTCAAACTCAATTTTAGAAGGTACAGCCACGCCATCCAGCTTTGAATACTACTCTTCAAGATCATCGAAATCTTCATCTGATTTTTTAATAAATACACGGTCTAAAAAACAAAGCACCAAACCACTGGAGCATCCCTTTATCGCCAGTATTACTGACATGCTAATGAAAAGAAAAGCTTTAGGTGAGAAAAATACACAAGTACGTCATCATTTTAATAATATACGCGAGCTTCAAGAAAAATTCCAAGCTGCTTTGGATGAAAACAAAGAAAATCAATCGCATTTCACAGTAGACTCATCGTCGGTCACTTCATTTTCGCTAAGCAAACAAGCACCTGAACTGGATTTAGGTATACAATTGATTTGCTCATTAATCGATGCTAAAAGTGTTAATGTCAGACAGAAAAAGCAATTAATACGTGACATTGTTAAGCGAATATCACGAATGGAACTTAAAGAGCAGGCAGCCAATGCTGCTACAACAACAACAACAACAACAACTTCAATTAATAGTTCTAGTGGCAAAACTACAAATTCCAGCGATTGCTGTCAACGGCGTCATATCTATGATTCAGTGCAATCATGTCTTAACAAATGCAATAATGAGGAAATTGTCGGCAACGGTAAAGACCCATTGGAATTGGGAGTGTCACCTTTACACACGCATCCAGTTAACGCACAGGAAAATTCTTTAACGTCTACCACCAATACAAGTAAAAACGTGGATGCTGTTTCAGGTAAGTTGCAACATATTTTTCATTTGTGAAGTTTTTTAGTCAGTATTGTATTAAAAATGGAAACTTAACAGTAAAATATCCGATTTTTAGCAAAATTTTCCAAAGAACTCCTCCGTGTCAATTTAATATTAAATTTCGATTTTTCAAAGATCTTTTAAAATCTAGAAGAAAAATATAGTACATGGTTTCCTACAAACACGGAAAATTTATGATTAATACTTCTTGATTATTAAAATTACTCTTCCAATTACAATTAAAATCCCTTAATTACTTATAAATTTCAATAAAAAAATTAGTTGTTTCACATCTATTTGAAACAATCAAAACGTTATTTCATGTGACAAGTTTTTTTATAATAATCTAAAAAATCTTTAAAAGAGAAGTATAGACCAACAAAACTTGGACTTAGGTATACGAATCTTCTTGAGTAAATAAAAATTAAAATAATGCTTTTAAGACTTTTTTAAAATTTTATATTTCTTCAAATTAAAAATTTAGCACCAAAACAATGTAAAGACAATGTTAAATCAAATTCATTGCACTTTCCTGAATCTACCTCTCATTTACATAAAAATCAATTAAACGATGGTTGTAAACATTTTCCATATAAAACAAAAAATTCTCAAAATGAAAATCACACAAATGTGTCAAGTGCAACTACAATTAACAAAGCAACACAAAGTGATCTTGGTATAAGGGGGCGAAGGAAGGAGAGTAGTAAACAAACTCCACAAGTGCTACAAACAAATCAATTAACAACATTAAGAGAAAATAAAACAAGTTGTTCCACACAAACTTCAAAAACTACAACACCTAAAACCTCCACGTCTACAACAACAACACCTGAATTGACAACCCAAAAGTTAATACCTCCCATTAGTTTTGAACTAAATAATTCGAATACCGATGCAGAGCAGACTACCATGCGAGAATGGTTGAAGCCTTTGACTCAATCCGAAATCGAATATGAAGAAAAGAAACAGAAAGAAGGTAAAAAAAAATTTAAAGCTCAACAAGAGAAGTTAAGGAAGAAATCCAAATACAATAGCGGACGCATACAGCAATTAAATTGGATCGAAAATGAAATAAAAAGACTAGAATGTTTAAAACATCTACTTTTAAAAGACGAAACTTACGAAAAAAGTTCAACTTCGGTGTCTAGTCTTGAACACACCGCTCATGATGAAGTAAACATAACTAAGGACTCTACACAAACGAATAAATTATACGACACTGTGTTCTCAGATAAGTCTTCGATTTTAAGCGAAAGTGCCGAACGTTTAGTGCAAGAAATCGAAATTATATTGGAAGAATCGCATGAAGATGTTGTAAATTTTAAAGACAACATTAAACGTAATAAGGAAAGAAAAAAAGAAACAAAAATATTGTATGAAACTGGAACGAAAACTAAACCTAATAAAACTAAAGTCCGCACAATTAATGAGAACATTAATTACCATGAAGAACAACTGTTGAATGGCAAAGAATCAGAGAAAATTAATAGGCAACGACATCAAAGAGAAAAAATTGATACTCCAAGTACGATAAAAAGTGTGGAGTCAGAAAGTTTAAGAGATTTAGTACAGCAAAGAAAACGAGAATTTATGGAAGCATATAAAACAAAAAAAGAAAATCATTATGAAGCACTTAAGCAGCAACAAAAGAAAGACTTAAAATACCTAAACACACAACGAAAAATAAATGAAAAAATAGCAACAACCACAGACTCTCAACACTATTCACTGCCTCATACATTGCCAAGAAAATATGTTTCCAATGAAGCATCCTATGCCTATACAAAACCTCCCCTACCTTTGACTCCCACGGAAAGACTGGTGCAATTGAAACCTCATCAAGACCAGCGTGGGCATATTATTTACTGCACAACCGCCGCAGAGCAAAAAGAAACTGTCAAACCATTTCGTCAAGAAATTATTAATACCACTGCTGTAAACACAAATAATACCCTTACTACTGCCACGTCCTCTTCAGTGTTCTGTATGTCCTCCGAAGTGTCTGTTCCAATGGGATCACAAAGCATTTCTTCAACACCAACTACCACACATCAATATGATGATGTAGCAGTTGCGACAGGCATAACCGGAGTTGCAGTACAAACCTCAGACTCCATTATGCGCTCGAAACCCATATATGGACCAAAGCACTCTTTAACAACATTAAAAACTTATGCAGGCACCGCTTCGAGCACAGCAGCGTGTATACAAGTAAAACCTAAAGGAATTGCTTATGTTATCGAATTTGATGAGAATAAGCAAGCGACATCTAACTCGACCTCCAATACTGATATAAACTCTAACAATGTGCATTTAAAGTCATGTGGGAAATCCGAAAATTACCTTACTACAAATAAAACGAATAATATGCCAACTGAGCCACAGCTGACGTTACAGGAACATTTGGAAAAGAGCAATCCAAAGTTTTTGCAACACTCTAAAGAACGAAAAGCCATTCTTAATCAGTTGCAATCTATGCGGCAGGAACGCGATCGTCAATTAAGAGAAATTATTGAAAACACAAGTTGACTAAAATTAGTATGGTTAAGTATGTGTACGGGTGTATGTTTGTAGATGGATGAGAATAATCTCCCTTTGACTTAGAAAAGGTAATCTTGAGATAAAGGGAATGTAGGTATAAGATGATAATGAAACTTGAGACGTTAAATTAAGAGATTGGTAGGGTGACCAAGAACAAAGGGGGGTGGACTGTATTTTATTTTATACTTGCGTGTGGGATAACAACCAGGATGATAATGAGTGTTGACCAGGTTGATCTGCTCCAAGAGGTATCACTATGAAACCACAGAAGATGCAGGGACTGTAGACTAAGTAGTTCCAGAAATAAGTAGATTTAGCCGATTAGATTTAAATTCAAAGTTTTCAGTTTATTAAACAAATTTTGGTTAAAACTAAATTTATACGATATGATGAAAGGTGGTTAAATTTAGATGTTGGCTCTTTGGCGCTTGAAAAGTAAGTATAAAATTAAAAGGTGCGTTTACTAAGATGGTTGAAAAGTAAGTGAGTTAGAATACAATAATGACCAACCACGAAGGTTGGGTATAGAAAAAAGATGGCTATTTAACGAAGCGGCAAAAATGACAATTATAGATATTATTTTTTATCCGCGCAACAACATAAGTTAAAAGTTTGTTATTGCTACAATTCAGTGGCTTTTAAACTATATGATTATTAATTATGACATTCATTTAGCGACGGTTATAATTCAATTCTTTTGAAGCAATGCAATTTAATAAGAAATATAAAAAAATGAAATGGATAAAAATACAATTTGAAAGGCTACAATTTAGCAATACTTTGTGCTAGTTTAAACATGCCGCCACTCCTTGCAGCTATGCAACTGATGATGTGGTAGGGGTTGCGCATAAGACGGCTGCGAGAGAACGTATTGCCTCAGAGAGGAGTTGTTGGTTCGGTTGAACGGTGTTGGTTTTGGACTTCTGCTTTTTGATTTGTCTTTTACGTTTTCGGCCCTGGTGTTTTACCGGGCTGTCGTTGATGATTCGTTGACCAAGACGATTTCGAGCGGATTCAATGTGCTGAGGTCCTGGATGACGTTGGTCTGGATGAAGCAGTGTATGATGGGGCAACCCACATTTTCGGCAGTTATCTGGACTGTTGCAGTGTCGATCATCGTGGGTGCGGGCTAGGCAATTAAAACAATATTTGTTTCGTCGGACCACTTGGCTGCGTTTGATGAAGTTCATGGCAAGAAATCGTGTACAGAACCGGAGAGCGTGGAAACGGAAACACACCTGGCACTGGTGAATAGTTGGATTCCGTGGTGGCTGAGGACGTAAACTAGAATATAAATGAGAGCATAATAAGAAACAATGAAGATTTGGTAGGAAATTGGTAAGGAGAAGTATGATGATGAAATAATGAATAAGTTTAGTGCATCTACAGTGTGGAATGTGTTTCGTTGTCATAAGGCAGATGACACAGTTTTGTGATTGGACGGGTTAAAATTCCGGCAGCGGTACGTACATCAACCACGCGAACCTGTTGATCAGGCCCCTTGTGAACCGTTTCTATTCTGCCTAATCGCCATTCGTTGGGCGGCAGAATGTCATCGATTATTATTACGAAATCGCCAATCTGCAAATTAGGGACGGTCATTTTCCATTTGTATCTCTTTTGCAGAGATTTGAGGTAGTCGGTTTTCCATCGAAGCGCAAATTGGTGATGGATAGCCTTAAGTTTTTCCCACCGGTTTATTAGAGAGAGGTTTTCGGCGGATGGCTCAGGAATTGCCATAATGGGACCTCCGCGGAGGAAATGGCCGGGGGTTAGAACGGTTAAGTCCGACGGGTTTTCAGACAGAGTTGAGATCGGTCTGGAATTTAAGACTCCTTCAATTCTGACCAACACGGTGGCAAATTCCTCGAAACTAAAGCGGTAGGCGCCGGCAACTCGCTTTAAATGGAATTTAAAGCTTTTAACGGCTGCTTCCCACAAGCCGCCCATGTGAGGTGCGTGTGGGGGAATAAAGGACCATTCGAATCCATGGGTGACATATTTTTGAGCAATGTCATAGGAAACAATTTTCAGAAAAGAAGCAAATTCTTTACGAAAGGCGCGGCTTGCGCCCAGAAAATTGCGTCCATTATCGGAAGCAATTTTACGTGGGAGTCCGCGACGTCCAACAAACCTGGCAAAGGTGGCTTGAAAAGCAGCGGTCGACAGATTGGAACAAGCTTCGAGGTGAACTGCCCTGGTGGCAAAACACACAAATACGCATACATAAGCTTTGACTGTGGCTGAATTTCGGAGAGTTGTAGTCTTTAGTTCGAATGGTCCGGCGAAGTCGAGACCGGTCGTGTGAAAGGGGAATGAAAGGGTACAGCGATCAGATGGCAATGCAGCCATAATTTGTGAGCAAGCTTTTCTTTTGTAAATAATGCAAGGCTTGCAATATCGTATGATCTTGCGAATTCGCACTTTAAGACGCGGTATGTAGAATTCGGTTTGTACCATACGGCACATTAGTTGACACTCGCCGTGTATTAGAAAGTTATGTAAATGGGATAAGTATAAATTGCAAAATTGAGAATTGCTCGGTAGAATAACGGGATAACGCTCTTTGTAGGGCAATGAAGAATTTGCTAATCTTCCATTGACTCGTAGAATACTATTTTGATCCAAGAAAGGATTTAATGTGAAAAGAGGGCTATCTTTTGGTAAAGGTTCAGATTCGGTTAAAGCGGAATACTCGGTTGTATACCATTGCTTTTGGGCAAGCAATATTAATCTTGTTTTGACTGAATCGATTTCAGTGTGACGAAGATCGATAGTCTCGTAGAGTGGAGGAAAGTCAGGGTTAGCGAAAGTCGGCTTAAAACGTCGTATGTAGCGAAAAACATACGCCAAGACCCGTAACGCTCTGGGGTAAGACGAGAAATTGCTAAGAATATCACTTCGAGTGTTAGGGGCTAAGCCTTGATTGGCACCAATATGTAAATGGTGTGATAAAATTGTGTCAGGGTTTGTGTTTGCGGATGGTTTTAGAGACGAAATACGGCTGAGCTTGGTAGTAGTTAAGTTATTGCATTTTGGCCATTCAGAGGCTGGGTTGGTAAGCCACGCAGGCCCTTGCCACCAAAGACTATTGTTGAGCAGGTCTTGAGGTCTACAACCTCTGGACCCTAAATCAGCAGGATTAGCGTGTGTGGGTACATGCCGCCATTTAGCATTCGGTAGAAGTTGATGTATTTGCGAGACACGGTTAGAGACATAGATTTCCTTCCATGTTGCTGGAGGCTTGGCTAGCCATCCTAGCACAATAGATGAATCACACCAGAGAATGATTTCGTAATTTTGCAAATTTAAGGAAGTTATAGTGTGAGCTGTGAGTTTAGCTAACAGTAAGGCACCTGATAACTCTAACCTTGGTAGTGTGATAGCTGCTAGGGGAGCAACTTTGCTTTTAGAAACTAGTAAGTTAGAAAGTACGGTAGAAGAGGTTTGCACTCGAATATATACAGCTGCACAGTACGCCATTTTAGAGGCGTCACAGAATCCGTGAACTTGGATTTTGTCAGCGGGAGTGAATTGTATCCAACGCGGAATCTGGATTTTTTCGACGTAGGGCATATCTCGAATGAGTTCGTTCCAGCTTCGGAGGGAATCCTCACTTACAGACTCATCCCAATCGATTTTTTCAAGCCAAAGGTGTTGTATTAATATTTTTCCTTTGATCACTACAGGGGAAAGCCAGCCGGCGGGATCAAATAATTTGGCAACCGCAGATAATATTTTACGTTTAGTAACGTTCGTGACCTCAGGGATAGGTTCGAAGGAGTAGGAGAAGTAATCTGTGAGTGCATTCCACCGTATACCGAGAGTTTTGGTGGCACTTGAATCATAAAATTTAAGGAAATCGGCATCATACAAGTCTTCTTGTGGAATAGATTCTAATAATCGAGAGTCATTAGATGCGATTTTTTTTACTAGAAAACCAGCTGAACCGAGGGATCGAATCAGCTGCTGTTGAGCTTCTGCGGCACTATCGAGAGAGTGTCCTCCCGCCAGAATATCGTCAACATAGGTTTCCTTACGTAGGATTTGAGATGCTTTTGGGAATATATTTTGATTATCAAAGGCTAACTGTAACAGAGTTCGTATTGCCAAGAAGGGCGCGCAATTAATACCAAAGGTTACGGTTTTGAGCTGATAATCTTTGGTAGCCTCCCGGGGGGACTTTTGAAATAGAATCCTCTGATAGGGCCGGTCGCGAGGATCTATGAGGATTTGTCTATACATTTTTTGGATGTCTCCGCTAAAGACATATCTGTAAAACCGCCAATTTAATATCACAGTGACTAAGTCTGCTTGTAAAGTAGGACCTGTGTATAGTACGTCGTTAAGTGAGAGACCAGATTTTGTTTTGCGAGATGCGTTAAAAACTACACGAACTTTTGTAGTTTTATGATCTGGACGAACGACTGCGTGATGCGGAAGATAAAAGGAATTACACTTATTCTCTGAGACATATTCTATTGCGGTAGTTGGTTCCATATGATCAAGTGTTATATATTCTTTGAGCACTTCGTTATATTGTGAATAGAGCTGGGGATTTTTAGCGAGAGTTTGCTCCATTCGTACGTATTGGCTTAGAGCTATAAATCTGGACGTACCAAGATATTTTGTCTCAGGAAATTCCTTTTTAAATGGTAGTCGTACCATATAACGACCGTCCGAAAGACGTTTTGTCGTTTGCGTATAAAATTCTTCACAATATTGATCTTCGGAAGAAATCGGGTGAGATGTTGGAATTTCTTCCTGTTCCCAAAATTGCCGTAGCAGATTGTCAAGATTTGAATGCTCTGGAGGGGTTAAGTGAGCGGAACATGAAAATATCGGCTGCGTTGGGATAGGTCCGCTAAGAACCCAGCCGAAAATTGTGTTATAGGCTGAAGCAGAGCCACAAACATCTCGTTTTATGCCTTCGAGATTTATATGGCGCTCGCTGTCATTGCCTAAAATGAGATCAATTGCAGAGGAAATATTGAAATATGGATCAGCGAGATCAATGTCTGAAAGTCCAGACGTAGAGGCAATATTGAAAGAAGTAGCAGGTATTTTATTTGTAACTTTGGGAAGTACTATCGCTGATATTTGAAGTCGGAAATTTTGTTTTTGGGACACAAGAGTTATGTCACACTCTTTATCAGCGGTTTGGCTTTGACCGCCAACTCCGATAATTTCGACTTTGGATTTTCTAAAGGGAAGATTTAACCTTGCTCGAATTTTTTCAGAAAGAAAAGTTCTTTCTGAGCCTGGGTCTATGAGTGCACGAATTGTGAAACACTCTCCCCTACTTTCGATTTGAACGAGGGCTGTTCTTAAAAGAATATTAGTATGACTTGCCGCATAGTTAGAATAAGTATGCGCTTTTGCCGCCTTTGATGTAGACGGTTGTATTGACAATTCATGAGATTGTGGGGCTTGAGATTGATTATTAGAATTTTGATTGTGGGAAATGTTATTGTTGTTGTTCAAAGTGTGATTACCGGTTTTCCTAGCGATCTTGTTTGGACTCATGTGAAGCAGAGTATGATGTGACTTCCCACAATTTAGACACGTGTTTTTGCTTTTGCAATTCGCTTTATTATGAGCCATTGAGAGACAATTATTGCAAAATTGGTTCTTGAAAACGAAATCGACTCGTTCTTGTATTGAAAATTCACGGAATTTGGGACATGCTCTTAAACTGTGATTTTCATTGCAAATTTTACAGCTTATGTTAAGTTTTTCTTGCGAAGCATAAGTTTGAATTCGGGGTTGGGGTTTGGATTCTTTTGAAAATGAAGTTTTTGTTAGTTTTATTGTAGAAATGCGTTCTACTACTTCGCATCTTCTGAGAAGGAAATTGCTCAGTTGTTCCCATGTTGGTAAGTTTCTGCATGCGTTTAGAGACTGTTCCCATTGAGCAAGGGTTTCATGCGGTAGTTTTGAATAAACTAAATTAACCAATATGGGATCCCAACCCTCCGATGCTACTCCGAACGAATGCAACATGGATAAACAGTCAGAGACAGAACTATGGATTCTTTGTAGGGATTCACTATCTTCGACAACTGCAACAGGAATGTTGAAAAGATTTCTTATTTGGTTGTCTACCAGAACCCTTATATTTTCATATCGGGACTTTAGAGCTTGCCACGCAAGATTGAAATTATCTTCGGTCAGGGGAAATCTATTCACAATTTGTCCGGCTGTTCCTGTTGTCTTGTTGCGGAGATGATATAACTTTTCCGCGAATGTCAATCTTGGGTGATTGATATAGACCGCTGTGAACATGTCACGAAAAGCAGGCCATTCCTCATAACTTCCTGAGAAAGTTTGAGTATCGCACGGAGGTAGTTTAAGGCATGTATTAAATGTTTCTTGTGGAATATTGGGAATCATGGAGGTTGTACTCGTACGAGGGTTAATGCTTTCCCTTTGCGGTTTCACAAGATCAAGAAGCTTTGAGATTGTTAAGTAATACATCTCGACACATGCGTCATATTGTTCTTGGGCTGTGATCTTAATTTCCTCGCACTGATCGGAAAGCATTAAATCCTCGTATGATTTTTCCACTTTATTCCAGCGACTATCAATATCTTTCATCTTGAGATCCACAAGAGCCTCGGATTGGGCTGAAGAATCTTGTGCGTCGCTTCTTTTGCAAAATGCAATTAAATTTTTTGAGTCGAATGTAAATCTGTCTTGTGGTGAAGCCATTTTGAGGGTAGAAATGTAAGTTTGTATAAGGGAAAATCACGGGTTGAAACTATTTAAAAGTTTTTCTAAATTTGACTATTATGTATTTCCAATTAAGATGAATATTTCCACCTTTGGAATAAGCTAGAAGCGTATTTGTTATGATGTTAAGCAATTTTTCAAACAGGTACGTTTCGGTTGTCTTTTCTAGGTTAAAATGTAGAATCTTATGCTATTTGATTTAGGATCAATAATGTGTTTACTTATGGGTGAAATTTATAGCGCTGCGCAATTAATTGTAAATTGAAATGTGTAATATGTTTTTTATGTAACAAATTATAAAGTATTATCAACGAAAATATGGAGAATTTTCAAAATTGTAGATTGAAAATCTATTTTATTTAATTTTATGTATTCAAAGAAAATTCTAAGCGTTTCACAACCGATATAGATCGAAATCGGTAATGTTTTTCTTTTATTGATAAAGAGAAAATAATCAACGGTTTAAATTTAAGATTGGAAATCTTTAATATTTTCTTTTATGGACGAAAAGAAAATAATCAGCGTTTTGAAATAATAAAGATTGGAAATCTTTAATATTTTCTTTTTTGGATAAAAGAAAATAATTAGCGTTTTTGAAAAAATAAAGATTGGATATCTTTAATATTTTCTTTTATGGACGAAAAGAAAATAATTAGCGGTTTGAAAAATAAAGATTGGAAATCTTTAATATTTTCTTTTTTGGATAAAAGAAAATAATTAGCGTTTTTGAAAAAATAAAGATTGGATATCTGTAATATTTTCTTTTTACGGATGAAAAGAAAATAATTAGCGGTTTGAAAAATAAAGATTGGAAATCTTTAATATTTTCTTTTTTGGATAAAAGAAAATAATTAGCGTTTTTGAAAAAATAAAGATTGGATATCTTTAATATTTTCTTTTTACGGATGAAAAGAAAATAATTAGCGGTTTGAAAAATAAAGATTGGAAATCTTTAATATTTTCTTTTTTGGATAAAAGAAAATAATTAGCGTTTTTGAAAAAATAAAGATTGGATATCTTTAATATTTTCTTTTATGGATGAAAAGAAAATAATTAGCGGTTTGAAAAATAAAGATTGGAAATCTTTAATATTTTCTTTTTTGAATAAAAAGAAAATAATTTGCGTTATTAGCATAAATTTTGTCGAACATGGCTTGGACTTCTTATTCGCAAACCTCTTTAGATGATATTGAATAGTAAATGCGTAAATGGCTGGAATTTTAATTCCTAAAGCCAGGCTGACTTTTTATTAGTTAAAGTATTGTAATTTAGATTTAAAATATTTTTAGAGCCAAATTAAAAAGTATTTGGAATTTTAATTCCCTGCAAGTTGCTAATTATAAAGAACTGAGTTTTTATCTATTTTGTTACATAGATAGTATTTAATTAGGCGTTCGAGTGTAAACTCTGTTATTCGTAAAATATAAATGAATTTTTATTCTCAGACTGATGTTTATTTAAACTTTTGTTATTAAAATTTTATTAATTTTTGTTAACGTTGTTAGTCAGTTTGATAATGATGTTTACTGTTTACTTCAAATTAGACCTTAATTTATCAACTTGAAAAAGCGAAATTTGCCTCAGATTTTTGAGTGTTTGTACCCACTGTTTAGTTCAACATACGATGAGACATTGATTTTTGTTTTAGTAGAAATACGAAGAACAAATAATTTTATTTTAATACATATTATTTTATTGAAATATTTTTGGTTCTATAAAATTGTTTTCAAACAGTTTTTTAACTTGAGTTGAGCTTATGTTTTGAAAATATTTGGTTTAATTTTAACAAAATTTGATGTGCATTTTTTGCATCCGAACCCACTGTTCAATAGGTTTTTAATGTAAATATGATTTTTTCTGTATGTTCGTTAGTTTATAAGCAACACAATATTTAATTTGAATCGATCCAATTTCATAGTCTTCGATTCAAATTAATAAATAAGCTAATTGTTTAATATTTCCCGATTATAGGGTAAAATATGATTTAGTCAATATAAAAAATGTTGATGTTGTAATATTTTTCATTAAAGGAATTTTGTTGAAATTTTCCATATAATTATCCCAGTGTGTTTTAAATAAAAGAAAATGTGTGTTTGAATATGTGAGTTAATAATTGTATGTATGTTAAGCGGTATGTATTGTGTGCATGAAATGTTAATGTTAAAGAGGTGTGTATTGTGTTTTTTAAAAAGAGAAATGTGAAATGTGTTAAAGAGAAGTGTGTTGTCTTTTTTTAAGAGACAATGTGAGATAGATGTTTTATAATGAATAAAATAGGGGTGGAATGTGATTAAGAGTTGTGTGTTATATGAAAAATGAACACGATGTACTCACATTTAAATTGTTATGAAGAGCGTATCCAAATGTTTTCTCTTTATCTACGATATAACGCAGAATGTTGTTTCACACTTGTTTCTTTGACTCTCTTTTTTTTCACTATTAAATTCGAATTTTGATTTCTTCTTTTTTAACCTTGAACTGCCACCAATTCTAGCAAAAAAAAGTGTGACTATGAAAATGCAGTTAAAATGAGTAACGGTTTACTCCGTTATTTCTCTTTGTTGTTGTTTTATTTGGTGACTATATTTTTAAGCACTTTTTTATACGTTTAAATTTTTAACTTTAAAACTTTGCAAAGACGTTTTTTTTCTTAAAATTTGTTGCTGTTTTTTCTTTTCACTTGATGAAACTAACGTACATATATGTATGTATGTACGTATGTATAGATATGTATGCAATGCTTACTTTGTTTTTGAATTAATAAAAAGTGTTTAAAATTTGGAAGTTTGTGAGGGTACGTCGTATATACATATGTACGTGTGTATGTATGTATATACTTGTGCAATTACGTTTGCTTAACGCCAAAATGAAAAATGCTTGACCAATGTGTTTTTGTTAAAACGTTTAAACCTTTTTTACTTTTTCACTTAGATAGGTAGGTATTAACTTTAAGTTAGATTATTTTGATTTTCTTAATACATAGGTATCAAATTATATTTTATTTATTTTTAAAATTGCTATTTTTTGTCTTCACTTTTTTTATATTTCACTTACTCACTCACTTTTGGTTTTTTGCTTTTACCATTGTCCCGATTTTATTAATTTCTTCTGTACGGCTCGCGATCTACTTGCTTACTGTAGAAGATGTTGTTTAATTTGTTGAGTTGATGCTCTCTTTGTTAGTGTTTAGGTGACCAGCTTTCGTCGGCGAAGGACCATGACTAAAATTAGTATGGTTAAGTATGTGTACGGGTGTATGTTTGTAGATGGATGAGAATAATCTCCCTTTGACTTAGAAAAGGTAATCTTGAGATAAAGGGAATGTAGGTATAAGATGATAATGAAACTTGAGACGTTAAATTAAGAGATTGGTAGGGTGACCAAGAACAAAGGGGGGTGGACTGTATTTTATTTTATACTTGCGTGTGGGATAACAACCAGGATGATAATGAGTGTTGACCAGGTTGATCTGCTCCAAGAGGTATCACTATGAAACCACAGAAGATGCAGGGACTGTAGACTAAGTAGTTCCAGAAATAAGTAGATTTAGCCGATTAGATTTAAATTCAAAGTTTTCAGTTTATTAAACAAATTTTGGTTAAAACTAAATTTATACGATATGATGAAAGGTGGTTAAATTTAGATGTTGGCTCTTTGGCGCTTGAAAAGTAAGTATAAAATTAAAAGGTGCGTTTACTAAGATGGTTGAAAAGTAAGTGAGTTAGAATACAATAATGACCAACCACGAAGGTTGGGTATAGAAAAAAGATGGCTATTTAACGAAGCGGCAAAAATGACAATTATAGATATTATTTTTTATCCGCGCAACAACATAAGTTAAAAGTTTGTTATTGCTACAATTCAGTGGCTTTTAAACTATATGATTATTAATTATGACATTCATTTAGCGACGGTTATAATTCAATTCTTTTGAAGCAATGCAATTTAATAAGAAATATAAAAAAATGAAATGGATAAAAATACAATTTGAAAGGCTACAATTTAGCAATACTTTGTGCTAGTTTAAACACAAGTTTTAATTCATTAGACAGACGTTTAAAATATTTACCACCACCACCGATACGTAAGTTTTATTAAAGACAATTTTAAATATTTAAAGTATTAAATATTATAGTAGAATCATTGTAAATTCTTTTATAGAGAAAGTACGTATTTTGAACACCAAAGAAATGAAAGCTCTAACCAATAAACGGTTTGCCAGTTTACCCGAAGTTTTAGCCAAACACGAACGTGAAATTGAAGAGAAAAAACGTCGAAGTAATCGTATTCTAAGAGATGTTTTTAATAAGGTATGTAAAGAATTTTCAAGTTGAATGCGGAGAATCTCCCAGCCAACTCTGCAAACAAAACAAAAATTTTAAAGGTTTAATAATAATTTTTTTACCTTCCCAATTCCAAGTGCTTAAAATTGAACTGGAAATAACCTTGAGTTCCAAAGTATTTTTAAATGCTATTCAAGTTTCAAAATTTTTTACTAATATTCACTTGATTTCAAATTCCCATTTTACTGGAGAATGCTATTGAAATAAAGTGTAACAAGAATATTTATTAACCCTTCAAACTCGACATTGACTACCAACTGGTTTGCACTTGATGCCCAGCAAAATTGCTTATTGAGCTTATAACAAATTAAGAAATGTTGCCCTTTTGTATTTTTTTTTATTTTTTGTTTTTAAATAAAAGTTGTTGGCTAACTATTCATAATTATATTGCCAGAGTATCACACAATTTTATAGCCTCCTCTTAAAGACATCGGTCGATCTAAACCTTCGTACAGGAAGGCGAGAACTTTAAGAATCCTCTCTAAAGTATTTTGGTCTCCACCAGTATTTGGTGCATTGTTTGAGTGCCCCTGTAGGCTAACTGGAAGTGAGCTAGTCTATCGGCGCCGTGGTTGCGGGATCGATTCCCGCCAGAGACTCTGGTTGCTGCAGACAAGCGTAAAGCTTCGCGTGATTAGCTTAGGGAATTAGAAAACATCGAGTTTTTTATGGAACTCCTCCAGAAAAAACTTTAAAAATGTAAAGTTAAAAACTATTTGAAATGGTTACACTGTGCTCGAAATTGACACTTTTTTTAGACAAGCCGGACACATGGCGTCTTAGCATAATTCGGGTACGTTGAATGCAATGGTGCCCACCGTTTTTTTAAGCCAGCTCTTGTTTTCGAGATATACCGTTATTTCGAAAACGGAGGAGATTGCACAACATAGGCCCCTATTATGAGTTACATTCGATAAACGATTTTCGCTGGCTATCGAACATCGACTATGGAATGTTAATTTGGTATTATGAGTTGGCAGCACTGTCGAAAATTTCGTTGTGCATCGAATTTTTCAACGAAAACAAATTTGCTTTCGACGGTGCTAATAAATGTAAAAAACTTGTTGAAAATTTAACTATTTGTAAATTTTTTTGTGTTCGTATACCAAATACCATATTCTTTATCAGTTTTGTTCATTTTATGCAAGTCCAACGTCGTAAACAGCAATTGGGAACGCTAATATTCCCTATGGAACAAAATTCTTTTTTGACCAAATGATTTGCAGCAAAGTTCAGCATGTAAGAAAGTGGGATGAAACCCCACTGAAGCTAAATTATTTGAAAACAAGCATAAATCCGCCGTGGTCACGTTTAACTTTAGTTTTATTTTTTAAATTTGTAAACAAAAATTTTTTATTTTAAGTGGCAGCTAATCGAAAATGTACTACTGTGAATTAACAAAATCACAATAGTAAATTTTTATCGAATGCGCGCCATAATACCAAATGAAAATTCGTTCGATCAGCTAATTCGACTGCTGTCGAAAATCGAATTTAGTTCATAATAGGCGTAATATATTCGCGTAACTCAAAAACGGATTAGTTTATTAAAATTACTAAAAAACTGTAAATCCGCAATACAATTTCCTTTTTTTAATATGAGCCGGTCATACATTTTATCCCCCTAGGAGTGATTCCTTGGCAGTTATGCGGCTTTTTCTTCAATATATACCTAATCTGTATTGACTATTTTTTTATGGGAGCCCCCTTAAGGAATGGAGATAGCGGGTAGGTGTCAGAAATAAGTGATTGTGATGAAAAATAAGGTAGGGTTGGTTATACATATGACCCATCTAGGATCATCCTAGGCACTGCAGCAGCCAAATTTAAGAATTTTAACCAAACATATATGGCGGTTTAATAAAATTTTTAAAAAACGCCATGTGCCCTGCTCGCTTGTCTAATTTTGCAACTAGCAAAAACTGTAACTCGGTGAAGTTATACTACACGATGCCATTAGGCAATATGAGATGAATGGTTAAATGCACAAAAAGCAGATAAACAAAGTCGGCCTGTTTACCTTTAAAAAATAACGAAAAAGAGTGCGCCGTTCTAGATGGCTACTACTCCTAGTATGACCTCCACTAGTTTGAGAGGTGAAGGTATCCATACCGTGACTACCAACCACAGTGGCAACTCAGACGCAAGTCCAATCTGGCTTCAGAAGAAGCGCTGCCACATATACCAATCAGGGCCACCAAAAACTTTTTTTCATTGCGACAACTGACAGTTTTAACACCTTTTGTCCAGTCAGCCCCTTTGAACGCTACTTCGCCCGGGCCTTCCTTTCCTACTGAAGATTTCGTCGAGAAGTTTTTTCTCTAGCATCTTTCATCTCTCGACACTGATTCTACCATCGGGATCCGTTCGATCGATGACAGCCGCCAGAATACCGTCCTTACTCGACGCCTAAGTTTTTTCGACGTGGAGGATTGGAGCCATTCCTCTGAATAGTCTCCTTGCGGGAATTCTTAAAAAGGCAAACCGCAGCCTGACCAATCCTCTTAGCCACCGGGGATTTTTGATCATCACCAAACCTCACTCTATTAACTCCCCCTTTGTTGAGGTCCTTACCAATATTATGCCGGTGATCACCCGATTTCCTTGCAGATGTGGACTGATTTGCCCCGGTAACAATTCCTTTAGTGATTCCTTTTTGGGAGTCACTGTCGGAAATTATTAAGACATTTCCAGTCCTCATCGCGCGGCTAGTAGTGGGTAATTCATTCCCAGGCTTAGCGCCCTTAATCGTAACATACTTTCACCATTAAAAATGATTTGGTTGTTTTTACCAGCCAAAAGGTTCGGTTTATTTTCGCTAAAAATTAATTTTATAAAAAATGGCATTGTACAATAAGTAGCTCATTGTTTTTCATCATTTTCTGCTTTTATCAGATTGTGCGAAACATATGAAAACAGATATGTTACTCTCATTCTCGTTTTATCCACTCACATCTAATTTGCTACAAATAATAACAATATCAACTTATATCAGAAACACTAGACCACTCATCAATACGCACTTACTTTAGTAAACACACAGAAACTTGTTCCTGCAAAGCGTAAAATATGCAAAAATCTTCATTGGTCGCACAAGGAAAAACATGCAATTGCATATTTTCGGTTTACCTGGTAATTACATACTATTTATCAGCTAAGTTTTCAAATGACTATCAAGCCTTTAATTTTTTTTTTTTTTTTTTAATTTTATGTGTTTGCTGGGACATGGTTCTTAATAAAGTTTTTTATGTTTATGATTTTTAGTGAATTTCCTAATAATTATCTTTTTCTCTTATAGCGTCTACAAAAGCGCGTTCGCAGTGGTAAATTATCATTAAATCACAGCAGAACTGTAATTTAATTGTTGGACACAGTTGCATAATTTTATATATTTTTAAAAAAATTTATACGTCGTAAGTAGTTTACATTGTTCTCGAACAAATTTATTTTTATATAAATATGTATTTTTGAAATTTGTTAAGCATCCAAGTTGTTAAATAAAACAATTGAATTGTGCTTGAAATTCAAAATTGTTTTCTAATAAAGAAAATAAACTTTTACTCATTGTTTTGTATTCTTTTTTATAATAACACAGGCCAACAAATTTTAAATCAGGTATACTTTATACTTTTCAGGTTTTCGCAATATCTTCGCTTAAAGTTTAAAAACACACGTTTTTCGCCATATTCGAGACGTTATAATTGCGCGAATTTATATTTATTTATAAAAGTCCGAATTTACACGTTATTACCCTTTTGCATTAATATAAAAACTATTTAATTATAATACAAGTAGAAAGGCGCGGATTAGGATTTTTTTATTTTAGATACGGGTTCTTCCGAGAATTTTCTTAAAATTTTATGCAGATTACGTTTTTGCTATACGATTTTTCATTTTTTTTTTTTTTTTCATCAATACAAATTAACCCGGCCTAATGTATTTATATACATACATAACAATTACTGTCAGCATATTTATCTGTAATCAATTAGCCATAAGTGGCTGCAAGATTATTAAAAAATAAAATAAAAAAAACCTTGTTTTGGAACTTTTTTGGCACACCATTTATCTCTTAAACCAATGAAAATAGAAATAAAAATTACATTAATACCCCGGTTTCTGTCGCTCCGTAAATTTGTACTGATTTTCATTTAATTGGTTCCGAAATTTATAATTTTAGCTGAAAAAAATAAATCTTGACTTCATAGACTTAAAGAATTGGCTCAATTTTTTTCATTAAAGGACTTCTCGTTTATGTAAACTGTTAATGTTGTAACGATGTTGCGGTTCAAACAAATTTTTTAATTTTATCAGCGCCTCTGGAACAACAAATGGATTTTATGGTAGAAGGGGTTTCTTCCAATATCAAAAGCCTTTTTCCTGATATTTAACGAAAAATCCAGTTGCTTGTTTGTTCTTTCTTGACTCATTGTTGCAAAATAATTAGATTTAAGTTCACTTCAGCAAATGTAATTTGAAACTACTAACGACCTTCAACTTGCAACCAGAAGACAACCTTCACATACATATTTGAATTAAGGCCCAACTATTATAATATGCTTAAGTTGGCTTAAGCAATTGTGCGAATCCATGTGTCGAACCATATTGAACTTAAGAAAACTTTTTGGTTAATTTTATGAAACTGGCATTTAATTAAGCAAGCTGCGAAACAAATCACACTTTCCGTACGGAATAAAATATTTTGGATTTTATTTTTGTTTTTTTAATTTTTGACAGTAGCTTAAGCCAGCTTATGCATAGTTGGGCCTTTACACTTAAACGGGAAACCTCCATACAAGCTTTGTTGTTTTAGCTTTATCAGGCATGTCACAGAAACAAATTTATTGTGTGCCATACCTGTATACAAGCATTTTTATGTTAACAACGCAAATCAAAGCACTAACGACGCAAGTGAAACAAAAACGACACAACTTCGAAGTCACAGAAATTTTAAAAACGCGCAAGCTGGAGCGTTGTTGTATATTACATTCGTTACTTATCTAAAAAATACAAATATCAATTTGGTACTTTTTCGAAATTCGTTTAAGGGGTGAAAATCATACCTATTTTTGGTACTTTTTAAATTTCTTTCTTTTACTTTTCCATTCTACATGTGGCACTTTTTGAATTTTCTAAAATATTAAACTTAGAAACATAAATAGGTGCATGAACCTGAGTGAATGAGAACCTATAAGATGAAAATTTTTGGTATGTATTTTTGGTATTCTTAAAACGAAGAAACATAAACTTTTTCATATAAATATATCCACAAAAGAAAGGGAGACGCTTACAAAGTGGAGGAATTGCTAGTTTAATATAATAACTGCTAGTTTTATATAAATTTGTATATGTTTTTAATCATTGTAATAAATAAACTTTTATTGTTTACTTTAGTAGTAGCTTTATTAACATATCGTTTATATTTTATTAGTTTTATTAAAATTGCTCAATAAATTAATATTTTATTTAAATACAATAAAATAATATATTATTTAATTTTTAATAATAATTGATATTGTATGTATATAATTTAAAGGATTTAACACATACACATAGATTTTTCTAATAACATTTGCAAAAATCAAAAATTCAAAACATATTTATTATTATTTAATAAATATTTGTTGCAGAAGCTTTAATTTTAATTTTTTCCATTAAACTATTTAACAATTTTTATCGTTTTCATTTCGTTTTACTTTTATACATACATAAGTATATCGTGTAACTTTTAACAATGCTTTACAATTTCGGGTGTTTGGTGTCTTTTTATTTGCGAGAGGAATGAGTGCTTTTGAAAATTGGAAAGTGTTGGAGCAAATAATATGGTTATCATAGCATAGTTTTATAATATAATAAAAATTAAAAGCACTATTCGTTGAATGTATATACGCGCTACTTGAACTTATAAACTAATAATTGAATATCTTAAAACACCACGCAGCATCTAGTTTACAATAATATGTTTTAAAATACTATCGTGTAGCGACAATAAATTACTTTTATATAGTTCTGAACAGAATATTTATGGAATGTCTAACAAGAGGGGTTGTTTGAAGTTAAAAGACATAAATTAAATCATTTTCTAGCTAAATTTATTTAAACAGAAAGTATGTCGAGAATAAATTTCCACACGCACCAACTGAGATCATTTCAATATTGAAGTGTTTTCAATATATTTTTATTTTTTTTTTTATTTTATACTTAATGTTTCTGCATTAAGTAACCAATATCATAATAATGAATCTCTAATGAGGCGAGTGTTTAATAAATTTAAATTAATATAGGTATTAAATTGATTTATTAAAACTTTAAAAAAAATTAAGTTTCATAGATGCATATCCATTATTTGAAGCACATCCTATTGGTTTTTAATTCTAACCATTTTACGTTTTAAAGCTCAACTTATAAAACCAAAAAGTATTATTTAAATTGCAATTTTTTTTTTCTTTGTGGCTACAGTGATGTTAGATGTTTTTTTCGAATAATCGTCAAAATTTAAAAAAAAAATCGTCATAATCGTCATTAGTTTTGAAAAAAACCGTCAAAAAATCGTCATATAAAAACATCGTTTTTTTATCAACACGGATCAATTGCTTTATTAAAACATAAAAACATATTAAGTATAAAATGATACAAAACCAAAAAAAAATAAAATTTTTAATACTTATAAATTCAAATATAATACATATTAACATTTAAAGTAAACTTTACATACATACATACATACATTTGTATTTGACGAACTCTATAAATATATATTAGAATTATGATTTCTTACAATATTATTGGAAATGTTTACATTGTAACATTCTGAAGAGTTATTTTTTAAAAAATCTTTTGAAAGCAAAATTCCTTCCAGAGTTTTTGTTTCTAACCGATTTCTAATCTTAGTTTTGTTAAGATTTATTTGGCTAAATATTCTTTCAACATTAGCTGATGAATTTGGTAGGGCCATTAAATTATTCACTAGCTCACATACATTGGGAAATGCTGGTTTATTATTAGGTAACTTTATTGTATTAACTTGTTTCCAAAACATGTTTATATTTAGGGAGCTTTCATCAAAATGAACAAACCTTAGTTCTCTTAGTTCATTTTCTATGACTTGATACTTATCTTTGGACACCAAATTGGGAAAGCTATTCAATAAGGGAATAATATTAAAATTTTTATTTAAAATCATCAAGGGTGAAATTAACTTTAAGTTTTGCATCAACGTGTCGTCAAAATCAAATCTTTTTTTAGTTGATTACATAATTCAATATAAAAAGATACACAATTATCAACAAATTCATTATAATTTCTACTATCAACTTTACAATGTGATATCTTTTCTTTAACATATACACCAAGGTATATTTCATCGCTTTTAAGATGATTTTTATATTCTACAAAATTAATTTGATTTAAACTGCAGTTAGTTATACAATCCTCTTTAACAAAATTGATTAAGATATTTTTAAAAAGTTTTGTAATTTCTGTATGTATATTGTGAATTTGAATATCTTCGCTTTGAAAAACTTTGTTTATATTATTAATGAAATTTAGAACATATTTTAAAAAACAAAAATAAAGTTCGTTAATACAATTTAAGTTCAATAATATATCTTTTGCATTATCAATATCATCGATATTGGCAGCAAAAGAAAAATATATTTTTAGTGGCTTATATAATTCCAAAATTCTTGCAACGACTGACTCTAACGAAAGCCACCTTGTTTGGGATGGATGAAGCATCTTTTTTGGCTTGATTTCTAATAAAGATTGTATGACTAAAAATTGATTATTTCGTTTTGGACTATTGTTAATATAATTATAAATGTTTCTTGCAAGAGATTCAACTTTTGAAGGTAGTTTTAAACAAGCATAAGAAGAACATAGAGCAAGAGAATGGCATATGCATTTAAATACTACCAAATAAGGTATTTCGTTCTTAAACAATTTTGCTACAGACTGGTTTTTTCCAGTCATGTTATTTGCTCCATCGGCAGCAAAACCAATCATGTTTTTCTTAAAATCAATTTGATGTTCTTTAAGATAGTCAGTAATACAATTATATAACGATAATGCGTCACAATTTGTTACCTGAATAAGTCCAAAGAAAGTCTTTTACTTCAAAATTTAAGGCAATTCTCATTACTATACATAAATGCTTTATGTTGCTTATGTCTGTGAATTCGTCCACGCAGATAGAGAACTTATTTGTACGCATAAATTCACAAATTACTATAAGTTGTTCTGTTCCAATTACTTTTTTAATAATTTGTGTTGATTTACATCTTCCCATGGATAAACTTTGAACGATATGTGAGTCTGAGAAACAGCTTTTCATTAGTTTTGTTAAGTGATCCACAGATGAAAAAGCAACATTGTGTTCAGCCAAAAATAAAGCAATTTTTATTTCTGCTTCTTTCACTTTAATTTTTGGATCGATATAAACAGATGAAATAGTTGGCTGTTTTGGGTCTTTAGTGGCACTTAAATGTTTCTTGGAAACTGCATGTCTTAAAAGGTCTGACCTTCCTGATGAAACCTTCAAGTTGCTAAAACAAATCTTGCACTTTACTAATGAATTGTCCACCATAACCCAACTGAATTCTTCCATCCACTCTTTTCTTATTTTTCTTTTCTTTTTTGGTAAAATCTATAGAATAACTTTTGTATAAATACGTTTAATAATTTATATGCAAAATAAGTTGTACCTTTTCTAAACTGTCCTCCTCATTAACGCGAACAATATCATCTTCATATTGTTCACTATCGGTTAGATTTGAATCTGAAAAAAACAATAATACATTATTATTCCCATATTGCATACAAACTTATTAATCATATCTATGTATATAAGTTAAAAATCATTTACCTTTTCTTTGAAAATAGCGTTCCATAATCTTTTTATTTAGAAGAAAGTTTTTCAATGGTAATATTTTACTCTTTTTTATATATATTCAAAAATCTGTAATTTACTTCCAGAAAGTTATTAATTTTTCAAATTTTGTTCTTTCATTTATTGTATTTCACAGTTATAATTTTACAAAAACAATAATACGAAAACGGTTTGCGTATAGTAGTCTCTTTCTGCTCTTAGTGCTTGATGAACTTATATTAATATATTTGCCTATACATATACAAACTAAGAAAAAATCTACTTGCCAGATTGAAGTGTTATAAAATTGATGCCAGTTTAAAGTAAATCTGTTGACGGTATGAAATCGTCAAAACTTAAGTGACCCTACATTAAAAATCGTCAATCGTCATTTTGGTAAATTCATCGAAAAAAATCGTCAAAATGACGTAAAATCGTCACATCTAACATCCCTGTGTGGCTATTTAAATTTTTGTGGTGAGTATATGCGTGTAGTAAGTTTTTAATAATTAACTTTTGTTTTTATAATAAATAACGTTTCTTTTTCTTGGATATTTTTCCATTAATTATTTGGTTAAGTTTGGAATAATTTGTTTGTCTTTCAACTTAGAATAATGTCAATAGATACTTTTGTTTATGTATTTAGAAAACCACGTTGAGCTCAACAATGGACATGTTCAAACTGTTGCGAAGTAGTTAGTGTTTGCCCACCATATCTAAACCGCCTTCTTCCTCCATTTTTGAAAGAAATTTGATAGCACGATGATGAGGTTCTGTTTGACGCGCCATATCAATAAGGGCCAACAGTTTCTTAATGCCAATAAAGACACTGAAAACAAAAAAAAAATAGTTAAAAATAATTTTTAATTAAAAAATAATAAAAAAATATTGTACACATTATTTATATTTCAATTCAATTCAATTCAATTTATTGCAGGTAATATAAAAGCCTCATTAGGCCAATAAACTATATTACAAAGAAATATACCTGAATTAATACTAAAATATTTAAATTAGAATATAACTAAAATCCCTAGGTCCCAAACCAAAATAAAAATCAATGTACATATATATGTACAGTGTACATTGTACACATATACATATATATATACAAAGGTAGAATTAAATAAGAAAATATAAAAAGACAATATAAAAAGACAATTGATCCCAAAATATATGCAAGCAACCTCACGTTTTAAATGAAATACAATGAATTGTTCACTATAAGTTCGGAAGAACGGCCAACATTTTCACACGAAAGGCGTTATTTGAGTGTGAAAACACACGAAGCTCAATGGGTAATGTGTTCCAACAACGTGCAATTCTTACAATAAAAGACCTTTCAAATAAAGCATTGTTAATTCTAGGCAATATAATTTGAGGGTTTCTTGTTGAATGGGAAAAAAGAAATTTGGAATAAAGTTGCGTGGGAAACCCGCTTTTTATAATTTTATAGAAAAACGCCAAGTTACGTAAAGTTATTACATTACCGAAAGAACAGCCCATAAAGCGTTTAACATATTCAGATATGTGATCATTTCTACGAACACCATAAACGTACCGTACAATCGTGTTAGCGATGCGACCTAACTTAGAGGTTACATAATTCATTGAACCAGAAAAAACTTCAAGACCATATAAGATCTGTGGCATTAAAACTGCATGAGCCAAACGCAATTTAATACGTTGTGGCAAATAAATATTTGTAGAGTAAAGTTGACGCAATAAACTTGAAACTTTCCAGCTAATGTTATCAATATGAGCCTCAAAATTTAGACATTTATCTAAATAAATGCCTAGACATTTCAACCGATCCACGAAGTTCACGCGTGTTCCACCAACATATATATTTAAATCAAGTAACTGCTGTTCATTGATACCAAAAGCAAGAGCTTTAGTCTTTGACGAATTTATGGATAGGCAATTTTCATTAGACCAATATAGAAAACGTTGAAGAATATCATTGATGTTTAAACATAAATTATTAATTTCCGCTCTTCTGCCATTAAACAAAAGTAATACGTCATCAGCGAACAAAAATGACTTACATATATGGTTATCAATATAACTTGATAAGTCATTAACGTATAACGTGAAGAGAATGGGTCCCAAAACTGAGCCTTGGGGAACACCAGATGTCAGATGAAGTAGATTAGAATATATATTGTTAACATCAACGAACTGAACACGATCTGTCAAGTACGAATAAATCAACTTACAAGCCGTTGCGGAAAAATTAAATATTTCTCTTAATTTTCTTATCAAAATTCGGAAGTTAACAGAACTAAATGCTTTAGTCAAGTCAAGCGATACTAAGGTCGCTACCTTACTATCATTCAAATGACATCTGATATCATCAGTTAAGTTAAGTAAAAGAGATGTAGTACTATGACCACGACGAAAAGCATATTGCGAAGAAACAATACTATTGCGAACAAATGACAATATCTGATCCTTCATAATATGTTCAACCGCTTTTGACAGAGCAGGAAGAATTGAAATTGGCCTCAAGTCCTCAAAATCACGAATATTTTTTGACTTAGGGATAGGTACCACACGAGCCGTCTTCCACGAAGACGGAAACGCTGACGATAGGAAAATGGTGTTAACATGATGAGTTAAAATAAGTGAAATATAAGGATAAATAGTTTTGAAAAAACGAATAGGAATCTTATCGACACCTATAGACTTCGATTTAACTTTGCATATGGCTTCATATACATCATTCTCACTTATGCGATTGAAAGAAAACGATCCATCCACAGCATCAAAGGAACCAAAATCAATTAAATTATTATCAACAATCAAACAAAATTGAAATATCGAAAAAACTTACCTCTTTCCTTTCATTTTCTTGCCAATAGCTTGTAATTCGCCCTTACTAAAGATATCAGAATCTTCTAGTACAGCTAAAACATGCTCTGGCTGAGAGAGATTAGGTACATGGATAACAGATGTAAATGCTGATAACATTTCCATTTCCTCCAAGACCTCACTAAATGACCACAGAATGTTATAATCAAAACAATATAGATATTAAAAAAAACCTACCGTCTGCTAGAAGTAACCAAAATTAATAACTTGCGACCCTTTGGAGGTTGTTTCTTAAGGAGCACCAATAAAGCTTGTAAAGTTAAATTGGAATAACGTGGACCAATAGGACCATAATCCAACAATCGTTCAACATTATCCACAACAATACAACTTAACATCGAACGATAAGCATCATCGAAAATCTAAGAATATTAATTAATTAATTATATTAGACAATTATCACCATCTAAAACCATCTCTTAATATTACCTTACGAATATGTAAGCACTTTGCAGATTCAGTATATCCCACCATATCTTCTGGGGAGCAAACTTTAACAAATGGAAAGTCTGACATTTTAGCCAATTTTGCAGCCAAAGCAGATTTGCCAGAATTCGGAGAACCCTCAATCAACACTGATACTAGACCTGAGCTTTCAGTGGCACGAGCTTGTTGCACATACAACATACCATCTTCCAAAATATTTGCCACGGGCTGACCCCAATTGACTATTCCTCTCGACAACATGTTTTCCAAAATTTCCATGGCCGTACCGAAAGCTGGTTTAATATCATTTTCCAAAGCGTGCAAGAAATCAGCACGAGTAACCTTTAATTTTTCCATTGCCTCAGGATCGACAGTCACTTTAGCATCGGCTTTGATTAGACGATTCATAGCCGTAGACTGAGCGGCTCGTACTAAACCTTCCAATTCGGCGCCACTGAAATTCTTAGTAAGAGTAGCTATCTCCTTGGCATCAACATCTGGAGCGATTTTATTAAATTCATGCATGCGTTTAGTATGAATATTTAAAATTTGAACACGACCCTGCTCATTGGGCAGACTAATTTCCATTTGTACTTCCAAACGGCCGGGACGCAATAAGGCGTCATCAATCATATCGCGACGATTTGTCATACCAATAACTAAAATGTTATTCAACTGTTCAACACCATCGATTTTGGCCAACAACTGATTTACCACAGTGTCATGGACACCACTATTGCCAGCCACAGAGCCACGCTGTTTGCAAATAGCATCTATTTCGTCAAAGATTATTATGTGTAGACCGCTATTAGGTCCCAACTACAAAAAAATTAAACTACAAATAAAACACAATTCACTTTAACATTGTGTGCAACTTACCCTCTTTTCTTCCTCCTCTGCCTCAGCGAACAAACGTCTGACGTTTGCTTCTGATTCACCCACATATTTATCCAAAATTTGTGGACCATTGACGATCTTAGGCTCTCGAGCATTCAACATATTACCTATCTGACGGGCCATTAAAGTTTTGCCAGTTCCGGGTGGACCGTACAATAAAATACCTTTTACGTGCTTACAGCCCAATTGTTCTACCAACTCTGGTGGAAAGACTCGAGAGGCAAAGGCCCTTCTGAAGATTGCATTGAATTCCTTGTCCAAACCACCAATACCCATTTTACCGAAATCCCAATTAGGATTTATAATCGATTGACGCACTATTTTACCTTTGGATTTGCCTTGTAAATTCAATGCTGAATTTTCGGCCTTTTCAAATTGCACCATAGTATTGCCAGTGATGCGTCCAAATCTTACATTTCTAGTTGCTGCTTCTTTGCCCTCGCTAATAACTTTAGGGTCAACAGCTAAAGATGATTAATATATTTTTTTTTTTTAATCAAACAAAATATTTTTTAATTTTTAGCCTTATTGGTTAAGTAATTTTTTATTTACCTTCTAAAGTTTTTACTGCCAATCCCAAAAGCTTTTTGTCCTGGAAGCTAAAGACTAATGTCTGGCCTACAGTTAAGGCCATACCAGCAAACTGCATTAAAAATTCTTTAGCCATTAAATCCGAATCGTAAGCTTCTTGAGAGGTACTGAAATTTTAACAGTGGTAAAATATTCATTCACATGAATATATAACAGCGGAACAGACATTTTGCGGTCTGGAATTTGATTGCAAATTTTTACTAATTTGAGGTCGCTGACTTCAAATCTAATCACCATTTTCTCTATTAGCCTTACTTTTCGAGATATACCGTTATGTCCAAAATCAGGGCTCTTTCACTACATAAATTAGAATAAGTTGAAAACGGTTGACCATTTTCAGTTAACAAAAAATCAGAAACTCGACAGCAGTATTATCTTTATTATCTTTGCCTTGTAGTTTCAGAGATATGGTTGAATTTTTGAAGAAAAAAAGAAAAATGTTAAAAAAACCAATTTTTTTTTTGTTCAAAAATTCACAGTTTTGGTCAAAAAACATTTATCTTAACATAATTTCGAATTCAATGAGGTTTATTTCATTGTAATCGGTGCACAAATTTTGATTTTATTCACAATTTACTAAGAAAACTGAAAATCGATTTTCACACAAAAAGGAAAAACGTTCATGACACACACATATTTAAAATGTAATTTTTGTATGGAAATGGATATTCAGTTTTCTCAGTAAATTGTGAATAAAATCAAAAGTTGTGAGAAAACTGCAGTTTACTCAGTAAATTGTGAATAAAATCATCAATTTTGAACAAAAAAAAATTGGTTTTTTTTTAATTTTCCTTTTTTTCTTAAAAAATTCAACCATATCTCTGAAAATACTGGGCAAATTTAAAAAAAATCACTCTTATTCCATTTAACGTCGTCGTCATCGTCATCAATTGAATATCAAAATCAATTTTTATCGACATCGTCATCAATTCGATACAAAACTTGTATGCCATAACAGCAATGTAACGATGTGTCGATTGTTTATCGTTTTTTAAGAACATCTCTAATAAGTTTTTATTAAAAATGTGCAATTTGATGTTCGTTTCTTATTAATGTTGTGCTCTCAAAGAGGGTAGCTTGACTTATTCTAAAAAAATCACCCTTACTAATGCCATAAGGTATTGATTACACTTTTCGCCCCGTATAAATCGACAGTGTTGATAGTGCCCTGTAAAAAACAGAACGGTATGACGATTGCCGAAAAGAGCAACAAAAAGTTACGCGAAAATTGCAAACATTCGGAAAATTTGCAAAAATAGCGAAAATTCGCGAAATTCTTTTTTATTTGAAACAAGCCATAAAATTGACTTAAAGTCCCCAAAAACATAAGAATGGCAAAAATTCCATAAAAATGGCAAAATTAGTGGAAATTCGCAAAAATTTGATAAAAGCGGCATGAAAGAAAAATTTAATATGTATTAAAAATCGTTAAAACTGTAAAGAATCAGAAAACTTACAGGAAAAATTGCTTCTGTCGCGAACATGGCTAAAATTCGGGAATTTGCGGTAATTTAGCGATTTTCATGGAATTTTTGCTATTCCTTATAGTTTTAGGAACTTTTAATCAATTTGTTGGCTTGTTTGGTATACATAAACTTTTCGCGATTTTTCGCTATTTTTGCAAATTTTTGCAATTTTCCCGAAACTTTGTTGCTATTTTTTCATTTTTTTAATTCAACATTATTATTTTTGAAAAATAAAAAAGAAAAAAACTGTTTCGACACCAATAAGACTGACGACAAAAACAGAGTCAATTTAAATCGATGCCAACGTTAACGTTGCGTACGGCATACCAAAAATACATCGACGCTTATCGATAAAACTTGATATTGACAATGGGCATACCGATTTGCAACAATCGACACAAAACGATATCGTTTCGTATTGATAACGCTAAATGGAATAAGGGTGATTGTTAGAACGGCTTAAAGATAATACTGCTGCCGAGTTACGGATTTTTTTGTTAACTGAATATGGTCAACCGTTTTTAAGTTATTCCAATATATGTAGTGAAAGTGCCTTAATTTTGGACATAACGGCATATCTCGAAAAGTAGAGCTGATGGAGAAAAATGGAGATTAGATTTGAAATCAGCGACCTTTAATTATTTAAAATATGTAATCAAATTTCAGACCGCACAAAAACAGTTTAAATTTGTTCCCTTGTGTAATAAATGTTGTTGACATAAGCGGTATATAACAAACATTAGACGATCAAATTTCCTTTATAAAAAAATACTTATAAATATGAACTATAAATTTTTATCTCAAAATCTTTCTGAAGTACAATTTTATCTTAACGAAAAAAAACTCCTTGCAGATTTGTATCTAAAAAAAATTGATACAAACTTAACTCGCTAAGCGTGCGATTGATTATAATGTTTGACATTGTTGGCAAAAGACCAGAAATTATGCATTAAACCTGCAATGGTTAATGCCCCCGTAGTATTGATTTTTTGGGGAGTACATAATATATACTGCCAATGCACATGCCTATGTAAAATAAGTAACATACGTTTATCTTTCAAGTATTGTTAGAAGCATTTTTATGTTTCCTTATGTTATGTTAACCTTGATATAATCGTTACAACATAGACGATGAGTAATGAAGGAAGAGCATTATTTTCTCATCAGCAATGCGAAACTGTATACATACATATATGTATGTACATATATTATTTATTTATTAGAAATTTTCTATATGGCAATAATATAAGATAAAAAAAATTAAGCTTGAATGCAGAATGAAATACAAAATCAATACATTTTTTAAAGTTTGCATATCATAATGTAATTCAATAAAAACAAATATAAAATAAATACATCAAAAAACCACGTAGTCATAATCCATAATGTTACATTTAGTAACTGGCCGAAAACAATGGTTTTCCTGCTGTATATGTACATACATATGTATGTATACTATTTATTTGTTAAAAATTAACAGTAGTTATATACAAAAGCCATCTATAGCCAACTAATAGTTGTGCTCTCAAGGAGTTTTGAGAAGAGTTCTAATGCATCGAAAACACTTAATATTGTGCAAAAACAATTAGTTTGCAGTAACAATTTAATAAACATTGAGTTATAAATTCGTGGTTAAATTATCCGTGTAGGTATCTGTATTTTTGTTTTTTATTGATATTTCTTTAAAAGGAATTTGCTTTTATTCTTTGATGTCCGAACTTTGTCAAAAAGTAATGAAATATAACTACATATTATATAATTTAGACAATATTTCTTCCCTGGCTTACACAAGTTCATAAATAATTTATGAAATCTAAAGAAAATAATTTTAATGTTATGAAAATTTTAACTTACGTTTTCTTTTGCAAGAAATCAGTTTCAAATGAGACCAGAGTAATAATATCGGAATTGCCATCGAACCGATAGGGGCGTATATCAATTTCTTGATTGATGGAAAGAGTAGCCCATTTACGTTGTACTAATGAAAAGCCAACATGGCCTCGTGGCACTTCTGACGTTCGCTCCAAGGCAAATATATAATGCTGACCAGCTCCGGGAGAAATGTCTGCATACCTTAAGAAATTTAAAGTGGTATTAAAAACTTATTGCAACACGTCAGAAATCGGACATACTTTATATCTTCGGGAAAATCATTAACATTCACAATGGCCTTATTGGTCAGTGACAGTTCGTCTGTTGGACATTTGGTAGCTCTCATACGCTGAAAAAAATATTCAATAAATCATTCCCTTCTGAAACACGTACATACATATTATACATCTGTGCTACTTACATAGGACATTTTGAGACTTCAGGAAGTTTTTGTCTGTTGTTAATCAGAAAAATATGCACTGCTTATTGACACATAAACAAAACACTTAACAGCTGTTTGGACAAATTCTCTGTTTATTTTTTTTTAACTAGCTGTCCGCTCTCTATCTTTTATTTTTTAAGGGTGAGTTTTAATTTTTTCCTTTTTTTAATGTGTGGGGAGGGAGGCTGTAAAAAATATCGATTCATTAGAATTTTTTCCTTAATTTTTTTTATTTAAAATTCTTGTTTTTCAGTAGATTTACAAATTGAATTTTAACTCTATTAAAATTTGTATACCTTTCTTAAATTTTTGAAAAATTTCAACACTTTTTTATGTAGGATTTTGCTCTTTTAATTTTATTTAATAACAACTTTTTATAGAAGACACTATGACTCAACTTCACATTTGGAGAACCAGCTCAGATTTAATAAAATTATGTTGGGGAACTGTTTCAGTTGCTAAAAATATGTATCAAAAATATAAAAAAGTAGCCAACAAGGCGAATTTGTTTTTACATGAATTCGCCTGGGTAGCCAAGTTTCATGCCATGATCAGCGTTGCCACGACAAAAAAAAATTTTAACCAAAATAAAAATAAAGTAGCTAAAAGCGAAAAATAAGTAACCATAATTATTTTGTATCAAATGTAATTTTTTATTCGCACTTCAGTTGAAAAATATGCCTAAAGAAGGATTTGTGTTTGTTTGTACAATTTTGTAGCCTTATAAACCGTTGGACCGATTTTTATAAAGTTTAACGGTTTTTTGCCGATGTAAAGAACAAAAGGCTATATAATTTTTCGAAATTATTAAATACTCCTATACAAAGTTAACACTAATGTTCATATATTTTAAAAATCTTATGAGCTAGAGCTTTTTTAAGTCTTGCTAGCAAAATTAAACTAAATTATGCGGTACATCTTTTATATATATATAAAGATGCTTTTTTTTGTTGCACAAATATAACACACAATTTCAATTCAAAAAAGCAAAGCGGGTAATTCCATTTCCAAAACGAAAAATTGGTTGGAAAGTAAAAAATTTTGGTTAAAAGTAACCAAAATGGCAACGCTGGTCATGATGAAACAAGGAGGTGGACACTCTAAATCAGCTGGTCACAGTGTTTTTCGCCGTGTTGGAATGCTGAATGTCAAATTCAAGGACTATCCAATAGGTCTCCGCAAGAAGCCAGATGTTTGTTTTGTTTATTCCTCAACGATGTCAAAAGTTGTTTACATTTTTCTTAACATGTATATTTTTGTTTACGTTTTGTTTTTTTGCCACACATCCATGCAAACAAAACACATTTTTCGTTTTGTTTCCTTTATGTAGTAGTATGATTTTGACAACGGCGTGGAATTTTACACAAACTAAATGCCTGTTTTTTTGTGTTGTTTTATTGTTGTAGAGGTAAGCAGACCTAATGGATAGACCCAAGGCGAATTAACTACAGGTGGTGTCGAAACGGCATCTGATTTTGACAGTTTGGGCTTATTTGTTTTGATTTGTTAGTGTTTTGCTAATAATGGTTGACATTTCGAGCTAATGGCACTAACAATGCAATGCAAAAAACCCTATGTTGTTTTTGGATTGTTGTAGTTCCGACACCACCTGTAGTTGAATTCGCTTTGGATAGACCTTGGTCAAATTTATTACGCGTCTGAACAATTCAATATTTGAAATCAGCCGCAAAATCAATATTTTTTGTGTTGAACACGTGCTATTATCAATGTTTTGAAAACAAAAAACACGTGCGTAACCAACAATAACAATACAAGCAAAAATATATCAGAAAACATTACGAGTGCTATATTAATCATAAAAAGTCAAGAAATTAATAAAAATATGAAAAATCTTTAAATTTAGCGGTTTAAAATGTTTTATGGGCTATTCTATATTAAAGAAAAACATTTTCCAAAAAGTAGTTTTATGGATAAAATCTGTCAATTTGTGTGTTTATTAAATCTGATAAGTAATTTCAAAAGCCTTCAACTAGGGCTTTTAAGGTCACCAGCTGTCACTGTTATATATAAAATATGTAAATTTGTGTGTTTATAAAATCTGATAACTGACTTCGAAAGCCCTAAGCCAGGGCTGTTAAGGCCACCAGCTGTCACTTTCGAAAAATTAAAAGTTTGCAAATTTGCAGATTGTATTCATATAACAACATTTTTGCATAATTTTTCTAACATATTAAACCGCAAAATTTTAATTTTTTCCCATTTTTTATTAATTTCTTGACTTTTTATGATAAATATAGTACTCGTAATGTTTTCTGATATATTTTTGCTTGTATTGTTATTGTTTGTCACGCACGTGTTGTTGTTCTCAAAACAATAACAATAGCACGTGTTCAACACAAAAAATATTGATTTTGCGGTTGATCTCAAATATTGATTTGTTCACACGCGTGCAAATAAGAGTAAAAATTTTTGGGTTTCTATTAAAGAGCTAACTTAACGCTCTCTAAGGAAAAAATATGCGCCTTTTCGACAGTTAAAAGGTACTAAATCTAGCGCCAAAAGAGCTGAATTGGCAACTCTGGTCTCAAGTTTGAACACATGTTTTACATTTTCAACATTTTCCATACGTTCCTCGGAAATGTATGCAACTGTACAAAGGGTATTACATATTTCTTAAATTTCTAATCCGCTTTGAAAACTTGAATACATTTTGGAGGAACGCATGGAACATGGTAAAAACGTAAAACATGCATTTACACTTGAAACATCTACTATCCAAAAAAAACTTTAATTTTTTTAAATACCTCTTTCAAGGCGAATTCATACAAGGTGGTCTTAGGTTGAAAACGTTTTACAACACTGTAAAATATTTTAACGTTGTGTCAAAAATTCAAGCAAACATTTCATTTTGTTTTCAATTTTAAATAGTGTGTTTTGAAATGTAATAACTAAAAAAAGTTTTAAATTTCATAATTTTAACCGAAAATTATAAAATTTAGTAAAGGTTCCCCAGAACCACTGGAACGGTATACCATTTTGACACAAGGTTAGTTATCAGCTGTTACTTACGTAGCAAGATAAGTTCACCTGAGGGTCCATTCTGGTTCTGTGAAACTGTGAAATGAAAAAAAATTTTTCATTTTCGTTTTCATACGCACTTTTCACATTATCACTTCACATTTACACAAATTGCGATTCCCGTTCTTTTAATGAAAAAGTGTTTCATTCCGTTGTAGCCGTGAAACTTATGTAACTATATTAATAAAATTTAAAAGTCAAATGCAGATAACGAAGCTTAGGATTTTTGAACCGGCGCTAAGCCGGTGGTAAATTAAAATTGTTATTGTGCGTTGTGTTCTTCGAGTTTATTTGAAGAAAGAAAATAACACATTTTTATGACTCCTCTTGTTTTATACAATATAAATTTTTTCAGTAAAAGAATTGTTTTTTATTTTTTTATATTCATACATACATGGAAATATTTTTAACTTAAAATAAATAATGAGTGAACCGCAAATTCCTTTATTTTCTGCGAATTTGTTACATTTGGGTTTTTTCATGAACGATATTGCATCTGAAAGAGGTTGGCGCCAATGTCCTGTCCAAGTGCGCAAAAAAATAGTAAAGGAAAAAATTTTACATTAAACGCAATTCTTTAACTGAAAAAAATTGTAATTCAAAAAACAAGAGCGGTCAATAAAATGTAAAATTGATTAATCAATGAGTTGGCAAATGAGTTTTTTTGGACAAACAACTTGCCCGCACGATTTCCCCAAAATATTTATTGCAGTAAACCTTGAGTAACATAATAATTTTGGCATACAAATGACATCTACGAAAATAATGTTGGTATTGACTTAAAGTAAAAGTTTCCTTTAAGGGTATTTAAATAAAAGCTTGTTTTTTAAAAAGGTTTTTTACTTTTAATTTATTTTTTAATAGTTAAAATCAATCACATCAAATTATTTAATTTACTTGTTTTTCTACACAAGTAAATTTTGCGGCAAGTTTTTACATCGTGTAATTTGTGTAATGCCAATTGACAAGCTTTTATTTCATAGTGCCTGTTCAGACTTGCAATTTTTGTTGCAGCAATTCTTGAGTTTATTGGTGAGAGGGGTGAAAAAATTTTGGAGGGGTTCTCATCTCAACAATAAAATCAAGAATTTCTGCAACAAAAATTGCAAATCTGTGACTCTGTTAGTTGCTAGTAAAAATTTAAAGTAAAAGTAAATTTCTTTTGTTTTAGCGCATTTAAATAAAAACTTGTTTTGTAAAAAGATTTTTTACTCTTATTTTATTTTTCTTTTTAGCGCATTAAAATAAAACCTTTTTTCTTCAAATTGATTTCAAACTCGCATTTGATACCCATATTGTTGGAATGCATTAAAAACAATTAGTTTCCAGCTTCAGAAGTCCACCATATTGGATTTGGTGTGGCGGAATTTTATTTATCGAGTTATTCTTAGCAAGACTTTTCATTTGATACCCATATTATAGGAGTGCATTAAAAATAGCTAGACCGCTATCTTGGCTGTGCCGTTATGTTGGATATAGAATGACGTCACATAGTTAACTGAACGTGTGTACAAAATTTCAGCTCAATCAATTGAAGATATCTGCTTCAAAGTGAGTTTCAAGGTTTCACCCAAACATACATACATTGCAAGTTAAATAAAAGCTTTAAAATACGACCATAAGCCCAAAAATGGTTAAATCATTAACAAATAAAAGGACAAATAAAGATTAATTTATAAATATGTTATTATAAAACATAAAAATATAATAAGCGGCTCTAAATTTACTTTAAGCCGTCGCTAATCCTAAATTCTTCACCGCCGATGATAATTACGTATCTACTTTGTCATTTAATCAAGTCAAGGCGAATTTACTTCAGGTGGTGTCGAAAAGACAGCCGGCTATTTTTTTTTGTCATGCCAGATATGTCAAAAGTTTTGTTTACATGTGCATTTTAAAATTGTGTTTTTAAATAAACATTTTGTTTAACAACTTATTAATGAAAAAATAAAACAATAAAGAGATGATTAAAGAAACTATGTATAAAAATTAAATATAAATCGTTTTTAGATCACAAAAACTAATTTTTACCGTCATTACTATATCTTAATGGTATTTTTATGTTTATGATCAGTTTTAATATTAAAATGCATAAACTGGACGCAGAAAAAACGGTTTCGATTATTTTTAATACAAGATTCAATTCAACCTAATTTGTAATTTAATGCTCACAAAATTCTCATAAGTTTATGTTATAAAAACAGTTTTTTTCTTAATTTAAAAAAAATTTAATTTTTTTTATATTTTTACTCAAATGTTTTTATTAATTTTTAGTCTAGGGATGCCACATATATTTTTTCTTCAATCCCAAATTTAAAATAGAAATTTCTTAATAATATCCCCTTCAAAAATAAAAAGCCCACAAATACATTATTTTTAAGAAATTATTTAGTTTAAAAGTTACATATTAGTGGGGATTAATAATTATCTTATAAATTTGTCATTTAAATTTATATAAGTACGTATAGATAAGTAAACTAATACAATAATGTCATTTTACCAATTTTACAATTTGGTAATTATCTTTCAAATTTTGACCAAAAATGTACGTTATTAAGGGAGAGGGAAAGTTGATCATTCAGTTGATCTTAAATAATGTTAATTCATTTTTAATTTCTTGTATGACTACTGGTTAATATTTAATACTTAAAGCATCATGTACATATAAGCAAACATTCTTCTAGCATTAATGGAGTACCAGCCTGAAAATTCCCGTTTCAACATTTACTATCCTTTACGAACATTTTAAGTTGTGACATTTCAAATATTGAGAATTAGGGTTATAATAACGACCCCACAAATACATCCATTGAATGCGTAAAATATCCATTGGCTAAGCCATTATATTGGTGGACATATGTTTGAAAGTATTTTTACTTATTAGAGTATTAACAGGTGAACCTAAACAAAAGGAGAAAATGTTTTTTATATAAGAAAAATTCTGCTGCTGACACATTTTAAATAAAAAACTATATTGCGTTCAGTAAATCTGATTTTTCAGCCGTCTGAAATTGAATTTGCTCTATAATTTGTTTATCTTTTATACATAAATTGTGTTAATATGAGTTTTGTACATGAAAACTCTTACAGATTTTATATATGTTGGACTGTAAAAGAAACAAAACGATCAACAATTTTCCCAAAAAGAAAAATAGTTTATTTTTACATTCTCAACTAAAACCCGAAATTAATTTTTGTTATCTAATTTGAGATTAGAACCCCAAATCTGGTAGCCCTGCTTTAGTCAACTGTTTTATACAAGGCGAATTCATATATATATTAATTCGCCTTGTTTTTGACATTACATGACCGAAAAATAAAAACAAAATACATGTTGTTTTTTGTGTTGTTGACTTGTTGTAGTCTCGCCGCCACCTGAAGTAAATTCGCCTTGAATCAAGTGTAAAATTATACAAATACACAAAAAATATAATTAATGCAAATAATGTTACGATTATAGATTTTAATTGAATTATCGCAAGAAAATCGGAATGAGCCAAGGTGAGAAAACTTTATGAACGTTTTTCGTCAGTAATGTTCTGTATTTTATCAATAATTGGCATTTTATGTGAATATATTAAGTTAAAATCTGTAAATATGTATCTTTTTAGAAGATTATTATTTTTATTTGTTTAAATAATTATTTATCGTTCGCAATGTCCACATTTTCCTCTAAATAATTTATTTAAAATTATTTTTCACCGTTAAAATGAAAGTGTAAAAATATGACATAAATGAAAAGTTTGTGACACTTCTTTGCACTGTTAGTGCCCATTTAGACAGGGAAACATTTGGAAGGGAAACATTTTGTTTGGTAGCAAATTACGGTTGGGGAAGAGAGAATGGTTTTTGTGTTCGGTACTCGGCGACACGCTTTGTTCTCATTTTCTTTGTTGACATTTACTTTGCTTTTTGAGAAAACAACAACAATAGTAACAGAATGTTTCCGGCAACATGTTCGTCTGTGTGACCGCAAATGAAAAAACAAAAGAGAATTCCAGATGTTTTCCTTCCAAATGTTCGCTCGTCTAAACTCGGACATACACAGAACAAGAATCACATTACTGTGAAAATGTGAAAACAACTTGTTTCATTCCATTTGTTCTTCTCATATGAAAACATTCGAATTTATTTATCATTTTTTCACTAAACGAGAATCAGAAACTCTATGAAAATGTGAAAAAAGTTTTCATTTCAAAGTTTCACAGAACCAGAATCGAACCCCTGGTGTAAATTCGCCTTGACCTCTTTTTAAAAAAATGCCAAAATTTAAAAATGTAAACATTAAAATGTATTTGGAATTCATTTTGTTTAATAATGTAAAAACAAAGTAAGTCAATATATATAAAACAAAATTAAGCAAAATAAGGCTTGCAAAAAAAAGGGAAAAACTTAAAGCAGACCATACACGATTCAATTCAATTGTCAATTGAGTCGGTTGTTGTCCAAATCAAAGCGTGTATGGCCTTGCCAGTTGATTAGTTTGACGGTTGTCGAGTTGGTTGAAGAAAAATCAAAAGATTTTGATTTTTTCAAGTTGACTAATAAGTCTTTCAATTCGATTGTACTGTGTGTGCTCGAGTCTCTTGATTTGCTGTCAAAATTAATTTTTGTAGTTAAGTATTTTAAAAATTGTCTTTTATTTCATTAAATTTTAAAATTAATTTAAAATCTTTCAATTCAGTTGATGAAGTTGTCAACTGAGTTGAAAGACTCAGTTGACAACTGAATTGAACCGTGTATGGTAGCGCTGCTTTCAAAGCAAATGCCATTTTGTCAGTAATGCCACAATAATAGAATGTGCTGCCACTTTTCTATGACCTAACTGCCCTGCCCAGAATGTACTAATAAAGTGACCTCACAAGCGCAGCTGTTTGTAGTGATTTTCTTCGTGTGTGACGTTTGTCGTCATTTTTTTTGTTTATTTACTTTTTTTCATAAGGCATTTTGGCATTTGCCGTCTCAATTCTAGCAACAAAATGCCTGTTGTTTTTTCTATTGTTGCATTGTTGTAGTACTGAGGTCACTTTGTTAATACATTTTGGCCCTGCCCGACCAAGGTATATTTATAGCAGGTAGTCTCGGAAAGCCAGCTGTTTATTTGCTTGTTTTGTGGTACGAACTGTCAAATGTTGTATAGTAAACATGTAAACAAGTTTTGTCTCTATCTTTTGTCTCTTATCAACCCCTTTGCCTTTTGACAGTTCTTACCACATAACAACAATAAAAAGCCCTGTTGTTTGTTTTATTGTACAATTGCTGTAATCTCGCGGCTACCTGCTATAAATATACCTTGTGCCCGTCTATACCAGAAATAATTATTGCGACATATATTGCAGTAAGCCAGGGCTGCCAGGTACTTTTTTTCCTTGTCCCCAAAAAATTAAAAAATATCCCCAAAAATCCCTAAATTCCCAAATCCCTAAAAAACAAAACCTTAAAAAGTTAATATTTTTTTGTTTTTCTTTTCTGACCAAATTTTAAATTTTTTTTAAAAAATTGTTAGAAAAATGTTAATTAGAAATCCCCAAATAAAAATTTTTAGTGAAAAAAATCATTTTATTTTGTTTGAAGCGACTGCTTTCGGCATGTTTTTTTAAATCTTTTTTATGCGATTCCAGTAAGTAATAACCAGCAGAACAATATGCTGTTGTTGAAAACGAATGAGTCAATTTATAAGAATTTGGAGCTTGTTCAATCGGCTTAAGCCATCCTTATAATCATACCAACATCCGTTCAGTAACTACTTACCAATAGCCTAGAATTTGTTTCCCAATCTTTATTATATTGTTTTTCATATTCACATATTTTTGGACATACATATTTGCTTCAAAATTCTCTTTAAAAAATCAAACATTTTATGTGTTGCCAACGGCTTCAGATTCTGGGGTCTAATCACCGCATTCGACACTATCGTATCGAATAAACTATCAAATTTTTTTGCATACGATAGACACTGACGTATCGAATGAAAACTCGATATATGTAATGTCGAGTTATGTTAATATACAATTTATAACAATATATTGTACTTTAACTTAAAATAACTTTGTATATTTATATCATAATAACCTTTTGTAAAACTGTTTGTTGAATGAAAAATATTGAAAACTATGTTTCATTACCTTGAAAACATTCAATACATTTATAACGTTCTTTATAAATAAGCTGTGTGTTTTATTTCTTTAAATAAGAATTCACAACTAACAGGTTATGGGCCCAGACTTACGCGTTTAAGATCGTTATACATAATTTCAATAAAAAATAAAAATTCGCCAGTAAATTAATAAAATAAAATGAGTGGAACTAATATGCAATTTCCCAAACTTTCAAACTCTAACTAGCATACTTGGAAATTCAATATGGAGCTGTTATTGTTGGAAAGAGAACTATGGGATATTATTACTGCAAACACTCGTTTCTCCTGATGAAAAATGGATTTTACGTGATGGAAAGGCAAGAGCTACTATTGGTCTAGCTATTGAAGAATCCCAGAAGGTACATATCAAGAAGTTGAAGAATGCCAAGGATTTTTGGACTGCCTTAAAGAAACAGCATGAAAAATCAAATCTCACTAATAAAGTTAGTCTTCTTCGTCAACTTTCAACGAAGAAAATGAGTACTAGCCAATCGATGGATGAACACATAACGGAATTTTTGAATATTGTGGATCGATTAACTGATTTGGGTGAAGAAATGGGAGAACATAGGATTGTGGGTTTTTTTACTCGGCAGCTTACCGGAGGAATATAACGCATTAATTTCTTCATTGGAAATGCGTTCTGAAAACGATTTAACAATTGACTTTGTTAAAGAAAAATTGCTTCAAGAATTTAAAAGAAAATTTGGTAATGAGCAAGAAGCTGACGTCGCATTCAAGATTCAGAAGAAGAAATTTATTCCCAAATGTTTTTCTTGTGGTAAGCCAGGACATATTAAAAAAAATTGTCCCAAAATTAAAGTGAATAATGGTAATCGGGCAAAAATTGCAACTAATGTTGAAAACCGAAATGTGTGTTTTGGTGTTACATCAACAAGAACAAATGCAGATTGGTATATCGACTCTGCAGCAACATGCCACATGTGTTGCGAAGAAAGCTACTTCGTTAAATTGGACAAGCAAAAAAATGATGTCGTTTACTTAGCTGATGGTACTGAAGTGAAATCAAGTGGAACTGGTGAGTGTCATTTACAATGTGAAAACCAGAATTTAAGTTTTCGAGATGTCTTATACATTCCAAGATTAGAGGGAAGTTTATTATCACTGAGAAAATTGGCTGTCGAAGGTTTTCGTGTGTCTTTTGATGCAAATAATTGTTCTATTTCTATGAAAGGGAAATTAAAAGCTACAGCAGATTTGAAAAATAATTTGTATGTGCTTAATCAATCTAATAATGCCAACAAAGTTTCATTAAGCTCAGCGGAATGTATTCATGTATGGCATCGTCGATTGGGGCATAGAAATATTCAAGCAATCCAGTCAAGTGTTGACAAAGGTCTGTTATTAGGTGTAACCATTAAGAAATGTAATTGTGATTTTAAGTGTGAGATATGTTTAAAGTCCAAATTGACGAGAAAACCATTTCCAAAAACTGCCACGTCGAGATCTGATGATATTTTGGATTTGGTACATGCAGACTTATGTGGTCCAATGCGAAATCAAACGCCTGGTGGAAATCGGTATTTTCTAACCTTAATAGATGATTTCAGTCGTTACTGTTACGTGTATTTTTTGAAAACTAAAGATGTAGCTTTTGAAAGAATAAACGATTTTATTGAATTTACTGAAAACAAATTTGACAAACGATTAAAAGTCATAAGAACTGATCGCGGTGGTGAATTCTGCAATAAGAGAATTGACAAATACTTAAAACGTAAAGGAATCAGTCATCAACTTACTGCTCCTTACACACCTGAACAGAATGGTGTTGCAGAAAGAAAAAACCGAAGTCTTATGGAAATGGCAAGATGCATGCTAAATGATGCTGGTATTGATTTAAAGTATTGGGCAGAAAGTGTGAATACTGCTAACTACATTCAAAATCGTATGTTATCTGCCGCTACGAATGTTACTCCGTACGAAATTATGTTTAAAAAGCAGCTAATTTAAAACATATTCGTGTTTTTGGATCAACAGCATATGCACACGTCAACAAACAAAAACGAAGAAAGTTAGATGATGTTGCAGTAAAATGCTGTTTGGTCGGTTATTGCGAGGAATCAAAAGCTTTTCGACTAGTAAATGTGAACAATAGCAATATTATCATCAGTAGAGATGTTGAGTTTATTGAGCCAAATAAATCTTCCATAAATGTCTGTTACGAGAAAGAAAAACCATCTGCTGATAATATAGTTGATTTCTTTATACAAAATCAAATTAATGATGTCAAATCGCCGGAAAGACCGGAGTATGCAGAATCAGCAGTGTCTGAAGATTGTATTGAATTCGAATCGGCTGAGGAATGTCCTTCATCTTCATCGTCAACAATTGAATTGCCATGTGAAAATGATGTACAAATAGTTGAAAGAAGGACTTCTTCAAGAAACAATAAAAATGTTCCCCCTAAACGGTATGGTTTTAAAGTCAGTGCAAGTAAAGATCCTATTACATATAAAGAAGCTATGTCAAGGGCAGATAGTGAGAATTGGGAGTTAGCCATGAAAGATGAAGTTAAATCCATATATGAAAATCAAACGTGGGAGCTTGTGGAAATGCCTGCAGGTGTTAAGTTAGTTGGCTGTAAGTGGGTGTTCAAAATGAAGAGATCTGCAGATGGAAATAAAAAATACAAAGCAAGATTTGTTGCTAAAGGATTTTCTCAGAAATATGGAGAAGATTACGACGAAGTTTTTGCACCGGTGGTTAAACAATCAAATTTAAGAATATTGCTGGCAATCGCAAGTTTCAATAACATGAAGGTAGAACATGTAGATGTAAAAACAGCGTTTCTTAATGGTGAGTTAGATACTGACATTTATATACGTCAACCGGAAGGATTTGTAGAACTTGGTAAAGAAAACTTAGTTTGCAAATTAAAACGTAGCATCTATGGTTTAAAACAGTCAGCGCGATGCTGGAATCTTCGAATTAATGAAGTTTTAATTAATTCAGGATTCAGAAGGGGAAAATTTGAACCATGTCTTTACGTTAAGACTATTGCAAAATCGAAAGTCTACATATTAATTTACGTAGATGATATAATAATTGCAAGTCGAGATAACGCTTTAATTAAAAACGAAATAAGTAATTTAAAAAGCAATTTTGATATAACAGAACTGGGTGATCTAAAACTATATTTGGGTCTTAAGATTCATCGTAATGAAGAAGGAATATTTTATTTATCTCAAGAAAATTATATAAATAAAATCATAAATGAGTTTGGTCTTGTTGATGCCAAAAATTCTTCAGTTCCAATGGATCCAATGGATGCAGACGCAGACTGGGCAGATGAATTAAATGGTCGAAAATCCACAAGCGGTTTTGTATTTAAACTTGGTGATGCAACAATTAGCTATGCTAGCCGAAAACAACAAAATGTTACATTGTCTTCAACTGAAGCTGAACTAGTCGCATTAGCAGAAGCATCTCAAGAAATGTTGTGGGTATTACAAATCTTAGAAGAGTTTGAAATAAGAGTATCAAAACCTATTATTTTTGAAGATAATCAAAGTTGTCTTAAGATAATACAAGAAGAGAAAATTAATCCAAGAAGCAAACATATTGATGTTAAATATTATTTTGTAAGGGACTTATTAAGAGAAAATAGAATTATTTATAAATACTGTCCAACTGATCAGATGTTAGCAGATTTATTTACTAAGCCTTTGCAAAGAATTAAAATTTGTAAATTTAGAGAATTAATAGGATTAATTAACTTATTTTAATATTTTTTATTTTTAATTATTATTTACAATATTTGTTACATTGAGATAGGGGTGTTAATATACAATTTATAACAATATATTGTACTTTAACTTAAAATAACTTTGTATATTTATATCATAATAACCTTTTGTAAAACTGTTTGTTGAATGAAAAATATTGAAAACTATTTTTCATTACCTTGAAAACATTCAATACATTTATAACGTTCTTTATAAATAAGCTGTGTGTTTTATTTCTTTAAATAAGAATTCACAACTAACAAGTTACTCGATATCGAATGCAATTATTTCAAATTCAATACATTTCATTCGATATCGAGTTTCACGATACCAAAATATATAATTTCGATCAATTTTGCTCGATATCGTATGCGGTGATTAGACCCCTGTTTTTAAATTCTTTTTTTTTAAACACTCACTCAAGAAAAATAACAAGTTTATAAAGTACCTTTTACACACTTAACAAAAATGGTAATCTTAATTAGGACCCTTTACACTATATAAGAGTAATTTAAAAGTTGTGCTTTTTTTTCATATTTTATAAACGAAACAAAGAAAAATAAGCGTAAATAATAAAAAAGTGTAAAATCCCCAAAAAATCCCCGAATTTTTTTTTTAAATCCCCAATTCCCAAATGACTTTCTTTGATGCAAAATTTTGTTGCGGATGCGTGGACACCAGTTGCACTTGTGATGCTTTTTATAAATTACAAGAAAAAGCATCAACAAAGAAAAATAAAACAATTTCTTTAATGTTAAAAGTTATTGCATCATAAAATTAACTGATGCAATAATTGCCAATATTTGCTGAAGAACTGCGGCATCACTGCATAAAAAAACTTTTGACACATGAAAGTAATGCCAAGTTTCTTACGAGTGGTGCATTAATAAACATTCAACTTTACTAATGCGCAACAACTGCATTTACGAACGTACCCTATGTTACCTTTAATGTAGACAGCAATTTTTTGTACATATTTATTGCCGGCAATTTATGTTGCAATAACTTGAAGGCCACACGATAAAGTTTTTTCTTTCAATTTCATTCAATTTGCATTGCAAAAATCTATTCACAATAGCGTAGTTCAGTGATTGGTGCAAAAGTTCTTCAAAAGAGCAAATGCAAGTTATCATAGCTGCCAAGGCGAATTTACACAAGGTAAGTGCAACTCTACAACTACAAAAAGCCCCATGTATTTTGTTTATGAAATTTTCCCTCTTGTTGTCAAATTTCAGTACAGAATCAAAACAATATTTTGACGTTTCAGTGTTTTTTTAATTCGCCGTGGATACAGCTGATGAACGGCTGACGAGATGAGTTTACCTTGTGTAAATTCGCCTTGATAGCTGCTAAATCCAACAACAAAAAATAGAGTTCAATTATAAATACCCTGCAGATAACGAGACTAGTACATACATGCATGTAAAAAGTAGTCCATAAAGGATTAGGAGTACTCCAAATATATGGGTAAAAGGTGGTCCATTTAACATTACGATGTCCTAGGAGGGGACCATATAACCCACCGAGGAAGTCCCTAAACTTCTCCATGGAGTACTAAAGTGGGTTAGTTTTAAAAGTACTCCATGTCACTACAGTATGGAGTACACTAAAGGGGTAGTTAAGCATTTTTTCATTTTTTACTAATCGCCTTTTATGGCGTGCCCTGTAGTCTATTATTGCTATTATTAAATATATACTTGATATTTTTAATTTGTTTACCTTTTTTTTCACAAATTTCACAAACTTTCACTTTCAAATAAGCAATTAATAATGGACACCGTCAGGGCTACCAATGTGTTATACTGTAAACTATAGAAAAGTATACATCATGCAGTTGTTGGCAGCACTGCATGTTAAATTCTTTTAACATGGTCCATATTACAGTAGATTGGACCATGTTGTAAGTAGTCCATTTAAGCCACAATGAACCACGTAGTCCAATATCATCTGTAGGGTACACTCTCGTTTTATGCGGATCCAAATTTATGCTATTTTTAAATTAACGATTTTTTTATTTTTTACGGTTTTTGAAATTTTAGATGTTTTTTTAAGCTTTTTTACCTTTTTTAAATTAAACCAAGTTTGCATCACTGATACAATCTTTATAGTTTGTTTTATTTTGAAAAATTCACCGCCTGTTTGTACAACGCGAGCACAAAAGTGTCTCGTTTAAATTACATTTAAAACAAAATTTCAACGAGTCACTTTTGCGCTCGCGTTCTACAAACTCGTTCTTTCCTGTCTTTTACGGTACAACTTTGTAATAACCAAATGTACGAGTGTAAAGAAATTTTCATACCTTTTAAACTAATAGAGGTTCCATAATAAAACTTTTACAATATGATAAGGACACTAAAGGCCAATTTAGATTAAAAAATAAAAACAAATTAGAACTAAGTTAGAAAAATTTTGATTTAAATTGGACATATCCGGTTTTGCAGATGAAAAATTAATTTAGTTTTATTTAAAGATCAATCGATTTTCTATAAGAATCACCTTAAATTTTTTTCGTTTGATTAGTTTTCAGTTTAAAACTTTAACACCTCGTAACTCGACAAATAAACATCATAAAAAAAAATATATTACTAGAACTATAGTTATGCCAAATATAAAGGAATTGCAACAAAATATTTTTATTGGTTGTCCGCTTCACATATTGATCACATTTGTTGATTTTTTTATGCGATTTGGTTTTAATTTTTTAATTATTATTCTTTCAATAATTAATATTGTGGTTATTTTGTTGAACTATTTATGGTTTTTAATCCTCTCTCCAGTGGGCAAAAACCCATATTGAGGGTTTAAAACGTGAATCTCCCTCTGCCAAGGAAGGCAATCCTGAACGGAAGCCAACCGAAGCAGCGCCTAAACGGCAACGGTCAGGGGAGGACACTCTTCCTGGGACTAAACGGTCCAAATATACGCCTCAACGGCCACAAACCAGGTCGTTCAAAGATGTGGCTAAAGACCACCTCATTTGGGCGATCATTGACCGCAACGCTAGTGACGGCACCATTTCATCCAAGAACTGGAAGCTGGTTGTCGTCGCACTTAGTAGGGCGTTCCTGAATGTCTTAAGGGGTAACCCTGGACCACCACCACAATGTGAAGATGCCGGCTGGTATCAAGGTCACATTAAACTGATAGCGTGTGCAGATGAGCGTTCAGCGCTGCTGTACAAGGATGCCGTGGAGTCCCTGGGGGAAGTTTGGCAGGGCGCTAGGATTGAGGCAATACCTCTGGCCGATGTACCGCAAAGGCCCAGATCTATTGCCAAGATCCCCGCTGAGCCATCCGACCCCAAGGAGATCCTGGAAATTATACAGATCAGTAACCCCCAGCTACCCACACAGGACTGGAAAGTAGTGAGGGTTACTGAATCTGTCGAAGAGTCCAGGAAGGCCACTGTTATAATAAACAGTGACTCTCTGCCGTCACTTCGGAAGACACAGGGGAAGATATTCTATGGATTTGGAACTATCTTCCTCCGAGTCTACAAAGGTGATGACAAAGGGAAGCCTCAAGCTCCGGTGACTACCACCACGTCAACAGCATCAACGGAGCATATGGAAGACGATTCCGCTATGTCATCGGCCAATGAAGACACTCAATCGGTCAGTGGGCTTGTGGGTGACTTCTTTGGCAAGATGGAAGTGGCGGACGATGAGGACATCCTACTGGAATCGGACGACGACCCAGAGGATGCCAACGTCACAGTCGTCCATAGCGATGAGCTATGATGAAGGTTACACAAATCAACCTTCATCACTCTAAAGCGGCGTCAGCTGCCCTTCTCCTCCGATTGGCTTCAGGCACGGAGGAGCTTGTATGCATCCAAGAACCATTGTTGTATAAAGACAGGGTTTGCGGACTCAGTTTAGACGGCTATAGTACTCTGTACGCAGCCGATCAAGGTAGGACCAGGGCCTGTGTAATGGTCAAAAACATCCTTAAAGCTTTCATTCTTTCTGATTTTAGCGATAAGGACACCTGCACTGTCGCAGTAGAAGGCAAAACCAGAACAGTTTGGTTTATGAGCTGCTACATGGCACATGACCAGGGTGCTAATCCCCCAAACTCCACAACCAGGAAGGCGATGTCGCATGCCAACAGGCGCAACATCCCTCTAATAATATGTGCTGACGCTAATGCACATCATACCGTCTGGGGAAGCTCGGATGTCAATCCACGAGGTGAGTCGCTTTTGGACTTCAAAGTAGAAAATGAACTAACAGTAGTTAATAGGGGTAGTGAGCCCACCTTTATTGTGACTAACAGAAGGGAGGTTCTTGATATTACGCTTATTAGTGATAAGTTCTCAGATTTGATTAGCGATTGGAACGTGTCAAAGGACTGTTCCTTCTCTGATCACATGTATATTGATTTCAATTTTTCTTTTAGAGCTGATTCAGCTAAAACCTACACGAATAGAAGAAGGACCAATTGGTCTATCTATGCGAGCGTACTCGGGGACAAGCTGCCTATGTGCCCGGTTCTCATAGACAGTGTGTCCATGCTCGACTCCGCAGTGGAGTCACTGACTGGTGTCTTAATTGAGGCAACAAACGAATCCTGTAAAAGAATCGACAGGAAGGGCAAAGCTAAGCCCATATGGTGGAATGCGGAGATTGCTGAAAAACGCAAAGAAAGCAGGAAACTCTTTAATGAGGCAAAGCGTAATGGTGTTTGGAACAATTACAAGTCCTCAGTAAATGGATTCAAAAATCTTATCAGGAAGGCCAAGAGACAGTCATGGAGGAAATTCTGCAGCGATGTGGAAAACTCCTCGGAGACTAGTCGGCTACGTAAGATTTTATCCTCTAAACCAGCTATTCCATCGTATATACGGAAGATGGACGGATCCTGGACCACAAACAGTCGGGACACCCTTGAGGTCCTGATGAATACACACTTCCCAGGTTGCACTGATGATGTGCCTAGGGAAGGAACACTTAGTGGCACTCGGGATATTTCTAATATCCCGATAACTTGCCATCGTGTGGAATGGGCGGTCAAAAGCTTCCATCCCTTTAAATCTCCAGGCCCGGATGGCATTATCCCAGCGGACCTGCAAAAGAACCTGGGAATATTGATGCCATGGCTCCTGGCAATATTTAGAGCCTGCCTGAGCCTCTCACATGTCCCATCAACTTGGACAACATATAAGATCGTCTTCATCCCCAAGAGTGGGAAGACATCTCACACTATGGCTAAAGACTTTAGACCGATTAGTCTATCCTCCTTTCTATTGAAAACACTAGAGAGGATTTTGGATATGCATATTAGATCATCATTGGGACACAATTCCTTGTCACTGGCTCAGCACGCCTACACGAAGGGAAGGTCCACTGAAACTGCGCTTCACTCATTGGTGGGCCACATAGAGAGATCCCTGCACTACAAGGAATTTGCTTTAGTTTCATTCCTGGATATTGAGGGCGCTTTCAACAACGTTAGACCTGAATCGGTTATTAACGCAATGAGACATTTGGAAATCGACCCGGCGATTATTCAATTTGTCAGCGGCATCTTGCACTTCAGGCGTATCGAATCCAACTTAGGCGCCTCGAACATCTCCAAGGTTGCGACTAGGGGCACCCCGCAAGGTGGTGTACTCTCACCATTACTTTGGAATCTGAATATGAATACCCTACTCAGGGCCATGGAAAGGACGTGCTGCAGAACGGTTGCATATGCGGATGACGTTGCAGTTGTGGCTCTGGGTAAAGATCCCAGACTATTGTCTGAACTAATGGAGTCCGCATTGGACGTCCTAACAAAATGGTGCCAGGGATGTGGACTGGATGTAAATCCTGCCAAAACGGAACTGGTACTTTTCACAAGGAGATACAAAATTCCCAAATTTGATACCCCGAGGATAAAGGGGGTCTCACTGGAAATGTCTGACAGCGCCAAGTATCTGGGGCTAATATTGGACAGCAAACTGAACTGGAGGATGAACACCATTTCCAGGACTAATAAGGCGGCAACTGCATTGTATACTGGCTATACGAATGTGTCATTAAACCCATTCTATTCTACGGGGCAACTGTTTGGTGGCCGGCACTCAAGGTGAAGAGTCATCAAACTGGGTTTGAACGTACAATGAGAATGGTGGCGATAGCGGTAACAGGTGCCATTAGAACAACCCCCTCTAAGGCATTGTTTACGATTTTAAACTGGTTACCACCAGACATTTTGGCCAAAAGGCTGGCTGCGAACGCGGCGGTAAGACTAAGGGCCACCGGAGCATGGAGGGATTTCAATATCGGACATGCTAATATTCTGAACGAAATTAATTGGCACATGGATGTTGATTATGTCACACCCGAGCCGATCTTTGATCCTGGCTTCACGGTAAGCATTTTGGATAACGTGGTCCACTATGATGACCTACAAATTCCCGCGAATGCGATTAAAATCTTCACGGACGGGTCTAAAACACTGTATGGTGTCGGTTCTGGCATATACTCCGAGCAGCTAAACTGGAGCATTCCTATGAGGCTGCCGGACCACTGCAGTGTCATCCAGGCCGAGATAATGGCCATCCACACAGCCGCGAGACGCATCCGGTACGGTGAAATATCTGGAAGGGATATTCACATTATTACCGATAGCAAGGCGGCCATAAGATCCCTGGAGAATGTGTTCATCACATCGAGAATTGTCCGAGAATGCCGGATGTCTCTGGATGAGATAGCGAGACATTCACTGGTCACCCTTAATTGGGTCCCCGGACACGGGGACATACTGGGGAACTGCATGGCGGATTCGTTGGCGCATGCAGGCACCACCTTGAATCGAGACGGTTCAACATGTAATGTAGGTGCATCGCTCCCAAGGAGCAAGCAACTTATAGCGCATAAGTTTCATATTATCGCCAGTCGGAGGTGGCACGATGAAACTACCTGTGGGGAAACCAGGAAAATCTGGCCCGTCATAGATGAAAAAAGGACACGTCGGGCACTACAGCTGTCCAGACATCATCTAAGAAACCTGATTGCGGTTATAACTGGCCACTGGCCCATTGGGAGGCACGCCCAGAGGCTGGGGCTCCCTTACAATGACTTTTGCAGAAGTTGCGGCGATGAGGAGGAGGAAGAGTCAACGGAACATCTTCTCTGTAATTGCCCGGCTTTCGGAGATCTAAGACTCGAAATGTTTGGTCGAAGAGCCCTTGGGGACAAAACTTGTCTCTCTGATGTTGATGTAAACAGGATTCACTCCTTTACTGAATCGACCGGATGGCTGCGTGGGAACACTAGCAGCCAGACAACATAGGACCCATGGGAGACGGTGTGACATGGTAACACAACGGGAACTAATTAATGGACCCACGTGAGCTGTGCTTGATCACGGCTGCCAATGGAACCTAACCTAACCTATGGTTTTTAATCCAAATTTTTAATATTTTTAATTAGGCTTAAGTTCATTAAATTTAATTTTCATTCAATTATTTTTATGAAGAAAGGAATTTTACAACATGAAAATTAATTAAAATTGTTATTGATAATCTTTCTGCCGGCCGCGGTTCGAATCCAGGCCACGGTCAAGAATGAAAGATTATCAATAACAATTTTAATTATTCTTTCTTTGTTTTGTTTTTCAATATTTTGTGAAGACTTGGGGAATTAATTATGAATCATTACACGATCGAACAACGTACAAAACTAATTGAATTTTATTTTTCAAACCATCAGTATATTGTTTTGACACAGCGGACAACAGTAGAGGTTCTTACAGACCCATGTTGACGAAAATGTCCAATGAAATGGTTTATTGCTGACGCTGTGGGTGCAATGCGCACATTTAAATGATGACGATATGAACGCTGTGTCAACACAATACTGTTGGTTTAAAAAAAAAAAATTCCAGGAATTTTCCACACAAACACAATTATTTTTTATTCATCATTTTATTTATGTATACTTTCTTCGTAATACTTAATGTATATTTAATTTATTTTTATATTTTAGTTTTATTTAAATTTTGTATGCGTATTTAACCCTCTAACAGGCAAGAGCTAAATTTTAATGGCAACCTATTGTAAATTTTTTTTTTAAATAATATTTTTCCAAAAACAAATAAATTAAAGGCTGAAGTTGAAAAACTTTTTTATTTCAGTCGTGAGATGGAAAAAACGAAAGGGTGCCTCAGGGCATCCTTGACTGTTTACGATAAAAATTATGTACAGGTAGAGTTTTATGAATCAAATGAGTTTTATTCAAAAAATTATTATTTTTTAGGAAAAAAGGAAAAATGTATACTATTATTGTTAAAGATATGTAAAAAACAGTTTTTAGTATCTGAATAACCTAAATGTACATCACACTTCTGGCATTTACATTGTGTTTGAGATTTTTTGAATTTTCTTTTGCCATTTTCTTTACCTGGCCAGATTGGAAAAAGGTTTTAACCCTAAATCGGTCGGCGTCGGTTGGATGTTTGGCTTTTCTACCGATTCCAGATGTCGTTGTCTGTGGATTTTCGATTTCTAACAAAGGATGGCAAACCGATCGTCTTTCCGAACATGCTATCAGTCAATTCAGAAAGATTTAATTTCTTTTTTCTGGGAAATATATCTGGATTTTTATTTTTTTAAAGTAAATCCCACAATACAAAAAATTTATTTATAAAACTGTAAAAATTATTTAGGACACAATAATTGCCATAAACGGGCAAGAGTGCCCTGAGGCTGCTATAATATTTTTTCATTTAGAAAAAACAACATTATTATTTTGATGAAAATTTTTGGTTTAATTTGAACAATTATATATAAACTGCTTATCAAAAATTATATATTGTATTCTTTTAATTTGAAGTCTGTTTTTTTACTTCACAAAAATTATATATTTTTTTAAATATTTTTTTTCTATTAACACTGATTTCCTGCAATGAAATGTGAATAAACCACACAAAACTTGTGCTATTGCATTCAACCAAAAATTTAACGGTAAATTGAATAGTAAGTGATCGAAAGTAACAACGGTTCATTGAAAAAAGTTTTCAGTAGTATCACAATAGGAAAAAAACGGATAGCTGCCTTGAGGCATCCTTATCTGTTAGAGGGTTAAGAGAATTGAAAATATTCTTACATTCTTTTAGTACAAATGGTCGATACAACAAAATGCGCATAAAACATATATTTCTTTAAAATTAAAGATTTTTTTAATTTTTTGCTTTAAATGTATAATTTATTAAGATTTTGTGTATGTACTATACCGTTCTATATTTTTAGATTTCCATTTATAATTTGTTTGTCTATTGTTTTGGCTTTATATGCCAAGTGTAATTCGTACGTTTTTAATAATTAACATTTAAAAACAGATTTTTTACTTTTATTTAAATTTGTATCATCGCTTCGGTTCCTCTAAAGGAGGTTAACTCAAAATTTACAAGTTTTCAGTAGAGACAAAAACTATGTACTCTTAAGGCTCAGTAAGTCTTTACTTTCTTTTCTGTTACGAATCAGCTGATTTGTTTTTGTTATTAAAAAACCTGTGAAATTGATTAGTTTTTCTGTTCTGTTACGGTTTAGTTTGTTAAAATTTGTCATAAATGGCTGATAAGTTACTACAGAAAAAGTAACTATTACAATTTCGTAACAGAACGGCACGGAACAGAACAGAAACAGAAAGTAAAGACTAATTCTGCCTTTATATTATAAAGAGAGAAACACAACTGTTTTGTTTTTGGTAAAGGAGTTTATGTACGATTTTTGCAGTGAGTAGATATAACCACCGTATAGCGTTTTCATTCAAAAAGTGAACATTTTAAGTTAACCCCCTGTAGAGGAACCAGTGCGATATTTTTTTAACCATAGGGTTTTAAATTCGATAAAAATTTTTTTTTTTATTACTATTAATTTTGTCACGTATATTTAAAAAATGGCGAATGTCAAAGAAAAATAATCTGAAACTCAAAATGAAACTGGTAACAAAATGTTCAGTAAGATTTAGATTTAAATAAGATACTCTTGGAGTTGTTTTGTATTTCGATTCAATAATATAAAATAAAATACTTTTCAAAGTAATTTGATTCAAAAGGCAATTTTTCGAATTGGAATGTAAAATCCATACACATTATAAAGTTTTCGAATCGAAATGCGGAGTCACAATGAATTACATTTACTTCAGCACATTAAATATTTAATAAATTGTTTTTCGTTTCGAAGAAAATACTTTGCAATTTTGAATTTTGCCCCGTGTTAAGGAGTAAATTCCGCCCCTTTTCTTTTTTTTGTGTTGTAAAATAATTTTGTTAATGAAATAAAAATGTTTTATTTTATTATTTCCGTAATAAAAAATAAAATGCATACGGAATTTTGTTTATTTAATACTACAAAATAAATGGGGATATTTTGTATGGTAGCTGCTTTGTTTGATGTTTTTTCATATAAAATAGAACATAATAATAAAAAAGTAGTATTTAAAAATTTAAATAAAATAGAAAGAATAAAAACTAAAAAATAAACATTTTAAAAACAAAAATAATATGTTATTATATCGTACGTGTTATTAATTAATAACTATAATAAGAATAATTCGCAAAAATTGTTATTTTCTTTTTCATTTTATATATGTATGTATGTATATCCTATATATTTTGTTTAATGTGTTTGTTATATATAATATTTTCTTAATAATTACTTTTCTTATTTCAAATTGTATTATTTGTAGTTGTTACTTAACAATCTGTATCATACCAAGCAGCTAAATTATTGTTGTCATTGGGTGGTGTTGGCATAGCATCCAAATCAAAATTCAAAGCGCCAGCATCAATTTCACCAACATCCATATCCATGGAGTAGGGTGAAGTTGGTGCAGCACTTGGTGGGGCTCCACCACCGCTGCCGCCTCCTACGGGACTGCTGATTTCAAGACCCTGCATAGAGTCTATTGGTAAAGTATCATATCCTGCTTGAATAATAAAAAAGTAAAAAAAAAAAAAATTACAAGTTAGTATGCTTCAATAATAACAATTTGTTATTGTTTTAACTAAATTTCATTATTTGAATATATATAAATGTATTAACAAAATCATAACAACACATTTGTTATAAAATATAAATATATATGTATCATGCTAAAAATGCTATAAAAAAATGCATTCAAACTTTCAAAAACAAAGAATAAGTATGACACTTTTAAATGAGTTTTAGTGTTTTCGGTTGCACGAATAACATTCATTTACTGCCTGCTTTCGATGACGAGCGCAAACTTCGTATGTTTAGCTTACATTTAAAACAAGATTTCAAAATTTGCTTTAAATGTTTGTTTAACGAATGAATTTTGTGCTCGTCATATAAAAACAGGCAGTTTATCAATAAATTTGAAATTGTAATTAAATTGGCGCAGAAAATTACTTTTTAACTAACATCACACAAAGAAACAATTATAATACACATATAGAATTTGTTTGCCGAAATATAAAATAAGTTAAATTTAAAACTTTTTTAAGTATATTTTGAAAACCGCGTATTTAGGTTTCTGGGACCAAATTTATAACCGATTTTTGGATCGAAAGAAAAAGCTGCTTTTATGGGTTTATGTTTTTTAGACATACACGAATAATAATAACAAATTATAGAACTTTTATTTTCATTATCAAAAAGTAATTTCAATTTTTGGGAATACAAAATTTTAATTTCAAAAGATTTTGTTATTCGTGCTTAATTCCCAGTTTTTATTATTGATAAAAACACTTGAAATTTATTGTTGATGGGATAAGCTATTCCTATGCGCATTTCACTGGTTGCTTAGGCCAGATCATCAGGAAACTTCATCCATAAAGATTTTGGAAAAACTAAAGATATTAAACCAAATAAAACTGTTAAGCGTATAAGACTTATAGCAACAGTCTACTTGTAACAAAATCAAAGTTTAAACAAAACACATCAACAATAAACAGTGGGTTTATCTCATCTTACATTCCCCACTACAATTAGTTGAAATTCTCTCAACATTAATTGTAGTTGTAAGTAGGTTAAGAAAAACAAAATAAAATAAAAACAACAACTTTACAAAAGATGTTGTCAATTAAGTGTTTTTTTAGGCCGTGCACTTGCCTGTTTATTATCAAAAAGTAATTTCAATTTTTGGGAATACAAAATTTTAATTTCAAAAGATTTTGTTATTCGTGCTTAATTCCCAGTTTTTATTATTGATAAAAACACTTGAAATTTATTGTTGATGGGATAAGCTATTCCTATGCGCATTTCACTGGTTGCTTAGGCCAGATCATCAGGAAACTTCATCCATAAAGATTTTGGAAAAACTAAAGATATTAAACCAAATAAAACTGTTAAGCGTATAAGACTTATAGCAACAGTTCTACTTGTAACAATATCAAAGTTTAAACAAAACACATCAACAATAAACAGTGGGTTTATCTCATCTTACATTCCCCACTACAATTTTTCAGTAACAAAAATTTTGTATTCTAGCAAACTTACAATACATATTTTTCACTGCAGGTCATGTTACACGTTACTATTTTATCGGACTTATCGTTCCCGACACCTATTTCGTTTAGAATAATGTGATCAAATTATGGATGTGCGATTATTCGGTTGAATTGAATTTTATTAATCAGAATGTAAATTTATCAATTAATTAATAAAATAAGATTTATTATTAAGATTTACATATAAGTTCTGATTAATTTAATAGTTTTAATTTAACATTGAATAATTTTATTTGAAGTTTTTAATAAAAAAAAAAAAAAATACAATTAAACTATTGCATGAAAAACCATATCGTCGCCTTAATATTAAAATCTGCTAAATCAATTTTTTAAGTAAATTGAGATTTTGATGCCGTGTGGTAAAGAAAGATATGCCTCGACGACCAGCATGTAGTTTTTCTTCAATTTGAGCCTTGAAGTGTGTCAAATTAACTATATTTTTGGTTTTCCTCTCAAGCATCTAATTGGAAAAATAAAAAGTTTTTTGTCTCTCCTGTAAAATTTGTTAAAAGGGATTAAGCAGGTTTGCATATTAAGCCGACGATATGATTAGTATGTAAGTGGCCTGTCCTGAAAATTACTTTTTTAAAACCTTTATTTGCTATTTTTTTAAGTTTCAGTTATAATCAACTATCAGTTATAACAGTCAAAAACATATTGTTAACTGGAAGTGAAATTAATAGTTAAGCTTCGTACAGACGGTGGTCAGATCTTACAATGTTGTCATTAAAATTGACTAAAAATGTCTTGCAACTGTGTGAACATTGTACGCTATTTTCATTTGGCAGATGTGTTAAATTAATGCATCTGACAATGGCACCATTGTCAGAAAATTGACAACATTGTAAGATCTGACCATCGTCTGTACGAAGCTTTAGTTTTTATTGAAATTGATAAAATTGGCCGTTAATAAATTTCACATTACATATGTGTTTTATATTTATTTTTGTAAAAAAATATACAGTTGTATTCATAAAAAATTTGGCATGAAGTTAGCACACAGTTTATTCATAATACACCAAATCTGGGTAACGATTTCTAAACTCTTGTTAACGAGTTGCCAAGCCTTTGACAACTTTTAAAAAATATCCGTTTAATGTTAAACAATTTTGTTTTTTTTTTTTTAAATTTCTTTTAATTTTAAAAACTTTACAAAAAGAAATAAAATTACAAAAACAGCAAAGATTAATGCAAAACGTGTTGCATTTTTGAGCAATATAATGTGGCAACATTAAAATTCAGAGTTGATTTATTAAAAGTTAGCAGATGGAGAAAAGTTTGTTATGAATTAACTCCGTGCTAACAAGCTGCTAAGCTAAATCGGCATTCTAATACAGCTCGTGTACGTAGTGTACAAACTGTGACTAACTTTTTGTTATGAATAAGGCTGATAGTTTTTTTTTTTACATATAAAAACATTAATGTTAATAAATTTCTAAGGACACTGCTTGTTTTGCAAAAAAATTGTTTAGCCGTGTTAGTCCGGGTTCATACTATGAAGTTTTCTTTCAGAAAGTTTGAGTTTATGGGTGATAGGGGAGAGAAAAATAGTCTGTTCTCTTCCGCTCTCACCTATAAAGTCAGACTTTCTGAAAGAAAACGTTCATAGTGTAAACCCAGACTTAGGAAATTCTCGTGATTTACTTTCGTCTTAACATTGAATGTTGTAAACAAAACAAATCAGCTGTTTAATTGTGCTTTCGAAAACCAGATCCAAGTTTCGTTTCATTCTCGTTAAATCTGTATCGCTCAAGATTTTTAAATTTGCCAACCACGTGAAATTCGAAAACACCATAGGCATTATATTTCTTTTAATTCTTTGCGAAAAATTTTGTAATTCTTCAGAAAATTTAAGCTTTATGTGAATTTTCAATATTTGGGGTATATTAAGTACCACGAATATCAGTTACTTTGGCATGGCATACCCTTGAAGTATTGAATCTCATTATTATTTTTAAAAAACGAATTAATATTTTAGAATATAATGAGTAGTAAATAACAATAAAATACCAAAAATTCTATATACCAAAATTATATTTATATGGAAATTATTTGTTCTAAGCATCTACGGTAAGAGCTTATGCCTGTTATACCTATCCCTCGAATACTGATTACTTAGCTTAATTATTTTAACTTTTCTTTAAAGTATATATGTACGTGTATTATTTTGAACAAAAATTTCATTGATTTTGAATTTTTTCTAATCTCTCTTTTTTTTTACATTCACTGGAACTGATAGCGTGAAAAATTTTTCACATGAGAATCACGATTGCTTTTTTCCCTTCAAGGGAAAGAAAATTTCATGGGAACAAAAATTCCACTTGTTATTTACGATAAGGGTGAATAGTTCACATCACTGCTTTTGAAGAGAAATTTAAAAAACTTCCTAGAAATTTCAAAAATATTCGTTACATTTTCCACAATAAAAAACTTAACTCATAGTACACATAATTATTGAAAATCGTATTACATATTTAGGACTGTCGCATAAATCAATTCCGATTGAAAGTGATTACGTTTTATGTGAAGCAAAATACAAAATCACTTCCACTCGGATCGGAATTGATTTCTGTGACAGGCCTGATAATGCATGTATCTCATTTTTTTTTTTAATAAAAGGTAATTTTCTTAAACTTATTATAAATTTAGGAAACAAATTATTACATTTGGAATCTTACAAATCAATGAAAAACATATCCAGCCTTATTTCGGTTGTAATTGTCGTAAACGACCACTGTAGTAGTAGTAGTTTAAAAAAAGCACAGGTTGTGTGTTACTTTAATCTATTACAAAAACGACAGTCTTTTAAGACAGCGACAACGTAATAAGTGTGATCAATTTGTGTCGTAAAATATTTTCTAAGACTTGACAATTATTTAAAAGAAGATGTAAAATCTTCACGTTTTTTCTATGTGGTATAAAGTACACACACGTTTTTGTGTGGCTACTTTTTTTTAAGAATATTTCTTTTTTTTATTTCAAATATAATAAAACCATGCAAAAGCATTTTTTATAAAGTAACGTGTAGAAACATGCAAAAAAAAAAATTAAATAAAATAACCAAAACAAAAAAGAATTGTATTTGTAAATAAAAAAATAATGAGCATGTATAATGAAACAATATTTAATTTAAAGCTATGTTCACATTATGTGTATTTGTCATGTGGAATGTCACTTTTCTACCCACATGCGATTTCATGTGTATGTCAAAATTTGAGTTTTACATAAGGTTTATAATTTACATGTTCACATGTTGGTATGTAACGAACATTTGACATAACCTATCAAAAATAAAAAAATAAACATTAAGGGAAATCACGATGGGTAGTGCAAAGTGTGCAAACGATGCAAATGCGTGCAAAAATACACACGTTTGCACAATAAAACAACAAAATGTACGTATTTGCAATTTGCTCTATTTTACTTCGTTTGCACTAAAAAAACCATGAGCAAGATTAGTAGTGCATATTTGCTCCGTTGCAAACAAATGTAAACAACAACATTTGACATATAAAGCATCATATTGTTTTTAAGGAAACTTATAAATTGAACATTTTCGTGGGTTTTAATATTAAATAGAGAATTAAATTTAAATTAATTAAAAAGAAAATATTTATTTTGATTTGCTTGTGTATAATTGTAAACAAATGCAGATTTTTTACAGTGCTGCCAGAAGTTTTTAGTGCTGCCAGAATAAATTTTTAAAAAAAGAGCACATTTGCACAAAAAATAAAAGTGGTATGCTCACGATCAATCATAATATGCACTGCAAATTTACACATTGCAAATTTGCACAATGACCATCGTGATTACCCTTATTTTTAATAATTAATTTGTGTATTTTTTATCTGTTTTATTATTTATTTACTATTATAATATATATGTATTAAAATTTCAATTAATTTTTGCCGCCGCAAACAATTTTGTTAATAAAAAACCAGCTGATGTCAGATGCTTTGTCACTTAAAAATAGAACTTGTTCTAAATCAAAAATGTCATGTGTACTGTACACAGAGAAATAAATAACACATTATATTGTTTGATGGGGTTCAGACGATATGTAAAAATTTAACATGTGAAAAATTGACAATACACATGACAAATACACATAATGTGAACATAGCTTACGTATGTATAAGCATGGATTTCTATTCGAAGTTTTTTTTTTAGAAATATTAAAACAATGGCTAAATTAAACAAAACAACATTAACAGTTTTTAAACGAAATAAAATAATAATAATAAAAAAAAACTCATTTATGCAGCAAGAAATAAATATCAAAACTATTCAATTACGCAGGCAAAACGACAAATAATAGTTTTTAAAACTTTAAAAAAATCTATTCGTTAAAATATCATTCTATGGAGTAAAATTTCGTTTAAACCCCATTTATTCTTTTTGGATTATTGGTTCAAAGCATATACCCAATTAAAAGTAAGATTTTGGAATATAGGGTATTTCAGGTTTTTATTTACATATTTGTCTAATTGTGTACAGACAAATTTTCAAAAAGGATTGATTCTTTCAACCTTTTATTTACAAAAGTTTTTAATTTTTTTTAAGTTTATTTCCGAACGAAAATTTCATTCGCTTAACTAACATTTAAAACAAAAACAAATTCTAAAATATTGCAAACGTAGTCTTCGTTTGAAAACGATGAACAGGCAGTTATTTTTTGTCCATAATATTGATTTGCGTAGTTTTCGATTCACTAGGATTATTAATATGAAATTGTGTAGTTCATTCATAAAACTTTAAAAAGGATTTACAATTTATTAATCCCAAAGTTTGGCTATAACTACTAATCTCAGGAACAGATATAACTCGTTTGGAGTTTTCTCACTAGAATATAACATATATTATGGAGTCTTAGATGAATTTTGCACTGAAATTCGAACATTGTTCGTGTTTTTCGTCCAATACGGCTAGCAACGCTTAAAAAGTGGACGTCCAGAATTCGTTTTGTTTAGTTAAGAACAGTCGCGTTATCATTTTTAAATGTTAATGCCATGTATTGATCTTTCAAATAAAAAAACAAATTAATTTTTTGCAACGAGAGAGAAAAAACGTTTTTCCAGTAATTAGGAGAATAATTTTAGTTTTACTCTTTCGTCTCAAGTTTCTGCAAAAAAAAGTAAATGAACACCCATTAATTTGTTATTTCAATTCAGCACAAAGTATCCCGATGTTAAGAGAAAATAATTGGTCCAAAGATAAGTTTTATCTAGTACGCATTAATTATTTTTTAATAACTATGATTTTGTCACACCTTCGTAAAACAATAGCATATTCGACATAGATTTCTCGCAAAAGATGAACGAAAAATTATAAATTTTCAAATATATTTTGTTATTTTGTGATTTAAAAAACAATGACAATCACCTAATAAATAAGATTTTGCAGGACAAACACTTTTTGAGCATAATTCAGTTGAAATTGAAGTTATATATAGGATTTTGTAATGGATATCTTTCAAATATGTATATATTTTTTTATTGTTTATTTATATGTTTTTAATTTTGTGTTGTATACACTGTGATTGGTTAATAAAAATTGGTATGCATTTTGCAAAATTATTACATATTTTTGAAAAGTACTACTCTCGTTGCTTCTAGAAACTGCTAAAATATTCAATATGTTTATTAAAGATGTTAAATTCTTGATTATGAATCTGTTTGTTTGCTTGTTTTTTAAATAATTTCGGAGTTTAAATTTTAATTCAATGATGATATATGTTAGGCTGGCTCAACTGTTTTATTAAGTAGTTTTTTTTTTGTAAAATTTGTTTTTATATTATTCCAAAGTAGGTATCACACAGGAGCATTAAAATAGTGCACGCAAGAGAGAGAGAGGGAGCATTTTTTTTGTCAAGTAAGAAAAGAAACAAAAATACGTTTATTATTAGATTTTTCGAATCACTCTTTTAAGGTAACGATTATGATTTTGAGTTTTGTTGGGTAAACTCAAGGCGAATTCATTTTTCAGGTGGCGTTGAAAGCACAGCTGTGCTACTTTTTTTTCTTAATTAGAGAGAGAAATGTCAAAAGTTCCTTGTGATTTTGACATATGGATCAACGAAAGCAACAAAAAAATACATTGTTGTGTTTTTGGTGTTGTTGCTTGTTGTAGTATCGACACCACCGTTTACATGAATTCGCCTTGGGTAAACTATTAAGTGATGTCAAATTTTTTCTATATGGCTATTATTTGTGAATTAAAATATAATACAAAGAAATTTAAGGATTTTAACGCATTGTTCTATATTGTATTTACATATAATAAAGTCCAGATCAATTTTTTTGTTCACTGCCTAATGAGAAACAAAAAAAAAATAAAAATAATAAACGAAAAACTTAACAAAATGATAATCTAATGAAATTAGTTTTATTTAAAATAAAATATTTATTGAAATAAGAAGTGAAGAGTGGCTGAATTAGTGTTGAAAAAAGGGTGCACAACTTTTATTTTACTCTTTTTTAATAAAAAAAAAAAAAAAAAAAAAAATTATTTATTGAAATACCGTTGTTAACATCTACTGAATCAACTGAAATGCAAAATTATATTAGTTTTAAACCATACTTGCTTTGTATTTTTGCTCTATTTGCATTAACTAATCTTTCGTTTATTATTATAAAAAGAATAATCTTACTTTCGGATACGGGACATTGTTGCAATACAAAGCAACATGCGTTTAGATAGGAAGCCATACTGTCTGTTTGTCCCTTTAGAAGAAAATATTATTGCAAATTGCTGCAGTTAGTAATGATTGGAATTATTCCTCAATAAAATTAAGTGCTTGATTAAATACTAGTAGAATAAGATCTAAGTATTTATAATAGGCAATTTTTAATTATTTTTTTACGAATTTGCAACAAGAGTTGGAAAAAAAGTAAAAACTACAAACACAAAGAAGTTTTTTAAATGTCTTTTTTTCATTTTTATTTTAAACAGCAACAAAGTGCTCTAAAGTTGGTTTTAGACGACATTTATTTTGCAGTAGCTTTGTCAGATGTAAAATCCATGTTATTGCACACGTCTGTCGAAAGATACAGAAGGGATATAATTTTTGCTTTTACACGTTCGTTTTTGTTTTTATCAGACATACCTTAGTCGTTCACAACAGCAAATTATTATACTGATTTTAAATTCTTTTCAGATTTAATTGTGTTCAATGTACATTGAACACCCGAAAAAAAATGAATTATATTTTTTTGTATGATAATTTAAATTTTTATTAATGAATTTAATGAATTAAAAGTTTTTTTATATTGTAAACTATTATTAATTGAAAATGAATTGTGAACTTTTTGTATGATAATTTAAATTTTTATTAATGAATTTAATGAATTAAAAGTTTTTTATATTGTAAACTATTGTTAATTGAAAATGAATTGTGAACTGCGGTTTAATTATAAGTTAAAAATAACGGTCGGTTCTTCAGTAACTATTGTGAATTATTTAGAAGACTGAGTGATTGACATTGGGTACTCACCAAAACCAGACTGTCAAGCCTGGCTTTGGAGAGTAAAAAATTGAAAAACAAGGCTTCAGGCAAGTCGGCAAAATATAGAAGATTTCACTTCGATTTCCGCTTACAATCAGAGCAGTTCACAAGTCATTGTTTTTTCTCATTACATTTTTGTAACATTTAAATTTAAATTAAAAGAACTGTGTTAACCATCCAATATTGTAACGCACAAAGTGGAAAACCCCCGTAAATAAATAAGTTTATATCTTGAAGTGAACCCACCGTATTGCACTTTCTTCCCATAAGGCACCCTAATCCCAAGAGGCATACCAGGCTTAAAAATTATTCAAATTGTATTAATATTAATGTTGTTTTTTTAAATAAAATGTGTAAATAAATAGATTTTAATGTATAACGTGACTTGCAAAACAGCTGATGTCAGATGGTTTGTCAGTTCAATATCGAACCAGCTCTAATTAACAATTTTCATTCTGCAAATTCGTGCTGACATTTACAGAAGCAAATTTTCTTTTTTGCTTTTACACGATATTGTGTGCATTTTTTAGTGGGAAATTTGCAAGTATACTGTTAAATACATGTCGTCTAAAACTAGCTTTAAAAGTTTAATAAATGATTAAGAAAATCGTAGCTTAGAGCTTAATTTCTCGTTGCAAGTTGCCGCTAGGATGAAATGGGCAGACCTAAGAAATTCCATATTGTTTGGAGAAGAGACACCGCAAGACTAAACCTATTAGAAGAGCGTTAAACAGCAATTCGTGTGGCATTGGCTAGATTTAGATAAAAAAAAACTACTTGATTCGATTTTATTATTCATTGTTACCATTTTTTTTTTTTGAACGAAGATTTAATAAAAAAAGTTTTGTTTACCAAATTTGCATGTGCAGACTTTTCAATTCTGTTCTGTTGAATGTCTGTATGTATTTAAACGACTAAAAATTGTATTTATATTAATATTTGTATAATTAAAGAAATATAAACAAAATAAACTATCAAGAAAAATGTAACAAATTATATGTTAAGATCGATTACAAAGTGATAAAACGGGGGCACAGGGGCAACGAAAACAAAGGGATTGAATATCTGCTCAAACGAATGGGTGGTGGTGGGGTTAGTTAATGTTTAGTGATGGTGGAGGTTTTAGAAATCGATATTATGATAAGAACAACCAGCAAACATTTGAACGATTAGAAAAACGGTTATTTTGTTATGTGGGCGTATGTATGTTGTATGTATGTAACGCAAGTGCCAAGATGTTTTTTGTATTGTTTGACTGGTTGGTTGTTTCGTATGTTATTTAATAATTTGACTTTTACAACTGTTATTCTTTTTTGTCTTGTTGGAATATGAATAACATTCTACATGCTTTGTTTATTGTTTTTGTATTTTTTTTTTATTTTATAGGTATTAACTGATGTTTTCGGTTGAGGCATGGGGGGGGGGGTGGTTGGTTGGTAAAGAACAATTATTAATTAAAAGAAACACTCTAAATTATAGGAGAAATACGTACCTTGTTGGAATGCACGACCGCCGTGGGAGCTGTGTACGCTCGGTGGCCCCTGACCATAGAGGCCTTCATATGCTTGCTCTGGACCAAGCATATCCTGTGTGTATATATCGAGGTTTGATTTTTTTGTTTATATATGTAAACATTTAACATTGGGATGATTTTCAAAATGATTCGGTTTCGAAATTCAATTCGATATTAAAAATTGTATGTTGTTGTTTAAAATGGTAACAGAAAAATGTCACATTGTAAGGTTGATAGGTTGATTTTTTTCGGGATAAAAACGGGAAATTTTCAATACGAGGGGGCCACCAAAACACATTTTTTATGTCAACAATTAAAAAAATTTAGCCAAATTTGAAGAATTTTTGTTACAGGTGCATGGGTATTATCAATTTTACGTGATTGTAAGGTGATTGAGTAGTTTAAGTTTGGTGTTGGTAATAGTAGTAGTAGGAGTGTTGGTGGTTGTGATAATTTGCAACAAAAAAAAAAAAAAAAATAAAAAGTAAAAAAAAAAATAAATAAAAAACAAATATTAATATAAAAAATAAAAAAAAAGATAATTTATAAATACGACATTTAAAGCTAAAAAACAAAAATTTTATTTTGTAAAACACTAGCAATTTTGCTCACTAATAAAAAATATTGAATATGAAAACAATTTTTTTTTTTTTTTGATTTTTCTCTAATTTAAACTACGTTTTTACAAAAATAAACTTTTTAAAAAACATAAGAAATCACATAAATTTAATTTTTTAAATAAATAAAATGCAAAATATAGGTTGATTTTATATAAGAAATATTCAAATATTCATAAACTATTCTTACAACAAATCAGAAAAAAATAATCTTTGTCTTATTTATATATACAATACTCTATTGATAATTTGATTTTGTTATTTCTCTTTTTATTTTTACAAGTGTTTTTGTTTTATTAATTTGAAATATTATTGGTATTGCAGTTATTATTTAGATAAGCTATCATTAAACATAACGAACCTGTAAATCTGGACCCATGCCTAGATCGGCATTGCCCCATATATTGTTGTCTTCACGTAATAGTGAATTGGTAAGCTCAATAGAAAGACGTTTTTTGTAATCTTGTGGCTTGTCCTCACTCATACGGAACAGGACCGCAGCAGCATAAGTTGCTACACCTTCATTGCGAGAATGTAATAAATCAGTTAAGGGACCAGTGGCTCCTTCCTGTTCAATTATTTCGGCCCCTTCTTTATCAGCGGCCAATTCACAAAGAACACCAGCAGCGACACGCTAAATTTTACACAAAATTAAAATTCCATTTATTAAAAAAAAAAAAGAAAAAAAAACCAATTACAACCCACCTGTATGTTTTCTATTTCGTTAAATAGCAGACGTACAAATATCGGTATTACCGATTGTTGCCGTATTAAAGCCCGATTATGAGACTCTCGAGCTAAGATATGTAAAGCACCTACTGTGCCCTCGACAATCTCCTCCATGCGAACGCCATCTGCGTAAGCCGAAGGCTGCTGTGACCCGGTAGTAGCCACTGAAGAACGTTGCTAAAGAATTTATTTATACAAAAAAATTACCTTAATGACATCCAAGTATTGAATAATAAAGCCAGAACTATAACTTACACGTTCGGTATCCTGGAAAGCACGCATTAATAGACGTACTAAATGAGGAATGGCTCCATGCTCACGCAATGGTGCTGCATTAGCTGGACACAGGGCCAAATTGCGTACCAATCCAATAACGGCCTTAATTAATGGCCAACGAGATGGAGGATGTAAAAGTTTGACAACTACCGAGAGACCATAATTTAAACGTACTGCATTTTGAGCCATTTCTGAATCTGCATGACGTGTGGTCAAATGACGTAGAGCACATACTGCCGGCTCAGTAATCTCTTCACGATCGCCAGCATTTATTATCGTACGTACCAAAGCATCAACACCACCGACTTGACAAACCGTAGCCTTATTGCGTTGATTGTTACAAGTCAAATTCGAGAGTATTCCAGCAGCACAAGTAACAACATTGACATCTGTAGAAGCCAATACTTGAACTAAGGACTGTAAAAGTGCCTCCATGCCATCAACTTTAGTGGCGGCATCGGATAAATTACGCAAAGTCCACAAACAATTCTGAACCAAACGTGGCGATGGATTGCCCAAGTGCATGGCCAAGGCCTGCATACCGCCTGCATCTACAATTGCTGGCTTATTGCTAGAACATACTGAAAGGACTTTTAAAACACGTGAAGTGGTCCACAACAACTTCTCGTAATCGTAGGAACGCATAATGCGTACTAACTCATTGGGGCCACCAGAAGCCAAAATAATTAGTTTACTCTCTTGATTGCCATAAGCAAGAATCTGTAAACAATCTGTAACGATGGCCAAAAACTTGACGTTATTACGCTGCAATAAGGTAACCATTTTTTGGAGACCACCAGCCAATCGAACTGCCATTTTAGAACCATCCTGATGCAATAGCAAATTGTGTAAGTTGGTGATGGCATAGAATAAAACACTCTCAACCGGAGAAGACAATAGTTTCACCAAAGCTGGTATACCACCGCTCTTGAATATAGCCAAGAGACCTTGTCGATGATGTGACAAATTATGAAGAGTGCCAACAGCAGCTTTAGTACTCTCCAAATCGTTACTATTCGAAATGGCGCGCACGAGAGCTGCCACCATTTGTGGACTATTCATAATAGCATGGCGCGAAGCTTCTTTTTTCGACAACTGGTGTACCATCATGGCGGCTTGGGAAACAACAACTTGATCTTCATCATTGAGCAATTTTATTAATTCTGGTATTGCGCGTGTTGCCAACTCAGCGTCGTCTTGATAATTTATTAAATTGACAACGGCATGCTTTAACATTTGTGATGGTTCGGCCAAACGTTGTACAGCTGTTGGTTGTTGTGGATCAAACTGTGTAGAAGGTATCTCAATACCCTCTTCCAATGTTTCTGGAAACATGGCGGCGCGAACACGTTGTGAACGTGTCTGGCTTAACTGGCTATTCATATCATCCACCTGATCTTGGGTGAAATTTTGTGGAAAACCAGTGTCTAAGTCAAACATAAGCGGATCACCATCCATTTCCTCATCTTCTTTGCCCGAAAGCGAAGGTGCCTGTGTGACGGCGCCCGAATGAATACCAGAATCTACTAAATACGAATTTTGCTGCCACATAAGGGTTTGCTCCTTGGAGGAAACCATCGGCGGCAAATCCGGTGGATTGTATTGATTGTTATGAGACACTAAAAATAAAGAAAAAAAAAAACTTATATTAAACTCTTTATCTAAACATTAAAAATATTTATAAATTTTCTTGTTGCTTTATACAGAAATGCATATTGCGTTATAAAATTTTCAATGCCACAAGATATGCCAAAAAATGGTTTTGAAAATTAATTGGTTTTAAAAAAAAGATCTTTCTTGTTGGAAATTTGGATAAGTAAAGTTTTGCTTCCGTTCGGCCGAAATAAGCCAATTTGTCCGAACTTCGGCATCTGGTCAAACACTTCTGATAACTCATGTATATAACTTATAACGATTATTTCATATTAGACTTTTATCGTGATTTCTATAAATTGCCACACATACGCCCACATCTAAAAACGGAATATGTTCAAAAATATGTGCAATGAAAATAAATGCAAAAGGTAACAAGATGTAATTTAGTTTTAAGGTATTTAATCCGTTAGAAATCTAAAAAAAAAATAGTTTCATATTCAACAAGAAAGATAGTATAGTCGGTCATGCCCGACTATATGATACCCTACACCACAGTATTTAAAAACACATTTTAGAGAGAGCACCCTATTCGGGACCCATGGAAAATCATGCTTATGTGTCCATGTAAATATGGATATATTTGCCGAAAGTTTGTGAGAGGAAGATATTGCCCCCTACCTCCCTTTGTGGTCCTATTTTAAAAAAACTGCATAGCTTTTGTGTCCATATAAATATGTTTCTATCTATGTTTAAAATTTCATTAAAATCTGTTAGATAGTTTCGGGGAGGCTGAAATTGCCCCTTATCTGCCCTCGTGGTCCTATTTTTAAAAAACTGCGTAGCTAACGTATCCACATAAATATGGATCTATCTATGTTTTAAATTTCATTAAAATCGGTTTAATAGTTTTTGAGAGGCAGAAATTGCCCCCTATCTCCCCTCGTGGTCCTATTTTTTTAATAATGCATATCTTATGTATCGATATAAATATGGATCTATTTATGTTTTGAATTTCATTAAAATCGGTTTGATAGTTTCTGAGAGGCAGAAATTGCCCCCTATCTCGCTCCTACGATTAGGCCCATTTTCAATAGGTTTGATCCTTGTGCCTATGTGCCAAATTTTATCAAATTATCTCCAAAATTGTGACCGGTACTTTGGGCACAAGGTTACATGGACAACCAGCCAGCCGGACGGACGGACATCGTTAGATCGACTCAGGACCCATATTTTAATGTGTTACACACATCAGCACAAATGCACTATTGTGGTGTAAGTATAAAAAGTAGAATGTTCTAAGAAATTTATTTTAATCGATTAATTGACATAAATTGTTCGAGTTATTCGTAATTTGAAATGGGATATTTAAATTATTCGATCAAATAATGGCGATAATGTCTTCATTTAAACGAGTGGATACTCATTATTCAGCGCAGCTGAATATAGATAGCACTTTTAATTGTTTTACTTTATTTTTGTTTTATAAAATGTAAAACTTTGAATTATTTGCGTACATACATACATACATACATACATGCATACATATGTATGTAAAATTGACAAGTCATCCCCAAGCAATATTCTAATAGGGATTTACATTAAATGTGATTAAAAATAAAAAAAAGTCTGAGATGAGATTATTCAAGAAGACAAAAAAATATTTTAAACAGCCAAATAATAAAAAAAAAACTTAACAATATTAGAACTCAAAACGATAGAAGAAATTAAATATAAAATATCAATGAAAATATTGTCTGCAACTGATACTTCTGTTCAAACATATACATACTGTCAGCGTCAAAATAAAGTGTACAACTGGTTTTCCAATATAAAAAGTGATATTTTAGCAAAAAATAATTAAAATTTGTAGAAGTTTATTATCATTTACAAAACCTTGGACAATGTTATTACAATTTAAAATTAAAAATTTGAAATACTTCAAAAACAACAAAATCAATACAATAAAAAAACTAATATACTCCGTTTTAAACGCGTCAAAAAAAAGTGTACAGTCTTACAATACTAAGAAAAGTGAAGTGGCTAATACTTTGATTGATTTCTTTTTGCTTTTAGGACGGCTTATAGTCTCTTTGGCATCAATTCCACCCATTTTAAAGTTATATCAGTAGACAATTTTGGCTACCCTTTCTGCAGAATTTTATTCAGAGAGTGCTTGCTGCTAATGTTTTTTTTTTAATTTGTCTGTCTAAATGTTTTCAGATGTTTACTTGAGTTGATATCGAGCGACTATTGGGCTGATCCATCTGTTTTATGACGTTTTACAAAAGCTAACCCTATCACTCTTCACTTTAGATACTATATTTTTTCGTTGAATTTCTTATTTCTACCTTTTATCACGTTTATTTTTTGTCCAACTTGCTTTTGTCACTTTTTGGAGCAACGTATTTTTCACAGATGACAGCAAGCTTGAAGTCTGATCAAAATTGGCAAAGTAGAAATTTAACTTTTTATAAATAACATAACCCTTTTTATATTGGAAAACAAGCTGTACACTTTATTTTGACGCTCACAGTATGTAAAGGGTGTTCGAGTTCGATGTATCATCGGTCAATGGATATCGCTACAGGATAGTGCTGGGATACTATCGATAGTACTATCAATATTATCGATATTCTTAAAATATCGATATTAATATTATTTAAAAAACAGTTATGAAGACATGTAACAGCAGCTATACACACACAGTTTTTTGCCGCCAGTTTTTACTTGCTATTATTAATTCGCGCTGAATTACAGCAATGAATACAAACAACAAGAATGGCAGGTGGTACGGATTGCTTAGCTATGCTTTTACTGCTAATTAAAGGCCTTTGTGTCGAAATTTGTATATGTTTACATAGGGAATAAAATGTCAAATATTTTTGTAATGTTTAAAAAAAAATGCAAATGCAATTGCAATTGCGAGCATAGGACAAAACAAAGAACGATCATAGTCCCTGCTACTTCGATTTCTTCAGAAAGGTGCTTATCAGCAGCACAATATTTCAAGATCTGTCGTCTAAAATAACGTGTGAACATACATACATACGTCTCATACGTTCAATAAAGTAATAAAAACAACGAACTGTTGGCGTAATGAAAAACTAGTTAAAGTTTTCCTGCTCAAGTACAAACATTCAGTCAATAGTAATATCGATAGTGAAATCTGAACTATCGATAAATATCGATAGTATCCCAGCATTAATACAGGGATATAGACGTAGAGAATATGTGGTTTTAACAGAACCTTACCACACAGCAAGAGAAACAATTGATCTTTTGAAATAAAAGTTCGAAAATGGCATTGTTTCTCGTAGAGGAGGAGCAAATTGCGCACTAAGATCGTGCAATTTTACACCTTTAGACTTTTTCGTAGGGTTTTGGAAATCGAAAGTGTACAGCAATAATTCCACAACAGTATAAGAGCTCAAAAACAACATTATCGAGCAGATATCAACTATTGACAACAGTTTATTGGAAAACATGATTGAAAATTTTGGTAAAAGATTAGTAGCCTAATGAGCCAGTAGTAATAGTAATGAGCCAGAACCGGAACTATTTGTAATTAACTGAAATAAAAATATTTTTAATGTCACTCTATTAAATTAAAATGATACCTTAATTTTTAGACACCCCTTACATACAGTGTTGCTAGAACTTTTAGAGGAAAAATCAGCAAAAAACCATAATTTTTCATCAAAAAATCTGCAAAATCTGCGTCAAGGTGTTAAAAATCTTCAATAAACCTTCAAAACACATTTAATACATTTTTTATGTAGTTACCGAATTCAAAATTCGATTTTAAGAACATGGCTAATAATTTATGGATATTTTTACATTAAAAATATCTATCCAAATTTTATTACTCAGGCTGAGTAAGAATTAGTCACATCTTTGTTATTTTAAACAACAAATTAAATGTTTGCTTGACATGTTATTTAAATTATCAAGGATCTTATTGAAAATTTACAAGAGATCAAATATTGCAACTTTTAAAGATATTTATACATAAGTGCATATGAATATATACGTACATATACGTACTATTTCGTGTTAAATCAGATGACATAAGTTCGGCGATATTAATGTGACAAGACAATGTTTTAATTTTTAAGTAATCTTTAGTGAATAAAATTTCTACTTATGAATCTATTTCCAAACGGTTCTTCCATGAATGGTTAATAAATTATATTTATTTATTATTGCAAGAAGTGGAAATAATACAAACATGACAATGTAAAGAAGTTTCCACCAAGCTTAAAAATCTGCAATGTTAAACCAAAAATCTGCAAATCTGCATTTTGACCATTTTGGGGATAAAATCTTCAAAATTCAGATAAATCTGCACTTCTGGCATCGTTGCCTACATATACAAAATCGACTACATACAGTCAGATACTAAAGTTTAAATACACACTTAAAATTTGGAGTTTTAGGAAGACTAAAGTTTTTCTGAAAATTTTTGGAATGCAGCTTTGTTTCCCTTCGTTGATGATATAAAATTAAAAAAAATATTGTCTTAATTGAATACATAACGGTAATTTTTAAAAAAAAAACAAAAAAATAATGAGGACAAAAGTTTAAATACACATTGAAGTTTTTCGAATTAATTACCATTTCTTCCTTTTATGTTACCGTTATTATTACTTTTTTTGATGTCAAATTTATTGTTCATCGTCCAATTGTTGCTGTTAGTTATTTTTTTGATGCATAATTGTAAAATTTAACGGGTAAAGGAAATGAGATAGATTTCGGCGTAAGATCTTTCATAATTAAACATTTTTAAGAGGGAAAATCCTATCGAGAAATAGGAAAATTGTTGCATTAACTATTTTCCAGCGTTCAGAACATCGTTACAAATTATAAACAAAAAGCTTCAATTGAAAATATGGTTAGAAGCGGCCAACAAAAAACAATTTCTAATTGAGATCCTAGCCGTAACCCACGATAAGTGAAGAAAATTCACAGAGTAAGCGCAACCAAAATAGCTGATGATATCGCTAATTTTTTGAATAAACATGCTCATCCAAAAACAGTTCAAAAAGCATAACTCATAAGTGAGAAAAGTAGAAGGCTTAAGATGGAGTTTGCCAATAAGTATAAAAACAAAGACGTGGAATTTAGGCAAACTATTATTTTTACATATGAATGTAAATTTAATTTGTTTGGCAGAGATAGGCGATCAAAAGTTTAGTGAAAACCTATTACTGGCCACAAAAAAAAAAAAAATAGCAAACTCCATCCTAAACCTTCTTCTTTTCTCGCTTATGAGTTGTTTTTGCAACAATTTTCCTATTTCTCGATAGGATTTTCCCTCTTAAAAATGTTAAATTATGAAAGATCTTACGCCGAAATCTATCTCATTTCCTTAACCCATAGTCTGCGTTAAATTTTACAAAAATGCATCAAAAAAATAACTAACAGCAACAATTGGACGATGAACAATAAATTTGAGATCAAAAAAAAAGTAATAATAACGGGAACATAAAAGGAAGAAATGATAATTAATTCGATAAACTTCAATATGTATTTAAACTTTTGTCCTCGTTTTTTTTTTTTTTTTTTTTTTTTTAAATTACCGTTATGTATTCAATTAAGTCAATATTTTTTTTCTTAATTTTATATCATCAACGAAGGGAAACAAAACTGCATACCACAAATTTTCGGAAAAACTTTAGTTTCTGACTGTATGTACATATATACATTAGCGTGGCCGTTAGTTGTATGAAGAATTTTTCATTTCTTATATTCTCCCCCCAAATCGGTTCAGTTTTATGTAATTTGTTTGCATTAGACTATCTTTTAAAAACAACATGTTACAAGAATATGATATACATATGGCAATATGTTAGCTCTTCTAGTCACCAACATTAGCCTGGAAGAAAGTTTTTTGCTAAAATTAATATTTTAGAAAATAATTAAGAAAATAACAACAAAATACCAAAAATTATTTGTACCAAAATTTTATATTAATATGGAAATTATTAGTTCTTAGCATGTGAGGTAAGAGCTTATGTCTGTTTAATTATTTCATATATATAATACATACTACGTATGGTTTAAAATGGTTGACATACAGAAAGTAGTTTATTTGATATAGATAACCAAAGAGAACGGAAAGAATTGCCCTATTTTACCGCTATTTGGCAGCGCAGTTTGTGAGACTTAACGGAGTTTTGTTTTCATACAGAGCAATATACCTCACTTAATGCTTAAAAATTCAACCTCCAATAGTGTAATTTAAAATATGAGAGAAATGTCCGACCGAATTTTACGTGAAAAAATTTATATTATCGGATATTGTTCAAATGCACCTTTAGGTGCATTCTAGATGAATTTTTTAGCATTTTTGAGGCTAATGTTGTTGACTAGAAGAGCTAAAATATTGCCATATAACATATTCTTGTAAAATGTTTTTTTTTAAAGATAGTCATATGCAAACAAATAACATTTCAATAACTGAGCTTTCAGGCCAACTTTGAGGGGCGGACCCCCCAAAACACAACTTATCGCTATGAAATACATATTATAAGGAGAAGTGAAAAAGTACAGGGTGGTTAAATTTTAACGGCCGATGTGGAATGTGAACCACGCCTAAACGTCAAGTTCTTTTCTGCATTTCATTTGAAATTTCTCAATTTCAGACTAACTCAATTTGAACCATAGAAAGATACGCAATCGAGCAACACGTTAAAGTAATTCAGGCCTATTATGAAAACGGATGATCATTTTTCGAAGAAAATAGTGATGAGGCACATTTTCACCTCAGTGGATTCGTCAATAAGCAGAATTGCCGCACTTGAGCGAATGATAATCCAAGAGTGATTGTCGAAAAACCAATGCACCCACAAAGAGTGATTGTTTGGTGCGGTTTTTGGGCTGGCGGCATCATCGGCAAAAATTAGGCAGGTCAGGCAGTTTCTGTGAATGGTGTTCGCTATAGTGAGATGATAACGAACTTTTTATGGCCCGAATTGGAAGATATGGATGTGGGCGATATGTGGTTTCAACAGGACGGTGCCACTTGCCACACAACTAAAGAAACAATGGCTCGTTTGCGCGACAGATTCAATGGCCGTGTTATCTCACGTGGTGGCGATGTCAATTGACCGCCAAGATAATGTGATTTGACACCGTTGGCTTCTCTCTTTGGGATTTTTTGAAAGAAAATGTGTACGTCGATAAGCCAGCAACAATTCAAGAGCTAAAGGAGAAGATAATTCGGCACATTAACGGCATAGAACCTGAACTATTCCTCAGCGTCATCGAAAATTTAGACCATCGGATGGAGGTGTGCCGCCGAGGTCGCGGCGGCCATTTGGCCGATATTTTGTTCCTTACATAATTGAACCATACCAATATTATCATAACAAAAAGAAATGACAATAATTCCCGAAATAATTTGTGTTTTATTCAAAATCAACATCGGCCCTTAAAATTTAAGCACCCTTTATTTACAAATCACTGAATTATATGTATTTGAAAAAAATAATGCAAAATGATTGAAGTATATTGCTAAAGGCCAAGTAATGTAAAGAGACTGAACAGATAGATATCTTATTACAACCACAAAATAAGTCAACACTTATGTATTGTTTTCCATGTGCTACCACCAGCCAAAATGAACATTCAACAACAACAGCAGCAAATGGTGAATGACAATGAAAGAAACATAGTAATTTAAAAAAAAAAAAACTTAATGAATGGTAGAATAGAATCGCAAGGATTTAAAATTACACAAAGCAAAATATAAAGCAACACACAGTGGGAGATTTAAAAAAAAAAGAAAAATATTAATTCTACATTAAGTAAACGTTAAGTGAGATTGGAATAAAATTTCATACAGCTAAGATAAGACTAAAAACTTGTATTCGAATTTAAGTTTTGAATTTGAGGCCTATATGCATATCAGGCGGGCCGCCATAGGTTCCCAAAGTAGGCCAGCGCAGCTATTAAAAAAATTAAAAACCATCCAGAATTCTTAATTTTAGCCTGATTTAAAAAATACCAGTGGCATCTTAAACTAAATATGATTCCATATTAAAGAGGTTTAAACGACCCATATTCTCAGAAAATTTTTCACAAATTTTATTTAAATTTGTTTGAAAAAAAAAAAATTTATGACAACGCTTAAATATATTTATTTTGTTTTAGAGTCTAAACACAATGTTTGCGGTGTGGTGCGATTTCTCGTTGCGGGAGAGAAAAATAAACATAATACAACGGAAGACGGCGACGGAAATAGTTGTCATTTTTTGTTTAAATTTTTATTAATTTATTTGTGCATACATTTTTATCATGTTGTTTGTTTTCAATAATGTTGTGCATTCGTAAAACTGCTCTGAACGGGAAAGCAGCTCGCGCTCGTTGTCATTAATTTTAAGGACAATCAGGTCGTTCTTGTTTGTCTGTCTTTCGTGATTTTGATTGATGTGTGGCGTCGTATAACTGTAATTTGTTACGATTTTTCGGGTCTCAACATTAACTACATGCTTTCGTTTTAACCTTACTTTTTACTTGTGGAGACAATGTGGAAATAAGTGGCCAACGATTTTTGACTTAAATCGATAGATATTGGTGGAAGACCATTTAAAACTCGTTAACTACTGGTAGAGATCCAGTCAAAACTCTTAAAAGGAAAAAACTAGCTACTGGTGGAAGACCATTCAAAATTCAATTGGAGAGAATCCGTGGAGTGGTCTTCAGGATTTCCATCTTCCTATACGACGGTATAGGTCGTTCTGTGCAATCCTTGGAGCACCTCCTCTTTATAGGAAGCAACTGTATGTGAAGGAATAGCATACAAATCTTTTAGTCCTGGTATATAAACCTAAGGTTTTGCCATTGCAAGCATATGGTTTTTAACATATCTTGCACCCAAATAAAAAAAACAAAAAAAAAAAACATAAAACAATTTGTGAACATGCCCAATTATTCAAAAACTATGACAACATCAGAATAAGAACGAGTATCAAAAATTGAGAGACAAGGCGAATTAAATTCGCCTTGTTAAGAGACAAAGAAAGTCCGCAATGAAAATAAAATAGATTTTAATTTTATGCCGTGTTCCGCACTGCGGATTTTAACTTCAAAATCGTATGAAAAACCGCACCGCAAATTATCGTTACATTGTGTTTAGACTCTCACCCTAAGTCTAGACGTGCAATTTGTTTGGCAATTACTAGCTGCATTCGTTTACCCAAAAATTTGTACAAATTTGTGCTGGATTTTACTGAAATGCGTTCGCGTACACATATATTTGTAAAATTTTCATATTACTCACCTACTGGATTTTACTGGAAAAGTAAACGAACGCACATATTGCCGTAGCAACTATCAAATTCTATTGCCAACACTAGATATAAACGCGTGGACTGCATAAATATGTATCTGAACGCATGTTCAGCAACAAATGTTATAATACATTGGTGAGCAATTATCTTTTAACACAAGCTGTCAAAATCAATTATCAGTTACAAAAAAGGAAAAATATTAAACTTAAAACGTATAAAATTTAAATACAAAATTTACAAGTTAATAATAAAAAAATAATTAAAAATAAATTGATTGCCAAAGAAAATGTAAGTATTTATTTACATACAAATTCATGTTTTGTGTTTAGACATACAGTGTGAAGCATAAATCAAGGTACCTCTTTTGAAATAAAACAATTTTTAAAATTTTTTAAAAAACAAGTAAGAAAGTTTGTGTTATTTATTTCAATTTTGTAAAATTATTCGTATACTACAGTCCAGCAAAATTATGCACTCTTATTCTAAGAAACAACCATAAAATATCCTTAAGTTCCTGGCAACTCCATAATTTTGCACAGCAAAAGTCCTGTAGCCCGTTTCTGTATTTCTCGCATCGTAAAATTTTCCGAATGAAACCAGTGAATCGGGACAGAAACAGTGAAAAATGAAACAAAAAATGGTTTTTCTCACACAAGTGTTTCTGTATCTTTTTTTTGCGAGAATTATCTGTCATTTAAATAATTTTCCAGCAATTATTGGAAGGATGCGAGAAAAAGTGTTTCTATAACAATATTTTGCGAAAAGTTTCTTTCAAGAACTGTCAAAATAAGTCACATTTGAAATTGGTGGCGAGAAAAACAAAATGAAGATATTTTGAATTTAAAATATGTTTATATACTATTTTTTTTAAATAAATAAAAAAATAGAAGGAATATAAATAATAAATGCATAATTTATATGATGAAAATAAACAAAAAACAATTGTTATATTTTGTTAGTTTAAATTTTTGTTAGCCTTTTCTTGTTTTGGTTTTAATCAGTGCTGCCAGATAAATTTGTGTCAAAATCGTCAATTTCCTGAGAAAAAAATAAAAAAGATTGTCTTTTTTGTTTTAAAAATCGTGCAATTTTATACAAATTTGTTTCGACTTTTATTAAAAAATAATCAAACAAAAACATAGTTAAAGTTCATGGGTATTTAATAATTATTATTTAATAATTGAGATATAAATCTTTAATTTACCTATTCCTATAATCTTTTTCTTTTTTACCTGAAATAGACTTAGTAGAATACCTTATAGTTAAAATTAAAAAAATCGGTTCATAAATAAACGGGTTAAAGACCCAGTAAAATCTTTGCCTACAAAATAATATGTTAAGTAATCAGAAACACATAAAAGCACTACATACAATTCTACTGAAAAACTAATGAATTTTACAAGGGTTGTGCCAAAAAGAACAAATTCAAAAGTAAGTCATTTTTTTTATCTTAATACATCCAGAAAAAAGTAGTTATCGAAGTTCTTATGGAAGAAAGCAACTTAACCCGGAGTCTCCACCTAACACAAAATGACTAACTTTAACTGCTCCAGTTAAAGTTTTAATTTGATTGTTATAACATTTCTTTTGAAAGTTCTTTTATAACATAAATTGACGTTTAAGTTTGACAGTACGCTATTTTGTAGTTGTTTTTCGACATCTTTAATTAATTTGTTAAAAGCGTTGTAAATTACACATAAAAAACTTTGCTTTTTGTGAAAAATATAATACAAACAAACATTTAAGTATAAAATAACTTTAATTATTTTCCACAAGCACACTGTAGCTACATACCTTACGCGTCAACGAACTGAAAATAATGAAAAGTTTTAACTCCAACTTCACTACGTTTACACGGTAATAAAATGTATTACGACTTTAAAAATGCTACCACCTTCAATATACTCCGTTAAAATACACCTCTGGTGTGATGAGAATACATAAATTTCTAAAATGGTTTAGAAAAAAAGCATTTACCGACCGCTTGTCAGATTTTGTATTCGTATTCTCTCTTACTCAATACATTTTGCTTTTACATGATAAGATTTTTCTCATTCTACATAATTTTTTGCAATGTCGTAATACATTGTATTACCGTGTAAACTGGCCTTTAATAACGAGTGAAAGAAGCTATCCATTTTGAAAAAGTTTTTACTGGGAGACAAACAAATTTCTTTCTTGCCGGAATAATGGTTTTGGCACAAAAGTGTACATATAAGATAAGAATATCAAATATCAATCATATTTTGTACATGTATATAAGAAGTATTAAATGTTCAAAATAAGCCAAGTCGGTCCATTACTTTCCTTCGAAATTTTGCTTTTGCCGATACATTTTTTAGGTAAGAAACGAACAATTTCGAGGACAATTTTCACAATAGGGATAAATATAAAAATTTAAGCAGCCTTGTTTCTAAAGATATCTTTTTTTCTAATAAACAAACATATACATAAAAATATTTACAATTATCTTATTTCGAAGACTAAGGGGCTTATAGTGTAAAACGCAAGTCCAACAATTTCATTAAAAGCAAAAATAAAATGAAAAATATTTTATAAATTTGTTGTTGCTTTCTACAGACATTCATATTATTTTTTTTTTCAATTTTCAACGCCACAAAATAGAAGTGTTTGAAATTTAAAAATTCAAGATGAATTTCTATAGAAAGTAACAACAAAATTATAAAATATTTTTGATTTTGTTTTTGCTTTCGTCACTTTTTTAGAAAAAATCATCAAAACGTCACTTTGTTAATATCGGAACAAAAAATCGTCAAGATGACGATAACTCGTCAAATCTGGCAGCCCTGTTTTTATTATATTTATTTTTTTTGTTGACGTTTCGCTTTTATTTGACACTTAATTACTGGAAATATTCCAGTATAAACAGAATTTGTTGTGTCTGTTTTCGCATTCAAATACAGAAACACTTTTATCTCATAAATCGAGAAACGATGGAATTTTTTGTTTCACACTTCATGTAAGAAATTTTACGATGCGAGAAATACAGAAACGAGCTACTGGTACCCTCTAAAGTGATCTATGTTTAAGTATTGGCATATCAATTATTTAAAGTTTTTTTTCTACATTAATAAGGGTACATTTAGAATGTATTCAGAGTTATTTCTTGTTGATACCAGTAGCAATAATTGGATTTTTATTGAAAGAAGTATTAAATAAAATGACTCTCAAGGAGCTTTCGATTGAGTAGCGCAATATTATTATTAATAATCATAGATTGGGAAAATCATATTCAACAATTGCTCAAATAACTAATAGAAGTAAGTCAACAATACAAAAGGTAATAAATCGCTTTCAAAAAGAAAAACGAATTGAAAATAAGACCAATTCTGAGCGTCCTCGCAAGCGTAGTATCCGAGAAAAAAGAAAAATAGTGTCTTTAATTAGGAATGGCCCCTTTAAAAGTGCACCAAAGATTGCTGCCGAGTTGAAAGAGTCCAAGGACAAAAGTGTTTCCGCAGATACTGTACGCAGATCAATCAAAAGAGCTGGGTACAACTATCGTACAGCACGCAAAAATCCTTATATTAGCGTATTCTTCGGGTTTCGCTTTTCATTTTGCTTCCTAAATACTAAAGCACGTCCGTCTGAGCCAAAAATGTTGTACTTTGAATCATCCGAGAAAATAACCTTATCCCAAAATTCAGTTGGCATTGTTTTATATTCATTTGCAAAATCAATTCGCTTTTTTCTGTTGACTTCGCTTATATAGGGCTTTTTGCGTGCTGTACGATAGTTGTATCTACGGAAACACTTTTGTACATGGACTCTTTCAACTCGGCAGCAATCTTTGGGAAACACTTTTGTCCATGGACTCTTTCAACTCGGCAGCAATCTTTGGTGCACTTTTAAAGGGGTCATTCCTAATTAAAGACACTATTTTCCTTTCTTCTCGGATACTACGCTTGCGAGGACGCCCAGATATCGGTTCGTATGTTGTTTTTAGACAGACCCTCGGTTTCGTATCGGTAAGAGGGTGAGCTTAAACCACGTGTTGAAGAGATAAACTATGAACGTCGTAAATTTTTTAGAGAACTTTGACATTGATAAAAAATTTAAGAATTTTATATCGTTTTAAGTTTTTGAGGTGCCCTACTTTAGGAACCTATGGCAATGCCTATAGACCCCAAATACTACACTCAAATACAAGTCCTTAATTGCCAACGGAATTTCATTCCAATTGGACTAACCGTTTGCAAAATGCAGAATTATTTATATATTTAACAAAATTTCCCACTTTTCAACTTTATGCAGATGAAGACCGGCATATTATAAAAAATATGTATATACACAAACATATGTATGTAAAACTAAGTATGTATTTAAATATTGTGTGCAGAAAACATCAAAAAAAGTAACATTACACATACCATGGGATGGATGGATGATGCACATGTCAGCCCTGTGTCAAGAAAACGGTTTTTGTATCATGGTTTAATATTAACGAACAAGTTTTTTGTTGACGATTTTTGTTGCAAAAAGGAATTAATTTTATTTATTTCATTCACAGTAATAATTGCATGAGTTGTTAAAAATGAAAAAAGCAGTATTAAGTAAAATTAGTTAAATCATACAAAGAAAAAAAAAAATAATTTTTTTCTACGGCCAAAACCTTTTTATACCCTCCACCACAATTAGTTGTGAAGAGGGTATACTAAGTTTGTCATTCCGTGTGAAACTTTTTTATTATTCATCTCAGACCCCATAAAGTATATATATTCTGGCTGCTTGAGTAATTCTAAGTCGATTTAGCCATGTCCGTCTGTCTGTCCGTCTGTCCGTCCGTCCGTCTGTCCGTCTGTTGAAAACACGCTCACTTTCGAAAAACTCAAAAGAAATAAACAAACTAGGTGTCAAATTGCTTGTTGTTATCCTAAGCAGTTTGGGATTGAGCAAAATCGGTTCAGTAGGACCAGAGCTATGAATCAAAATGTGGAACCACCACCTTCAAAAACTTGATAATTTTGTTACAAAAACTAACATAAATGATGCAAAAATGCACGGAATGACATAAGATTTTGCACAAGTCCGTTTTATTCGACTAGAAATGACACTGTAAAATTTCGCGAAGGTCGGTCCATAATTTACCCTAAGCCCCATATAAACACTACTCCCGGAAAACAGTTTAGTACGCCTAAAACCGTAAAAAATAATGCAATCATAACAAATTTTGGCTCGTCACAATTTTATAGGACTATAAATGATACTGTGAAATTTCGTTAAGATCGGTACATAATTTACCCTAGGCCCCATATATGCCCTACTCCCGGAAAACAGTTTAGTCTCCTAAAACCATAATTAATAACAAATCGTCACAGTTTAAGATAATAATAATAAAAAGACATCATACAGATATTACTCCTTAAACATTCGCACTGTCGGTGGAGGGTATCAAAGATTCGGCACAGCCGAATATAGCACTCTAACTTGTTGTCAATTCATATTGTAGCACATTTGTAGATACTGCAGACTAAAAAGTAGTTTGTTTAAATTTATTACAGTTTTAATGATAACACAATCAGCCTTGTAGTTGCCGTTGTCGTATACGACTGTGTCGTTTTTGGTAATAGATTAAAGTATTACACAACCTGTGTTCTTTAATCTTCTACAAAAATCGACACAGCCGTTAACGACAACGGCAACCACAATAAAGCTTATATTAAGCTTGAACTTTGAACTTTTTTTAAACTAAATTATTTTCGTTAACGCGAGTTTTCAATGTAAAGAACACAAATTTTTAACTATTAAAACTTTTCTAATAATTTTGAGCAATTAAAAATATCAATTGAATTAGTCTATATGAGGGGTGTGTACTGCCACCAGGATCTTTTATTAAGCCTGGGGCTTGAGACGGCAGGCGTAATAAAGCTGTCAACAATTTTTACTATTATTCTTCTCTTTGTATGCACTTTAAGGTCAAGGTGTGCATGGCCTTAACGGTTGATTAGTTAATAAGAAATAGGAAGAGGGAGCTTTTACCCCTTTTGCCCTATTTTACGCACTCTAGCGATATGAAATATACTTTAAGATCTATTCTTATACCTAACAAATACACATACAAAATTTCATAACAATCGGTCAAGCCGTTTCGGAGAAGTTCAATTACAAACACCGTGACTCGAGAATTTTTTATTCCCAACCAAAAAATACAAGAGTTTAAGTTTCAAAAAGAATAGAAAATAATAATATTAAACCCATAAAAAGAAAGGATTGCACCAATAAAATCCAAAAATTAAGACAAACTGTGGAAGAACACTCAAAAGACATGGTGTGCAATTATAAAAAAGATTTATCGTTACTGGGTGGATTCCATGCCAAAACGAATTAAAAATCATAGATTTAAATGAACTTTTAATTTTTTCATTAAAATAAATAAATTGTTAAAGTTTTCGTAAAAAATAATAGCAACGAATTTTGCGAAGGGAAGTTTTCAGAACGCGTCAAAGACCGCGTCTACGATGGAATTTTTTCACCTTCTCTCCTAAAAACTCAAGATTTGAAGAGTCAAACTTGACGTGTGTGAACCGGCACATAGCCCCCTAACGTTGAAGCATTTGGAAACCAACAGTATGGGCTAAATGGGCTAAGCTGAAAAAATACGATATTAGTACATTTTCTTTTAATTTTTTTTTTATAATTGGTCATCGCCATCATTCCATAAATCACAGTCTATGTGCTATCATACTTTTTGTATATTGCGCCAAATTAATATTTATGCATAACTATATGCTATACTTGTATAAGAACTTTAATAAGAGAATCTTTTTATTATTAGTATAATTATTGATGTCTTTATTAAACATGGATATTAATCTTACAATACATGTATAATTGGCCTTATAGGCTTTCTTTGTATTGATTAAATAAATAAATAAATATTTCGTAACTTGAACAACAAAATACAAAATATGTATTAAATTTCTTCAACGAAATTTTATTTTTAAATTAATTCATGACTCTTAAAGTTTTGGTACGAATTATCAATATATATATTTATAGAAAAACTAGAAAGTTTTTTTTTAATAGATTGTTATCAATTGCATTTTTACAACTATACATCTCGATCCAAAACTTTTCCGTACTTTCTATGATTTTCAATTCAAACATTTTTAAATTTTTAGAACAGATTTTACAATTCGATATTGCCAAAAACAAAAAATATAATCGTACAAAACTAAAACTAAAAACGGGTTCAAAGGGCTAAACAGAAATGAGATAAGGGCTAAACTGGCGTTTTTTAGTTTAGGGCTAAAGATTTTTTTCGCGTTTCAGATACCTAAAAAAGGGCTACATATATCCCAAAAAGAGCTAAGTTTGCATCACTGCTACTGGGATAAACGACGAATTTTTGGTTGCGAATATTCGTTGGCCGAAATTCGTCAAACGCGGCGACTTTGTAATGCTATGTTCATACGACGATATAAACCACTCGTTTCGCTCTCTGAAACTAGTTTGCCAAACATGCTGTTCATACGATTTATTCTTGTTTCATTTTGACATTTTTTTTTTGTGTTGTTAATGTGATTTTGTTTAAAATAGATAAAAAAGTAAATAAAACTTAAAAATGTATTATTTAATACTTTTATTAATATTATTATGTTATAATTATCACTTTATTTTATTAAACATCATTTTTTGTTTTGTTTTTTTCTTTGTTTTGATTTTTTTGGAGAGCTAGTTCAGATAAACTAACGATAAATATTATCAAAATTGGAGATGATAGTACATTTTTCCGGTTTCGCAGCCTGTTTCAAAATGAAACGACCTGTTTCGCTCTCAAAATTTTGTATGGGGAAACAAGTCGTTTTAATCATGTTTGGGGCGCGAAACAGGAATAAGAGAGCGAAACACGAATATTGCTGTCCGTGTGAACATGGTATTAAAGATTTATTGCTATTTCATACGCCGGCGAATGACGAACAAATCAGTACCAGGTGACCATGTTTGGGTTTAGTTTTCAAGTACATACATATGTATTTTGTTACTTTTTACTTTAATAATTAAATTTTTTTTTATATTAAAGCATTTAAAATAAAAATACGAAGAAGTAAGCCATACAAATATTTTTAGTTGTATTTTTGTTAATGTTTTATTTTTTATATATTATTTTTTTAATATGGTCACACTTTTTCTCTCTCTCTCTTAACAAAAACAGCAAATACTTTCACAAGGTTAAAAGCTGTTAGTTATTCGTCGTTATTGTGCTTTATTCGACAAATTTACTTAGCGAATTTACATCGGCGAAATTCGTCGTTCGTCCCAACTGTCTTCCTAGCAAAAACCATCGTTCTGTAAACGCAAACATAAAATTTTAATATCAAAAATATTCAACAATTCTTTTGTCTTTTAGCATGTTTATGAGAATGCATTAATTTTATTTGAAGTGGCAAATATGTGCATATGTACTTCGTTAATGCTAAAACAGCAGTATTTAATTTCTTTTTTGAGTATGTATTATGTTAGGCAACAAAATTAAAAATCACTTCAATAGACTTGCTTGTAGGACAAATTAAACTGTAAGCAAAGGATTTGAATTACAGTGGATTTCAGTAAGAAATGTTAATTTTAAGTTAGTGCAACTTAGAAATAGAAAAATTTTCTAAAAATCAAAATATAATATTTGATAAAACGAGATTTTTTTGAATCCCAAGAAAAACTTTGATAAGATTTTCAACTTTTATATAATAAAAAGTAATATTATTCAGTATTATCAGTTATAACCATGATACAAATACACAAGGTAGTTCCACTTCTCTCTCGCAATTATTTTTTTGAAGTTTATCGGAATTTTTGAAGTTTGTTTTTTGTAAATATTGAAAAAAATCGTTGCCACATATTAAAAAAAGCAACAAATTCCTTTTGGAAATTATAAGACAAAATGTGTAATTTGTATTAACAGCTTTAATGTGAATTTTTAAAAATTTTAATTTGCTTTAGAGCTGAAAATTAAAAACAAGTCGCGAAAATAAAATAATATTAGCTAAAGTAGATTTCCAATCAATTATTTTGTATGCTTGTCCTGTTTGCGGGGTATGTGCAAAATCCCACATTAAAACTTTGCAAATTACTTAAAATGATGCTGAATTTACCCTGCCATTTTTCCACTAACGATCTCCATAACAAAAACAATATAAACATGATTTGCGATAGAAAACTCATCATGACGGAACGTTTAAGACTATTATGTGAGCAATCTAATAACCAGGGCTGTGGAGTAGGAGTCGGAGTTGAGGTTTTTGTGCCGGAGTCGGAGTCGTAGTACCCACAAAAACTCGCGACTCCGACTCTAAAGTTTTTCGGCATAAAAAATTTAAAAAAAAATTTTCCAAAATAAAAATTATTTGAAATTGACGATGCAATATTTCAAATATCGTATAAAATTTTTAAGAATCATGTTTATGCTATATTTAACCACTTAAAAGCTAATGCATTAAAAAAGTAAGAGTGCTATATTCGGATGTTCGGAATCTTTGACACCCTCTACCGACAGTTAGAATATATGAGACCTATAAATTATTAAATAATCTTTATAAAACGGACGTCAGTATAAAAATTGGTTCCGGTTCAAACCAATTGTACGACAATCAGAAAGTGTTATGCTTTTTTTCCTAGCAATTTGAACTTACTTGAATAATATATGTATCATGATTCGTAACAGTTTATGCCGAACTAAAATGATTTTCAGGAGGGACATTTATATTATCCCATGGCAGCCATGTCATTTATCAAGTTTTCTCTTTTTTTTGCAAGTTTTTTGAGATGTAAAAAAGTTTTATATTTAAATAAAGTTTTTTCAAGTTTTTTATAAATATATAATTTAAAATTTGCAATATATTGGATACAAATATTAAGTGATGTTTTCATGTTATTAAATGGTCTTGTATTTCTCTGTTCTTTATTATTTAAATTGTGTTAACTTCTTCGTAAATATCCCAATTTTTTTTAAAGATTCTGAAATATCTTTAGCACTAGATTCATATAAGTTGTCTGAAGTTAATGTAATAGATCTTGGAGTTTATTCTTTAAAGTTTTATGTTGCACTTTTTAATGGTCTGTTAAAAAAGTTCGTTTTTTGATAACGACTTTCTTAAACACGTCAAAGATCTTGCACCTTTTTATTTAATAAGAGGTAACCAATTGAGTATTTCTCAATTATGTGCTATTGTGGCAAATTAAGTCTGTTTGAGTGATATTGAAGAAGTTAATAATGGATAGCTTGAGCTTTAATTTTTAGGAACATAATTAATAGAAAGAGCATACGCGAGGGCGTATTCAAAATAAAAACATTTTTAGATTTAATTTTTATATATTTTTAAATAAAATGAATTCTATATACTTTTTTTCATTTAATTATTTAACAGAAATATAAAAAGCCTTACAAGTGTTTTTGTTTTTTCTTTTAAAAATGTTGGCAATTTTGTAAAAAAAAAGTTTTTTTTTCAGAAATAAGAGGTTGTTTTAAAAAAAATTAATTATGGACTGATCATCACGAAATCCTGTATAGTGATTTCCGTTATTAAAAAACTAAATGGAACAAATTTCAATACAGTAGTGAAATTTGTTTTAGCTATTAAAGTGCTTTTCAGAAAGCTGCTTAATATGGGATCTAAGGTAAATATGGACCGATAATCAGAAAATAGCATGGTATTATTTCTAGCCATATGAACAAAAATTGGACCAAATTTTACAATATCTATAGCTGCTACGGTTTTAGGTATATGGGCATTTCCTGGGGTCGCGAACGTACGTTCGTACGCTTTTGATGTACAAATAATATAGAAAACAAAACTTTTCCTAGATTTTTTTTGCGATTCGATAGCATTTGGGTAGATGTATGTTTAGTGCAAAAGATGGATTTCATCGAGTTTAAGTTTTCATAATAATAGTAATAAACATGTGGTCACGAACGTACGCAAAATAGAAGTCAACTTTGGCTGACGTAGTGAAATGTAAAAATCTGCGTAATGGAACGGAATATTCAAAAGTGATTAGTTTATTTTAAAAGTGTATTAATGTAGGTCTCTATCCAGTATTTACACAATAAAATATCTCTATTGGCTTTTGTTTAATTGGCTTATGTACCGGTCGCAAACGTTCGATTTTTCCATGTGTTTTTTTTTTGTTATCACCATGCATTTTCTTATAAATATCTTAAAATTTCCGTAACAAAAAACTTAATACTCAATTTACAATTGATTGTAATGAAGAGATTATGAAGAGAGAGTGCAAACATAACATATTTTTTGCATGCAAATTAGTTATATAAAAATGGTAGCTTAAAAAGAAAATATAAAATTTTCGAGTTTCCAGCGCAATTTCCTCAAGTAAAACAGCTGAGATATGCTATGAAACCTTTACAACATAGACTTTTTTATAATAATAAACAATAAAAGACGATGATTATCAACATTTTAAATGTTCATTCTGGTTTACCTTTCTGAGGAAATACCCATATATGATTTATTTTACATATGTAATTCTTCCTTATAAACTTACATCATATCAATAGAACAAACTGATTAAAATAAATAAAGTATTTAGTAAACATAAAAAGTCTTAAAAATATAAAAGAAAAAAATCAAAGGAACTTGACCTATAAATGGCTTTTATTTAGTATTTCAATAAAATTTATAGCATGTTTAATAAAAAATTTTATTTTATAAATTAAATACGTCAATTAATTTTATGCTTCAACTTCTGAAGAATCGATCGAGATATCATAATAATATATGTCCTTATCGCATTTTTATGTGAGATCGTACATTTTTTTAAAACTATTGCAAAATTTTAAACCACACTTAATATAAAGTAGCGAATTCAAAGTCTTTAACGTCAGTCTATTTCGAATTTTCATTTTCAAGAGATTTATACAACTAAAAACCTATTTTAACTTCCACGTTGCTAAATGGCAAAACCCAGAACTTTATTGCAAAAGAAGCTAATTCACTGAATGGATTTTCATTCAATGCACTTTTATATCCATATACATTTATCCAGAAATCAACTGTTGAGTACTTATTTAACAATTCATATGAATTTAGTTTCTGCCACTGATGTTCCAAAGTTGTAATTTCTTCTACAGTGAAATCTATTATTTCTTCTTTAAAATGTTCGCTTAAGTTGCATTAATAGCTTTTAAACTGTTTTCTACACAATAAAAGTTAGTATTTGTTAAATTATTAAAACTTTTTGGCAATCGTTGTCTAAGTTGAAATATTAATTGAGCTATAGAATCTCGGCATGTAATTCGTATTTGTTTTTCTATTTCAAAAGTTATGGCATCACTTTTCGTTTCCAAAAATTTTTCAAAATCGTTATTGGAAAAAATCAGCTTAACATGAATTTAATGGATTAAACTGATCAAATTTTAAAAGAATTTGATATGAAAGATCTTTTAAAAGATTGTACAGTTTCTATAGCAAAAGAGGAGGGTTTTGTATGTGCATTCAACAAAAAAGTGTGGTAGATTTTCAAAAAAATATTACTTGAATATTCTTAAATTATATAATGCTAAAAAATGCTAAATATTTAGTTGAAAAATGCTAAAAAAAAATGCTAAATGAAAAATTTGCAGCTAAATCAGACAAAAAAATGCTAAATCTAGCTGCAAAAATGCCAAAATGGCCACGCTGCTTATGGAATACAATAAGTTACTTATTGTACGATACCGTTATTTTCAATGAAAGAGAGCGTGAATGTATTTCGAGCGAAAAAAAGCCAAACAAAAAAAATTTACAAAAACAAAACACACAGGCTGCTCGTTCTGTGGTCGTACAAATTGCCAAGCAACAACAACACTACTAGTTTCTTATTATACCTACGACGTGCTGCTTTTTGCTAAAGCAAACATTTTTGAAAATTTTAGTAACGGTATATATTTGTTTTTTTTTTCTTTGATGCTCTTTTTTGTTTTTTTTTTTGTTTAAAAGACATGTAGACAAAAATTATTGTAAAAAATTACTAAAACAACTGAACACATGTATGTATGTATCAGAGAATGACAAAAGTATCATTTTAAGTCAAAGATGCCCAGTAGTGGCTGATATCAGCAAATTAAACTCACACGTATACTTACGCTCTTTTGTTTGATCGTCAATCAACCAATAGGAAATCAGCATGTTGAGTGAGAGAGACAAACTACACTTGCAGAACTTCTGTGTCTTATTTTACATTTTAATCGTCATCGAGACTGCTGTGAGTTAACACATAAATTGAAATTATTGCGATTTATTAATGATGTCAGTCGAAAATTATTTTAAGTTACAAAATGCTTTTGATGACATGCAATGTCTTATTTGTCATAAGACATTTAAAAAAACTAAGAAATATAATTTAAAAAAACATTTTGAAGATGTTCACAAAGACATGAATTATTTGCAGGGGGAAGAAAAAGAAAAACAATTTAAAATTTATAAGATATAATTGCAAATTGAACAATGATTAATTGAGGGAAAATTTATAAACACTTCGAAGAATCTTTTTATTTCGAAATATATATATAGATATATATATACCAATCAATACATTCATCAAGAGTATTACTAAAATAAATACATTCACCAAGAGTATTACTTAAATATGTACATTCATTAATTTTAAATTTCCCTTTTGTTAAACAAAGAAACAGAAAAAAAATGACAACACCCGTCACACATGTGCTTTCGTCGCAATCTCGTTGTCGACTAAAGAAAAAGGAATAGCAAATTGATTTCTTCCAGTGTTATTTCGTCACTCTCACCAATACTACTACTTTGGGCATCAATGTTTTAAGTCAAAGATGCCCAGTAGTGGCTGATATCAGCAAATGAAACTCACACGTATACTTACGCTCTTTTGTTTGATCGTCAATCAACCAATAGGAAATCAGCATGTTGAGTGCGAGAGACAAACTACACTGGCAGAACTTCTGTGTCTTATTTTAATCGTCATCGAGACTGCTGTGAGTTAACACATAAATTGAAATTATTGCGATTTATTAATGATGTCAGTCGAAAATTATTTTATGTTACAAAATGCTTTTGATGACATGCAATGTCTTATTTGTCATAAGACATTTAAAAAAACTAAGAAATATAATTTAAAAAAACATTTTGAAGATGTTCACAAAGACATGAATTATTTGCAAATAAATAAATACATTCACAAAGAGTATTACTAAATTAAGGAAAAAATATTGTATTCTATTAATTTGTAATTTTCAAATAATATCTACATTGTTTTGCATTTAAGCTAACGATATGTGTTTTGTTTGTGAAAAAAATTCTTTGTACCTGAAAAGGGTCACTTTTACTTTCGTTAAAAAGACGTACCTAAATGCAGAAATTATTAAGAAAAAATAGCCACAATAATTTGTTGGTATTTTGTGCTTGTAAAAATATTTTTGTTTCTGTACCAATCGCGTCGGTGGGTTTTTTTCTTTGAAAACACTTTTCTTAAGTAAGTAAAAATATTTAAAAAACAAGTTAAAAAAAGTCTTGTTTTCCTACAATTTATGTGTAAACCTATACACATAAAAGCAAATGTGTATGTATTATAGATATATATATACCAATCAATACATTCATCAAGAGAATTACTAAAATAAATACATTCACCAAGTGTATTACTTAAGCCCATATGACACTACATTTTTAATGCATTGTTCAAGTTTTGGTGAACAGTACAAATATAATGTAATAGAAAAATTTACCAAGTGCAAAGAGTTCAGCTGTATTAAGATAAATGGCAAACTGTCAACAATTTTTATAAAGTTATCGATAAAAAATGAAGTTATGTCAAAAAAAATGTAAAATTGATTAACTTAAAATTGACATTTCAAGCTTGAAATATTAAAAGTGTTGCTGAATCAGCGGTTTATGGGCAAATTCAGCGATTTACCGCTTTTTGTTTTTAGGTTTCTCATAAACAAAAAGTTGGCAACATTTAATAAAATAAACAAAACAGGGATGGCTAAGTTGTTTCAATTGTACTTTTTTGTTCATACTTTTTGAACAAAGATGTATAATACCTTTTTGTGGTATTTTTTATGAACATAAATAAAATTAATTTCAACTAAAAAAATCTTTTAGTACAATTAGGGTAAAAAAGTACAATTTTTAAAGGTTGTTGGTACAATTTTAAAAATTTTCAACGCCATCCCTGAAACAAAACCATAACAAGAGAAAAAAAAAACTACAAAACTTTGTTTACATTTTTTATAGTTTGCTCCAGTTTGCTCTTTCTAACATTTACTGTTTCTTTCTATCAATTCTATATCAATTAATGAATAAAAAATGTAGTGTCATAAGGGCTTTAAATATGTACATTCATTAATTTTAAATTTCCCTTTTGTTAAACAAAGAAACAGAAAAAAAATGACAACACCCGTCACACATGTGCTTTCGTCGCAATCTCGCTGACGACTAAATAAAATGAATAGCCAAGGTATATTTACACAAGGTAGACTCATTTGGGAGTGTAGACATTTTGCTCTATAAAAGGAACCATGTTGTCAAAATTGTCTTCATATAAAACAAAAACAATTTAACGCACACATGTACAAATTTTGGCTCATATACACGCAATTTGACGTTGTGGTTCCAACTATGGGTAAACAGCTGACAAACATATGGGCCAACGAGTTTACCTTGTGTAAATATACCTTGTGAATAGCAAATTGTTGTTTTCTTCCAGTGTTATTTCGTCACTCTCACCAATACTACTACCGTGGGCATCAATGTTTTAAGTACTCTTTCAATATTAGTGAAAAAACATGTATGGACATGCATGAGTAAAGATCAAAACCATACACACACATACCAATACCTATAACAAGCTAAAGTTGAATATGTATAGGTATACGCTGCCAATGTGTATTTGCATATTCATTCTTCTTTTTGAATGTACATGCAGATATAAATAAAATTTCTGTTAGCTATCTGCAATACCCATATACGTATGTGTATTACCGTAAGTATAACGTAAATATACAGAGCGCGAGAGAGAGCAGAGATGGCAAATGCAATTTTACAAATTTAGAAACTAGGCAAAAGTTTTTGTGTGTTGTTATTCAGAAAAATATTATTTTAAAGCATTTTAAGATTTGACTAAGCTGTTTTATAACTCGAGAACTACTCAACCTATTTACAAACCAATACATGCGTCGGAAAAGGGTACTTTTACCGAGGAAACTATCTAACAGATCTTTATGAAATTTAAAACATAGATAGATCCATATTTATATAGACACATAAGCTAGATCCATATTTATATGGATTATATTATATGGACCAGGGAAAAAATACTTATAAAAACGGCTATTTTTATTTTTGTAAATTAAATTTTAATTCAATCATGTTTTTAATAATGTGTAGTGAAGATAGTAATACATTCATTTATTATTCTTAAAACTAAACAACATTTATTGCAAAATAAAAAATGAAAGTAATTAAAAAAAAAACAAAGTTATCAATATTCTTCTTATAACTAAAGTTAATTTATTTGTTAGAAAAAAATTTGTTAGAAAAAACTAAGCGCAAATATTTTTATTAACATTTAATCACAATAAATGGTTTTGGCTGGAAATAAATTTAAAACATATTAAATTTTCATACTTAATTTTTTAAACTGATTTAAAACTTTGACTTTAAAAATTTTTTTAAAACAATATGTATTAAAAATTTCCTCATTTTAGGTAAATCAATTAAAAAAATAATTTAATTCAGTGTGAACTGCTATAATGTTTTGCAAATTAAAGCAAGAATTGAATCAAAGAAAACTCAAATAAAATCTTCTACATGTATGCTTTTATGACAGTTTCGTAAAGCCAATAAGATTATTTATTTTTTAATTTTACCATAATTTATTTTACAAACTGTAGTTGTTAAAATATAAACGCAGTTACCATACACATGCACTTGTCGCTGTCACACCCGCAAAGCATAGATAAGTGGCACGAGAAGGCATACATGGATTTTTATGTATGCTTGTTAGTATGGATTTGTATGTTGTGCTAATAAGAAAGAGTGAAACAACCACTCAATACATTTATTTACATGTATAGCGTTTGCGACATGTTTTTTACATCTGACTTGTCAACCTTTTAGGTCACATGTTATTCTGCATGTGTGTCAAAATTGCTGTTTAACAAAATTTTTTTAATATTCGATCCAAAACGTACATGTAATTTGCTCCTCGTGGTCTTAGTTTTGAAAAAAAAAAAAAAAAAATACATAGCTACTGTGTATCTATATTTTTAATTTCATTAAAATTTTTAAGAAAGTTTTGGGGAGGCAGAAAATACCCCATATCTCCCTCCTAGTTCTATTTTTAAAAAAACTATATAGCTTATGTGTCCATATAAGTAGGCCCCTTTCTATGTTTTAAATTTAATTAAAATCTGTTGGATGGTTTTGCAGAGGCAGAAATTACCCCCGAGCTTCCCTCCTAGTCCTATTTTCTAAAAAATACAAAGCTTATGTGTCCATATAAATATGAATCTATCAATGTTTTAAATTTCAATAAAATCTGTTAGATAGCTTCGGAGAGCAGAAATTGCCCCTTTCCACCCCTCGTGGTCCTATTTTTTATAAAAATATAGAGCTTATGTGTAGTTTTACATAGGCAATGCTGATGACAAATTTATTTTATGTATCATAAAAAATATTTACATAGTCCCATACCTGCCAAGTGATCAAAGCACAATTTTGCTAAAAAAAAATTTTTTCAGTTTTACACAGAAGTGCCAAAAATACTGAAGGTATTTTTTTTAACATGCATATTTTAAATGTATGGCAGATACCCAAAACACATTCATGGTTATTGAATAATATCTGCATAACATTCATGTATTTTTGTTTACTGAATATGGTTGCGTGAAGATATTGCCGTGCATAAGTATAAGTAATAACCATACTTTTTGCGTTATAAATATGTGCATACACAATAACGAAAAGCGTGGGTAAATACCTCTGTATATTATTCTTATGGGTACTTGTTGTCATTCTCTGGTATGTATTTTGTTTTTGTTAAAAAAATGTTGGGTCTTTTACAAACCAAAAATGTGTTATTTGAAAACATTAAAGAAAAAGTATGCTACATTTTATGTGGATATAACCTACATACATACATAAAAGCAAATGTGACTTTGTGCAAATGTGTTTGTCTAACAGTCATTTTCGATTTTCCTTTTTTTTTAATTAATTACTTTATTGGCAACACTGCATCATCTCCTAAAAAGTCATGATCACATAAGGTACCATTACTCTTTTATAGCAAGAACAATTTTATTCAGAGACCCTAACAGTTATAAGAGAAACGACAAAAAATCATATACATATAACCATTAATATTGATGAAATATAGGTAAAGGTTAAATATAACAATTATCATTTAATATGTATACATATATATTTTATTCTGGTTGTCGTAACCAATCAAAGCAAAAAATATTTTTTTGGTTATAAATAGGGCAACCAAAAATAAGCACTAAAAAAACAGTTTTAAGCTCTTAAAAAAAGCGTTTAAAAACATGAAAATAAGCTGTTAAAATAAAAAAAAAGCAATTAAAATTTATGGTTTATTTTCCACTTTATTCGTTGAATGCGTTGTTACAGTAAATTATAAATTGATGCGATAAATTTTCGAAAAGAAACCCCTGTCTATTTGAAGTCAGCACGCTTTTGTACATAGAAAAAGTTCTTTCTACGTCTACAGATGTTAAGGGAGCATATTTAAAATTGAGTATTTGCTCTGAGGTATATTTTATACGATTGAACTCGCAATGCCGCTTGCCTCCCAGTATATCCACAATATCTTTTAGTACCGAAAATCCTTCATTTTTTAATAAAACAGATTCAAATTTTTTATTCACTTTGTCGCCTATATCCCCTGGAACACCGGAAATTTTTCTTACGGTGTCCATAACTATATTCACTTTGGAAACCAATGAAAGATTTTTTGTTTCCAATTTGGTTACTACTTCGTGTAAAAACCCAAAATTTACAGAAATGAACAATATTTGGTTGCGCAAATTATTTTCATTCATTAAAGCCTGGCATATACGCACTGCTGAAGAATCTGTAGAGTTTAAATTTGAAAAAATTTCTACGAAATTATCAAAATATTTGGCATAATAATTTACAGCCATTATCCACGTCCCCCATCGAGTTATCACTGGTTGTGGAGGTAGTGGTATATCTGGTGCTGTTTCTCGTAAGATTTGAACCCTTGCAGGAGATTTAAGGAACGTTTTTTTAGCATTTGAAATAAATTTGTCTACATTTGAGTAGTATTCTCTTATATGTTCACAAACTCTGTGAACTTCATGTGCAAGACAGGTTACGTGAGTTATATGTGGGTAAAATACAGCAATGGCCTTTGCAGCTTTCACCATATATGGTGCGGCATCACTTACAAAAAGAAAAATTTTCTGTTTATCTAGGTCAAATTCTTTCATTGAATCATCAAACAAACGTGCAATAGTGGAATGATTGACTTTTTCTAATACAGCTGTTTTTATTAAAAATCTTTTTTCTGAAATATTTTCATCCACATGCAGTATACCCACAACAACGTTTGCCACAAATCTGTTCGACGCATCGGTGGTCTCGTCTATAGAGACCCAAATAAAATGTTTTTGTATTTCTTCCTTTATTTTGTTAACTGTAGATTCATAAACTATTTTTGTATATTTGTTTCGAAGAGACGATTCAGATGGAATATGGAATGATGTATAGTTTTGAAGATAATGTTGTACTTTTAAATGTCGAATTTCGTATAATGGAATATCTGCTGATATAAAGGATTCACAGAGATCAATGCAAAATTTATCGGCGGCCGATGAACTTGTAGAACTTTGTAGAAAAGTTTGTTGTACATTTTTTTTTGATTCTCTTTCTTTTAGATCTTTGTGCTTTTTTGAATCCAGGTGTTGTTTTATGTTGTAATTTTTATCAACAGATAAAGGTTTTGAGCACACGTTACACACTAAAGCTGATCCATCAGTTTTTAAATCTGGATACTGTTTGACTAGCTTGCTCAAGTAAACCGATTTGCTTTCCTTGACTTTAGGCATTTTCTAAATAATAAAACAATAAACCAATTTTAACAAAGGTTTTAATTTTATCTGTTTTTAAACTAAGACAACTTTAAAAAGTTTTAAAAATGTTATGCTTTCAACAATTCAATGAAATTTTTAAAATGTAAATTTGTTGACAGTAAAAACTTGGCTACTTTGATTTAAACGTTTTTTTTTTCAACCAGAGTTGTAGCAGCACAAAAAGTAAGGCGATTTCATGAAATAAAATAAATGAAACAAATAAAAAAAGTTGCCACATCAAAAAAAAAAAAAAAAACATAACGATTTTTGCAAATATTTATTAAATAATTTTTTTTTTCGTATGAAAAAAATGAAAAATTATCTTAAAATGACAAAATAAGTAAAAAAAAGCCGATATCGCAAAAATAACTAAAAAAAAGCCGATATTGCCAAAATAAGCAAAAAAAAGCCCTAACAAATATAGCTCATTTTCTTTGTTTTTTTATGATCGGAATTTCTGTTCAATCAAAATCTTTCTATCTTGTAAACAAAAAAAAAAGCAATTGCTTATTTTTGGTTGCCCTAGTTATAAATAACCATTTTAACAAATAATAAATAATACATAATTAGTATTGTGGTTATTTTGTTGAACTATTTATGATTTTTAATCCAAATCTTTTATATTTTTAATTAGGCTTAAGTTCATTAAATTTAATTTTCATTAAATTATTTTTATGAAGAAAGGAATTTTACAACATGAAAATTAATTAAAATTGTTATTGATAATCTTTCATTCTTGACCGTGGCCGGGGCTCGAACCCGGGCCGGCAGGTTACCATATGTGGAATAAATAAATAAATAATACCTATAATAATATAATATTAATTTGAATAAAATAAATTGGAATAAAAGTGAATTAAACTTCCAAAAGAAGAAATGAAATTTGAAAGACATTATCGTAAATTATTTGAAACTGATATACATATAGTGAATTTAAAGAAGAATTAAATAAATTTAACAAATAATGTACAATGAATAGCTGGGCGATTCTATTCTGACGGGTGCAACATTAAGACGCTTTAAACGTCTTTTACTAATAGAATGAAACACATTTGCAATTTAGTTATTTCTAGAAGGGGTAACATTTTTTTTATATACTATTGTTATCTACACAGAGGGAAAAAATACGTTCTAAAATTGTGAACCATTGGTATCAATTTGAGAACGAAGTGTGGACAGTTTTTTTGTGAACACCTGTTGACAAATTAAGAACGAACTGTGGTCAAAGTAAGAAATAAATGGGAAAAAGTACCGCCTGGTTACAAATAGTGAACGAATCGTTCTCAAATTAAGAACAGAAGTTACCAAAGTAACATGCGGTAGCAAATCATGAACAAACTGTTCTTAAAAAAAGAACGTTCCGTTCACAAGTTAGGAACAAACCGTTCATAAAAGGAGAACATAAGTTGTCATCTGCTTTGTTTAATGTATTTTTACATTCAGTTTTTAGTGTTTAACAAGTGCGGTCATTTATTAACAAAATTAAAATGGAAAAAGAAATAAGTGAGCAAAATATATTCAACGAAGACAACAATTTGTTTTATTTAGATGTGGGGGAGAGTTATGTTATAGAAAACTCTGTCGTAACTACTGAAGTAAGTTCAATTCCAGACAGTGATGATGGTCCTGATGAAAAACTTAAAACCTTCCTAAAATCTATTGATCTGGAAGTTGTTTTTGATTACTTAAGAGGTAAGAATGAAATCCTAATACAATATGACACTAAAGTAAAAGTGATAATATATCTTTATTTTTTATGTTGTTTTTTTAGCTGCACAAGTCACCTTTCGGAGTTTGCCGTATTTAAAAGAAAAAGACTTAAAAGAAGTGATACCGCCATTAGGACTTCGTGTTGAATTTAGGGAAAAATTATTTGCGTGGAAAAAATCGGAGGTAATAGTATTGTTAAATCGCTATATTTTGTTTTAATTGCCTGTATAGTTAGGGATCGACGATGATACTCTCTCAATGCCATCTAAAGTAGAGCAATGGCTTAATCAAAATGATGACAGCACAATGTCTCCAAGTTGTTCTAATAGTGGTAAAAGTAATAGCAAGGTATGTCAAATAATCAAATTAAAATATTTATGTCTTTTATAACTGAAATATGAAATTATTACAGGATATAAAATTATTGCTTAGCAAATCTTCAAGAGGCAAGACAATTTTGGAATGTTCGAATAAAGGAAAACCCCTCAGCTGTGAGCAAAGGGAAGAAATTATCAATATTATAATTGAAGACGTTATAGAAAATAAGACGGTGCTGCATACACATGATTTTGTTCGATTTACAGACGATATTTGTCTATTGTTTCCATCTGAAAACAACATGAGAGTAATTTAAAGAAATTCTTGGCAATCTATATATAAAAATAATAAAATTTTTGTGTTTCAGGATTATTACTACATTCCAAGGAGATCAAAAAATAATGCCAGCGGAAAATTGTTTTCCAAATACAAAAATAAATTTTTAAAAAGGAGAAAACTTGAGACACCAAATAAAAGTTTTAGTCCCACAACAAGCCAAGTATCTGGCAGTGAAGTAGTAGAGTATGATGAGTCCATTTCGATTGCTTTAAAAACTTCGTTGAGCCGTGAAAATAATGATTGGAAAGAAGTACGTGAAAAGTGGAAAAAGACTTATCTTATACGCCAAAAAGATGTAAAAATTCTAACAAGTATTGAGCTACTTCAAGCTTGGCCAAAACTGTCATTATTAACATTGACTTCGATATTATGCACCCAAATAAAGGACATTTATTACTTTCAAAATGGGAAATTTTTAAAAGAATAATTCGTAAATACTACGATGAAAATCTCCACAATGTATTTTGCAAACAATTGCTTTCAAAAGTTACATCATCCACAATTATAGGTAAGTTAACGTCTTTGAAATATTAAATAAATTAAATAAAATTCTACATTTCTTAATTTCATTTTAGATTCGCAGGATTATATATATACAATTCTTCTTAACGCGGTATTGCCCTCACCAGCCAGATTTAAAAATCAATGTGGAAAGCGTAATAAAAAAGTGACGATAAAAGACTCTCAGGAAAGTTTTGTTTTGCGACTAACAAGTATAAATGACTATGAAAGAAAAATTAGCACAGTCATGACCAAATACTATTCAGCCGGATTGACAATTCAGCCTTTTATAATTGTGGAAGGTTTGACCGATGTAGATATTCAAGGTTTTTATGTATATTTTAATCATAGTTTGCTTAAATTTAATTCTTTCATTGAGTGCCTAGACACTTGTTTTAAAATGTTTCACACGCTTTCTCTAAAATACCCTGAAGCTTGCGAGCAGCCATGGCTCTTAGTACAACAATATTTTTATAGTATCAACACAAAGTTTGATTTTAAGTCAGCAAATATTACTTCTCTTCTACATTTCTTAAATAATATTTTCAAAACATTGTTACATTTAACAATTTAAATTTTAAGAGTTGTTAAATTTGCAATGAAATTTTTTTTAAGGGTACTCGTTATAAAGAAAAATATTTCTTGGCTTCAAATTTAAAACGTATTGAACTATTTAGGATTAAAAGTTTTTTAATTGAAAATAATTTAATTTATGTTTTATGTTATTCAGTGGATATAACCGGATTCGACATCCATTTTCAGTCGTACGAAGTTGGTTTTCCAAACAAACAGATATTTGTTAAGCCAATTTTCGATTTTTTTAGTCTCCCATTTCATTTATATTCAATAAATAACTCTAAGTCATATTTTAGACCTAAGTATGTATAACTTTTTAGTTAAACTTATTAATAAAACACTTAATTAGAAAATTAGTTGTATATATATATATAGAAAAAAAATTAGTTGTATATATATATACAACGAGAGAGCTTTAAAGTGCATAACGGGTGCAACCAAATTGGCCCACTTTCATAAGATCATACTACAAAAACACAAAACTCTGTTAATTTTTAAACTTTTATTGTATTATTCTTTTTTATTGTGAAAGATGAGATATCAGACGATGATTATCAAATCAAACATCTTAGAGAAATATAATCCAATAATAAGAAATTTGCTCTTTAAGCCATGACGGGTGCACCATGCAATGAATTTTCTGTTCGCGCCAAATCTATGAATCTTAATGATTCGAAGTGCACAACAAATTTATATTTAAGCTAACGTCTAAAAAAATTATTGTATTTTGAAATATTGATATTTTACTTAAAATTGGCATCAAAAAAGTGTCAAATAGTGTGATTTGAAAATTTATGTTAAAAGTTGTCTAGAATAGAATCGCCCAGCTATGATATACATAAAAACATATGCACAGAAAATAATACCTCAAGAAAAATTTTAACAACACAGTTTGTTAAAAAAATTACTTTTTTAAAGGTTATTTGGATCCAAAATAATATAAAATGGTTTTAACAAAAAAAATATATTTTTTATTTTAATTGGCTACGACAACCAATATAAGTTTTTTATATAAGTTACGATAATGCTTAAAAGTAACCAAATGAAAATAAAAGGAATTTTGCCGTATCATTAAAAAAACAATAACCATTATTTGGTCCCTGATTTTATCGTGAGCGACAAATTTAATACAAAATTTATATGAATTAAAAAAAAGCTCTCTCCTGTAAAATTGAATTTGGTGATTACGTTATTTTCGCGGTTAAGGATCGAATAATAAAAAAGTTTCACACGGAATGACAAACTAAGTATACCCAGCTAATTGCGGCAGAGGGTATAGAAAACAAAAACCCAAGAAAAAACCAGACATTTCACAAACACACACTGTGTGTTCATGCTGTGGCAGTACAAATTGTCGAGCAACAACAACAACACAAGCGAGAATCATTGTGATCAGGCCTGCCATATTTAACGATTTATCGGCATTTTGACGATTTTTGCCTCTAAATTATCAAAGTGCCTATTTTTTGAGAAACACTTACAATACAGTAATTTTTGGTTTATTTTATATAAATTATTAATTTTGGGTAACTTAGGGAAAAAATGGTATACATATATATTCCATATTTGCAGTATTTTTATGGTATGTCTAACACAACAAACACATTTTGAAAAATATACAACTTCATATAAGGGACTTAAAGCACAAGGAGAATCGATCTAAAGAAATTCAAACGTCCGGCTGGCTGGCTATGTAAACCAGGGTTTAAAATGCTATCGCCATATTAGCAAAAGCAGCCAAATTTTGTCATTTTCTTAATTAAAAAAAATCAAACTTGAAAAGTTCTACTGCTAAAATAGCCCACACTTTTCAAAAGCAGCTGCAACTTGCTTTTTTAACAATGGCAAACTTTTTTTATTTAAACAAGCTCAAAAAGCAACGGCAATCACTTTTATGTTGTAGGAAAAAGAATGAAACAAACAGCTTCTGTCTGTTAGCCGCCAAATCAAAAACCAATGTATGCTAATAGACGCAAAATCGGAGATAATAGCAGCACAAAAGGTTGCTAAAAGTCACACTATTGCTGAGAAATAATTTAGGACGACAAGTGATATTTTTGATGCCAGACAAACACAACAAGATTTTTTTTTTGGGTAATTTTTTTAAATTCTCGAAAAACAAGGCTCCGTTTTGAACAGTGTGTTCAAGTCGACAAATGACATGTGGATGACATATTCTTTAAAAAATAAAATCCATTTCCATTGCATTTCCATTTAACCGTTCAATGCTTTTAATAAAACTTTGTGTCAATTATTACATTTTTTATTTAAGTTTGAAATTATAAATCTGCTATCAGATACCCCGGAATTTTTTTAATTAAATAAAATTTATAAAACATTTATTTTTATTTATTTTTTTTAAAGCATTATGTAATGGTTAATTGTTTTGCTTTGTTGTTTTTGTCATTAAAAAAATGTTTTATTGTGTTTTAAACAGTAATTTTAATTTGCCGTTTTTTCATAATTTGATTTCCGATTTGTTTTTGAAAATATGCCGATTTTTTACTAAAACCATCTGGCACCCCTGGTTGAGATCTTATACAAGTTTTTATAAACTCTCTTACACCCAGTCTCCACCTAACATGAAATGCAGTTAAAACATGAAGTTAAGACTTGCTGTTAAAATGGTTATATGTTTATGGTGGCGTACACGTAGTGAAGTTAGAGTTAAAACTTTTCATTATTTTCAGTTCGTTGACGCGTAAAGTATGTAGCTGCAGTGTGTTTGTGGAAAATAATTAAAGTTATTTTATACTTAAATGTTTGTTTGTATTATATTTTTCACAAAAAGCAAAGTTTATTATGTGTAGTTTACAACGCTTTTAACAAATTAATTAAAGATGTCGAAAAACAACTACAAAATAGCGTACTGTCAAACTTAAACGTCAATTTATGTTATAAAAGAACTTTCAAAAGAAATGTTATAACAATCAAGTTAAAACTTTAACTGGAGCAGTCTCCACTTAACACTAACTTGCAGTTAGTGTTAAAGTTAGTCATTTTATGTTAGGTGGAGACCCCGGGTTATTTTCATCAACTCGCCAACAATATTTTAGCATACAACAGATAACCACAGATATTGTAGAAATACTTATGGTGACAACAGATATTTGTAAGCAAAAAAAAAATGTTATGACACACTCAATCCAAAACCATAAGCATCTGTTTTTGTTTTTAAGATATGGTGAGTGGGCAAAAGCAAAACCATACAATATCAGTTACACTAATTCTCTCATTTATATCAGTAGTAACAGATAAATATCTGGTGTATCTGTTTTAACAATACTTACTGATACACTCGTGCAGGTCTTTAATATGTATATGAATACCATTTTTAATTTTGGTTAGAACACGTAATATATTTATTGATCCATCATTGGAACTAGTACGAATGTTATGTTGTAAGTTTAAATGATTTTGTGGTTTAGATAGCAAACAAACAACAACGAAGATAAAAACAAAATGTTTTATAGATGGAAAAATTATCAATATTTCCAGAGTTCAGAGAAATTCATATGTGATCGCTCATATTCAACCATTCTTGAATTTTTTCATAAATGAAAAATGTAAAATATGTTACTTTTTTTCACAGTCATAACTGAATTGTTAATATTTCGCCAAATTCATTTATGTTTTTGAGGAAAAATACATTTTTGCCTTTCTTCAATCATGAGGAATGAGGAAAAAAATATTTTTAGAAACGATCCTCACTAGTAATGTTGTTGCTGCTCGACAGTTTGCATGACCACAGCTCGAAATGCCTGTGTGTGAATTTGTTTGTGTAAAATATTTTTGGTAAAGGCAACCAGCCAAAGTGTCTGTTTTAAAAGAACTGCACATATCGTCATCTTAAATGCAGAATACTGTAACATCACATTAATAAGTTTACATGCAAGGCATAAAACTTTGTAATATGTTAATTATTTGAAATTTAAAAGAATTTTAAATATTTCAGCTTAAAATGCGATAACCGATATATTTTTGAGAAAAAAATATTATATTTATGGTTATTTTTGAAGTTGTGTGTGTTACGTTAAATTAATTTGTAATTTTCAGAAATAAAAAGACGTATCATCAAAAAATGTTTATAAGAATTAAGTGAAACAAACATTTAAAATAATTAAATATTTTTTGTTAAAGTACCGGAAAAATAGAATATATATATATGATAACCACACGAATATTTATAGTATTATAGATATTATGATATACCTATTATGTATAATTTTTTATTGATTTTAATTACTAATAAGTAGTGGTTTAAATTAAAAATTGTACTTCGCCACATACTACGCAAACAGGGGGTAAGTAGCAGTATGCCTTAGTATGGCCAAATTCTTGGCAGTTCAGACATTGAACGGGACCACCTCTTTTGTGCGGCTCCTCTATAGTTACTTTTCTGTACAGAATGTATTTTAAGTTATAGATGGGATGCGTTTCATTTTTTTTAAGTTTAACGTCGCCGGGTTCAAACTCCACTCGAAAAAGTGGTTGGGGAATTTTTTCTCTATTTTTAATGTTTAATACATGTTTTACCTTGAAGCCTTTTTCTTCTAGGAATGTTTTTACCTCTTCTGGGTCCACACATGAGTCAATACCCTTAATCACTACCTGAAGACCTTTACTGCTTTTCAGTTGGTATGTATAAAAGTTTTTTTTAAGTGCCTCAAAGTTGCTTATAATTTTGCGAAAATCATTCTCATGATTGACTTGTATTTTTGTTTCGTTTATACTACCACGCTTGATAGCAGCTACGTAAAACGAATTTTCACCTATAACCGATATCAAACTCTTTATGAGCTCATTAGAATTTTGCTCCCTCAGATATATCGGGGGAGGCTTGGACGATTTTATGACGTTTTGTGCTTCAGAGGATTCATCCTCCAGAATTGCAAAACGATTTTGAGAATTTATTTTGTCAAAAGATGGTACTTTTGAGGCCGAAGCAACTGCTGCAGAGGTAGGGCTGCGTCCTCGTTTAAGCACTGTTATGTACCTGTCCATACCAACTTTTACTGTAGGCTTTTGAGAAGTTTTTACTTGAGTTATTGAGTTGTCCATAGCGGCTGTTTTGGGGTTAACCGTTTCATCACTTATTAAAGTTTTTTTTTGCTCTGTGGCAACGCTTGCAGTTAATAAATTTGTTATTGTATTACGATCGACCGTATTTGTAAACAAAGAGGGTGAGAGGGAACGCGTTCGAGTAATAGGTTTAGCCGTTAAATAATTGCTATCATCGATTCTTTTTTCTACGTTTGTTTCGTCAACACTCAATGTAACATAAGCATTTCTTTCGTTATGTTTTATTGTTTTTGCATTATATGCATTCATAAGAGTTTTTTTTATATATTACTGTTTGTTTAATTAAATTAAAAACAAAATGACCGTAGTTTGACTATTGCGTTCACGTTACTAAAACACAAGAAATACAGGCTTAATGCGTTAGTTTAACAAATTGATGACATTAGAACGCTGTAAATATAAAAAGGAGAATGTTTAACATTAACCATTTTTTTTGAATAAAACAAGCCACCCTTTTCGGGAGCAAAATTTTTAAGAAACAGACACCAAATTGCATTTTTTTTAAATAAAATGTCACATTTTTTGTAGAAAAGAAAACACCATTCGTTTTTTTTTTTGTCTGATTTAGCTGCAAACTTTCCATTTAGCAGTTAGCATTTTTCAACTACATACATATTTAGCATTTTTTTCAATATTCTTTTTTTGAAAATCTACCACACTTTTTTGTTGAATGCACATACAAATCCCTACTCTTTTGCTATAGAAACTGTACAATCTTTTTGAAAAGACCTTCATATCAAACTGTTTTAAATTTTGATCCATAAGTACTTTTTCAAAATTACGATTTTGAAAAATTTTTGAAATCGAAAAGAGATACCATAACTTTTGAAATAGTAAAACAAATACGAATTACATGCCGGGATTTTATAGCTCAATTAATATGCCAACTTAAGCAACCATCAGTTTTGCCAATTTAGCCATTTAGTGGCTAGATTTAGCCATTTTTCACCCTGTTTAGCCATTAAAAAATGAGTTTAGCCATTAGCCATTTTTCAAATTGTTTAGCCATAAAATTTTATTATAAAAATTTATAAAAGTAAAACAAACATTTTTAACAATTAAAACGCCTTTAATTTAAATCACAACTTTTACAAATGTTAAAAATCGCTATAAACGATGATGATGAAACATGTTTCAAAATAAAGGAACAGTATTCCAATACTAAATTTATAAAATGGATCACCACAAACATTGGTGTTTCTTTCTGGTTGCAAGTATTTCAGTAAAGAGATGCAGGCAGCAACAAATTTTTTTTTAGAAATTTCAGAATTGACTCTTACTTCCATGGTCTAATGCTGAAGTAGAGAGGGTATTTTGCCAAGTAAACATCGTTAAAAGTAATTTGAGAAATAGGTTACATTTAGCAACCGTTAATTCGATTTTTTTAATTAGGTAAAGAATTTTACTGTAACAATAAAATATTTATACCAACACCACAACAGTGGAGAGGGTACTTTGCGTTTGTGCTGATGTTTGAAACACTTTAAAATATTGATACTTAAGGTATGTTCAGACCTCACAAATATTTGACAATAAAATCCAAAAAAAGCGTTGCCAGTAAATTGATCAAACTTAAGCTTTATTTTTAACAATTTCTATTTATTAACAAAACTTTAATTTTAAAATGATCATTGTATAATGTAATTTAGAAACTGTTAAATAATGTTTGCCCTAGCCAAACGTTTTGCAAAAGCAAACAATTCTTTAAGAAAACTAGTGGTCACGTTTAGGACGTCAAATATTTAATAGGTGTGAACATAGCTTTAGCCAACCTTTACGTATACCGATTGACTCTGAATCACTTTCTGAGTCGAATTAACGATGCTTGTCCGGCTGGCTGGCTGGCTGTCCATGCACACCTTGTGCGCAAAGTACAGGTCGCAAATTTAAAGATAATTTAATAAAATTTGGTACATAGGTTATAATGTTGACCGACTATACTTTTTTACTTGTTTTTTATTGTAGATCTGGACTCATAATGTTGGGTAAATATTGTCGTGATTATGATTTTCCTTCAAATTATTTAAAACTAATAGGCAAGAGTGATTCCTATGAGATGAGCAATAACGACGAATTTTTCGATAATTTAATTTTTTAAATACATATCTATCAAAATATTAATTAACGTTTATTCTTATTTAAAAATTGATCTTAACTTACAATTTCATCGTAAACAACTTTAAATGAATTATTTATGTTTTGTTATAGCATTTTAATGTGTTTTTGCTTAAAAAAAAAGTTTAGCCATTTTTTAGCCCATTTTTAGCCATTTTTTAGCCATTTTTTTCCGTAAATTTAGCCATTTTTCGTCACCAAGTTTTGGCAACACTGGCAACCATTGCCAAACAATTTTCATAATTTAGGAAATACTAACTTTTTTGTGTAGAAAACAGTTTAAAAGCTAATAAGTGCAAATTAAGCAAACATTTTAAAGAATTGATTTCACTGAAGAAGTAATTACAACTTTCGAACATCAGTGGCAGAAACTAAATTCATGTGAATTGTTAAATAAGAACTTAACAGTTGATTTTTGGATAAGTGTATATGGATATCAAAATGCATTAAATGAAAATTAGCTTCTTTTGCAATGAAGTTCTTGGTTTTGCCATTTAGCAACGCGGAAGTTAAAAATAGGTTTCTAGTGGTATAAATCTCTTGAAAACGAAAATACGAAATAGAATGACGCGTTAAAGACTATGAATTCGCTACTTTATATTAGGTGTGGTTTAAGATGTTGCGATAGTTTTAAAAAAATGTACGATCTCATTTAACCCTTTCGCACCTTTTTGGACATATGTATCCCACTGAATGTTCCCAGAGTCCTAGTATTAAAGTTTTTCACTTTAAATGATTCAAAACTGTCCCATTTAGCTATTTAGACGTTGAAGTACAAATATTAAAACAAGTCTTGCTAATTATCATAACACGTGTTGTTTGGAGGTGTTTTTAGATCAGTTATCCAAAATCACAGAAATGGTGGAATAAAGTTTTTATACATTGGTGATGTCAGCTGTAAATTCTTGGATCATATATGTGAATTTACATCGTAAAAAGAAACCAAAATAACGTTCTTTAGATAGGTACATATAAATAAATATTATTTGAGCCACGCCAACTTTTCATTTCGCCATGCCGAGGAATATAAAAAAAACCAAAAATTTATATATGTACCTAAACCCATTTCCTCTTTTGCCAAAGTTAATGTTTGAAATTCGTTTTTAAGAACATAAAAAAATTAAATAAAAAAAAAATTCTTTTTGGGATTCGAACTGGCAATATCATCAGTCTCAGGAGAGAACTTAACAACTCGGCTACGAATGCTTTAACTGAAGAAGCGTTAAATTAAAATATATTGAGTCTATGAGTTTTTTTCTTTGTTTGAGCGGCATATCATGTACATGCATTAATGTGTATGCGTAAAATTAAACACATTACAAATAAAATCCACCACTTGTAGTGAAGGGTATAAAAAAACAACAAAAAAACCACATTACCAACACTGTATTACCATAGCCACTGTACGACCGTAGAAACCAAAATTGAATTGGTTTATATGGTATGTTTATGTCGTTTTGGTAATACAGTGTTGGTATGGTAATGTCACGTCTAATTGGACCTTTAAAGGAAAATATTTGAGGCAGTCGTGGTTTTTACTCATATCTCAGCGATTTGTGGACCGATCTTGCTGAATTTCAATAGCAAACAATTCCGGACCATATGTGACATAAATGTATAATAACCTGCCCCCATCATATGTGGGGTCTTCGGAAAATCCATTTCAACGGACAGACGGACATCGTTAAATCAACTTCGCTCCTCATAACGACCCAGAATATATAAATTAAATCCTGTATAGAATTTTTTAATAAAAAAATTAATTGTTGTGCGCGGATGGCGACACAACAATGTTCTTTATTTGGTATAAAAACTAAAAGTGACAATATTCTTAAAAACTACCCTACTTATTAACAGGTTTTGCTGATCACGCCATTCGAGTATTTGGTATCAGCAGACGGCGCGTGCAATGTTGTTGCTATCGTTGTGCAATGTTGTTGATGGGAATTTGTTGAGTTGCAGTATTCCTGGCTGTTGGCAGTCACCCCATGTGGGTATCGGATATCAACCATTGGCATGTGCAATGGAATTATTGTGAAATAAGCTGCGTTGTTGTATTGCAAAATACGCAACGTCAGCTTGTGAACTTATTTTGTGTCTTATTTAGTTATTTCCAAAAAAATAGATTTTAAACATAATTTGTGTTAACTCCTCTCTCCTTAAATGCGATCGTCCCGATTGCTTAAAATGTATGGATGTCGTAAATGGTGGAGTTCTTTTTTCCAGTTTTCCTTTCTGTGGATTTTATAGTAATTGGAGATTCCGGTTGAGTTACTTCCATTTCTATTGTTTCGTTTTTTGGTTTTGTTTTCTTCTTCTTAGCGATCCAAATGATAGTGGCACAAACGGATATAACGATAATGATGCTTGATGTCATTAGAAATTTATTTTTGTTTTCTAATACTTCCAATCTTCTGATGTTTCCCACATTAAGTTTTTGTAGTCTCTGTAATGAGAGAATTTCTTCAGTTTTGCTATTCCATGCTTTTGGTTGTAGAGAGGCTGGAAGAGGTTTATTGCCGCTTATTTCTTTCGAATAATATTCTCGACCATCGATGTTGACTGTTGTATTAAAGTATTTCACTAAATAAGTTCCATTCAATTTTATCTCTTCTTTGTTCACTGTAATTTTCCCAATATATTGATTCAGTAGTAGTAAGTCGCTTCCGATTTCCTCTATGGTGGGTACGTGTTCGTTGTTAACCTGTGTGCAGCTTCCTATTTTATTTCTAAATAAACTAGTTATACAAAAGTTATCATTTAATTGTACGAGCTTATCTCTATTACATATAGTTAATTCGTTGTAGCTTTTGCAGCTATCCTTGATAGCGAATAAATTATTATTACAATCCAAAATTTTTTCATATTCTATTTTATCGATTGTATTTCCGATCTTTACTGGCTTTGCTAAAAAAATTTTACAAATATCATTTTGGGCAATGGGAATACTTAAAATTTCTTTGTTATTTGTTACAATTTTTACACTTCCAAAAGATAACAATTCATCTACATTAAAAATGGGAATATTGTAATTTTCTAAAACATGATTTAAATTTTCAATTTCAGTTTTTGACAAAATAAATGAATTTACGATGTTTACTTTAGCCCATTGGATTGCATATTCAATGTTTTGTAATTCTTTTTCAATTAACGTTAATTTGTGTTCTAATGTATTTGCCAGTTCATTATTAAAATCTTCTCGTTTTACTTTTAATATTTCATTTGTAATATTTGAAATGTCTTGTATTCTGCTAGCTGTCAGTTCGTTTATAATCATTTGTCTATTGTTATTCTCCAATAAATTTTTAATTTTCTGATTTAAGATTTCAAAATCGTGGCTGTCTGGAGTTCCAGCAACCCATTTCCATGCACTACCAATAATATCGATAGATCTTTTCCTCATTTTCGGGCTTAATCGTTTGAGGAGTCCATTAATATCGGACACTTGTTGTCTTAAAAACGGACGGAGCGGATGACTATATGTAATATTACTGTTCAATATGGATTCGATATCTTGTGACAAAACTCGATATTGTTCTAGATCAATAGAATGTATAACTTTAAAGGTGCCGTTCTGTTTTCTTGCGATTCCGTTCTGGATGGTTATCAGTCTCGCATTAGAGTAGTCAAGAATGTTAAAGTCCGCAAGGACGCTAGTAATTAGTAATCTGAAAAAAAAGGTGAGGAATAAGATGTAGAAATTTATCAATTTCTGATGTGACTCTTGTGAATAACGCGCCCACTTTCCGTAACTATAGTTGTATTACGGTTTTCCTTCACTATCTCCTCTTTAAACCGGCCAGAAAGTTTTGTCCCTAGTCTTTTATTTGTCTTAACGTAGACCAATTGACCCGGTACGTATTCCTTTACTGGTTTCCTATTCTTATTATGGAATGTCAAGTCATTTTCCTGTTTGCGCTTCAGTCGGTCAACGTTGGATAATCTGGTTATTTCCAAATCTTGAGGTGAGAAGTCGACTGTTCGACCAAAGTAGAGATCTACAGGTCTCTTCTTGATCGTCGAATGAATGGTATGGTTGTATTCATTCACAGATCTTTCCAACAGTTCCTCGAAGTTCCTAGATGTGCCATCACTCTTCAAACATCTCATTATCTCCGCTAAAGTGGAATGGAAACGTTCGCTTCGCTTCTATAGGATGGGGTGGTAAAGACGTTTATTTTCAAATCGTCCCTCATCATGAATAGGATTGAGGCTGAATTTAAAGAAGGTTCGTTGTCCATGACAATATTCTTTGGTACCCCGTAAAAAAATAAAATCTCTCTAAGAGGTCCCCTAACATCTTCTATCGATCGCCCTTTTAGTAATCTGGTCTGGGCATACTTTGAAAATTTGTCAATCGACGTTAGTATCAATTTTTTGTCTGTGGAAAAAATGTCAAGGTGGACCGTGTGACCAGGATGAGTTGGTATAGGTGTCTCTTTTAATTCAGGCGTATTGGGATGCCTTTCATACTTATTTCTCTTACAAGTGGAACATAATTTTATGACCCTTTTAATCTTGTTTGCCATTCCCGGAAAGTAAAACCTTTCCATAATTTGTAACCTATTTTCCTTTTCATTACGATGGGCTCTATTGTGTGTTTCCACGATTATATTTTCCTGGTCGTTTTCTGACGTTATATCGTCGACTACCAGTTGCGTAAATCGACATTTGTAGCTTGAAAAATGATTCGGATAAATTGTCTGAATTTTCCCCATTATCGGTTCAGGAGTTTTTATGCCATTATTAACGGACGGATTCAAGTACCTTTTCAGAATTTCTGTCAGTTTTTGTTCGTCATAGTTAGGCTCGTTTATAAGATGTCGATGAAACCCTGGAAATATAATTTTAAATTGGTACGTGGATGGTTCGCCTATGGTGAGAAAGATTTGATTTTTGAACACGTTTATTGGTGTTTCTATGCTTGGAATAAGGTCCTGTGGAGAACTGTCACTACTGTGCACTGTACCTGACAGGGAATTTATGCCTGTCTCTGGAGGCCTAGAGAGTGCGTCTGCCACCACATTACTTTTCCCAGGTTTATATCTCATTTCATAATTGTATTCTTCTAAGATGGCTTTCCATCTCTTCATCTTACTATTGTTATTCTTCGTACTAAGTGCATATGTCAGTGGTTGGTGATCTGTAAAGATAACGACTTTAGCTGACCCATACAAGTAATTCCGAAGATTCCCTAATGCCCATATTATGGCTAGCATCTCCTTCTCATTAGCCGCATAATTTTCCTCTACTTCCGACAAGGTTCTAGATATAAATGCTATTGGCTGATCATCCTGACTCAGTACGGCTCCCAATGCTACATTAGAAGCGTCTGTTGTCAACTGAAACTCTTTTCTAAAATCAGGATATGCGAGTATTACTTCTCCAGATACCAATGCATTTTTTAATGAATCGACGGCGTTTCTAGCTTCATGGTCCAATTCAATTTTCCTACGGTTCGACTCCAATTTGGAAATCGCACCTGCATCCCCCCGTAATAATTTAGTCAGAGGTTTTGCCAAGTCTGCGTAGCCCCTTATGAACCTTCTGTAATAACCTGAAAGTCCTAGGAAAGATCGGAGCTCTTTAAGCGTAGTGGGATAGGAAAAATTTACTATGGCTTCGACCTTTTTAGGATTAGCCTTTACTCCGTTGTAAGAGACAATGAACCCTAAGAATTCCACTTCCTCCTTAAGGAACTCGCACTTGTCCAACTGGACCTTCATATTGGCAGCATTCAGTGTTCCAAAAATGTCATTCAAGTGCTTGAAATGATCGTCTTCGTTTTTACTAAAGATTATTACGTCGTCGATATAGACGTAGCATGTCTTGCCAATGTGTTCCCTGAGAATATCATCGAGTGTTCTCTGAAATATAGATGGGGCGTTTTTCAGCCCAAAGGGGAGTCTTGTAAACTCATATTTACCATTATTGACCGAAAAGGCCGTTTTCTCTATGTCCTCCTCCCTAAGGGGTATCTGATGAAACCCACTTTTTAAATCTATTACAGTAAAACACCTATTACCTCCCAATTGGGAGAGAACCTCATTTATCTCCGGGATGGGGTACCTATCTGGTATTGTAATCGAATTCAGTTTCCTGAAATCTATTACCAGTCTATACTTCTGTTTACCTGAAGCGTCTTGCTTCTTTGAGACAATCCATATAGGTGAGTTATATGGTGATCGTGATGGTCTTATTATACCGTCTTCTAATAATTTATTAATTTCCTCCTCGACCACTGTTTTCATAGCCATTGGGTATGGGTAATTCCTGGTATAGGTCGGTGTGTCCGTGGAAGTACGTATATCACCCACAACCCTGGTCGTATAGGTGAGCTTTTCGTCTGGGTCTGCGAATAAGCTTCTATGGCGACTCACAATGTTCTCGAGAGAAATCCTTTGATTTTCTGACAGGTGTTTCATTCTAATTTCTATATTATTGACGTCTTGGGAAATATATTGAAATATCGGGATTTTTATCTCTCCCTTTACAGTAAAATAATTCTTTGATGTATAAATCACGGCTGATAATTCTTTCAAACTATCGTTGCCCAATATTCCATCAAAGGTTCGTAGCCCTGGTAATATGAAGAATTTTATGGGGACATCATTGATGCCAAACATTTTCAAAAGAGCATGATGTGTTATTTCCACATCTCCCGTAATCGATTTTGCGCTAAATTTCTCCTGGTTAGGTATATGATTAGTAACTAAACTTGGCTTTACATAATTCTTATTACTACCCGTATCTAAAAGGAATTTGAGAGTTCGGCCGTTCCTCGTTCTAACTCGAAAGTATGGGAGCGAGGAACTATTTAACCAAAAAAATTCAGGTCATTGATTAAATCTTCCTGTGGATAGTCAGTTGTTATGGGGTCATTTTCCCCAATTTCCGAATTTTCAGGCGGATACTCAGCCATCTCCAGCCCGCTATTGGCAAATTGCCTATAATATTCGTCAATTTCATTCATTCCACCAACTGCGCCCTCTTCCTGGTAGTAATTATTGACATCATGAGATGGTTGCTGAATTCTACTTTCGTTGTTCGTTACAACGTGGAAATTCCTTTGCATCTTTCTCTGAGGGGCCTGTATGGATGAAGTAGGTGCCCTCTTGAAGGCTGTATCGTGTGGTCTATTCATGTAATTGACCTGTCTGGATTGTATGGATTTATCTACCTCCATAGGTTCTACCCTAGGTGCCGGTGTAGGATAATTCGGGGTTGAATATTGGGGTCTGTTATAATGGTTCTGGAAACCATTTGGGTTTCCTTGATTAAACTGTGGTCTTGGGCCGAATTGTTGGTAACCGATTGGGCGAAAGTTCTGGTTGGGACTGTAATTTGGGTTATAGTTCGGTACAGGAGTATTACGGGGTGGCAATGGTGGTCTTCTATGTACCGTACCGCCAACATAAGCAAGCTCGGGAAAGAATTTTTGTCTATTTCCCGTGAACGGATTGGTAATTCCAATTCTGTCCCTCTGTATGTTCCCCTTTGATATTTGTCCATGTGCATAGTTCATGCGAAATGCCATGTTGTCTAACTTTAAGCAGATGTGTAGTGCCTCAGGCAAGGAAGCAGGTTCACGGACGCTTAACAACCGTGGAAGATCGCCGTTTAGACCCCTAACGAACGTGTCCAAGGCTTTATCCCTATAGGTGTTCGTCATTGATCGAAGGCTTCCCTCATCTAGATTCAAACATGATACTTTGTCAAGTATCAGTGAAAGATGCTGATAAACAGCTTGATAAAACTCAGTTATAGGCCTATTGCCTTGGCACAGAACTGTCATTTGATATTCTAAAGTTCCGATATCTCTTTTATCGGAATAGTGCATCATCAGACATTTCTTCATCCTGGGCCAATCCAAAGGTGTTCTGTATGACTCTAATGCAGTATCTGCATCACCAGTTATCTTGGTTCTAATGGTGTGCAAAATTGCATAATATCGTCCTGTCCCCTGGAGGGACTTAAAGAGTTCCATTACCCTATCCACCGATTTACGCCAGGAGTTAAATTCCCCTGGTTGCCCAGAAAATTCACGTAGCGTCCGTACAATGTCCGGTACTTTGTCTAATTCCTCCAATCTCGTTACAGTTCCGATGGGTTGATCTATTTCCTCCTCCAAGTGAGGACTTTGTGATCCGAGAACTTCGTTCAGAATCTCCCTTATCTGTTCCCTCTGAATGTTATTAAGCCCCGAGGAGCCACTGTTATGGACGGATGGTCCACTTAAACTCATATTTAATGTTCTATTTAATCTGTCTGTCAGTTGATCTATAGTCTCGTCTTCTGACATTGTTTTCGGAAATACTCTATGTTAACAGATGAAATAATAAAAGTTTCACTTTTTTTCCTTTAACAATCGGATTCTTGAATACTTAAATATGTAAAAAATAGAATAATAAAAAAAAAGGAATAATCTTACATTAATCTAAGAACCATACTGCTCTCCTGGATGATTTTGAGGCACTTGATGACTGATGAGTAGCTGGTGTTGTTGATATTGTTCGTTGTAGCTGACGTTGTTTCCAAGTTCACATTTTAATCACAATACTAATAATTTTTATTTATTACAAATTTTCTAATGCTTTTGCTATTTGCACCTTTTTAGGAAGAGTTTTTTTTTCCGAAATTGCACTTATTTTTATGTATTCTTAATGTTTATTTTTTTTTTTTTTTTTTTTTAATTTTCTATTTACTTCCTTAGTTTTTTCCTCTAATTCTTGTGTCACTGTTTCCAAAAATTTTCTATAATTTTATAAAAAAAAGAATTGTTTTTTTTCTTTTTTTTTTTAAACTTTGTTTCACTCTTCTTTTTATATTTTAATGTCACTGCTTTATTTTTCTATTAAAAAAAATTTTCTTTTAAAAACTTTGTTTTAATGTCACTGTTTTTTTTCAAAATTCTCGATATTAATTAAAATTTTTCTTTTAAAATTTTGTTTTAATGTCACTATTTTTTTATTTTTATAATTTTCTATATTAATTTTCATTTAAAAATTTTCTTTTAAACTTTGTTGTCACTGTTTTTTTTTTTCAGCATTAATTTTTATTTAAAATTTTTCCTTTAAAATTTTGTTTTAATGTCACTATTTTTTTATAATTTTTTCTATATTAATTTTCATTTAAAAATTTTCTTTTAAACTTTGTTGTCACCGTTTTTTTTTCAGCATTAATTTTTATTTAAAATTTTTCCTTTAAAATTTTGTTTTAATGTCACTATTTTTTTATAATTTTTCCTATATTAATTTTCATTTAAAAATTTTCTTTTAAACTTTGTTGTCACTTTTTTTCCAGAATTTTCGATATTAATTTTAATGTCACTATTCTTTTTTTTTTTTATTTTTATTTTTATTAATTTTTTTAAGATTTTGTTTCACTTTTCCTTATTTATAATTTCTATTATCTAGTTAATCCGCGGGGCACGGGCTTACCAAGCTGTGACTTCACGTCACTCCTGTTTATCGTTTACGGATTACTGAGGGGCTTGGCAAGGCTTGACTTTTGTTTTTTTTCGATACCGGGGGACCTTTTATCCTTGGGTCCCTGCTCGGGCGCCAATTAAATCCTGTATAGAATTTTTTAATAAAAAAATTAATTGTTGTGCACGGATGGCGACACAACAATGTTCTTTATTTGGTATAAAAACTAAAAGTGACAATATTCTTAAAAACTACCCTACTTATTAACAGGTTTTGCTGATCACGCCATTCGAGTATTTGGTATCAGCAGACGGCGCGTGCAATGTTGTTGCTATCGTTGTGCAATGTTGTTGATGGGAATTTGTTGAGTTGCAGTATTCCTGGCTGTTGGCAGTCACCCCATGTGGGTATCGGATATCAACCATTGGCATGTGCAATGGAATTATTGTGAAATAAGCTGCGTTGTTGTATTGCAAAATACGCAACGTCAGCTTGTGAACTTATTTTGTGTCTTATTTAGTTATTTCCAAAAAAATAGATTTTAAACATAATTTGTGTTAACTTATATACTTTATAGGGTCTAACATCAATATTATAGAAATTACAAACGGAATGACAAACTTATAGATGTATACCCTCTTCACCACCTGTGGTGAAGGGTATAAAAAATGTCAAAATTACCCAGAATATATGCTTTATAGGGTCTAACATCAGTATTATAGAAATTACAAACGGAATGACAAACTTATAGATGTATACCCTATTCACCACCTGTGGTGCAGGGTATAAAAAATGTCAAAATTACCCAGAATATTTGCTTTATAGGGTCTAACATCAATATTATAGAAATTACAAACGGAATGACAAACTTATATATACCCTATTCACCACCTCAATCAACAAAATGTTTAATAAAAGTCGTGGCTACGTGTAGGGCATCCAAGGTTTATCCAATGTGATCATAGCTAAAGTGACGAGATGTTTTACTCACCTGAGTGCATTTCCCCCTCCGATGGCATGCGCCACTGTGCCTATGGTAATCACACTCACTCTAGTCTGCTTTCTGCCCCATGACAACTTACCTTGCCCCTGACAACCTGGATTTAAAGATTTAGAAACTTATTGTTATAATATATGAGGTTGGACTGTATGGGTACAACTACCTAGGCAGAGAAAAACAAAAAGAATGACGTTAAAACGATGGTTTGGGTGTACAACTAACATCAGTTGTACATCCTATTTACCAAAATGTCAATGCATTCACAGTACTAAAACGATAACGCCAATTGGCGGTCTCCTGACTCTTGTTTTCAATGTTACCATCATACTATTCACCCCTATTCTGCATTTCGATTACGTCTCCGCATTCAGTTCCGTTACGATCGAAAATTGGTATTCTGCAGAAAAACGGAATCGAAAGAATAAGAAGAAGATAACAATGTTTACAAAATCAATTGTATCAATGTGGAATGTGGATGTGAAACAGCAGAATAAGCAAGTCTGTTATCATTTTCATAAACAAATGTCAAATTTATTCTGTGTATAATAAAGTAAATTGTTTATAAATTTAATAAAAGAAAAATATTGAAATAAAATAAAAAAATAAAAAGGTAAAAATAAGTTTTGCATAAATATTTAAGTGTGTATAATCTAGTGAAGCTGAAATTAACCAAAAAAAGTAGAAAATAAAAGTGTTGTGGTTAAATATGTAGACAAAATGTTAATAAAAACTGTTTGTAAAAAAATAATTTATTGAGTTGCATTTTTATTTAAAATTTAAGGACAAATTGAGTCTATTGCAACTGCATTATTGTTGGAAGAGGAGAACAACGACCGAAATACAGTCACAAGGCTTGAAAAGCGTAGCATTTTTGACCTGCATACAAACATAACAAAACACTCATATTCCAGTACAAAAAATAACAATTTAAAACAAAAAAATTATATAATAACTTGTATTTAAATCGTTTTTAATTTTGAACTTACATTTTTTCACTTTTTTACTTAAAAAAACAAAAATAAAAAAACCTCCGTTAACAAAAAAAACAACTGAAAGAAACGGAGCTCCGATCGTAATGCAGAATACATACAATCGAAAGAAACTGAGCGGAATCAAAACGCAGAATACCAAAATTGCCAGACGGAGAAAATTTCGATTCGAATCGAAACGCAGAATAGGGGTGATTATTTTAAATTTACAATGTAATCACAATGTTTTTTTTTGTTTTTTTTTTTTTTTTTTTTTTAATATTTATTTATTGAATCTTCATATATTTAATATGAACTAACAATAATTAATCAAATCTTATCCTAATACTTTATTTATGTCCTGCCATTGCCAGACAAAAATGTTCTTCATCACGGGTTCTGTTCACATATATAAGTGTTTATCGCTCATCTAACTGGGTAAGTGCTGCAGTGTCTCTTCTTCTTAAGCGAGTGTGGCCGCCATGATTTAAGATATTTCGAGCTAGTGGATGTGGGTGTTGTTCAAGCCTTTTTAAATATTTTACCGCAAATTTTTTTAATCATAATTTTTACTAATGGCACATTGAGATCCTTATGAATGTTTGAGTTTTTAACATACCAGGGAGCGGCTGTGATTATTCGAAGGAGTTTATTTTGGCGCCTTTGAATTTTTTCGATATTAGAGGCCGAGGCAGTGCCCCATAGTTGAATACCGTAGCACCAGATAGGCTTTAAGATAGAGTTGTAAAATAGAAGCTTGCAATCGAGACTAAGGACAGAATTTCTTCCAATAAGCCAATGAATTTGAATGGCTTTCAGTTTCATTTGAGTTAATTTTGCCTCTATATGGCATTTCCACGTTAATCGCCGATCCAGATGCATACCGAGATATTTTACGTGCGAATGTTGAGGAATTATTTGTTTATTGATTGTAATAGGGGGGCAAGATTCCCGGCGCAAGGTGAATGTTATATGTACACATTTTTGCTCATTGACCATTATCCTCCATTGTCTTAACCATATTTCTAGTTGAAATACATATGTGATCCTGTAAGTAACGAGATGCTAAATAACGGTTTTCGTGGACGCTTAGAAAAGCTGTATCGTCTGCAAATGTTGAAGTTTGTGTATAGTTGCTTGTTGGCATGTCCGAAGTATAAATTAAGTATAATAGGGGGCCCAGGATGCTACCTTGTGGGACTCCAGCGTCAATGGGCTGAGGTGAACTTAAGAAATTTCCTTCTTTAATAATAAATTGACGACCGACTAAGTAGCTTTCTAGCAGCTTGTGTGTGTTTGCTGGTAAATTTTGCTTCGATTTATGTAATAAGCCTACATGCCAGACTTTATCAAAAGCTTGCGAAACATCGATGAAGAGTGCTGAGCAATATTTCTTTTCTTCAAATGCTTTTCTTATGACATTTACTATTCGATGAGTCTGTTCGATTGTGCTGTGTTTTCTTCTAAATCCGAACTGATGGTTTGGAATACATCTATTTTCACTTAAAATCGGTGTTAATTTTGAAACTAATAATTTCTCAAACAGCTTTGACATATTTGATAATAAGCTAATAGGCCTAAAGGACTCAACTTTTGTATGATCTTTACCTGGCTTTGGTATCATGGTAACTAAGGAAACCTTCCATTTTTGAGGATAGTATTCAAGGCGTAAAATAGCATTAAAAGTAAAAAGAATAATTTTCTTTGCTATGCGAGGTAGCTCTAAAAGCATTTTATTACTGATCTTATCAATACCAGGTGCCTTCTTAGTGTTTAAGTCACAAATAGCCTTTTCGATTTCTCTTATCTCAAATCTGAAGGGTATAGCTGCTCTAGCAGCAACAGGTGGTAACTCGACCGCAATATTGTGAGATATATTTGGTGTAAATAATTTTTTAAATGATCGACAAACAGGTTTCCTTTTTCAACATCATTTCTTGCCCAACTTCCATTTAAGTTTCTTAATGGTGGCTTAGAGACAAATGGCCTTTTGAGATTTCTAGCTGCACGCCACAATGAGTAGTCTGATTGTGGAGTTGCATCAAGTTCCTTGAGATATTTTTCCAGTGAAGCCGTTTTCTGAGTCTGCAGTAACATTCTCAGCCTTTTTGTACAGTCTTTTAGTAAGTTCTTAAGTTGAGGGGATCTGTGCAATTGCCACTCTCTACGAGCTCTCCTTTTTTCAGACAAAAGACGCTCGACATCTGAGGAATATATTTTATTATTTTTGGTTTTTTTGGGGGCAATACTGGAATGTTGAACAGCTAGTTTTAGAAAACTGTCAAAATTGACAATAGAGCGATCTATATACTCCGGTGTGCTAAGCGGAATATTTTCTGTGCAATGGGTACTGAGATATTTTTTATGGCTCAGCGAATAAAGGCCTAACGAACTAACGCCTAATTTTTCAAAATGAAAGAATGCCTAAACAAGAACGCCTAAGAAGAAAGTGAAAGAACGTCTAACTTTAAAAATGAAGGAAAGTCTAATTATAAAAATGAAAGAAAGTCTAAATTGTTAGGGTTTCTTTCATTATGAATTAACACCTAATGAAAGAAAACCTAACAACTGGAATTAAAATGCTGAAAATATATTTTCCATTTTTTTGAATGATGCGGCCAATAACGCCGTTATAAGCCTCGACAGCTGATGTAGTCCGTGTTCTTTTTAAGAAAACCGAAAATACTTCGGGTGTCACCTTAAAAAAAAAAAACAAACAATAACAAATTAAAAATCAATTACTTTTATAACTTTAAAAACTAATAATTTTCTATTTAACGGAATGTTTACAAGGTAGTGTATGCATTTTGTAAAAGGGAAAATCAATTGTTTTTATAATTTGAAAAACTAATAATTTTCCCTTTTACAGAATGTTTACAAGATAGTGTATGCATTTTGTAAAAGGGAAAATCAATTGCTTTTATAATTTTAAAAACTAACATTTGTCTAACCGTAAATACAACTGTTAGTTTGTGACGTGCCATGGTGTCGAGACATATGTCTTAGCCAATTAGGCGTTTTGTTTTAATTTTGATTATAAGATTCCCAACTCTGGCGCTCAACACTGGCCCAAATACACAGTTGAGATGCAATGCCAAATAAATGCAACTCTACAAAACAAAACGTCAATGGTAAAACGAGGTGACGCTGAAAATGCGCCTCGAACATTCTAAAAATGTATGACGACAGTCATTCGTGAAGTGGGATCAGGATTAACAACTAGTAATAATTTTTAGATAGTGCGAAAAAAAAGGTAAACCGGAAAAAGAAAAAAAAAAGAAAGTTTGATTGTGGAACGCGAATGGTGGAAACCAAAAGTGTAATTTGGGCAATTACGTGCACGAGGAAAGGAAGAACATATTAATGTTGTTGGTGTCTGAAGGTAAGATCAGGTACAGATTAGTTACCACTCCTAAGCTGGAAGCCGCGTCAGGTATAAATAATTTCTTATTTCGTAGTTTTTGTTCGAGACCGGATATTGGTATAAGCAGATGATCCAGGATTGCGCAGTAAGTACGGCTATCGTATGAACAGGTTAACGCTGGTGGCATTAAACTTCGGTGATATTCAAAATCATACCCAGACCAAACACAGAAACGCGACGAAAACTAGCTATTAGCTTAAAAAAAAAAAAAAACCTTGACTCTACGCTATCAAGCTGCAATTAAACCAAAAACGTTCTTAAAACAACGTGGGCCGGCAAGCAAACTAAAGCTTATAGTTCAACAAAATTAACCACTAATTGCCAAATTTAAATTGCCACTAAACTTTACCGAAATCGTGTCTCAAAGTCAACGTCATTACAGGCTATTGTGAGCAATCCTGTATAGTTCCCGCCAACTCCAAAAGTCTGACGTAACCTCAACTTCAATGCCACCACGCGTACCTAGCTAGCCGACAACAATTGGCCACCAAAACACGTCGTAACCAGACATCAAACCCCGTTTACTACATGTACTGAAGAAAGGAAAAATCCCCACGTACCTTCACAAATTTATCCTGCGCACCGAATCAATTGTAACTTCAAATTGGAAACAGTATCCACCACCAACTATTGGACAACAACTTTACCTATTGTTTTCCCAATATAACTGAAGAGAAACGTCAACCGAAGAAACCCCTTTATTTTTAACAACCAACAAAAAACGCTGATTTTCCCTGTTATTTGGCAAGTAATATTAATTTTTTTATTGGTGTTAACAAAATCTTTATTAAAATGATTTACTCTTTCGATTTGTATTTATAATATAGATAGGGTCAAGTTTGATTAAATTTGCTTTTTTTTTATTTGATTTTTTTTACCATTATCCCCAAACACGTGGATTTAAAATACACCTGACTTAAAGTTAGACACAAGGGAAGAATTCGTAAAGTAAAATAGATTTTCCCCAACAGTATTTATAAACGAATGTTACATTTAACAAACGTTTATTAAGACAACGTTTCGTAGAAAAGTTGTTCTGGTAAACCTTTGTTAAATTTATCATTTAACTCATAAAAAAAAAAAAAAACAAATAACGATCCAATAGAATTGTAAACGTTATGTTAAAGTGGTTTACACTCTATCGAATGTCATTATGGAATCATTTGCTGTGTAAACTAATTAATTACGGCAGCATACATAAGATTGATAAATAATTTAATAGGTTTATTTACAATTAAATGGGCAAAAAGTCAAATCCACAAACGATTTATTAAATTCATGGACAAAGTAAAGTTATTGAAGATATTCGCGATTTAGTCGTAGCGTAAATGACCCGTTTCGACTTATATGATAAACAAAGAATAAAGAAAAAAAAAACAAACAAAATATTATTGAATAAAAATATTGATTAGCAAATACTTAATTAAGTAGTGACTAAATTAAGTTAAATAAACATAACCAAATTTGCTAAATAATTGACTAAATCAACATTATGAAATAGTACGTACTGAACTAAGTAATTTTAGAAAAATTAAGGAGCTAATTGAACTAGTAGTGCATCTGAATATTTTATTATTAATTACATCAATAATTTAATCAAATACTTGGATGTTTATGATATTACTTGAATGACTGGATAAATGGTTAAAAAAAAAAAACAAAAAAAAACAATTATCGATGCAAACAAAATTTAGATAAATGATTAGATTTCGGAATGATGGAATAAATACCAAAGTATGAGTAATGGTTATTTGTTTGCATTGTTGATTGAATCAATTTCGGTAAAGCTAGTTTAAATTCTAAATCGACGAAATGAATATAAATACTTACGGAAATATTTAATTAATTAGCCCAGATATCTTAATAAATAACTGAATCATTAAATATCGTTTAAAGCAATGACGTTATTATATTGCTTAATAACCAAATAATTGATTAACTCAACAATTTCAGTCCTAAGTATAAAAACAAATAAGTAAATAATAATTTAATTTAGAGTTCCTAATGAATAACAAATTAATAAAATATTGATAATTAAATAATTTTATTAAAGTATTGATTATTCGAATAATCGATTGAATCAATAATTTAATAAATAAACAGATCCTTAAGATATAAATAAATTCGTGAATAATTAATTAATCTATTTATCTTAATAAGAAAAAAAAATAACTAAATGCCTAATTGCCTTTGCTAGAATCAATAGTCTGATAGGTGAATACATACTATAGTGGTTGATTAAGTCAATAGTTAAGCCAAAAAATAAATTCCAAATATTTGACTTTGATTAGTAGTTAATTACTTTAAAATTAATTAGGACTAAAATGGTGTTTGAATCAATATTTTAATAAATACTGAAATACATATATTTTTGAACCTACCCTTAAGTTACTAATTTAACTAAGTATCTTATTGAGTAACTAATTGTCTAAGTAATGAGTCGAATCGATAATTGAGCACTTAAATATTAATGGTGATCAATAATTTAATCGATAACTAAATACTTAAACAGTTAATTGCATCAAAATCTTGATAAATAAACACTTACTAAATAATTGAGTCCATTAAAATAAAGATGATTGAAAACAGACTTCAATTATTGATTGGATACATACTTTAATATACCAATGAATACTTAAATATTAAAACCAAATACGTAAAGGCCTTTTTGATAAAATATGTCCTTGAAATAATACCTTAATAACTAGAAACTAATAGATAAGTCTGTAAATAATGTGGACAAATAACTAAGAAGCTATATGAATGAATAATAGATTCATGAAGGAAAACCTGAAAATATATATTGAATAGTTAAAACCAAGAAAACAAAATTAAACATACCTTTAGATACATGATCCAAATAATCGAACAGATAAATTCATTTACCTGACGTAACAAGTATGATTGTTGAATGGCATAACAAATTCAAAATTTCCTTCTAGTTTCACCCACGTATAATTTGAAGTAGAATGAAGGCTGATCTGAAAACAAAAAAAAAAAAAAAAATAAATTTTTGATGAAACGAATTTGAAACAACTAATTTTATTATACATACTTACCAAACTTTTGGCAATTCTTTTCATTAATGTTTTTTTTTAATTTTTGTTTTGATTATTTTTTTTACTTTTAGTATTTGGTTATCCAAAAGCTTTCCATAACATAGCGTCTTCAACTGCCAATTTTTTGTCAAACCAAACGTCAAAGTCTATATAAAAAAAACTCGAAAATTTTTGTCAGCGTTTTTTTAATATGAAGTTTGAAGTTTGGTATGACAAAAAATTGTCAGGTAAAGACGCTATGTAAACAACTGGAGGCATTAAAATAATGATAGGTACAAATAAATAAAATAACAAAACCAAAAAGAAAACAAACAAACACCCAACAAACAATTTTAAGTAAGAAGAATAATCGAAAGTCAAATAAGAGAAACAAAGTTACCATTGTCATCAAAAAAAAAAAAATAGAATAAAAATAAATATAATAAATGTATATTTGTACATTTTTTTTAGGATAATACTACTTATTAATGTTTTTTGGATATTAACCTTATTATATAAGCAGAATTTATTTTTTTTGGTGTCTGATAACCTCTTACAAATTATCGGTTATGAATCTAAATAATTTATACAATATTAAAAGAATAATTATCTAGACTAAGTAACTAGTGTTCCAAAAGTAGTCCTAATAATAATTTTAAATAAACGTTTGTCACATGGATTGTTAATTGATAGAAAACTGAAAAAAAAGATGTACTGATTTAATTAACATGGTTGAACGGTAACAGGTAATAATGAACTGGTAAGTCGCGATTTGGGGCATTACTCCAAATATTTCTTTTGTACAGGCAATGAGTAGTGCCACGGATGGCAGTAAAATGTCATATGGGGTGGGCCGCCTGTCCAGGACGTACCATCTGGTCCTGAAGACTCGTGCAGTGGTCATGTCAGGGATTCTCCGCGATAAATAGTTTTTCATCGTCGATCGTCTGTCCGCCTGTTTTAGGTATGCCTACATATCGTTGTGGTTTTGTCCAATGTTCAATGTCTTGATGCTTCTGTTAATTCCACCGTTTCCATTTGGCACGATCGAAGTGAATGTGAGTACCAATGATGGACACGAACCCCCTATTCCCGGCGAGCTACAGCCTAACCGACAAAGTGCCAAAGTCCATCAGGAAGCAACACCTGGGAAGAAATTTATTTCTTTTTTTTTAGGTGTAAACCAAACGTTTTTTTTTTAATCTTTGGATCCAAAACATCTCGAGTACAATCACACATATCACACAAAATGGCGCCCAACGTGGGTCCCGAAAGTGATTTAACCCTTTGGGTTAAAATTATTTTAGCCTGAAGGTGTTTTAATTCATCTTTTTCTGGCTTCCACACCTTTAGACATTTCTGGTTAAAATGTTTAACCCGGTAACTGTTTTTTTTTCATATTTTTGACGATTGTCCCGGATGGTGTTACGTAAACACTAGTCCTGCGTTGCGACGGCATCGTATGGGAAGATTAGATATTGGGATCTCGGTGATCCGACCTTATGGTAGATGACGTAGGCCCTGGAGGGTGTTGAGCAACACACCACGCCTGAGTTGCTATGGCAACTGACCTAGGGAACGATGACTGAGGGAGTTGAATGGATCAAATCGAGTCGAACCCGTAATGGAAGACATGATATAGGGGCTATATAGTTAGAGTATCGTTTTGTTTTCATTATCGGTGGAGAGGAGAGGAGGGTCCAGGAGACCCACTTTATGTTGTTTTGTCTTGTGTTTTGTCGGAGTTAGATTGATGATGGAAAACTATTAAACATTTTTCCGGCGAATTTCTTTTATATTAAACAATTTTTTTGACGTGATTCCCGAATTCATCTGCATGTCAGTATTAACTTATATCCTAGACAATTTCAAAATTGTTTAGATAAGGTTGAGATATTCAGCTGATAGGGAGCACTGCACTTTTGAGTTTACGTTTTTTGTAATTTACTACCACATCACGCCTTGTTACCAACATTTCAACCAAATTCTTGATGATTTAAACATATTTTTTTTTTTGAAACTAATAACCCCCTTTAGACTCTTTGGATACAAACTTATTTTGAGGTATTAATAACATAGGTGTAGTTATATCTATAATAAAACTTACTTACATATTAATTCGTATATCTTAACTTATATCTAATTAGTTTACGTAGTTCAACTACTTATCCTAATTAACTAACGTTTATTAGCAACTGTGGTTCTTCTGAACAATTTTTTTTTTAATTTTTTTTACAATTTGCTTATAACATATTTTTTTGCTATAAATATCGCCCTTTAGTGGTTAATTACCATTTGGTTATATGTAGGAAGTAAATTTTCTGCATATGACAACGATATTAAAAAATTATACATTTTTTTTGCATTTTTTGTTTACTTATTTGATCTTTTGGTCTCGAAGATCTTTAACTGCTTCTGATCTTGGCGATTTTTCTTATACTTGATTTTGCGAGTCATTTTTTTTTGGATTTTTCGTACCTCCTAGTTTTTTTTCTTGCTTAGTTTCTGGATCTGTTTCCAAGGGTGGAACTTTATCTCAGGTTTTTGTAGTAAATTGCTTAGTTTATTTTTGTTGTTGATTCGGATAATAGATGAGTTCTAGGCGGCTTAGGTCATCAAGTCGTAATCGGGTCGGTAGTAACGCTGACGTCGCGGCAATTACAACATCCTCGATCACTCCTCAATTAACGACACCCCTAGTCTCGACTAACGCAGTTACCCCGTTACTGTCTATCCGATTTCCTCCCGGCTTTGGACCACAGACCCACTCGTCTCCGGAGAGTGATAATACCATTCCAACCCCAGTATACAGCAGTATAACTGCTCGGGAAATCAGCGGACAAGCATCTGGCTCGGGAAGACACAATTTAGGCAATATGGACCAACGTCATAGAAACCTGACACCAGTTGATGAGGAGGGGAACCCGATTGTCAACGAAGATGAGTCAAGATTGAGGGGATTTGTTAATGCATCTGTAGGAGCGGCACAGGCCTCCATTATGAGGGAGGTGCAGAATATGCAACTTATGCTACCACAGCTGATCAGAGAGTCGTTGCGTTCGGAACGCGGAAATTCTTTTGACAACAATGAAAATCAGAATAATCGACAATTTAATCAGAATCTCAACTATCAGACGCCATTCAATAATAACTTTAATAGACCACCTCAAGTACAGCGTCCTCAGCAGGATAACCCTCCGAGGCAACAACAACAAAGGCATTATCCAACTTATATGCCACAACCCTTTTTCGGTAATACTCCCCAGAATTCTTTTGATCAATTTCCTGGCTTTGAAAATTCTCCTCAATTCCAGGGGTATAGACCCATTACTCCAAACCACATTGAGAAGTGGGGGATAAGGTACGACGGTTCCAACAAATCCCTAACAGTGGAAGACTTCGTTTTTAGAGTAGAGGCCCTGAGACAGGATTACCATTGTTCCTGGGATGTTGTGATGAAGGGATTTCATCATTTGGTGACTGGACCTGCCAGCACATGGTTCTGGTCTTTTCGTATGGAACACCCAGTGTGTGATTGGCCGACCTTCAAACATCACTTCATAAAGAAATTTAGGAACTTTGAGAGCGATTTCGAGATACAACGCCGAATCATGGAGCGTAGGCAGTCACCGAATGAGTCGGCAGACGTTTTTATTACAGATGTGGTCAGGTTAAGGAACCAAATGAGAGTTCACGTACTGGAGAGCGAGTTGGTCAAAATAGTGAAGGACAACTTGAAGGACGGATTAGCCCAACTAATATTTCCTATGAAAATAGATAATTTAGATCAGTTGTTGGAAGAATGTAAGCGAGCGGAACGGAACATTGCGAAGCGATCGTCCCATCGAGTACCTTTGAACAACCCTCGTAAACTCTATGAGGTCGATATGTGCGATAATGTAGAAAACGAACAGGTGCGCCAAGTAGAAGCTCTCCAGAGGGAAAACTTGTCTGTAACGTCACTCGTTTGCTGGAACTGTAAAGCACCAGGGCACACCTTTATCGAATGTCCAGTGGTACAGCGCCGCATTTTTTGCTACCGGTGTGGGTTCGGTGATGTCACTACCCCAACGTGTCCCAGGTGCTCGGGAAACATCAAGCCGAACATGCGGAAGACTGGGCCGACTTGTTCAAGCCAAACCCCTCCCCAGTAAACAAAAACTTTTCAAAGCATATTTATTCACAGCAAGAATCAGTTGTTAATAAGGATAGTCAAGAATTAGTTGCTAATATGGATCGACAGGAACCGAAGGAAATCTCTGGAAGAATTAGAATAGCAAAATGCGATAAGGAAACACATCTGGAAGATGTAAAACCCTCAACTCAAGATAGCCACTTGTTGCCGAACCTTTCTTATGATCAACGTCTAGAATTGTATAATCAGAAAAGAGCTCTCATATTCGCCGATTACACACCAGTGATAAGCGAAAGAATCCGAAAGACCAGGCACAGATATAGCATGAGAAAGAAGGAAAGAAAAGATTTAGCCTCGACAATTATAGCCGGTGATGATGATATAAGGCCATATATGCCTGTTGAAATACAGGGTGTACAATTTCAAGGACTGTTGGATAGTGGAGCTTCAGTGAGTTGTCTTGGTAGGAACTGTTTGAAAAACATTAGAAGAATTAACGCGAATATAGTAGACTATAAATCCTCGGTAAAGACTGCAGACGGTAGACAGCACTTGATTGTGGGAAAAGTACAGGTAGAAGTTAAGTATGGGAATAAGTCGGTAATTTCGACATTGTATTTAGTACCGAATTTGAATCAGGAGTTGATATTAGGCTTTGATTTTTGGAGGAAAATAGGTCTTAAAGTATGTTTTGACAATAAGCTGATTGACGGGATCGATTCATCGGAAAAAGAAGAACTGGAGGCCCACCAGCTAACATGCCATCAACATAAGGTTCTGGAAAGGGTTAAGTTATCATTTCAATGTCACACCCAATATGGCTTAGGTAGGACCAAACTCGAAAGACACATTATAGATACAGGAGATGCACCTGCTAAGAAGATGCGACATTACCCGGTTAGCCCTGCTGTCCAGAAATTAATTTATACAGAACTAGATAGAATGATTGAGTTGGACGTAATAGAGGTTACTACAGGCTCCGAATGGAACAACCGAACCACCTTGGTGATGAAACCCGGCAAGAACAGGCTATGTCTCGATGCTAGGGAACTGAATACAGTAACCCGAAAGGACGCTTATCCGCTTCCTAACATCGATGGCTTATTAGCTAGGCTAGGCGACACTCACTTTATATCAGCAATCGACCTAAAGGATGCTTTTTGGCAGATTCCTCTTGATGAGGGGAGTAGGCCAAAAACAGCATTCACAGTCCCGGGTAGGCCACAATACCAATTCAAGGTAATGCCTTTTGGACTGTGCAATGCTGCGCAGAGGTTATGTCGATTGATGGATAAAGTGGTGCCGTCTCTGCTGAAAGATCGCGTGTTTGTTTATCTCGACGACCTTTTGATCGTGTCCCCAAATTTTGATGAGCATATGGATATGCTTCTGACTGTAGACCAGAGATTAACGAGAGCGGGCTTGACCATCAATATGCAAAAATCGAAATTTTGTTATAGAGAATTGAAGTATTTAGGCTATATTGTAGGAGGTGGTAAAATAAGACCGGACGAGGGCAAGGTTAGGGCCATATTGAATATTCAACCACCGCGAACACAGAAAGATGTTAGAAGATTTTTGGGAACTGTAGGATGGTATAGACGCTTTATCCATGATTTTTCAACTCTCACAGCGCCACTTACTGATACCCTTAAAAAGACTACCAAATTTCAACTTTCTCCTGAGGCTATACAATCTTTCGAGGAGCTTAAACGTCGATTAGTCACCAGTCCTATTTTGACAAGTCCAGATTTCAACAAACCATTTTTCGTACAGTGCGATGCATCTAACGTAGGAGTAGGGGCGGTTTTATTTCAAAAAGACGACGATAACGGGGAATATCCGATCGAATACTTTTCCAGGAAGTTGAACAAGGCACAAAGAAATTATTCAACCACGGAAAAGGAATGTCTCGCCGTCGTATTGGCCATTGAAAAATTCAGGCAATATATTGAGTTAATGGAGTTCACTGTCATAACTGACCATTCTAGCCTGAAGTGGCTCATGAGGCAACAAGACTTAAACGGTAGATTAGCTAGGTGGAGTTTAAAACTTCAAGGGTTTAAGTTCGATATAGAGCACCGAAAGGGAGCGAAAAACATTGTACCGGATATGCTCTCTAGGCAGGATATGGAGGAGTTAGTGGCCCATGACACTTTAATGGACTTTAATTCGGAAGCATTTAAAAACGAAGAATACTTGGCACTTATTGACACAGTGGAACAAAATAAGGAAAGGTTGCCCGATGTAAAGGTAGAGGCAGGAATTTTGTATAAGAGGGTCAAATTTAATAGAAATGATGGAGATCATGAGGGTGAATGTTGGAGGATATGGGTACCGACAGAGTTAACAGAGAATTTGATACGAAGATCACACGTAGAAAATACTTTGCATGGAGGTATAGCGAAGACTTTGTTTAACGTTCGCGAATATTGGTATTGGCCTTCTATGGTTAAACAAATTCGAAATTTTGTCGCCAACTGTGAAACTTGCAAGGAGGTAAAACATCCTAAACAAGTGCTACGCCCACCTATGGGAAATGAGGTTAAAACACATAGACCGTTTCAGAAAGTATACATCGACTTTTTAGGACCATACCCCAGAACAAGAGCGGGAAATACATTCATCTTTATTGTCTTGGATCACAAAACTAAGTTCGTATTACTAAAAGCCCTAACGAAAGCGACAACAAAAGCAGTCATTAAATTTCTGAGAGACGAAGTATTTTATAAGTTTGGAGTGCCGGAGGTTGTGCACTCAGACAATGGCAAACAATTTACATCTGAAGCTTTTCGAGAGTTCTTGGAAATATTCGGGGTCAAACACCTGCGTAGCCCAATCTATTCGCCCCAGGCGAATGCGAGTGAGAGGGTGAACCAAACAATACTTGGTGCGATCAGAAGTTTTCTTGATAATGACCAAGCGATATGGGACGAAAATTTATCAAAAATTGAATGTTCCCTTCGTTCATCAGTGCACTCGTCTACTGGTATTTCGCCATATTTTTCACTGACTGGCTATAACATGATTACTCATGCAGACGCATATGCGATTCTGCGGAAATTAAAATCTTCAGAAGATGGTGACCTGCTAATACTGCCTAAGTCTTCTCGCTGATTTCCCAACCCTTTTCGCTTCACAGGTTATGTGAAAAGTGCTGGCTTTGTGACGTACCATGGTGTCGAGACATATGTCTTAGCCAATTAGGCGTTTTGTTTTAATTTTGATTATAAGATTCCCAACTCTGGCGCTCAACACTGGCCCAAATACACAGTTGAGATGCAATGCCAAATAAATGCAACTCTACAAAACAAAACGTCAATGGTAAAACGAGGTGACGCTGAAAATGCGCCTCGAACATTCTAAAAATGTATGACGACAGTCATTCGTGAAGTGGGATCAGGATTAACAACTAGTAATAATTTTTAGATAGTGCGAAAAAAAAGGTAAACCGGAAAAAGAAAAAAAAAGAAAGTTTGATTGTGGAACGCGAATGGTGGAAACCAAAAGTGTAATTTGGGCAATTACGTGCACGAGGAAAGGAAGAACATGTTAATGTTGTTGGTGTCTGAAGGTAAGATCAGGTACAGATTAGTTACCACTCCTAAGCTGGAAGCCGCGTCAGGTATAAATAATTTCTTATTTCGTAGTTTTTGTTCGAGACCGGATATTGGTATAAGCAGATGATCCAGGATTGCGCAGTAAGTACGGCTATCGTATGAACAGGTTAACGCTGGTGGCATTAAACTTCGGTGATATTCAAAATCATACCCAGACCAAACACAGAAACGCGACGAAAACTAGCTATTAGCTTAAAAAAAAAAAAAAACCTTGACTCTACGCTATCAAGCTGCAATTAAACCAAAAACGTGCTTAAAACAACGTGGGCCGGCAAGCAAACTAAAGCGTATAGTTCAACAAAATTAACCACTAATTGCCAAATTTAAATTGCCACTAAACTTTACCGAAATCGTGTCTCAAAGTCAACGTCATAACAGGCTATTGTGAGCAATCCTGTATAGTTCCCGCCAACTCCAAAAGTCTGACGTAACCTCAACTTCAATGCCACCACGCGTACCTAGCTAGCCGACAACAATTGGCCACCAAAACACGTCGTAACCAGACATCAAACCCCGTTTACTACATGTACTGAAGAAAGGAAAAATCCCCACGTACCTTCACAAATTTATCCTGCGCACCGAATCAATTGTAACTTCAAATTGGAAACAGTATCCACCACCAACTATTGGACAACAACTTTACCTATTGTTTTCCCAATATAACTGAAGAGAAACGTCAACCGAAGAAACCCCTTTATTTTTAACAACCAACAAAAAACGCTGATTTTCCCTGTTATTTGGCAAGTAATATTAATTTTTTTATTGGTGTTAACAAAATCTTTATTAAAATGATTTACTCTTTCGATTTGTATTTATAATATAGATAGGGTCAAGTTTGATTAAATTTGCTTTTTTTTTTATTTGATTTTTTTTTACCATTATCCCCAAACACGTGGATTTAAAATACACCTGACTTAAAGTTAGACACAAGGGAAGAATTCGTAAAGTAAAATAGATTTTCCCCAACAGTATTTATAAACGAATGTTACATTTAACAAACGTTTATTAAGACAACGTTTCGTAGAAAAGTTGTTCTGGTAAACCTTTGTTAAATTTATCATTTAACTCATAAAAAAAAAAAACAAATAACGATCCAATAGAATTGTAAACGTTATGTTAAAGTGGTTTACACTCTATCGAATGTCATTATGGAATCATTTGCTGTGTAAACTAATTAATTACGGCAGCATACATAAGATTGATAAATAATTTAATAGGTTTATTTACAATTAAATGGGCAAAAAGTCAAATCCACAAACGATTTATTAAATTCATGGACAAAGTAAAGTTATTGAAGATATTCGCGATTTAGTCGTAGCGTAAATGACCCGATTCGACTTATATGATAAACAAAGAATAAAGAAAAAAAAACAAACAAAATATTATTGAATAAAAATATTGATTAGCAAATACTTAATTAAGTAGTGACTAAATTAAGTTAAATAAACATAACCAAATTTGCTAAATAATTGACTAAATCAACATTATGAAATAGTACGTACTGAACTAAGTAATTTTAGAAAAATTAAGGAGCTAATTGAACTAGTAGTGTATCTGAATATTTTAATATTAATTACATCAATAATTTAATCAAATACTTGGATGTTTATGATATTACTTGAATGACTGGATAAATGGTTAAAAAAAAAAAACAAAAAAAAACAATTATCGATGCAAACAAAATTTAGATAAATGATTAGATTTCGGAATGATGGAATAAATACCAAAGTATGAGTAATGGTTATTTGTTTGCATTGTTGATTGAATCAATTTCGGTAAAGCTAGTTTAAATTCTAAATCGACGAAATGAATATAAATACTTACGGAAATATTTAATTAATTAGCCCAGATATCTTAATAAATAACTGAATCATTAAATATCGTTTAAAGCAATGACGTTATTATATTGCTTAATAACCAAATAATTGATTAACTCAACAATTTCAGTCCTAAGTATAAAAATAAATAAGTAAATAATAATTTAATTTAGAGTTCCTAATGAATAACAAATTAATAAAATATTGATAATTAAATAATTTTATTAAAGTATTGATTATTCGAATAATCGATTGAATCAATAATTTAATAAATAAACAGATCCTTAAGATATAAATAAATTCGTGAATAATTAATTAATCTATTTATCTTAATAAGAAAAAAAAATAACTAAATGCCTAATTGCCTTTGCTAGAATCAATAGTCTGATAGGTGAATACATACTATAGTGGTTGATTAAGTCAATAGTTAAGCCAAAAAATAAATTCCAAATATTTGACTTTGATTAGTAGTTAATTACTTTAAAATTAATTAGGACTAAAATGGTGTTTGAATCAATATTTTAATAAATACTGAAATACATATATTTTTGAACCTACCCTTAAGTTACTAATTTAACTAAGTATCTTATTGAGTAACTAATTGTCTAAGTAATGAGTCGAATCGATAATTGAGCACTTAAATATTAATGGTGATCAATAATTTAATCGATAACTAAATACTTAAACAGTTAATTGCATCAAAATCTTGATAAATAAACACTTACTAAATAATTGAGTCCATTAAAATAAAGATGATTGAAAACAGACTTCAATTATTGATTGGATACATACTTTAATATACCAATGAATACTTAAATATTAAAACCAAATACGTAAAGGCCTTTTTGATAAAATATGTCCTTGAAATAATACCTTAATAACTAGAAACTAATAGATAAGTCTGTAAATAATGTGGACAAATAACTAAGAAGCTATATGAATGAATAATAGATTCATGAAGGAAAACCTGAAAATATATATTGAATAGTTAAAACCAAGAAAACAAAATTAAACATACCTTTAGATACATGATCCAAATAATCGAACAGATAAATTCATTTACCTGACGTAACAAGTATGATTGTTGAATGGCATAACAAATTCAAAATTTCCTTCTAGTTTCACCCACGTATAATTTGAAGTAGAATGAAGGCTGATCTGAAAACAAAAAAAAAAAAAATAAATAAATTTTTGATGAAACGAATTTGAAACAACTAATTTTATTATACATACTTACCAAACTTTTGGCAATTCTTTTCATTAATGTTTTTTTTTAATTTTTGTTTTGATTATTTTTTTTACTTTTAGTATTTGGTTATCCAAAAGCTTTCCATAAACAACTGGAGGCATTAAAATAATGATAGGTACAAATAAATAAAATAACAAAACCAAAAAGAAAACAAACAAACACCCAACAAACAATTTTAAGTAAGAAGAATAATCGAAAGTCAAATAAGAGAAACAAAGTTACCATTGTCATCAAAAAAAAAAAAAATAGAATAAAAATAAATATAATAAATGTATATTTGTACATTTTTTTTAGGATAATACTACTTATTAATGTTTTTTGGATATTAACCTTATTATATAAGCAGAATTTATTTTTTTTGGTGTCTGATAACCTCTTACAAATTATCGGTTATGAATCTAAATAATTTATACAATATTAAAAGAATAATTATCTAGACTAAGTAACTAGTGTTCCAAAAGTAGTCCTAATAATAATTTTAAATAAACGTTTGTCACATGGATTGTTAATTGATAGAAAACTGAAAAAAAAGATGTACTGATTTAATTAACATGGTTGAACGGTAACAGGTAATAATGAACTGGTAAGTCGCGATTTGGGGCATTACTCCAAATATTTCTTTTGTACAGGCAATGAGTAGTGCCACGGATGGCAGTAAAATGTCATATGGGGTGGGCCGCCTGTCCAGGACGTACCATCTGGTCCTGAAGACTCGTGCAGTGGTCATGTCAGGGATTCTCCGCGATAAATAGTTTTTCATCGTCGATCGTCTGTCCGCCTGTTTTAGGTATGCCTACATATCGTTGTGGTTTTGTCCAATGTTCAATGTCTTGATGCTTCTGTTAATTCCACCGTTTCCATTTGGCACGATCGAAGTGAATGTGAGTACCAATGATGGACACGAACCCCCTATTCCCGGCGAGCTACAGCCTAACCGACAAAGTGCCAAAGTCCATCAGGAAGCAACACCTGGGAAGAAATTTATTTCTTTTTTTTTAGGTGTAAACCAAACGTTTTTTTTTTAATCTTTGGATCCAAAACATCTCGAGTACAATCACACATATCACAAGTTTTCAATGAATTCACGCATAATAGTAGTAAAAATCACACTTTAAGCAAAATGAAAAATCGCCTAACATTAATGAAAGAAATCCTAACAATCAAAAATGAATAAATATCTAATTAGGCGTTTTTTCATTTTTGATTGTTAGGCTTTCTTTCATTATGAAAAATCACCTAACAATTTTAATGAAGGAATGCCTAAAATATTAGACATTCTTTCATAATGAACAACCGCCTAATTCCCATATAATTTTTTGTTGCAATTTTTAGGCATTATTTCATTTTTTTTTTAGGCGTTAGTTCGTTAGGCCTTTATTCGCTGAGCCATTTTTTATATTTTAACCAATTTATATGTGTAGCTGACGTCGCTATGTATCCGGAGGGAGATTCAATTCTATTGGTGTTTATTATAGTAACTATTGTAGGTGTGTGATCAGAGGATAATTCTAAGGAAGCTTCAATGTGAATCGTTTTTGTGGGGATGTTTTTAACAACGCCAAAATCGATGACATCTGGAATTTTTTGCGCATCAGCAGGCCAATATGTTGGTTGGCCACTCGCGACAACATTTAAATTCATTTTATAGATTGTATTAAACAAAACACGACCCTTTGGTGTTATTAGTCGTGACCCCCAGAAGGTATGTTTAGCGTTATAATCGCCAGCAGCCAGGAAACAGGGCCCCAATGACTTATAATATTTATAATATTGGCTTTCTGATATTGAAAATCTAGGTGGTGAATATAAAGATGAAATTACTATGTTTCGATTTATCTCTTCAACACAAATGTTCGTTGCTTGGAGATAATCTTCACGATGATCACACATTGGGTAGTGTTCAATTCGGTTTTTTATTAAAATGGCAGAACCTCCACAAGCTCTATCTCGAGGGTCCTTGGTATCATATAGAGTATAACCATTGATTTTGAACGTATTTCTTGAGGTCAAATGAGTTTCAGAAACCATCATGACATCAATTTGTTTATTTTTAAGAAAGTATTCTAATTCATTTTTATGTTGGCGGATGCCGTTTGCGTTCCAAAAACAAATTTTTAAACAGTTCATGGCTTGTTAAGTACAGCTTGCAATAACATCGATTGCATTCTAAGAATTTCCTGCATCATATTACCCATTGTGTTTGTAAAATTATTTACTGTTTGCACTAATGTTTCCATTGTTTTTTCTAGCCGACTTAGATTAGAAACTGGAGTTTCGTCATTACTTGTCGAAGCGCCTTGCATTGGTACATTGTTTGATTTTAAGACGTTAGCATAAGAGATTCTGTTACTACTAGGCTGGGGGGCCTGAAGGTCATTACTGTTTACTTGATTTGTTACCTGAGGGGGATTAGTTTTCGGTCCAACCGACTGCTTGACAATAGTATATACAGGGCATCCTCTATAATTGGCAGTGTGATTGCCACCACAGTTGCTGCATTTTTTTACGTTGGGGTCGGTTTTAGACTTGTCGCAAAGAACTGTACCATGTAATTCGCCACATACTACGCAAACAGGGGGTAAGTAGCAGTATGCCTTAGTATGGCCAAATTCTTGGCAGTTCAGACATTGAACGGGACCACCTCTTTTGTGTGGCTCCTCTATAGTTACTATTCTGTACAGAATGTATTTTAAGTTATAGATGGGATGCGTTTCATTTTTTTTAAGTTTAACGTCGCCGGGTTCAAACTCCACTCGAAAAAGTGGTTGGGGAATTTTTTCTCTATTTTTAATGTTTAATACATGTTTTACCTTGAAGCCTTTTTCTTCTAGGAATGTTTTTACCTCTTCTGGGTCCACACATGAGTCAATACCCTTAATCACTACCTGAAGACCTTTACTGCTTTTCAGTTGGTATGTATAAAAGTTTTTTTTAAGTGCCTCAAAGTTGCTTATAATTTTGCGAAAATCATTCTCATGATTGACTTGTATTTTTGTTTCGTTTATACTACCACGCTTGATAGCAGCTACGTAAAACGAATTTTCACCTATAACCGATATCAAACTCTTTATGAGCTCATTAGAATTTTGCTCCCTCAGATATATCGGGGGAGGCTTGGACGATTTTATGACGTTTTGTGCTTCAGAGGATTCATCCTCCAGAATTGCAAAACGATTTTGAGAATTTATTTTGTCAAAAGATGGTACTTTTGAGGCCGAAGCAACTGCTGCAGAGGTAGGGCTGCGTCCTCGTTTAAGCACTGTTATGTACCTGTCCATACCAACTTGTACTGTAGGCTTTTGAGAAGTTTTTACTTGAGTTATTGAGTTGTCCATAGCGGCTGTTTTGGGGTTAACCGTTTCATCACTAATTAAAGTTTTTTTTTGCTCTGTGGCAACGCTTGCAGTTAATAAATTTGTTATTGTATTACGATCGACCGTATTTGTAAACAAAGAGGGTGAGAGGGAACGCGTTCGAGTAATAGGTTTAGCCGTTAAATAATTGCTATCATCGATTCTTTTTTCTACGTTTGTTTCGTCAACACTCAATGTAACATAAGCATTTCTTTCGTTATGTTTTATTGTTTTTGCATTATATGCATTCATAAGAGTTTTTTTTATATATTACTGTTTGTTTAATTAAATTAAAAACAAAATGACCGTAGTTTGACTATTGCGTTCACGTTACTAAAACACAAGAAATACAGGCTTAATGCGTTAGTTTAACAAATTGATGACATTAGAACGCTGTAAATATAAAAAGGAGAATGTTTAACATTAACCATTTTTTTTGAATAAAACAAGCCACCCTTTTCGGGAGCAAAATTTTTAAGAAACAGACACCAAATTGCATTTTTTTTAAATAAAATGTCACATTTTTTGTAGAAAAGAAAACACCATTCGTTTTTTTTTTGTCTGATTTAGCTGCAAACTTTCCATTTAGCAGTTAGCATTTTTCAACTACATATTTAGCATTTTTTTCAATATTCTTTTTTTGAAAATCTACCACACTTTTTTGTTGAATGCACATACAAATCCCTACTCTTTTGCTATAGAAACTGTACAATCTTTTTGAAAAGACCTTCATATCAAACTGTTTTAAATTTTGATCCATAAGTACTTTTTCAAAATTACGATTTTGAAAAATTTTTGAAATCGAAAAGAGATACCATAACTTTTGAAATAGTAAAACAAATACGAATTACATGCCGGGATTTTATAGCTCAATTAATATGCCAACTTAAGCAACCATCAGTGTTGCCAATTTAGCCATTTATTGGCTAGATTTAGCCATTTTTCACCCTGTTTAGCCATTAAAAAATGAGTTTAGCCATTAGCCATTTTTCAAATTGTTTAGCCATAAAATTTTTTTGCCGTTTTTCTTTTAAAGGAATAATTTTTATTTTATTATAAAAATTTATAAAAGTAAAACAAACATTTTTAACAATTAAAACGCCTTTAATTTAAATCACAACTTTTACAAATGTTAAAAATCGCTATAAACGATGATGATGAAACATGTTTCAAAATAAAGGAACAGTATTCCAATACTAAATTTATAAAATGGATCACCACAAACATTGGTGTTTCTTTCTGGTTGCAAGTATTTCAGTAAAGAGATGCAGGCAGCAACAAAATTTTTTTTAGAAATTTCAGAATTGACTCTTACTTCCATGGTCTAATGCTGAAGTAGAGAGGGTATTTTGCCAAGTAAACATCGTTAAAAGTAATTTGAGAAATAGGTTACATTTAGCAACCGTTAATTCGATTTTTTTAATTAGGTAAAGAATTTTACTGTAACAATAAAATATTTATACCAACACCACAACAGTGGAGAGGGTACTTTGCGTTTGTGCTGATGTTTGAAACACTTTAAAATATTGATACTTAAGGTATGTTCAGACCTCACAAATATTTGACAATAAAATCCAAAAAAAGCGTTGCCAGTAAATTGATCAAACTTAAGCTTTATTTTTAACAATTTCTATTTATTAACAAAACTTTAATTTTAAAATGATCATTGTATAATGTAATTTAGAAACTGTTAAATAATGTTTGCCCTAGCCAAACGTTTTGCAAAAGCAAACAATTCTTTAAGAAAACTAGTGGTCACGTTTAGGACGTCAAATATTTAATAGGTGTGAACATAGCTTTAGCCAACCTTTACGTATACCGATTGACTCTTAATCACTTTCTGAGTCGAATTAACGATGCTTGTCCGGCTGGCTGGCTGGCTGTCCATGCACACCTTGTGCGCAAAGTACAGGTCGCAAATTTAAAGATAATTTAATAAAATTTGGTACATAGGTTATAATGTTGACCGACTATACTTTTTTACTTGTTTTTTATTGTAGATCTGGACTCATAATGTTGGGTAAATATTGTCGTGATTATGATTTTCCTTCAAATTATTTAAAACTAATAGGCAAGAGTGATTCCTATGAGATGAGCAATAACGACTAATTTTTCGATAATTTAATTTTTTAAATACATATCTATCAAAATATTAATTAACGTTTATTCTTATTTAAAAATTGATCTTAACTTACAATTTCATCGTAAACAACTTTAAATGAATTATTTATGTTTTGTTATAGCATTTTAATGTGTTTTTGCTTAAAAAAAAAAGTTAAGCCATTTTTTAGCCCATTTTTAGCCATTTTTTTCCGTAAATTTAGCCATTTTTCGTCACCAAGTTTTGGCAACACTGGCAACCATTGCCAAACAATTTTCATAATTTAGGAAATACTAACTTTTTTGTGTAGAAAACAGTTTAAAAGCTAATAAGTGCAAATTAAGCAAACATTTTAAAGAATTGATTTCACTGAAGAAGTAATTACAACTTTCGAACATCAGTGGCAGAAACTAAATTCATATGAATTGTTAAATAAGAACTTAACAGTTGATTTTTGGATAAGTGTATATGGATATAAAAATGCATTAAATGAAAATTAGCTTCTTTTGCAATGAAGTTCTTGGTTTTGCCATTTAGCAACGCGGAAGTTAAAAATAGGTTTCTAGTGGTATAAATCTCTTGAAAACGAAAATACGAAATAGAATGACGCGTTAAAGACTATGAATTCGCTACTTTATATTAGGTGTGGTTTAAGATGTTGCGATAGTTTTAAAAAAATGTACGATCTCATTTAACCCTTTCGCACCTTTTTGGACATATGTATCCCACTGAATGTTCCCAGAGTCCTAGTATTAAAGTTTGCTAATTATCATAACACGTGTTGTTTGGAGGTGTTTTTAGATCAGTTATCCAAAATCACAGAAATGGTGGAATAAAGTTTTTATACATTGGTGATGTCAGCTGTAAATTCTTGGATCATATACAGTAGACGCTCACAAATTAGAGCTTTCAGTAATTCGAACGTCCAGAAATTAGAATCAGTGTTTGCAATACATTAAACGCTCTAAAATTCGAATTTATAGTTCTAATTTCAGAGCGTTTTTTTTTTTGTTATTTGAACACAAGAAATCCGCAATTTATTTTTATTCTGTTTGAACATGTAAAACTAAAAAAAGGGGAATTACCAAATTTTAGATGTGTTTCCTTATTTGTTGTTTTTTTGTCGCATTTAATAATGCTCTATTTGTGGCTAGTTTATTTGTGAAATTCGAAACATGTGTACATATTTTGGAAGTCTCTATTAAAAAGTGAAAGTGTGGGCCTGTTCGGAAATGCATCACTGCGCTGCATCGGTGATTTCAATTGCTTAAATATATATCAATGAAATAAATGTGGATCAAAAAATTGTCAAATACTCCAAAAAAATAATAGTCACATAATAAAAAAAAAATTAAAATTGTTTTTTATCGGCATTAAAAAAAATTTGCTTTTCTGATGCAGCGCAGTGATGCATTTCCGAACAGGCCCTGTATCATTCGAAATGTCAAATAAACGTAAAAAAAACACTATCATTGGAAACGAAGATCAAAATATTAGAAAAGCTTGACAAAGGGTTTGAAGGGAATATTAATGTTACGACATCTTCAATCAGCTATATCAAATCACATAGAACAGCAATATTAAATGCTGTTTTCAACACATATCAGGAAGCAAGCAATAAATCTTTGCACAGCGCTGAATACCCAAATATGGGAAGTCGTCTGTATGAGTGGTTTAAAGAGAAAGCTAAAAAAATATTTAGAGAGGAATATCCCTATAAAGATGAAAATGCATTCCGTGGAAGCAATAAATTGTTTTCCAAATATAAGAAACGACACGGTATTTTTAATTTTAAAAAATACATTTAATGTCAATCAAATAAAATTGAATTGAAAAAAATTTAAGTAATTTTTATTTTTTATTCGAAATAAAAACGTCCAGAAATTAGAATAATTCAGAAATTAGAATTGCCTCAAAAACAAAGCGGTTCTAATTTGCGAGCGTCTACTGTATGTGAATTTACATCGTAAAAAGAAACCAATTTCTTGATTTGTTATACCCTTTTTTATATGTTTACGACTAATGGGACTTATTTGTCCCATGCCAAACTCCTGATGGGACATATATGTCCCACCCCAAGTCCCTTCCCTGGGTAGGGGCACACATAAAAAAGATAAATACTAGTTTAATAAGCATATCTTTGTGAAAATAGCCCATTATAAAAGCTTGAAACCAATTAATAGTCTCCCATACCGAAAGGGTTAAAAATGCGATAAGAACATATATTATATTGATATCTCGATCGATTCTTCAGAAACTGAAGAAGAATATTCATTTGATGACGTATTTAATTTATAAATTAAATTTTTTATTAAACATGTTATATAAATTTTATTGAAATACTAAATAAAAGCCATTCATTGGTCAGATTCCTTTGATTTTTTGTTATGGTCTGGTACCTTTTGTTTGAAAACTTTTTATGTACGTTAATAAACTCTGAAATAGATTTCAGTTATAGTTTTTAAACTTTTTATGTTTAATAAATATTTTATTGTCATTTTTTAATCAGTCTATTGATATGATGTTAGTTTATAGGGAAGAATTATGTAAAATAGATCATGTATAAAGATAAATTAACTAAAATAGCAAAAAAATAATACAATTTAAATGTTAGCATTATTTTTTGGCAGTTGACACTGGTATTTATAGAATAATTTTATTATGTATTATTATTTAAAAGCTTAACAAAACCTATTTTTAGAGTAACAACATTAAAAAATATTTGTTTTGTAGTTAAATAAACATTCGTTGTTTTGTGCAAGTATTTTAAAAAGGTTAACTGAATACGCCTTATTTTTAAATATGTATTTGGCTAAAAGTCTAACACATGATATAAAAAAACAAAGTTACTTTTACTAAAGATCAGTTGAACAAATAAATAATATTTTTTAAGTTTTTTTTACTTGTAACAAGGTTGGATTCCGAAACGAATTTCGGTATCGGTCTTAAACTTTTTTATTTCGGTATCGGTATTTTAATTATATCGGTATCGGTATTCAATTTCAATATTTTTAGTTATGCTTGAGATCATCAAATTTAATTTTCATTAAATTATTTTTACCGAAGGAAGGAATTTTACAACATTTATATATATGCATATATATATATATATATTTATATACATATTGGGCATTTCATGTCAAGTGACCCAATTTTTAAATCGATGTCTTCTTTGGATGAAATTTGCACCATGGTTAGCCCTATTGGATAGTAATTTAGACACAAATTCAACAAGATCGGTCAAAAAGTTTCTGAGTTAGAGGGGTTGACATTTTGGCCATACAGGTGTTCTTTCTCATCCATGTAACTTATTACCTATTGGTGTTAGCAAAATTTGTCCCAAGTAGCTTAGATAGCTATTAGATCAATCTCTTGAAAAAACATTTTTTGTTTTTTAAAATTTTTTTTAAAAATGTAAAACTTTTTTTTTATCCGGAATGTTTTTTTTTTCAAAAGAAAGCTTGTGTCTTTTCCTTTAAGGTAGTTTTGTTCGCTTTTGGGATGCGAGTGGCTTTTTTATATAAAATAAATGTTTAGCATATGCAGCACTATTTTGAAAAAAAGAGAATGTGTTTAAGTATTTGTTTTTTGTACTTTTGCAAAAGCCTAGTATGTATATGTGTTTGTATTTTATTATTCATTTATACATGTGTATATGTGTTATATTTTATTTATGGATTTCAACTAAAAATATTATCATCATAATAACAATACAAACTGAAATAAGTAAAGCGGCCAATACACTTGCAATATTATTGTTAATGATATTCCCCTGCCGTCAAATGAGTAGCTAACTACAAAAAAACCCAACTTTAAGTTAGCTTGTATAGACTAACTTAAAGCCAACTACTACGCAATGCAAAATTTACATTAACCAAAGTGTATACAAACACTGTGTTGTATATTTTAAGTAGAGAGAGCCAAGTCGTTAGCAAAAAAAAAATCAACGTTGTTATTGTTGTTATGTTATGACAATTTAATCTCATATTTACGCTCTTAATTGAGTAATGGCAAAAACATAGTTTTTTTATTCAAAAACTACACTGCCCCAGTAGGCTAGCTGGTAGTGAGCTAGTCTATCAGCGCCGAGGTTGCGGGATCGATTCCCGCCAGCGACTCTGGTTAAAAAAAAAGTTGAATAAAAACAACCTTGATTAAAAAAAAAATAAAAGAAATAAAATAAAAAAAAAATTTTTTTTATTTTTTTGAAAGTATTCATCCAATGAATAACATTCATAGATCGGCCTTAATCGGCCTTTACTTAAACTAACTTAATTAAAGCTAACTTAAAGTATTGAGTTTATAGCTAGCTACAAAAAGTTAACTTAAAGTTAATTGAAAGTAATGCAGAGTCGGACAATCGACTACTTCCTAGGACATCGCAATGTTAAAATAGTTAGTTAATTCCATATAAAAGTAGTGCAAGTGTCAACCACCACTAGTTGAGAAATAGTTAGCTTTCAGTTAATTGAAAGTTAACTGAATGTCCGACAGGGTCGCCATATTATTTCCATTTTGTCCTATATTATGCAATAAGTCGCACATTGGTTTCATTCATTCAATAAAAAGGTGAACATAACCTATAGAAATAACACAAACAGCATTGTACAATGTTGCCAACACATTTCACTCTCTCTTCGTTGTGCAATAAAAATCAAAAGTCTTTTGATTGTTGCCAATACATTGTGCCACCATCGAATATCACAGACACATTGGCGATATAATTGTACAATACGTAAAATTGAACAATTTTATTGCAAGTGTATGAGCCGTTTAAAGCACAAAATACACTTGTCATGCTGGCAAATTCACTCGTTTACCTAGCATTTACACATGCCACTGCCAGTTCGAAAAACTCAATACACTCACACTTTTTTACTAATACACTCACATTTTTCGCAATGGCAGCTCCAGTGGCAGCAAAAATTGCATGCGAGTAGAAATTTGACACTTGCATGCCACTAAATGACAAAACGATGAACAAAGTTACCCTGTTAAAAATTAAATGCAAATTTACTGGATTATTATCGAATTGCAATTAAAGTTTTAACTTGATAAATGTATTATTATGATTAATTTTTTGAAACGTGCATTAATAAAAGCAAGTTTGTTAATTATAAAGCATTAATATTGTTAAAGTAATGCTTTTATAAATATATGTAAACTATTTCCCCAAAAATGTGCTTATATGATTAGCTCGGTAACTCTATTTGGTTTTTTGATACTTTTTTTTTAATTTGAGAAGTAAACAAATTATATCAAGTTTGCGCTTCGACGACATTTTTAAAATGTACTCGTAGTGGCATATGTAAACACAAAAGCAAATGGCATGAGATTCGACAATTTCGAACAATTTTTCTTTGATAATATGTATACAACAGTGGCATGCCACTACTTGCATGTGTAAAGGCAGGGTTACCATCATATTAAAATTTTTTTATTTTAAATCCAGCATCGTCGGCGTCACACATAGAAACACATTTTCACTAGTGGTACCACGATGCTCGATGAGTATTTTGATAAGTGTATTTGGGCCTTCAAAAAGCTGACCACAAACATATATTTTATTTGCACTAGTGTTGAAACTTTAAATTTTTTTCTATTTGAAAAATTATATTGTTTTATGATACTGAAACGATTTTGGTGGTATAATACCGGTATTAGGGGAGACGGTATACGTATACCTGTATTTTATGTAAAAAATAATTTCGGTATCGGTATCAATACTGGTATGTATTCAATTTAAACTGAATCGGTATCGGTTGCCAATCTTGCTTGTATGTATTTGAAACAGCGTTGCCACATATAGTTACAATTATAAATTTGTTGAACATACCCTACAAGAAGTGAATGAGCGAGTAGTCAGTTTTTTCACGTTGGTCTTAAGAAAATGATAGAAAGAAATGACAGAAAACTTGATTTCGGTCATTTCATTCTATCATTTTATTAACACCAACGTGAAAAAAGTGACAACTCGCTCATTCTCTTCTTGTAGGGTATCTTCTTTGTTTTGTGCAGGTATTTTAGGAATGTAATTTATTTGTTATGAATATAAAAAAAATTAAATACGACGTTATTTTTTAATATTTGGCTGAAAGTCTATCACATGATATAAAACAAGTAAGAGTGCTATATTCGGCTATGCCGAATCTTAAATACCCTTCACCATGGTGCGATATAAATAAATATAAATAAATCTATTTTGAGCCATCCGCACATTTAACTTCGTCTTGTTAAAGTATTTCACAATATAAAAAAATTGAGATAATTCGGTTTCCTGTTTTGCCAAAGTCTATGGCTTCAATTCGTCTTCCCTTACAAAAGTTGTACATAAGCGGAATTCACTCTTGGTATTAAAGTTCCCTTGCACACCTTGTTAATCTTATCTTCTATATCTCTTTCTCAGCAGATTCATTACTTTACAATATATACTGTTACGCGCGGTTTGATAATTAGACAATTTTAAATAAGAAGTATCTGCGAATATGGAGACCTGGCAAAATAAGATCATTCCGGCTGGTACAAGCTAAATTGGTGTGTTTCACTAAGCCTAGGGTTGCCATCCGTCCTCTTTTCCCCGGACACCGTCCTCTTTTTTTGGGTATCCGGGGCAGTCCTACTTCTTTTTCATCAAGTGTCCGGAGTTGTCCGGCTTTTTACACCTTCATTGTAAATTTGTTCCTGGATTTAAATCACAGTTCACAAAATTCATTAAAAGAAAAGATTTTGGTGCTCGGGTTTTTTTAAGATAGGTATGATTTAATTTTTGGGGACGTAACGTGACAAAAAGAGTACTTTTCTTTGAATGTGCCCAAAATGGAGCTTCCAAAAAAAAATGGAACAAATAAGCAAAAGCAACCTCATCAATGTCGTTACTTTTGTTCAAATAAATACTTATTGCTCAAATGATTATATTAAAATTTTATTTTAAGATTCTTTTTGGAAAGAAAAAAAAATCATATCTTAAAAAAAGCATATCCCTCAAAGTTTTAGGATTTTTAAAAAACAATTTGAAGTATTATATAAAAAAAAATCAGCAAAAAAAAAGGGTTTTGACTTAGTCCATTTTTAAAATTTGATATATTGTATATACATTTTTTTCAATATATTTATTGTAGCCTCAAGTATTCTCTTTAAACTGACAAAAATCATCTTCGTATGTAAAGTAGTTTTCGAGATATTAAAAGAATAAACTCAACACATTCGGCTTATTCGGCGATATTATGACAATTTGAATGACATAACTTTTGAAAAAAAAATTAAAAAATTGTTTTTCGTTGATATGTGTTCTTTATGGGACCAAATAAACCCTCTCGCCAAATTGCATTCAAATCGAAAGGGGTCGAGCCCCACTCTTGGTCGACTTGACATGGAATTACCCAAATTAAGTTTTTGTGTGCCGTCGTTAATTTTATTAATATTAAGTTGTTTAGAAAGTGTCCTCTTTTTTCGAACAAATGTCCTACATTTTTTATGCTGGCGTCCTCTTTTTCTCAAAATAAAAATGGCAAGCCTAACTAAGCCCCAGGTTCATCGCCGCGTAAACATAGCTATTATATTTCCATGCCAAAAAAAAACACCAGCTGCATATGCTAAAAATTTAAAAACCCTCGTCTTGAGTTAGAAATTATTTTTTTATACATAAGCCACTCGCATGCCAAAAAGCGATTTAAACTGCCTAAAAGGAAAAGACATAAGCTTTATTTTGAGCAAAAAAAAAAAAAAAACATTCCGGATAAAAAAAAAGGTTTACATTTTTCAAAAAAAAATTTAAAAAAACAAAAAAGTTTTTCAAAAGATTGATCAAAAAGCTTTCGATGCTACTTGGGACAAATTTTGCTAACACCAATAATAAGTTACATGGATGAGAAAGAACCCCTGTATGGCCAAAATGTCAAACTTTAACCCCCTCTAACTCAGAAACTTTTTGACCGATCTTGTTGAATTTGTGTCTAAATTACTATCCAATAGGACTAACCTTGGTGCAAATTTCATCCAAAGAAGACATCGATTCAAAAATTGGGTCACTTGACATGAAATCCCCCATATTCTAGCTGACTCGGCAGACGTTGTTTTGCCATATAACTTATTTCTTTCAGATGCTACAGTGTCTATATGACAAATCTTTAGAAAACCGGTTGATTAGTTAAGAATATATAGGGAGGGGGAGCTTTTACCCCTTTCACCCATTTTGCCCTCTTTACGTCCTAAATAATAAAAGTTATAGGCTATAGTTCCTTCCAGAAGCCACACTATTTGCCTGCCAAATTTCAAGAAAATAGGTTGATTACTTAAGAATATATAGGGAAGGGGTGCTTTAACCCTTCTTGCCCTTCTTCAAGTCCTATTCCCTATGTACTTGCAGATGTTACAGTGTCTGCGTGACAAATTTTAAGAAAACCGGTTGATTAGTTAATATGATTCGAAAATAATTAAATTTTCAGTGAAATATTTTTGGGGTGAATTTAATTTTAATACCATCATAATTAGATGTCTTACTGACACAAAGAGTCTAATTTGGAAAGAAGTTTTTATGGGGAATATCTGAAATTATAGACCGATTCTCACCATTTACACAGACCTCGTCCATATTTGATCAAATTATAATTTAATTTTAATACCATCATAATTAGATGTCTTACTGACACAAAGAGTCTAATTTGGAAAGAAGTTTTTATGGGGAATATCTGAAATTATAGACCGATTCTCACCATTTACACAGACCTCGTCCATATTTGATCAAATTATCAACAAAATTGGAACTTGTAGGTACTTTGCGCACAAGGTTAACGTGGGCAGACAACCAGCCAGACTTACGAATGGACATCGTTTGATCACTTCAAAAAGTGATTTTGAGTCGATTGGTATGTTAGAAGATTGGTCTACATTTCTATGTATTATAAACATCGCATAACATTTATCTTAAATGACAACCTGCATTGTCTTACAATTTGAGAGTAAAAATTAAATGTAGATGGCGAAATTGAAGTAACAGAATTTCGAAAAAAAAAATTAATTTTCTGCGAAAGCTCCTATAAGCATCTAAAAAAATTTAACATGTATCAAAATATGCCTTAAATAAGCAAAATATGCTGCAAAAATGCTCGTTTAACTAAATTATGCACAAAAATGCTGCAAACGGTAAAATATGCACTAACAAATCGATGCCAAAGTTCATAAACGGATAAATATATTGTATGTGCGTTCATTGGTCGCACAAGAAAAAACATGCAATTGCATAGTTATCTGTGGTTATCTGTTGTATATTAAAATATTGTTGGCAAGTTAATGAAAACAGATGGTTTTGGTAAGAAATCGGCATATTTTCAAGAACAAATCGGAAATTAAATTAAAAAAAAATCGGCAAATTAAAGTTACTCTTTTAAACACAATAAAACATATTCTTATTGACAAAAAACTCTTAAAAAGAGAGTTTTATGTCGCACTCATAAAATATTCGGCCTAAACCAAAACTCACTTCGCCGTCAACAAATAAAACTCTCATTTTGTTTTTCTTCTCTTTTTTAATGACGATTAGTTTAATTGCAGTGCAAGCTGATTAGATAAAACTGCTTTACAAATTGAAGAGATCAGACCAGGGATAAGCTTTGGGTGTCAATGTACAAAAAATGAGTTTAATTAAATGTCGGTTAATATCAAACTCCTAAAATGAGTTTTATTTTTTGACGGCTAAATAAAATTCACGTGTTAAGAGTTTTATTCGATCTTTTATTCCTCAACTGAGTTTTGTAGTGTATGCGCACTTATGCACATCACTGTAATAACATATATGTAACATTAAACCTAAGAAGCAAAATTGTTTAATTTAAATTAAGTAAGAAATTCATGTTTAGTCAGCAGTAATTGTAAGTTCAATGATTCCCCAAACTGTCGCAACAGAAATGTTTGTTTATGTTTACAAATTCAATGTCAATTGAATTCCAATGAATATTTTTGTCGTGGGAATTTGGCATTGTCAATTTGTTTATGAGAAAGACGCATTCAAATTGACTGTCTAATTATTTCTCAAGAACACAACGAATAAAACAGCAACGAGAAAATGTGAATAACCAACAGAACACAACAAATAAAACAGCAACGAGAAAATATGAATAAACAACAAAATCAACAAATGGAACAGCAACGAGGAATTATGAATGTATGTTTATAATTATTGAAGATAAATTGTATTATTTGTAGGGTTATTATTATTATAAATATCAATAGATTATTATTATTAATACCAATAGATTATTATTATTCATAAGACCTATTAAATAATTTAAACGATCGTTTTATTTTCACTATTTGGCACGTTATTATTAATAATAAAAGGCATTTCATTATTAAAAAAAAAAAAAATAAGGGATAACCCTGATGTTGAATGAAAACGAATAAATAAATGACTTTTTTGATTTTTTTGAAATTACAATGAACTCTTAAATTATTTACGAATGGGTGCTAGGAAGAATGTGGCCGGGGTAAGTAATATGTAAAGTAGCGAATGTTTTGTACATGGGACAGGTATAATAAAATTGTAGGGTACCAGCCTGTCATAGGGTGGTGTAGGGAATAGTGTACCCCTATATGGCACAACACCTAGCCATATCATCTATCCTTGTGATAATTTCTCGTTTTTAGATTTCCCAGCTTTTCCGTACGTTTGTCATTTTAGTTTCGAGTAACCTTCTACCGTGGCACTTTTGCATATTAGTTTTTTTTTGATATTTGAAATTTTCTACGTACTTCCAGGGTGTGAAGTATGTATATGTGTTTACGCGTCAAATCCCGGGGTCGGGAACCACACCTCCTTTTTGAGCTAGCTGGCCACCTTTTATGCCCACCCTTTTCCGGTTTTTGAATTGTTGATAAATTTTATTTAAAGTTATTTGACGGCGCGTAACATATATGGCGCCCAACGTAAATGCCAACTGTGGCATTGATGCTTGAAATTTTTAAAAGTAAAACAAACGTAAGAATGACGCTAACGTAAAATAAAATTAGCTTCAAGTCAAACTGACGATTAGGCAAATGTTATAGTTTTACAGCGGGTTATTTTTAAATTTATCGCTTGAGATTTTTTTTTGAAGATTTAATTAAAGTAAACTTTCGGGAAATTTTAATAGGACGTAAGGGCATGATTTTGGGGTAATTCAACACCTGAAATTTCATACGCGACGGCCAAGTATTAAGGTACCTACGGAAAGTTTTGTCAACAGCGAGTATTGCTTTCGTTGAAAATTCGCTTATTAAAAGTCCGAACTGACGACATCGAGTTGCGCGGTTACGTTGCGTTAGTAAAGAAGCTGTACGGAATCGAATTCATTTGTTAGAGTCCTTGTAGTAAAATTGCTATCGGGTGGCAATACAAGTAGCAGAATAATTTAGTTCGGTTTAAGTCCTCGCGATAAGTTTGGGAAATCTGGGAATTTTAATAATTAGATTTTTTTATTGTTGATAAAATTCAATTTTTTTTTTTTTTGTCATTATTTTACAAAACAATCGTTGCAATTATCACGGCTGGTTCTTCTTAGCATCCAGAACATTATGAATATTTGGAAAACTAACAAATTTACGAGATATAAATTTTATAAATTTTTTTTTTTATAAACGAAATTTCTTTTTGATTTTAAAAACCGAATATTTTTACTTTTTCCAAAAAATAATTTTCCTTTCTTTTTTTTCCGAATAAATGAAAATTAAATTTAAATTATTTACGAATGGGTGCTAGGAAGAATGTGGCCGGGGTAAGTAATATGTAAAGTAGCGAATGTTTTGTACATGGGACAGGTATAATTAAATTGTAGGGTACCAGCCTGTCATAGGGTGGTGTAGGGAATAGTGTACCCCTATATGGCACAACACCTGGCCATATCATCTATCCTTGTGATAAATTCTCGTTTTTAGATTTCCCAGCTTTTCCGTACGTTTGTCATTTTAGTTTCGAGTAACCTTCTACCGTGGCACTTTTGCATATTAGTTTTTTTTTGATATTTGAAATTTTCTACGTACTTCCAGCGTGTGAAGTATGTATATGTGTTTACGCGTCAAATCCCGGGGTCGGGAACCACACCTCCTCTTTGAGCTAGCTGGCCACCTTTTATGCCCACCCTTTTCCGGTTTTTGAATTGTTGATAAATTTTAGTTAAAGTTATTTGACGGCGCGTAACAAGGTCGAATAAGAAAAAAATTATATTAATAAAAATAATTTTTGTAATTTAATATTAGTGTTTATTATATTCTTTAATTCAATTCTTTTACTGCAATTATAATTTGCTACCATTTCAAAAATTTAATTTTTTTCTCACGCAATTTCTTCTATTTTTTTTCTCTCTTTTGCTTCTTTTTTTTAATTGACAACCAAATTTTACGTTTTATGATAGCAAAAATTGTCAACGAAAATGAAATAACAATTATTGCAACATGAATTGCCGGCAATAAATGTGTACAAAAAATTGCTGTCTACATTAAAGATAACATAATTTTGACATTTACTGCAATATATGTCGCAATAATTATCTCTGGTATAGACGGACAGTTAACAAGAGCGGAAAGCGTTTTCTAGCTGTCAAAAATTCTCATGCCTATACAATTTCATACAAAGCGCGGAGTCAACGCTTTGCAATTGGAAAATCCGATTTTGACAGCGCGTTTAATAGTGAAGTTGGCCGCTATTGCTAATAAATAATGGCAATTGAGCTATTTTTATTCAATCCAGCGGTTTTTCTCTTCTTTTTATTAAACAAACATGTTAACACTTCTGGGGCCTGATTCTGGCAGTCGTGATCGAGTACTGTCTCGATTCGAAAGCAATTTAATATCTAATTATTTCCGTCAGTACTGAACGAATCGGTATTATTTTTTCGGTGTTGTAAAGCATTAGTTTGAGTTTCACAATACTGAAAAAATAATTACGAAACGTTCAGTATCAACTGAAATAAACTTGCTTTCGAATCGAGAAAGTACTCGATCACGACTGCCAGAATTGGCATATCAGCGTAAAAGCTAAGCGAAAGAAAGCGTTCCGCCTTCCGCTCTTGTTTACGTACGGCTGTTACACGTACTGAAATACGTTTGGCTTACTCTGTGAGAATGGAGTACTCGGAACTCTATATTCGATTTAGGTTTACTTTTATATAGGCATGGCCGCTTTTTCATTGCTTAGCACCAACGCACAAAGTGTACGAGAAAGTTTCCGTCTTTCAGACAATTCTATGTACTTTGTATAATCGTTTGTAATCAAAACAAAATATTTTCTCATATACTTAGCATACGGTTCTGTAATTAACATAAAGTACTTATTCATATACAAAGTACAGTAGTTTTGACTTGACTGCCTTTTGCTTAAGTGCACTTTTGACTTAACTGCACAAAACTTATAATTTGGGTCATTATTGTTTAAAATCCAATACAAATTCCTTTTTTAATGCATTTTTTATACCTGCACATTTAAGATAAATGCACAAACATTTTGGCATATTAAAATTATTTTCATACCAAAAATCAAAGTTAGCTGCACTTTGACTTTACTGCCCAAAATACATATGTTCTGTAATTATTCTTCAAAATCCTTGTGCATTTTGTATACCTGCACATTTTTCATATTGTTGGGCAGCTTTAAAATATTTTCATATACCGAAATTCTTTATACATGATCTATTTTACATAATTCTTCCCTATAAACTAACATCATATCAATAGACTGATTAAAAATTGACAATAAAATATTTATTAAACATAAAAAGTTTAAAAACTATAACTGAAATCTATTTCAGAGTTTATTAACGTACATAAAAAGTTTTCAAACAGAAGGTACCAGACCATAACAAAAAATCAAAGGAACTTGACCTATGAATGGCTTTTATTTAGTATTTCAATAAAATTTATATAACATGTTTAATAAAAAATTTAATTTATAAATTAAATACGTCATCAAATGAATATTCTTCTTCAGTTTCTGAAGAATCGATCGAGATATCAATATAATATATGTTCTTATCGCATTTTTAACCCTTTCGGTATGGGAGACTATTAATTGGTTTCAAGCTTTTATAATGGGCTATTTTCACAAAGATATGCTTATTAAACTAGTATTTATCTTTTTTATGTGTGCCCCTACCCAGGGAAGGGACTTGGGGTGGGACATATATGTCCCATCAGGAGTTTGGCATGGGACAAATAAGTCCCATTAGTCGTAAACATATAAAAAAAGGGTATAACAAATCAAGAAATTGGTTTCTTTTTACGATATTAATTCACATATATGATCCAAGAATTTACAGCTGACATCACCAATGTATAAAAACTTTATTCCACCATTTCTGTGATTTTGGATAACTGATCTAAAAACACCTCCAAACAACACGTGTTATGATAATTAGCAAGACTTGTTTTAATATTTGTACTTCAACGTCTAAATAGCTAAATGGGACAGTTTTGAATCATTTAAAGTGAAAAACTTTAATACTAGGACTCTGGGAACATTCAGTGGGATACATATGTCCAAAAAGGTGCGAAAGGGTTTAATAAGATCGTACATTTTTTTAAAACTATCGCAACATCTTAAACCACACCTAATATAAAGTAGCGAATTCATAGTCTTTAACGCGTCATTCTATTTCGTATTTTCGTTTTCAAGAGATTTATACCACTAGAAACCTATTTTTAACTTCCGCGTTGCTAAATGGCAAAACCAAGAACTTCATTGCAAAAGAAGCTAATTTAAATATTGAAATTGTATACCGTTACCGATATAATTAAAATACCTATACCGATACAGATTGTTACAAGTAAAAAAAACTTAAAAAATATTATTTATTTGTTCAACTAATCTTTAGTAAAAGTAACTTTGTTTTTTTATATCATGTGATCGACTTTCAGCCAAATATTAATAAATAAGGCGTATTTAGTTAACATTCATAAAATACTTGCACAAAACAAAGAATGTTTATTTAACTACAAAACAAATATTTTTTAATGTTGTTACTCTAAAAATAGGTTTTGTTAAGCTCTTAAATAATAATACATAATAAAATTATTCTAAAAATACTAAAACCACAAGCAAAGACTTATAGTCCAATTGAAGGGTTCATCAAGCAAATATCGCTGACTAAAAAATCTACAGAAAACACAAAAAGAAAATGAAACTTTTAACCATTTTTGGACTTGTTTTAGTAATTGCTTTGGCCAACGCCAGGGCAACCCGCAAACCAACCCGCAAACCAACCCCCAACCCGGACCATTATCATCCTACACGTGGATAATTTAAGTGTTCTAGAATCAGCTAAGAATTGTACAATGATTGAATTAATGTTTTATTAAATATTGTATGCAATAAAAGATTATGATAAAAAAACGAATTTATTGATTTATGGGCGGATAACATGAAAGGGGTCATGGTTACAGGACCTTAGGCTCTACAATAATGGTAATTTAATTTATAATTTTATATCAAATTTTTAATTTTACAGTTGAAGCAGTCAGTAAGATGCATCCTAGTTGTTCACGTGGGCTGTTGAGTGTTGTGCGGTGTTGACTAGTTCGGTGTGAAAAAAGGACACCGTTGTCATCTGCAGAGTTTAACAACACATAAATCTATTTATTGGTTTTGTAAAGAGATGTTACACAAGTTTGAATAAAATTTTTTCGTTTATTGTGTGTTTTGTGGCGATTTTTGTGGTTTGTTACAGAAATGTCACATGAGGCTATAAAGGGTTAAGTGAAAAAAAAGAAGAAATACTTCATAAAATGTGTTCCTATACTGGTTTTATTGCTTGAGAAATTGCACGTAAATGTAAAACATATTATATTAATTTATAAATAACAAAAAAATAAACAATAAAATACAAAAACGCGTTTTTTAATTTTATTGCACACATCCACATACAATAATTTTGACCTAGCTGCACAATCTCCTTTGCGCGATTTTTGTGCGGATAAATCAAAAATGCAGTTATCTTAAATGCATTTACCTGCCTTAATGTGCAGGTACGCAATTGTGGTTTCCTGCATAAAAGTGCAGCTAAAGTAACGTGTTTGAAAGAAGAATAAAAACGTTTAAATTAACTACTAACTACTTAATTCTGTTCAAGGCCTAAAGGAAGAAGTACATAACACGCGTTTATTCGTCGACGTGTGTCGTGCGTTTAAAATCTTTAGCGCAAGAAAAAATGCAAGTTACGCAACGCGCGTTACAAAAGCCGTTCCTGTCAGCTGTTTTTTGTTAGTTTACTTATTTGAACAATAAAAATGGATTCGACAGTATGTCAAGATTTTTTATTTTATTAAATTTATTCATTTTATAAAAATATTGGATGTTTTTTAAGCTCTTTAATTTGTTTTTCTTCTATGATTCATAAATTATTCTTTTTTTGTCAGCTAATGACTGGTCAAAAATACACAACGCGTTAAAAAGTTCAAAGTTAACCAACTTTCGGGCGCAAACGCGTCCAAATATTTTGCATGTAGCTTGATCTATGAAAATACACTAGTTTAACTTTTTTTGACAGAAGTCTCAAAGCGCGCGCGTTCTAACGCGTTTTATGTACTTCTACCTTAAGATTTGCTATTCCTTTCATAAAATCGTGGCGAAGTTGCTGTAACCGCAAACCTAATGCATGAGTGTAGGTACATGCAAACAAAATAAATAAATTATAATGACGCTAACTTGACTTGTTTGCGATTTTTGTTTTTATAAACAGTTTAAATTGGATATTTATGTGAAAAGGTGGCCACCATATTTTTTCATGTGTGCAGCTAACTTTGATGTTTTATATGAAAATATTTTAAAGCTGCCCAACAATATGAAAAATGTGCAGGTATACAAAATGCACAAGGATTTTGAAGAATAATTACAGAAAATATGTATTTTGGGCAGTAAAGTCAAAGTGCAGCTAACTTTGATTTTTGGTATGAAAATAATTTTAATATGCCAAAATGTTTGTGCATTTATCTAAAATGTGCAGGTATAAAAAATGCATTAAAAAAGGAATTTGTATTGGATTTTAAACAATAATGACCCAAATTATAAGTTTTGTGCAGTTAAGTCAAAAGTGCACTTAAACAAAAGGCAGTCAAGTCAAAACTACTGTACTTTGTATATGAATAAGTACTTTATGTTAATTACACTGGTTTACACTGAATATGTACATTTAATGAGATGTGATTTTTCTTATGTATTTTCTTCCGCTGAATTCAAAAATCAAGGTTAAATTTTTTTTTATGGAACAGTTTTTGAGATATGGTCATTTTCTCATTTTTTCGACCTTTTTTTACTTGACAAATTATATCTCAAGCTAGATATGTCCTATTCTTGGTCTTGGTCGTTCTTGGTACCAAATGGAAGGTATTGAGATGACGAACAAATATGTATAACTGGATCTTTGATTGGTAAAGCGGTTTAAAATATATTGATGAAAATATGGCACATTTTCAAAAAAATCATATTTTACAGTGCTTCTGTGCCGATGGAAAAGTACAAATCGTCGAAAAAACATCTGGTTTCTCTTCATGTACGTCAAGATGATACTTCTACACAAGAACTAACACGAACCAGAAGAAAATCCACCGAAAAATGACAAAGGTATAGGCTATTGAGTGAAACAATCCAAGTCCCATATTTTTCAAAAATTTTATTTTTTTCTACAATTTATTGGGTTTAAACGATTTTAATACATTTTTGAGCGGCGGCTTGCATCACTGGTATGCATTTTGTTTTGACAGCTTGTATAAAACGTAGTACAAATTTGATTGAAATTATATTTATTTGTATTCACCAAAATGCCTAAAAGAAATCGGGAATTCGAGTGCGTAAACAATCCAAATAATTTTTGTTACGTATGTGGAAAATTTGTCGCCCAACCAAATAGACGTAGATTCACCGATTCATTACAACAGAATTATCTGCAATATTTTGGAATAGCACCTGCATCTTTTCATGAGCAATGGACACCAAATAATGTTTGTTTATCGTGCCATATAACTCTTGCCGCGTGGGCTTCTGGTTCATCGCAGTAAGATTAAATTTATATGTATAAACAATTCAATTAGTGATAAAGTGAATTTTTTTTCGGAACTAGACGATACATGAAATTCGGTGTACCGATGATATGGAGAGAGCCGCTCGGTTGATTGTTACTTTTGCCTGAGCAAATCCACTGGTTTTGGAAAGAGTGCCAAATGGGTTTATGCGACAGTAGCATCTGTTTCGCTTCCAGTTCCACATTCAGGTGAATTTCCTCATCCTAAGTGCCCCGATTCAACGATTCAATTTTTGGAATCATCACAAGAGACAGACACAAGCAGTGATAATGAATTTCAACAGGAGTCGCAATCGCATTATTTTACGCAGCCTGAACTGAATGATTTGGTGAGAGATCTCGACCTATCAAAGGAAAAAGCGGAGTTACTTGCATCTCGCCTGAAGCAAAAGAACTGTTTGGCTGCGGGAGTAAATGGAACATGTTACAGAAACCGTGATAAACCTTACTCACAACATTTTAAGAAGGAAAACGACAAATGCTACTGCAACGATATTCCTGCATTGTTTGAGCAACTCGGAGAACGTTATGATCCAAATGAGTGGCGCTTGTTCATTGACGGCAGTAAGGAGAGTTTGAAAGCAGTTCTACTGCATATTGGAAATGAAAAACCTTCTATCCCCATCGCTCATGCCATCAACACTAAAGAATCATACGCCACAATGGCCAGTTTGCTAAAATACATTCAATATGAGCATCACAACTGGAAAATATGTTCCGATCTCAAAGTCGTCGGCATGTTGTGTGGAATGCAGGGTGGATATACAAAATATTGCTGCTTTCTTTGCCTGTGGGATAGTCGTGCTCGTGAACATCATTATAGAAGAAAACACTGGCCAGAAAGGGAGAACGTAACAGTGGGCAAAGACAATATTAAATACGTGCCTCTTGTCAAAAAAGAAAATATAATCCTTCCAGCGTTGCACATTAAACTTGGCCTCATTAAAAATTTTGTGAAGGCCTTAGACAAGGAAGGCCAAGTATTTTCCTATTTGAAAACCCTTTTCCCGTAGCTTTCTTTAATAAAAATCAAATAAGGCGTCTTCGATGGTCCACACATAAAGAAATTGCTAAAAAGCACAGATTTTCCAAAATATTTAACTCCCGTTGAAAACGAGGCCTGGAAGTCATTTCAGCGGGTTGTTGCCAATTTTCTTGGGAACAATAAAAGCTCTAACTACGAGGGAATTATTTCGGATTTACTGAAGAACTACAAGAAGATGGGTACGGAGTGCCATTATTTAATTTCATTCCTGCTTGTTTTCTATTGTATTGTTTTTACGATTTTATTTATTTCTTACAGGTGTAAATACTTATGTCTCTCAAAATCCATTTCTTACATTCGCATTTAGATTTCTTTCCGGACAATCTTGGTGACGTACGTGACGAACACGGCGAGAGATTTCACCAACAAATTAAGACCATTGAGCGGCGCTATCAAGGATTTTGGGATGCAGCCATGTTGGGAGACTATGTATGGTTTCTCACTAGAGAAACGGATCCCAAAAGCAACCGACGACAAAGCAAGAGCCTCAACTATTTTTAACACACAAAAAAGTCAAAAATGTATTAAAATCGTTTAAACCCAATAAACTATAGAAAAAAATAAAATTTTCGAAAAATATGGGATTTGGATTGTTTCACTCAATAGCTTATACCTTTGTAATTTTTCGGTCGATTTTCTTCTAGTTGGTTTTAGTTCTTGCGTAGAAGTATCATCTTGACGTACATGAAGAGAAACCAGATGTTTTTTCGACGATTTGTACTTTTCCATCGGCACAGAAGCACTGTAAAATATGATTTTTTTGAAAATGTGCCATATTTTCATCAATATATTTTAAACCGCTTTACCAATCAAAGATCCAGTTATACATATTTGTTCGTCATCTCAATACCTTCCATTTGGTACCAAGAACGACCCAATAGGATATATCTAGCTCGAGATATAATTTGTCAAGTGAAAAAATGAGAAAATGACCATATCTCAAAAACTGTTCCATAAAAAAAAATTTAACCTTGATTTTTGAATTCAGCGGAAGAAAATACATAAGAAAAATCACATCTCATTAAATGTACATATTCAGTGTAAACCAGTGTAATTAACATAAAGTACTTATTCATATACAAAGTACAGTAGTTTTGACTTGACTGCCTTTTGTTTAAGTGCACTTTTGACTTTACTGCACAAAACTTATAATTTGGGTCATTATTGTTTAAAATCCAATACAAATTCCTTTTTTAATGCATTTTTTATACCTGCACATTTTAGATAAATGCACAAACATTTTGGCATATTAAAATTATTTTCATACCAAAAATCAAAGTTAGCTGCACTTTGACTTTACTGCCCAAAATACATATTTTCTGTAATTATTCTTCAAAATCCTTGTGCATTTTGTATACCTGCACATTTTTCATATTGTTGGGCAGCTTTAAAATATTTTCATATAAAACATCAAAGTTAGCTGCACACATGAAAAAATATGGTGGCCACCTTTTCACATAAATATCCAATTTAAACTGTTTATAAAAACAAAAATCGCAAACAAGTCAAGTTAGCGTCATTATAATTTATTTATTTTGTTTGCATGTACCTACACTCATGCATTAGGTTTGCGGTTACAGCAACTTCGCCACGATTTTATGAAAGGAATAGCAAATCTTAAGGTAGAAGTACATAAAACGCGTTAGAACACGCGCGCTTTGAGACTTCTGTCAAAAAAAGTTAACCTCTTAAGACCCGAACATTAACCCACTGAATTTTTACATTTCTTATATATTTTTTATTCCTTTTGGGGAGCAAATAAGACAACTGTATATTTTTTTTTTTAAATTTTTTATTTGAATTCTTAGAAATTACTGGTGCACATATGTGTACCTCAGGTTTTAAAATATGAATAATTTCAACGTAAATCCTTAATTTCTTAAAATTTGAACTGAACCGATTGAGTAAAGGGCTTATTAACAATTTTTTTTATCTTATGAGGTGTAATTTAAATTTCGGTTTTTATTTTTTTTTTAATTTTTTTTTTTAAAGTGGTAGAAAAAGAGGTGCACATATGTGTACTTCAGGTCTTAACGATTAGTTATTGAGGAAAAATGTCCAAGCAGTGTGGTTTTTTCAAACTGTTAAATTCAAAAGTAAAAATAATGGCAAAAACTTCTAAGCCCTGCCATTTTTTGATATTTTTTGAAGCGCAGTAGCTTAAAGCAAGTAATAAAACTGTTTCTATTGGTCACACGATGTCGCTAGTCTTTAAAACTTGTAATAAGTTAAGGTACACATATGTGTACCCATGGTCTGAAGAGGTTAAACTAGTGTATTTTCATAGATCAAGCTACATGCAAAATATTTGGACGCGTTTGCGCCAGAAAGTTGGTTAACTTTGAACTATTTAACGCGTTGTGTATTTTTGACCAGTCATTAGCTGACAAAAAAAGAATAATTTATGAATCATAAAAAAAAAACAAATTAAAGAGCTTAAAAAACATCCAATATTTTTATAAAATGAATAAATTTAATAAAATAAAAAATCTTGACATACTGTCGAATCCGTTTTTATTGTACAAATAAGTAAACTAACAAAAAACAGCTGACAGGAACGGCTTTTGTAACGCGCGTTGCGTAACTTGCATTTTTTCTTGCGCTAAAGATTTTAAACGCACGACACACGTCGACGAATAAACGCGTGTTATGTACTTCTTCCTTTAGGCCTTGAACAGAATTAAGTAGTTAGTAGTTAATTTAAACGTTTTTATTCTTCTTTCAAACACGTTACTTTAGCTGCACTTTTATGCAGGAAACCACAATTGCGTACCTGCACATTAAGGCAGGTAAATGCATTTAAGATAACTGCATTTTTTATTTATCCGCACAAAAATCGCGCAAAGGAGATTGTGCAGCTAGGTCAAAATTATTGTATGTGGATGTGTGCAATAAAATTAAAAAACGCGTTTTTGTATTTTATTGTTTATTTTTTTGTTATTTATAAATTAATATAATATGTTTTACATTTACGTGCAATTTCTCAAGCAATAAAACCAGTATAGGAACACATTTTATGAAGTATTTCTTCTTTTTTTTCACTTAACCCTTTATAGCCTCATGTGACATTTCTGTAACAAACCACAAAAATCGCCACAAAACACACAATAAACGAAAAAATTTTATTCAAACTTGTGTAACATCTCTTTACAAAACCAATAAATAGATTTATGTGTTGTTAAACTCTGCAGATGACAACGGTGTCCTTTTTTCACACCGAACTAGTCAACACCGCACAACACTCAACAGCCCACGTGAACAACTAGGATGCATCTTACTGACTGCTTCAACTGTAAAATTAAAAATTTGATATAAAATTATAAATTAAATTACCATTATTGTAGAGCCTAAGGTCCTGTAACCATGACCCCTTTCATGTTATCCGCCCATAAATCAATAAATTCGTTTTTTTATCATAATCTTTTATTGCATACAATATTTAATAAAACATTAATTCAATCATTGTACAATTCTTAGCTGATTCTAGAACACTTAAATTATCCACGTGTAGGATGATAATGGTCCGGGTTGGGGGTTGGTTTGCGGGTTGGTTTGCGGGTTGCCCTGGCGTTGGCCAAAGCAATTACTAAAACAAGTCCAAAAATGGTTAAAAGTTTCATTTTCTTTTTGTGTTTTCTGTAGATTTTTTAGTCAGCGATATTTGCTTGATGAACCCTTCAATTGGACTATAAGTCTTTGCTTGTGGTTTTAGTATTTTTAGAATAATTTTATTATGTATTATTATTTAAGAGCTTAACAAAACCTATTTTTAGAGTAACAACATTAAAAAATATTTGTTTTGTAGTTAAATAAACATTCTTTGTTTTGTGCAAGTATTTTATGAATGTTAACTAAATACGCCTTATTTATTAATATTTGGCTGAAAGTCGATCACATGATATAAAAAAACAAAGTTACTTTTACTAAAGATTAGTTGAACAAATAAATAATATTTTTTAAGTTTTTTTTACTTGTAACAATCTGTATCGGTATAGGTATTTTAATTATATCGGTAACGGTATACAATTTCAATATTTAAATTAGCTTCTTTTGCAATGAAGTTCTTGGTTTTGCCATTTAGCAACGCGGAAGTTAAAAATAGGTTTCTAGTGGTATAAATCTCTTGAAAACGAAAATACGAAATAGAATGACGCGTTAAAGACTATGAATTCGCTACTTTATATTAGGTGTGGTTTAAGATGTTGCGATAGTTTTAAAAAAATGTACGATCTCATTAAACCCTTTCGCACCTTTTTGGACATATGTATCCCACTGAATGTTCCCAGAGTCCTAGTATTAAAGTTTTTCACTTTAAATGATTCAAAACTGTCCCATTTAGCTATTTAGACGTTGAAGTACAAATATTAAAACAAGTCTTGCTAATTATCATAACACGTGTTGTTTGGAGGTGTTTTTAGATCAGTTATCCAAAATCACAGAAATGGTGGAATAAAGTTTTTATACATTGGTGATGTCAGCTGTAAATTCTTGGATCATATATGTGAATTAATATCGTAAAAAGAAACCAATTTCTTGATTTGTAATACCCTTTTTTTATATGTTTACGACTAATGGGACTTATTTGTCCCATGCCAAACTCCTGATGGGACATATATGTCCCACCCCAAGTCCCTTCCCTGGGTAGGGGCACACATAAAAAAGATAAATACTAGTTTAATAAGCATATCTTTGTGAAAATAGCCCATTATAAAAGCTTGAAACCAATTAATAGTCTCCCATACCGAAAGGGTTAAAAATGCGATAAGAACATATATTATATTGATATCTCGATCGATTCTTCAGAAACTGAAGAAGAATATTCATTTGATGACGTATTTAATTTATAAATTAAATTTTTTATTAAACATGTTATATAAATTTTATTGAAATACTAAATAAAAGCCATTCATAGGTCAGATTCCTTTGATTTTTTGTTATGGTCTGGTACCTTTTGTTTGAAAACTTTTTATGTACGTTAATAAACTCTGAAATAGATTTCAGTTATAGTTTTTAAACTTTTTATGTTTAATAAATATTTTATTGTCATTTTTTAATCAGTCTATTGATATGATGTTAGTTTATAGTGAAGAATTATGTAAAATAGATCATGTATAAAGATAAATTAACTAAAATAGCAAAAAAATAATACAATTTAAATGTTAGCATTATTTTTTGGCAGTTGACACTGGTATTTATAGAATAATTTTATTATGTATTATTATTTAAGAGCTTAACAAAACCTATTTTTAGAGTAACAACATTAAAAAATATTTGTTTTGTAGTTAAATAAACATTCGTTGTTTTGTGCAAGTATTTTAAAAAGGTTAACTGAATACGCCTTATTTTTAAATATGTATTTGGCTAAAAGTCTAACACATGATATAAAAAAACAAAGTTACTTTTACTAAAGATCAGTTGAACAAATAAATAATATTTTTTAAGTTTTTTTTACTTGTAACAAGGTTGGATTCCGAAACGAATTTCGGTATCGGTCTTAAACTTTTTTATTTCGGTATCGGTATTTTAATTATATCGGTATCGGTATTCAATTTCAATATTTTTAGTTATGCTTGAGATCATCAAATTTAATTTTCATTAAATTATTTTTACCGAAGGAAGGAATTTTACAACATTTATATATATGCATATATATATATATATTTATATACATATTGGGGATTTCATGTCAAGTGACCCAATTTTTAAATCGATGTCTTCTTTGGATGAAATTTGCACCATGGTTAGCCCTATTGGATAGTAATTTAGACACAAATTCAACAAGATCGGTCAAAAAGTTTCTGAGTTAGAGGGGTTGACATTTTGGCCATACAGGTGTTCTTTCTCATCCATGTAACTTATTACCTATTGGTGTTAGCAAAATTTGTCCCAAGTAGCTTAGATAGCTATTAGATCAATCTCTTGAAAAAACATTATTTGTTTTTTAAAATTTTTTTTAAAAATGTAAAACTTTTTTTTTATCCGGAATGTTTTTTTTTTTCAAAAGAAAGCTTGTGTCTTTTCCTTTAAGGTAGTTTTGTTCGCTTTTGGGATGCGAGTGGCTTTTTTATATAAAATAAATGTTTAGCATATGCAGCACTATTTTGAAAAAAAGAGAATGTGTTTAAGTATTTGTTTTTTGTACTTTTGCAAAAGCCTAGTATGTATATGTGTTTGTATTTTATTATTCATTTATACATGTGTATATGTGTTATATTTTATTTATGGATGTTGGCAATAGCCAAAAATATACTATCACTAATCTGGCAACGCCAGACAATTTGAATTAAACGCTTTTTATGTTGTTTTCCTTTTTGTTAGTCAGTTCTTATTGATACCTTGAATAATAAACATCGTTAATTGAACTCTTATGCGTTTTACTTATAATTGTACAAAGGTGCAATCGTAACAGTGGCGACGAGGATTTTTTTTTTCGAACTTACATCAATTGAAAAAAAGATGAATAACACACTGGAAAGTGTTGTGACCAAACTTTTGGTTCAACAAAATGAAGCTGCAGCGCGTCAACAAAGCCTAATCGAATCTCTTGCCGGCATTCTGCAGTCATCAAATGGGGCGAACACATCACAACTAGCCACAAATGCCGGACAGGAACAACTAATGGATGTATTATCCAAAAGTATTAATGAATTTCGTCATGATCCGGATTCAAATTTATATTTTTCAAATTGGTACAGCCGTCATGAGGTGCTTTTCTTGGAAGATGTCAAGGCACTTGACGATTCATCGAAAGTTCGTCTTATTCTGAGAAAACTAAACCAACAAGTATATGACCGTTATGCTGATTTCTTATTGCCTAGGAAACCACATGACCTTGAATTTAATGACACCCTAACTACACTCACTGCATTGTTTGATCGTCAGGAGTCTCTTTTTAATGCCCGGTACAATTGTCTTAGAAATGTTAAGGATGAAAACGAGGACTTTATTTCGTATGCTGGAAGGGTTAACAGGTTATGTGAACGTTTTCATAGCAATCAAATGACCCCACAACAATTTAAGTGCCTTATGTTTATTATCGGTTTGCAATCACCCATTTACATGGAGAATCGTAGTAAATTGATATCCATGTTAGATGGCAACGCGGATATTACGTTGGAAAAATTAACAAACGAAGTGCAACGAATGATGGTAATTAAAAATGATACAAGCCTTGTGGAAAAACCAACACCTCAAGTGAATGCGGTGTCTTTTAAGAAGGTGCAAAACGAACATATTGGGATCAACGTACAGTCCGGGGAGCATTCTGGTAAGACAAAATACGATGGACCAACACGTCCATGCTGGCAGTGTGGATCAATGCACTATGTCAAAGATTGTTCGTATACACAACACAAATGCGAAGAATGCGGCAAGGTTGGTCACAAAAACGGATATTGCGGGTGTTTTCGGACACTTAATTCACCGAAACACAACAAAACAAGGCATGTTTCGTACAAACAACCACAGCAGGGCAACGAAAAACGTCACAGTGACAAATGGCGTACAAATGTTGTTGCAGCTACACCAACACAACCACACATCGTGAAGGCAATTCATAACCATGCAGAACGGCGCAAATTCATGACAATAAAAATAGCAGACAAACAATTAAAACTCCAATTGGATACAGCAGCTGATGTAACGATTATTTCAAAATCAAATTGGATTCTTATAGGTAGACCAAAATTACAGCCATGTATGCAGAGGGCAGCAGATGCTTCGAATAATCAAATACCTATAATCGGCGAATTTACAACAGAAATACGACACAACGATGAAAATCAAATTGGAACATTATACGTGACAGAACTGAATGGCCTAAATGTATTCGGTACGGATTTGATTGATAAATTCAACTATTGGGACAAAAATTTGAACTTTATTTGTAATTCTATATCGGCATCAGAGGAGAAACAGGTTATTTTTAATGAAATTAAAAAACAGTTTCCCGAAGTTCTTGAGGACAGAACTGGACATTGCACAAAGTTTAAATTAACACTTCAGGTGAAACAAAATTCGGTACCTGTATTTAAACCAAAACGACCAGTACCTTATGCAACACTTCAATTGGTTGAAGCTGAATTGAATAGATTAGAATCTGAAGGCGTTATTACTTTCATAACACATTCTGAGTGGGCAGCACCAATAGTAGTGGTACGTAAGCTAAACAATAAAATACGAATCTGTGGCGACTACTCAACTGGCCTGAATCATTGTATGGAACCTAATTTGTATCCATTACCACATGCAGACGAAATTTTTGCTAAAATGTCCAATTGCAGATATTTTAGTAAAATAGACCTTTCGGACGCATACCTTCAATTTGAAGTTGACGAAAACTCTAAGCAGCTGCTTGCTATCAACACACATAAAGGACTTTATAAATTCAATCGTTTACCTCCTGGGGTAACATCAGCACCTGGAGCGTTTCAAAAGGCGATGGACACACACCATCCTTGCTGGACTCGATGGCGTTTTCGCTTATTTAGACGACGTAATAATTGCATCACCCAGTATGCACGAAAATTCTGTTAAGGTAAAGGAGGTTATAAAACGTTTTCAGCAACATGGCCTTACAGTTCGCTGGGAAAAATGTGAAATTTTAAAATCATCAATTAAATATCTTGGACATGTAGTTGATTGCAGGGGCATCCACCCAGATCCTTTAAAGGTTGAGGCAATTAGAAATATGCCACGTCCAAACAACGTATCGGAACTTCGTTCCTTTTTGGGCGCTATTAACTACTATGGTAAGTTTATAAAGTGCATGCGTAACATCCGCCATCCCTTAGACAACATGTTGAAGAACGATACTAAGTGGGAATGGACGAATGATTGTGAAACATCATTTAACGAATTTAAGAGGCTACTTCAAACCGAATTATTTTTAACACACTACAACTCAAGACTTCCTATTTTTGTGGCAGCGGATGCATCAACTGTGGGAATCGGTGCCCAGATTTTTCACGAAATGCCCGACGGAACACGGAAGGCTATTTATCATGTTTCGAGGGCACTTACACCAACGGAACAAAAGTACAGCCAAATAGAAAAAGAGGCCCTGGCTCTGGTGTATGGTTGCACTAAATTTCATCGAATGATTTATGGTCGCAATTTTACCTTATTAACGGATCACAAACCGCTACTTTCTCTTTTCGGTTCAAAAAAGGGTATTCCCACACACACCGCAAATCGTCTGCAAAGATGGGCTCTCATTTTGATGAGCTATGATTTTACAATTCAATATGTGAACACCAACGATTTCGGAAATGTCGATATACTTTCTCGACTCATTGATAATCAACAACAAGACGAGGAATTTGTCATAGCTGCTATACAAACGGAGAGCGATATGGAATTTGTTTTGCAGGACAACATTAAACACATGCCGGTTACACAGAAAATGGTTCGTATCGCTACAACAAAAGATTCCACCCTACAGAAGGTAATAAAATGTCTTAAAGAAGGATGGCATTGCTACGGAAATTTAATATCAGATATCCAACCCTTTTACAACCGAAGAGAATCCTTGTATATTGTGGACAGTTGTGTCATGTCAGGAGATCGTGTGGTTATACCAGCAGTTTTTCAAAATCGAAATTTGAAACAACTTCATAAAGGCCACCAGGGCATTGAACGTATGAAGAGCCTCGCCAGGTCGTATGTTTATTGGCCAAAAATTGACGCGGATATTTCCGTTTACGTAAAGAATTGTCATAGCTGTGCAATGGCTGCAAAATCTCCAACAAAGTCTGTTCTTAGCTCATGGCCAATACCAAATGAAGTACTTGATCGTATACATATAGACATTGCCGGGCCATTGCGTGGTAAATATTATTTTATTTTGGTAGATGCTTTTTCTAAGTGGCCAGAAGCTGTACAAACTTCTACTATATCATCGAAGGAAACTATCAAACACGTCCACGAGTTTATAAGTCGATATGGTCAACCAAAGGTCATTGTGTCTGATAATGGGACACAGTTTACGAGCTCGAATTTCAAACATTTTTGTGAGGAAAAGGGGATACACCATATATGCACACCACCTTATCATCCTCAATCCAACGGCCAAGCTGAGCGTTTTGTGGATACAATAAAAAGAGCGCTTGAAAAATCCTACTGTGACGATTATCCTGATGATAATGTGAATTTGATGAATTTTCTCTCCCAATACAGAGCAACACCTAACATGGCAACACCTGATGGTAAAAGTCCCTCCGAATGTTTTATTGGCCGACGTCTTCAAATACCACTAGACCTGTTAAAACCATCACCATCCGCGGAAAAGAAACGGAACGCAGCAATGGAACATGCTTACAATATGAAACACGGAGCTAGGGAACGTATTTTTAAACCTGGTGATAGAGTATATGCTCAAGTTTTTAATGAAAATAACATGTCATGGGCTAGCGGAGAAGTCATAGAAAGAGTTGGGGACGTCATATACAACGTACTTATATCGACAAGACGTCGAAATACCCTTATTAGATCTCATATAAATCAGCTGCGGAAGCGATTTTCGAATGAAGCTTCAGAATCACAACCATTAGAATTCTTGGATATATCAGAAGACGTTAATACGAACTCTGACTTGTCTATAGAAGACGAGGGTGAATTATCCACAACCAATTCAGAAACAACGGAAACGGAATCATCAGTTACTCATGGGATGGAACAACTTAATGAAGCTGTTGAGGATCTTGCACCTCGTAGATCCACCCGAAGTCATCGTGCTCCTAGACGATACACTCCGACTTAAAAGAGGGAGATGTTGGCAATAGCCAAAAATATACTATCACTAATCTGGCAACGCCAGACAATTTGAATTAAACGCTTTTTATGTTGTTTTCCTTTTTGTTAGTCAGTTCTTATTGATACCTTGAATAATAAACATCGTTAATTGAACTCTTATGCGTTTTACTTATAATTGTACAAAGGTGCAATCGTAACAATGGATTTCAACTAAAAATATTATCATCATAATAACAATACAAACTGAAATAAGTAAAGCGGCCAATACACTTGCAATATTATTGTTAATGATATTCCCCTGCCGTCAAATGAGTAGCTAACTACAAAAAAACCCAACTTTAAGTTAGCTTGTATAGACTAACTTAAAGCCAACTACTACGCAATGCAAAATTTACATTAACCAAAGTGTATACAAACACTGTGTTGTATATTTTAAGTAGAGAGAGCCAAGTCGTTAGCAAAAAAAAAATCAACGTTGTTATTGTTGTTATGTTATGACAATTTAATCTCATATTTACGCTCTTAATTGAGTAATGGCAAAAACATAGTTTTTTTATTCAAAAACTACACTGCCCCAGTAGGCTAGCTGGTAGTGAGCTAGTCTATCAGCGCCGAGGTTGCGGGATCGATTCCCGCCAGCGACTCTGGTTAAAAAAAAAGTTGAATAAAAACAACCTTGATTAAAAAAAAAAATAAAAGAAATAAAATAAAAAAAAAAATTTTTTTATTTTTTTGAAAGTATTCATCCAATGAATAACATTCATAGATCGGCCTTAATCGGCCTTTACTTAAACTAACTTAATTAAAGCTAACTTAAAGTATTGAGTTTATAGCTAGCTACAAAAAGTTAACTTAAAGTTAATTGAAAGTAATGCAGAGTCGGACAATCGACTACTTCCTAGGACATCGCAATGTTAAAATAGTTAGTTAATTCCATATAAAAGTAGTGCAAGTGTCAACCACCACTAGTTGAGAAATAGTTAGCTTTCAGTTAATTGAAAGTTAACTGAATGTCCGACAGGGTCGCCATATTATTTCCATTTTGTCTTATATTATGCAATAAGTCGCACATTGGTTTCATTCATTCAATAAAAAGGTGAACATAACCTATAGAAATAACACAAACAGCATTGTACAATGTTGCCAACACATTTCACTCTCTCTTCGTTGTGCAATAAAAATCAAAAGTCTTTTGATTGTTGCCAATACATTGTGCCACCATCGAATATCACAGACACATTGGCGATATAATTGTACAATACGTAAAATTGAACAATTTTATTGCAAGTGTATGAGCCGTTTAAAGCACAAAATACACTTGTCATGCTGGCAAATTCACTCGTTTACCATCATATTAAAATTTTTTTATTTTAAATCCAGCATCGTCGGCGTCACACATAGAAACACATTTTCACTAGTGGTACCACGATGCTCGATGAGTATTTTGATAAGTGTATTTGGGCCTTCAAAAAGCTGACCACAAACATATATTTTATTTGCACTAGTGTTGAAACTTTAAATTTTTTTCTATTTGAAAAATTATATTGTTTTATGATACTGAAACGATTTTGGTGGTATAATACCGGTATTAGGGGAGACGGTATACGTATACCTGTATTTTATGTAAAAAATAATTTCGGTATCGGTATCAATACTGGTATGTATTCAATTTAAACTGAATCGGTATCGGTTGCCAATCTTGCTTGTATGTATTTGAAACAGCGTTGCCACATATAGTTACAATTATAAATTTGTTGAACATACCCTACAAGAAGTGAATGAGCGAGTAGTCAGTTTTTTCACGTTGGTCTTAAGAAAATGATAGAAAGAAATGACAGAAAACTTGATTTCGGTCATTTCATTCTATCATTTTATTAACACCAACGTGAAAAAAGTGACAACTCGCTCATTCTCTTCTTGTAGGGTATCTTCTTTGTTTTGTGCAGGTATTTTAGGAATGTAATTTATTTGTTATGAATATAAAAAAAATTAAATACGACGTTATTTTTTAATATTTGGCTGAAAGTCTATCACATGATATAAAACAAGTAAGAGTGCTATATTCGGCTATGCCGAATCTTAAATACCCTTCACCATGGTGCGATATAAATAAATATAAATAAATCTATTTTGAGCACTCCGCACATTTAACTTCGTCTTGTTAAAGTATTTCACAATATAAAAAAATTGAGATAATTCGGTTTCCTGTTTTGCCAAAGTCTATGGCTTCAATTCGTCTTCCCTTACAAAAGTTGTACATAAGCGGAATTCACTCTTGGTATTAAAGTTCCCTTGCACACCTTGTTAATCTTATCTTCTATCTCTCTCTTTCTCAGCAGATTCATTACTTTACAATATATACTGTTACGCGCGGTTTGATAATTAGACAATTTTAAATAAGAAGTATCTGCGAATATGGAGACCTGGCAAAATAAGATCATTCCGGCTGGTACAAGCTAAATTGGTGTGTTTCACTAAGCCTAGGGTTGCCATCCGTCCTCTTTTCCCCGGACACCGTCCTCTTTTTTTGGGTATCCGGGGCAGTCCTACTTCTTTTTCATCAAGTGTCCGGAGTTGTCCGGCTTTTTACACCTTCATTGTAAATTTGTTCCTGGATTTAAATCACAGTTCACAAAATTCATTAAAAGAAAAGATTTTGGTGCTCGGGTTTTTTTAAGATAGGTATGATTTAATTTTTGGGGACGTAACGTGACAAAAAGAGTACTTTTCTTTGAATGTGCCCAAAATGGAGCTTCCAAAAAAAAATGGAACAAATAAGCAAAAGCAACCTCATCAATGTCGTTACTTTTGTTCAAATAAATACTTATTGCTCAAATGATTATATTAAAATTTTATTTTAAGATTCTTTTTGGAAAGAAAAAAAAATCATATCTTAAAAAAAGCATATCCCTCAAAGTTTTAGGATTTTTAAAAAACAATTTGAAGTATTATATAAAAAAAAATCAGCAAAAAAAAGGGTTTTGACTTAGTCCATTTTTAAAATTTGATATATTGTATATACATTTTTTTCAATATATTTATTGTAGCCTCAAGTATTCTCTTTAAACTGACAAAAATCATCTTCGTATGTAAAGTAGTTTTCGAGATATTAAAAGAATAAACTCAACACATTCGGCTTATTCGGCGATATTATGACAATTTGAATGACATAACTTTTGAAAAAAAAATTAAAAAATTGTTTTTCGTTGATATGTGTTCTTTATGGGACCAAATAAACCCTCTCGCCAAATTGCATTCAAATCGAAAGGGGTCGAGCCCCACTCTTGGTCGACTTGACATGGAATTACCCAAATTAAGTTTTTGTGTGCCGTCGTTAATTTTATTAATATTAAGTTGTTTAGAAAGTGTCCTCTTTTTTCGAACAAATGTCCTACATTTTTTATGCTGGCGTCCTCTTTTTCTCAAAATAAAAATGGCAAGCCTAACTAAGCCCCAGGTTCATCGCCGCGTAAACATAGCTATTATATTTCCATGCCAAAAAAAAACACCAGCTGCATATGCTAAAAATTTAAAAACCCTCGTCTTGAGTTAGAAATTATTTTTTTATACATAAGCCACTCGCATGCCAAAAAGCGATTTAAACTGCCTAAAAGGAAAAGACATAAGCTTTATTTTGAGCAAAAAAAAAAAAACATTCCGGATAAAAAAAAAGGTTTACATTTTTAAAAAAAAAATTTAAAAAAACAAAAAAGTTTTTCAAAAGATTGATCAAAAAGCTTTCGATGCTACTTGGGACAAATTTTGCTAACACCAATAATAAGTTACATGGATGAGAAAGAACCCCTGTATGGCCAAAATGTCAAACTTTAACCCCCTCTAACTCAGAAACTTTTTGACCGATCTTGTTGAATTTGTGTCTAAATTACTATCCAATAGGACTAACCTTGGTGCAAATTTCATCCAAAGAAGACATCGATTCAAAAATTGGGTCACTTGACATGAAATCCCCCATATTCTAGCTGACTCGGCAGACGTTGTTTTGCCATATAACTTATTTCTTTCAGATGCTACAGTGTCTATATGACAAATCTTTAGAAAACCGGTTGATTAGTTAAGAATATATAGGGAGGGGGAGCTTTTACCCCTTTCACCCATTTTGCCCTCTTTACGTCCTAAATAATAAAAGTTATAGGCTATAGTTCCTTCCAGAAGCCACACTATTTGCCTGCCAAATTTCAAGAAAATAGGTTGATTACTTAAGAATATATAGGGAAGGGGTGCTTTAACCCTTCTTGCCCTTCTTCAAGTCCTATTCCCTATGTACTTGCAGATGTTACAGTGTCTGCGTGACAAATTTTAAGAAAACCGGTTGATTAGTTAATATGATTCGAAAATAATTAAATTTTCAGTGAAATATTTTTGGGGTGAATTTAATTTTAATACCATCATAATTAGATGTCTTACTGACACAAAGAGTCTAATTTGGAAAGAAGTTTTTATGGGGAATATCTGAAATTATAGACCGATTCTCACCATTTACACAGACCTCGTCCATATTTGATCAAATTATAATTTAATTTTAATACCATCATAATTAGATGTCTTACTGACACAAAGAGTCTAATTTGGAAAGAAGTTTTTATGGGGAATATCTGAAATTATAGACCGATTCTCACCATTTACACAGACCTCGTCCATATTTGATCAAATTATCAACAAAATTGGAACTTGTAGGTACTTTGCGCACAAGGTTAACGTGGGCAGACAACCAGCCAGACTTACGAATGGACATCGTTTGATCACTTCAAAAAGTGATTTTGAGTCGATTGGTATGTTAGAAGATTGGTCTACATTTCTATGTATTATAAACATCGCATAACATTTATCTTAAATGACAACCTGCATTGTCTTACAATTTGAGAGTAAAAATTAAATGTAGATGGCGAAATTGAAGTAACAGAATTTCGAAAAAAAAAATTAATTTTCTGCGAAAGCTCCTATAAGCATCTAAAAAAATTTAACATGTATCAAAATATGCCTTAAATAAGCAAAATATGCTGCAAAAATGCTCGTTTAACTAAATTATGCACAAAAATGCTGCAAACGGTAAAATATGCACTAACAAATCGATGCCAAAGTTCATAAACGGATAAATATATTGTATGTGCGTTCATTGGTCGCACAAGAAAAAACATGCAATTGCATAGTTATCTGTGGTTATCTGTTGTATATTAAAATATTGTTGGCAAGTTAATGAAAACAGATGGTTTTGGTAAGAAATCGGCATATTTTCAAGAACAAATCGGAAATTAAATTAAAAAAAAATCGGCAAATTAAAGTTACTCTTTTAAACACAATAAAACATATTCTTATTGACAAAAAACTCTTAAAAAGAGAGTTTTATGTCGCACTCATAAAATATTCGGCCTAAACCAAAACTCACTTCGCCGTCAACAAATAAAACTCTCATTTTGTTTTTCTTCTCTTTTTTAATGACGATTAGTTTAATTGCAGTGCAAGCTGATTAGATAAAACTGCTTTACAAATTGAAGAGATCAGACCAGGGATAAGCTTTGGGTGTCAATGTACAAAAAATGAGTTTAATTAAATGTCGGTTAATATCAAACTCCTAAAATGAGTTTTATTTTTTGACGGCTAAATAAAATTCACGTGTTAAGAGTTTTATTCGATCTTTTATTCCTCAACTGAGTTTTGTAGTGTATGCGCACTTATGCACATCACTGTAATAACATATATGTAACATTAAACCTAAGAAGCAAAATTGTTTAATTTAAATTAAGTAAGAAATTCATGTTTAGTCAGCAGTAATTGTAAGTTCAATGATTCCCCAAACTGTCGCAACAGAAATGTTTGTTTATGTTTACAAATTCAATGTCAATTGAATTCCAATGAATATTTTTGTCGTGGGAATTTGGCATTGTCAATTTGTTTATGAGAAAGACGCATTCAAATTGACTGTCTAATTATTTCTCAAGAACACAACGAATAAAACAGCAACGAGAAAATGTGAATAACCAACAGAACACAACAAATAAAACAGCAACGAGAAAATATGAATAAACAACAAAATCAACAAATGGAACAGCAACGAGGAATTATGAATGTATGTTTATAATTATTGAAGATAAATTGTATTATTTGTAGGGTTATTATTATTATAAATATCAATAGATTATTATTATTAATACCAATAGATTATTATTATTCATAAGACCTATTAAATAATTTAAACGATCGTTTTATTTTCACTATTTGGCACGTTATTATTAATAATAAAAGGCATTTCATTATTAAAAAAAAAAAAAATAAGGGATAACCCTGATGTTGAATGAAAACGAATAAATAAATGACTTTTTTGATTTTTTTGAAATTACAATGAACTCTTAAATTATTTACGAATGGGTGCTAGGAAGAATGTGGCCGGGGTAAGTAATATGTAAAGTAGCGAATGTTTTGTACATGGGACAGGTATAATAAAATTGTAGGGTACCAGCCTGTCATAGGGTGGTGTAGGGAATAGTGTACCCCTATATGGCACAACACCTAGCCATATCATCTATCCTTGTGATAATTTCTCGTTTTTAGATTTCCCAGCTTTTCCGTACGTTTGTCATTTTAGTTTCGAGTAACCTTCTACCGTGGCACTTTTGCATATTAGTTTTTTTTTGATATTTGAAATTTTCTACGTACTTCCAGGGTGTGAAGTATGTATATGTGTTTACGCGTCAAATCCCGGGGTCGGGAACCACACCTCCTTTTTGAGCTAGCTGGCCACCTTTTATGCCCACCCTTTTCCGGTTTTTGAATTGTTGATAAATTTTATTTAAAGTTATTTGACGGCGCGTAACATATATGGCGCCCAACGTAAATGCCAACTGTGGCATTGATGCTTGAAATTTTTAAAAGTAAAACAAACGTAAGAATGACGCTAACGTAAAATAAAATTAGCTTCAAGTCAAACTGACGATTAGGCAAATGTTATAGTTTTACAGCGGGTTATTTTTAAATTTATCGCTTGAGATTTTTTTTTTGAAGATTTAATTAAAGTAAACTTTCGGGAAATTTTAATAGGACGTAAGGGCATGATTTTGGGGTAATTCAACACCTGAAATTTCATACGCGACGGCCAAGTATTAAGGTACATACGGAAAGTTTTGTCAACAGCGAGTATTGCTTTCGTTGAAAATTCGCTTATTAAAAGTCCGAACTGACGACATCGAGTTGCGCGGTTACGTTGCGTTAGTAGGGAAGCTGTACGGAATCGAATTCATTTGTTAGAGTCCTTGTAGTAAAATTGCCATCGGGTGGCAATACAAGTAGCAGAATAATTTAGTTCGGTTTAAGTCCTCGCGATAAGTTTGGGAAATCTGGGAATTTTAATAATTAGATTTTTTTATTGTTGATAAAATTCAATTTTTTTTTTTTTTTGTCATTATTTTACAAAACAATCGTTGCAATTATCACGGCTGGTTCTTCTTAGCATCCAGAATATTATGAATATTTGGAAAACTAACAAATTTACGAGATATAAATTTTATAAATTTTTTTTTTTTATAAACGAAATTTCTTTTTGATTTTAAAAACCGAATATTTTTACTTTTTCCAAAAAATAATTTTCCTCTCTTTTTTTTCCGAATAATTGAAAATTAAATTTAAATTATTTACGAATGGGTGCTAGGAAGAATGTGGCCGGGGTAAGTAATATGTAAAGTAGCGAATGTTTTGTACATGGGACAGGTATAATTAAATTGTAGGGTACCAGCCTGTCATAGGGTGGTGTAGGGAATAGTGTACCCCTATATGGCACAACACCTGGCCATATCATCTATCCTTGTGATAAATTCTCGTTTTTAGATTTCCCAGCTTTTCCGTACGTTTGTCATTTTAGTTTCGAGTAACCTTCTACCGTGGCACTTTTGCATATTAGTTTTTTTTTGATATTTGAAATTTTTAACGTACTTCCAGCGTGTGAAGTATGTATATGTGTTTACGCGTCAAATCCCGGGGTCGGGAACCACACCTCCTCTTTGAGCTAGCTGGCCACCTTTTATGCCCACCCTTTTCCGGTTTTTGAATTGTTGATAAATTTTAGTTAAAGTTATTTGACGGCGCGTAACAAGGTCGAATAAGAAAAAAATTATATTAATAAAAATAATTTTTGTAATTTAATATTAGTGTTTATTATATTCTTTAATTCAATTCTTTTACTGCAATTATAATTTGCTACCATTTCAAAAATTTAATTTTTTTCTCACGCAATTTCTTCTATTTTTTTTCTCTCTTTTGCTTCTTTTTTTTAATTGACAACCAAATTTTACGTTTTATGATAGCAAAAATTGTCAACGAAAATGAAATAACAATTATTGCAACATGAATTGCCGGCAATAAATGTGTACAAAAAATTGCTGTCTACATTAAAGATAACATAATTTTGACATTTACTGCAATATATGTCGCAATAATTATCTCTGGTATAGACGGGCAGTTAACAAGAGCGGAAAGCGTTTTCTAGCTGTCAAAAATTCTCATGCCTATACAATTTCATACAAAGCGCGGAGTCAACGCTTTGCAATTGGAAAATCCGATTTTGACAGCGCGTTTAATAGTGAAGTTGGCCGCTATTGCTAATAAATAATGGCAATTGAGCTATTTTTATTCAATCCAGCGGTTTTTCTCTTCTTTTTATTAAACAAACATGTTAACACTTCTGGGGCCTGATTCTGGCAGTCGTGATCGAGTACTGTCTCGATTCGAAAGCAATTTAATATCTAATTATTTCCGTCAGTACTGAACGAATCGGTATTATTTTTTCGGTGTTGTAAAGCATTAGTTTGAGTTTCACAATACTGAAAAAATAATTACGAAACGTTCAGTATCAACTGAAATAAAATTGCTTTCGAATCGAGAAAGTACTCGATCACGACTGCCAGAATTGGCATATCAGCGTAAAAGCTAAGCGAAAGAAAGCGTTCCGCCTTCCGCTCTTGTTTACGTACGGCTGTTACACGTACTGAAATACGTTTGGCTTACTCTGTGAGAATGGAGTACTCGGAACTCTATATTCGATTTAGGTTTACTTTTATATAGGCATGGCCGCTTTTTCATTGCTTAGCACCAACGCACAAAGTGTACGAGAAAGTTTCCGTCTTTCAGACAATTCTATGTACTTTGTATAATCGTTTGTAATCAAAACAAAATATTTTCTCATATACTTAGCATACGGTTCTGTAATTAACATAAAGTACTTATTCATATACAAAGTACAGTAGTTTTGACTTGACTGCCTTTTGTTTAAGCGCACTTTTGACTTAACTGCACAAAACTTATAATTTGGGTCATTATTGTTTAAAATCCAATACAAATTCCTTTTTTAATGCATTTTTTATACCTGCACATTTAAGATAAATGCACAAACATTTTGGCATATTAAAATTATTTTCATACCAAAAATCAAAGTTAGCTGCACTTTGACTTTACTGCCCAAAATACATATTTTCTGTAATTATTCTTCAAAATCCTTGTGCATTTTGTATACCTGCACATTTTTCATATTGTTGGGCAGCTTTAAAATATTTTCATATACCGAAATTCTTTATACATGATCTATTTTACATAATTCTTCCCTATAAACTAACATCATATCAATAGACTGATTAAAAAATGACAATAAAATATTTATTAAACATAAAAAGTTTAAAAACTATAACTGAAATCTATTTCAGAGTTTATTAACGTACATAAAAAGTTTTCAAACAAAAGGTACCAGACCATAACAAAAAATCAAAGGAACTTGACCTATGAATGGCTTTTATTTAGTATTTCAATAAAATTTATATAACATGTTTAATAAAAAATTTAATTTATAAATTAAATACGTCATCAAATGAATATTCTTCTTCAGTTTCTGAAGAATCGATCGAGATATCAATATAATATATGTTCTTATCGCATTTTTAACCCTTTCGGTATGGGAGACTATTAATTGGTTTCAAGCTTTTATAATGGGCTATTTTCACAAAGATATGCTTATTAAACTAGTATTTATCTTTTTTATGTGTGCCCCTACCCAGGGAAGGGACTTGGGGTGGGACATATATGTCCCATCAGGAGTTTGGCATGGGACAAATAAGTCCCATTAGTCGTAAACATATAAAAAAAGGGTATAACAAATCAAGAAATTGGTTTCTTTTTACGATATTAATTCACATATATGATCCAAGAATTTACAGCTGACATCACCAATGTATAAAAACTTTATTCCACCATTTCTGTGATTTTGGATAACTGATCTAAAAACACCTCCAAACAACACGTGTTATGATAATTAGCAAGACTTGTTTTAATATTTGTACTTCAACGTCTAAATAGCTAAATGGGACAGTTTTGAATCATTTAAAGTGAAAAACTTTAATACTAGGACTCTGGGAACATTCAGTGGGATACATATGTCCAAAAAGGTGCGAAAGGGTTTAATGAGATCGTACATTTTTTTAAAACTATCGCAACATCTTAAACCACACCTAATATAAAGTAGCGAATTCATAGTCTTTAACGCGTCATTCTATTTCGTATTTTCGTTTTCAAGAGATTTATACCACTAGAAACCTATTTTTAACTTCCGCGTTGCTAAATGGCAAAACCAAGAACTTCATTGCAAAAGAAGCTAATTTAAATATTGAAATTGTATACCGTTACCGATATAATTAAAATACCTATACCGATACAGATTGTTACAAGTAAAAAAAACTTAAAAAATATTATTTATTTGTTCAACTAATCTTTAGTAAAAGTAACTTTGTTTTTTTATATCATGTGATCGACTTTCAGCCAAATATTAATAAATAAGGCGTATTTAGTTAACATTCATAAAATACTTGCACAAAACAAAGAATGTTTATTTAACTACAAAACAAATATTTTTTAATGTTGTTACTCTAAAAATAGGTTTTGTTAAGCTCTTAAATAATAATACATAATAAAATTATTCTAAAAATACTAAAACCACAAGCAAAGACTTATAGTCCAATTGAAGGGTTCATCAAGCAAATATCGCTGACTAAAAAATCTACAGAAAACACAAAAAGAAAATGAAACTTTTAACCATTTTTGGACTTGTTTTAGTAATTGCTTTGGCCAACGCCAGGGCAACCCGCAAACCAACCCCCAACCCGGACCATTATCATCCTACACGTGGATAATTTAAGTGTTCTAGAATCAGCTAAGAATTGTACAATGATTGAATTAATGTTTTATTAAATATTGTATGCAATAAAAGATTATGATAAAAAAACGAATTTATTGATTTATGGGCGGATAACATGAAAGGGGCCATGGTTACAGGACCTTAGGCTCTACAATAATGGTAATTTAATTTATAATTTTATATCAAATTTTTAATTTTACAGTTGAAGCAGTCAGTAAGATGCATCCTAGTTGTTCACGTGGGCTGTTGAGTGTTGTGCGGTGTTGACTAGTTCGGTGTGAAAAAAGGACACCGTTGTCATCTGCAGAGTTTAACAACACATAAATCTATTTATTGGTTTTGTAAAGAGATGTTACACAAGTTTGAATAAAATTTTTTCGTTTATTGTGTGTTTTGTGGCGATTTTTGTGATTTGTTACAGAAATGTCACATGAGGCTATAAAGGGTTAAGTGAAAAAAAAGAAGAAATACTTCATAAAATGTGTTCCTATACTGGTTTTATTGCTTGAGAAATTGCACGTAAATGTAAAACATATTATATTAATTTATAAATAACAAAAAACTAAACAATAAAATACAAAAACGCGTTTTTTAATTTTATTGCACACATCCACATACAATAATTTTGACCTAGCTGCACAATCTCCTTTGCGCGATTTTTGTGCGGATAAATAAAAAATGCAGTTATCTTAAATGCATTTACCTGCCTTAATGTGCAGGTACGCAATTGTGGTTTCCTGCATAAAAGTGCAGCTAAAGTAACGTGTTTGAAAGAAGAATAAAAACGTTTAAATTAACTACTAACTACTTAATTCTGTTCAAGGCCTAAAGGAAGAAGTACATAACACGCGTTTATTCGTCGACGTGTGTCGTGCGTTTAAAATCTTTAGCGCAAGAAAAAATGCAAGTTACGCAACGCGCGTTACAAAAGCCGTTCGTGTCAGCTGTTTTTTGTTAGTTTACTTATTTGTACAATAAAAACGGATTCGACAGTATGTCAAGATTTTTTATTTTATTAAATTTATTCATTTTATACAAATATTGGATGTTTTTTAAGCTCTTTAATTTGTTTTTCTTCTATGATTCATAAATTATTCTTTTTTTGTCAGCTAATGACTGGTCAAAAATACACAACGCGTTAAAAAGTTCAAAGTTAACCAACTTTCGGGCGCAAACGCGTCCAAATATTTTGCATGTAGCTTGATCTATGAAAATACACTAGTTTAACTTTTTTTGACAGAAGTCTCAAAGCGCGCGCGTTCTAACGCGTTTTATGTACTTCTACCTTAAGATTTGCTATTCCTTTCATAAAATCGTGGCGAAGTTGCTGTAACCGCAAACCTAATGCATGAGTGTAGGTACATGCAAACAAAATAAATAAATTATAATGACGCTAACTTGACTTGTTTGCGATTTTTGTTTTTATAAACAGTTTAAATTGGATATTTATGTGAAAAGGTGGCCACCATATTTTTTCATGTGTGCAGCTAACTTTGATGTTTTATATGAAAATATTTTAAAGCTGCCCAACAATATGAAAAATGTGCAGGTATACAAAATGCACAAGGATTTTGAAGAATAATTACAGAAAATATGTATTTTGGGCAGTAAAGTCAAAGTGCAGCTAACTTTGATTTTTGGTATGAAAATAATTTTAATATGCCAAAATGTTTGTGCACTTATCTAAAATGTGCAGGTATAAAAAATGCATTAAAAAAGGAATTTGTATTGGATTTTAAACAATAATGACCCAAATTAAAAGTTTTGTGCAGTTAAGTCAAAAGTGCACTTAAACAAAAGGCAGTCAAGTCAAAACTACTGTACTTTGTATATGAATAAGTACTTTATGTTAATTACACTGGTTTACACTGAATATGTGCATTTAATGAGATGTGATTTTTCTTATGTATTTTCTTCCGCTGAATTCAAAAATCAAGGTTAATTTTTTTTTTATGGAACAGTTTTTGAGATATGGTCATTTTCTCATTTTTTCGACCTTTTTTTACTTGACAAATTATATCTCAAGCTAGATATGTCCTATTCTTGGTCTTGGTCGTTCTTGGTACCAAATGGAAGGTATTGAGATGACGAACAAATATGTATAACTGGATCTTTGATTGGTAAAGCGGTTTAAAATATATTGATGAAAATATGGCACATTTTCAAAAAAATCATATTTTACAGTGCTTCTGTGCCGATGGAAAAGTACAAATCGTCGAAAAAACATCTGGTTTCTCTTCATGTACGTCAAGATGATACTTCTACACAAGAACTAACACGAACCAGAAGAAAATCCACCGAAAAATGACAAAGGTATAGGCTATTGAGTGAAACAATCCAAGTCCCATATTTTTCAAAAATTTTATTTTTTTCTACAATTTATTGGGTTTAAACGATTTTAATACATTTTTGAGCGGCGGCTTGCATCACTGGTATGCATTTTGTTTTGACAGCTTGTATAAAACGTAGTACAAATTTGATTGAAATTATATTTATTTGTGTTCACCAAAATGCCTAAAAGAAATCGGGAATTCGAGTGCGTAAACAATCCAAATAATTTTTGTTACGTATGTGGAAAATTTGTCGCCCAACCAAATAGACGTAGATTCACCGATTCATTACAACAGAATTATCTGCAATATTTTGGAATAGCACCTGCATCTTTTCATGAGCAATGGACACCAAATAATGTTTGTTTATCGTGCCATATAACTCTTGCCGCGTGGGCTTCTGGTTCATCGCAGTAAGATTAAATTTATATGTATAAACAATTCAATTAGTGATAAAGTGAATTTTTTTTCGGAACTAGACGATACATGAAATTCGGTGTACCGATGATATGGAGAGAGCCGCTCGGTTGATTGTTACTTTTGCCTGAGCAAATCCACTGGTTTTGGAAAGAGTGCCAAATGGGTTTATGCGACAGTAGCATCTGTTTCGCTTCCAGTTCCACATTCAGGTGAATTTCCTCATCCTAAGTGCCCCGATTCAACGATTCAATTTTTGGAATCATCACAAGAGACAGACACAAGCAGTGATAATGAATTTCAACAGGAGTCGCAATCGCATTATTTTACGCAGCCTGAACTGAATGATTTGGTGAGAGATCTCGACCTATCAAAGGAAAAAGCGGAGTTACTTGCATCTCGCCTGAAGCAAAAGAACTGTTTGGCTGCGGGAGTAAATGGAACATGTTACAGAAACCGTGATAAACCTTACTCACAACATTTTAAGAAGGAAAACGACAAATGCTACTGCAACGATATTCCTGCATTGTTTGAGCAACTCGGAGAACGTTATGATCCAAATGAGTGGCGCTTGTTCATTGACGGCAGTAAGGAGAGTTTGAAAGCAGTTCTACTGCATATTGGAAATGAAAAACCTTCTATCCCCATCGCTCATGCCATCAACACTAAAGAATCATACGCCACAATGGCCAGTTTGCTAAAATACATTCAATATGAGCATCACAACTGGAAAATATGTTCCGATCTCAAAGTCGTCGGCATGTTGTGTGGAATGCAGGGTGGATATACAAAATATTGCTGCTTTCTTTGCCTGTGGGATAGTCGTGCTCGTGAACATCATTATAGAAGAAAACACTGGCCAGAAAGGGAGAACGTAACAGTGGGCAAAGACAATATTAAATACGTGCCTCTTGTCAAAAAAGAAAATATAATCCTTCCAGCGTTGCACATTAAACTTGGCCTCATTAAAAATTTTGTGAAGGCCTTAGACAAGGAAGGCCAAGTATTTTCCTATTTGAAAACCCTTTTCCCGTAGCTTTCTTTAATAAAAATCAAATAAGGCGTCTTCGATGGTCCACACATAAAGAAATTGCTAAAAAGCACAGATTTTCCAAAATATTTAACTTCCGTTGAAAACGAGGCCTGGAAGTCATTTCAGCGGGTTGTTGCCAATTTTCTTGGGAACAATAAAAGCTCTAACTACGAGGGAATTATTTCGGATTTACTGAAGAACTACAAGAAGATGGGTACGGAGTGCCATTATTTAATTTCATTCCTGCTTGTTTTCTATTGTATTGTTTTTACGATTTTATTTATTTCTTACAGGTGTAAATACTTATGTCTCTCAAAATCCATTTCTTACATTCGCATTTAGATTTCTTTCCGGACAATCTTGGTGACGTACGTGACGAACACGGCGAGAGATTTCACCAACAAATTAAGACCATTGAGCGGCGCTATCAAGGATTTTGGGATGCAGCCATGTTGGGAGACTATGATGGTTTCTCACTAGAGAAACGGATCCCAAAAGCAACCGAAGACAAAGCAAGAGCCTCAACTATTTTTAACACACAAAAAAGTCAAAAATGTATTAAAATCGTTTAAACCCAATAAACTATAGAAAAAAATAAAATTTTCGAAAAATATGGGATTTGGATTGTTTCACTCAATAGCTTATACCTTTGTCATTTTTCGGTGGATTTTCTTCTAGTTGGTGTTAGTTCTTGCGTAGAAGTATCATCTTGACGTACATGAAGAGAAACCAGATGTTTTTTCGACGATTTGTACTTTTCCATCGGCACAGAAGCACTGTAAAATATGATTTTTTTGAAAATGTGCCATATTTTCATCAATATATTTTAAACCGCTTTACCAATCAAAGATCCAGTTATACATATTTGTTCGTCATCTCAATACCTTCCATTTGGTACCAAGAACGACCCAATAGGATATATCTAGCTCGAGATATAATTTGTCAAGTGAAAAAATGAGAAAATGACCATATCTCAAAAACTGTTCCATAAAAAAAATTTAACCTTGATTTTTGAATTCAGCGGAAGAAAATACATAAGAAAAATCACATCTCATTAAATGTACATATTCAGTGTAAACCAGTGTAATTAACATAAAGTACTTATTCATATACAAAGTACAGTAGTTTTGACTTGACTGCCTTTTGTTTAAGTGCACTTTTGACTTTACTGCACAAAACTTATAATTTGGGTCATTATTGTTTAAAATCCAATACAAATTCCTTTTTTAATGCATTTTTTATACCTGCACCAAGAACTTCATTGCAAAAGAAGCTAATTTAAATATTGAAATTGTATACCGTTACCGATATAATTAAAATACCTATACCGATACAGATTGTTACAAGTAAAAAAAACTTAAAAAATATTATTTATTTGTTCAACTAATCTTTAGTAAAAGTAACTTTGTTTTTTTATATCATGTGATCGACTTTCAGCCAAATATTAATAAAGCCCTTATGACACTACATTTTTAATGCATTGTTCAAGTTTTGGTGAACAGTACAAATATAATGTAATACAAAAATTTACCAAGTGCAAAGAGTTAAGCTGTATTAAGATAAATGGCAAACTGTCAAAAATATTACTAAAGTTATCGATAAAAAATGAAGTTATGTCAAAAAAAATGTAAAATTGTTTAACTTAAAATTGACATTTCCAGCTTGAAATATTAAAAGTGTTGCTGAATCAGCGGTTTATAAGCAAATTCAGCGATTTACCGCTTTTTGTTTTTAGGTTTCTCATAAACAAAAAGTTGGCAACATTTAATAAAATAAACAAAACAGGGATGGCTAAGTTGTTTCAATTGTACTTTTTTGTTGATACTTTTTAAACTAAGATTTATAATACCTTTTTGTGGTGTTTTTCATGAACAAAAATAAAATTAATTTCAACTAAAAAAATCTTTTAGTACAATTAGGGTAAAAAAGTAAAATTTTTTAAGGTTGTTGGTACAATTTTAAAAATTCTCAACCCCATCCCTGAAACAAAACCATAACAAGAGAAAAAAAAACTAAAAAACTTTGTTTACATTTTATAGTTTGCTCTTTCTAACATTTACTGTTTCTTTCTATCAATTCTATATCAATTAATGAATAAAAAATTTAGTGTCATAAGGGCTTAAATAAGGCGTATTTAGTTAACATTCATAAAATACTTGCACAAAACAAAGAATGTTTATTTAACTACAAAACAAATATTTTTTAATGTTGTTACTCTAAAAATGTTAAGCTCTTAAATAATAATACATAATAAAATTATTCTAAAAATACTAAAACCACAAGCAAAGACTTATAGTCCAATTGAAGGGTTCATCAAGCAAATATCGCTGACTAAAAAATCTACAGAAAACACAAAAAGAAAATGAAACTTTTAACCATTTTTGGACTTGTTTTAGTAATTGCTTTGGCCAACGCCAGGGCCACCCGCAAACCAACCCGCAAACCAACCCCCAACCCGGACCATTATCATCCTACACGTGGATAATTTAAGTGTTCTAGAATCAGCTAAGAATTGTACAATGATTGAATTAATGTTTTATTAAATATTGTATGCAATAAAAGATTATGATAAAAAAACGAATTTATTGATTTATGGGCGGATAACATGAAAGGGGCCATGGTTACAGGACCTTAGGCTCTACAATAATGGTAATTTAATTTATAATTTTATATCAAATTTTTAATTTTACAGTTGAAGCAGTCAGTAAGATGCATCCTAGTTGTTCACGTGGGCTGTTGAGTGTTGTGCGGTGTTGACTAGTTCGGTGTGAAAAAAGGACACCGTTGTCATCTGCAGAGTTTAACAACACATAAATCTATTTATTGGTTTTGTAAAGAGATGTTACACAAGTTTGAATAAAATTTTTTCGTTTATTGTGTGTTTTGTGGCGATTTTTGTGATTTGTTACAGAAATGTCACATGAGGCTATAAAGGGTTAAGTGAAAAAAAAGAAGAAATACTTCATAAAATGTGTTCCTATACTGGTTTTATTGCTTGAGAAATTGCACGTAAATGTAAAACATATTATATTAATTTATAAATAACAAAAAACTAAACAATAAAATACAAAAACGCGTTTTTTAATTTTATTGCACACATCCACATACAATAATTTTGACCTAGCTGCACAATCTCCTTTGCGCGATTTTTGTGCGGATAAATCAAAAATGCAGTTATCTTAAATGCATTTACCTGCCTTAATGTGCAGGTACGCAATTGTGGTTTCCTGCATAAAAGTGCAGCTAAAGTAACGTGTTTGAAAGAAGAATAAAAACGTTTAAATTAACTACTAACTACTTAATTCTGTTCAAGGCCTAAAGGAAGAAGTACATAACACGCGTTTATTCGTCGACGTGTGTCGTGCGTTTAAAATCTTTAGCGCAAGAAAAAATGCAAGTTACGCAACGCGCGTTACAAAAGCCGTTCGTGTCAGCTGTTTTTTGTTAGTTTACTTATTTGTACAATAAAAACGGATTCGACAGTATGTCAAGATTTTTTATTTTATTAAATTTATTCATTTTATAAAAATATTGGATGTTTTTTAAGCTCTTTAATTTGTTTTTCTTCTATGATTCATAAATTATTCTTTTTTTGTCAGCTAATGACTGGTCAAAAATACACAACGCGTTAAAAAGTTCAAAGTTAACCAACTTTCGGGCGCAAACGCGTCCAAATATTTTGCATGTAGCTTGATCTATGAAAATACACTAGTTTAACTTTTTTTGACAGAAGTCTCAAAGCGCGCGCGTTCTAACGCGTTTTATGTACTTCTACCTTAAGATTTGCTATTCCTTTCATAAAATCGTGGCGAAGTTGCTGTAACCGCAAACCTAATGCATGAGTGTAGGTACATGCAAACAAAATAAATAAATTATAATGACGCTAACTTGACTTGTTTGCGATTTTTGTTTTTATAAACAGTTTAAATTGGATATTTATGTGAAAAGGTGGCCACCATATTTTTTCATGTGTGCAGCTAACTTTGATGTTTTATATGAAAATATTTTAAAGCTGCCCAACAATATGAAAAATGTGCAGGTATACAAAATGCACAAGGATTTTGAAGAATAATTACAGAAAATATGTATTTTGGGCAGTAAAGTCAAAGTGCAGCTAACTTTGATTTTTGGTATGAAAATAATTTTAATATGCCAAAATGTTTGTGCACTTATCTAAAATGTGCAGGTATAAAAAATGCATTAAAAAAGGAATTTGTATTGGATTTTAAACAATAATGACCCAAATTATAAGTTTTGTGCAGTTAAGTCAAAAGTGCACTTAAACAAAAGGCAGTCAAGTCAAAACTACTGTACTTTGTATATGAATAAGTACTTTATGTTAATTACACTGGTTTACACTGAATATGTACATTTAATGAGATGTGATTTTTCTTATGTATTTTCTTCCGCTGAATTCAAAAATCAAGGTTAATTTTTTTTTTATGGAACAGTTTTTGAGATATGGTCATTTTCTCATTTTTTCGACCTTTTTTTACTTGACAAATTATATCTCAAGCTAGATATGTCCTATTCTTGGTCTTGGTCGTTCTTGGTACCAAATGGAAGGTATTGAGATGACGAACAAATATGTATAACTGGATCTTTGATTGGTAAAGCGGTTTAAAATATATTGATGAAAATATGGCACATTTTCAAAAAAATCATATTTTACAGTGCTTCTGTGCCGATGGAAAAGTACAAATCGTCGAAAAAACATCTGGTTTCTCTTCATGTACGTCAAGATGATACTTCTACACAAGAACTAACACGAACCAGAAGAAAATCCACCGAAAAATGACAAAGGTATAGGCTATTGAGTGAAACAATCCAAGTCCCATATTTTTCAAAAATTTTATTTTTTTCTACAATTTATTGGGTTTAAACGATTTTAATACATTTTTGAGCGGCGGCTTGCATCACTGGTATGCATTTTGTTTTGACAGCTTGTATAAAACGTAGTACAAATTTGATTGAAATTATATTTATTTGTGTTCACCAAAATGCCTAAAAGAAATCGGGAATTCGAGTGCGTAAACAATCCAAATAATTTTTGTTACGTATGTGGAAAATTTGTCGCCCAACCAAATAGACGTAGATTCACCGATTCATTACAACAGAATTATCTGCAATATTTTGGAATAGCACCTGCATCTTTTCATGAGCAATGGACACCAAATAATGTTTGTTTATCGTGCCATATAACTCTTGCCGCGTGGGCTTCTGGTTCATCGCAGTAAGATTAAATTTATATGTATAAACAATTCAATTAGTGATAAAGTGAATTTTTTTTCGGAACTAGACGATACATGGAATTCGGTGTACCGATGATATGGAGAGAGCCGCTCGGTTGATTGTTACTTTTGCCTGAGCAAATCCACTGGTTTTGGAAAGAGTGCCAAATGGGTTTATGCGACAGTAGCATCTGTTTCGCTTCCAGTTCCACATTCAGGTGAATTTCCTCATCCTAAGTGCCCCGATTCAACGATTCAATTTTTGGAATCATCACAAGAGACAGACACAAGCAGTGATAATGAATTTCAACAGGAGTCGCAATCGCATTATTTTACGCAGCCTGAACTGAATGATTTGGTGAGAGATCTCGACCTATCAAAGGAAAAAGCGGAGTTACTTGCATCTCGCCTGAAGCAAAAGAACTGTTTGGCTGCGGGAGTAAATGGAACATGTTACAGAAACCGTGATAAACCTTACTCACAACATTTTAAGAAGGAAAACGACAAATCCTACTGCAACGATATTCCTGCATTGTTTGAGCAACTCGGAGAACGTTATGATCCAAATGAGTGGCGCTTGTTCATTGACGGCAGTAAGGAGAGTTTGAAAGCAGTTCTACTGCATATTGGAAATGAAAAACCTTCTATCCCCATCGCTCATGCCATCAACACTAAAGAATCATACGCCACAATGGCCAGTTTGCTAAAATACATTCAATATGAGCATCACAACTGGAAAATATGTTCCGATCTCAAAGTCGTCGGCATGTTGTGTGGAATGCAGGGTGGATATACAAAATATTGCTGCTTTCTTTGCCTGTGGGATAGTCGTGCTCGTGAACATCATTATAGAAGAAAACACTGGCCAGAAAGGGAGAACGTAACAGTGGGCAAAGACAATATTAAATACGTGCCTCTTGTCAAAAAAGAAAATATAATCCTTCCAGCGTTGCACATTAAACTTGGCCTCATTAAAAATTTTGTGAAGGCCTTAGACAAGGAAGGCCAAGTATTTTCCTATTTGAAAACCCTTTTCCCGTAGCTTTCTTTAATAAAAATCAAATAAGGCGTCTTCGATGGTCCACACATAAAGAAATTGCTAAAAAGCACAGATTTTCCAAAATATTTAACTCCCGTTGAAAACGAGGCCTGGAAGTCATTTCAGCGGGTTGTTGCCAATTTTCTTGGGAACAATAAAAGCTCTAACTACGAGGGAATTATTTCGGATTTACTGAAGAACTACAAGAAGATGGGTACGGAGTGCCATTATTTAATTTCATTCCTGCTTGTTTTCTATTGTATTGTTTTTACGATTTTATTTATTTCTTACAGGTGTAAATACTTATGTCTCTCAAAATCCATTTCTTACATTCGCATTTAGATTTCTTTCCGGACAATCTTGGTGACGTACGTGACGAACACGGCGAGAGATTTCACCAACAAATTAAGACCATTGAGCGGCGCTATCAAGGATTTTGGGATGCAGCCATGTTGGGAGACTATGATGGTTTCTCACTAGAGAAACGGATCCCAAAAGCAACCGAAGACAAAGCAAGAGCCTCAACTATTTTTAACACACAAAAAAGTCAAAAATGTATTAAAATCGTTTAAACCCAATAAACTATAGAAAAAAATAAAATTTTCGAAAAATATGGGATTTGGATTGTTTCACTCAATAGCTTATACCTTTGTCATTTTTCGGTGGATTTTCTTCTAGTTGGTGTTAGTTCTTGCGTAGAAGTATCATCTTGACGTACATGAAGAGAAACCAGATGTTTTTTCGACGATTTGTACTTTTCCATCGGCACAGAAGCACTGTAAAATATGATTTTTTTGAAAATGTGCCATATTTTCATCAATATATTTTAAACCGCTTTACCAATCAAAGATCCAGTTATACATATTTGTTCGTCATCTCAATACCTTCCATTTGGTACCAAGAACGACCCAATAGGATATATCTAGCTCGAGATATAATTTGTCAAGTGAAAAAATGAGAAAATGACCATATCTCAAAAACTGTTCCATAAAAAAAAATTTAACCTTGATTTTTGAATTCAGCGGAAGAAAATACATAAGAAAAATCACATCTCATTAAATGTACATATTCAGTGTAAACCAGTGTAATTAACATAAAGTACTTATTCATATACAAAGTACAGTAGTTTTGACTTGACTGCCTTTTGTTTAAGTGCACTTTTGACTTTACTGCACAAAACTTATAATTTGGGTCATTATTGTTTAAAATCCAATACAAATTCCTTTTTTAATGCATTTTTTATACCTGCACATTTTAGATAAATGCACAAACATTTTGGCATATTAAAATTATTTTCATACCAAAAATCAAAGTTAGCTGCACTTTGACTTTACTGCCCAAAATACATATTTTCTGTAATTATTCTTCAAAATCCTTGTGCATTTTGTATACCTGCACATTTTTCATATTGTTGGGCAGCTTTAAAATATTTTCATATAAAACATCAAAGTTAGCTGCACACATGAAAAAATATGGTGGCCACCTTTTCACATAAATATCCAATTTAAACTGTTTATAAAAACAAAAATCGCAAACAAGTCAAGTTAGCGTCATTATAATTTATTTATTTTGTTTGCATGTACCTACACTCATGCATTAGGTTTGCGGTTACAGCAACTTCGCCACGATTTTATGAAAGGAATAGCAAATCTTAAGGTAGAAGTACATAAAACGCGTTAGAACACGCGCGCTTTGAGACTTCTGTCAAAAAAAGTTAACCTCTTAAGACCCGAACATTAACCCACTGAATTTTTACATTTCTTATATATTTTTTATTTCTTTTGGGGAGCAAATAAGACAACTGTATATTTTTTTTTTAAAATTTTTTATTTGAATTCTTAGAAATTACTGGTGCACATATGTGTACCTCAGGTTTTAAAATATGAATAATTTCAACGTAAATCCTTAATTTCTTAAAATTTGAACTGAACCGATTGAGTAAAGGGCTTATTAACAATTTTTTTTATCTTATGAGGTGTAATTTAAATTTCGGTTTTTATTTTTTTTTTAATTTTTTTTTTTTAAAGTGGTAGAAAAAGAGGTGCACATATGTGTACTTCAGGTCTTAACGATTAGTTATTGAGGAAAAATGTCCAAGCAGTGTGGTTTTTTCAAACTGTTAAATTCAAAAGTAAAAATAATGGCAAAAACTTCTAAGCCCTGCCATTTTTTGATATTTTTTGAAGCGCAGTAGCTTAAAGCAAGTAATAAAACTGTTTCTATTGGTCACACGATGTCGCTAGTCTTTAAAACTTGTAATAAGTTAAGGTACACATATGTGTACCCATGGTCTGAAGAGGTTAAACTAGTGTATTTTCATAGATCAAGCTACATGCAAAATATTTGGACGCGTTTGCGCCAGAAAGTTGGTTAACTTTGAACTTTTTAACGCGTTGTGTATTTTTGACCAGTCATTAGCTGACAAAAAAAGAATAATTTATGAATCATAAAAAAAACAAATTAAAGAGCTTAAAAAACATCCAATATTTTTATAAAATGAATAAATTTAATAAAATAAAAAATCTTGACATACTGTCGAATCCGTTTTTATTGTACAAATAAGTAAACTAACAAAAAACAGCTGACAGGAACGGCTTTTGTAACGCGCGTTGCGTAACTTGCATTTTTTCTTGCGCTAAAGATTTTAAACGCACGACACACGTCGACGAATAAACGCGTGTTATGTACTTCTTCCTTTAGGCCTTGAACAGAATTAAGTAGTTAGTAGTTAATTTAAACGTTTTTATTCTTCTTTCAAACACGTTACTTTAGCTGCACTTTTATGCAGGAAACCACAATTGCGTACCTGCACATTAAGGCAGGTAAATGCATTTAAGATAACTGCATTTTTTATTTATCCGCACAAAAATCGCGCAAAGGAGATTGTGCAGCTAGGTCAAAATTATTGTATGTGGATGTGTGCAATAAAATTAAAAAACGCGTTTTTGTATTTTATTGTTTATTTTTTTGTTATTTATAAATTAATATAATATGTTTTACATTTACGTGCAATTTCTCAAGCAATAAAACCAGTATAGGAACACATTTTATGAAGTATTTCTTCTTTTTTTTCACTTAACCCTTTATAGCCTCATGTGACATTTCTGTAACAAACCACAAAAATCGCCACAAAACACACATTAAACGAAAAAATTTTATTCAAACTTGTGTAACATCTCTTTACAAAACCAATAAATAGATTTATGTGTTGTTAAACTCTGCAGATGACAACGGTGTCCTTTTTTCACACCGAACTAGTCAACACCGCACAACACTCAACAGCCCACGTGAACAACTAGGATGCATCTTACTGACTGCTTCAACTGTAAAATTAAAAATTTGATATAAAATTATAAATTAAATTACCATTATTGTAGAGCCTAAGGTCCTGTAACCATGACCCCTTTCATGTTATCCGCCCATAAATCAATAAATTCGTTTTTTTATCATAATCTTTTATTGCATACAATATTTAATAAAACATTAATTCAATCATTGTACAATTCTTAGCTGATTCTAGAACACTTAAATTATCCACGTGTAGGATGATAATGGTCCGGGTTGGGGGTTGGTTTGCGGGTTGGTTTGCGGGTTGCCCTGGCGTTGGCCAAAGCAATTACTAAAACAAGTCCAAAAATGGTTAAAAGTTTCATTTTCTTTTTGTGTTTTCTGTAGATTTTTTAGTCAGCGATATTTGCTTGATGAACCCTTCAATTGGACTATAAGTCTTTGCTTGTGGTTTTAGTATTTTTAGAATAATTTTATTATGTATTATTATTTAAGAGCTTAACAAAACCTATTTTTAGAGTAACAACATTAAAAAATATTTGTTTTGTAGTTAAATAAACATTCTTTGTTTTGTGCAAGTATTTTATGAATGTTAACTAAATACGCCTTATTTATTAATATTTGGCTGAAAGTCGATCACATGATATAAAAAAACAAAGTTACTTTTACTAAAGATTAGTTGAACAAATAAATAATATTTTTTAAGTTTTTTTTACTTGTAACAATCTGTATCGGTATAGGTATTTTAATTATATCGGTAACGGTATACAATTTCAATATTTAAATTAGCTTCTTTTGCAATGAAGTTCTTGGTTTTGCCATTTAGCAACGCGGAAGTTAAAAATAGGTTTCTAGTGGTATAAATCTCTTGAAAACGAAAATACGAAATAGAATGACGCGTTAAAGACTATGAATTCGCTACTTTATATTAGGTGTGGTTTAAGATGTTGCGATAGTTTTAAAAAAATGTACGATCTCATTAAACCCTTTCGCACCTTTTTGGACATATGTATCCCACTGAATGTTCCCAGAGTCCTAGTATTAAAGTTTTTCACTTTAAATGATTCAAAACTGTCCCATTTAGCTATTTAGACGTTGAAGTACAAATATTAAAACAAGTCTTGCTAATTATCATAACACGTGTTGTTTGGAGGTGTTTTTAGATCAGTTATCCAAAATCACAGAAATGGTGGAATAAAGTTTTTATACATTGGTGATGTCAGCTGTAAATTCTTGGATCATATATGTGAATTAACATCGTAAAAAGAAACCAATTTCTTGATTTGTTATACCCTTTTTTTATATGTTAACGACTAATGGGACTTATTTGTCCCATGCCAAACTCCTGATGGGACATATATGTCCCACCCCAAGTCCCTTCCCTGGGTAGGGGCACACATAAAAAAGATAAATACTAGTTTAATAAGCATATCTTTGTGAAAATAGCCCATTATAAAAGCTTGAAACCAATTAATAGTCTCCCATACCGAAAGGGTTAAAAATGCGATAAGAACATATATTATATTGATATCTCGATCGATTCTTCAGAAACTGAAGAAGAATATTCATTTGATGACGTATTTAATTTATAAATTAAATTTTTTATTAAACATGTTATATAAATTTTATTGAAATACTAAATAAAAGCCATTCATAGGTCAGATTCCTTTGATTTTTTGTTATGGTCTGGTACCTTTTGTTTGAAAACTTTTTATGTACGTTAATAAACTCTGAAATAGATTTCAGTTATAGTTTTTAAACTTTTTATGTTTAATAAATATTTTATTGTCATTTTTTAATCAGTCTATTGATATGATGTTAGTTTATAGGGAAGAATTATGTAAAATAGATCATGTATAAAGATAAATTAACTAAAATAGCAAAAAAATAATACAATTTAAATGTTAGCATTATTTTTTGGCAGTTGACACTGGTATTTATAGAATAATTTTATTATGTATTATTATTTAAGAGCTTAACAAAACCTATTTTTAGAGTAACAACATTAAAAAATATTTGTTTTGTAGTTAAATAAACATTCGTTGTTTTGTGCAAGTATTTTAAAAAGGTTAACTGAATACGCCTTATTTTTAAATATGTATTTGGCTAAAAGTCTAACACATGATATAAAAAAACAAAGTTACTTTTACTTAAGATCAGTTGAACAAATAAATAATATTTTTTAAGTTTTTTTTACTTGTAACAAGGTTGGATTCCGAAACGAATTTCGGTATCGGTCTTAAACTTTTTTATTTCGGTATCGGTATTTTAATTATATCGGTATCGGTATTCAATTTCAATATTTTTAGTTATGCTTGAGTTCATCAAATTTAATTTTCATTAAATTATTTTTACCGAAGAAAGGAATTTTACAACATTTATATATATGCATATATATATATATTTATATACATATTGGGGATTTCATGTCAAGTGACCCAATTTTTAAATCGATGTCTTCTTTGGATGAAATTTGCACCATGGTTAGCCCTATTGGATAGTAATTTAGACACAAATTCAACAAGATCGGTCAAAAAGTTTCTGAGTTAGAGGGGTTGACATTTTGGCCATACAGGTGTTCTTTCTCATCCATGTAACTTATTACCTATTGGTGTTAGCAAAATTTGTCCCAAGTAGCTTAGATAGCTATTAGATCAATCTCTTGAAAAAACATTTTTTGTTTTTTAAAATTTTTTTTAAAAATGTAAAACTTTTTTTTTATCCGGAATGTTTTTTTTTTCAAAAGAAAGCTTGTGTCTTTTCCTTTAAGGTAGTTTTGTTCGCTTTTGAGATGCGAGTGGCTTTTTTATATAAAATAAATGTTTAGCATATGCAGCACTATTTTGAAAAAAAGAGAATGTGTTTAAGTATTTGTTTTTTGTACTTTTGCAAAAGCCTAGTATGTATATGTGTTTGTATTTTATTATTCATTTATACATGTGTATATGTGTTATATTTTATTTATGGATTTCAACTAAAAATCAACTAAATAAGTAAAGCGGCCAATACACTTGCAATATTATTGTTAATGATATTCCCCTGCCGTCAAATGAGTAGCTAACTACAAAAAAACCCAACTTTAAGTTAGCTTGTATAGACTAACTTAAAGCCAACTACTACGCAATGCAAAATTTACATTAACCAAAGTGTATACAAACACTGTGTTGTATATTTTAAGTAGAGAGAGCCAAGTCGTTAGCAAAAAAAAAATCAACGTTGTTATTGTTGTTATGTTATGACAATTTAATCTCATATTTACGCTCTTAATTGAGTAATGGCAAAACCATAGTTTTTTTATTCAAAAACTACACTGCCCCAGTAGGCTAGCTGGTAGTGAGCTAGTCTATCAGCGCCGAGGTTGCGGGATCGATTCCCGCCAGCGACTCTGGTTAAAAAAAAAAAGTTGAATAAAAACAACCTTGATTAAAAAAAAAATAAAAGAAATAAAATAAAAACAAGTTAGAGTGCTATATTCGGCTGTGCCGAATCTTTGATACCCTCCACCGACAGTTCGAATGTTTAAGGAGTAATATCTGTATGATGTCTTTTTATTATTATTATCTTAAACTGTGACGATTTGTTATTAATTATGGTTTTAGGAGACTAAACTGTTTTCCGGGAGTAGGGCATATATGGGGCCTAGGGTAAATTATGTACCGATCTTCACGAAATTTCACAGTATCATTTATAGTTCTATAAAATTGTGACGAGCCAAAATTTGTTATGATTGCATTATTTTTTACGGTTTTAGGCGTACTAAACTGTTTTCCGGGAGTAGTGTTTATATGGGGCTTAGGGTAAATTATGGACCGACCTTCGCGAAATTTTACAGTGTCATTTCTAGTCGAATAAAACGGACTTGTGCAAAATCTTATGTCATTCCATGCATTTTTGCATCATTTATGTTAGTTTTTGTAACAAAATTATCAAGTTTTTGAAGGTGGTGGTTCCACATTTTGATTCATAGCTCTGGTCCTACTGAACCGATTTTGCTCAATCCCAAACTGCTTAGGATAACAACAAGCAATTTGACACCTAGTTTGTTTATTTCTTTTGAGTTTTTCGAAAGTGAGCGTGTTTTCAACAGACGGACAGACGGACGGACGGACAGACAGACGGACATGGCTAAATCGACTTAGAATTACTCAAGCAGCCAGAATATATATACTTTATGGGGTCTGAGATGAATAATAAAAAAGTTTCACACGGAATGACAAACTTAGTATACCCTCTTCACAACTAATTGTGGTGGAGGGTATAAAAAAAATTTTTTTATTTTTTTGAAAGTATTCATCCAATGAATAACATTCATAGATCGGCCTTAATCGGCCTTAACTTAAACTAACTTAATTAAAGCTAACTTAAAGTATTGAGTTTATAGCTAGCTACAAAAAGTTAACTTAAAGTTAATTGAAAGTAATGCAGAGTCGGACAATCGACTACTTCCTAGGACATCGCAATGTTAAAATAGTTAGTTAATTCCATATAAAAGTAGTGCAAGTGTCAACCACCACTAGTTGAGAAATAGTTAGCTTTCAGTTAATTTAAAGTTAACTGAATGTCCGACAGGGTCGCCATATTATTTCCATTTTGTCCTATATTATGCAATAAGTCGCACATTGGTTTCATTCATTCAATAAAAAGGTGAACATAACCTATAGAAATAACACAAACAGCATTGTACAATGTTGCCAACACATTTCACTCTCTCTTCGTTGTGCAATAAAAATCAAAAGTCTTTTGATTGTTGCCAATACATTGTGCCACCATCGAATATCACAGACACATTGGCGATATAATTGTACAATACGTAAAATTGAACAATTTTATTGCAAGTGTATGAGCCGTTTAAAGCACAAAATACACTTGTCATGCTGGCAAATTCACTCGTTTACCATCATATTAAAATTTTTTTATTTTAAATCCAGCATCGTCGGCGTCACACATAGAAACACATTTTCACTAGTGGTACCACGATGCTCGATGAGTATTTTGATAAGTGTATTTGGGCCTTCAAAAAGCTGACCACAAACATATATTTTATTTGCACTAGTGTTGAAACTTTAAATTTTTTTCTATTTGAAAAATTGTTTTATGATACTGAAACGATTGTGGTGGTATAATACCGGTATTAGGGGAGACGGTATACGTATACCTGTATTTTATGTAAAAAATAATTTCGGTATCGGTATCAATACTGGTATGTATTCAATTTAAACTGAATCGGTATCGGTTGCCAATCTTGCTTGTATGTATTTGAAACAGCGTTGCCACATATAGTTACAATTATAAATTTGTTGAACATACCCTACAAGAAGTGAATGAGCGAGTAGTCAGTTTTTTCACGTTGGTCTTAAGAAAATGATAGAAAGAAATGACAGAAAACTTGATTTCGGTCATTTCATTCTATCATTTTATTAACACCAACGTGAAAAAAGTGACAACTCGCTCATTCTCTTCTTGTAGGGTATCTTCTTTGTTTTGTGCAGGTATTTTAGGAATGTAATTTATTTGTTATGAATATAAAAAAAATTAAATACGACGTTATTTTTTAATATTTGGCTGAAAGTCTATCACATGATATAAAACAAGTAAGAGTGCTATATTCGGCTATGCCGAATCTTAAATACCCTTCACCATGGTGCGATAAGAACAGAAAGTTACATAAAAAGATAAAGATATAAATAAATCTATTTTGAGCCATCCGCACATTTAACTTCGTCTTGTTAAAGTATTTCACAATATAAAAAAATTGAGATAATTCGGTTTCCTGTTTTGCCAAAGTCTATGGCTTCAATTCGTCTTCCCTTACAAAAGTTGTACATAAGCGGAATTCACTCTTGGTATTAAAGTTCCCTTGCACACCTTGTTAATCTTATCTTCTATCTCTCTCTTTCTCAGCAGATTCATTACTTTACAATATATACTGTTACGCGCGGTTTGATAATTAGACAATTTTAAATAAGAAGTATCTGCGAATATGGAGACCTGGCAAAATAAGATCATTCCGGCTGGTACAAGCTAAATTGGTGTGTTTCACTAAGCCTAGGGTTGCCATCCGTCCTCTTTTCCCCGGACACCGTCCTCTTTTTTTGGGTATCCGGGGCAGTCCTACTTCTTTTTCACCAAGTGTCCGGAGTTGTCCGGCTTTTTACACCTTCATTGTAAATTTGTTCCTGGATTTAAATCACAGTTCACAAAATTCATTAAAAGAAAAGATTTTGGTGCTCGGGTTTTTTTAAGATAGGTATGATTTAATTTTTGGGGACGTAACGTGACAAAAAGAGTACTTTTCTTTGACTGTGCCCAAAATGGAGCTTCCAAAAAAAAATGGAACAAATAAGCAAAAGCAACCTCATCAATGTCGTTACTTTTGTTCAAATAAATACTTATTGCTCAAATGATTATATTAAAATTTTATTTTAAGATTCTTTTTGGAAAGAAAAAAAATCATATCTTAAAAAAAGCATATCCCTCAAAGTTTTAGGATTTTTAAAAAACAATTTGAAGTATTATATAAAAAAAAATCAGCAAAAAAAAGGGTTTTGACTTAGTCCATTTTTAAAATTTGATATATTGTATATACATTTTTTTCAATATATTTATTGTAGCCTCAAGTATTCTCTTTAAACTGACAAAAATCATCTTCGTATGTAAAGTAGTTTTCGAGATATTAAAAGAATAAACTCAACACATTCGGCTTATTCGGCGATATTATGACAATTTGAATGACATAACTTTTGAAAAAAAAATTAAAAAATTGTTTTTCGTTGATATGTGTTCTTTATGGGACCAAATAAACCCTCTCGCCAAATTGCATTCAAATCGAAAGGGGTCGAGCCCCACTCTTGGTCGACTTGACATGGAATTACCCAAATTAAGTTTTTGTGTGCCGTCGTTAATTTTATTAATATTAAGTTGTTTAGAAAGTGTCCTCTTTTTTCGAACAAATGTCCTACATTTTTTATGCTGGCGTCCTCTTTTTCTCAAAATAAAAATGGCAAGCCTAACTAAGCCCCAGGTTCATCGCCGCGTAAACATAGCTATTATATTTCCATGCCAAAAAAAAACACCAGCTGCATATGCTAAAAATTTAAAAACCCTCGTCTTGAGTTAGAAATTATTTTTTTATACATAAGCCACTCGCATGCCAAAAAGCGATTTAAACTGCCTAAAAGGAAAAGACATAAGCTTTATTTTGAGCAAAAAAAAAAAAACATTCCGGATAAAAAAAAAGGTTTACATTTTTAAAAAAAAAATTTAAAAAAACAAAAAAGTTTTTCAAAAGATTGATCAAAAAGCTTTCGATGCTACTTGGGACAAATTTTGCTAACACCAATAATAAGTTACATGGATGAGAAAGAACCCCTGTATGGCCAAAATGTCAAACTTTAACCCCCTCTAACTCAGAAACTTTTTGACCGATCTTGTTGAATTTGTGTCTAAATTACTATCCAATAGGACTAACCTTGGTGCAAATTTCATCCAAAGAAGACATCGATTCAAAAATTGGGTCACTTGACATGAAATCCCCCATATTCTAGCTGACTCGGCAGACGTTGTTTTGCCATATAACTTATTTCTTTCAGATGCTACAGTGTCTATATGACAAATCTTTAGAAAACCGGTTGATTAGTTAAGAATATATAGGGAGGGGGAGCTTTTACCCCTTTCACCCATTTTGCCCTCTTTACGTCCTAAATAATAAAAGTTATAGGCTATAGTTCCTTCCAGAAGCCACACTATTTGCCTGCCAAATTTCAAGAAAATAGGTTGATTACTTAAGAATATATAGGGAAGGGGTGCTTTAACCCTTCTTGCCCTTCTTCAAGTCCTATTCCCTATGTACTTGCAGATGTTACAGTGTCTGCGTGACAAATTTTAAGAAAACCGGTTGATTAGTTAATATGATTCGAAAATAATTAAATTTTCAGTGAAATATTTTTGGGGTGAATTTAATTTTAATACCATCATAATTAGATGTCTTACTGACACAAAGAGTCTAATTTGGAAAGAAGTTTTTATGGGGAATATCTGAAATTATAGACCGATTCTCACCATTTACACAGACCTCGTCCATATTTGATCAAATTATCAACAAAATTGGAACTTGTAGGTACTTTGCGCACAAGGTTAACGTGGGCAGACAACCAGCCAGACTTACGAATGGACATCGTTTGATCACTTCAAAAAGTGATTTTGAGTCGATTGGTATGTTAGAAGATTGGTCTACATTTCTATGTATTATAAACATCGCATAACATTTATCTTAAATGACAACCTGCATTGTCTTACAATTTGAGAGTAAAAATTAAATGTAGATGGCGAAATTGAAGTAACAGAATTTCGAAAAAAAAAATTAATTTTCTGCGAAAGCTCCTATAAGCATCTAAAAAAATTTAACATGTATCAAAATATGCCTTAAATAAGCAAAATATGCTGCAAAAATGCTCGTTTAACTAAATTATGCACAAAAATGCTGCAAACGGTAAAATATGCACTAACAAATCGATGCCAAAGTTCATAAACGGATAAATATATTGTATGTGCGTTCATTGGTCGCACAAGAAAAAACATGCAATTGCATAGTTATCTGTGGTTATCTGTTGTATATTAAAATATTGTTGGCAAGTTAATGAAAACAGATGGTTTTGGTAAGAAATCGGCATATTTTCAAGAACAAATCGGAAATTAAATTAAAAAAAAATCGGCAAATTAAAGTTACTCTTTTAAACACAATAAAACATATTCTTATTGACAAAAAACTCTTAAAAAGAGAGTTTTATGTCGCACTCATAAAATATTCGGCCTAAACCAAAACTCACTTCGCCGTCAACAAATAAAACTCTCATTTTGTTTTTCTTCTCTTTTTTAATGACGATTAGTTTAATTGCAGTGCAAGCTGATTAGATAAAACTGCTTTACAAATTGAAGAGATCAGACCAGGGATAAGCTTTGGGTGTCAATGTACAAAAAATGAGTTTAATTAAATGTCGGTTAATATCAAACTCCTAAAATGAGTTTTATTTTTTGACGGCTAAATAAAATTCACGTGTTAAGAGTTTTATTCGATCTTTTATTCCTCAACTGAGTTTTGTAGTGTATGCGCACTTATGCACATCACTGTAATAACATATATGTAACATTAAACCTAAGAAGCAAAATTGTTTAATTTAAATTAAGTAAGAAATTCATGTTTAGTCAGCAGTAATTGTAAGTTCAATGATTCCCCAAACTGTCGCAACAGAAATGTTTGTTTATGTTTACAAATTCAATGTCAATTGAATTCCAATGAATATTTTTGTCGTGGGAATTTGGCATTGTCAATTTGTTTATGAGAAAGACGCATTCAAATTGACTGTCTAATTATTTCTCAAGAACACAACGAATAAAACAGCAACGAGAAAATGTGAATAACCAACAGAACACAACAAATAAAACAGCAACGAGAAAATATGAATAAACAACAAAATCAACAAATGGAACAGCAACGAGGAATTATGAATGTATGTTTATAATTATTGAAGATAAATTGTATTATTTGTAGGGTTATTATTATTATAAATATCAATAGATTATTATTATTAATACCAATAGATTATTATTATTCATAAGACCTATTAAATAATTTAAACGATCGTTTTATTTTCACTATTTGGCACGTTATTATTAATAATAAAAGGCATTTCATTATTAAAAAAAAAAAAAATAAGGGATAACCCTGATGTTGAATGAAAACGAATAAATAAATGACTTTTTTGATTTTTTTGAAATTACAATGAACTCTTAAATTATTTACGAATGGGTGCTAGGAAGAATGTGGCCGGGGTAAGTAATATGTAAAGTAGCGAATGTTTTGTACATGGGACAGGTATAATAAAATTGTAGGGTACCAGCCTGTCATAGGGTGGTGTAGGGAATAGTGTACCCCTATATGGCACAACACCTAGCCATATCATCTATCCTTGTGATAATTTCTCGTTTTTAGATTTCCCAGCTTTTCCGTACGTTTGTCATTTTAGTTTCGAGTAACCTTCTACCGTGGCACTTTTGCATATTAGTTTTTTTTTGATATTTGAAATTTTCTACGTACTTCCAGGGTGTGAAGTATGTATATGTGTTTACGCGTCAAATCCCGGGGTCGGGAACCACACCTCCTTTTTGAGCTAGCTGGCCACCTTTTATGCCCACCCTTTTCCGGTTTTTGAATTGTTGATAAATTTTATTTAAAGTTATTTGACGGCGCGTAACATATATGGCGCCCAACGTAAATGCCAACTGTGGCATTGATGCTTGAAATTTTTAAAAGTAAAACAAACGTAAGAATGACGCTAACGTAAAATAAAATTAGCTTCAAGTCAAACTGACGATTAGGCAAATGTTATAGTTTTACAGCGGGTTATTTTTAAATTTATCGCTTGAGATTTTTTTTTTGAAGATTTAATTAAAGTAAACTTTCGGGAAATTTTAATAGGACGTAAGGGCATGATTTTGGGGTAATTCAACACCTGAAATTTCATACGCGACGGCCAAGTATTAAGGTACATACGGAAAGTTTTGTCAACAGCGAGTATTGCTTTCGTTGAAAATTCGCTTATTAAAAGTCCGAACTGACGACATCGAGTTGCGCGGTTACGTTGCGTTAGTAGGGAAGCTGTACGGAATCGAATTCATTTGTTAGAGTCCTTGTAGTAAAATTGCCATCGGGTGGCAATACAAGTAGCAGAATAATTTAGTTCGGTTTAAGTCCTCGCGATAAGTTTGGGAAATCTGGGAATTTTAATAATTAGATTTTTTTATTGTTGATAAAATTCAATTTTTTTTTTTTTTTGTCATTATTTTACAAAACAATCGTTGCAATTATCACGGCTGGTTCTTCTTAGCATCCAGAATATTATGAATATTTGGAAAACTAACAAATTTACGAGATATAAATTTTATAAATTTTTTTTTTTTATAAACGAAATTTCTTTTTGATTTTAAAAACCGAATATTTTTACTTTTTCCAAAAAATAATTTTCCTCTCTTTTTTTTCCGAATAATTGAAAATTAAATTTAAATTATTTACGAATGGGTGCTAGGAAGAATGTGGCCGGGGTAAGTAATATGTAAAGTAGCGAATGTTTTGTACATGGGACAGGTATAATTAAATTGTAGGGTACCAGCCTGTCATAGGGTGGTGTAGGGAATAGTGTACCCCTATATGGCACAACACCTGGCCATATCATCTATCCTTGTGATAAATTCTCGTTTTTAGATTTCCCAGCTTTTCCGTACGTTTGTCATTTTAGTTTCGAGTAACCTTCTACCGTGGCACTTTTGCATATTAGTTTTTTTTTGATATTTGAAATTTTTAACGTACTTCCAGCGTGTGAAGTATGTATATGTGTTTACGCGTCAAATCCCGGGGTCGGGAACCACACCTCCTCTTTGAGCTAGCTGGCCACCTTTTATGCCCACCCTTTTCCGGTTTTTGAATTGTTGATAAATTTTAGTTAAAGTTATTTGACGGCGCGTAACAAGGTCGAATAAGAAAAAAATTATATTAATAAAAATAATTTTTGTAATTTAATATTAGTGTTTATTATATTCTTTAATTCAATTCTTTTACTGCAATTATAATTTGCTACCATTTCAAAAATTTAATTTTTTTCTCACGCAATTTCTTCTATTTTTTTCTCTCTTTTGCTTCTTTTTTTTAATTGGCAACCAAATTTTATGTTTTATGATAGCAAAAATTGTCAACGAAAATGAAATAACAATTATTGCAACATGAATTGCCGGCAATAAATGTGTACAAAAAATTGCTGTCTACATTAAAGATAACATAATTTTGACATTTACTGCAATATATGTCGCAATAATTATCTCTGGTATAGACGGGCAGTTAACAAGAGCGGAAAGCGTTTTCTAGCTGTCAAAAATTCTCATGCCTATACAATTTCATACAAAGCGCGGAGTCAACGCTTTGCAATTGGAAAATCCGATTTTGACAGCGCGTTTAATAGTGAAGTTGGCCGCTATTGCTAATAAATAATAGCAATTGAGCTATTTTTATTCAATCCAGCGGTTTTTCTCTTCTTTTTATTAAACAAACATGTTAACACTTCTGGGGCCTGATTCTGGCAGTCGTGATCGAGTACTGTCTCGATTCGAAAGCAATTTAATATCTAATTATTTCCGTCAGTACTGAACGAATCGGTATTATTTTTTCGGTGTTGTAAAGCATTAGTTTGAGTTTCACAATACTGAAAAAATAATTACGAAACGTTCAGTATCAACTGAAATAAAATTGCTTTCGAATCGAGAAAGTACTCGATCACGACTGCCAGAATTGGCATATCAGCGTAAAAGCTAAGCGAAAGAAAGCGTTCCGCCTTCCGCTCTTGTTTACGTACGGCTGTTACACGTACTGAAATACGTTTGGCTTACTCTGTGAGAATGGAGTACTCGGAACTCTATATTCGATTTAGGTTTACTTTTATATAGGCATGGCCGCTTTTTCATTGCTTAGCACCAACGCACAAAGTGTACGAGAAAGTTTCCGTCTTTCAGACAATTCTATGTACTTTGTATAATCGTTTGTAATCAAAACAAAATATTTTCTCATATACTTAGCATACGGTTCTGTAATTAACATAAAGTACTTATTCATATACAAAGTACAGTAGTTTTGACTTGACTGCCTTTTGTTTAAGTGCACTTTTGACTTAACTGCACAAAACTTATAATTTGGGTCATTATTGTTTAAAATCCAATACAAATTCCTTTTTTAATGCATTTTTTATACCTGCACATTTAAGATAAATGCACAAACATTTTGGCATATTAAAATTATTTTCATACCAAAAATCAAAGTTAGCTGCACTTTGACTTTACTGCCCAAAATACATATTTTCTGTAATTATTCTTCAAAATCCTTGTGCATTTTGTATACCTGCACATTTTTCATATTGTTGGGCAGCTTTAAAATATTTTCATATACCGAAATTCTTTATACATGATCTATTTTACATAATTCTTCCCTATAAACTAACATCATATCAATAGACTGATTAAAAAATGACAATAAAATATTTATTAAACATAAAAAGTTTAAAAACTATAACTGAAATCTATTTCAGAGTTTATTAACGTACATAAAAAGTTTTCAAACAAAAGGTACCAGACCATAACAAAAAATCAAAGGAACTTGACCTATGAATGGCTTTTATTTAGTATTTCAATAAAATTTATATAACATGTTTAATAAAAAATTTAATTTATAAATTAAATACGTCATCAAATGAATATTCTTCTTCAGTTTCTGAAGAATCGATCGAGATATCAATATAATATATGTTCTTATCGCATTTTTAACCCTTTCGGTATGGGAGACTATTAATTGGTTTCAAGCTTTTATAATGGGCTATTTTCACAAAGATATGCTTATTAAACTAGTATTTATCTTTTTTATGTGTGCCCCTACCCAGGGAAGGGACTTGGGGTGGGACATATATGTCCCATCAGGAGTTTGGCATGGGACAAATAAGTCCCATTAGTCGTAAACATATAAAAAAAGGGTATAACAAATCAAGAAATTGGTTTCTTTTTACGATGTTAATTCACATATATGATCCAAGAATTTACAGCTGACATCACCAATGTATAAAAACTTTATTTCACCATTTCTGTGATTTTGGATAACTGATCTAAAAAAATTATAATCAAATTCATAGGAAATTAGACTTGAGAAAAGTATATACCACGTATTGTTTTTTCTGTAGCTGCTTTATGACGTTCCACTTCTTGCATGGGTCTGGAAATGGAGGTAAACGTACGTGTGACCAGTTAATTGAGACCAAAAAATTAAATACATACTTGAAAAGTTATCAGGGTTTTAAATAACATTATTTGTTCCCTTATTACCACCGGCAAATCCTCAACGATTATCCTGGTCAAATCCACCATCCGCATGGCGGCTACCTGTTGGACGACCACTTCTTTCAATGACCTATGTTGTTTTCCTAGAATCCACCACCACGTCTTATGAAGCCACCATCAGTACGTCCTCCTTTACCACTAGCATTCTGACTACAGCTATTTGGCGGTGTCACTTTCTTTTATAGATATTTTTTCAAGCTAAATTATATAATTAATTTAATTGATTTTTTTTCTCTAATACCAATGGCAAATACTAAATTTAAGAAATTCACAAATTTTTACATTATTTGGAAAATGATAGTTGTATATGTTAGAGTGGAACAACTAATGCAAAATTGTTGCAAGTGTGTTGGTAATTTTTTTTAGTTTTGGTTATGCATTTCTTGTAGGGTAGTTATGCCAAATATAAAGGAATTGCAACAAAATATTTTTATTGGTTGTCCGCTGCACATATTGATCACATTTGTTGATTTTTTTATGCGATTTGGTTTTAATTTTTTAATTATTATTCTTTCTTTGTTTTGTTTTTCAATATTTTGTGAAGACTTGGGGAATTAATTATGAATCATTCCACGATCGAACAACGTACAAAACTAATTGAATTTTATGTTTCAAACCATCAGTATATTGTTTTGACACAGCGGACAACAGGAGAGGTTCTTACAGACCCATGTTGACGAAAATTTCCAATGAAATGGTTTATTGCTGACGCTGTGGGTGCAATGCGCACATTTAAATGATGACGATATGAACGCTGTGTCAACACAATACTGTTGGTTTGAAAAAAAAAAAAAAAATTCCAGGAATTTTCCACACAAACACAATTATTTTTTATTCATCATTTTATTTATGTATACTTTCTTCGTAATACTTAATGTATATTTAATTTATTTTTATATTTTAGTTTTATTTAAATTTTGTATGCGTATTTAAGAGAATTGCAAATATTCTTACATTCTTTTAGTACAAATGGTCGATACAACAAAAGGCGCATAAAACATATATTTCTTTAAAATTAAAGATTTTTTTAATTTTTTGCTTTAAATGTGTAATTTATTAAGATTTTGTGTATGTACTATACCGTTCTATATTTTTAGATTTCCATTTATAATTTGTTTGTCTATTGTTTTGGCTTTATATGCCAAGTGTAATTCGTACGTTTTTAATAATTAACATTTAAAAACAGATTTTTTACTTTTATTTAAATTTGTATCATCGCTTCGGTTCCTCTAAAGGAGGTTAACTCAAAATTTACAAGTTTTCAGTAGAGACAAAAACTATGTACTCTTAAGGCTCAGTAAGTCTTTACTTTCTTTTCTGTTACGAATCAGCTGATTTGTTTTTGTTATTAAAAAACCTGTGAAATTGATTAGTTTTTCTGTTCTGTTACGGTTTAGTTTGTTAAAATTTGTCATAAATGGCTGATAAGTTACTACAGAAAAAGTAACTATTACAATTTCGTAACAGAACGGCACGGAACAGAACAGAAACAGAAAGTAAAGACTAATTCTGCCTTTATATTATAAAGAGAGATACACAACTGTTTTGTTTTTGGTAAAGGAGTTTATGTAAGATTTTTGCAGTGAGTAGATATAACCACCGTATATCGTTTTCATTCAAAAAGTGAACATTTTGAGTTAACCCCCTGTAGAGGAACCGGTGCGATATTTGTTTAACCATAGGGTTTTAAATTCGATAAAATTTTTTTTTTTTTATTACTATTAATTTTGTCACTTATACATATTTAAAAAATGGCGAATGTCAAAGAAAAATAATCTGAAACTCAAAATGGAACTGGTAACAGAATGTTCAGTAAGATTTAGATTTAAATAAGATACTCTTGGAGTTGTTTTGTATTTCGATTCAATAATATAAAATAAAATACTTTTCAAAGTAATTTGATTCAAAAGGCAATTTTTCGAATTGGAATGTAAAATCCATACACATTATAAAGTTTTCGAATCGAAATGCGGAGTCACAATGAATTACATTTACTTCAGCACATTAAATATTTAATAAATTGTTTTTCGTTTCGAAGAAAATACTTTGCAATTTTTAATTTTGCCCCGTGTTAAGGAGTAAATTCCGCCCCTTTTCTTTTTTTTGTGTTGTAAAATAATTTTGTTAATGAAATAAAAATGTTTTATTTTATTATTTCCGTAATAAAAAATAAAATGCATACGGAATTTTGTTTATTTAATACTACAAAATAAATGGGGATATTTTGTATGGTAGCTGCTTTGTTTGATGTTTTTTCATATAAAATAGAACATAATAATAAAAAAGTAGTATTTAAAAATTTAAATAAAATAGAAAGAATAAAAACTAAAAAATAAACATTTTAAAAACAAAAATAATATGTTATTATATCGTACGTGTTATTAATTAATAACTATAATAAGAATAATTCGCAAAAATTGTTATTTTCTTTTTCATTTTATATATGTATGTATGTATATCCTATATATTTTGTTTAATGTGTTTGTTATATATAATATTTTCTTAATAATTACTTTTCTTATTTCAAATTGTATTATTTGTAGTTGTTACTTAACAATCTGTATCATACCAAGCAGCTAAATTATTGTTGTCATTGGGTGGTGTTGGCATAGCATCCAAATCAAAATTCAAAGCGCCAGCATCAATTTCACCAACATCCATATCCATGGAGTAGGGTGAAGTTGGTGCAGCACTTGGTGGGGCTCCACCACCGCTGCCGCCTCCTACGGGACTGCTGATTTCAAGACCCTGCATAGAGTCTATTGGTAAAGTATCATATCCTGCTTGAATAATAAAAAAGTAAAAAAAAAAAATTACAAGTTAGTATGCTTCAATAATAACAATTTGTTATTGTTTTAACTAAATTTCATTATTTGAATATATATAAATGTATTAACAAAATCATAACAACACATTTTTTATAAAATATAAATATATATGTATCATGCTAAAAATGCTATAAAAAATGCATTCAAACTTTCAAAAACAAAGAATAAGTATGACGCTTTTAAATGAGTTTTAGTGTTTTCGGTTGCACGAATAACATTTATTTACTGCTTGCTTTAGATGACGAGCACAAACTTCGTTTGTTAAGCTTACATTTAAAACAAGATTTCAAAATTTGCTTTAAATGTTAGTTTAACGAATGAATTTTGTGCTCGTCATATAAAAACAGGCAGTTTATCAATAAATTTGAAATTGTAATTTAATTGGCGCAGAAAATTACTTTTTAACTAACATCACACAAAGAAAAAAATTATAATACACATATAGAATTTGTTTGCCGAAATATCAAATAAGTTAAATTTAAATTTTTTTTTAGTATATTTTGAAAACCGCGTATTTAGGTTTCTGGGACCAAATTTATAACCGATTTTTGGATCGAAAGAAAAGGCTGCTTTTATGGGTTTATGTTTTTTAGACAAACACGAATAATAATAACAAATTATAGAACTTTTATTTTCAGTAACAAAAATTTTGTATTGTAGCAAACTTACAAAACATATTTTTCCCTGCAGGTCATGTTACACGTTACTATTTTATCGGACTTATCGTTCCCGACACCTATTTCGTTTAGAATAATGTGATCAAATTATGGATGTGCGATTATTCGGTTAAATTGAATTTTATTAATCAGAATGTTAATTTATCAATTAATTAATAAACCGACATTTAAGATTTATTATTAAGATTTACATATAAGTTCTGATTAATTGAATAGTTTTAATTTAACATTGAATAATTTTATTTGAAGTTTTTAATAAAAAAAAAAAAATACAATTAAACTATTGTTGCATGAAAAACCACATCGTCGCCTTAATATTAAAATCTGCTAAATCAATTTTTTAAGTAAATTGAAATTTTGATGCCGTGTGGTAAATAAAGATATTTCTCGTCGACCAGCATGTAGTTTTTCTTCAAAAAATTCAAATTAACAATATTTTTGGTTTTCCTCTCAAGCATCTAATTGGAACAATAAAAAATTTTTTGTCTCTCCTGTAAAATTTGTTAAAAGGGAGTAAGCAGATTTGCATATTAAGCCGACGATATGGTATGTAAGTGGCCTGTCCCGAAAATTACTTTTTTAAAACCTTTATTTGCTTTTTTTTTAAGTTTCAGTTATAATCAACTATCAGTTATAACAGTCAAAAACATATTGTTAACTGGAAGTGAAATTAATAGTTAAGCTTCGTACAGACAGACGGTGGTCAGATCTTACAATGTTTTCATTAAAATTGACTAAAAACGTCTTGCAACTGTGTGAACATTGTACGCTATTTTCATTTGGCAGATGTGTTAAATTAATGCATCTGACAATGGCACCATTGTCAGAAAAATGACAACATTGTAAGATCTGACCATCGTCTGTACAAAGCTTTAGTTTTTATTGAAATTGTTAAAATTGGCCGTTGATAAATTTCACATTACATATGTGTTTTATATTTATTTTTGTATAAAAATATACAGTCGTATTCATAAAAAATTTGGCATTAAGTTAGAACACAGTTTATTCATAATACACCAAATCTGGGTAACAATTTCTAAACTCTTGTTAACGAGTTGCCAAGCCTTTGACAACTTTTAAAAAATATCCGTTTAATGTTAAACAATTTTGTTTTTTTTTTTTGAAATTTCTTTTAATTTTAAAAACTACAAACTTTTATATGTGGAGGAAAAAAGAAAAAAAATTACAAAACCAGCAAAGATTAATGCAAAACATGTTGCATTTTTGAGCAATATAATGTGACCACATTAAAATTCAGAGTTGATTTATTAAAAGTTAGCAGATGGAGAAAAGTTTGTTATGAATTAACTCCGTGCTAACAAGCTGCTAAGCTAAATCGGCATTCTAGTACAGCTCGTGTACGTAGTTTAGCCGTGTTAGTCCGGGTTCATACTATGAAGTTTTCTTTCAGAAAGTTTGAGTTTATGGGTGATAGGGGAGAGAAAAATAGTCTGTTCTCTTCCGCTCTCACCTATAAAGTCAGACTTTCTGAAAGAAAACGTTCATAGTGTAAACCCAGACTTAGGAAATTTTCGTGATTTACTTTCGTCTTAACATTGAATGTTGTAAACAAAACAAATCAGCTGTTTAATTGTGCTTTCGAAAACCAGAAATGCATATCAAAAATTATAAAATCGGGTGATTGAGGAAAAGAACAAAATTACCCAATTGAATCGTGGTTTAAAATCACCGCGATTCCAAAACAGGCCAGGCCTGTTTGTGCAGAATACAAAGAAATGTATAAAAATTTATAATATTTCAGTTATTTATCATTTAATCAAATTATTGATTTATATTAATTTTGTTTAATAAAGATCTTTAATTAATCGCTTATTCGCACATCTCTAAAAAAAAAAAAAATAAATGGACATTTTTGACTTATTGTTGATTGATTATAATAATTATATGTAATTGATATAATAATTATTGCATTCCACAAAAATTGTGACGCTTTCCTTTTGATCCAAGTTTCGTTTCATTCTCGTTAAATCTGTATCGCTCAAGATTTTTAAATTTGCCAACCACGTGAAATTCGAAAACACCATAGGCATTATATTTCTTTTAATTCTTTGCGAAAAATTTTGTAATTCTTCAGAAAATTTAAGCTTTATGTGAATTTTCAATATTTGGGGTATATTAAGTACCACGAATATCAGTTACTTTGGCATGGCATACCCTTGAAGTATTGAATCTCATTATTATTTTTAAAAAACGAATTAATATTTTAGAATATAATGAGTAGTAAATAACAATAAAATACCAAAAATTCTATATACCAAAATTATATTTATATGGAAATTATTTGTTCTAAGCATCTACGGTAAGAGCTTATGCCTGTTATACCTATCCCTCGAATACTGATTACTTAGCTTAATTATTTTAACTTTTCTTTAAAGTATATATGTACGTGTATTATTTTGAACAAAAATTTCATTGATTTTGAATTTTTTCTAATCTCTCTTTTTTTTTTTACATTTACTGGAACTGATAGCGTGAAAAATTTTTCACATGAGAATCACGATTGATTTTTTCCCTTCAAGGGAAAGAAAATTTCATGGGAACAAAAATGCCACTTGTTATTTACGATAAGGGTGAATAGTTCACATCACTGCTTTTGAAGAGAAATTTAAAAAACTTCCTAGAAATTTCAAAAATATTCGTTACATTTTCCACAATAAAAAACTTAACTCATAGTACACATAATTATTGAAAATCGTATTACATATTTAGGACTGTCGCAGAAATCAATTCCGATTGAAAGTGATTACGTTTTATGTGAAGCAAAATACAAAATCACTTCCACTCGGATCGGAATTGATTTCTGTGACAGGCCTGATAATGCATGTATCTCATTTTTTTTTTTTAATAAAAGGTAATTTTCTTAAACTTATTATAAATTTAGGAAACAAATTATTACATTTGGAATCTTACAAATCAATGAAAAACATATCCAGCCTTATTTCGGTTGTAATTGTCGTAAACGACCACTGTAGTAGTAGTAGTTTAAAAAAAGCACAGGTTGTGTGTTACTTTAATCTATTATAAAAAAGACAGTCTTTTAAGACAACGACAACGTAATAAGTGTGATCAATTTGTGTTGTAAAATATTTTCTAAGACTTGACAATTATTTAAAAGAAGATGTAAAATCTTCACGTTTTTTCTATGTGGTATAAAGTACACATACGTTTTTGTGTGGCTACTTTTTTTTAAGAATATTTCTTTTTTTTATTTCAAATATAATAAAACCATGCAAAAGCATTTTTTATAAAGTAACGTGTAGAAACATGCAAAAAAAAAAAATTAAATAAAATAACCAAAACAAAAAAGAATTGTATTTGTAAATAAAAAAATAATGAGCATGTATAATGAAACAATATTTAATTTAAAGCTATGTTCACATTATGTGTATTTGTCATGTGGAATGTCACTTTTCTACCCACATGCGATTTCATGTGTACGTCAAAATTTGAGTTTTACATAAGGTTTATAATTTACATGTTCACATGTTGGTATGTAACGAACATTTGACATAACCTATCAAAAATAAAAAAATAAACATTTTTAATAATTAATTTGTGTATTTTTTATGTTTTATTATTTATTTACTATTATAATATATATGTATTAAAATTTCAATTAATTTTTGCCGCCGCAAACAATTTTGTTAATAAAAAACCAGCTGAAGTCAGATGCTTTGTCACTTAAAAATAGAACTTGTTCTAAATCAAAAATGTCATGTGTACTGTACACAGAGAAATAAATAACACATTATATTGTTTGATGGGGTTCAGACGATATGTAAAAATTTAACATGTGAAAAATTGACAATACACATGACAAATACACATAATGTGAACATAGCTTACGTATGTATAAGCATGGATTTCTATTCGAAGTTTTTTTTTTAGAAATATAAAAACAATGGCTAAATTAAACAAAACAACATTAACAGTTTTTAAACGAAATAAAATAATAATAATAAAAAAAACTCATTTATGCAGCAAGAAATAAATATCAAAACTATTCAATTACGCAGGCAAAACGACAAATAATAGTTTTTAAAACTTTAAAAAAATCTATTCGTTAAAATATCATTCTATGGAGTAAAATTTCGTTTAAACCCCATTTATTCTTTTTGGATTATCGGTTCAAAGCATATACCCAATTAAAAGTAAGATTTGTCTAATTGTGTACAGACAAATTTTCAAAAAGGATTGATTCTTTCAACCTGTTATTTACAAAAGTTTTTAATTTTTTTAAGTTTATTTCCGAACGAAGATTTCCTTCGCTTAACATACATTTAAAACAAAAACAAATTCTAAAATATTGCAAACGTAGTCTTCGTTTGAAAACGATGAACAGGCAGTTATTTTTTGTCCATAATATTGATTTGCGTAGTTTTCGATCCACTAGGATTATTAATATGAAATTGTGTAGTTCATTCATAAAACTTTAAAAAGGATTTACAATTTATTAATCCCAAAGTTTGGCTATAACTACTAATCTCAGGAACAGATATAACTCGTTTGGAGTTTTCTCACTAGAATATAACATATATTATGGAGTCTTAGATGAATTTTGCACTGAAATTCGAACATTGTTCGTGTTTTTCGTCCAATACGGCTAGCAACGCTTAAAAAGTGGACGTCCAGAATTCGTTTTGTTTAGTTAAGAACAGTCGCGTTATCATTTTCAAATGTTAATGCCATGTATTGATCTTTCAAATAAAAAAAAAACAAATTAATTTTTTGCAACGAGAGAGAAAAAAACGTTTTTCCAGTAATTAGGAGAATAATTTTAGTTTTACTCTTTCGTCTCAAGTTTCTGCAAAAAAAGTAAATGAACACCCATTTATTTGTTATTTCAATTCAGCACAAAGTATCCCGATGTTAAGAGAAAATAATTGGTCCAAAGATAAGTTTTATCTAGTACGCATTAATTATTTTTTAATAACTATGATTTTGTCACACCTTCGTAAAACAATAGCATATTCGACATAGATTTCTCGCAAAAGATGAACGAAAAATTATAAATTTTCAAATATATTTTGTTATTTTGTGATTTAAAAAACAATGACAATCACCTAATAAATAAGATTTTGCAGGACAAACACTTTTTGAGCATAATTCAGTTGAAATTGAAGTTATATATAGGGTTTTGTAATGGATATCTTTCAAATATGTATATATTTTTTTATTGTTTATTTATATGTTTTTAATTTTGTGTTGTATACACTGTGATTGGTTAATAAAAATTGGTATGCATTTTGCAAAATTATTACATATTTTTGAAAAGTACTACTCTCGTTGCTTCTAGAAACTGCTAAAATATTCAATATGTTTATTAAAGATGTTAAATTCTTGATTATGAATCTGTTTGTTTGCTTGTTTTTTAAATAATTTCGGAGTTTAAATTTTAATTCAATGATGATATATGTTAGGCTGGCTCAACTGTTTTATTAAGTAGTTTTTTTTTGTAAAATTTGTTTTTATATTATTCCAAAGTAGGTATCACACAGGAGCATTAAAATAGTGCACGCAAGAGAGAGAGAGGGAGCATTTTTTTGTCAAGTAAGAAAAGAAACAAAAATACGTTCATTATTAGATTTTTCGAATCACTCTTTTAAGGTAACGATTATGATTTTGAGTTTTGTTGGGTAAACTATTAAGTGATGTCAAATTTTTTCTATATGGCTATTATTTGTGAATTAAAATATAATACAAAGAAATTTTAGGATTTTAACGCATTGTTGTATATTGTATTTACATATAATAAAGTCCAGATCAATTTTTTTGTTCACTGCCTAATGAGAAACAAAAAAAAAAAAAAAAAAAATAAAAATAATAAACGAAAAACTTAACAAAATGATAATCTAATGAAATTAGTTTTATTTAAAATAAAATATGTATTGAAATAAGAAGTGAAGAGTGGCTGAATTAGTGTTGAAAAAAGGGTGCACAACTTTTATTTTACTCTTTTTTAATAAAAAAAAAAAAAAAAAATTATTTATTGAAATACCGTTGTTAACATCTACTGAATCAACTGAAATGCAAAATTATATTAGTTTAAAACCATACTTGCTTTGTATTTTTTGCTCTATTTGCATTAACTAATCTTTCGTTTATTTTTATAAAAAGAATTAGTATATGTTTTTATTTAAAAAATAAAAGATATCTTACTTTCGGATACGGGACATTGTTGCACTACAAAGCAACATGCGTTTAGATAGGAAGCCATACTGTCGGTTTGTCCCTTTAGAAGAAAATATTATTGCAAATTGCTGCAGTTAGTAATGATTGGAATTATTCCTCAATAAAATTAAGCGCTTGACTAAATACTAGTAGAATAAGATCTAAGTATTTATATTAGGCAATTTTTAATTATTTTTTTTACAAATTTGCAACAAGAGTTGGAAAAAAAGTAAAAACTACAAACACAAAAAAGTTTTTTAAGTCTTTTTTTTCATTTTTATTTTAAACAGCAACTAAGTGCTCTAAAGTTGGTTTTAGACGACATTTATTTTGCAGTAGCTTTGTCAGATGTAAAATCCATGTTATTGCACACGTCTGTCGAAATTGAAAGATACAGAAGGGATATAATTTTTGCTTTTACACGTTCGTTTTTGGTTTTATCAGACATACCTTAATCGTTCACAACAGCAAATTATTATACTGATTTTAAATTCTTTTCAGATTTAATTGTATTAATATTAATGTTGTTTTTTTAAATAAAATGTGTAAATAAATAGATTTTAATGTATAACGTGACTTGCAAAACAGCTGATGTCAGATGCAAGTACACTGTTAAATACATGTCGTCTAAAACTAGCTTTAAAAGTTTAATAAATGATTAAGAAAATCGTAGCTTAGAGCTTAATTTCTCGTTGCAAGTTGCCGCTAGGATGAAATGGGCAGACCTAAGAAATTCCATATTGTTTGGAGAAGAGACACCGCAAGACTAAACCTATTAGAAGAGCGTTAAACAGCAATTCGTGTGGCATTGGCTAGATTTAGATAAAAAAAAACTACTTGATTCGATTTTATTATTCATTGTTACCATTTTTTTTTTTTAACGAAGATTTAATAAAAAAAAGTTTTGTTTACCAAATTTGCATGTGCAGACTTTTCAATTCTGTTCTGTTGAATGTCTGTATGTATTTAAACGACTAAAAATTGTATTTATATTAATATTTGTATAATTAAAGAAATATAAACAAAATAAACTATCAAGAAAAATGTAACAAATTATATGTTAAGATCGATTACAAAGTGATAAAACGGGGGCACAGGGGCAACGAAAACAAAGGGATTGAATATCTGCTCAAACGAATGGGTGGTGGTGGGGTTAGTTAATGTTTAGTGATGGTGGAGGTTTTAGAAATCGATATTATGTTAAGAACAACCAGCAAACATTTGAACGATTAGAAAAACGGTTATTGTGTTATGTGGGCGTATGTATGTTGTATGTATGTAACGCAAGTGCCAAGATGTTTTTTGTATTGTTTGACTGGTTGGTTGTTTCGTATGTTATTTAATAATTTGACTTTTACAACTGTTATTCTTTTTTGTCTTGTTGGAATATGAATAACATTCTACATGCTTTGTTTATTGTTTTTGTATTTTTTTTTATTTTATAGGTATTAACTGATGTTTTCGGTTGAGGCATGGGGAGGGTGGTTGGTTGGTAAAGAACAATTATTAATTAAAAGAAACACTCTAAATTATAGGAGAAATACGTACCTTGTTGGAATGCACGACCGCCGTGGGAGCTGTGTACGCTCGGTGGCCCCTGACCATAGAGGCCTTCATATGCTTGCTCTGGACCAAGCATATCCTGTGTGTATATATCGAGGTTTGATTTTTTTGTTTATATATGTAAACATTTAACATTGGGATGATTTTCAAAATGATTCGGTTTCGAAATTCAATTCGATATTAAAAATTGTATGTTGTTGTTTAAATGGTAACAGAAAAATGTCACATTGTAAATTGTAAGGTTGATAGGTTGATTTTTTTTCGGGATAAAAACGGGAAATTTTCAATACGAGGGGGCCACCAAAACACATTTTTTATGTCAACAATTAAAAAAATTTAGCCAAATTTGAAGAATTTTTGTTACAGGTGCATGGGTATTATCAATTTTACGTGATTGTAAGGTGATTGAGTAGTTTAAGTTTGGTGTTGGTAATAGTAGTAGTAGGAGTGTTGGTGGTTGTGATAATTTGCAACAAAAAAAAAAAAATAAAAAGTAAAAAAAAAAATAAATAAAAAACAAATATTAATATAAAAAATAAAAAAAAGATAATTTAAAAATACAACATTTAAAGCTAAAAAACAAAAATTTTATTTTGTAAAACACTAGCAATTTTGCTCACTAATAAAAAATATTGAATATGAAAACAATTTTTTTTTTTTTTTTGATGTTTCTCTAATTTAAACTACGTTTTTACAAAAATAAACTTTTTAAAAAACATAAGAAATCACATAAATTTAATTTTTTAAATAAATAAAATGCAAAATATAGGTTGATTTTATATAAGAAATATTCAAATATTCATAAACTATTCTTACAACAAATCAGAAAAAAATAATCTTTGTCTTATTTATATATACAATACTCTATTGATAATTTGATTTTGTTATTTCTCTTTTTATTTTTACAAGTGTTTTTGTTTTATTAATTTGAAATATTATTGGTATTGCAGTTATTATTTAGAAAAGCTATCATTAAACATAACGAACCTGTAAATCTGGACCCATGCCTAGATCGGCATTGCCCCATATATTGTTGTCTTCACGTAATAGTGAATTGGTAAGCTCAATAGAAAGACGTTTTTTGTAATCTTGTGGCTTGTCCTCACTCATACGGAACAGGACCGCAGCAGCATAAGTTGCTACACCTTCATTGCGAGAATGTAATAAATCAGTTAAGGGACCAGTGGCTCCTTCCTGTTCAATTATTTCGGCCCCTTCTTTATCAGCGGCCAATTCACAAAGAACACCAGCAGCGACACGCTAAATTTTACACAAAATTAAAATTCCATTTATTAAAAAAAAAAAACCAATTACAACCCACCTGTATGTTTTCTATTTCGTTAAATAGCAGACGTACAAATATCGGTATTACCGATTGTTGCCGTATTAAAGCCCGATTATGAGACTCTCGAGCTAAGATATGTAAAGCACCTACTGTGCCCTCGACAATCTCCTCCATGCGAACGCCATCTGCGTAAGCCGAAGGCTGCTGTGACCCGGTAGTAGCCACTGAAGAACGTTGCTAAAGAATTTATTTATACAAAAAAATTACCTTAATGACATCCAAGTATTGAATAATAAAGCCAGAACTATAACTTACACGTTCGGTATCCTGGAAAGCACGCATTAATAGACGTACTAAATGATGAATGGCTCCATGCTCACGCAATGGTGCTGCATTAGCTGGACACAAGGCCAAATTGCGTACCAATCCAATAGCGGCCTTAATTAATGGCCAACGAGATGGAGGATGTAAAAGTTTGACAATTACCGAGAGACCATAATTTAAACGTACTGCATTTTGAGCCATTTCTGAATCTGCATGACGTGTGGTCAAATGACGTAGAGCACATACTGCCGGCTCAGTAATCTCTTCACGATCGCCAGCATTTATTATCGTACGTACCAAAGCATCAACACCACCGACTTGACAAACCGTAGCCTTATTGCGTTGATTGTTACAAGTCAAATTCGAGAGTATTCCAGCAGCACAAGTAACAACATTGACATCTGTAGAAGCCAATACTTGAACTAAGGACTGTAAAAGTGCCTCCATGCCATCAACTTTAGTGGCGGCATCGGATAAATTACGCAAAGTCCACAAACAATTCTGAACCAAACGTGGCGATGGATTGCCCAAGTGCATGGCCAAGGCCTGCATACCGCCTGCATCTACAATTGCTGGCTTATTGCTAGAACATACTGAAAGGACTTTTAAAACACGTGAAGTGGTCCACAACAACTTCTCGTAATCGTAGGAACGCATAATGCGTACTAACTCATTGGGGCCACCAGAAGCCAAAATAATTAGTTTACTCTCTTGATTGCCATAAGCAAGAATCTGTAAACAATCTGTAACGATGGCCAAAAACTTGACGTTATTACGCTGCAATAAGGTAACCATTTTTTGGAGACCACCAGCCAATCGAACTGCCATTTTAGAACCATCCTGATGCAATAGCAAATTGTGTAAGGTGGTGATGGCATAGAATAAAACACTCTCAACCGGAGAAGACAATAGTTTCACCAAAGCTGGTATACCACCGCTCTTGAATATAGCCAAGAGACCTTGTCGATGATGTGACAAATTATGAAGAGTGCCAACAGCAGCTTTAGTACTCTCCAAATCGTTACTATTCGAAATGGCGCGCACGAGAGCTGCCACCATTTGTGGACTATTCATAATAGCATGGCGCGAAGCTTCTTTTTTCGACAACTGGTGTACCATCATGGCGGCTTGGGAAACAACAACTTGATCTTCATCATTGAGCAATTTTATTAATTCTGGTATTGCGCGTGTTGCCAACTCAGCGTCGTCTTGATAATTTATTAAATTGACAACGGCATGCTTTAACATTTGTGATGGTTCGGCCAAACGTTGTACAGCTGTTGGTTGTTGTGGATCAAACTGTGTAGAAGGTATCTCAATACCCTCTTCCAATGTTTCTGGAAACATGGCGGCGCGAACACGTTGTGAACGTGTCTGGCTTAACTGGCTATTCATATCATCCACCTGATCTTGGGTGAAATTTTGTGGAAAACCAGTGTCTAAGTCAAACATAAGCGGATCACCATCCATTTCCTCATCTTCTTTGCCCGAAAGCGAAGGTGCCTGTGTGACGGCGCCCGAATGAATACCAGAATCTACTAAATACGAATTTTGCTGCCACATAAGGGTTTGCTCCTTGGAGGAAACCATCGGCGGCAAATCCGGTGGATTGTATTGATTGTTATGAGACACTAAAAATAAAGAAAAAAAAAAAAAAACTTATATTAAACTCTTTATCTAAACATTAAAAATATTTATAAATTTTCTTGTTGCTTTATACAGAAATGCATATTGCGTTATAAAATTTTCAATGCCACAAGATATGCCAAAAAATGGTTTTGAAAATTAATTGGTTTTAAAAAAAAGATCTTTCTTGTTGGAAATTTGGATAAGTAAAGTTTTGCTTCCGTTCGGCCGAAATAAGCCAATTTGTCCGAACTTCGGCATCTGGTCAAACACTTCTGATAACTCATGTATATAACTTATAACGATTATTTCATATTTACAAAATTCCTTACGTATGGAATTAGACTTTTATCGTGATTTCTATAAATTGCCACACATACGCCCACATCTAAAAACGGAATATGTTCAAAAATATGTGCAATGAAAATAAATGCAAAAGGTAACAAGATGTAATTTAGTTTTAAGGTATTTAATCCGTTAGAAATCTAAAAAAAAAATAGTTTCATATTCAACAAGAAAGAGAGTATAGTCGGTCATGTCCGACTATATGATACCCTACACCACAGTATTTAAAAACACATTTTAGAGAGAGCACCCTATTCGGGACCCATGGAAAATCATGCTTATGTGTCCATGTAAATATGGATATATTTGCCGAAAGTTTGTGAGAGGAAGATATTGCCCCCTACCTCCCTTTGTGGTCCTATTTTAAAAAAACTGCATAGCTTTTGTGTCCATATAAATATGTTTCTATCTATGTTTAAAATTTCATTAAAATCTGTTAGATAGTTTCGGGGAGGCTGAAATTGCCCCTTATCTGCCCTCGTGGTCCTATTTTTAAAAAACTGCGTAGCTAACGTATCCACATAAATATGGATCTATCTATGTTTTAAATTTCATTAAAATCGGTTTAATAGTTTTTGAGAGGCAGAAATTGCCCCCTATCTCCGCTCGTGGTCCTATTTTTTTAATAATGCATATCTTATGTATCGATATAAATATGGATCTATTTATGTTTTGAATTTCATTAAAATCGGTTTGATAGTTTCTGAGAGGCAGAAATTGCCCCCTATCTCGCTCCTACGATTAGGCCCATTTTCAATAGGTTTGATCCTTGTGCCTATGTGCCAAATTTTATCAAATTATCTCCAAAATTGTGACCGGTACTTTGGGCACAAGGTTACATGGACAACCAGCCAGCCGGACGGACGGACATCGTTAGATCGACTCAGGACCCATATTTTAATGTGTTACACACATCAGCACAAATGCATAATACCCTCTGCACTATTGTGGTGTAAGTATAAAAAGTAGAATGTTCTAAGAAATTTATTTTAATCGATTAATTGACATAAATTGTTCGAGTTATTCGTAATTTGAAATGGGATATTTAAATTATTCGATCAAATAATGGCGATAATGTCTTCATTTAAACGAGTGGATACTCCTTATTCAGCGCAGCTTTTTGTTGTTTACTTTATTTTTGTTTTATAAAATGTAAAACTTTGAATTAATTATTATGTATGTAAAATTGACAAGTCATCCCCAAGCAATATTCTAATAGGGATTTACATTAAATGTGATTAAAAATAAAAAAAAGTCTGAGATGAGATTATTCAAGAAGACAAAAAAATATTTTAAACAAACAAAAAAAAAAAAAAAACAAATGCATTAAGGTTATTGAAAACCAAGCCAAATAATAAAAAAAAAAACTTAACAATATTAGAACTCAAAACGATAGAAGAAATTAAATATAAAATATCAATGAAAATATTGTCTGCAACTGATACTTCTGTTCAAACATATACATATGTAAAGGGTGTTCGAGTTCGATGTATCATCGGTCAATGGATATCGCTACAGGATAGTGCTGGGATACTATCGATAGTACTATCAATATTATCGATATTCTTAAAATATCGATATTAATATTATTTAAAAAACAGTTATGAAGACATGTAACAGCAGCTATACACCAGAGAATGACAACAAGTACCCATAAGAATAATATACAGAGGTATTTACCCACGCTTTTCGTTATTGTGTATGCACATATTTATAACGCAAAAAGTATGGTTATTACTTATACTTATGCACGGCAATATCTTCACGCAACCATATTCAGTAAACAAAAATACATGAATGTTATGCAGATATTATTCAATAACCATGAATGTGTTTTGGGTATCTGCCATACATTTAAAATATGCATGTTAAAAAAAATACCTTCAGTATTTTTGGCACTTCTGTGTAAAACTGAAAAAATTTTTTTTTAGCAAAATTGTGCTTTGATCACTTGGCAGGTATGGGACTATGTAAATATTTTTTATGATACATAAAATAAATTTGTCATCAGCATTGCCTATGTAAAACTACACATAAGCTCTATATTTTTATAAAAAATAGGACCACGAGGGGTGGAAAGGGGCAATTTCTGCTCTCCGAAGCTATCTAACAGATTTTATTGAAATTTAAAACATTGATAGATTCATATTTATATGGACACATAAGCTTTGTATTTTTTAGAAAATAGGACTAGGAGGGAAGCTCGGGGGTAATTTCTGCCTCTGCAAAACCATCCAACAGATTTTAATTAAATTTAAAACATAGAAAGGGGCCTACTTATATGGACACATAAGCTATATAGTTTTTTTAAAAATAGAACTAGGAGGGAGATATGGGGTATTTTCTGCCTCCCCAAAACTTTCTTAAAAATTTTAATGAAATTAAAAATATAGATACACAGTAGCTATGTATTTTTTTTTTTTTTTTTTTCAAAACTAAGACCACGAGGAGCAAATTACATGTACGTTTTGGATCGAATATTAAAAAAATTTTGTTAAACAGCAATTTTGACACACATGCAGAATAACATGTGACCTAAAAGGTTGACAAGTCAGATGTAAAAAACATGTCGCAAACGCTATACATGTAAATAAATGTATTGAGTGGTTGTTTCACTCTTTCTTATTAGCACAACATACAAATCCATACTAACAAGCATACATAAAAATCCATGTATGCCTTCTCGTGCCACTTATCTATGCTTTGCGGGTGTGACAGCGACAAGTGCATGTGTATGGTAACTGCGTTTATATTTTAACAACTACAGTTTGTAAAATAAATTATGGTAAAATTAAAAAATAAATAATCTTATTGGCTTTACGAAACTGTCATAAAAGCATACATGTAGAAGATTTTATTTGAGTTTTCTTTGATTCAATTCTTGCTTTAATTTGCAAAACATTATAGCAGTTCACACTGAATTAAATTATTTTTTTAATTGATTTACCTAAAATGAGGAAATTTTTAATACATATTGTTTTAAAAAAATTTTTAAAGTCAAAGTTTTAAATCAGTTTAAAAAATTAAGTATGAAAATTTAATATGTTTTAAATTTATTTCCAGCCAAAACCATTTATTGTGATTAAATGTTAATAAAAATATTTGCGCTTAGTTTTTTCTAACAAATTTTTTTCTAACAAATAAATTAACTTTAGTTATAAGAAGAATATTGATAACTTTGTTTTTTTTTTAATTACTTTCATTTTTTATTTTGCAATAAATGTTGTTTAGTTTTAAGAATAATAAATGAATGTATTACTATCTTCACTACACATTATTAAAAACATGATTGAATTAAAATTTAATTTACAAAAATAAAAATAGCCGTTTTTATAAGTATTTTTTCCCTGGTCCATATAATATAATCCATATAAATATGGATCTAGCTTATGTGTCTATATAAATATGGATCTATCTATGTTTTAAATTTCATAAAGATCTGTTAGATAGTTTCCTCGGTAAAAGTACCCTTTTCCGACGCATGTATTGGTTTGTAAATAGGTTGAGTAGTTCTCGAGTTATAAAACAGCTTAGTCAAATCTTAAAATGCTTTAAAATAATATTTTTCTGAATAAAAACACACAAAAACTTTTGCCTAGTTTCTAAATTTGTAAAATTGCATTTGCCATCTCTGCTCTCTCTCGCGCTCTGTATATTTACGTTATACTTACGGTAATACACATACGTATATGGGTATTGCAGATAGCTAACAGAAATTTTATTTATATCTGCATGTACATTCAAAAAGAAGAATGAATATGCAAATACACATTGGCAGCGTATACCTATACATATTCAACTTTAGCTTGTTATAGGTATTGGTATGTGTGTGTATGGTTTTGATCTTTACTCATGCATGTCCATACATGTTTTTTCACTAATATTGAAAGAGTACTTAAAATGATACTTTTGTCATTCTCTGCTATACACACACAGTTTTTTGCCGCCAGTTTTTACTTGCTATTATTAATTCGCGCTGAATTACAGCAATGAATACAAACAACAAGAATGGCAGGTGGTACGGATTGCTTAGCTATGCTTTTACTGCTAATTAAAGGCCTTTGTGTCGAAATTTGTATATGTTTACATAGGGAATAAAATGTCAAATATTTTTGTAATGTTTAAAAAAAAATGCAAATGCAATTGCAATTGCGAGCATAGGACAAAACAAAGAACGATCATAGTCCCTGCTACTTCGGTTTCTTCAGAAAGGTGCTTATCAGCAGCACAATATTTCAAGATCTGTCGTCTAAAATAACGTGCGAACATACATACATACGTCTCATACGTTCAATAAAGTAATAAAAACAAAGAACTGTTGGCGTAATGAAAAACTAGTTAAAGTTTTCCTGCTCAAGTACAAACATTCAGTCAATAGTAATATCGATAGTGAAATCTGAACTATCGATAAATATCGATAGTATCCCAGCATTAATACAGGGATATAGACGTAGAGAATATGTGGTTTAAACAGAATGGTGCCACTTACCACACAGCAAGAGAAACAATTGATCTTTTGAAATAAAAGTTCGAAAATGGCATTGTTTCTCGTAGAGGAGGAGCGAATTGCGCACTAAGATCGTGCAATTTTACACCTTTAGACTTTTTCGTAGGGTTTTGGAAATCGAAAGTGTACAGCAATAATTCCACAACAGTATAAGAGCTCAAAAACAACATTATCGAGCAGATATCAACTATTGACAACAGTTTATTGGAAAACATGATTGAAAATTTTGGTAAAAGATTAGTAGCCTAATGAGCCAGTAGTAATAGTAATGAGCCAGAACCGGAACTATTTGTAATTAACTGAAATAAAAATATTTTAAATGTCACTCTATTAAATTAAAATGATACCTTAATTTTAAGACACCCCTTACATACAGTGTTGCTAGAACTTTTAGAGGAAAAATCAGCAAAAAACCAAAATTTTCATCAAAAAATCTGCAAAATCTGCGTCAAGGTGTTAAAAATCTTCAATAAACCTTCAAAACACATTTAATACATTTTGTATGTAGTTACCGAATTCAAAATTCGATTTTAAGAACATGGCTAATAATTTATGGATATTTTTACATTAAAAATATCTATCCAAATTTTATTACTCAGGCTGAGTAAGAATTAGTCACATCTTTGTTATTTTAAACAACAAATTAAATGTTTGCTTGACATGTTATTTAAATTATCAAGGATCTTATTGAAAATTTACAAGAGATCAAATATTGCAACTTTTAAAGATATTTATACATAAGTGCATATGAATATATACGTACATATACGTACTATTTCGTGTTAAATCAGATGACATAAGTTCGGCGATATTAATGTGACAAGACAATGTTTTAATTTTTAAGTAATCTTTAGTGAATAAAATTTCTACTTATGAATCTATTTCCAAACGGTTCTTCCATGAATGGTTAATAAATTATATTTATTTATTATTGCAAGAAGTGGAAATAATACAAACATGACAATGTAAAGAAGTTTCCACCAAGCTTAAAAATCTGCAATGTTAAACCAAAAATCTGCAAATCTGCATTTTGACCATTTTGGGGATAAAATCTTCAAAATTCAGATAAATCTGCACTTCTGGCATCGTTGCCTACATATACAAAATCGACTACATACAGTCAGATACTAAAGTTTAAATACACACTTAAAATTTGGAGTTTTAGGAAAACTAAAGTTTTTCTGAAAATTTTTGGAATGCAGCTTTGTTTCCCTTCGTTGATGATATAAAATTAAAAAAAATATTGTCTTAATTGAATACATAACGGTAATTTTTAAAAAAAAAACAAAAAAATAATGAGGACAAAAGTTTAAATACACATTGAAGTTTTTCGAATTAATTACCATTTCTTCCTTTTATGTTACCGTTATTATTACTTTTTTTGATGTCAAATTTATTGTTCATCGTCCAATTGTTGCTGTTAGTTATTTTTTTGATGCATAATTGTAAAATTTAACGGGTAAAGGAAATGAGATAGATTTCGGCGTAAGATCTTTCATAATTAAACATTTTTAAGAGGGAAAATCCTATCGAGAAATAGGAAAATTGTTGCATTAACTATTTTCCAGCGTTCAGAACATCGTTACAAATTATAAACAAAAAGCTTCAATTGAAAATATGGTTAGAAGCGGCCAACAAAAAACAATTTCTAATTGAGATCCTAGCCGTAACCCACGATAAGTGAAGAAAATTCACAGAGTAAGCGCAACCAAAATAGCTGATGATATCGCTAATTTTTTGAATAAACATGCTCATCCAAAAACAGTTCAAAAAGCATAACTCATAAGTGAGAAAAGTAGAAGGCTTAAGATGGAGTTTGCCAATAAGTATAAAAACAAAGACGTGGAATTTAGGCAAACTATTATTTTTACATATGAATGTAAATTTAATTTGTTTGGCAGAGATAGGCGATCAAAAGTTTAGTGAAAACCTATTACTGGCCACAAAAAAAAAAAAAAAAATAGCAAACTCCATCCTAAACCTTCTTCTTTTCTCGCTTATGAGTTGTTTTTGCAACAATTTTCCTATTTCTCGATAGGATTTTCCCTCTTAAAAATGTTAAATTATGAAAGATCTTACGCCGAAATCTATCTCATTTCCTTAACCCATAGTCTGCGTTAAATTTTACAAAAATGCATCAAAAAAATAACTAACAGCAACAATTGGACGATGAACAATAAATTTGAGATCAAAAAAAAAGTAATAATAACGGGAACATAAAAGGAAGAAATGATAATTAATTCGATAAACTTCAATATGTATTTAAACTTTTGTCCTCGTTTTTTTTTTTTTTTTTTAAATTACCGTTATGTATTCAATTAAGTCAATATTTTTTTTCTTAATTTTATATCATCAACGAAGGGAAACAAAACTGCATACCACAAATTTTCGGAAAAACTTTAGTTTCTGACTGTATGTACATATATACATTAGCGTGGCCGTTAGTTGTATGAAGAATTTTTCATTTCTTATATTCTCCCCCCAAATCGGTTCAGTTTTATGTAATTTGTTTGCATATGACTATCTTTTAAAAACAACATGTTACAAGAATATGATATACATATGGCAATATGTTAGCTCTTCTAGTCACCAACATTAGCCTGGAAGAAAGTTTTTTGCTAAAATTAATATTTTAGAAAATAATTAAGAAAATAACAACAAAATACCAAAAATTATTTGTACCAAAATTTTATATTAATATGGAAATTATTAGTTCTTAGCATGTGAGGTAAGAGCTTATGTCTGTTTAATTATTTCATATATATAATACATACTACGTATGGTTTAAAATGGTTGACATACAGAAAGTAGTTTATTTGATAGAGATAACCAAAGAGAACGGAAAGAATTGCGCAGTTTGTGAGACTTGACGGAGTTTTGTTTTCATACAGAGCAATATACCTCACTTAATGCTTAAAAATTCAACCTCCAATAGTGTAATTTAAAATATGAGAGAAATGTCCGACCGAATTTTACGTGAAAAAATTTATATTATCGGATATTGTTCAAATGCACCTTTAGGTGCATTCTAGATGAATTTTTTAGCATTTTTGAGGCTAATGTTGTTGACTAGAAGAGCTAAAATATTGCTAAAATATAACATATTCTTGTAAAATGTTTTTTTTTAAAGATAGTCATATGCAAACAAATAACATTTCAATAACTGAGCTTTCAGGCCAACTTTGAGGGGCGGACCCCCCAAAACACAACTTATCGCTATGAAATACATATTATAAGGAGAAGTGAAAAAGTACAGGGTGGTTAAATTTTAACGGCCGATGTGGAATGTGAACCACACCTAAACGTCAAGTTCTTTTCTGCATTTGAAATTTCTCAATTTCAGACTAATGACCATGGAAAGATACGCAATCGAGCAACACGTTAAAGTTATTCAGGCTTATTATGAAAACGGATGATCATTTTTCGAAGAAAATAGTGATGAGGCACATTTTCACCTCAGTGGATTCGTCAATAAGCAGAATTGCCGCATTTGAGCGAATGATAATCCAAGAGTGATTGTCGAAAAACCAATGCACCCACAAAGAGTGATTGTTTGGTGCGGTTTTTGGGCTGGCGGCATCATCGGAAAAAATGAGGCCGGTCAGGCAGTTACTGTGAATGGTGTTCGCTATAGTGAGATGATAACGAACTTTTTATGGCCCGAATTGGAAGATATGGATGTGGGCGATATGTGGTTTCAACAGGACGGTGCCACTTGCCACACAACTAAAGAAACAATGGCTCGTTTGCGCGACAGATTCAATGGCCGTGTTATCTCACGTGGTGGCGATGTCAATTGACCGCCAAGATCATGTGATTTGACACCGTTGGCTTCTCTCTTTGGGATTTTTTGAAAGAAAATGTGTACGTCGATAAGCCAGCAACAATTCAAGAGCTAAAGGAGAAGATAATTCGGCACATTAACGGCATAGAACCTGAACTATGCCTCAGCGTCATCGAAAATTTAGACCATCGGATGGAGGTGTGCCGCCGAGGTCGCGGCGGCCATTTGGCCGATATTTTGTTCCTTACATAATTGAACCATACCAATATTATCATAACAAAAAGAAATGACAATAATTCCCGAAATAATTTGTGTTTTATTCAAAATCAACATCGGCCCTTAAAATTTAAGCACCCTTTATTTACAAATCACTGAATTATATGTATTTGAAAAAAATAATGCAAAATGATTGAAGTATATTGCTAAAGGCCAAGTAATGTAAAGAGACTGAACAGATAGATATCTTATTACAACCACAAAATAAGTCAACACTTATGTATTGTTTTCCATGTGCTACCACCAGCCAAAATGAACATTCAACAACAACAGCAGCAAATGGTGAATGACAATGAAAGAAACATAGTAATTTAAAAAAAAAAAAACTTAATGAATGGTAGAATAGAATCGCAAGGATTTAAAATTACACAAAGCAAAATATAAAGCAACACACAGTGGGAGATTTAAAAAAAAAAGAAAAATATTAATTCTACATTAAGTAAACGTTAAGTGAGATTGGAATAAAATTTCATACAGCTAAGATAAGACTAAAAACTTGTATTCGAATTTAAGTTTTGAATTTGAGGCCTATATGCATATCAGGCGGGCCGCCATAGGTTCCCAAAGTAGGCCAGCGCAGCTATTAAAAAAATTAAAAACCATCCAGAATTCTTAATTTTAGCCTGATTTAAAAAATACCAGTGGCATCTTAAACTAAATATGATTCCATATTAAAGAGGTTTAAACGACCCATATTCTCAGAAAATTTTTCACAAATTTTATTTAAATTTGTTTGAAAAAAAAAAAATTTATGACAACGCTTAAATATATTTATTTTGTTTTAGAGTCTAAACACAATGTTTGCGGTGTGGTGCGATTTCTCGTTGCGGGAGAGAAAAATAAACATAATACAACGGAAGACGGCGACGGAAATAGTTGTCATTTTTTGTTTAAATTTTTATTAATTTATTTGTGCATACATTTTTATCATGTTGTTTGTTTTCAATAATGTTGTGCATTCGTAAAACTGCTCTGAACGGGGAAGCAGCTCGCGCTCGTTGTCATTAATTTTAAGGACAATCAGGTCGTTCTTGTTTGTCTGTCTTTCGTGATTTTGATTGATGTGTGGCGTCGTATAACTGTAATTTGTTACGATTTTTCGGGTCTCAACATTAACTACATGCTTTCGTTTTAACCTTACTTTTTACTTGTGGAGACAATGTGGAAATAAGTGGCCAACGATTTTTGACTTAAATCGATAGATATTGGTGGAAGACCATTTAAAACTCGTTAACTACTGGTAGAGATCCAGTCAAAACTCTTAAAAGGAAAAAACTAGCTACTGGTGGAAGACCATTCAAAATTTAATTGGAGAGAATCCGTGGAGTGGTCTTCAGGATTTCCATCTTCCTATACGACGGTATAGGTCGTTCTGTGCAATCCTTGGAGCACCTCCTCTTTATAGGAAGCAACTGTATGTGAAGGAATAGCATACAAATCTTTTAGTCCTGGTATATAAACCTAAGGTTTTTCCATTGCAAGCATATGGTTTTTAACATATCTTGCACCCAAATAAAAAAAACAAAAAAAAAACATAAAACAATTTGTGAACATGCCCAATTATTCAAAAACTATGACAACATCAGAATAAGAACGAGTATCAAAAATTGAGAGACAAGGCGAATTAAATTCGCCTTGTTAAGAGACAAAGAAAGTCCGCAATGAAAATAAAATAGATTTTAATTTTATGCCGTGTTCCGCACTGCGGATTTTAACTTCAAAATCGTATGAAAAACCGCACCGCAAATTATCGTTACATTGTGTTTAGACTCTCACCCTAAGTCTAGACGTGCAATTTGTTTGGCAATTACTAGCTGCATTCGTTGACCCAAAAATTTGTACAAATTTGTGCTGGATTTTACTGAAATGCGTTCGCGTACACATATATTTGTAAAATTTTCATATTACTCACCTACTGGATTTTACTGGAAAAGTAAACGAACGCACATATTGCCGTAGCAACTATCAAATTCTATTGCCAACACTAGATATAAACGCGTGGACTGCATAAATATGTATCTGAACGCATGTTCAGCAACAAATGTTATAATACATTGGTGAGCAATTATCTTTTAACACAAGCTGTCAAAATCAATTATCAGTTACAAAAAAGGAAAAATATTAAACTTAAAACGTATAAAATTTAAATACAAAATTTACAAGTTAATAATAAAAAAATAATTAAAAATAAATTGATTGCCAAAGAAAATGTAAGTATTTATTTACATACAAATTCATGTTTTGTGTTTAGACATACAGTGTGAAGCATAAATCAAGGTACCTCTTTTGAAATAAAACAATTTTTAAAATTTTTTAAAAAACAAGTAAGAAAGTTTGTGTTATTTATTTCAATTTTGTAAAATTATTCGTATACTACAGTCCAGCAAAATTATGCACTCTTATTCTAAGAAACAACCATAAAATATCCTTAAGTTCCTGGCAACTCCATAATTTTGCACAGCAAAAGTCCTGGTACCCTCTAAAGTGATATATGTTTAAGTATTGGCATATCAATTATTTAAAGTTTTTTTTCTACATTAATAAGGGTACATTTAGAATGTATTCAGAGTTATTTCTTGTTGATACCAGTAGCAATAATTGGATTTTTATTGAAAGAAGTGTTAAATAAAATTACTCTCAAGGAGCTTTCGATTGAGTAGCGCAATATAATTATTAATAATCATAGATTGGGAAAATCATATTCTAAAATTGCTCAAATAACTAATAGAAGTAAGTCAACAATACAAAAGGTAATAAACCGCTTTCAAAAAGAAAAACGAATTGAAAATAAGACCAATTCTGAGCGTCCTCGCAAGCGTAGTATCCGAGAAGAAAGAAAAATAGTGTCTTTAATTAGGAATGGCCCCTTTAAAAGTGCACCAAAGATTGCTGCCGAGTTAAAAGTGTCCAAGGACAAAAGTGTTTCCGCAGATACTGAACGCAGATCAATCAAAAGAGCTGGGTACAACTATCGTACAGCACGCAAAAATCCTTATATTAGCGTATTCTTCGGGTTTCGCTTTTCATTTTGCTTCCTCCATACTAAAGCACGTCCGTCTGAGCCAAAAATGTTGTACTTTGACTCATCCGAGAAAATAACCTTATCCCAAAACTCAGTTGGCATTGTTTTATATTCATTTGCAAAATCAATTCGCTTTTTTCTGTTGACTTCGCTTATATAGGGCTTTTTGCGTGCTGTACGATAGTTGTATCTACGGAAACACTTTTGTCCATGGACTCTTTCAACTCGGCAGCAATCTTTGGGAAACACTTTTGTCCATGGACTCTTTCAACTCGGCAGCAATCTTTGGTGCACTTTTAAAGGGGTCATTCCTATTTAAAGACACTATTTTCCTTTCTTCTCGGATACTACGCTTGCGAGGACGCCCAGATATCGGTTCGTATGTTGTTTTTAGACAGACCCTCGGTTTCGTATCGGTAAGAGGGTGAGCTTAAACCACGTGTTGAAGAGATAAACTATGAACGTCGTAAATTTTTTAGAGAACTTTGACATTGATAAAAAATTTAAGAATTTTATATCGTTTTAAGTTTTTGAGGTGCCCTACTTTAGGAACCTATGGCAATGCCTATAGACCCCAAATACTACACTCAAATACAAGTCCTTAATTGCCAACGGAATTTCATTCCAATTGGACTAACCGTTTGCAAAATGCAGAATTATTTATATATTTAACAAAATTTCCCACTTTTCAACTTTATGCAGATGAAGACCGGCATATTATAAAAAATATGTATATACACAAACATATGTATGTAAAACTAAGTATGTATTTAAATATTGTGTGCAGAAAACATCAAAAAAAGTAACATTACACGTACCATGGGATGGATGGATGATGCACATGTCAGCCCTGTGTCAAGAAAACGGTTTTTGTATCATGGTTTAATATTAACGAACAAGTTTTTTGTTGACGATTTTTGTTGCAAAAAGGAATTAATTTTATTTATTTCATTCACAGTAATAATTGCATGAGTTGTTAAAAATGAAAAAAGCAGTATTAAGTAAAATTAGTTAAATCATACAAAGAAAAAAAAAAATAATTTTTTTCTACGGCCAAAACCTTTTTTGTCAATTCATATTGTAGCACATTTGTAGATACTGCAGACTAAAAAGTAGTTTGTTTAAATTTATTACAGTTTTAATGATAACACAATCAGCCTTGTAGTTGCCGTTGTCGTATACGACTGTGTCGTTTTTGGTAATAGATTAAAGTATTACACAACCTGTGTTCTTTAATCTTCTACAAAAATCGACACAGCCGTTAACGACAACGGCAACCACAATAAAGCTTATATTAAGCTTGAACTTTGAACTTTTTTTAAACTAAATTATTTTCGTTAACGCGAGTTTTCAATGTAAAGAACACAAATTTTTAACTATTAAAACTTTTCTAATAATTTTGAGCAATTAAAAATATCAATTGAATTAGTCTATATGAGGGGTGTGTACTGCCACCAGGATCTTTTATTAAGCCTGGGGCTTGAGACGGCAGGCGTAATAAAGCTGTCAACAATTTTTACTATTATTCTTCTCTTTGTATGCACTTTAAGGTCAAGGTGTGCATGGCCTTAACGGTTGATTAGTTAACCCATTTACGCCCGCTGTGCCAATTTGGGAACACTTCATTATTTCCGGCTTATGACAAAGTTTTTGACATTATTCAATATATGTTTACCTTATTGATAATCTAAAATTTCAGAAATTTCTATAACATCAAAAAAAATTTTTTTTTACATTTTTTTTAAAATGACCGTAGTGGCAATTTGGGTACACCTCTTTAATTCAAAAAAAAAAAAAAAAAAAAAAAAAAAAAATTTTTTTTTTGTTTTTTGTTTATATGTAATGAATTAAATAATAAAATCAACAATATTTTATTTTTTGTCCGGTAGTTTTTGTTTGGGCTTAAATGGGTTAATAAGAAATAGGAAGAGGGAGCTTTTACCCCTTTTGCCCTATTTTACGCACTCTAGCGATATGAAATATACTTTAAGATCTATTCTTATACCTAACAAATACACATACAAAATTTCATAACAATCGGTCAAGCCGTTTCGGAGAAGTTCAATTACAAACACCGTGACTCGATAATTTTTTATTCCCAACCAAAAAATACAAGAGTTTAAGTTTCAAAAAGAGTAGAAAATAATAATATTAAACCCATAAAAAGAAAGGATTGCACCAATAAAATCCAAAAATTAAGACAAACTGTGGAAGAACACTCAAAAGACATGGTGTGCAATTATAAAAAAGATTAATCGTTACTGGGTGGATTCCATGCCAAAACGAATTAAAAATCATAGATTTAAATGAACTTTTAATTTTTCCATTAAATTAAATAAATTGTTAAAGTTTTCGTAAAAAATAATAGCAACGAATTTTGCGAAGGGAAGTTTTCAGAACGCGTCAAAGACCGCGTCTACGATGGAATTTTTTCACCTTCTCTCCTAAAAACTCAAGATTTGAAGAGTCAAACTTGACGTGTGTGAACCGGCACATAGCCCCCTAACTTTGAAGCATTTGGAAACCAACAGTATGGGCTAAATGGGCTAAGCTGAAAAAATACGATATTAGTACATTTTCTTTTAATTTTTTTTTATAATTGGTCATCGCCATCATTCCATAAATCACAGTCTATGTGCTATCATACTTTTTGTATATTGCGCCAAATTAATATTTATGCATAACTATATGCTATACTTGTATAAGAACTTTAATAAGATAATTTTTTTATTATTAGTATAATTATTGATGTCTTTATTAAACATGGATATTAATCTTACAATACATGTATAATTGGCCTTATAGGCTTTCTTTGTATTGATTAAATAAATAAATAAATATTTCGTAACTTGAACAACAAAATACAAAATATGTATTAAATTTCTTCAACGAAATTTTATTTTTAAATTAATTCATGACTCTTAAAGTTTTGGTACGAATTATCAATATATATATTTATAGAAAAACTAGAAAGTTTTTTTTTAATAGATTGTTATCAATTGCATTTTTACAACTATACATCTCGATCCAAAACTTTTCCGTACTTTCTATGATTTTCAATTCAAACATTTTTAAGTTTTTAGGACAGGATTTTACAATTCGATATTGCCAAAAAGAAAAAAAGGCTAAACAGCAATGAGAAAAGGGCTAAACTGGCGATTTTTAGTTTAGGGCTAAAGATTTTTTTCGCGTTTCAGATACCTCAAAAAGGGCTACATATAGCCCAAAAAGAGCTAAGTTTGCATCACTGCTACTGGGATAAACGACGAATTTTTGGACGCGAATATTCGTTGGCCGAAATTCGCCAAACGTGGCGACTTTGTAAAAGATTTATTGCTATTTCATACGCCGGCGAATGACGAACAAATCAGTACCAGGTGACCATGTTTGGGTTTAGTTTTCAAGTACATACATATGTATTTTGTTACTTTTTACTTTAATAATTTAATTTTTATATTATATTAAAGCATTTAAAATAAAAATACGAAGAAGTAAGCCATAAAAATATTTTTAGTTGTATTTTTGTTAGTTTTATTTTTTAAATATTATTTTTTTAATATGGTCACACTTTTTCTCTCTCTCTCTTAACAAAAACAGCAAATACTTTCACAAGGTTAAAAGCTGTTAGTTATTCTTCGTTATTGTGCTTTATTCGACAAATTTACATAGCGAATTTACATCGGCGAAATTCGTCGTTCGTCCCAATTGTCTTCCTAGCAAAAACCATCGTTCTGTAAACGCAAACATAAAATTTTAATATCAAAAATATTCAACAATTCTTTTGTCTTTTAGCATGTTTATGAGAATGCATTAATTTTATTTGAAGTGGCAAATATGTGCATATGTACTTCGTTAATGCTAAAACAGCAATATTTAATTTCTTTTTTGAGTATGTATTATGTTAGGCAACAAAATTAAAAATCACTTCAATAGACTTGCTTGTAGGACAAATTAAACTGTAAGCAAAGGATTTGAATTACAGTGGATTTCAGTAAGAAATGTTAATTTTAAGTTAGTGCAACTTAGAAAAAATAGAAAAATTTTCTAAAAATCAAAATATAATATTTGATAAAACGAGATTTTTTTTGAATCCCAAGAAAAACTTTGATAAGATTTTCAACTTTTATATAATAAAAAGTAATATTATTCAGTATTATCAGTTATAACGTATGCGGAATAAAATATTGACTAACACATTAGCAGTAATAAAAAATTTATATCAGGTATTAAAAAATCAAAGTTAATATGCAATTGCTAAAATACACAACCTTAACTTATTTTACAAAAAGATATCTAGCTACATCGATGGGCTTTTTTCATATTTTGGGGCACCCTACTGATAGCTTCTTGAATCACCTTTGTGTACATTTTCTATACCCTCCTTTTAATTTGAGTGATAAAACAAAACTAAAAAGTTTGAATTGGTGTCCATTCATGAGCTTCCATTGTAAAGAAGCTCCCATCATCCATGATATGATTCATGGCCAGCCTGCAGCAAAAAAAAATTGTAACAAAGCCCGTATTAGATGTTTGATGATAACTGACTCTTTTCTGAGACTGCTGGAACTTATTATCAATTAATTTAACTAATCTCTAGCCAAATAGTTATAGGGATAGTGCCGTTACTTTTTCCATATTTTGTTTTTATATTACATTTTGTTCTATTTTTGCACTGATAGTTTAAAATCAGTCCATATTTCATCCCGCATACGTTAGACATATACATATTTATTTTATAAGAGTAACAAATACAATTACAAATTAGATTCTAACTTAAATAACCGAACAATAGTAACGTAGACCTTCAGCCCGTTTTAGTGAACCAGACCAGTCTCTGGCGGGAATCGAACCCGTAACCCTCGCACTGATAGACTAGCTCACTACCAACTAGGCTACCGGGGCACTCCAACCAACCCAATTATGAATAAAAATTCCCCAGATTTTTTTTCCTTCTCCCATTTTTATAACTTTCACCGAAGGTAAAAGGGCATATAAACACTGTGGTTCTTCAGGATAGAACCAACACATTTTAAAATAAAAAAAAAAAAAACTGTATAAATTGCAAAGAACAAAAAAAGTTTGGTATGCAGAAAAATAATTCGTACTTCCAATGACAATTTAAACACAAAAAATAGTATGACAATGGATTATAACAGTATTTTTTTTTTCTTTTTTTGTAGTCAAGTATAAAATTCTTTATTTATTTTTTTGGTTCGACAGAATAGAACCACTTGCATTTTTAACTCAAATCAGAAGGCGGTTGTGATAAAGCTTTATAAAAATCAAATAAGATAAAAATTTCAGTTCGTGACTGCAGTTTTCTAAATCAAAAAGTTCTTTTAATTCGTCGGAAGTAGTGAAAATTGATGTTTTCCATTCTGAAAGGTATTCATATCGCGAATTTGCTACAAAAATCGGACGAAGTCATATGTTATATAAAAAATCGCGAAACATACGCAATTGATTTCAAAATTAACAATAGCCAAATTTTATTACAGAAAATTTATAATTTAAATAAAAATCAAGTGTTACCACAGGACGAGCAAAAAATTCTTCGAATTGGTTCAAATTCAGTCCTTTCTCTTATATCTGTGGTTTTCATGGGCAACCACGTATGCCCATTTTTTCGATTTTGAGAACTTGATGTCATATTGCCTTATTTTTAACGCTCTTTACATGGTTTTCAAAATTTCTAAAAAAAAGATGGACCAATTCCGGGTTTTTAACGTAATAGCCAAGTTCAAAAAGTTGAATACGTAGCGCATAGTTTGATCTAGAAAGTTTTGTCGGCTCTCCTAAAAAATTTAATTTTAAGACATACGCGGTTGTCCATGAAAACCACAGATGTGCGCTAATAGGGCGAAGATCTTTTTTAAGTCGCGAAAATAAAATAATATTAGCTAAAGTAGATTTCCAATCAATTATTTTGTATGATTGTCCTGTTTGTGGGGTATGTGCAAAATCCCACATTAAAACTTTGCAAATTACTTAAAATGATGCTGAATTTACCCTGCTATTTTTCCACTAATGATCTCCATAACAAAAACAATATAAACATGATTTGCGATAGAATACTCATCATGACGGAACGTTTTAGACTATTATGTGAGCAATCTAATAACCAGGTCTGTGAAGTAGGAGTCGGAGTTGAGGTTTTTGTGCCGGAGTCGGAGTCGTAGTACCCACAAAAACTCGCGACTCCGACTCTAAAGTTTTTCGGCATAAAAAATTTAAAAAAAATTTTCCAAAATAAAAATTATTCGAAATTGACGATGCAATATTTCAAATATCGTATGAAATTTTTAAGAATCATGTTTATGCTATATTTAACCACTTAAAAGCTATTGCATTAAAAAAGTAAGAGTGCTATATTCGGATGTTCGGAATCTTTGACACCCTCTACCGACAGTTAGAATATATGAGAGCTATAAATTATTAAATAATCTTTATAAAACGGACGTCAGTATAAAAATTGGTTCCGGTTCAAACCAATTGTACGACAATCAGAAAGTGTTATGCTTTTTTCCTAGCAATTTGAACTAACTTGAATAATATATGTATCATGATTCGTAACAGTTTATGCCGAACTAAAATGATTTTCAGGAGAGACATTTATATTATCCCATGGCAGCCATGTCATTTATCAAGTTTTCTCTTTTTTTGCAAGTTTTTTGAGATGTAAAAAAGTTTTATATTTAAATAAAGTTTTTTCAAGTTTTTTATAAATACATAATTTAAAATTTGCAGTATATTGGATACAAATATTAAGTGATGTTTTCATGTTATTAAATGGTCTTGTATTTCTCTGTTCTTTATTATTTTAATTGTGTTAACTTCTTCGTAAAGATCCCAATTTTTTTTTAAAGATTCTGAAATATCTTTAGCACTAGATTCATATAAGTTGCCTGAAGTTAATGTAATACATCTTGGAGTTTATTCTTTAAAGTTTTATGTTGCACTTTTTAATGGTCTGTTAAAAAAGTTCGGTTTTTGATAACGATTTTCTTAAACAAGTCAAAGATCTTGCAACTTTTTATGTAATAAGAGGTAACCTATTGAGTATTTCTCAATTATGTGCTATTGTGGCAAATTAAGTCTGTTTGAGTGATATTGAAGAAGTTAATAATGAATAGCTTGAGCTTTAATTTTTAGGAACATAATTAATAGAAAGAGCATTCGCGAGGGCGTATTCAAAATAAAAACATTTTTAGATTTAATTTTTATATATTTTTAAATAAAATGAATTCTATATACTTTTTTTCATTTAATTATTTAACAGAAATATAAAAAGCCTTACAAGTGTTTTTGTTTTTTCTTTTAAAAATATTGGCACTTTTGTAAAAAAAAAAAAAAGTTTTTTTTTCAGAAATAAGAGGTTGTTTTAAAAAAAATTAATTATGGACTGATCATCACGAAATCCTGTATAGTGATTTCCGTTATTAAAAAACTAAATGGAACAAATTTCAATACAGTAGTGATAGATCCAAATTGCACTACAATAGCATTAGTTATTACGTTTTTTAACGAACTAAGCTGTTTTCCGAGGGTAGGCTTTATATGGGGCCTAGGGTAAATTATGGACCGATCTTCACGAAATTTTGCAGTGTCTTATAAAATAGTGACGTACCAAATTTTATTATGATAGCGATATTTATTACGTTTTTATGCGTACTAAACTGTTTTCCGGGAGTAAGCTTTATATGGGGCCTATGATAAATTATGGACCAATCTTTACGAAAGCACATTTAAATATGATAGCAATATTTATTACGGTTTTAGAAGTACATTATGGCACCTTTTACGTTAGTTTTGTAACAAAATTGCTAATTTTTAAGGGTGGTGGTTCTATATTTTAATTGATAACTATGATCCTACTGATCGGATTTTGCCGGATTTCACTCCAAAACTGCTAGAAGCAATTTGACACCAAGATTGAACTTTTGTTTTAAGTTTTTCGAAAGTGAGCGTATTTTAAACAGACAGACATGGCTAAATCGACTTAGAATTACTCAAGAAACCGGCTACTGTAGCCCGTTTCTGTATTTCTCGCATCGTAAAATTTTCCGACTGAAACCAGTGAATCGGGACAGAAACAGTGAAAAATGAAACAAAAAATGGTTTTTCTCACCCAAGTGTTTCTGTATCTTTTTTTTGCGAGAATTATCTGTCATTTAAATAATTTTCCAGCAATTATTGGAAGGATGCGAGAAAAAGTGTTTCTATAACAATATTTTGCGAAAAGTTTTTTTCAAGAACTGTCAAAATAAGTCACATTTGAAATTGGTGGCGAGAAAAACAAAATGTAGATATTTTGAATTTAAAATATGTTTATATACTATTTTTTTTTAATATATAAAAAAATAGAAGGAATATAAATGATAAATGCATAATATATATGATGAAAATAAACAAAAAACAATTGTTATATTATGTTAGTTTAAATTTTTGTTAGCCTTTTCTTGTTTTGGTTTTAATCAGTGCTGCCAGATAAAGTTGTGTCAAAATCGTCAATTTCCTGAGAAAAAAATAAAAAAGATCGTCTTTTTTTTTAAAAAATTGTGCAATTTAAAATCAATTTTAAACAAATTTGTTTCGACTTTTATTAAAAAATAATCAAACAAAAACATAGTTAAAGTTCATGGGTATTTAATAATTATTATTTAATAATTGAAATATAAATCTTTAATTTACCTTGGCACAAAAGTGTACATATAAGATAAGAATATCAAATATCAATCATATTTTGTATATGTATATAAGAAGTATTAAATGTTCAAAATAAGTCAAATAAGTTTCGAGGGAAAGTAATGGACCACTTTTTCTCGAAATTTTGCTTTTGCCGATGCATTTTTTAGGGAAGAAACAAACAATTTCGAGGACAATTTTCACAATAGGGATAAATATAAAAATTTAAGCCGTCTTGTTTCTAAAGATATCTTTTTTTCTAATAAACAAACATATAAAAATATTTACAATTATCTTATTTCGAAGACTAATGCCCGTAATTTCTACAAATAGATATCTAGTGGTGTTCATACCTAACAGTTATTTTTACCTATCCGGTATCACTATTGTGGTAACTTCAACGTTAATTTTGCCTACGTGAATTAACTACCGAAAATCGATGGGGTAAAATACATTACACTTTAACCCGTAGGTTAGAAATACGTTTTAAAATTATGAAAACCATAGATACCTATACACAGCTAGATGCCTATTTGTAGAAATTACGGCCATAAGGGGCTTATAGTGTAAAACGCAACACCAACAATTTCATTAAAAGCAAAAATAAAATCAAAAATATTTTATAAATTTGTTGTTGCTTTCTACAGACATTCATATTATTTTTTTTTTCAATTTTCAACGCCACAAAATAGAAGTGTTTGAAATTTAAAAATTCAAGATGAATTTCTATAGAAAGTAACAACAAAATTATAAAATATTTTTGATTTTGTTTTTGCTTTCGTCACTTTTTTAGAAAAAATCATCAAAACGTCACTTTGTTAATATCGGAACAAAAAATCGTCAAGATGACGATAACTCGTCAAATCTGGCAGCCCTGTTTTTATTATATTTATTTCTTTTGTTGACGTTTCGCTTTTATTTGACACTTAATTACTGGAAGTATTCCAGTATAAACAGAATTTGTTGTGTCTGTTTTCGCATTCAAATACAGAAACACTTTTATCTCATAAATCGAGAAACGATGGAATTTTTTGTTTCACACTTCATGTAAGAAATTTTACGAAGCGAGAAATACAGAAACGAGCTACAGGGGTATTAGATGCATAATAAAAAAATTATAGTACATAACTTTTTTTAAGTATATAATTAAATAAATTAAACAAAACATTATTTTTTTTTTAATGTTTATCACATACATATGAACGCTAAGCGTATTAAATAAAAAAAATTTGAGTTGAATGAATATACATATGTATATGTATGTATGCACCTATTTTATTTAAAATTATTTTACTGCCATATTTCTATAAATACAATTATTTTGCTTAAAATGTATTTTAAACAAAAATGTTTAATCAAATTTTTTCTTCAAACACATTTAAAATTTAAATAAATGGTTTATGAATACTGCTCTTATGTGCTGTTTCCAAATGACAGGCGGTGGACTGAGTGCTTTTCATATAAATTTTACTACATAATCAATCGCCTGTCATTTGGAAACAGCACATAAATGTTTGCGTACGGTAATTTCTTCTCAAAAATGGTCATTTTTAGAAGGCCGTACGGTAATGAAAAAATAAAAGTTAACATCACTGAGTCTCATATACATTTAGCATCAAGATATTAGTAGGAGTCGGAGTCGTGAGTCGGAGTCGGAGTCGCACTTAAAAAATTTCAGCGTTTGGAGTCGGAACTTTTTTCGGACGACCCACAGCCCTGCTAATAACTTTAGTAAGCGCTATATTACTACCTACTTTATAAAATATACTCACGATTGTAAAGAATAATTTATAGCAGAGTCATACTAATTATTAAATATATCAGAGGTTTTTGTTACTAATTTTCCTTTGAAAAATTATTTTTGAAATTAAATTCTAAACATTAAATTAAATATATATTAATTTTTTAGATGAAATGTTATTAAATAACTAAAACTCTGTAAATTGTGTGATAACTATAGCTTAAGGAAATCAAATTTTAAGTAAACAAAAAAAAAAAAAATAAACAGTCCTTTCTTCCTCTAAAATTAAGCTGGTGCAAGTTCATCAACAGTTCTTCGCGCTTTTTTAAGCAGTGAACATTAACAGCTCAGAAAGCTAAAGAAAAAACCTTCATTTAATGCAATCCGACAACAGCAACAGTCAACAATCGGCTAAGCAGTTACCGTGATTGGTGCAATCACGAGATGATAACAGACTTCTTGTGGCCAAAAATTGAGGGTGTGGACCTGGACGATATGTAGTTTCAACAGGATGGTACCACTTACCACAGAAAACGAAACAATGGCCCTTCTGCGCGAAAAATTCAATGGCGTGTTATCTCACGTCGCACAGTACTTTGTTCCATATACAAAAATAAGGTGAAACAATGTTGTTCCAATGTTTCCAAAAAATTACTGTACTGTATTCGTATATAAATAAATTACATGTAGGATGAACCTTTTTTATGTTAAATGCGTTTCGCCGCTGCTAAAGGTACTAGGAAAAAAATCATTAAAAATTTATTTTAACCCATTTTTCGCCAACTCTTGTTTTTGTTGCAATGTTTTTTGTTCTGTCAGTTACTTAAAATCTTATTTCGCTCGCTATTATGTTGTCAATTTACTTGGTGCGGCGAAAAATGGGTTAAAGAAGTACCACAATTTTTAAGTCAGTATTTGGTAAAAAAGGCATTCTTCTTTGATATGAGCCCACACTTTATTTAAAGTATGTATTAGTAATCCTCCGGATGAATCTTAAAAAAGTGTAGCCGTAACTTAAACAAAAAAATAGTCAAACATTTTTTTAACTTCAAGAAAATCTCTACCGTTATTAGACATTATTATATAGCCGTAAAAAAATGCAGGTGGTTTTATTTAAAAAAAAATTGAGTGCATATATGCTCCGTTGCCCTAACTATTGATGTAAAGAAAAAATTTAGCACATTTTGAGTTTAAGTGTAATCTTTTGTGCTTTTTGAGGAACACCAAATTGTACTTGTTTTTTATATTTTTGTATGAAATATTTTAATTATGAAATATTGAAATTGTTTATATCATTAAAAAATCCTTGCTAGAATTTATAAATATGGACCATCGGATCGGATAGAGGTATGCCACCGAAGCCGTTGCGAGCATTTGGCCGATATTTTGTTTCACCCATAATTATCATACAGGGGTGTGCTGGAAATCGCAAACGCAAAACGCAAGAATTTTAAAAGTCGTTTTTTAGTAAGATTTCTGTAATAAAAAAATTGTATGACAAATATTATACAAACATTTCACTATTAAATAGAATTTTATAACAAAAATTATAAAAATTAGATTAAAAGTGTATTAAAAACAGCCTTCAAATTCTTTCGTTTTGCGTTTGCGATTTCCAGCACACCCCCCATAGATCCTTTTATAATAATAAAAAAAAATATTAAGATAATTCTCTGAAAACTTTTTGCATTACTCACAATTAACATCGTGCATTCTGGTTGGACCATCCTTTACAACCCTTTTACGGCGAAGGATATAAAATATGAGCTGTGTATAACCCGATTTCTTAAATAACACAATTAAAAGTTTTACAACTCTTAATTTCAAAAAGAACATAACCGGCCATTTTTTTCTAATAAAAACACTTACAAGTATGCATAAGGATTATTAAATCAAAATTTATTAGTTTTGATTAACGTGACCAACTGTATTAAACATTTTTAAAAACGTTGAAAAATATGCCAAATACTAATAAAATATATACACAATATAATATAGTCATCATAGTTGAAATAAGTGTACTAAATATAGGCGGTTTTCACTCTTTGTGTTAAGTTTAAAACTGTGTTATATTAACTACGATATTGTGAGTGTCTTTTCTTGCTTTTTTTGAGTAGATTTTGTCAAAATCAAATAGTTTTTTTTTGTACGGGAAATCTAGTAAAAAAAACAATTATATTTGGCTCTAAATCTCATATTAACTAGATTTCGGTGTAGTGTAAACAGGCTATACAAAATTTAATATTTATTTGCTCGTATTTTTTCAAATTGAATCGTTTATTTCAAAAACCAGTCAATCGAACAATTTTTTATCTGAGTAAATAAAAGAAAACTTCCTAGCCAGGCGAATTCATACAGGTGACCGCATCATGAGATAGATTTATGCTTGTTATCCTTTTTTTTTTTTTGAAAAATATTAAGGAAATTCACGTCACAACTTGCACCCTTACCATTATTTATGTACAACTAATCGTCTTTGTGGTTGTTGTTATATTTTTGCACTTTTGCTTTTTCGTAAGGGTGCAACTTGTGACGTGAATTACCGTACTATGTATTTTGTTTTTTAAATAGTTAGAGTGAATGTCAAAATTATTTGCTGAAAACATAAAAAAAGGAATTTTTTTTGTTTATAAAATATACACAATTGCTTTAGAAGGAGGTTTATCTTTTCCTGTATTGCATATTTGTTGTGGCTCCATTTATTCCTTACGCATTTTTAATTCCTTGTGTTAATATTTTATATTCACTTTTTTGTTTTATAAAACTTAAATAATTTTTTTTTTTAAGTATTAAGATGTTTATTGAATTTTAAATTTTAATTAATTTTTTCACAAAGTGTAAACAAAGGTCGACATTCAGTATAAACACAAAAAAAAAAAAAATTAACAATAAAAAGATGACTTGAAAATGTCACCTGTATGAATTCGTCTCGCTTCCTAGCAATCTTAAAATTACTTTTACAAAATTGATATTTTTTCCTATGAAAGTTATACATTTCTTAACATAAACATACAACTTTTTATCTGTGTATATTAACATACATACATATATTTACAAAAAAAATATACAGCTCAGTTATGAATAAAAATTGCCCGGGAGTTTTCTCCCTTCTCTCATTTTTACTATGTAAATTCAATTGTAAAAATGGGGAAAGGGAAAAAAAACTCCCGGGGAATTTGTATTCATAATTGGCCTGAGAAAGTTTGCACATGACCCATTTATTACGGGCTTCAAAAGTAAAATAAAAAAATCTTTTTAAAGAGTTTAATATTTTTGTCATAAATATAATTTGTTCTGGAAGACTATTCGTCATCATATACTCGTTTTACAGTGCATTCTATTTCCGTTGTAGGCCATTGAAAAATATGCTCATAAAACTCTTCACACCCAACAAACCAAGTAGGGCTTGTAATTTTTTTTCACATTTATTAGCACTTACAACATGAATGAAAAAATTTGATTAGGGCCTAGCACAAACCAGTTGAGCGCTATTACTTGACTTCCTTCTGCACTGAACAATGATTACTCGGCTTTGCTTTATCATCACATTGGGACATTATTTGATTTTTTTTATATTTATTAAACGATGTACTTACTTATCATTAAAAAATAGTTATCGCCCAAAAACTCAATTTTGGATTTTTTGTTGCTTGACTGGTTTTTGAAATTAACGAATCAATTGACTATTAACTTTGCAAATCATCTTAAGATTTGCAAATTTTTTCTTTAAAAAAATATATGTAGTTGGTCATATGTTCTTAAACAAATTTCAACAATTTTACCACCACTAAATTCAAATTGAAAAAAGAAGTATATCCATGCATGTATTTACAAACTTGAATGATGTTTAAAAAGACGAATGTATATCATCAGCATCGTAAGCATGTTTTTAAGAAAGAATCATACAACAATAATCATTATTTGTGTGCTATTTTTTTTTTTTTTTTTGATGGTGGTGGTTATTTGAATTGGTGGGAGTTTAAGTAATGCCTATATGGCAGTGTGTGTTAAATCTTAACAATAAAAAAGTATATTCTACGTATAATTGAATTTCAAATATTTTTTTTAATTTTAAACAGTGGGCATATGTTTGTCCTAATGTGCAACTTCTATTATGTCTTTAAGTGCACTTCACTTTAGCTTCAATCCCTGCCATTAAAAACTGCCTTTTTGCACATTTTTATTTTTTCCTCTGAATTTTAAGTAGTTCAAACTTTTTTTACTTTTGTTAGCAAAAAGAAATTAGTTTGAAATATGCAATCAAGCGTTACATGTACCAGAAAAAAATATTTTATTGAAAAAGTTGCTTGCTCATACTTGCACAAGTACGTGTACATAATAAAATGGGTTCTATGAATGTTGTAATTTATTACATGATTGAAAAGCTTTGAGAAGTTTTAAATTAAAATTTTTTTTACTTCTAATTATAAAAAAAAGCTTCCAGTTTTTATATAGAGTTTTTAGAGTGTTGAAATATCATTAATTTGTACTTACTTGTACGATTTTGTGCTGGCATATAACTCATTTTGGTGATTTAGGCGTTGTACACCACACCTGTAAAAGAAAAAAAGATATATAAAATTAAAAAAACTATTAAATAAATATTTAAATTGTTAATTTGGAGAAATAAAACAAGGTTTACTTTAATATTATAAGTCTTAAGAACAAAATTTGTCTATATGTTTTCTTTTTTATTGGTTGGGGAACCGAAAAAACTAAACCGGTTTGAGGATTAATTTAATTGAAATAATAAAATAATTTTTTTTTCTCTATTTTATTATGAATATATATTTTTAAAATAATTTTTGTATTATTAAATATTTTATAACTGTATTCAGGCAAACTGCTTTGTAATATATATTTTAATTGGCCAAGAGTTGCTTTTTATATTACATTTAATGAAATAAATAAATAAATAAATATGTACATTAGGGTATAACTAATTTAAAAAAAAAAATTATCATCACTACGTGATAGGCAGTACGAAATTAATGATACAAATTGTGCTTGTTTTGGCAGAAAAACCTTCCGCACGAAATGCAATTTCTGAACACTACTCGCGGAAAACAGTTTAGTACGCCTAAAACCGTAAAAAATAATGCAATCATAACAAATTTTGGCTCGTCACAATTTTATAGGACTATAAATGATACTGTGAAATTTCGTGAAGATCGGTACATAATTTACCCTAGGCCCCATATATGCCCTACTCCCGGAAAACAGTTTAGTCTCCTAAAACCATAATTAATAACAAATCGTCACAGTTTAAGATAATAATAATAAAAAGACATCATACAGATATTACTCCTTAAACATTCGAACTGTCGGTGGAGGGTATCAAAGATTCGGCACAGCCGAATATAGCACTCTAACTTGTTTTTACTACATTAGCGGATTTCCCAAAGAGCAAATGCAAAAATTCATAGTTCCATGGACAATTATGGAACCGCCAAAAGAAAATTTTTTTAATTTTAAAATTCAGATAAGAGTTTACCCTTATCGTGTTTGGCGTATTTAAAATACGCCTACGACTGTTTGGTAATAGATTAAAGGAAATAAGTTCACGTTCTCTTTAATCTATTACCAAACAGTCGTAGGCGTATTTTAAATATGCCAAACACGATAAGGGTGATTATCTAGCAACACCAACACAAGTCGAGCTTTTTCAACAACATATACATACATATTTGCCAAAGTAGTAACTGCCTGTTCATCTATTTGCGAACGAAAACTTCGCTCGCTTGCAGCGTGACCATTTTAGCATTTTTGGAGTTAAATTTAGCATTTTTTTGTTGATTTAGCTGCGAAATTTCCGATTTAGCAGTTAACATTTTTTATTTATTTACGTAATATTAAGCCATTTAGGCCAAAAAACAATATTACAAGTAATAAGTGCTTAAGCTACATATATATGTATATATGTATAATATTCATTAATCAATAATTATAATTCATAGTAAAAATAACAAAATGAAAACTAAAAATAATAAACATACTATCACTTTAGATTAAGGCTCCCCAGCCACATTTCTTTGGCATTTTCCAATTATTTATTAAGCTAGCTAGCATTTTTTTAAATAAAATTTAAAAAATTTTTAAAAATATAATGTATGCAATTTTCGGTATGTATATTAAAATCGTGTAACCATTGCAATAATGTGAACGTATATCTGGCAGAACCTTTCTATTATGTTAAAGCCAAAATAAACCAGACACAAACATGATAAAATTATCAATTTGTACAAATATTTGCTGTTTATTGGGGTGTTTGCTATTTAGATAAACATTTGAAGCATGTTTATAGAAATATTAAAAATTTTTAATAGGCAGAATGTTGGACATTTGTCAAACTTTTTGTGGTGTCTGTCTAAAGACGTTGATGAAGAAGCATTCAATTATTTTCAGTCGTAAACTCAAATTTGTTTTAAGCCGCATTGTTTGCCACAAAACGGCTCGTTGTTTTAACCACTATTTACTCAAAATGATCTTCCTTTGGTTTATATTTCTCCTCCGTTTTAATCAAATAGCGCACTATCGTCTTCTGCATTCATAAAATAGATATTTATATTGTTGGCTATTCTCGAATACGCTCGAATAGACCTTATGTACATATCGGGTGATTTTTTAGCTATTATCTTTTTGGCAACACTGGTTTAAACAACTGACGCACGTTTCGTGTTTTGTTTCACTGTCAAACATCTTCAAGTTGGTCTATAATTTAACCATGAATCGTCTTACAAACGAACAACGCTTGCAAATTATTGAATTGTATTATCAAAATGCGATCCACTTTTTTATCGAAAAATTGTGTTCAGCGACGAAGCTCATTTTTGGCTCAATGGGTACGTTAATAAGCAGAATTGTCGATTTTGGAGTGAAGATCAGCCAGAAGCATTACAAGAGCTACCAATGCATTCAGAAAAAGTCACAGTTTGGTGCGGTTTATGGGCCGGTGGCATCATTGGACCGTACTTCTTCAAAGATGATGCGAATCGTAACGTAACTGTGAGTGGTGAGCGCTACCGTGAGATGATATCAGTGTTGCCAGTGGATTTTTCTAAAAAATACCTACACATGCTGAAAAAAATCCGATTTTTCCCTACATGTTGGAACAATTTCCCCTACAATAATCCCTACGCATTATTGTCATTAAAATAGAAGAAAAAACATATGTAAGTTATAAAAAATAAATTTTATTCGAATTTGTATATTAAAGCTTTGGCAAAAAATAAGTACAAAACTAAAAAAATAATACATATATGGGGGATTTCATGACAAGTGACGCAACTTTTGAAATCGATATCTTCTGATTTGGTAAAAATTTGCACCAAGGTTAGTCCTATTGGATATTTAGTAGTTTAGACACAAATTTTCAACAAGATCGGTGACATTTTGTCCCGAACAAATTAGAACAAATTTTTTTTTAAATTTTAATTTTTTTTTTTTAATTTAAATGTCTTTTCCTTGAAGGTAGTTTTGGTTGCTTAGTGGGCTGCGAAATGGATATGTATATAAAAATTATTTCTAACTCAAGACGATTATAAAACCAATTTTTAGCATAATTTTAGTATATTATGCACTATTTTGAATTTTTTCATATTTGTGCGTAAATGTTTCTAAAACCTAAGCAATAAAACTAATGCTTTCCGACGGTATGTAACATACCTAACAAGCATTTTATCCTATAAGTAGTTTTGAGCTCACCTCTAACTCAGAATCTTTTTGACCGATCTTGTTAAAAATTTGTGTGTAAGCTACTTTCTAATAGGACAGTGCATTAATGATTGGTGCAAATTTCATCCAAATCGGAAGACATCAATTTCAAAAGTTGGGTCACTTGACATTTATTATTTTATTTCCCGTTTTCCCGGGATTTTTCTTGCGGGATCCCGGGAAATAAATTATTCCTCATAATTTCAGAAAATAGCTATTTATACTTTGAAATTTAGTTTTCTATTCTCTAAAATTTAGCATCTGTGGATGGGTTGTGGATTAGATCAATTACAAGAAGTGAGTACATGTATTTAAATCAATGTCTCCTGATGCAATAAATCTACTAAAAGCAGAATGGGCAGTGCAACACTTGATAATTATTACATTAAGTGAAGTGAAAAGTTAATAAAGTACATTAATTCAAAATAAGATGCAGGCAGTAAAGTTTCATTGTCCATGGACAAGTCTTAAAAATAGGAGATACCTAAACATATCGCACCTTTATTGCAACATAGTCATATCTACAAAAACAAACGATATTGGCAAAATGCGATTAAAGTTTTTAAAATGTACCGATTTAAAGATATATTTTGCTATAACTTCGGTTCAGTTTGAGATATAATACGAGAAGGTATGAAAGAAAACTTTGTTAAAGTTACTTAAAATTTTGAGATATGACTATGATGCAATGAAGGAGGTGATAAACACAAATTTTCAATTTCAATCTGTGTTGGTTTATATACCCGTGAAGTGCGGGGAAACCGAAATAAAATAACATTTTGGAAACTCGTGTAAGATACTACAACATACCACTTGAAAAACACATTGTCCTAAAGATTACAAATGGACGTATTGAAATGATAAGGTTTGGAAGAAGCATCAAACTTGACATACATTTGACTGATATACCTACCGTTGTTTATAAAAAAGAAAAAATTGTTTCTGATTGTGAATCCGAAGCTACAACGGTGTACTTTTAACTATTTGTCCAACCTCGGTAAAAAATTAACGAAATTTTTCGGAAACATGATAATTAGTAAATAAAATCAGGAATATACTTTTTGACGACTTACAAAGCGCTTTGAGTGTATCAGAAAGTTATTTCCTATGCCATTAAAAAATGTTATATGTATATTTCTTTAAAGTATTTTATCTATTTTAATAATTAACTTTTTGATTTCATTTCTTGAGTACCTCAATTTTTACTTTGTTTTTATTATTGTTTTGTGAATTATCCAGAGCATAATAATACTGAATAAAAGCATAATAATAGGGAATAAAGGCGTTAGGTAATAATAATTCAAGTTCCTATTTCAATCTTTAGTTAATTTTTTAGTATTGAACCATTTCATTTACTTTCTTTGTAAACAAGTTCCCTTACGTTTTTTTATAAAAGTTTTTTTTTTCATTAATTAATACCAAAATTTACTTTGTATTACTTATATGGAGCGGGATCCCGGGATCCCGGGAAATTTAAAAAAATTTCCCGCTTTCCCGGGAATCGAAAAAGTCCGGGAAAAAAAACTCTAATGACATGTGGTTTCAACAAGACGGCGCCACATGCCACACAGCACGCTTAACAATGGACTTATTGAGAGGCGAGTTCGGTGAACTTTTTATTTCACGTTCGGGACCGGTCAATTGGCCGCCTAGATCGTGCGATTTAACGCCTTTAGACTATTTTTTGTGGGGCTATGTTAAAGCTCATGTCTATACACACATGCCCGCTTCAATTGTCGCATTGGAAGACAACATTGAAGCATTTATTCATGAGACACCGGCCGAAATGTTGGAAAGAGTATGCCAAAATTGGACTAAGCGGATGGACCATTTGAGGCGCAGTCACGGTCAACATTTGCATGAAATAATTTTCAAACATTAAATTAAATGGACCGTACTATCGATTCAAATAAAGATTTCATGCTTTTTTCTGAATTTTATGTGTTTTTTTTTAAAACTTTCCTATAGCTCTTAAAAAATCACTCAAAACACTGAGTGCTTTTCATATAAATTTTACTACACAATTACTTGTTATTTAATAAATTTTTGCAAAAATCTTTATTATTTTTTTTTTTTTTTTGATGTGCAACTTTTTTTAAAAATACTAAAAAAATCAACACTTTTTGTACTGTTACAACTCTGGAGAAAAAAATCATTTAACGTTATGGTAATATTTTGTGTTTCCCTTGTACAATATCATCACAAGAGTGGAGAGGTATTATGCATTTTTGCTGATATGTGTAATACCTTAAAATATTGGTCCCAAAGTACACCGATCGATTCCGAATCACTTTCTGAGTCAATCTTACGACTGGCTGGCTTGTCCCTGTAACCTTGTGTGCAAAGTACAGGTCGCTTTTTTTAAGATAATTTAATGAAATTTGGTACATAGGTTCTAATTGGCACAAGGGCGAACCGGTCCATAATTTCATAGAGCCCCCATACAAGCTGCTTTTCGGAATAGTGCCTTTGTGCCCACTATCAAACCAAATTTAATGAAATTTAAACCATATTTAGATAGATCCATATTTATATGGACAGATAAGGTATGCAATTTTAAAAAATAGGATCACGAGGGAAGAGGGAAGAGGGAAGGGGTCAATTTCTGCCTATCAGAAACTATCAAACCGATTTTAATTAAATTTAAAACATAGCTAGATCCCTATTTATATAGCCATACACTCTCGAAATCTGTTTTTAAATACTGTGGTACTGGGTGTCATATGGTCGGGCTTGACCGGCTATAGTTTCTTACTTAATTTTTAATTTACTCTATCTTAGCGGTACTGTTACTTTTTATCAACGTATTTAATTATTTGCTTGTTTAAGTTCTTTTCTCTCAGAGTCACTTCATACAATAATACTCTTTCTGTAACGTCTTTTTACCATCATAGTTTTTAACATCTTATTTCTTTTGAAATATAGTTTTTGTATAAAGTAACGCCTGTTAGTTCCCCTTCTCTCTGTTTTTGGTAAAGTAAAGTTTTTTTTTTTTTTTTTGCTTTTTAATATAGTTTAAGCTATTAAGAATTTCTCTGTATATATTGGAATGAAAGTGATTTGCGGGACCAAATATTGTTAATTTCTGCAAATCTTGGGTTTTTACACGAAGTTGTAACAAAATTGGAAACAAAAAATCTTTCATTGGTTTCCCAAGTGAATATAGTTATGGACACCGTAAGAAAAATGTCCGGTGATTCAGGGGATATAGGAGACAAAAAATTAAAATCAGTTTTATTAAAAAATCAAGGATTTTCGGTACTAAAAGATACTAGGGATGTTTTGGGAGGCAAGCGGAATTGTAGGCCAATCGTATAAAACATACGCAATAGCAAATACTCAATTTTAAATATGCTCCCTTAACGACATCTGTAGACGTAGAAAGAACCTTTTCTATGTACAAAAACGTGCTGACTCCAAAAAGACAGAGTTTTCTTTTCGAAAATTTATCACATCAAGTAACTGTAACAACGTATTAAACGAATAAAGTGGAAAATAAACAATACATTTAATTTGATTTTTTTTAATTTTAACGGCTTATTTTCATTTTTTTAAGCCCTTTTTTAAAAGATCTTAAGTGTTTTTAGTGCTTTTTTTGGTTGCCCTAATAATAACCAATTAAAAACACGATTTTGAATTTTTTGTTAGTTACGCCTTTTTGCATTTTAGCTAACGATATATATATATCTTAGATCCCGTGGTTCCAGTATTGTTGACCTTTTTTGTTGTTGTGGTTAATATTTGGTTCGGCTTGAGGTTATTTATTATAAATTAAAAACAATTTCGATTTTAATTTTCAATATTTTTATACCCAATATTTCGAGCCAACTCCATTGCTCATCTTCAGGGGATCTAATCAAAAATATATATGTACTACAGTAGTTTTGACTTAACTGCCTTTTGTTTACGTGCACTTTTGACTTAATTGCACAAAATTGATAATTTTTGGAATTACTCTTTATAATTCCATGCAAATTCCTTTTTTAAGTGCACTTTCTATACCTGCACATTTAAGATAAATGCACAAAATTTTTGGCATTTTAAAATTATTTTCATACAAAAAATTTAAGTTAGCTGCACTTTGACTTAACTGCCCAAAATACATATTTTCTGGAATTATTCTTCAATTTTTTGGGCAGCTTTAAAATATTTTCATACAAAACATCAAAGTTAGCTGCACACATGAAAAAAATATGGTGGCCACTTTTTCACATAAATATCCAATTTAAGCTGTTTATAAAAATATAAATCGCAATTATTTTGTTTTTTTTTTATAAATTATTATGTTCTTTGTGAATTCTCTTTGTTTTTGTTTAAAATTCTTGCGTTTTGCGTTTTAGATTTCCAGAACACCCCTGTACAGCTGGTTTTTCAATACAAAAAGTGTGATAATAGCAAAAAAGATTTAAAATTTTTAGAAGTTTATTATCATTTACAAAACTTTGGACAATGTTATTATAATTTAAAATTAAAAATTTTAAATACTTCAAAAACAACAAAAACAGAACAATAAAAAACAAATTTACTTCGTTTAAAACGCGTCAAAAAAAGTGTACAGTTTTAAAATACTAAGAAAAGTGAAGTGGGTTATACTTTGTTTCATCTCTTTTTGCTTTTAGGACGGCTTGTAGTCTCTTTGGCATCGATTCCACCCATTTTAAAGTTAGCTCAGTAGACATTTTTGGCCACACTTCTTGCAGAATTTTCTTCAGAGGGTGCTTGCTGCTTATGTTTTTTTATAAATTTGTCTGTCCAAATGCTCCCAGATGCTTAGTTAAGTTGATATCGAGCAACTATTGGGCTGATGCAACTGTTTTAGGACGTATTACAAAATCCAACCTTATCACGCTTCACTATAGATACTGTATATTTTCCGTTAAATTTCTTATTTCTACTTTTTATCACGTTTTTCTTTGTCCAACTAGATATCGTCAAATTTGCAGTCTGATCAAATTTGGCAAAGTAGAAATTTAACTTTTTATAACTAACGTAACACTTTTTATATTGGAAAACAAGCTGTACACTTTATTTTGACGCTCACTGTAGCAAATAAATTTTTGATAAAATATAAATTTATGTATTAATAAAATAATTTTTTTATTCTACTTTTAAATCAAACACTTTATTTTAGATGCACAATTGTGTACCTGCACATCAAGGCAGGTAAATGCATTTAAGATAACTGCATTTTTGATTTACCTGCACAAAAAATCGTGCAAAGGAGATTGTGCAGCTAAGTCGAAATTACTGTTTACACAAATTTTATTGTATAGAAAAAACACAAAACATAAAATAACAAATAACAATAAAAAAAAAATATGTACTTGTTTAAATAAAAAACCAATTTAAAAGTTTTACTGTCACTTTGCACTGTAAGGTTTGGATTGCTACTGTTGTTTGGATAGTCATTAATATCTTAACATTAAGTGTGTTAAAAAATCTGAGCTACGTTCTAAGTGTCTCTTTTGTAGTTTAATTTCTTCTCTTTTGGTAAGTTTGTAATGTGCAGCATTTCAAGTGTATATCTTCTGTTATAATTATTCTAATGTAGGTACTAATACTTCTACGATTTCATAATCTGGTAAATGTCCACTCTTAGTTTTTAATAAAATTTATTTAGTTTTTGAAGATTCATAGAAAATAAATTTTTTTTAGATCTCCCCAAAGGTTGGCTATGTGATTTATTTCGTGGGATTGCTATGAAAACTAAAGACATTTTATTTTGTGTTGCTGAAACCACCTACCACCTTTGACGAGTGCCTTTAGTTATTATCCTGTTGGAACTTCCATACAGGACACTTGTTCCTCTGAATAAGTTATAATATATTTTTGTATCCATTGTATTTACAAAAAATATGCATATGAACTACGCTATTCCAAGAAAAATTGCCCCAATACTATCTTATTTCCATATCTTTGTTTATTGTTTTGTTTCAAAATCTAGTGTGGAATTTCTTTAGGGAGCCGTACATTTTTCTCTACATCACTTCCAAATATGAACATATGTACATATATTGATTTTTGTTTGTTATTTCTCCACTTTTTTCATCTTCCGGTCCACTCCATGTCTTATGAACCATATCAATAGTTTTCTTCATCTTCACGGCACATTCTACCTAGAAGCTTTGTCTCTGATAATCTTTGTCAAACACTTCGGGTAGATAAAACTTTCGCTATTTTTCTTGAAATTATTCTAGAGAACATAAAGACTCTCGTTTACCTAATGTTATAATGATCCACGTCTTTCAATGATTTGTTTTGGGTTTTAAAGCATTTGCAACGAAGTTTTCGGAACTTTAAAATGAAGTAATAATGAATTTGCTTCCAAAGCTTATGAATTAAACGTCACTCTTCTTTACTGACCACGATCAATATTTAAATTTTTATAGAAAATTTTACAACTTAATTTTTTTTCAGAATAAAATGATTTTACATACACTTTTATTACAAAAAAATAAACAATCAATATTATAACCGCCAGATAAGAAATGAAACGATATGCGCAAAAACATTTGTTTTTATTTAATAAGGCACTTATAATAAATATAACAAATTAATTTCAATTTAGCACTAAATCTTAAAAAATTACAAATTTAGACAAAAAAAAGTTTACATACTTATATTTTTAATTCTAATAAGGAAATCGTAACTTTTACCAATTTTTGTTTGTTTAAAATATTTTGTTTTAGATTATTTTGAAACAAAACTGCAACTTAAAAATCAAAACATAAAAGTGACAGAAAGGTAGAAAATAAACAAAACAAAATAAATAAACAAGTCATTAGTCATTTCCTAAATATGTATTTCCGTTTAACAGAGAAACAAATACAACAAAACTAAAAAAAAACAACCAACTTCAAACATGAAGAAAAACTAAAGGAAGACAACGGGTAGATAAATATAATCTTAATTGCATATCGTGGCTGTGTGTATACACAAGGCATTTTTGTATATAAAGAAAAAACCAGTATTGAATCGAATACAACCACATAAAAACTTAACAAGACTCCATTTAGTAAAATTAACAAGACATTTTTAAATTCTACTATGTTTAAAAAATTATTTTATTTTTTAATTACCAACTTTATTTTATTTTAAAAACAGTTTTGAGTATTAAAACTCTTGATTATCTTTTGAAATGTGTATTATGTATAAATTAAAATGTTTTTCACGTATTGTTATTATATTAAAAAAATTTTAAACGGTAAAACGCAACCATTACACGAGAAAAGCCGAAACGTAACAGTGAACGTATACAGAAATATAAAACTATATAGAGCTTTTCGCTCTATCAAATTTTTCAGCTGCTGCGCTGCTTGCTTTGTTGTTGAAATCAAATATTTAAACATCAGTAAGTCCCCATCGAGATTAAAAAACATTTGCTGCAAAAATTTTTAAATTCTCTTTTCAAACTGTATTCGTGTTCATACAATAAAACTTTTACTTCACATAATTATTGGTAATGTTTGAATGCCGTAGACAACTATTAGAACGGAAAGAGAGCAAAAGAAACAACTAACCATGGTACATTTTGGGTGTTTTCCCTACAAGAAATGGATGACCGAAACTAAAAAAAAAAAATTTTTACTAACACACTTGCAACAATTTTACATTAGTTGTACCACTCTAACATATATGTTAGAGTAGAACAACTAAAAACACCACAAAAAATGCCAGTTTTTTATAAATTTTTGTCATACGCTTTACTGGCTAATATTTGTTAATTGTTTAAATTTAATACTGCAAAATATTTTATTAATTTTGCAAGCCATGGGACATGCTGGAAAGGAGCCCTTTCCTGTAATTTATGTCGGTAGCAAAGATCCTGAAGCTGCAGAAAAATATGAGGTTGCAGGTAAGTCACAAATAAAGAAAATCCAAAAGATTTGGTTACGTCAAAGTTATAAAAATGCCGATAAAGAAAAACGCGAAGCTGAAGATGCGGAAAAGCGTAAACAAAATTTGGATGAAGCCAAAAAGATTGTCACATTCGAAGATCCCAGTTGGTCAGCTGCCAAGAAAATTCGCATATTTGAAGATGTCGAAAATTGACAGAAACGGTAAAATCTATGGCTGGGTACATCGTTTAAGACGTCAAGGCAAAGGTTTAATTTTTTACAACATTACGGATTTTTACAATGTTTGGTACAATTGTTTGGTACACTAAAACCTGTGCCAGAAGGCAAAGCGGTAAGTTTTGTTTCGTGAACAATATTGCAGAAACTAATTTTTTTGTTTTAGGCACCAGGAGGACATGAATTACATGTAGATTACTGGGAATTAATTAGTTTGGCTCCTGCTGGGGGAACGTATTCTCAATGAAGAGGCTCATCCCGATTTTTAAAAAGGTTGGCTTAAGCAAAAACTTAGTGAAATTTTGAAGTGATGGGACTATTGCAAAAAAGCTTTATACAATTTTAATTAACCTCATAAAACATAGAACAAGAAATTATTATTTATTTATTTAATTTATTTGTAAAACGAACATATACATATTGCTGTTTATTTTAAATATAGACAAAAATATCTATGAGAATTGAATGAGATGAATTGTGTTTTATTTAAGCTAAAAATACGTGAACAGTGACGAATGTATCCATCAGTACTGACTAGTCAGCTGTGTCCGGTATATACATCAGTAGTGACTAGTCAGCTGTGTCCGGTTTCTACATCAGTACTGATTTTCATTGAAACACCATCTTCTGCCCCACACAGGGATAAGACATAATAACCCTTATCGTGGTTGGCGTTTTTAAAATACGCCTGCGACTGTTTCGTAATAGATTAAAGAGAACGTGAACTCATTTCTTTTAATCTATTACCAAACAGTCGTAGGCGTATTTTAAATTCGTCAACCACGATAAGGGTGAATATAACGTAGCGTAAGATTTTTAGCTCGAAAGTCCTCTTCAACACCTAATTTATGCATTTTTCTATGATGACTCAAGAGCCGATATTGAGGATCCTTTTAAAGACAAGACTTTTGGAAATTTTAAGCAATGAGCATTGGCTTTTTCTTTGTCTCTTTTGAAATTTGGCTATAATTGAGAACTCATTGCTAAAATATTCACACTAATAGTGACTGGCGAACTTAAAATACGCCTGCGACTGTTTGGTAATAGATTAAAGGAAATAAGTTCACGTTCTCTTTAATCTATTAGCAAACAGTCACAGGCCAGTGATGCATTTTACCATTTTTTGTTTTGGGCCAAATTGGCGATTTAAAAGGCCCAAAATACCTTTGAAAAGGCCAAACAAGTTTTTTTTAATATATGAGATTATTATGTTTACATTTAAATAAAACCAATAGTAAAACATTGTAATATACAACATGCGTTTTATTTTATTAAGAACAAAAACAAAAATTCAAGTTGTTTAAAAGTATTTTTGTCCATTTTTGCTTCACTTTAATATTACAACTTAATGTTTCACAAATACCATTGCTCAAAAGCAACATGAAATTTATTTTTCCCCTGCAGGAAATGTCACTAGTGAATCTGTACTGATTCACTATTGACACAGTCACCAGTACTAGTGACTTATTGTACCCCGGATAATGTAAATTACAATAGACATTTAACATGTGCGTATCATTAGAAATCTACTACTGACGTTGGTACTATTGACTAGGTAGTTCTTTTGGGAACATACATAGACATTGGAACCAGGGAATAACTAGTACATTTTTGTGAATCTAGTCTACACTTTTAAGACTACGAATTCATAACAATTCTTTTTTATAGTTTTTTTCAACTTTTATAGGAATTTTTACTTGTCAGTTGTTATTGATAAAAAATTTTTCGTATAAAAGGCAAATATATTGGCAAGTGTAGTGTAGTTAAGACATTTTGTTGACAACGTCACCAAAATAGTCGACAAAATTGGTGTCTTGGAGACACTTGCACCCAGGTTTCCTTCAGGGTTTCAGGGGATCAATACAAAATGTAATTTATGTATGTATGTATGAAGCATTTTTATCATTTTACAGCCTTTTTTAATTGTTTGATGTTTACCTACTTAAAATAATTTTAATTTAAAGCAGGACTGATGTGCACATAAAAATAACAGTTCTTTAAAGGGCCAAGTATACTACACAGTTGGTTTGACAACAACGTACAAACAACCGCTTATGTGCAGAGAAGACTAAAATGCTTTTTTTGCTTTTTTGCTTTTTTTTAGCTGTTTTTTATAAATCCTGCTGTTTTTTGCTTCTTTTACAATGGTGTTGCTTTTTTTTGGATTTTTTTGTTTAAACTTCCCATTTTTGTATTAAAAACTTCGTATGTTACTACCAAGGCGAATTCCTCTATAAAAGTGAATTCGCCTTCGTTACTACCTTTTTGCAACTCTGTTTTCATTTTAAAAACAATCAACTGAAATCATAGTAGGCTGTTAAAAATAGAAATAAATAAAAAAGTTTAAAAAATGCCGAAAGAGAAAAGTAATAGAAATTTATTATTAAAAATGGTAAAAACATATGAAGGTGTCTTTAAAATTGAAGAAAATTGGCTCTTTTGCAATATATGCTGCTGCAAAATAAATTGTTCGAAAAAGTCTAATGTGGATCAACATATAAGATGTGGGAAACACCAATTGGCGTCTTCTAAGCAAGAGAACCATCCACAGAAACTAATTACGGAATATCCAGTGACTCCAACTGCCACAACATTTCAAAAGGATCTTTGTAAAGCATTGTTAGAATCCAATATACCAATAAAAAAAGTTAGTTCTCCCAGTTTCAAAAATTTCATTAAGAAATATTCTCAAATGTCGGTTCCGTCTGAAACTTGCATCCGCCAGAAATACATACCAGAATTGTATAGGGAATCTATAGAAAAAATGCTTCAAGCAGCCAAAGACAAATATATGTATATGGATTTCTGTAGATGAAACTACGGACAGCGAACAGAGATATGTTGCAAATTTTATTTTTGGAGTCTTAGAAGAATTGAAAGACAATAAATCTTATTTATTGAACATGCAAGTACTTGAAACGGCAAATGGCGCATCTATTGCAGCATTTTGTAATGATTCGTTACAAATATTGTGGCCAGATGGTAAAGTAGAAAAGAAATCGAGTTTAGATTTGATATTAATTTTCTGTATTTAGGCATAAAATATAACAAAGTGTTACTTGTAGTAACGGATGCAGCTGCATATATGCTAAGTGGAATATCTTCTCTAAAGGCAATGTATCCGAAAATGCTTCATTTAACATGTTTTGCACATGGTATCCATCGATTAGCTGAATTCATTCGAACAAACTTTGAAAATGTCAATAAATTGATTTCCAATGTTAAAAATATTTTCTTAAAGGTAAATATAAATATTAATCAGAGGTGTTCTGGAAATCGAAAACGCAAGAATTTTAAAGTCGTTTTTTTAATATGATTTTTGTAGTAAAAGAATTTTATGACAAATATTTCTCTATTAAACAGAATTCTATAAGAAAATTATATAAAATGGAATAAGAGTGTATTAAAAAGAACTTGAAAGTTCTTGCGTTTTTTTTAATATAAACATACATATCGTTACTTTAATATAGAAAAGCCCTAACTAACATTTTCCTTACTTTACAGGAGAAGGAAAAAACTTTAAAAAAATTGTAGTATTGTAGTTGCGATTCTTTTTAAACGCAGTTTTTTATTAAATTGTTTAGAGAAATTAATAAAAAACTGCGTTTAAAAAAATCGCGACTACAAGACTATAATTTTTATTAAGTTTTTTCCTTCTTCTGTAGAGTAAGGAAAACGTTAGTTAGGGCTTTTCTATATTAAAGTAACGATATGTATGTTAAAAATATATGTTACAAAAACAAAATTTTTACAGGCACCGCGAAGAAAACAACTCTTTCTAAAAATTAATCCTAATGTTGCACTTCCACCGTCTCCATGCCCAACTCGTTGGGGTAATTGGTTAGAAGCGGCAATGTACTACGCTGAACATCTTGAAGAAGTTAAAGCCGTTGTTTTAGAACTTGACAGTCAAGATGCCGACTCAATTGTGCAATCCAAAAAAATATTTGAAAACTCCGAACTAAGTTCTCAACTTGCATTTCTAAAAGACAATTTTGCAAACATTTTGGTTGCTATAAAAAAATTGCAAACTGCGGGTTTATTAATTTCAGAGAGCACTAATGCTTTATCGGCAGTTTTTGACGGACTATGCAAGATCGAGGACCAACAATATAAAAAGAAATTTGAGAAAATATTAAAAAGAAATCCCGGATATCAGCAGTTTTTGGAAATAAAATAAATTTTAGAGTCTGGTACTGTTCCAAAAGATGAATATGTAAAAAGTTTGTCCTCTAATGAAATTCTCAAATTTAAATATGCACCGTCAACCTCCGTTGATGTAGAAAGAAGCTTCTCTTTATACAAAACGCTTTTAACAGATCGACGTAGAAAATTAAAATTTGAAAACATAAAAGCCCACATGATAGTATATTGTAATAATTTTGATGATGTGGAAGAATTAGAATAAAACATTTTTTAGTGCTTTTTTTTTTTTGCTGTTTTATCAATTTTTTTTTGCTTTTTTTATAATTTCTTTTTGCTGTAAAAGTATTGAATATTGCTTTTTTTTGTCTTCTCTGCTTATGTGGTTTATTTGGTCCTGTACAAAAAAAAACAGTTTCGTAAATAAAAGTATTGTTCGAAAAAGTTAGAAAATAACATTTAAAAATGTATTGAACAATTTTTTATCCTTAACTAATCCCGCGAAGCTCTACGCTTGTCTGCGGGAGACCAGAGTCTCTGCGGAAATCGAACCCGCGACCCCGGCACTGATACACTAGCTCACTACCAACTAGTCTTATTTTGACCATGAAACATTCAAAAGTGCCAAAAATGGCCCAATTGTGCCACGTTTTGCATCACTGTGACACAGGCGTATTTAAAATTCGCCACTTACGATAAGGGTGATTATTATTATTATTACCAATTCGTGGATATGTATTGTACACTTTTTACTTTCGCACAACTACATTTAAAACAGTTTTTTAAGGTGGTAGCAAGGCGAATTCATAAAGGTGACATTTTCGAGTCATCTGTTTGTTTTTTATTTTTTTGTGTGTATACTTAATGTCAAGCTTTGTTTACATTTTGTGAAAAAATTAATTCAAATTTAAAATTCAATAAAAATTTAAATACTTGGAAAAAACTTATTTAAATTTTATAAAATAAAAAAAGTGAATTTAAAATATAAACACAAGAAATTAAAAATGCGTAAGGAATAAGTGGAACCCCAATTAATTTGCAATTGAGGAACAAGATTTACTTTCTAAAGCAATTGTGTATATTTTATAAACAAAGAAATTTCCTTTTTTATATTTTCAACAAATATTTTTGACATTCACTCTAACTTTTTACAAAAGCAAAATACATAGTATTTTTCAATAAAAAGGAATAGCTAGCATAACTCTATCTCATGGGTGGTAGCAGTGTTGGGTAAAATACATGGTTTGCGGTATTTAATAGAGTTGTCAATAATTCGCCTTTCAGCTTTGTTCGAATAATTCAAACAATTGTTTTTGTTCGTTCGATCAAACGTTTAAATCTGAAAAATTATTCGATTAATCGATGAAAACAACGAATAAAAAAAATTATTTAAAAAAAAAAATTACATATTTTAAATAATTTACATCCGTCCATTAATTTACAACCATGGAAAATCTTCCATTTTCTTCTTTATTTTTTCTCAAATCAACTATGACTTCTTTTTTTGATGCTTACAACTTTTCATCTTAACACCGTGGGGGTGTGCTGAAAATCGCAAACGCAAAACGCAAGAATTTGGAGGCTTTTAATCTAATTTTTTTAATTTTTGTTATAAAATTCTGTTTAATAGAGAAATGTTTGTATAATATTTGTCATAAAATTCTTTTATTACTAAAATCTTATTAAAAAACGACTTTTAAATTTCTTGCGTTTTGCGTTTGCGATTTCCAGCACACCTCTGCATATCGTTGTATTACTTAACGGAATCGTAAAATCCTAAATTCTTAAATAATCCGATACAACTTTGGATTTCCGAAAGGCTGTCTCTCTTTATGTATTTTTCCATTGAAACAAGTTCGACATTTTTTGATATGAATTTGTTTAAATAACATTTAAGATTGCTATATTCGGCTATGCCGAATCTCATTTACCCTTCGCCATGGTGCGATAAAAACAGAAAGTAAACAAATACAATAGTTTTGATATAAATAAACGTATTTTTGTGCCACGAATGTTGTGTATTGATAACTAATATCCTTGTTCCTAATTTGCAAACTTGGCTTTTTCCGTTCTCCAAATCGCAAGTGCATTCCTATTGGGATGTTGTAAAATGGTGAGTGAATTTTTAAAAAAAATGCTTCGGAAAAGCTGAAAATTGGAAGTATGTACAAGCAAAATAGTTTGCTTGTCAAATAAGTGCAACTTATTTGCATGCTCGTACAGTTCGTACTGCAGAAAATATTGCCGCTGTTCGCGATAGTGTGGTTGAAAAGCCGTCCACCTCAACTCGTCGTCGTGCCCAACAATTCCATCTCTCAAGCTCGTCGTTGATGAACATTATGCATAAAGACTTGCATTTACATGCTTACAAGGTGTAATTGGTTAAAATCGTGCCAAGAAATGCCAACAGTGGATGAAGAATATCATCTTCAGTGATGAGGCACATTTTCACCTCAGTGGATTCATCAATAAGCCGAATTGCCGCATTTGGGCGAATGATAATCCAAGAGTGATTGTCGAAAAACCAACGCACCCACAAAGAGTGACTGTTTGGTGCAGTTTATGGGCTGGCGGCAACAAGTCCGTGCCACTTGCCACACAGCTAACGATACAATGGCTCTTTTGCGCGACAAATTCAATGGCCGTGTTATCTTACGTGGTGACGATGTTATTTGAAAGAAAAGGTGTACGTCGATAAGCCAGCAACAATTCAAGAGCTAAATGATGAGATAATTCGGCACATTAACTGCATAGAACCTCCATTATGCCTCAGCGTCATCGTAAATTTGGACCATCGGATGGAGGTGTCCCATTTTGTTCCATACATAATTGAACCATACCAATATTATCGTAATAAAAATAAATTACAATAATTTCTTAAATAATTTGTGTTTTATTCAAAATCAACATCGGCCCTTAAAATTTAACCACTCTTTACTAGAGAGATTGAATTAAATACTAGAGAAATTGAATTAAGATCTAAACAGTGTGTATATATGACCAATGTTTATTTAAACATAAAATGTGTAAATTTTGAGTTGACTCACTTTAGAGGAACCAGTGCGATATAAACATATGTATGTACATTTCACATATTAAAATTGTGTTCTTGATTAAAATTATATAAAACGAAATTTTGAATTTTAGCACATATTAAAATTGTGTTCTTGATTAAAATTATAGAAAACTATAATTCTAATTCTTCGACCTTTTTTATTAAATATTATTCTTAATAAATTAAGAATAATAATTATAAAAACGAAATTTTGAATTTTAGCAATATTTTTAATAATAAATTAATTCAAGGTTTCAATACCGTTTAAATTGAATATCGGTATTGATAACGATACCGAAATTAGTTTTTTGCATAAAATACGGGTATACGTATACCGTTTCCCTTAATACCGGTACAATCGTTTCGGTATTAAAAAATAATATCATTTTTGAAATATCAAAAGTTTCAACACTTGTTTTAATGAAAAATATGTTTGTCAACCTTACGCTCTATGACTGCAACACTTTTTTTTTTTGTTTAATTTATTAATAGGGGTATTCACGTCACAAGTTGCACCCTTGCGAAAAAGCAAAAGTGAAAAAATATAACAACAACCACACAGACAATTAGTTGTGACTAAATAATTGTCTTTGTGGTTGTTGTTATGTTTTTGCACTTTTGATTTTTTGCAAGGGTGCAACTTGTGACGTGAATACCCTTATTATGTTTTTCATTTCAATATTTGTATTGCCCCAGTGCCATATGCTAAAATCATAGAATGTGACATAAGTTTTACTACAATATTTATAGGAAATTTTTAGGGGTGGTGTTTGACAGTTTGAAATACAAAAGTTCAAGCAAGGCGAATTCATTTGTCAGGTGTCGTTGAAAGCACAGCTGTGATACTTTTTTTTTTTAATTAGGGAGAGAAATGTCAAAAGTTCCTCGTGATTTGACATATGGATTAACGAAAGCAAAATACATTGTTGTTTTTGGTGTTGTTAATTGTTGTAGTATCGACACGGCCGTTTACATGAATTCGCCTTGAGTTCAAGTATAAAAACTTTCGGTCATCTTTCTAAAGGGCTAAATACACTTATTAAAATACTCATCAAGCATTGTGGTAGTACTAGTAAAAATGTGTTTATATGTTTTTGATGCTGGATGAAAAATCAAAAAATTTAGATATGATGGTTAACCTTTTCGCGGACACCATAATAAAATACATACACATATAGTATGCATATGTATATAAATATATTTTTCTTCTTTTTGTGTAGTTTATTTAATTGTTATACCAAAAAGTTGCTATACCGGTATACTGATACCGAAATAATTAAAATACCGATACCGAAATAAAAAAAGATTAATAGATACCGAAATTCGTTTCGGTATCCAACCTTGAACTAAATACATTTCAAAATATTGCAATTTTGTCAGTGTAAGGAGATAGTATTTCAAAGGATTATGACAACAGATCTTGTTCGGTGGCGGTTGTTTCTTTGCTAAGTTGCGATTAAGTTAGCTTTAAAAACGAACGTTTGCGTGTCATTGAAGTCGGAAAGATGAATATTTATTCCCTTGCCAATTTTGTATTTGTTAGGATAAATTACTTTCTGTATTTCCATTCTGCTAATAAATAGATTTAAATATCGCTTACACACTAGTCTGATTAAATTTAAGTATAGTTCCACAGGAATGCCTTGGTTTAATTCACTTGTTGTTTCTATATTATGTTGATTTTCACAAAGGTAACTTTCAGTGTATGGTTCGGTACGATACGTCAAAGACTGTTTGGTCACTGTCTATATAAAATGCAAAAGGGCCTATCATAATTTTTAAAAAATTTTCAGGAGCGGTAACTAATTAAAAAGCAAGCTATTGTGATTACAAAAACAGTTTTTTCAGAATAGTATTATTAATTCATAGTTTGTTAATGATATAAGCCAGAAAAAATTGTTGTTATAATCACAACAGTTGCCTTTTATTAGGTTTTTTATCTCTTCTGAAAATTTTTTTAACATTATGATTGGCCGGCCCTTTTGCATTTTATACGACAATATGAAATATTTTTTCAAATTTCAGTACGATTTAACCGTGGCAAGAGTAATAATGCTTATTATGTGGCACAATATATTAGTGCAATAAACAAAAGCCTGGGGCCTGATTCTGGCAGTCGTGATCGAGTAATTTCTCGATTCGAAAGCAATTTAAAATTTAATTATTTCAGTCAATACTGAACGAATTGGAATTATTTTTTCAGTGTTGTAAAGCATTAATTTGAGTTTCACAATACTGAAAAAATAATTTTGATTCGTTCAGTATCGACTGAGATAAAATTGTTTTCGAATCGAAAAATTACTCGATCACGACTGCCAGAATTAGGCCCCTGGTAGTTTTTCAGCAGTAAGTCCCAATTTAAAATACATATAGACATTTCTTGTCGGACACATGAACTTTGTACGTGAGAGAGGAAAAAGTAAAGTGTGTCACGCATACAGTGTCGCCCCCTTATTAACAAACTTTGTATATCTGGCAAGAAATACCTATCCACATTGTAAATTATGACTTTGTACAATTAATTCTAAAACTGCATCTTGCTCTTTAAAGACACCCCCATATTCATAAAACAGATTTTTGACTTATAAAAGGTTTATTGAACAAATTTTTATAGGAAATTTGTATAATTTATATACATTCTTGATACAATTTCTTGACAAAATTGCAAAATAAAAGGTCATTAAATGTTAAGGGCCTTAAAAAGGGTCAAATTGACACTTTAGGGTCACAACGGTAACGCTAGCTGCAACGAACTTTCATAAAAATATGCAGTTATTTTTTCCAAAAACTCAATTGGAAAACCATTTTAAGAATTAATTATTCAACTGTAATATTAATTTGAAAACTATTAAATTTACTTGCTTTATTAGCTCTAGTTTTAATATTTATTTGAAAAATATTAAATTTACTTGCTATATAGCATATAAACAAATATATTTAGGTAAACACAACCAATTAATATACAACAAAACAAACATATAGTAAATATACATATATATGTTAACAATTCACCACACCCCTACTAAACACAATTCAAATCAACAAAAGGAAAAATATATATGAATGTGTATGTTGTATGTACATATACAAAAAAAACCTCCTTAACACAAAATTTTCAATCACTTTTTTTTCAAAATTCGAAATTATTTTTAGTAAACTTCAAATACTTACCACTTAGTTAAGTTGAAATAACAGTTTTATAAAAAAGTTTATATTTTCGAACCACTTTTTACTTAAAATATATTAAATTTTCGAGACAAACGTAAAGACAACAACGAATCAAGACGAACACAAACGAATGCAATGGAATGGAATAAAACCAAAATGGCTGCTTTGCTATTGATATACATAACAGAGTTGCTTCATTTGTTTAAAAGGGATGCCAGATACTGACACCAATAAGTGCCTATTTAAATGGCCCAATCTGTTTCGCTGAAACTTTTGTCGGTTCTTCTTTAAAGTTGCTTTTGCGTTTACATTGTGCAATTTTTATCGCATCAATTTTTTTATGCGGCCGAACTTAAATACATTTTTTTCAAATGAAGGATTGAATCAGCGAACAAAACGAATTGAAGAGTACACTGGCTTGTATGCCCCTTTAAATTCCTCTCTACCCACTCGACCATAAAGTAATACCATGTTCACACTTGGGTTTTTAAACGCGTTTAAGCACCTTGAACGCGATTAAGCTCTAATCACATTAAAATCGAGATTATTAACCATACATTGAAGTGATTTGTTAATCACATACCTCAAACTGAGTATAATGTAGTATCGGCCACATTAAAAGTAGGTGTTACAATATTTTGGCAGGAATCAAAATCCTTTTGCATTTTATTGCACAACGAAAAGAAGTGCAGAATACTGTGAAATTATATAGAAAGAAAAAAATCTTATCATGTAAAAGCAAAATGTATTGAGTAGTATACAAAATTTGACAAGCGTTCGGTAAATGCTTGCAGCCGTATTTATAAAAACTTATTTAGGATTAATTAACCACATTTAAGGAAAAATTGCTAAAGTTGTATTCATAAGAGAAAAATAGTCTATTAAACCTTTAATAAACCAGCCTCTCTTTGTAATATCTCCACATTTTCTCAGCTTGGTTATGTAGTCTCTCTGCACGGTGGGATGCGAGAGACTACATACACCAAACTTAGAAAATGTGGAGATTTTACAAAAAGAGAGGCGAAAAATAATAAACGATATACTTTAGAGATGCTTCATATAATAAATATACCAAAGGAGTTGAGAATTAATTATAAAACAGACACGGAAAACTGCGCCCATACCTTTAGACACATAATAAAAAAGAAAATTAAATAGTTAAGTTAGTTCATTATTTAATGTGGAGATAGTACTACGTCTCTTGCAAATATACTTGTAACTCATTGTAAGTGTTTTATTTTCTTTTTTGTTGTAATTATTTATTTTTTTTATTTAAGCACAGTCTCTGTTAATATTTTTCGTACATTGTTGTTTTCTTAAGGCCCAAATACGCTGGTCAAAGTCTTGGCATCAAGCTCGTGTACGTGTGCTTGACATTAGAACATACATTTGCTGGATCAGCTGTCAAGCATTCATTTTGCATTTTATTTTGAAGTGACAACAGCAGGAGCAACCAAATATTAAAATACAGATAAAAAGTGTTTAATTGTTGCTTTTTAATAAATTAAAACAAAAATTGAAGAAAAGAAGAAGAAAATTATTAATTAAAAAGTTTTCCATAATTCCATCATTTTTTTTCCTCCAAAGCATTTTTTTTCATCCGACATTTTAGCGACTGTTTGGTTTGAAATCACGTTTAAAGTGTGTGGGTGCTTGAAGAGTAACGCCCAAGGCGAATTCATGTAAACGGTGGAGTCGATACTACAACAAGTAACAACACCAAAAACACAACAATGTATTTTTTTGTTGCTTTCGTTGATCCATATGTCAAAATCACAAGGAAATTCTGACATTTCTCTCTCTAATTAAGAAAAAAAAGTAGCACAGCTGTGTTTTCAACGCAACCTGAAAAATGAATTCGCCTTGGTAACGCCAATACATTCATCAAAATCACAAGCATGCTAAATATCTAAATTTTTTGATTTTCTATCAAGCATCGTCGGTGTCACACATACAAACTCATTTTCACTAATACTACCACAATGCTGAATGGGAATTTGTCCAATGTATTTGGGCCTTTATATTGTTACAGCCTTGATAATGATATCCGAAGGATATCGAAATAGTGGAACAAATAATTCAATAAGCAATATACATATTTTTTACAAATAATTGACCTCGAGCTCGAAAAAACTTTTTATTTTAATTAAAAAAAAAGGTCGAAAAAATAAAATGTAATTTATTAAAATAAGAACTTTTTATGAATGTGGCCGTTATTATTTTCAAACGACCAATTTCACCAAGTTCAGTTATAATTAACTATCAGCTACAACTGTCAAATCGTATGGTTAACTGATAGTTAGTTTTAACTGAACTTGGGAAATTGACCGTAAATCATGTATTCTCATCACACCAGTGTTGTATTTTGAAGTAAACATTGGCAGCACTAACAGAATATATTAAAGTTGCCAAGGCCTATCCAATTGGTCTGCTTAGTCCTCTTTTACAATGTGACAGACAGAAGGCAGCAGACGAAGTTTGTAGGCGAGAGAGGAAAAAAGTAAAGTGTGTCACGCATACAGCGTCGCCCCCTTACCAACAAACTTCGTCTGTCTGCCTTCTGTCTGTCACTTTGTAAAAGGGGTATTACCTCTACAACAATAAAACAATAGGCATTTTGTTTGTGTAAAATTCCTCGCCGTTGTTAAAATCGTACTACTCCATAGGAAAAAACAAAAGGAAAAATATGTTTTGTGTGCATGTATGTGTGGCAAAAACCAAAAACGTAAACAAAAATATACATGTATAGAAAAAATGTAAACAACTTTTGACATCGTTGAGGAATAAACCAAATAAACATCTGACTTCTAGCGCAGAGCTATTGGATAGACCTCGGAAGGTGCTTACATTCGTATACAATTACTAAAACATCTCACGAAATTTGTATGTACCAAGAGTTGCACAAGAGACTTGCGCAAGTAACTTGCCGAGTGTGAAAGGGGTATAACTTTAATCGTTCTGATTGCTTTACATACAACAAAATGAATCAGCTGATTTGCAACGTTACTGTTACTCCCGGCTAACTGAGCCTTAGGAGCGAGTTTATGTCATTGAGTTTGAAGCCGACAAGAAAACACTAACAAAGCGAACATTGGTTTTTTGCGATTGCAAAAGAACAGCAGCTATACAAAGTTATAAGTAAGGCATACTTCGGCCGGGTTTTTGGTATCTGGATTAAGTTTAAACTTAGTTTAACGTAGTCTGAAACTCGGACTTTTCCGGCGAAATGTGATTTTTTTTATTTATTTCATTAAAGACCAATATTTGAAGCAAAACTAAGATGTTTCGTCAAAATTTTGTATACAAACTTGATAATGGCGGCACAAATCTATTTTCAGATTAACTGAACCTAGTTTAACTGAGATCTAAAAACCCAGCATTAAAGCAACAAAAAAAGAATTTTTGCAGTTGGGTAATTCCATGCCAAATCGACCAAGAGTGGGACCCGACCCCTTTCGATTTTAATGAAATTTGGTGAGAAGGTTCCTTTTATCCTATAAGGAACATATATAAACAAAAAAAATTAAAAAATTTTTTTTTCAAAAGTTATGTCATATTCAAAATGTCATAATTTCGCCGAATTAGCCGAATGTGTTGAGACTATTTCTTCAATATCTCGAAAACTACTTTACATACGAAGATGATTTAAATGTCATTTTAAAGAGGGCTACAAAGCATTTATTGAAACTTTTTTTTTTTTTTTTTTGAAAAATGTAATATCTGCAAAATATTAAATATTAAAATCGGATTAAGTCAAAAACCTATTTTTTATTTGGCTGATTTTTTATATATAAGACCTCAAACTATTCTTTAAAAATCCTGAAACTTTGATGGAGGTGTTTTTTTTTCTTTTTTAAGATGTTATTTTTTTTTCTTTCGCAATCTTTAAAAAATAATCTTAAAATAAAATATTAATATCGTAAAGCTTCGTACAGACGGTTGTCAGATCTTACAATGTTGTCATTTTTCTGACAATGGTGCCGTTGTCAGATGCATTAATTTTACACATCTGTTAAATGAAAATGAGCTTGCAATGTTCACACAGTTGCAAGACATTTTTAATCAATTTTAATGAAAAAATTGTAAGATCTGACCACCGTCTGTACGAAGCTTAATTTTGAGCAATAAGTACACTGTGCTAGTTGCAAAAAACAGACAAGCTGGGCACCTGGCATTTTAACCTAATTGAGGCACGCTGAATCCGGTGGTGCTAGCCGTTTTTATAGGTTAAATTAATTTTTTTTTTCGTTCATATATGTTCCTTATAGGACAAAAAGAACCTTCTCACCAAATTTCATTAAAATCGAAAGTGGTCGGGTCCCACTCTTGGTCGTTTTGACATGGAATTACCCAGTAAGTACTAAACAAATATTAGATATACATTTGTATATAAGTTGCCGTTATCTAAAACGCTCCACAAAACTCCCTATTTGCATCGTTATCGTTGGTGCCACTAAAGTAGCAATTTGCCACTTTTTCGACTTCTTGGATACTATTTGCTCACTTTTACAAAATGCACCCAAATGTGATACTTTTTGTCATTCTTGCCACTTTTTTTCTTTCTTTAACATATAAGTTACATAAGTAAAACTGTTTTAATATATGTATATGTAAGCAAGTTTATATGCAATCTTTTTTCTTGACATTCGTGGTAAGCTTATGGATATCTTGCGAATAATTACTCTGCAGGAAATGTCACTAGTGAATTTGTACTGATTCACTATTGATACAGTCACCAGTTCCAGTGACTTATTATACCCCAGACAATGTTATTTACTATAGACATTTAACATGTGCGTGTCATTGGAAATCTACTAATGACATTGGTACTACTGAATAGGAAGTTCCTTTGGGGACATATGTAGACATTGGAACCAGATAATCACTAGTACATTTAAGTAAATGTAGTCTACACTTTTGGTACGAATACGAAATTATAACAATCTTTTTTATTATTTCTTCAACTTTTATAGGAATTGTACTTCTCAGTTGTAATTGATAAAATTTTTTTCGTATTAAAGCCAAATATAGTGGCAAATGTAGTGTAGTGTAGACACTTCGTTGACAATGTCACCAAAATAGTCGACATAGCTGGTGACTTGCAGACACTTGCACCCAGGTTTCCTTCAGAGTAAATAGAAATACATACATTCGTATGTACAATGTACATATGTAGGTATATTTAAAAATTTACCGTTTGATTTTTTTCAGTGCATCAATTTACTTCTAGAGAGTAAAGTAAATGATACGCATTATGAACACATACACATTTAAAATTTCGAATCCTGAAGATTTTTGGCGTGAAATAGGAACATTGAAAAATAGATTTGATGAATATATATAATTCAAACTTGTACAACTTGATATCCATATTTTTACATTGCCACACATTAGTGCTTCTGCTGAGCTTTTTTTTCTAAGTTGACAATCGCACCATTGTCAGAAAAATATTTCTGTTGGCAACGCCTGCTTACAATATTGTAAGATCTGACCATCGTCTGTACGAAGCTTTACACAGCGTTTACATTTGACAGTACTGGCAAGACAGTAATAAAATACATATTAGTTGCCAAATACACTACTAACTGTCTTTGTGACGTAGGCGTCCAGACAGTAGTTAAGACAGTTCACTTTTAAAAATATGCCAAACGTAAGTGTTGCAGTTGAAGTCCGGCTAAAACATGTTTTACAGTAGTTTTGACTTAACTGCCTTTTGTTTACGTGCACTTTTGACTTAACTGCACAAAATTGAAAATGTTTAGAATTATTCTTTATAATTCCATACAAATTCCTTTTTTCAGTGCAATTTCTATACCTGCACATTAAGATAAATGCACAAAATTTTTTTCATTTTAAAACTATTTTCATACAAAAAATTTAATTTAGCTGCACTTTGACTTAACTGCCCAAAATACATATTTTCTGGAATTATTCTTTAAAATCCTTGTTTACGTGCCTTTTGTATACATGCATATTTTTCATATTTTTGGGCAGCTTTAAAATATTTTCATATAAAACTTCAAAGTTAGCTGCACACACGAAAAAAATATTGTGGCTACTTTTTCACATAAATATCCAATTTAAGCTGTTAATAAAAATATAAATCGCGAATATTTTGTTTTTTTTTTCATAAATTTTTATGTTCTTTGTGAATTTTCATTGTTTTTGTTAATAGTCCTTTTATATTAAATATACATACATGCATGTTTAAAATGATCTGTTATTTGAAATAAAATTAATAAAATATAAATTTATGTACGTTGTTTTCGGTTAATTGAGCCGTACTTAATGATTATTGCACTAAAAATCATGGAACGAAATCATTCAGTATAACTGTCTATGTAAAAATACGCGTTTAGTTAAGTTCCGTTTAATTGCGTCACCCGCTTAATTATTTCGCAAAATAAGATCGCATTGCGAAAAAAAAGCGCAAAGATTTTGGTTAATTGTCTCCGTCTACTTATTTTTTTTTTTGCTGCACAAACTTAAAAAATTATTTTGCGGCAAGAAAGATTAGACGATGAACGTACCTGATTTTTATTTAAAAGACCCTAACCATTTTTTAACTTAATAAATAAAGAAATGACTTTTATTTTCTATCTACACATGGGTGTTTCGCTTTGTTTTAATTGCGTCGTCGATTCAATAAACCGAGTACTGCTTTATTGAGTTCCCGTTTAATTGCGTTAAAAGTCGTGCATTTTTAGAAACCTTATTAAGCGGGAATAACTGTATTAATAAAAAGATTTTTATTCTACTTTTAAATCAAACACTTTACTTTAGCTGCACTTTTGTGCAGGCAACCACATTTCTGTGGTTTTCATGGGCAACCGCGTATGTCTTTAAATAAAATTTTTCAGTAGAGCCGAAAAAACATTCTAGATCAAACTATGGGCTAGGTATTGTACTTTTTGAACTTTGTTACTACGTTAAAAAATCGGTATTGATCCATCTTTTTTCAAAAATTTTTAGAAACATGTAAAGAGCGTTAAAAATTAGGCAATTTGGCATCAACATCTCAAAATCGGAAAAAATAGACATACGTGGTTGCCCATGAAAACCACAGATTTATGTACCTGCACAGAAATGACTTTTATTTTCTATCTACACATGGGTGTTTCGCTTTGTTTTAATTGCGTCGTCGATTCAATTAACCGAGTACTGCTTAATTGAGTTCCCGTTTAATTGCGTTAAAAGTCGTGCATTTTTTCCCTTTTTACATTTTTGTTTTGATCACTAAATTTGTGTTGATTACGAAGGCCTGTTTTTACACATTGACACTTCACTACCAAAAAACGTTTTCTTTCACTTTCTTCGAAAGCTGCCCTCACAAATGATTTGGACATTTTTCATACGTTTTTCATCTCTGTATGCTCTGTGATTGTGGGCTAATAATACCCTTTGTACACTTGCATTCATTTCGGAGGAACGCGTGCAAGATGTGAAATACGCATTCACACTTGAAACATCTAGAATCTACCATTAATAAAAAATGTCACCATTTCTGAAAAAAAACTTTTATTTATTTTAAATACTTTTTTTCTACAAAAGTGGCAACATTCTAAAAGATAACACCAAAATGTATTTCTCAATCATTTTGTTTAATAATTTAAGCAAAATAATGGCGATTTCTTTTCTGAGAAAAATGTTGCATTAATGTTACATGTAGTTTTAGTTTTAAAAATCGTTAATGAACTACATTAATAATAAAAGTGTAATAGTTGTAAATAAAGGCAGCTAATTCTGTTCGATTGAAGTTGTACAACATGTAACACTTCGAGTGATTATAGGTAACATGAAAAAGTGTTACATGCATATACTGTAACATTTTTTTCTCAGAATAGAAATCGCCATAAGGCTTGCAAAAAAAAAAAAAAAACTTGAGAAATGGTAACGCTGCTTTCAAAGCAACTTCCATTTTGTCAGTGATGCCACAATAATAATATAATTTATTGCCACTTTTCTAGTGATGACACTAAAAGAATCTAAAAATATAAAAGGGAACAAAATGAGATAGTAATGCTATGTTCATACCATAGACTATGAAAATTTAAAAACGCACCCAAAATGGTGCGAAACGCACCAAGTTGACAAGGCCGGTAATGCTATGTTCATACGACGGTATAAACCACTCGTTTCGCTCTCTGAAACTAGTTTGCCAAACATGCTGTTCATACGATTCATTCTTGTTTCATTTTGACACTTTTTTTGTGTTGTTAGTGTGATTTTTTTTAAATAGATAAAAAAGTAAATAAAACTTAATATATTATTTTTCTGTCTGACTTCATATGTAAACGCTTCAGGTAAGATTTAAAGAGAATTCAAAAAATGTTCGGCAAGAAATGTCCCTAGTGTAAATTGGGACTTTCGCAGCCTGTTTCAACATGAAACGACCCGTTTCGCTCACAAAATTTTGTGTGGGGAAACAAGTCGTTTCAATCATGTTTGGGGCGCGAAACAGGAATAAGAGTGCGAAACTCGAATATTGCTGTCCGTGTGAACATGGCATAACATTCTGTAAAGATGTTGAACAATTTTGATTTTTAGCCCTATGTATTTCTTATGGGAAAATTCCAACATCTTCGCAAATTGATGTTAAATGTTGACAAGTGTGAAAAAGCTATAAACCCAAGATATATTTATAGCAGGAAGTCTCGGAAAGCCAGCTGTTTATTTTTTATTTGCTTGTTTTGTGATACGAACTATCAAATGTTGTATAGTAACCAAGTTTTTCGTCTTTATCTTTTGTCTTTTTTGTCTCTTAAATAAACAATTTTAATTTCCTATAACATGGTCCATGTTACAGTACATTGGACCATGCTGTAAGTAGTCTATTTAAGCCACAATGGACCACGTAGTCCAATATTATCTGTAGGGTTACCAACCCCTTTCCTGTTTGAAAGTTCGTATCACATAACAACAATAAAAAGCCCTATTGTTTAATTGTACAATTGTTGTAATCTCGCGGCTACCTGCTATAAATATACCTTGGCTAAACCTATGTATATAAATTAGATGAAATATCATTATGAAAATCCTCTTTACAATTAACAAACTCTAATTTTTTCAAGTGTGTTTCGTAAACATCAAAAGGTACGTTAGGATTAAAAAAAACTTTTAATAACAATGACCCCTATTCTGCGTTTCGATTCGGATCGAAATTTTCTCCGTTTTTGGCAACTTTGGTGTTTTGTGCCAATTTTCTGTAACTCCCGCTTTGAAAAACTTTTCGATTGAAATGTGAGAACTGAAACAAAAATACCATAAGTTGAAACAAACATGTTTTTCTCACTAAACTGTTACTGAAACATTTTTGGCGAGTAATTTCCTTACGTTACAGCTATTACACACCAAAAATGATACAGTAACAGTTTAGTGAGAAAAACATGTTTGTTTCAAATTATGGTATTTTTGTTTCAGTTCTCACATTTCAATCGAAAAGTTTTTCAACGCGGGAGTTACAGAACATTGGCAGAAAACACCAAAGTTGCCAAAAACGGAGAAAATTTCGATCCGAATCGAAACGCAGAATAGGGGTCAATGTTTTTTATCTATCATAATAAATAGCCACATACATATAATGGAAAAATGTTCATAGACTTTAAATATATTCATGTTTGAATTATATTTATTGATCCTTTCAAGAGCACTTTTAAAATCGAAAAACAATTTTCTCGAAAATTGTTATTATTTTCATCAGCCATTTGAACAAAACCATTTATTTAAAAAAAGCATTGCTTTACCATCAATGATTTATTTTTAGTAAATAATTTTTGTTTTTTTATACATTTTTGAAGTGTTTATGTGCATATTTAGCCATGTTCTGGAAATTAGATTCGAGTGAAATTCAAATCGAAAAAAAATTCAAAACGATCCCGTTTTAAAGATTCATAATACTGTAAACTGCCTGGCCCATACAGAAAACAAAAACAAATTTTAGTTTTTTATTATTGTTTTCAATAAACATACATAAATATGCGAAAGAAATGTTCTTGTCGATATTGTGGGCCTGGCAGTAAGTTTTATACCTATTATACCAATTAGAATTACTCTAAAAATCAAGAAAAACTACGGAAATTTTTAAAAAAATTTAATTGAAAATTTCTTTTGATTTTAATATTAATCGATTTCGATTTCCAGAACATTGCCGGTTATTGGGGTATATTTGCCATAACATTAAATAAAAACACAGCTTTGAGGGGTAACTTAAAACTAGTATAAGGGATTTATGGTGCGAAATGTTCGCACGTTAACCCTTGTACCTATGTCATAATTTTTTCTTAACATATGCCATTTAACTTCTTACATTTTTTACTTGAGAAACTTGATTAAAATTTGTTGCAATTGGTACTGAATTTAAATCTGGATCATTTATTTCCTCATTTTTTAAATTTGTTTGTTCCGGTTCAGTACTGCCGTACATGTCATATACATGTGATACTCCAAAATATGTAGCAACACCCACTATACCAAAAAATAATAAAACGGTTGCCAAGGCTCCCAACAGGCCCAACATTATCATTGTTAAGATGGTTAAAAGTGTACCTGAAAAATATTTACAAATATCATTTGATACCAATACAAATATGTTTTACCTTCTAATACTAAAAATCCAGTAAACGTCATAACAAGTGTTGATAATGCAAATGCCATGAATAGTAAAACTGGCAAAGATGCTACCAAACCTGCCGCCAATATAAATATGGCCATTTCAGGATGTTGAACACACCATTGTGTAAAACGGTTAAATAACTGATAACCTCCCAAATCGATCATAATAAAATAAAAACCTCGTTTTATTTGGTAACCTATCGATTGAAGACATTTTGAAAGTATAAAATTTATACAATTGTTTAGGCTTAAATATAGTTTATGGACGGATCTCAAAATAAAAAAGTACATACGAGGTATGGGCCTCTGAAGTTTTCATATATGTATGTATGTAAATATATGCAAATATTGGTAAGATTAAGAAGCTAAGATGAGTTTGCGAAAATACAAAAGTTTTTAGTAATCATACCTATTAATTTCTATACAGACAAGTTTAAGTAAGCAATGCCCGCGTCCGGCCGAAGTCAGGCTATGCAGAGAAGCTTTAGTAAGCGAAGTCGGTGTTTGTTATACCATAGAGGAAAACCCTTTTCGACCGGTCAAAGGAAGGCTTTGCAGAAGTGCCTTAGTTAGCGAACCAGGTGTATGTTATTTTTTTAAATTTTCATTCTATTTTTATTAAAAAAGATCTATTCAAAAGCTTTCAAATGATACTTAAATTGTCCATATACCTACGTCCAGAAATGTAGTGAAAAATTGTATATATGCAGGTACACATAGGTACATACCTATATGGAAACTTTGTCCACAACTCGAAAAGTATGTATTTTTAAGACTTACCATTGAGAGTTTCTTCTTATTTTTAAATTTTCTGTTACCCTTTATAGTATTTTTTTTTGAGCTGCGTCCATAAACTAAATTTGTTCCATAGTTTAAGCCAGTTCGTTTTCCCAATCTTACCCAATTTTTTAAAATATTGTATTAACAAACTACTTAAAAAAACTTCCGAGTTATTTGCTGTGTTCGAATTGGAGTCGAGATTATGTTTCTTTTTTTGTTGAGTTTTAAATTCTGCATTTTTTTTATTGCCTTCCTGATCTTCATCTGTACTACTGTTAAATTCATCACTTACTAAAACCTTTTAAAGTGAAGATATTTTTACGTACATATAAAAATAAGTTTTAAAGTTAATAATCTTCAAAATTACAGCTTACCATTTTGGGTATATACTATGATAATTGTTTTAAATAAAAAAATGGAAAAACCAAACTTTATATCAACAATTTTTTATCATTAATTTAAGGTGACCATACCTACTCTTTTTTAGAGAACAATCATCTATTTTAACTGGCTGTCATCTATATCTTTTGTCAACTTTTTTCATAATCTGACATCTTTGTCATCTTTTTACAAGCATGATCAATATTTGTTTTTATTTTTATAAATTAAAATACATTTTTTATTAAGAAGATTTCTCTATGATTTTATTTCACCGCGGTAACCGGTTTTTTTCTGTCAAAACGTATGCAAAATGTCGTGACATGCTTTTTCTGTTCATTACATAGCGTCTTCAACTGACAATTTCTTGTCATACCAAACGTCAGTCTATATAAAAAAAACTCGAAAATTTTTGTCAGCGTTTTTTTAATATGAAGTTTGACGTTTGGTATGACAAAAAATTGTCAGGTAAAGACGCTATGTAAGCTTCGTACAGACGATGGTCAGATCTTACAAGGTTGTCATTTTTCTGACAATGGTGCCATTGTCAGATGCATTAATTTAAGGCCCCTATTATGGTTTACAACTCAACTCAGTTGAGTTGTAATTAAGACAACTGGTTGTGATCAGTTGTAATTTTTGTTATGTTTTTGTTCACCGCAAAATAGCAAAGTTGTAAACCATAATACAAAAATTAAGAAATTACAACTCAACTGAGTTGAGTTGTAAACCGTAATAGGGGCCTAACACATCTGCCAAATGAAAATAGCGTACAATGTTCACACAGTTGCAAGACATTTTTAGTCAATTTTACTGACAACATTGTAAGATCTGACCACCGTCTGTTCGAAGCTATACTTCTCTTATTTAAAATCTGGTCGCCTTAATTAATTCCAGATTGTTGTTGGCATGGTAAAATAAATTTATAAGTTGACTTTACTACGGCAGCTGATAATTTTTTACAAGACGAATTAAATGCTAGTTATCTTCATCGCTACAACAACACAAAACACGCAATTCGCCTTGTCGCCCGGTATCTAACTAATGGCCTGTTCGTCGATATCGAATGAAGACTTCGTTCGCTTAGCTTACATGTAAAACAAAAACAATATTTTATAATTTGTTTTTGTTTCAAATGTAATTTAAGCGAACGGAGTCTTCGTTCGAAGTCGACGAACAGGCCCTAAGTCTGAACTCACACGTGTCCTCTTTTGATACTCAATTTTGTTTCAAATCCATTTTGAACACGCAAAGTTATTGTCGCCAGTTTTTATGTCAATACCAATTTAAAAAGCAGTTATGGCATTAAAAGCTTTATCATTTTTTTGCACAAACAAAATGCGTGTTGTTTTTTCTATTGTTGGATTGTTACAGTTGCACGCAGACCTTCTAATATATATATGATGTAAAAAAGGAAAACAGATGGGTCCTTTTTCTATATGTGATAAATTTGGTATACATATGGTCCAGTGGCTGGAACAAACTTATTTAGAGATCCATTGCTTTTTACATGTATAGTTGAATGTCGGTTACTCAAGAGTATCAACCCTGCAAAACCTGCCTAACCGATACACTAATACATTTAAAGATTTTTAAATTTCAACATACACATACTCACACTTGTATTCTATAAGCACCTTAAGTTAGAAAGAAATGGCCCCTTCGATTAAAGAAGCTTGTTATACCTTACTCTTTCTGCCATTTTACAGATTATTACTAAGTGCTGTACGCGTAAAGTTGAAATAGTTTAATAAAAGTGAAAAAATTAAATAAAGTAATTCAAAATCTAAATAAAATGAATAAAAAATCTGTACAAAATGCTTTAAGCGTTGAAAAAAAGAAATTTAAAAGAAGAGTGGAAATATACAGAAATATAAATAAATTTGCAGTTGTTGATAGAGCAGGAAGTGTAGAAAGTTGTCCGTCCGCTAGTGAAAATGCGAATATTTTGGAACATGAAGTGGAGATGTCGGAAAATATTGAAGAAATGGGGAATGTTTCCCAAAATACAGATATAAACCAGCTCAAATCATGGGCTATTCGTAATAATGTGTCTCAAAATACTGTGACAGATTTGTTGCAGACTTTGAAGGGAATGGGAGTTCCTAACTTGCCGCTTTGCGCTAAAAGTCTTTTTGGTACCCAAAAACGAAAAATTCCAATTCATCGTATTCCATGCGGAGAGTTTTTATATTTAGGAATTCAAGCTTATTTTAGTGCAGGCTCTTTTGAATATCTAAAAGACAGGGATGAAGTTCAGATCGACGTAGGAATAGATGGTTTAAAGCTGTTTAAGAGTTCCAGTCGAGTTTTGTGGCCAATCTTAGGAGCAGTGTGTGGACATCCTCAAGAAAATCCCTTTGTTATAGCATGCTTCTCTGGAAAAGAAAAACCTTGGAATATAAATGACTTTATGAAAGACTTTTGTGATGAAGTTGCTTTACTGAGGGAAGTTGGGCTTAAAATTGGATCAGGTGAAACAAATAAAAAATTTAACATTCGTTTTTTCATTTGTGACTCCCCAGCTAGGGCTTTTGTAACAAGTGTACAGTCACATAATGGTAAAAAAAGTTGCCCAAAGTGTTGCCAAATAGGGGCTTATCTACAAAGAAGGGTCAGCTTTTCTAAGCAGGTTCATGATTTGCGGTCAGATTTTTCATTTAAAAATAGGACGGATTTAGAACATCATAGTTTTCAATTTCGACAGCAGCAAAACATTCTTGAAATTAATAATTTCGGAATGGTGTCGCAATTCCCCCTTGAACCTATGCACTTAGTTGACCTAGGAGTGACAAAAAAGCTTTTAAGTTTGATCCTTAAAAAAGGAAATGTGACTGAGATGAACAAAAAATTAAATGATCTTTCCAAGTTTGTGCCATCTGAGTTTGGGCGCGTTTGTAGAAGCTTCGACGAATTTTCTAACTGGAAATCGACTGAATATAGACAATTCTTACTGTATTCAGGAATATTTGTTTTAAAAGATTGTATAGATGAAGATTCGTACTATCATTTCCTTCTTTTGCATGCTGGAATAAGACTTCTTTCCTGTAACGAATCTTTTGAGAGCGAAGGAAATGTTGCCCAAGAAATGTTACAAGAATTTGTTAATTTATTTGGCCTTTTATATGGCGAGCATTTGATAAGCTTCAATGTTCATGGTTTATTACATTTGTCCCACTGTGCAAAGCAGTGCGGGCCTTTGGACAATTTTTCTGCCTATAAGTTTGAAAATTATATGCAATATATGAAAAAATTAATAAAGAAACCTAATAAAATCTTAGAGCAATTATGTTTTAGGCTTCAAGAAAGACAGGATTCAAATATTATTTTAAATAAATGTTCAAAAATGGGTTCATTTAATATAGATGTTCAAAAGGAAAAAGATTCATTTTGCTTTAGTTCAAAAGTAGGGCCTTTTAAGGCAGTAGGTATACGGAAGGAAGCTGGAAATGATATAGTAGTTGGGTATAGTTTTAACCACAGAGAAAATTATTTTCAAGAGCCGATAGAATCATTATCGGGGTTAGGTATACTTGTGGCAAGTCAAAATAATGACGAACTTCTGAGTATTTGCAGAGCAGACATACATTACAAATATTTCTGTATTCCTCATAAAAACAAATATATATTAATTCCACTACTTCATAATATTTTTCACGAGTTTTCAAATTAAAATTTTAAAATAACCATTTTTTAAGTTATTACTTTTAATTAATTTTATAACCATTTATTTAAAAACCGTGTTTGCATCTTCGAAGGAAAATGACAGAAAAAATTAATGATTTTGAACAATTTTTTTTAAAACAACAAGGTTTGACAATTCTATCAATCAACAGCTAAATGGTAATTTATATTAATAATAGCTTTTTACTTATAAATAGAACATAAGCTCGGAGGCATCAAAAGAAAACAATTTTCAACAAATTCAAAATACAATAAACCACCAACTGACCCAAAAAACAGCGTACATGTGATTGAGAGCAAAATTCTGAGAAGAGAAGATTCCAATCCAGAACCACCAGAAGATGTTCTCCAAACCATATTAAAGAATCAAAACACGATTTTGGAGAACCAAAAACAAATAAAGGAACGACTGGTTATTTTAGAAAAAGGAATAAAAGAAAACGTAATTATATATATGTACATATTTTTTATTTTTAATTAATACTTATTTTTTAAGGTTGTCGATAATTGTGTTTTAATGGCACAAAATCACACTACCAGAGAATGCAAAGTGATTTTAGAAAAAATAAAAAAATCTGTGATCCTCTTAACCGGCGAGGACGAAAATGAGCTGTTTATAGAAATTGGGGCAACATTACCATTACCATCAATTGATGCTGCACATGACGTTGAGGAGAAGTTGGAAAACCCGGTATACCGCGAGGCAATGGTATTTTAAAATTTAGTGCATACTAATTTGCCATTTACTAAAAATAAATGTACATTATATGCTATTTACAGAAGTCATATCTCTTCCAGCTCAAAGGTGGCAAAGGAACGTTGGATGAAGTGTTTCGAAAAATTATGGAGGACAAGCTAATTAACCTTTTTAATTTTGATGGAAGAAAAGAAAAGCGAGCGTTGGTCCAGCTGACGCTCATCAATAAAATTCTTAGTGGTATGACCACTAACCGACAAAAATGTAGTTTTCCTTTTAATATTTCTTATGTTTTCAGATGTTTTTGCAGCAGAAGGGCGTAATTCTTTTGAAAAAGAATTAAAAAAAAGCATCGAGCTCAGCCATAACCGATACAAGCAACGCAAATTCGTTCAAAAAAAACAATCGGAATGTAAAATACCTCATTTATAAGTTTTTGATTTTTTAACAAGCTTTAAATTAATTGTTTTTTGTTTTTATAAATTTTTGTTATTTATTTAATTTTTTTTTATATTTTTATTTTATTTTTTTTTTAATGAATTGTTTTTTGTTTTTATCTCATTTTTAAAAGAATTGTTTTTTTGTTTTTATCATAGTTATTACAACTTTAAATGAATTGTTCTTGTTTTAACTATACATATTTTTATTTTTTATTACAACATTAAATGAATTATTTTTTGTTTTTATAGTTTATACTTATTATACTTTTTACTTTTTGTAAATAATGATCTCAAAGTGACCTTCAAAAGTTTAAACTTTAAATGAATTAATTGTTTTTATTATATTTCTTTTTTAATTTTATTTTATGTACTTTTTTATTAAAATAAAATAAATTGAAAACATTCAAATGGGCTTTTATTAATGCGGTAGCAATACCCAATTTTTAGGAATACAATAACTGGTATTAATCAGTAGCACTAACCTATATTAATAACGGTTAAGCTGTTAACTAACAAGTTACCTATTTAGTAGTAATAACGGATATGTGTATCGGTTAACTAAAAAGTTATTTATAATATAATACTACCAGTATCGCTACCGTTAATTAGGCAGTTATATACACGTTAGCACTGACGTGTGCGAGTGAGAGCACTATTGTGTTTTCTGTTCTAAGTAATAATGTGAAAGAAAGAGATATCAGCTCACACGTACAGAAAAGAATAGGTTAGTTTTTTCCCAAAGGCCTGCACAAAATAACTGAAAGTTTTAGAATTTCTAACTAATACTTTGGTTATGAGTACGTTTTATGTAACGCGTTATTTAACCCGTACTGTTCTTGCAGGGAAGGGCTTTAAACTTATACATATGTATGTATGGATGTGTTGGCGAAAAATGATAATTCCTTGACGGAATTCCTGAATATAGGGGAGCTTTTAACAATTGGAGGATAGTAAGATAGGCGGTGATTGTAAGGGGGATTTGCCATTTTCACTGATGGCTCGAAGATGACGGGCACGGAAGGATCCGGAATCAGAAGCTCATATATGCTTCCTGATGACTGCAGTGTTTTTCAGGCAAAGGTTTCAGGGTTCTTGAGGGCCGTAGAACTTGCAGGGGCAATATTCCTAGGGGCTCGGGTAGAAAAAACGTCTAGTTGACAGTTTATCATCCCAATTATGAATAAAAATTCCCCGGGAGTTTTCTCCCTTCTCTCAATTTTTCCTATGTTAATTCAATTGTAAAAGTAGGAAAAGGGAAAAACTCCCGGGGAATTTTTATTCATAATTGGGCTGTATTAAAATAAATAATTAATTTAAAATAAAAAAAAAAAAACATTTTTCATATTGGTTCCATATTTGATTAAAATCCACATTTGAAAAACATTTGATATAACGTTTGAAAGCAAGTTGAAAATAAAGGCATTTCTTGATTTGAACATAATTTAACCTACTTGTTGAGAATGCTATAATTTTCAATTCATTATCAAACGTTTGTCGTTTGAGAAAAGGCTTGATTTAAATCAAAACTCCGTGTTTGTTGGGTAAGTCATCGTCCAGACTTGCAATTTTTGTTGCTGCAAATTTTGAAATTATAGTTTTGCAATTGTTGTACTTTTATCTTGTCTATCCTCTTCTACTTTTTATATTTTATATATAACTAGCATTTGACCCGCTACTTCGTTAGCGTCTCCTTTTTCTTCGAGGACATATTTGTATGCCAAAGTTTATTTTTTCAGGCTTTAACTTGTTTAAATTCTAGCATTTAACCCGCTACTTTGTTATCGGGCCTTTTCTCTCATAAACATATTTATATGCCAAAGTTCATGTTTTTGGGTTTTTACAAATTTAACCTATAATTTTGTGTTGCTAAGTTCAATAGCTAAAAAGGCTAAGTAATTGTTGCCTAGATTTTATCATTACTGTTGATCTTAAAAAAATGTGTGATGAAATCAGATCATATTCTACAATGTCTGTTAAACTTTTGTGTTTGCTTCTATCCAAAATGTATTAACAAAGTGACCTCAGTACTACAACAATGAAACAATAGAAAAAACAACAGGCATTTTGTTGCTAGAATTGAGACGGCAAATGTCAAAATGCCTTATTAAAAAAAGTAAATAAACAAAAAAAAAATGACCACAAACGTCATACACGAAGAAAATCACTGCAAACAGCTGCGCTTCTGAGGTCACTTTATTAGTACATTCTGCTTCAATCTAAAACCTATACATATAATAAAGGGTTATCCATTTTGCGCTTTCAAAAGTAAACGTAAATAAAACACATATAAAATATTTTTTTTCATGATATTTCTTTTTTATTATAAAGTTTGAACGTTGACATTATGTGTGAAACACTATATCATTTAAATGACCACCACGCGAAGTTTTGCATGCATTGATTCTTTTGAGGTAATTTTGGACCACTTTTTGACACATATTGGGCGGTATCTTAGCCATAACTTGACGAATGTCGGTTCTTAAGTGCTCAAGAGTAAAAGGTTTATCTGCATAAACACAGTCTTTCGCGTAGCCCCACAAAAAATAGTCTAATGGTGTCAAATCGCATGATCTTGGTGGCCAGTTGATGTCGCCACGACTAGAAATTACACGGCCAGGAAATGTCTCTTGCAATAAAGCCATATTAGCTCGAGTTGTGTGGCATGTGGCATTGTCTTGTTGAAACCACTTATTCTCCAAGTCGTGTTCTTCAACAGCAGGCAAAAAAGTCGGTTATCATACGACCATACAGTCCTAATTCCTGAGAACGACGAGGAATCGACACATTCGGGTCTTCGGCAACACTTTCACTTACAGCAGCGATATTTTCAGCGGAACGATGGAAACGATGATGCAATGGCCTTACAATATCTGTAACCGCTCCAGTCTCTTCAAATTTCTTCACAATTTTGCCAATTGCTTGCGTAGTTGGACGATTAGGTAAACCATAATCTCCTCTTAAAGCACGATATGTTGCTGTGCCAGAATCACCATTTTTGTAGTATGCTTGCAACATATATATAGTGTTTCACACATAATGTCAACGTTCAAACTTTATAATAAAAAAGAAATACAGGCAAAGCTCGATATAACAAATACTCACTTTAACGAAAATCCGATATAACGAATGAGCAAGTTTTTTCATTAGCTACCTTATATAACGAACGATCAACTCTTTTTGCTCCCGGTTTAACGAATGGTTAAGAAAAACAAAGCAAAACCAAAAATTTGTTACAATACCGTTTATTTGGATGTGCTTTTTTTTGTTTGTTACAAAGTAAGAGAACATGTAGATTAGTTTTAAGCATAATAAAAAAGTTTTGTTTGAAGTGTTGTTGGAGCAAAATGGTGAACAGAAAAAGAATATCATTCAGTGAAAAAAAATTTTAGAATAATGTAAAAAAGGTGTAAGTCTTTTTCTTATAACGCATATTGAATATGAATACGCTGATAGAGGCATTTGTTATTATTTTTAAGCATATGAGTGTATTGTCTTAACTAAGCTATATATTACAGATTTTTTAGACAAATAATTTGTCGCAATATGTAAACACGTATGTACTTACGTATGTAAGTTTAATAAACATGAATATAATAACATAAACAGCTCGATTCAATGGTAAATGTAGCTAATTTTTTATTTAAAAAAGTTCGATATTACGAATCTCTCAGTTTAACAAAAAGGGCTGACATTATATCATTCGTTGTACCGGGCTTTGCCTGTATCATGAAAAAAATATTTTATATGTGTTTTATTTACGTTTACTTTTGAAACCGCAAAATGGATAACCCGTTACATTCAATCATTAGAAAGTACTTTTTACAGAACTAACCAAAATGTATTAATAGTTCATTACGTAAATTCTGAACGATTCTAATAAATTATCCATGCCTGCCAGGGATGGCATAGTTGGTACAATTGTACTTTTCTTGGTACTGTTTAAACTTGAAAAGTACAATGGTACACCAATGGCTAATTTAGTACAATTAAGGAATTTTTCTATTTCTAAAGTTTTTCCTTTTTTGCAAGCAAAATGAATTAGAAATACATTTTGGTGTTATCTTTTAAAATGTTGGCACTTTTGTAGAAAAAAAGTATTTAAAAAATATAAAAGTTTTTTTTTTTCAGAAATGGTGACATTTTTTATTGATAGTATATGTTTCAAGTGTGAACGCGAATTTCACATATTCAACATCTTCCATGCGTTCCTGCGAAATGTATGCAAGTGTACAAAGGGTATTACAACGTTGAAATTGAAGGCAGACATTTTTCTTATTCTCTTTTGAACTTGCCTAAACCTTAGTCCCAATTCACATTATACGATTTTTGTCGTTCCCTCTGTGAAGTCGGTCTCATATTTACATTGTACGATTTTTGTCGTAACACACTTAACACATTTTTCGACAAATGAGAGAAAATTGAGAGAACGAATGATGAACAAAACGAATCGAAGAGTACACTCGCTTCTGTACCCCTTATAATTCCTCTCACCCCTCTTGCCTATAAAGTAAGAATCGCAACGACAAAAATCGTATAATGTGAATGGGCACTTACACAATCGCGAAATTAATGGACAGACAGAAATTGTTATATTCCTTTTTTCGTTTTTTGTCGCTGTTGACGGAAATGAACATTTTACAGGCATTGATACTAAAATTACATTGATATGTAATTATGTGATTATGTAATTTAAATAAAATTCAGTGAATTAAGTAGTGATTGAGAAATTAACGAACTTAAAGTCGAAAAATTCTTGTCATAGTACAAGATAACTTTGCAGAGCCTTGTGTGCGTAAAAAATCTTGTTGGAAGATGTTACTTTTGTAGGTGCTCCCATTCCGGCTAATAATTTTTATGGGAGCTACGAAAAGTTATAAAACGATTTTCACAAAGTTATAGGCTCTTTAAATTAGTGAAGTAAATGTATTGTGAATTTAATACAATTATTTTTATTAGTGTGATCTGAACTGTACCCAGTAAAAAATGTTATGGTTTCTGGAAGCAAAAAAACTACATAAGCGCTAATATATGCGCTGGCTTTTCTATACTTCTAAGAAGCAGCAGAGAAGCGAATACCATTGAAGTGAATTTTTAAATTAATTAATTAATTTAAGAATAACTTCGCATTATCCCTTATAGGTGAGCTGGTTGTAAGTGAATAATTAAAATAATGTTTTAAAGAAAAATTTCACGAACAACGTTCTAAGTGCTTCCGTTATTCCCTCACATGGAAAAAGGTTGTATTGCACTGATTTTAGGGAGTACAATTAATCGGGTTTATTTTTGTTCCATTAAACGATTAATCGATTTTTGGTATTTTTAACTTATTCGATTAAACGAATAAAATTTTAAAATTAATCGATTAATCGAATAATTCTAAATCCAGAAGTTTTATAAATTACGAGATTTTTTTTGATAATTTTAATTTACTTTCGGGCACTTAGATTTTAATAGTCAATATAACATCGGTTTTTTTTAATTCTAAGTCTGAGTTCATACGGCTCTTTCTTTATTGAAAAGATTGCTACTTTATAGGCGAGAGGGGCGAGGGGAAAAGAAACGAGTACACACATGCCTGTACTGTCTTTACGTTTTGCTTTCTTATTCGTTGTTTAATTTTGTTTTCATACGCACGACTATACAAAATAAAAAACATGGCGTCGACATGACATGAATCATTTGAACACCAATTCATGTTCAAAGAAGAAAAAGGAAGAATCTTTTCAATAAAGAAAGAGCCGTATGAACTCAGACTAACGGACGCATATATTTGGTTTTTTTATTCGACTTAAAACTTTAAAAACATTATATATTTAACAGAAATACTATATTATTATTATCATTCGATTAAACCTTTAATCGACAATTTTAAATTATTCGAACATTAAATCGTCTAAAATTGTTCGATTAATCGAACAATAATTAATCGATTGAACACCCTAACTGATTTCAAAATGTGTTAACGATCATTCCCGAAATATTACCGAAAAAAGAACAATCGGGATATATCAAGTTTTTTATGATTATTTTAAGTACGAGTCGAACTCAAAAATTCAAGAACGAGTAACTCTAAAACGTACTCAAAACAATCCTTAATGGGATTACTTTCAAAAATCAATCTCGGAATTTCTTGAAATAAGTTTAAAATTTTTACATCAAGTAAAAAAAGATTAAACGATTTCCTTGTTGTGTGTAGAAACAACAAAAACAACATAACTAGAAGAAAAATACATATTACTTTCATGTTTAACAACCTTCCGCCTTACGCATGTCTTGATTTTCTATACACATTAAAAAAAGTTCTGGCCAGACTCATGTGTACCACGAACGGCTAAAAAGTTAATTTGAACTCTTGCTTCTCATTTAGTTTATATTTTTGGTTAAATATGTACAAAAGATTTTTAAAGTAATAACGATATCAGCAGTGTGGCCATATCCAAAAATATTTTAAAGCTAAATCGGCTTTAAAATAATGCTAAAAAATGCTAACAAAAATCTTAAACTGCCAAAAAATAATGCTAAAATTTAAATTGTATTATTTTTTGTTATTTTAGTTAATATACCTTTATATGGGCATTTCCTAGGGTCACGAACGTACGTTCGTACGTTTTTGCTGTACAAATAATATAGAAAACAAAACTTTTCCTAGTTATAAACATAAACATGTGGTCACGAACGTACGCAAAATAGAAGTCAACTTTGGCTGACAGAAAGGAAATGTAAAAATCTGCGTAATGGAACGGAATATTCAAAAGTGATTAGTTTATTTTAAAAGTGTGTTAATGTAGGTCTCTATCCAGTATTTACATAATAAAATATCTCTATTGGCTTTTGTTTAATTGGCTTATGTACCGGTCGCAAACGTACGATTTTTCCATAAGTTTTTTTTAGTTATCACCATGGATTTTCTTATAAATATCTTAAAATTTCCGTAACAAAAAACTTAATACTCAATTTACAATTGATTGTAATGAAGAGATTATGAAGAAAGAGTGCAAACATAACATATTTTTTGCATGCAAAATAGTTACATAAAGATGGTAGCTTAAAAAGAAAATAAAAAAATTTTCGAGTTTCCAGCGCAATTTCCTCAAGTAAAACAGCTGAGATATGCTATGAAACCTTTACAACATAGACTCTTTTATAACAATAAACAATAAAAGACGATGATTATCAACATTTTAAATGTTCATTCTGGTTTACCTTTCTGAGGAAATACCCATATATGATTTATTTTACATAATTCTTCCTTATAAACTTATATCATATCAATAGAACAAACTGATTAAAATAAATAAAATATTTAGTAAACATAAAAAGTCTTAAAAATATAAAAGAAAAAATCAAAGGAACTTGACCTATAAATGGCTTTTATTTAGTATTTCAATAAAATTTATAACATGTTTAATAAAAAATTTCATTTTATTAATTAAATACGTCATCAAAATTAATATTATGCTTCAACTTCTGAAGAATCGATCGAGATATCATTATAATATATGTCCTTATCGCATTTTTATGTGAGATCGTACATTTTTTTAAAACTATGGCAAAATTTTAAACCCCACCTAATATAAAGTAGCGAATTCAAAGTCTTTAACAACTAAAAACCTATTTTAACTTCCGCGTTGCTAAATGGCAAAACCCAGAACTTTATTGCAAAAGAAGCTAATTCACTAAATGGATTTTCATTTAATGCTTTTTTATATCCATATACATTTATCCAGAAATCAACTGTTGAGTTCTTATTTAACAATTCATATGAATTTAGTTTCTGCCACTTATGTTCCAAAGTTGTAATTTCTTCTACAGTGAAATCTATTATTTCTTCTTTAAAATGTTCGCTTAAGTTGCATTTATTAGCTTTTAAACTGTTTTCTACACAATAAAAGTTAGCATTTGTTTAATTATTAAAACTTTTTGGCAATCGTTGTCTAAGTTGACATATTAATTGAGCTATAAAATCTCGGCATGTAATTCGTATTTGTTTTTCTATTTCAAAAGTTATGGTATCACTTTTCGTTTCCAAAAATTTTTCAAAATCGTTAATGGAAAAAATCAGCTTAACATGAATTTAATGGATCAAACTGATCAAATTTTAAAACAATTTGATATGAAAGATATTTAAAAAGATTGTACAGTTTCTATAGCAAAAGAGTAGGGTTTTGTATGTGCATTCAACAAAAAAGTGTGGTAGATTTTCAAAAAAATATTACTTGAATATTCTTAAATTAAATAATGCTAAAAAATGCTAAATATTTAGTTGAAAAATGCTAAATAAAATGCTAACTGCTAAATGAAAAATTTGCAGCAAAATCAGACAAAAAAATGCTAAATCTAGCTGCAAAATGCCAAAATGGCTACGCTGGATATCAGGCATGATGATGGTGTTTTATCATTCTGTAAAATGTAAAACGGGTAAGTAAATCAATCATAATGATTTTTTCTTTCTTTTTTGGGTTTTTTTCAAGCACGAATTCGGGATAAAATAAAATTTATAATACTTGAATCAAGCGCATTTTGAGATTGATTCAATCTTAGTTTTACTTATTTCAATCTCATTTTCGGATTATTTTAAGTAAGAATCAGGGTTATCAAATTTTTTTTGATCTCCATCGCCAAACGGGATGTTAGAAATCGCCAAAAAGCGCCAAACGTAAATTTTGTTCAGTTTTCTTAATTTTTAAAATTGAAGGCAGACATTTTTCTTATTCTCTTTTAACTTGCCTAAACCTTACACAATCGCGAAATTAATGGACAGACAGAAATTGTTATACATATTCATTTTTTTTCGCTGTTGACGGAAATGAACATTTAACAGGCATTGATACTAAAATTACATTGGTGTGAGAAAAATGATATGAAGCAACAACATCAAGGCGAATTTACACAAGGTAAACTCATCTCGTCAGCCGTTCATCAGCTGTATCCACGGCGAAATAAAAAAACGGTGAAACGTCAAAATATTGTTTTGTTTCTATACTGAAATTTGACAACAAGTCGGAAAATTTCATAAACAAAATACATGGGGCTTTTTGTAGTTGTAGAGTTGCACTTACCTTGTATAAATTCGCCTTGAACAACATGAAAATGCCGAAAAGTGTAGAAGATAAGCAAAAAAATGTCCAGTACAGATCAAGGTATATTTACACAAGGTAGACTCGTTGGCCCATATGTCTGTCTGTTTACCCCAGTTGGAACCCAAACGTCAAACTTCGTGTATATGAGCCAAAATTTGTACATGTGTACGTTAAATTGTTTTTGTTTTATATGAAGACAATTTTGACAAGTCTGCTTTCACACGTTTCATCTTTTGATGCTCAACTCTTATGTTTTTAGGTGAGGGAAGAAAGAAGAAAGGGGGTTGGTACGGAGATGCCCGTACTCGGTCAGTACGCTTTGTGTTTTTATTCGTTGGCATATGCACAAGGATGGCTGTATGTAATTTTTTTCTTTTCTTTTTCTCTTTGATTCACTGTTAATAAAATTGTTGTTGTTTTGAACCGAAAAAAGTTGAAACCGATTGCAACGTGTGAATATATTGGCATCTTCAAAAGGGAAAGAAGTTGAGCATCAAAAGATGAAACGTGTAAATTTAGACCAAGTTGGTTCTTTTTGTAGAGCAGCATGTCTACACTCCCAAATGAGTCTACCTTGTGGTACAGATAGTCATGTACTACACACTCTACAAACCCTCGCCCTTTAACACAAGGTAGACTCATTTGGGAGTGTAGACATGCTGCATCGCATAACAGCAATAAAAAGCCCTGTTGTTTGTTTTATTGTACAATTGTTATAATCTCGCGGCTACCTGCTATAAATCTACCTTGATTCAATCTAACTTTCTCAGCCACACACATCGGTGTTGTTTTAACACAGTTGATTTTGCAGTTCTCTGGCTCATATACACGAAATTTGACGTTTGGGTTCCAACTAGGGGTAAACAGCTGACAAACATATGGTCCAACGAGTTTACCTTGTGTAAATATACCTTGGCCTAAATGGAAACATTTTGTGTGTTTTATTATGCCCTTAATAACATGGTGAAATCACCATGCTTTATAAATAATACAAAATTCAAATAACGCTTGTAGTTTATATCGCAAACTGAATTAGTTTTTGTTATATTATAATTTATACAAAAAAGATTTAAAATACTTTTTTGTGATATGTTTTGTAAACATCAATAAAATTAAGTTGAACTAAAATTTTGGAACAAGTCTAGTTTACCAACGCAGCTCTAAATAAAAAAAAAAGTACATAGGGTGATAGAAAATTGAAAAATAAGAAGAAAAAATAAATGGCAAAACTCTCGGAAACGCATAGTTTCCGAGTTATGGACCTCTGAAGTTTTCATATGAATTTGTGATTTCCCACTACATTTTTGAACCTATATGGACAATATTGGTACCATTTGAAAGCTTTTGAACAGATCTTTTTGGAAATGCAATATTTTTTTAAAACTTTTTAACTCTTTAGCTCCTAATACAGTTTTTACAAAATTTTATATCAAAATGTTACGGAAGTGCACTAGGTGATATAAATTTAATTTAAAAATTCCAGCTTCGCTAAATAAAGCTTCTCCACATAGCCGGCCTTCGGCCGGGCGCAAGGATTTTCTCCTCTATGGTATAACAAACACCGGCTTCGCTAAATAAAGCTTCTCCGCATAGCCGGCCTACGGCCGGGTACAAGGATTTTACCCTTTATGGTATAACAAACACCGGCTTCGCTAAATAAAGCTTCTCCGCATAGCCGGCCTTCGGCCGGATGAACAGATTTTCTCCTCTATGGTATAACAAACATCGGCTTCGCTTACTAATGCTTTTCTGCATAGGTTTCCTCCTCTACCAGTTTATTTTAGAAAAAAATTGAATTAAAAAACAAATTTAAACATAAATGCATATATTGGTTTTTATGCTTACTAAAAACTTTTGTTTTTTCGTAAATTCATCGCCGCTCCTTAATGGATTAAGAATTTTTAAATAAAATGTTTATATCCAGAAAGATCTATTCAAAAGCTTTCAAATGATACCAATATTGGCCGTATAGGTTCAGAAATGTAATGGGAAATCGCAAATTCATATGAAAACTTCAGAGGTCCATAACTCGGAAACTATGCGTTTCCGAGAATTTTGTCATTTTATTTTTTCTTCTTATTTTTCAATTTTCTATCACCCTATCTACTTTTTTTTTTATTTGGGGCTGCGTTGGTAAACTAGACTTAAGCCAAAATTTTTTTTCAGTGCAATTAAGGTCAAAAAAGTACAATTTTTAAAGGTTGTTGGTGCAATTTGAAAATACTCAATGCCATCCCTATTGTCTGCTGATAACCACCGGTTAATTTTTCACACAGAAATAAACTATTCAACTGGTAAGAACGGACAAGCGGTGAAAGATTAATAAATATAGAGATTTATAAACATGTAATATACATACATATGTGAATGCCTCACCACAGAGCTCTGTGTGCTTTACTCCTTCTCCTCAAAGGAGCTCATTTGTTAGTAGAATACATACAAAATCGATAAACTTTTAAGGAGAGGGAGTGGCTTTAGCTGTTGGGTGACCCCTAAAAAATAAGTATTGCTCATATGTTAATATTAATTTTGTATGTACTTATACCACTGAAAAGTTCTTAAGAATTAAGGACGTAATTGATGTAATTGTAACAACATTAATTCTATTTTATTCTTAGTCGAACCACGCACAAAGCAAGTTTGCATCAAAGGAAATAATGGCAACTCAAGAGGTAAATAAGATAGTTTTGTAAATACAATGAAACTCGTATTGCACGGTAATTTATTATTAATATATTTATGTATATGATTTTTTCCACAGGAATTCAACAAAGCCGCCGAAGATGTAAAAAACTTGAATTCCACTCCCTCCGATACTGATTTATTAGAGTTGTATAGTTTGTATAAACAAGCTACTGTGGGTGATTGCAATACAGGTAATTGTATTTTTTTTTATATTTTTTCATAATTATACCCTTACCACAGATGAAAATAGTACATACATATATGTTAGTTATTCCGTTTCTAATTTCTACAAGATTGATCTCAGACTATCAAGTATATATGGACGTACACATATATACTTTGCTGCAATAGCGTCATAACTCAAAAAACCAGATTTTTGAGCTAATGTATTTAATTCTTTAATTCACAGTGGAATATAGAGGCGCCTACTAGCTAATAATGTGGAGTTTATCGCCATATAGTTTCTTCATATTGTGTAAAAATGTCATACAAATATTTTATATACTTAACTCTAGAGAAATTAATTCAATTTTGAGGTGCTAGAAAATTCAAAGTTGAGTTATGAAACTATTGCAGTAAAGGCTCGATATCCTGGGTCCTTATGAGTAGCGAAATTAATTTAACCCCAACAAACCATATAGCAATCAAAATTCAATACAATTTGAGAATAAGCTTATATTAACAGTGTGTTCTAAGCTTAATATCATTTAAAATAATGTTAATAAAATGGGAATTCACAAGCAGTTTTTAACAATGTTTGAGAAACTCTTATTATAAACAACTATTTCTAAAGTACAACAACTGTTTCTAAGGCACGCGACAACAAGCGCCGTTACATTTGTTTGAGTAAATTTGTAGAGTATTTTGCGTGTAAATTAAGTTATAAATTTTGTAGTGAGTGGACGTGTAATTTTAAAATAATAAAAGTATTAAAAATGCCTAATAAATATAAAGAAGTGCTGGAAGATAAACAAAAGAAGTTTTTGATCTTCTGTTAATTAATAAAAAACAAAAAAATAAAAACTGAATTTGAGGAAGATTTCAGTGCTGATGTTCAAGTGCAAGTTCTAGTAAAGCTGGTGTTCCTAATGAAGAGTTCCTAATAAAGTTTCTACGTTTCATAGATGCAACTTTGTCAGTGGGTCTTACAAAGGATAAATTTATTTAAAACACCCGAACGTTCTTCCAGTTTGCGAAAAATCTCATTATGTATAAAATAAACAAAATTAAAAGAAAAACAAAGATTTTTTATTTTTCAACGCAAAATAATATATTATTTGTGAAGCTTATTCTTCAATTATATAAAAAAAGCTTATCAAAATATTGAGAAGAATAAGGGTTCCGTTTTGATTTTTCTACAATTGTTACGATAGCGTTTTTTAATATATTCTCAAATCTTTTTTAAGCTTAACGCTTGTGTTGGCAAGCTTATTATAATATTTTTCTTAAGTCATTTGGTTTGTTGGGACGATATCCTTCAGTCCGTGTGTACGTTGAAATGGATTTTTACAGACCCCATATACAATGGGTTGCTACATATGTATTTTTGTAACAGACTTGTTCAACAATAGTGTATTAACTCAAAATAATGATAATGAATTTTTGACTCCTAAGTTAAGGCCCAACTATAATATGCTTAAGCTCCTGTCAAAAAATAACAAAAATCTTTTCAAATGCATTTTAAAACACAAAAACAAAACCAAAAAACATTTGATTCCGTACGGAAATTGCGATTTGTTTCGCACCTTGCTTAAGCAAATAACAGATTCATAAAATTTAACAAAAAGTTTAATTAAGTTCAATATAGTTTGACATATATGATTTACGTGTATTCGCCCATTTGCTTAAGCCAACTTAAACATATTATAGTTGGGCTTTTAAACTTTGTGAATTCAAAATATTTAGTTTTTCACTTTTTGCAAAAAATATACACGGTTTTGCTATTTTGTCTACTTTTTGGTAATAAACTGGTTGGTGTTAAAATTATTTTTTATATACCTTTAATATAAAATTAAAAATAGTTGTGCGTCTACTGAAAATTTTAAGTTGATAAAGTTTTGTTGAACAAGTGCGATCGATGTGTATTGTCTGGAATAGCTTGTTATTGTCATAAGCAAAAAACCACTGCCTCTAATTTTTAGCTTTAATTTCATCTTAAGTTACCTTAGAATTACAAATAGCTTCTTTTCCCCCCAAAATTATAGTTTTGGTACTATACCTCCTTTACCATATGAATGGTCTTCCTACCAAATTTACATCAGATATTTCTTAAAAATAAAAAATACTAAATATTGAAAATTATTTCCCCTGGGCCCTATAAAAGTGTCCTCCCAAATTAAGTTTTGGAACGATAAGTCCATACAAAACAAGTTATGTTCGCTGATGACGTATTCTTTTTGTTTAATGGCAGAAAAGCGGAAATTAATAATTTCTGTTTAAATATCAATGATATCCTTCAACGTTTTCAATATTGGTCTAATGAAAATTGCCTATCCATAAATTCGTCAAAGACTAAAGCTCTTGCTTTTGGTATCAATACACAGCAATTACTTGATTTAAATATACTTTTTGGTGAAACATGCGTAAACTTCGTGGATCGGTTGAAATGTCTAGGCATTTATTTAGATAAATGTTTAAACTTTGAGACTCATATTGATAAGATTAGCTGGAAAGTTTCAGGTTTATTACTTCAACTTTACTCTACGAATATTTATTAGCCACAACATTTATTTGTTTTTAAAAATTGCGAATTTTAAGATAAAAAAAACCATAGGAACTTGAAGTAAGAAGGGTATATTCCTTTAAATTAAAAAATTCAAGTTTTTAGTAGTGAGAAAAGTCAATACTACATTGTGAATTATTTTTTTTAGTTATTTTATTTAATACAGTACATATACAGAAAATTTGATTAACTGCCTGTTTTTAGAAAACGTAAACAAGTGAGTGAGTGAGAAATTAAATTGAAAACAAAAACAAATTTTTAGTTTTTATTGTTGTTTTCAATATAATTTCTCACTCACTCACTTGTTTACGTTTTCTAAAAACAGGCAGTAAATATACAGAACATAGGTTTTGACTAGAAATAATTCACACAGAACAAAGCTGTAAAAAACAGTACTGTTGTGTATATAACAAGACGGATGGTCACCGTTACGGTAACGCCCATACCATATGATCCATATAGCACATTAACTTTGCTTTTAATTCAAATAATATTAAAAATAATGGGTTTCTTTTTAATTTTTAAGATAAACCAGGATTTTTGGATTTTAAAGGTAAGGCCAAATGGGAAGCATGGAATAATCGTAAGGGTATGTCAACTGCTGATGCTACTAACGCTTACGTAGAAAAAGCTAAAGGATTAATTGCATCTGTTGGTCTTAAAGCTTAAAACTTCAAATGTTTAAACACACAAGTCCATTTATTCTTTTATTAATTTTAAATAAAATTATTACATACTTGTAGCATTTATTAAAAAAAAAAATGATTCAACATAAATTATAGAGTAAATTTATAAACATACAGTGTAACTGCACATTTACAATAGATATTGTTTAAAATAATAATAAAAAAAAAAAAATAAATAAATTTTTCATGTTTTAAAATAATTAATTTTTTAATAAAAGAAGCAAAGTATAACGTTAATAGCGTTTAATTTTAACGATGGCTTTTGGTTTAAAAAATGTTAATAAAATTGGTGACATTTAATATGAGGAATGTTTGTAATTTATACTTTAATTGGTTATTTGAATTTATTTAGTATCTTGGTTTGCGGTAGATTTTTCGTTATTTGTTTGTGTTACACTATTGTGTACAACATTAAGAGATCTTTGGCGTACATAAAATTCTTTTTGTAATTCTCTTAAATTAAGTTCGAGCGTCTCGACAACATCAAAATTCATATCCTGTCGGGCTTGTTTAATATAACCTTTGATAATATTTATTTGCTCTACCAAGGGATCATCACTTTGAACCAGACCAGCTGTACTTATTTGATGCGCTGTCCAATTATCCAGGGAGCGTAAATCAGACTAAAAGAAAAAAATAAATTTAAAAGTGCTTAAATGTTCAAACGTACTGAACTTACTCCTTGGGCATAGTCGCCACTTCTTAAGCTACTTTGTTCTGAATTTGAACCTGCGGCCAAGCCATAGCGTTCATATGCTTCCATAGCTTGCCTTCGTTCAGTAGCTATACGTAGTTCAGTTTCCATACGCTTTCTTTCTTGTATTTTTCGTATCTCTTCCTCTTTTGGCAAAGGTGGCAGTGATAGCATTTTCTCTTTAATCAATTGAATACATGACAAACGTATAGCTTTTTTCAGACTCTCTTCGCGAGTCCCCAGTTCGCAGGTAATGCCCAATATACGTTTACTTAAAATATCTATTGCCTCGGCTACTTGTCCAATTTTACCACGCAACGCACTGGCATCATTTAAAGTGAATATGGACTCGCCTTCATAAAGACTGCCAATAACTTTTAAATACATTTCAATGTCTGGGATAACATTTTTACGCAATTTCTGTACATCTGCGTAGATGTGTGTTATAAGTGGACGGCAGGTACGACTTTCGTGCATATCTTGTCGTGTTTCCAAAAGCCACAGGCAATGATCACAGGAACGTATACCACTTTGTTGTGGATTTGAGGAGTTAATAGAGTTCTTCGAATCTGTGGTTTGTTTAAGCGGTTCACTGTGGGTCAATGTGAGACTGGCTAACTCTACTAAAAATAAAATTATAATTTTAAAACATGAAATATATTTCTTTAAAAAAAACTACATATAAATTTGTTTTTTTTTTAATTAAAAGAACTTCGAAAAACACACTTGTCACAAAATCAAACTCTTACATGTATGTACAGCTACTCACACTATAAGGGCAACACCTCATAAAAATACTTAGGTTAAATATATATATATATGTTCCCATCGATCCTATAAGGAGCATAGGGCCTCACTTAGGTTACATACCTTATGTTTATTATTTTATATAGGTCTGTGTTTAATAATGATAATTTAATTACCATAAGTCCCACTTATAGTGTGAGTAGCTGTATGTACATTTGGGTGCAGCGGTAAGTCTGTCTAAAAAAAATAATTTCTCAACGGCATAGCATATAAATTAAGCTTTTAATAATTTTATTAAATTTACGAAAGATTACTTACTTGTCTTGATGTTTTGAGGAGCCCTAACACGATTGAAAATCAGACAAAATACATATTTTTCATAATACGCTATAAAAAGTGTTTTATGCTTATTAAATATGCAATAAAATCTTGAAAATATGCCCCAAAAATGGTTTATTTGAAATCAGGAGAATTTTCGTCAGTGATTTGATTAATTATTTTTATGTCCTGTAGTTCCTATGTAGTTCCTATGGTTCATATTAAATATATGAGGATTCAAATGTAATAATGAATGTGGAAATTCTTTAGAAATTTTATAGATAACAAGTAAGAAAGATATATTCCGACAGCTAGAATATTTCAGGCGTGGACCTTAAATGGGATCTATAAATTATGTTTTAATCTTTATAGAAACGGACGTCATATAAAAAACGAATGCAGTTTATATCTATGTTACACAAACGACCAACAATCAAAAAGTTTTTTGCTTTTATTTCAAGTCATATAAAACTTAATTTGAACTAATTGGCCTAAACGGCTTAATATTACGTAAATAAATGAATAAATAAAATTTCTCGAGTTAAATATTATGATTAGCAGAGCTAAAATTATTTTCTAGAGGGTAATTTATTAGAGTGGTCAAATATTCGTTTATTTCAAAACTCGGTTTTCGAATACTTCAAAAAAACCGACTTCTGATAAAATAGTGCTTTCGGTTCTTTTTAACAAAAACCGTTTTACTTTAATAAAAAAGTTAAAACAAGCAATTCGTACGTATGTACTTCATAAAATGTAAATAGAGATCAGTTTAATTAACAAAAAAATTATTTGTTCTGATGTGTGTAACTCTAAAAAATATTGGTCCTAGACCCACCTCTTAGTATGCCGATCGGCTGGTTGTCTTTCTATGTAAAATACATGTCAAAATTTTTATGAAATTTTTATGAAATTTAATACACACGTTTCAAGTGTAACAAGGACGAATTCTATCGAAAACGGTGAGAATCGGTCCATAATTTGATAAAGCGTCCATACAAAGTTCTTTCCGGAATAGTCTTTGTGCCCATAAACTATCTTATTATCTTGGTAATTAGATTAAAGTTGACTCAAAAATATTTTATTGCAACATAAATTGTCTCAAATGATTTGGGGGAATTCGATTTCTCAACTTTATATAGAGGACAATACTGAAAAATACGTTCACTTATCGTTGAGATTGTGCTAATTGTCAGTAAAGTCATGTGAAGCAGATACAATTTGGAAAATCTTTTAGAAAATTTATCAGGGGTACGCTGGAAATCGAAAAACGTAAAACGCAAGAATTTGGAAGTTGTTTTTAATACACTTTAAATCCAATTTTTATAATTTTTGTTAAAAATTCTGTTTAATAGAGAAATATTTGTATATTTGTCAAACATTCTTTTATTACAGAAATCTTATTAAAAAACGTCTTTTTAAATATTTTGCGTTTTACGTTTTCGATTTCCAGCACACCTCTGTAGTCAAAATCCTCTTTGAAGTTACTGTTATTAACAGTTTTTGACCGTTTAGCTATGTTTTGAATTTTTTAAGGAAACATTAAGCGGTTCTTCTAATTCGGTTTACAACTAAACTCTAGTTCAATTGTAAACCGGTTTCTCAAATACTTCGAAAACCGTTAAAAACCACAGTTGATGTCAAATGATAGTCATTTCATATCAAAAGATTGACTTCGTGTTTGTTGTATTTTTTGTCATTAAAATTTTTTGTAGAACGTTTTGAGTGCGAATTTTAATTCTTGTGCAGACCTTTAGTATTAACTCAAAATTAAAAAATTTTTAGTGAAAGCAAATCAATATTTAATTTATATTAAAGACATAAAAAAAAGAATTTTTAAACCAATAGTTTCATGGCAAAAAAAAAGTAGACAAACTAGCACGATATAGTTAATAACATCTTTATGATCAAGTGCGATGTGTCAAGTGCAAGTAAGTAAGAAGTACTACTTATACATATAAAGTAATGCATTTTTATTTATTAAACGATAAATAGTTTATTATTTGTTTTTTTTTTTTATTAACTAAGCATTTTGTATACATTGCATGTAAAACTTTTTCTATGATCTTGAATATGTAGTTTAAAATTTTTTTTTACAATAACTTTACTTAATCTCAATTACTAATAACTGTACTCATGTATTAAATGCTATATATAAGCTTAGAAAAATTAGTATAAACGAAATAGTAGCCAAGTCATGTGTGTTAATAGGTTCAAACGATTTCTTTTTGTACATCTAGTAGGTCTTGTAAATCTTTATTTAAAACAAAACAACAAAAACGCATACATTTTAATTTACTATGTTTACGCAATCTTCAATATTTAAATTAAAAATGTATGCAATGACTTAAAAAATACACATGATTTGAATATTGTTACGATAAACCTCATTTTGTCGACACCACAAAGTGCATAATGTATTTACAATCATTTGTATACAAATATTTTTAGTGATGATGTCCAACTGTTATTACTAATGGTAATAGCGTTCCAAATATCATTATAATAAGTTCACTAAAGCTTAGTCCGCTAGATATGCTTTGCGTTTGGAGATCGGAATCCTCTTCTAGCAGACGATATTGAGATGAATGCGACGTGGCATGTGATCCACCTTGTGTTAGTTCGGGCAGAACATGAACTGTTGCAACATATAAAAATGTACCCGCTGAAAAAAGCATGGCAATACCAGTGCCATTAAGAGAATTCAATGTTTCCTTTTGTTCTTGTCCGATGCCAAAATATGTTAGTAATGTTAAGAGAGGAGCAGATAATGAAAATATTGCTAAATGTTTACGAATCTGTTGTCGTTCAATTTTCTCATGTAACAAAAAACTGACAAGACCAAACGCAGCCGGAGCTTTGTGCAGCATGATTGCAAAAAATACAATCATCTCCACGTCTTTATGACTGGTGGTAGCTGCCGCACCTAAAGCAACGCCATCAGCTGCTGCATGAACTACAAGACCCAAGGTAGCCGTTATATTTTTATCCTTAGGTGACAATTCCTTTTTCCGTTTTTGCGATATTTGGTCAACTAACATCATGAAGACAAAGCCCAATACCAGTGACAAGCCAATAGTGCTGGAATGATCATTTTCATCTTGGTGTACATGTAGAGTTGGGGTCTCAGCATTGGTGGTAGTTTTGGGCAATACTGGTTTTTTAACTTCAGTGTAGAGAGATCTTATACCTTCGGGTATAATAACAGTCAAAGCAGTTCCGACTAATAGACCTGCACCCAGAACAGTAACTAGTTTTAGTTTTTTTTCACTTAACTTCATTATCAAAGGTATGCTTCCAGCCAAATATGAACCTATCAACATCACTATTACTAACATAACAAGCATAAATGTTTCTTCCGTCATCTTTTCTGATCCAAATTTAGGCCGGCCGTAATTTTGAGAATGTTCGTATTGTTTTAAGTTGATGATTTTTTAAGAATATGTACGTTTTTTTCCATTTGGGTAAAATGTTACACTTTCCTCTTGTTATTTAAATTTATCAATTTTGTTGTTTTTATGCCACGTTATCTATTGTTTATTCAAGTTTGATTTGTTCACGGCGATTTTTTTTGTTATTTATAGCTGCCTTTTTCTTATTGCAAAATGGTTGGATTATTTGGTAGTAGAAACGCACTACATAAAAAAAACTAAAAATACAGCTGTGACGCAATCATAATAATAAAATTTGAATGCTAATACTAATAATTTTTAAATAATCTTTACAAGACAAAACAGTTTCCAAACCATTTCTATGCAATATGAATAGCTTCCTTATATTAATAAATTAATTATCTATTATTATTAATTTAAGCTTGAGGTCTTTTTTTATATTAAAAATATATTAAATTTATTAAACCAATATTTCGGCACTCCGTTGTGTGCCTTCTTCAGGGTTTTTCTTGAATTTTTAATTTCTCTTGTTCAATTCTCAACAAAACAGTTGTTGACAGTGCCATGTACTTTTCCGTTATATTTAAGCAGCGCTAATAATTATGTACTGTTTTAGAAAGAAAAACAGAACAATAGGTTGGTATGGTATTTAGGTTGTGTAAAAAACATTAAAAAAAATAGTTATTTTTTCTGGGGTTGTGTACAGTACGTAATACTGTAATTTGATAAATTTTCGAACACTTTTTTTAATGTAACAATGACATACATATACATATGTACTATAAAATTGATAGCCGGAACCTTATGCATTTTCTTAGGAATTTCTATAATTAACAGCCTGTTTGTCGATTTCGAACGTTAACGTTCGCATAGAAAATAACATTTAAAACAAAAACAAATTTTCGAATTTTGTTTTTGTTTTAAATATAATTTTCTATGCGAACGTTAACGTTCGAAATCGACAAACAGGCTGTATAAGTTTTTAAGGTTAAGCACCGAAGGCTTCTTTGTATTGATTGATATTTAATAAAACAAATAAATAAAAAAAATTTAGTTTAAGAATTTTGTTTATATGCAAACTATGGTCAAATATAAACTTTGGTTAAAATTATTTTGGCACATAGGAATGTAGGCGCTTTGTGATCTATAGTCAATTAAGGCCATGTCAGATAAAACTTTTGCTTCGCGTTGCGTTAGAGATTCGCTTTGACATCTAAGATGAAATATTCATACTTATACGAAACATGTCACATAAAGAACTTTTAACGCAAAGCGAAGCGAAAAGTTGGGCGCTTTGACAATCTGCTAGTATAATTTTTTTTATTTATTTTCTTTTTAACACACAATGTGTGAGTGTTGTCAAAGTTTTTATTGTGACATACACCCAAGGTATATTTACATAGCGTCTTTACCTGACAATTTTTTGTCATACCAAACGTCAAACTTCATATTAAAAAAACGCTGACAAAAATTTTCGAGTTTTTTATATAGACTTTGACGTTTGGTATGACAAAAAATTGTCAGTTGAAGACGCTATGTAACACAAGGTAGGCTCATTTGGGAGTGTAGACATGCTGCTCTATAAAAGGAACCATTTTGTCAAAATTGTCTTCATATAAAACAAAAACAATTTAACGCACACATGTACAAATTTTGGCTCATATACACGCAATTTGACGTTGTGGTTCCAACTAGGGGTAAACAGCTGACAAGCATATGGGCCAACGAGTTTACCTTGTGTAAATATACCTTGCATACACCTTTTGCGTTACGCTTTTCTGTCAAAGTTAGAAGTGTCACGCAAAGCGATGAAGTTTTATCTGACATGGCTTTTATACTCTTATATTAGCTGCGTTCGTTTACCACAAAATTTGTACAAATTTGTACTGGATTTTACTGAAATTCGTTCGCGTACACATAAATTTGTAAAATTCTCATATTACTCACCTACTGGATTTTACTGGGATTTTACTGGAAAAGTAAACGAACGCACATATTAACATATACAAATTCCATCTCAATATTAACATTGTATGTATGTATGATTGTCTATTTACCATATGATGTAATGTGAAAAATAAATAAAATAAATATTTATTAAAGAAATTAAAATTGTTTTTCTTTTTATTGGTTTTAAACCTAAAAAAGAAATTTACAATGCAAATAATTCGAATGTGGGGCTATGTTTTTTAAGTATGTTTTCATGAAACTATTTAAAATAATCGAAATAAGTTCATATGGAAAACACACATTAGACGTTGTAATCAGAATTTAGAATGCAATTATCATGCTCAAAATTAAAAGCCATCATAATTGTCAGCTTATATCTAGTGTAAATTTTTGACTTATTTTAAAAATTGCTTAATTATAAATTTAAATATTAGGGTTTTCTGACAAAATACTTAATAGTGCATTACAAAACATTTTTTTTTCTGAAATTTACTTACATGCCATATCAAGGGGTAAAAATTTGGAACAGTCCTGGCACATTATACTGCCACATAGACGACAATGATGTTGACGCCTAGCAATATGAAAGCTTTTCGCGCAGCTGGGACATAATTTAACTGAGCTCCCATCCAACCATGGAACAATCTAAATAAATTTTGGCAATAGATTATTGTGTAATTCTTCCTTTTTTATTGAATTTATTTTAAATATGGCCATGTTTTGGAAATCTTATTTGAAAACGACTGTTTTGAAAGTTCAAAAAACTATTACATGTTGTATACTTCAAAATTTGAGTATCAATAACCTTTACCAGAACAACTCTTATAACCAGGTAAAACTACAATAGTTTTTAAAATAGTTTTACTAAAAATCTGGTGAGATTTCAATTTCTAGAACATGGCATATTTTTTTTTTTTTTTTGAAATTTTGTGTGCCCCAAAAAACCAGGTTAGCCAAATTTTTATTCTAATTAAGTTTAAACTTCTATCAAGAAAATACGCTTTTACAGTATGTACATAAAAAATACTTGCATTTTGTTCGTGTTGTTTTCTTAATACTGCGTCTGTGGGCATATCTTTTAAAAGCTTGTGTAGCCTAATGATTAATTTATTTGTTTCACTGGCATACCGTTCCAAGCGAGGATTTCTTATAGATTGAAAATATTCCGAAAGCGGTCTTTCCACACCAATTTCTTGGTGATCCATAAAATTAAAAATATTCATGAGAGAACGTGCATTGCTTGTTTCCCGTACTGTCGGTTCGACTCCACTACGAGAGCTGGATATAGTAGCATTTTTCTCTAAACTCTTTGGCAAGTCAAAGTTAATTTTCTTTTTAGCTTTGCTAAAAATTTCTTTAAACAAAGTTTTAATATCGTCATCCTCAGCGTGAGTTTTGTCAAAATGGTCAGTGAGAAATTCTAAAGACTTCAAATCCTCTCGACATATAGGACAAATGAAACCTTCTAGTATTTCACCATCAACATCACTTTCTTCAGGCTCTCCGAAGGGATTTGACATAATTGTTGTATTTTATAATAAATTAAAAAAATTTAATAAAAATCCTCCTCTTTCTCAATAAATCTTTCTTTTTTTCTTTCCTCTATTTCTAGTTTACTAGCCTGCTGATATTGACGTTTTGTTTTTTGTTCCATGCTATTCTACTTACCTACAGAGGGTGCTATCACAAAGAATACACAAGCAAAAGAAAAACACTTGTTTCTTATAACATGTCTGTATTATTGTTACATCAAATGTCAAAATATTTGTCAATCTTGTTATTGTGAATTTATTTTAAATCGTCATTACTTTCTTTTTTGTGTGTTGTTCTCTGTTATATTTTTTTTGCAATGCAAATTTTATAAAAAAATATTAGATTTTAAAAAAGTGTGAATTAGTTCATGTATATAAAGTGCATTATGAAAAATTTTAATAAGTAATTAAAGTAAAGTTAACACTTCTATGTATATTTTTTGTGGCCTGCGGAAGTTCCACTACTACTACACAGTGACACATACATACTTACATTTAAGTTGATAAAAAATATAAAAATTGTGGACAAAAAATAGTGAAACAAATAATAAAATGATGTACACAAAGCTCTGTGATGATGTACATATTTAGTTTGCTTGCAAATTAAAAAATTAATATAATTTTTTTCTTTTGTACAAAAATGAGCAGTGTATAATAGTGTTGCAATGTATAATATTATAAACAACAAAATTGGTGACAAATATTTTTATGTTTTTTAATTGTATCTACTAATTTTTAACAAGGCCATATGTGCTCAATTCATTTTCGTTAATTTTTTATAGTTTTTTTTTCGTAGTTGTTCAATTGCAAGTGCTTTTCTATTAGGAGACATTAACATACATATATATATATGTAGTATGTAAAGCGTTTTTCAACAGGGACGCTACAAAAGTAGACCGATTCTTTTCTTTTGACATTTCTCTTCAGTAAGGTTTGCCATTTCATGATGGAAAGATATACGAGCCAACAACCAGTCGAAATTATTAAAATTTACTACCGAAATTCGGAGTCAGTGGCCTCAACGTTAAGAGCGCTACGTCCAATTTATGGTCGTCATAATCGTCCTACCAGATCAACAATTGAGCGTGTAGTGGAAAAATTTGAATCCACAGGAACAGTGGACAGACAGAACAGAACAAAATGTTCCCGTGCCGGTGAGACAAAGAAGTGCCCGTAGTGTCGAGAATATTTCTGCCGCTGAGGCTTCAGTTGAAGAAAGTCCAAATGTGTCTCTCACACGTCGTTCTTAAGCGTGGCGAATTTTGCGAAAAGATCTTGGCCTACATCCTTACAAGATCGAATTGACGCAATAACTGAAGCCGCTTGACCACCAAAAGGGTCGTATGTTCGTGAATTGGGCTGAGCAACAACTTGAAAATGATTCGGATTTTCATCGAAAAATCATCTTCAGCAATGAGGCTTATTTCTGGCTGAATGGCTTCGTCAATAACCAAAATTTGCGTTATTGGTCAGACAGCAATCCACACGTACTCCATGAGTCATCATTGCATCCCGAAAAAATTACGGTTTGGTGCGGTTTATGGGCCGGCGGCGTCATTGGGCCGTACTTCTTCCGTGATAATCAAGACCCGCACGTTACTGTGAATGGGAATCGCTACCGTTCAATGGTAACAGAATATTTTTGGCCCCAATTGGATGATATGGACTTAGAGGACATGTGGTTCCAACAGGACGGCGCCACAAGCCACACAGCGAATGTAACAATCAATTTATTGGAAACCAAGTTTGGATAACGTGTTATCTCACGAAATGGTCCAGTCGCTTGGCCGCCTCGGTCGTGCGATTTGACGCCGTTAGACTATTTCCTGTGGGGCTACGTCAAGTCTATGTCAACAAGCCAGCGACGATCGATGAACTTCGTACGAATATCGAACGTGAAATTGCAGCAGTATCGGCCGATTTATGCTTGAAACCCGTCTAAAATTGGGTTCAGCGTCTGCAATTCTGCAAGCAAGCCCGTGGTGGCCATGCAAAAGAAATCGAGTTCCATACATAATGGCATCGAACGTACTTTCACAGGAAAAAGAATTTCATTGATATCCAAAACTGTTTTTGTTTTATATAAAACAACATTTGTAGCGCTCTTATTGAAAAACCCGATATATGGACGTGTTATTTTTTTTTTTGTATTTTTGTTTTTGCTAGTCTGCCTGACTACCATTTGAATCAAAAAAGTGCAACTCTAATGATATGTATTTATAAGAAAAATATAGATCACAGAGAATATAGATACAGGTGCTGAGCATTTATTTGAAATTAAAAGAATTATTGCAACAGCATCTGGTTTTTTGTAGTATCTAGCGGTATAATTTGTTTTCTGGTGTTGTAAGTTTCAATCTCTTAATTAATTATCTATTGTCAGCAGTGTGACCATTTTGTAATTTTTTCAGTTAAACTTAGCAATTTAAATTTTGTGCAAAATTTCCGCTAAGCATTCGTCACTTTATTTCGGACTTTAAAAAAATATTTTGGGATCGTTTTTAGCGTTGTTTTAAGAAGTGGCGTTATTAGTTAATCTTGCATACATTTTTAAAATAAATTTCAACTACAAATAGTTGCAATTAAAAATAACTTTCTTATAAAAATGGATTATTCTTACTCGTAAATTTTCTTAAGAAAGAATTTACTTGTTTTGCAAATAATTACGCTACTAAAATACATTTTTAAAAATTCTAAATTCTAAAACCAGCTAAAAAAAAAAAATTTAAATAAATAAAACAATTTTTAAACTCAAACTTTAAAGCTTCGTTCACAATAGGCAGCAACATTTTCATTGGTGTTCATAATAGGGCAACAATTTATTTCGCACCCACACATATTTGTAATTAAGAAATCGGTTGCAAATTTTTCCCAAAACAATATTATATATTAATTTTTTAAAACATTTTATTAAAATTTTCATTCAAAACCAGGCATCAGAAAATAAAAATAAATACCTACCCAGGTACATGAAAAAATATTTATCATTGGTGTTCAAAAAATATTTTCATCCGTACAAAAAAAAATATTTTGTTTGAATTGTTCTTTAAAGTTCAAAACAATAAAGTTTTTAAAAAAACTTTAAAAAAAAATATTTTTTTTTTTGTTTTTAGAAACTTACCCCCGTTTTCACATGCAAGTACAATTTCGAAAAACTCAATACACTCACACTTTTTCATTAACATTCAGCCAATCGGCTGTTTCCTCGATTTTTCGTGGATAATACGAATACACTACTTGCATGTGGAAACGTAGGGTAACGTTGAAATCTAAATTAAATTAAATTTATAATCACCCCTATTATAAAAGTCGACTGCACCGGAACAGTATTTGTAGGTATTTTTTTTTGTTGTTTTTTAAAAAAAATGCAAATTTAAAAAAAGTTATGGTCACAAATTTTATTAGTAAATTAAACGTTGCAAAAACTGGAAAAAGTTTGCTAGAATAGCGAAAATGTTTAATTTGCGACGATTGCAAAATACGGAAAAGTTTGCAAAAAAGCGAAAATTCGCGAAAATTTTTTATATTGCAAACAATACATTAAATTGATTGAAAGTCCCTAAAACTATAAAGAATGGCAAAAATTCGGTAAAAATAGCAAAATTAGCGAAAATCGCTAATCGGTTAAAAAAGACAATAAAAAGCGTTAGAAAATAATACAAACTAATCTTTATAATTTTATCTCATGATTTTTATCTTTGTCATGTTATATTATTAATTATCTTATTCATTATTTTACTATTATTTTGTACTTATGAGTTTTGAATTTGTGAAATGAAAAAATTCAATTTTAAGTTTTCGGTTCTTTTTTTCTTTTCATGTACAAAATAATATTGTACTGAAGAAATAAATATCTTTTTTTGAGAACTTTCCCAATAAACCATAGAACGATATGATAGTGAAAACGATATAACATCTTACGGCGACTATAATATTGTATACTATTACTTAAAACGATATCGTTACGACATCACTTTTTTTAATATTTTCTTTAAAATTAAAAAACAAACATTTGAAAAAAACGTCAAAAATTATTTAAACATAGAAAATTATTTTAAAAATAAAAAGATAAAACGTTACCAAAAAAGTTCTCATTAGATAAATTGAGAATTATCCTTATATGAATACATATTACAAAGAACCGTAAGTAATATCTATTAAATTTAAAGATGAATTTAAAATTTTTCTTAATTATTAAAATATTTATCTTTCAGAAGAATAATTGGTTGAATGCCAGAAGATGCATATCAAACACATACATACATATGTATGTACATAGCATATTTTTATACATAACTTAAAACGCTAAAAACTGAAGTATTTTAAAAGTTTTTAAAATGCGATTTTACTATCGTTATTATTGGAAATTATGATATCGAAAACGATATCATAATTTAATGGAAAAACGATATTATAATTAAAGGTACAATTTAGTCAGAAAAAACTATCGTTTTCGGTTCGTAAACGATTATCACTTGTGAAACTTTCTATCACTTGTATGATATCTTTTCGATATCGTTACAATATCGCTTGGTTTATTGGGATATTGTTTGTTTCTTTAAGTTCTAAATAATAACCCAATAAACCAAGCGATATTGTAATGATATCGAAAAGATATCATACAAGTGATAGAAAGTTTCACAAGTGATAATCGTTTACGAACCGAAAACGATAGTTTTTTCTGACTAAATTGTACCTTTAATTATAATATCGTTTTTCCATTAAATTATGATATCGTTTTCGATATCATAATTTCCAATAATAACGATAGTAAAATCGCATTTTAAAAACTTTTAAAATACTTCAGTTTTTAGCGTTTTAAGTTATGTATAAAAATATGCTATGTACATACATATGTATGTATGTATTTGATATGCATCTTCTGGCATTCAACCAATTATTCTTCTGAAAGATAAATATTTTAATAATTAAGAAAAATTTTAAATTCATCTTTAAATTTAATAGATATTACTTACGGTTCTTTGTAATATGTATTCATATAAGGATAATTCTCAATTTATCTAATGAGAACTTTTTTGGTAACGTTTTATCTTTTTATTTTTAAAATAATTTTCAATGTTTAAATAATTTTTGACGTTTTTTTCAAATGTTTGTTTTTTAATTTTAAAGAAAATATTAAAAAAAGTGATGTCGTAACGATATCGTTTTAAGTAATAGTATACAATATTATAGTCGCCGTAAGATGTTATATCGTTTTCACTATCATATCGTTCTATGGTTTATTGGGATCAAACAAAATATTTTTTTTCTTTTTTTGTACAGTTTAAAATATGTTTCGAACACTAATGATAAATATTTTTAAAAAACATAAAATAAAACATTTTCCGATTTTTGTTCGCAACATGGTAGAATAAGTAATTACAAGGTATAGTCATTAGAAATTTTGTTCTCAATTTCAAAACCCATATAACGTCAAACAAAAGAAATTATGGAAAAAAAATTAAAACAAGCGTCAAAAATCAAATAAATTAATTTGATATTACATGGGTAAATAATGAAAACTCTCCCTAATGAACATACCTGGTACTTATTATACTATGGTTCACAACTAAATAAAATTATTTTAAACGTCATTTATATTTTCATATAAATTGTTGCTGAAGTAGAAGTAGACTCAACTTTTTAAAAAATCTTAAGTTACATTTTTGTTTGAAAAATGAAAGCAACATATATGAAATACTTTGGAAAGAAATAAGATAGAAGAAAAAACGAAATTGTTGCTGCCATTGTAAACGAAGCTTATAAAGTAATTTTGTCTTACTAAATCATTTTTTTTTATTTTTTTCAATCCAAATAAAACAAAGAAATTATATCGTTTAAATTGTGCTTGCACCAGAGGTTGTTGATGGAGCAGCGAGACCTGAAGAACAGGTGTTGCTAAGTTGACAATCCATGGTCGGTATTTGTTGCGTTGAACCGATTGTTGTCGGAACGCTGTATTAGAGGTATTACTGTCCGATTTTATACATATGTATATAGTTAAGCATATGCAATAAGTTCTTTATTCAAAAATTTTATTAACATCGATTTTAGAGAATATAATTTTATATTCCGAATAATTTTTTAACAAAACTAAAAAAATTAGCATTGTTTGTCATTTCTTAAAATTATTTTTTAGACTAAGCTGTACAAATATTTAGGCCTGGTCACACTGTTTACCAGCTAACCAACCGGGTTATCTCTATTTCTTTCGCACTATAGCAAGTTAAAAAAAGTTTCAACATTTTTCAGAGTTTCTTAATCTTTCACAGTAAAAATACACTTTTATAATGACCCTTAAAATCTAATGTTAATGTTAAAGAGCGTTATAACCTCTTTATGATCAAGTGCGATATATATTTTTTTCATATTATTTCCATTTTATTTTACTTACCAGTACTTTTTTATAAACCATTAATTTTTAATTACTGTATTTCAAAAGCGCTGTTGATAGCGAGTGAAAAGAGACCTTAATTGTATAATTTATATTAAATACACAAATAATAACTTTATTAAATATCGGAACATGATTTTGTTTTATAATACATATTATCAAAAATGGTAAACCACCTGAATTGTTAAACTCCTTCGAGTTTATGCGTTCTGAACAACGAACAAGGATTGTCAACTTAGCAACAACAAAATTACACGTCTAGCTGCACCAAAAAAATTTTTTTAATGTTCTTTTCAGAATTTTGTTAAAATACGTGTCTTTTATAGATTCTACAATATTTTAAAATTTCATTCCGCCTTATGCAGAAAGCCTTTCTTTCATGTTTCTAAACCAACTAAAAAAACTTAATTAATTTTTCCTAGGATGAAGAATTCCTCCTTTTTTATGATTCAATAGAGTATACAAACAAGAACGATATTTTTTAGTGAGTAGATATAAATGAGTTTCGCTTATCATCTCGCTTACGGAAGGCATGAATTTTATATGGTGAGTTCCCACTTTAAAGCAATACATTTTTGACACACAGCGCTTTTTTCAACGCATATTAAAATGGTGAAGCGATCAGCTTTACACACTGAATGTTTTTTACAGTTATTTTTAAGTATTCTCCCTTACAAACCTGCTTCTTAGTAAGGGAATGCTGTGGCACTTGAAATTGTATTTTTTTACAAAACTTGTTAGGAGTTCGTTCACTTACTTTACTGCATCTCTGTATGTCTTATAGCGTAGCGCATAATTGTGAGCTAATTTTTTTAAATGTACCATTAGTGCTTCGCAAAATGACAAAAAATTTTATTGGGTCGAACTTCTCTATAGTTAACTTCTTAAAAAAGAAGGTCTCCCTGTTTTTTTTTTGTTTTATTTATTCAAAATAATGTTTAACAATTTATATAATGGTCTCAGCGCCATTTAGGCTTTGTTGAGACAACGTTGGCAATTATAACTAAGTATAATTACTATAAAATTATATACATACTTATATGGGCATTTCCTGGGTTCACGAACGTACGTTCGTACGCTTTTGATGTACAAATAATATAGAAAACAAAGCTTTTCCTAGCATTTTTTTGCGATTCGATAGCATTTGGGTAGCTGTATGTTTACTGCAAAAGATCGATTTCATCGAGTGTAAGTTTTCATAATGATAGTTATAAACATGTGGCCACGAACGTACGCAAAATAGAAGTCAACTTTGGCTGACAGTAGTTAAATGTAAAAATCTGCTTAATGGAACGGAATATTCAAAAGTGATAAATTTTTTTTTGAAAGTAAAAATGTAGGTCTCCATCCATTGTTTACAAAATAAAATATCTCTCTTGGTTTTTGTTTAATTGGCTTATGTACCGGTCGCGAACGTACGATTTTTCCATATGTTTTTTTATTATTATCACCATGCATTTTCCCACAAATATCTTCAAATTTCCTCAACAGAAAAACTTAATACTCCCTTTACAATAGATGGTAATGAAGAGATTATGAAGAAAGAATGTTAACATAACATATTTTTTGCATGTAAAATAAGTATATAAAAATGTCTTTAGAAGTAGAAAATTTAAGAAAATATAAAATTTTCCAGTTTCCAGTGCAATTTCTTCAAGTAAAACAGCTGAGATATGCTATGAAACCATTATTTTATAACAACATAGACGTATTTTATAATAATAAACAATAAAAGACGATGATAATCAACATTTTATTTTTTATTCCTGGATGACCATTCTGGGTAAATGCCCATATAATGTATTATACATATGTATATAACAGATTCATGAAAAAAATATATACTATGTACAAAAAGTAAGAAAGTATTTATGTTATGCAATTATTATATTAACAGCATTTCAATATTGTGTAAAAAGTAATACTTTAGTTGATTTTCAACGAAGATATTGACAAACAATCCTTTAAAATTTGAGGCAAATTATTGTACTACAAACTACCGTCGTACTCAATTCTCTGTTTGGTGGTTTCCAACCGGCATCTTGCGAGCCTTAAATTCGAATTGTTTCTTGTGTTAAACATTATTTGATTTATAGAAAAACTAATCGTATGACGCCCAATTCCGTGAATTACTTTAAAAACATATATTAACAACTGCAGTTTGTAAATACCATAAATTGGTAATACTTTTTTAGCGACGTTTTTATAAAACGACAAAGTCCGATACAATTGGGGATTTAACGATTTGTTTTGAGTATTTTGTAAAGATTTTAAATCAGCATTCCTTTTGAATCCGTTAACAAGTGTTTAATTAAATAATTTTGATTAGTTTGAATAGTATACCTAGTGCTGGAGATATTTTTGAGCAAGCATGTTGAATGTGATTTTGCCATGATAAATTATTTTGAAAAATAACTCCCAAATACTTTATGGAGTCCACTTCAACAATTTCCTTTCCATTCATAAATACTGCTCATTCTTCCACATTTCGATTATATCGTGGTCTAAAACGTACGAGCTTTGTTTTACTAGGGTTAACTAATAATTTACATATTCTTGTAAACTCCAAAACTAGTGCTGCATCCCCTTTAGCAAATGTTTTGAAGGCTAGATTTTCTTAGGATTTTTCATCCACGTATACCCAAGTTATTAATATCATTAAGATAAATGTTAAACAACAAAGCACGCTTCCCTGAGAAACTCCATACTCAACATCTACCATTAAACTTTTGCAACTGTTAATCAGCACTTATAAAATTTTAATTTTTGAATCATTATTGAATATTTTATCCTCCAATTTAAGTGCATTTCAATCTCCTTGTAATAAATTTATATACAGTGAATTTTTCTTTATAGTGAACTGATTTTGCGCAATAAAATTTGACTCAAACGCATAAATAGATCAAGGTTAATAAAACACACAGGGCTTATATATTTTTCAAAGCAAGGAATCTGAAGGGAGAGATTGACAATTTCTGCCTATCCGAAACTATCTTACCGATTTTGATGAAATTTAAAACATATGTAGATCGATCTACATACAATAAAACAATTACCCCCTTATGCAAAAAATAATAAAGTTTAGATTAGTTAACCAACACATAAAGCCCATATACTTTTGCGGGGTTTAATGTGTTGGTGAACTAATGTAACTTTTTTTTGCAAAAGAGAAAAAGTCTTTATATTTTTTCAAACCTTGCCCCAATAGGAGACAGAAAAGAAATTTCTGCTTCTAAAACTCTACAGTAAGTCAAAAATTAACTCTGGGCGGGCTACGCCGCGGGCACGGCTAATTTTTGTAATAAAATCATTAATAGACAGTTAATTTTTATTGGAATAAAGTGCTTAATTTGATTTTGGCTCTCAAACGTTTTATAACTTTAGTGTTTAAAAAAAAAAAACGGTTTTATTTTAAACTACACTTTCAGGATAAATTAACAGCCTGTTGGACGATTTCGAACGTTAACGTTCGCTTAGAAAATTACATTTAAAACAAAAACAATATTCGACAATTTGTTTTTGTTTTAAATGTATTTTTCTATGCGAACGTTAACGTTCGAAATCGTTGAACAAGCTGTAAGTATATGGAAAGGTTTGAATATTACTTGCAATAAATTGAAATATTTTTGACAGGTATGTTATGCTTTTTGTGTAATTTTAACTTACCAGTCAAACCTAGATTGTAGATCAAAAGACATAAACGTTTTAAAAACAATAGGTCTAAAAATTTACTTTTGTATGAGGGCAATAAAAAAGATTTCCAAACTCTCCTGGTCTTATGATCTATAATGGATCATTTACCACAAATAATTTTCGAAATTTTTAACTTTTTACTTTAGAATTTTAAATTTTGTATTGATTGTTTGTGAACAGCTGGAATCTTTGCATCAATTCATTTAGTATATTATATACATTCATACACCCATATTAAAACAATATTTTCGTGGGATTTTCCATTTGTTTTGCATTTTATTTCCTTTTTGTAGTAGTTAATTACTTTAACTTCTTTCGTTTCCAAAATTTTTACTTTATTTAAGTATAAGTTTCATTTTTTTAGCGTTTATGTCTAGCTGTTTTTGATTTTTTTGATGTGAGAAAATAAACAAACATTGCAACATCAAACACTCTATAGTTTATAACTTTGAAATACATGCAACACTACAGAAATATAACTACATTTTAATTTATTGCAAAATGTTCAAAAGTGAAATGAACTGGAGGATATAGTGAAAATAATTAATGTGTTTTCTATTAACAAAAATACATTATAAATTGTTTACTTGATTCATTAAAACTAAAGCAAATAATTAGTATCTCAACAAAAGTAAAATTGGGAAATTCTTATCACTCTTATTTTAGAATCGCTTAAAATTTGCATCACGTCATCCTAACATAACAAGCACAACAGAAACAAAAAGTTTAAATAAAAACAAAACATCGAACAAATAAAATTAAAAATTTATAAAATAAATGAAAAAAAAAAACAACAGCACGGTCAATTATATTACGTCCCATTTTAAAACTTGTGATGATAATAAACTAAAAAATAAGCTTAACATTTACATACATACATATGTATGTATGTATATACTTGTAGTACGTTAATAAATAGTTAACACACATACGAGCACAATTATGCCGTACATATATGCCATACGTACATAAAAGACTATTTTGGAAGAGAATCAAAAAAATATTGAATTTATATACAATCATATATACAATTTAATACAAAAATTTGCGTATTACTTTATGTGCATGCAACATATGTAAGTTTATCTAAAAAAACAACAACAAATTTTGTGGATGATAAAACCAAAATAAATTTGCAGTTAAAAACAAACTTTAACATAAAAATACTACATATACATATGTAAATAAAAATTTGTAGAATAGCATTAAGATATGAGTTGGTTACGTTCAAGTCCTTTAAGACAAAGTTTAACTCGTACTCAAAGCAATGGCTCCGGTTCTGGAAGTTCATTTTTCTCAACATCGAGTAGTTCGGGTTCAACACAACATCCCGTTTTAAGACAGAGACCTATAGATACCGCTACTGATTGTGATCCGCGTGCCTGTTATGATAGTTTTTGTAAACATTGGCAACAAGCCTACGAAATTATCCAAAGAGCCGATAGTCCAAATCGCACGCCAACACATGATGATGTCTTGGCTGTTGTCTCACATTTGGACTTTATGGTAACACTTTTATTAGTGGAATTACATCATTGTAATAAAATTGCCTTACCCGATACGTCGAATGCACCACCTGCGCCTTGTTTAGAATATATGTTAAGTGAAAACCTCTTGGATAAATTATATGAATGGGGTTGTGCGACGGGACGTTATGCCAATGCGGTACGTTTGGAACAATTGAAATTATATGAATTATTAGTTAGTCACTCAAGACATCAGCTTCTGTGTCACGAACCGTTTTTGAGACCTTTATTAAAGATATTGGCTTCAAGTCAAGGGGAAATCTTTCCACCAGATCTTGAAAAACGTTTGGTCATATTGTTAAATCAACTATGTGTTGTTCTAATGCAAAATGTTCATCTTTTGGATTTATTTTTTTTTTCGTCAGCACAAGAAACCCAAAGTCCGAGCAAGTAAGTATATTTATTTAATATAATAACGTATTGAAACGTTTTTTAAAGCTTTTTTATGCACAACTACTTAAATAAATTTTCTGAAACTGTAAAAATTTTCTAAAGTTTCCTATAATTAGCACGCTTTTGAAAAATTTACCACAATTAGTAAATTTTTGCCAACGCTTTCATAAAAAAATGTACTGTATGTACTTAAATAAAAGTTACATATATTCCTTAAAAAAAAGTATATTTTTGCAAAATCTGGAACTTCTTAAAAATATCTTCTGGAATTTCTTAAAAATATCTAGTACATTTTTGCAAAATCTAGTTTAAGTAGCAAAATTAGAAAAACAAAAAACAAAAATTGCTTCAAATTCACAAAAACTTTTATATATTCGCCATTTAATTATTTTTCTCAATTACAGTTTTATAATATTCTCACTACTTATACCATATGTACATCGTGAAGGAAGTTTGGGACATCAGGCTAGAGATGCTCTGTTACTTTGTATGGCTTTATCACAAAAAAATTCCAATATCGGTACTTATATAGCACAATATTCGTCCATGTGCCCATTATTGGTTACTGGTCTCGGTGGTCTTTATTCACGTCTACCCAACTCAATTGAAATCAATTCAATTGATTGGCATCGCATTACACCAGATGATGTTACCGAAATACCTGAATTAACCCTATTTATGAATGCGTTGGAATTTTGTAACGCTGTGGTACAAGTGGCTCATGAATTAATTAAAAATCAATTGCTTGATTTTATGTATCAAGGATTTATTGTACCCGTTTTGGGGCCAGCATTATTACAGGTATGTGGTGGGCACATGCACAAAAACACACACACAACATGAAACTACAGTTGTTTCTTGTCTGTTCTGTATGTTCATTATAAATGTGTTCCCAATATGACTAAATGTTATGTATGTTAAAAAAAATTGTCTTCGATTTTTTGTGGTGTTGGATTATTTTTCAAGATTTATTGCTTTTATTTACATACATACATATTTGTTAAATACTATTTTTGTAAAAAGTTGTGTTGTCAATGCATTTTTAAGGAAACATGAATGAAAAGTTAAGGTTTTATTTAAACAAGTCAAAAAAAAGTATAGTAGTAAAACTTTTCAAATACATTTACTCTTTAATATTTGGTAAAATATTAAAGAGATCGTGAACTTATTTCTTTAATCTATTACCAAACAATCGTAGGCGTGTTTTAAATTCGCCAACCACGATAGGGGTGAATTTGTTCTTATATGTATTTACTATTTGTACACGCGCATATGGTCAGTTCCATTTTGACGTGATATTTGTACGACAAAATGTAAAAAAATTAAATGAAGAAGTCAAATTTTTAAAAATGGTTTTCATATATGCAAAGAAATGAAGTAGCACTATATTCAGACAATCGACGCTAAGGATTTGCAGATACAAACAAAAATATGCGCTGGCGTGACGTTAAAAAAACAGAAGTGGATTTTGACTTGCATTACAAAAATTTATAACACTGCGAATCGACCAAGAAGTTTTGTATAAAACCTTTTTGTGGAAGCTTTGGACTTATATAGATTTATTTTTAAAGCTATCAAATTTAAAAATCTTTGGTCGTACATAAGGTACATATGCTCATTTTCAGCAAAAATTCTACTTTTTTCAATGTAACGCTAGAATGCAAATAAGGTTGTATTTTAAGACCATGTTGTTCAACCGTTATCCCTTTTGTTACTACTTGCGCTTTACACCAAAATATAAAAAACTAAACTATACATATAAAATTTTTTGAGAAGCAATTTAAATTACTTCTGGCGTTACGTTACAAAAAGTATACTTTTCGCTGGAACGGCCCATTTATGTGGGTTTACAAGCCATATAATATTTTTTATTTATTGCAAACTTTAAATAAAATATAGCAACCTAATAAAAAAATCGTTAAAAATTAAAAACTTCAGCAAAGTATTAAAAAACTATCAGGGGTCTGCTGGAATATCAGGTGTCTGCTGGAAATAGAAAACGTAAAACGCAAGAATTTTAGAAGTCGTTTTTTAAAAGATTTCTGTATTAAACGAATTTTTTGACAAGTATTATACAAATATATCTCCATTAAACAGAATTTAATTTTTAAAATTAGATTAAAAGTGTATTAAAAACAACTTCCAAATTCTTGCGTTTTACGTTTTTGATTTCCAGCACACCCCATAGTATCATAATGAAACTGACAAGTTATAAGATAAAAAATATCTAGACAAATAATAAGACAGCAAAAATTTTAAATAAACGAAGATATATCGTGGGTTTATATTAAAAAATTGCTACCAGCAAAATCACAATTTTATAGGTGCGCGAAAAACATGTTTTTTCGTTAACTTTAAGGACGGATTGTTGAGATGAGGATTAAGTTAAAATTTAGTTTAACATAGTCTGAAATTCAGATTTGACGGCGAAATGTGATATTTTTTTATTTTTTCATTAAAGACCAACATTTTAAGCAAAACTAAGCTGTTTCATCAAAATTTTGTTGATTATGTGGGCACAAATCTGTTTTGAAATCTGTATGGTTAATATGTTCATTCTTGGAACCTACAAAATTTTTGGTTACAATTATAACTGAGACGAATTTTGGACGACTAGCCTAGCCGGCTATAATATCGTCCTAATCTTGTTTACATAAAATATAACTGATTGCAATATTCTGTAGCGAATTCATTTTGTTGGATGATCATAGAAATGACAGATGCCGATTCAGTCAGTGAAGGCGTTGCTTTAAAAAAATTTTTTTCGAAAAAATTGCAGATAACACTATTTAAATATAAGCCCTCGATATACAAAATCAATTTAAAAATAATTTAGATTAACATAATATACTTTAAAAATCAGTCTAAAATGATTACCAATAATCTAGCTTTTAAAGGCCATAATCGGTTACAAACAGCTACTACATATTACTTTTTCAATTATTAACATTAAATGGAATTTTATGTATCGTTAGCTAAAATGCAAAAAGGCCAAACACAAATATAATTTTACAGGAGAAGCAAAAAACTTTGTAAAATGAAACTAGAAACATGTCGGAAAAACATGGAATTCTTCAAGCAATTTTCAAAGAAAACCATTTCATTATATTTTGTTAGAAAAAATGTGTAAAACTTACTTCTAGTTACGTCCCTTTGTTTTTTTGTTAATATAAGTGTCGCTTTTTTTTTTTTAATTCATATTTATTTGCAATCTATTTTACAGAGAATAAAATAATAAGCAAAATACATAATTACTAAAAAATTACATATATTGAGTTCCAATGAACCCAAAAAAAAGAAAATACAAATTGTAGTTCTAATAATACGGTCTTTTTTTCCTTACAAATATTTTCCTATTTTCTAAAGGGTAGGTCAAGTGCATGAAACCTCTTTAACCTTTGAATTTCGTTACTATCATCTAACAAGTTGATTGCTAATACATTTGAGTGATTGCTAAGTCTAGTAAGGTATCTTTCACTAAAATTATTGATTTCTTCTTTGACCTTTTTAATTTTAAGATCTCTGTGGATGTTGTTATTGCTGACAAACCAAGGTGCATTTGTTAATAATCTAAGGGTTTTGGATTGATATCTTTGTAGAATTTCTATGTTCGAATTGCTTGTTGTGCCCCAAAGCTGAATACCATATGTCCATACCGGTTTGAGAATTGCTTTATATAGTAAAACTTTGTTTTCCAAACTTAAGCTAGATCTAGGGCCTAATAGCCAATACATTTTTCTTGTTTTTATATTTAAGTGTTCACGTTTCTTTATTATATGTGTTTTCCATGTTAATCGGCGGTCAAGATGGAGGCCTAAATATTTCACAGTGTTGTTTTTTGGTATAATAGTTCCATTTAAATACACTGGGGAACATTCATTTTTTCTTAATGTAAACGTTAGGTGAACCGATTTTGCAGTATTTACTTTTATGTTCCATTTTTGTAGCCATTCTTCTATAAGATCTATTTGGTTTTGTATCAATTCAGAAGCTAAGATTGGTGACTCATGAGAAGCTAATACAGCAGTATCATCTGCATAAGTAGCTGTGGTTACATTGTTCATTACTGGCATATCCGATGTGTAAATGGTGTATAATACTGGACCTAATACGCTACCTTGTGGAATTCCTGCGTTAATGTTACCAAAATCTGAATATGTTTCCTTAACACTTACAAAGAAGCGCCTATTATGAAGGTATGTTTTAAGCACAAAATAAAATGGAGCCGGAATAAGCCTTTTTAATTTGTGTAAGAGACTAATGTGCCATACCCTATCAAAGGCTTGCTCAACATCTAAAAATACTGCAGAACAATACAGTTTTCTTTCAAGTGCATGGAAAATATAATTGACTATCCTATGGCATTGTTCTGGTGTACCATGTTTATTTCTAAACCCAAACTGGTAATCTGGAATGATATTTTGTTGCTCCAAAATTGGCAGTAATCTCTTAAGAAAGAGTCTTTCAAAAATCTTTGAAAAACTGGATAATAAGCTAATTGGCCTATATGAAGTAACTGCATTTTCAGGTTTGTTGGGTTTTAAAATCATAACAATTTTGGCATATTTCCATTGGGATGGAAAATGATTAAGCCTTAATATAGAGTTAAATATAGTTGTGAGAAAGATTATACCTTTTTTCGGCAAATATTTAACAACTTTTGAGTCAATATTGTCGTATCCTGGTGTTTTAGAGTTGTTTAATTTCTTAATTGTATCCCCTTCTTCTGCTGGAGTTATGGGTCTAATAGGGCGATCCATTTGACAAGGAACATCTAAAAATTCTTCAATTTCAGCACTTTCTAGAGGAGTGTTTAGGATAAATGGGTTAAAAGTTGATTCTAAATGTTCTTTAAACTCATTAGCTTTACTGCTGTCTGATCTACACTAATCACCACTTCTGTTTTTAATTGGAACATTTCTCTTTGTTGGTTGCTTTAAATATTTTGTTGCGTTCCACAAATTATGTTCATTATCCTTAGCTCCAATTTTCAACCCTTTCAAATAATTACTCAACAAATCATTCTTGTAGTCTTTTAAACGCCTTTTCAAGTATTGTGACGCTCTGTTTAAATTAGCTTTATCCACTGGGTTTCTAGTTCTTTGATAGTTTTTTTCGTAATCTTCTTTTATTAGCAATGAGATCCCTTATTTCAGCCGATATTTGGACATTATTGCCATTGCTTTGGTGTTGTTGTGGTGTTGATAAATATGCTGCTTCATGTATTAAATTCGTAAATGACTCAACGGCGTCTTCTAAGGCAAAACCGTCTTTAATTGGTATATTCAAATTCAAATTTTGTTCTATCCAGAAACCAAATTGTTGCATATTGGTTCTAGGTGTAACAACTTTTAATTTTTTCGCCACAGTTTGAAGAACTGTACTTAGTGTTAAGATAACAGGGATGTGATAAGAGCTTAAATCTGCGCTCTCTTTTATGTCTCGGAAAGACCGGGGTATTCCTTTATAAACAAAAAAATCCAAAAGATCTGGTATTTTGGTATTATCACTTGGCCAATGTGTAGGACTACCTGTTGATAATATTGAATAATTATTTTTGCAAATGCATTTATACAACTCTCCTCCCTTTGGGTTTACCAGACGTGAACACCACCAAGGGTGTTTTGCATTAAAGTCTCCACCAACAATAAATTTTGAACCAAGCCTTTTAAAAAAGTTTTCATATTGATCACACTTGACATTATGTCGTGGAGGAAAGTAAATAGAAAAGATATTAGTAGTAATATCATCGCAAGTTATTTTAACTCCTGCAGCTTGTAAAAACGTTTCTTCAATTGGTGATAAAATTTCATATTTTATATTTGACTTTATTAAAACAGCTGCGCCCGCGTGAGCTCTATTGTCCGGATGGTTAGCAGAAATTATATCATAATCTTTAATTCTTGCAAAAGTTTTACTAGTAAAATGAGTTTCAGAGATTAAAAAAATATCAATATAATTGTTTTTAAGGAAAACTTCAATTTCATTTGTATGGTTGCATAAGCCGTTAGCGTTCCATATTGCAACTCTTAAATTTAATTGCATAATTTAGTCATTAGCATTGACATCATATTCATTAAGTTTTCCACCATTTTTTCAAGTCGATCCAGACGACTGTCTGTATTTACATTTGATGCTCTAACAGTTTCTGAAAAAGACACATTAAATCTATTTTGATTGCTCTGATTGTTATAAGAATTGTTTAATTGCGGGAAATCTGTAGAATTTTTAGTAACATTATAATTTCTCTGTGTATTTGAGTGCTGGCTTTGATTATTAATCCTGTTACTAACAAGGTTTTGGTAGACTCTACACCCTTTATAATTGGCTGTGTGATTTAACATGCAGTGAACACAACGAGGTGGACTATCGATGGCTTTTTTGCATTCTATTGTGGGATGGTCTAAACCACACTTAACGCATCTATATGGTTTTTTACAATATGCTTTGGTGTGTCCAAACTGTTGACAACGATAACATTGAACTAAATCATTTGTTCGAAGAGGTGGCTCAATTTTGACGACTGCGTGATTTATGTAATTTGTCTCATATATAGATTTATTTTTGGGGTCTGGGTCTAAGTCTACATAGAACATTGAGAGAGGCTCTTTTGAAACACGACTCCTAACATTTGTCACAGATCTGACCGAATGGCCTAGACCTAAGAGTTCGGCCTTTATATCCTCCGGGGGAGTTGTGGGATGGAGACCTTTAATAACTACTCTATAAGCTCTTTCCTGTTTAAGTTGATAAGTATGAAAATTAATGTTACATGTATCTAAATACTTAATTATTTTCCTATAGGAATCTACAGATTTGATCATTAATCTAACTTGGCCTTCCCTTAATGACTTATAACTAAATTCAGTTGAAGAAATAATATCACTTAATTTTGTAATCATAAGATTAATATTTTGTACATTAGGAATGTAAATCGGTGGTGGTTTTGGTGTTGTTTTTTCATTATTATCTTCATTATCTTCTTCAATATCAAGTTCAGCATATCTGTTGTTGTTGGATGATGTAGTAGGTATATCACGTGAGTCAATTCGTTTAGTTTTTTTTGGTGATTCAATTCGTTTACGTTTTTTTGTTGTTACACTTTGCCAACTTGATGCAATGTTAGCATTGCTTTTTTCGCTTTGATTTTTCATAACTTCATCTTCATCACTTTCTTCACTCAAGTTTACCATCGTAGAAAAGTTGTTGTTATACTAAAGAATGCAGCTTCTAGGTGCATACTTGCACTTTAATTGTTTTTGGGAATTACTTATAATCTGTTTATTTTTTTTTCTTTTTTTTTTTTAAGAAATATTGATTGTTTTAATTGTTGTTCTTTTTTTTTTTTTTATTTTGTTATTTTATTTTTATGAAAAATTGCGACACTACGTCTAATTGCAATCGTGGTCAAACCAAGACTGCGTCTCTTCTGATCGCAAAAGTGTTAAATTTTGTCAAGACATGTAGTTTAATAGCATCCATAATATTTAATCAAAAACTCCATTTTGAATTTTTTGTTAGTTACGCCTTTTTGCATTTTAACTAACGATATTTAATACATTTATTTATTTAAAAAATTATTCTTCGAAAAACTTTAAAATTAAAAATGATTTGAAATAGTCAAACCACAATAATTATCGAATTTAAATAACTTGAACTTTCAAGAAGTCATTATACTATATTAATGTTATTAATACTTATATGTAAGTACATTAGGGTGGATCGCTTAAATTATTATTAACCGATATAAGGGCGAAATTATCCTTAGAGTTCGTACAAAAACTCTTATTAAATATGACACTCTCGGTGGCAAGGTATTATTGAATAAATAAAAAAATGGAACCGTATTTATGTTAAAGTAAAAATCTGGTTTTTATTGAATTAGTTTTATTTAGAAAAGATAAATTATTATTATGTATTTGAAATTAATAACTCGTGACACGTCTTGTTCTCTTGCCGACCTTATTCGTTATTATCTTATATTTATCATATTCGTCAGGTGCAGAGTTGTAGTAATTCACAGGGTGACAGTTCGGCCTATTCTGACATCAAATCGTCCTGGATTTGGCCTGTAGCATCTTCAGCGCTTTCATCAAGCGTCGGACAACTGCTGCACCAAGGCTTGAGTTGGTCGGCTGCATACACAGATGAAAACTTTCGGCTGGTAATTTGAATACCTGGGACATCCTCAATCAGATAACGATCGTTGCCCAAAACTTTGGCAATGATGTACGGACCACGAAATTTCGGATCCAACTTTCTAGAGTCCCCTGTAGATGGCGCTTCATTTTCGAACACAACAACGTCATTTTCGGAATATTGTTTTGGGACGGCATGACATGCATTGAAACGTTTTTCCCACTTTTCTCGTTCTGTCCGAATGTTTTCGACCGCTCTATTCCTCTTGTCGGTTATGGGAAGATCAGGTTCACTAATATCATCATGGATGGCAGCTACTAGATGGTTGTGAATAATATCGCGTAGTTTGAAGTCAAATATGAGTTCATTTGGGGTGAAACCAGAGGTTGAGTTTCGTTGGGAGTTGACGGCCCATTGTAGCTCTCGTAATGTTGAATCCCAATCGTTTGGATTTTCAACAGTTACACGAATATATGACAGGATCGTCTGGTTAGCCCGTTCGACCTGTCTGTTAGCCCGTGGAGTACGTACAGCAGTTTTAACGTGTTTTATCGAATTTTGGGTGCAAAAATCTTCAAAGGCTTTTGAGGTAAAAGCGGTTCCTTTGTCGCTAATAATACATTTTGAAAGACCAAAGTATGACGTCATCTCGTTCAGGGCGTTAATAACGGGGGTGGTTTTTGTATTTCGTACGGCCTTTACAACTAATTATTTACTAAACGAATCCGATACAGCAAGAACATAACTGTGTCCTCTTTTGCTTTTTGTGATTGGACCCAATTGTTCGATGTGGACGGTTTGAAACGGCATTGGTTAAATTTCACTAAAGTGTAAACGGGCTTCAGGCTTCCCATTTCGGGCTTTGTTGTAGCAGCAGAATATACAACTGGCAATGTACTCTTTGGTGTACTTTCTTATTTTCGGGAACCAAAATTTTTGTCGAATTCGTTGAATTGTTTTTTCTAAACCAAAGTGCCCCATATCATCATGTGAGTACATTACAATTCTCCATCGGATATCCTTTGGAACGACCAGCTTCAACCCATCATCATCTTTGTGGTTAAGTATAAAATTGGGAAGACAGTAATCGCTTTTAATTTGCTTTTCTTGGTCGGATTTACGTTCTCCTCTCAAGACAGTCATAAGGTTAAGTAGGTTTTTATCCCTGAGTTGCATGGATACTACCCAATCATCAACTTCTGCGATAACCCTCATTTTAAAACCGGCGGGTTCGATTGGTGCTGGAGGGTTATCGGGGGCTCTGCTCAATGCATCCACGTGAGCCATACGAGTACCTTCACGATGAATTAGCGTAAAATCGTATTCTTGTAGGCGCATCCACCACCGGGCGATTTTTGGTTTGAGCTCTTTGTTGGTTTTCATTCGGGCAACGGCACTACAATCAGTCACCAAACGGAACGGCTTACCTAATACGTAAATTCTAAAACGATCCAGTACCTCAACTATTGCTAGAGCTTCAAGCTCATAGCTATGATAGCGGCTTTCAGTGTCCGTACAGTGTCTACTGTAGTAAAATACGGGTTTCCACTGATTGCCATCGGTTGACTGTAATAGAATACCAGCCAGACCCAAACTGCTGGCATCAGTGTGGACTTCATGTTGAGCATCACTATTGTAGATTGCTAAAACCGGTTGCTGAGTGAGGACTTCGAGTAGTTTTTCAAAAGGTGTTGTTGATCGGCATCGTAATTGGCTTTGTTATTAACGAATAATTCGGAACGAACTTCCTAAAGAAACCCGTTAAGCCTAGGAATCTCCTAACCTCGGTTACATTGGACGGTGGGCGGAAATTTTTGATGGCACTAATTTTATGTTCGCCTGGGCGAATACCGTTTTCGTCGATCACATTTGTTGAATCGGAGCGTTAAACCACTTTCGGCCAAGATATTAAGAAATCTATCAATGCGTGACAGACCATCTTCTATCGTTCTACTCGGGATGACGATATCGTCCAAATAGGCCAAAATTTCACCTCGACCCATTTTTGAAACAAGCTTGTTCATAACTGATTGGAAAACGGCTGGGGCATTCACGAGCCCGAAAGGCATGCGATTATATTCGAAATGTCCGTCATGAGTAACAAATGCGGTAAACTTTTTAGAATCTTCGTGGACTTCGATTTGATGGTATCCCATTCGCAAGTCTAACGTTGTAAAGTACCTATTGTTGGCCATCTGTGCGAACTGTTCATCCATTACCGGCATTGGGTATGGTATTTTAGACGTAATCAAATTTAGTTGACGGTAGTCAACACATATGCGGTGTTCACCATTACTTTTAGCTACCAGCACAACGGCAGAGGCATACGGTGAATCAGACGTACGAATGATTTCATGTTTCAATAAATCATCTGTTATTTCCGATAATATTGACCGTTTTGCAAACGGAACTCTATACGGCTTCATTTGAACAGGGGTGCTGGACGTAAGACAAATCTCCATTTTGGCTACATTACATTTCCCAAGGTCGGACGTATTTTCACCAAAACACTTACGATGTTTCACAAGCAAAGCTTTTATCTTCTCTACATCATGTGGCGTTAAATCTGACGATGGGGTAATACTCTCTACCCTTTCCAATCGACAGTCATCGTCCTCGATTACACAGCCCGACAAAATTAAAAAAAATGTTTGCTTCTTTGAATTTATCAACTGATTCTAGTTAATTTGGGTGCGCTGAATTCAAATCTGTAATTAGTTTGTCTCTATCAGCTCTAGTTTTCATGATATAGCTTTTTTATACCCTCCACTTATGACCTCCATTTATGACCCGTCTGTTAGTTTTTTCAAAAAATTGTTTCATCAAAATTTCTTATTTACAGTTATGGTAGTTGCCATATATCAACACTTTTTTAATAAACTTTGCCAACTGCAATAAACCACTTCTTACAAGCAACTAACTTCCGATATTCAATTGGAGTGCAACAAGAAAAAATAACGTTCTCAATAATATTGTACATATAAAATTCCCGTTAATCAGCTAGAAATTACACAAAAAATTTTTTTACGGAAAAAATGTTTTTTTTGGCAACTACCATAACTGTAAATAAGAAATTTTGATGAAAAAATTTTTTTAAAAAACTAACAGACGGTCATAAATGGAGGTCATAAGTGGAGGGTATAAAAAAGCTATATCATGAAAACTAGAGCTGATAGAGACAAACTAATTACAGATTTGAATTCAGCGCACCCAAATTAACTAGAATCAGTTGATAAATTCAAAGAAGCAAATTGAGTGTTGGCCTGTGTTATTAATCGCTTACCTCTTCCACATAGAATGTCTTGACCCAAAAGCACATTTTCGTTTAGCAGATTATCTTCAACCACGAACAAATCAGCACTCACTTCATTGTTGTCAACTATCACCTTCACATGTATTTTGTCAGTACATTCGTACTGACCTCCGGCGAACCCTTCCAAAAACATATGAGAACTTTCTACATTACCAACAGTAGAGGCATACGATTTACGAATTAAAGAACGTTTACTACCAGGGTCTATAAATGCAACGGTTTCGTTTCCGTTGACACTAACGTTCTTAGTAATCTCATCGTTGTTGGCCGTAGCTGGGGCCGTGGTCACCCGAACATTGATTTTCTTCACTGCTGCTTTTGCTGATTCCTTTTCATGGCACTTGTCGGTTGTATGTGTGGTACGGTTACAATTGTTACATCGTGGTTTTCGCTGCGGCTCAGGACACTTGGCGGAAAAGTGGCCCAGCTTAAAACAATTGTAACACTTCACAGCTCGATTATCAGTTTTGATTTCAGACGATTTCTTGTTCGGTGTTGCCATGGTTGCTGGAGCGGAAAAATTTAAAATTTTCTTAAACGGGAAGCTAGTTACTTCTACCTCGTTATAACTACAGTAGTTGATTATATCCTTTAACAGGTCGTTGCAAGTTTGGTAGTCGTTAGAGATCTTTCTTTTAAGATCTAAATCGTTGATGCCATTTATTATATGACGCATCGTTGCGGATTCGGTTAGACCGGCATTCGAACCAATGGATACCATTTTATAAAAATAATCCCGCGGTGTTTCATCACGCTGACGTTTAGTATTTGCCATTTTTATATGTACGTCGGCAATATTCGTAGTAACAGGAAAATCGGCAATAAATTTGACACAAAAATCTGCCCACGTAAGAAATACTTCTTCAACTACATCGATCCAATATTTCGCAGGACCATACAATTTTTGTTGAACGGCAAACAAAACGATTTGGGCACATCATTTGTAAGCCTGTTTGAGACTATTAATTCGTTTAACAAAGTGCTGCAAAAGCACTTGTTGTATTATACGATGACGGAGGGTTTGGTCGGCCACCTTGATTAACAGTGGTGTATACGGGACCGGTTGCTGCATTTGCTAAAAACGAACCAGAAAAATTACCTCTCGGTGGTTTATTTTCAATTGTTGCGGTGTGTGCCATTACGTTTGCGTTAGTGGTTATCGGAGGTGTCAAAACGGGTCCACCTTTTTCAACAGCAGGTGATTGTACATTGGGATTACGTTCAACCAACGGTGACGATGCAAAACCACGAAAACCGCTACCTTGCAAATCTGAGAGTGACTTTTCCAAAGCGTGCACTCTTTGCAAAATATCTGGCTCATTTGAAAAGCTTCTAATGGGTGATTTTTTAAAAGCTATAGGAAAGTTTAAAAAAAAAACACATAAAATTCAGAAAAACGCATAACATTTTTATTTGAATCGATAGTACGGTCCATATAATTTAATGTTTGAAGATTATTTCATGCAAATGTTGACCGTGACTGCGCCTCAAATGGTCCATCCGCTTAGTCCAGTTTTGGCATACTCTTTCCAACATTTCGACCGGTATCTCATAAATAAATGCTTCAATGTTGTCTTCCAATGCGTCAATTGAAGCGGGCATGTGTGTATAGACATGAGCTTTAACATAGCCCCACAAAAAATAGTCTAAAGGCGTTAAATCGCACGATCTAGGCGGCCAATTGACCGGTCCCGAACGTGAAATAAAATGTTCACCGAACTCGCCTCTCAATAAGTCCATTGTTAAGCGTGCTGTGTGGCATGTGGCATCGTCTTGTTGAAACCACATGTCATGCAAGTCAAGCTCTTGCATTTTGGGCAAAAATAAGTTGGATATCATCTCACGGTAGCGCTCACCAATCACAGTTACGTTACGATTCGCATCATCTTTAAAAAAGTACGGTCCAATGATGCCACCAGCCCATAAACCGCACCAAACTGTGACTTTTTCTGGATGCATTGGTAGCTCTTGCAATGCTTCTGGCTGATCTTCACTCCAAAATCGACAATTCTGCTTATTAACGTACCCATTGAGCCAAAAATGAGCTTCGTCGCTGAACACAATTTTTCGATAAAAAAGTGGATCGTATTTTGATAATAAAATTCAATAATTTGCAAGCGTTTGTAAGACGATTCATGGTTAAATTATAGACCAAACTGAAGATGTTTGACAAATAATAAGAAATTTTGATGAAACAATTTTTTTAAAAAACTAACAGACGGTCATAAATGGAGGTCATAAGTGGAGGGTATAAAAAAGCTATATCATGAAAACTAGAGCTGATAGAGACAAACTAATTACAGATTTGAATTCAGCGCACCCAAATTAACTAGAATCAGTTGATAAATTCAAAGAAGCAAATTGAGTGTTGGCCTGTGTTATTAATCGCTTACCTCTTCCACATAGAATGTCTTGACCCAAAAGCACATTTTCGTTTAGCAGATTATCTTCAACCACGAACAAATCAGCACTCACTTCATTGTTGTCAACTATCACCTTCACATGTATTTTGTCAGCACATTCGTACTGACCTCCGGCGAACCCTTCCAAAAACATATGAGAACTTTCTACATTACCAACAGTAGAGGCATACGATTAACGAATTAAAGAACGTTTACTACCAGGGTCTATAAATGCAACGGTTTCGTTTCCGTTGACACTAACGTTCTAAGTAATCTCATCGTTGTTGGCCGTAGCTGGGGCCGTGGTCACCCGAACATTGATTTTCTTCACTGCTGCTTTTGCTGATTCCTTTTCATGGCACTTGTCGGTTGTATGTGTGGTACGGTTACAATTGTTACATCGTGGTTTTCGCTGCGGCTCAGGACACTTGGCGGAAAAGTGGCCCAGCTTAAAACAATTGTAACACTTCACAGCTCGATTATCAGTTTTGATTTCAGACGATTTCTTGTTCGGTGTTGCCATGGTTGCTGGAGCGGAAAAATTTAAAATTTTCTTAAACGGGAAGCTAGTTACTTCTACCTCGTTATAACTACAGTAGTTGATTATATCCTTTAACAGGTCGTTGCAAGTTTGGTAGTCGTTAGAGATCTTTCTTTTAAGATCTAAATCGTTTATGCCATTTATTATATGACGCATCGTTGCGGATTCGGTTAGACCGGCATTCGAACCAATGGATACCATTTTATAAAAATAATCCCGCGGTGTTTCATCACGCTGACGTTTAGTATTTGCCATTTTTATATGTACGTCGGCAATATTCGTAGTAACAGGAAAATCGGCAATAAATTTGACACAAAAATCTGCCCACGTAAAGCCCTTATGACACTACATTTTTTATTCATTAATTGATATAGAATTGATAGAAAGAAACAGTAAATGTTAGAAAGAGCAAACTAGAAAAAATGTAAACAAAGTTTTTTAGTTTTTTTTGTCTTGTTATGGTTTTTTTTTTCAGGGATGGCGTTGAGAATTTTTAAAAATGTACCAACAACCTTTCAAAATTGCACTTTTTTACCCTAATTGTACTAAAAGATTTTTTTAGTTGAAATTAATTTTATTTATGTTCATAAAAAACACCACAAAAAGGTATTATAAATCTTTGTTTAAAAAGTATCAACAAAAAAGTACAATTGAAACAACTTCGCCATCCCTGTTTTGTTTATTTTATTAAATGTTGCCAACTTTTTGTTTATGAGAAAATGAAAAACAAAAAGCGGTAAATCGCTGAAGTTGCCCATAAACCGCTGATTCAGCAACACTTTTCATATTTCAAGCTTGAAATGTCAAATTTAAGTTAAACAATTTTACATTTTTTTTGACATAACTTCATTTTTTATCGATAACTTTGGTAAAGTTTTTGACAGTTTGCCATTTATCTTAATACAGCTCAACTCTTTGCACTTGGTAAATTTTTGTATTACATTATATTTGTACTGTTCACCAAAACTTGAACAATGCATTAAAAATGTAGTGTCATAAGGGCTTAAGAAATACTTCTTCAACTACATCGATCCAATATTTCGCAGGACCATACAATTTTTGTTGAACGGCAAACAAAACGATTTGGGCACATCATTTGTAAGCCTGTTTGAGACTATTAATTCGTTTAACAAAGTGCTGCAAAAGCACTTGTTGTATTATACGATGACGGAGGGTTTGGTCGGCCACCTTGATTAACAGTGGTGTATACGGGACCGGTTGCTGCATTTGCTAAAAACGAACCAGAAAAATTACCTCTCGGTGGTTTATTTTCAATTGTTGCGGTGTGTGCCATTACGTTTGCGTTAGTGGTTATCGGAGGTGTCAAAACGGGTCCACCTTTTTCAACAGCAGGTGATTGTACATTGGGATTACGTTCAACCAACGGTGACGATGCAAAACCACGAAAACCGCTACCTTGCAAATCTGAGAGTGACTTTTCCAAAGCGTGCACTCTTTGCAAAATATCTGGCTCATTTGAAAAGCTTCTAATGGGTGATTTTTTAAAAGCTATAGGAAAGTTTAAAAAAAAAACACATAAAATTCAGAAAAATGCATAACATTTTTATTTGAATCGATAGTACGGTCCATATAATTTAATGTTTGAAGATTATTTCATGCAAATGTTGACCGTGACTGCGCCTCAAATGGTCCATCCGCTTAGTCCAGTTTTGGCATACTCTTTCCAACATTTCGACCGGTATCTCATAAATAAATGCTTCAATGTTGTCTTCCAATGCGTCAATTGAAGCGGGCATGTGTGTATAGACATGAGCTTTAACATAGCCCCACAAAAAATAGTCTAAAGGCGTTAAATCGCACGATCTAGGCGGCCAATTGACCGGTCCCGAACGTGAAATAAAATGTTCACCGAACTCGCCTCTCAATAAGTCCATTGTTAAGCGTGCTGTGTGGCATGTGGCATCGTCTTGTTGAAACCACATGTCATGCAAGTCAAGCTCTTGCATTTTGGGCAAAAATAAGTTGGATATCATCTCACGGTAGCGCTCACCAATCACAGTTACGTTACGATTCGCATCATCTTTAAAAAAGTACGGTCCAATGATGCCACCAGCCCATAAACCGCACCAAACTGTGACTTTTTCTGGATGCATTGGTAGCTCTTGCAATGCTTCTGGCTGATCTTCACTCCAAAATCGACAATTCTGCTTATTAACGTACCCATTGAGCCAAAAATGAGCTTCGTCGCTGAACACAATTTTTCGATAAAAAAGTGGATCGTATTTTGATAATAAAATTCAATAATTTGCAAGCGTTTGTAAGACGATTCATGGTTAAATTATAGACCAAACTGAAGATGTTTGACAGTGAAACAAAACACGAAACGTGCGTCAGCTGTTTAAACCAGTGTTGCCAAAAAGAATTTAGCTAAAAAATCACCCGATATATTCGTCTTCAACGTAAAAATCCTCCAGACGTTTAACCAAAATATTTTTATTACCAGAATGTAGTAATCCAACATCTTTACATTTCTTTTTTAACTCATCGAGTTTAAATTTATTAAAATTATAGACGGAACTCATTATGAATCGATTTACTAACGACACAATTTATTTTTTCCAAAATGTTTTTTCTATTCGTAAATTTCAAAAGTTCTAGAAAAATGCGTATTTTCTTCGTTCTTTTTCTTTTCTTTTATATTACAACGTCGACTGCTGTGCGCAAGTTGTCACACAATCACAAGAAAAAAACAGAAAAACTGGGTACAATAACAAAACAGCAATGCGTGCACAACAGCTTCAACGGTAAACTTCAAATCCAACGTGATTTGACAACTATTTCCAACGCTTTTCTTTTTTTTTTGGAAATGCGGGGAACAATAAATTTGTTCTCTAATGTGCTTTATTTTCACGGAAATACAAATATACAGTCTTGCACTAATTTAACTTTTCTAAAATGTTGCTCCTTTTAAATTTCGCGGCGTCGAAGGCTAATTAAATCCCACTTCTGAAAATTGTCACTCGCGGTTGCAAGGTATTATTGAATAAAAAATAAAACGGAACTGTATTTATGTTAAAGTTAAAATCTGGTTTTTATTGAATTAGTTTATTTAGAAAAGATAAATTATTATTATGTATTTGAAATTAATAACTCGTGACACGTCTTGTTCTCTTGCCGGCCTTATTTGTTATTATCTTATATTTATCATAGTGCACATTTACATTATACGATTTTTGTCGTTGCGATTCTTACTTTATAGGCAAGAGGGGTGAGAGGAATTAAAAAGGGTACAGAAGCGAGTGTACTCTTCGATTCGTTTTGTTCATTCATTCGTTCTCTCAATTTTCTCTCATTTGACGAAAAATGTATTCAGGTTGTTACGACAAAAATCGTACAATGTAAATATGAGCCCGACTTCAAAGAGGAAACGACAATAATCGCAACGACAAAAATCGTATAATGTGAATTGGGACATACTGTCAGGTGCAGAGTTGTAGTAATTCACAGGGTGACAAATATAACAGCCTGTCCATCGGCTGTTAATAAAATTAATTTCGTGATATTTTATTCAATTTAAAAATGACTTTTATAAGCAAAAAATTTAATTCAAAAATAACTTTTATTATTTCTGAGGAAAAAATGAAAATCAAGAAATAACGTTTATTTTCTGAGGAATAATTAAAACTCGAAATGATGTTTATTTACTTAAGACGGGTTTTTTTAAGATGAAAATTAAATTTGAACTTAGTTTAACGTAGTCCGAAATAAAACAAAATAATTTAAAACAAAAATCAAATAATTTTTATTTCTGACGAATAAATAAAACTCAAGAAATAACTTTTATTTTCCAATGACTTTTCTAAGCCACAAAAAAAACTCGAAATTGTTGAAAAGGCTGTTAATTCATGAATGCGTTTTCAGTAAAGTAGAAAACTAACAAATTATGTTTTTTTTTTAAATAAGGATATTATTTTTAAAAATAAAATTTTTTAATTACGATTTGCGCTTCATCGCAAGTTTTTATTGCGGCCGAGGAATTTAATTCAATTTTAAATCAAAAAAACAACTTCAAGTTTAAATACTATTGTAATTTATAAAGTTTCTTTGCAAAGTCATTTTATATACATATGTATGTATGTATGCTAAAAAAAAATTAAATTTTTATCTTATCACTTAACAAAGTCAAAATCTATGCTTTGATAACCGATTTATGTGTATCCCTTTTCTAAGTAGGTAAATTGTTTAAATAATAAGTAAAATTGTCTGATAACACATTTCATTCTCTACACACTGTCCTTTAACCGCTGGTTTTTGTTTAATATCACTCTATGCTCTGTAATAACTAAAAAAAAACTTAAAATGTACCGGTTAATTCTATCATTCGAGTAATAAAAATGTAAAACCACACCATTAAAAAGAATCGAAACAATTTTTTTTGGAAATATTCACAGATATTGAAAGGCAAACATTTCCAGACAAACGTGGATTCTCAAATATCGGCCATGTCATATTTGGATTTAATACTGCGCTCGGTGACGGAACCTGAACTTATGAAGTTATTTGTTAAATTTTTACTAGATGTAGAAAAATTTGACGGTGAACGTATATTAGATACATTGGTTGGACGTTTAAGTTCTACAGATCCAAATTTATGCATGGTCACGATGGCATTATTTGATACCTTATTGGGTTTGCATTGTGAGGATTTAATGTTGGAATTAATTCTGAAATATTTACTGCCGGGTAAACATGTACCCATATCTTATCGTCACAAAATCAATAAAATTGATCCTTATACAAACGCAGCCGAATTATTTTTGGATCTAACGCCTGAGGTAATGAAAAGAGCTAGAGAATTGACAAAACATAAGCATTTAGGCGATACAGCGCAGCATACACATCCTACAATGCCGTCGCCAACATCGACGCTAAGCAAAACTATTGGTGCCAATTGGAACTATTATGGTTTACATACAGGCGATAGTCTCTATGCCAATTATCATGCTTATCTGTTTGAAGCACACTTTCGTATAATGCAATGTCTAACGGCTTGTTCGACATGGTCCCATGAGTATAAATATCAGAAATGGCCTCTTAAATTAGACAAATCAAATTACCAAACTTTGGAAATGGTTAAACAATTTTTCAATGAGTTCAATGACGGACCTTTAATGGAACAATCAAATTTAGTTTCTTCTAGCACTATATTTTATGAAGATAAAAAGCAACTAGACAGTTTACAATCTATAGGCGAATCCAGTGGTTATGAGTCGTTTAAATGGAGACCAGCTGACGAAGAAGCTATTTCCGACGAATTACCACACTCGACGAATATATCTGTTAGTACGGCTGATATTGATTTAGACTCTAGTACTTGCAGCAATAAACAAAACTCAGTGGCAATCAAGAAGGAGACTTGGAAGATGTCAAAATATCGCAATGAACTAAATTTAACAGATTTAGATTTTTCTGAAGATTTATTTGCCCAGGGGACTGTATCATTAGGTAGATTGATTTTCTAGCGAAGTATTAATATTTTCTACAAGAATTTATTATTTTAAGGTCCCTTTTTGAATGCTGTGTGTGCCAAATTACAAACTTTTACCAGCAATACTCTATACGTTAATTTGCATCTTACGGGGCTTATAACACGTTTGGCTTGGTATCCATTACCTTTAATACATTCTATATTGCTGCGTCCTGATATTGTTGTTACTTCTGACACTCCATCATTTCATCAAGTTTTACGGATTCTCAAGCAACAAATCGATGCTGAACTTCCAGTGGTTGAAGATTCCCTGGAAATAATTGATGTAGCACGATCCTATCTCATAGATCGTGAGTTTCGTTTAATAAATGCCCGCAAGGCATGCGAAAATTCTCCCTTACATGTAGCCAAAGTTGTACCATCGCAGCATTCTGCATATGCGTCCATATCGGCTTCCTCTCCTATACAGGTGACACCTTCATCCTCTTACGATCCCTTTAAACGCAATGATACAAAAAGAATGAGTATAAGCAAATCTATATCAAGTATGTTTAGCCGCAAAGCAAGTGGTAAGTTAAAAGTTTTTTTTTTGGAATTATGTTTTATTGTTACATTACATACATACATTAAACACTTCAGTATAATGAACTTTTTTAACACATTTTTTTGTTTGTCAATATTTACCTTTTAACATTGTTTGGGGTTAATTTAAGGTGAAATTTATAAGTGGGTTACTCACTTTATACTACTATTACAACATTAATTCCATACACAATTAATTACCTATTACAAATAACATTATAAGAAAAATTTTCATGTTCTCATATTTTAATATATTTTGATTTTTGTATTTTTTTTCTTTACGTTATTTTCTTAGCTACATCTGGCTTATCACAAATTTATGCATTCTTCACCGGTAAATATTTCACTTTACTTGGTATCATTAGTTTGTTTGATCTAAATTTTGTAAATTATAATAAATAATACATAAATATTTCATATCGTCATATTAAATGCAAACGGACGTAACTGAACAACATTTCGAAATTGAGTTTTTTTTATCGATTATGGTTCGTTTTATCAAAATACATGTTCATGCAAAATTTTAGATTCCTACGATCAACGAAATTTTAACGCCAATTACACCTTGTTGTTATTGATTTTGTAAAGTTTTTTGCTTCTCCAGTAAAAAAATAAAAAGTGTAGTTACGTCCGTTTGAATTTAATATGACTATATACATATATTAGTTATTGCGATGTTGTATTGTTAAATAAGAATAATTAATAATGCTTTCTCATTTTTTTGTAATTTTTAATTTTTTCTTTTTTTCATAAACTTGCACGAATATAATTTATATCCATATTGCTTTGCTATCTATATGCATGGACTAATCTAAATTTTAGGTTTGTTCCGGTACTCAAAATTGGGATCCCATTGTTACCAAAAAGTGTTACCATACTCGAAAATTGTATGCTTTGTGGTAATATTAAGATCCCGCGGGTTTTCAATTTTGAGTAGGGGATATTTGTTTATTTTTTCAGGGTGAATACATTAAACTCTAGTTTTCACTTTTTACAAGATTTTGTTGATTCCCAAGTAATTTAATTTCTTTCCCATATCACTTTATTGAATAGAGTAGAGGGAACAGTTTAGTCGTTCTAGTTTTTAGTTATTAATTAAAATACTTTAGGCTTACAAAAAAGGTTTTAAAAGCAAAGTTAAAGGTTCTCATAAAGAGTATGCTTAGTTGTTCTTTGTTAAAAAATTGTTTACCCTTTTTTAAAATCTCTTTATAAGCTTATTATTTATATATTTAATTTCAGTAGCTAAGCCTATAGGCCATAAACGGCTTACGAATTTCTACTATTTCTAATTATTTAACAGTCTTTGCAAAGTAAATTTCACTTTTTACAAATCAAAATAAACCTTTCTAAGGCTTCATTAAATGTTCCCTAATGTTCATGTAAAATATCTATTATAAACATTGGGGAATATTTAATTTTATTGAAACTTTGGAAAAGTTCAACTTGATTTTAAAAACCTTAAATTTGGACTGCAAAGTGTAAAACTAGTTTATTAAAATAGAATTATGGCTCCTATTACGGTTCACAACCCAACTCGGTTGAGTTGTAATTTCTTAATTTTTGGATTATGGTTTACAACTTTGCTATATTGCGGTGAACAAAAACATAACAAAAATTACAACTGATCACAACCAGTTGTCTTAATAACAACTCAACTAAGTTGAGTTGTAAACCGTAATAGGGGCCTATATTTTGCTTAAATAGGTTAATATTGTTTTTGTATGTAATTAATTTAACAACATTGCATGATCGGATTAAGGGTGGTATTATTACCAAGGTTGGCATCCGATACCAGTATTAATAATGATACCGCTTAAATACCATTTAAAAGTGAATACCGTTATTGATACCGATACCGAAATTACAGAAAGCGATAAGTACTCTTTTTAATTTAAGTCCAATAAATTTACATGAACTTAAAAATATATGCAAAATTATTAAAAATATAACTTACTTTAACAAAGAATCTATGGAAATTATTAATGACAGGTGGAACAGTATAGAAAAACTTTTGTTAAAATAATCCATAATTATTGGAATCGGGAAAATTTCCAGAAAACTGGAAGCTTTTGCTGACAACACCAATAGAAAAAGTTATAAAAATAAAAAATATGTGAAGAAGTTCGACCCATCGTGTGGAAAAATCATAAAAAAAGTTGTTAAAATACAACTAAAAAACTATTTTAAAGTTAATAGCATACTATCGAAATACCAAACCGGGTTCTGCAAAAAATTTCATGTGAAACAACAGTAAACTACGTTATGAAATAGATGGAAAAACATAGAAAAAAATAATAAAAATAATGGCAATTTTCCTTTATTTTATAAAAGGTTTTGAAACTATTGATAGAGTCATTAAAACAGAAATTTTATAAATACGGAATACGCGGAAAAAATTTAAGTGGTTTAAATCGTATCCCAGCTAGCATTTTGTATCATAATCTAATCATTTAGGAATCAGCTTAAGGGGCAAAATACCCGTATATGAGCTCATTTTTCAATCATAAATGATACTCTCGTTGTGAGAAAATGGTACCCTACCAAAGAATCACCTGAAAGAATCATTTGTGATACAATTTTCTGATTCCATTTTTATATTAGTTTTTCTAATCATTATTGAATCGTTTTTGTCTCATTTTTTAATCATAAATTATATAGTTTTTGGTTATATGCATTTTATATAATTTTTTAATTGTCATGTTTTTTAATTTTTCTCCGAACAAATCAGCACCATTATTGCTTTTGAACCAAACAAAAGTAATTGGTTTTTCGCAAAGAAGAGAACAAACAATTTGCACTAACATTTATGTTTATAAATTGTCCATAATTTATGTGCTTCTTTTTAAGCCAAGCTTTTTATTTCTTTGGCTGACATGTAAGTTTCTATTTTTATTTTTTCCATTTGGCAAAAACAAAAATTCAAAATCATTATTTAAACATATAAATGAATCATATATGAATCCTTTTTCTATCACTCAAGTGATAAATCAGTTTTTAATCATCAAAACTGATCTGAAAAGAATCATTTGGGTGATTTTTACAAAAAATAATCACCCAAATGCTAGCTGGGATACAACAAATCGAAAACAAATTGTGAGAATTTATAATGTATGATCTGAGTGTACATGTACATAAGTACATATATGTAAACAGATTATGGGGTGCCACAATATTGGGTGCTCTACTTTTTATTACACATATACATACATAAAAAACTTGTCAAACATCTTGGAAAACATTTACAATACAATGATAAAAACACATTACATTTTGAGTTTGGTTCAAAAATACTATATACCTGGTGTTTAAAAACACGAAAATTATAAAAATGAAGTCATGAGATCTATCATAAAATGTAACATTTATACAAATATAGAATATATGTAAGAAAAACTTTAAAGGCTTAATATAAGACAAAGACTTGAATTTAGGGGTTTTACCCGGGAATTCCCGGGATTTTTCTTGCGGGATCCCGGGAAATAAAAAATTCCTCATAATTTCAGAAAATAGCTATTTATACTTTGAAATTTAGTTTTCTATTCTCTAAAAATTAGCATCAGTGGATGGGTTGTGGATTAGATCAATTACAGGAAGTGAGTACATGTATTTAAATCAATGTCTCCTGATGCAATAAATCTACTAAAAGCAGAATGGGCAGTGCAACAGTTGATAATTATTACATTTAGTGAAGTGAAGAGTTAATAAAGTACATTAATTCAAAATAAGATGCAGGCAGTAAAGTTTCGTTGTCCATGAACAAGTCTTAAAAATAGGAGATACCTAAACATATCGCTCCTTTATTCCAACATAGTCATATCTACAAAAACAAACGATCTTGGCAAAATGCGATTAAAGTTTTCAAAATGTACCGATTTAAAGATATATTTTGCTATAACTTCGGTTCAGTTGGAGATATAATACGAGAAGGCATGAAGGAAAACTTTGCTCAAGTTACTTAAAATTTTGAGATATGACTATGATGCAATGAAGGAGCGATATGTTTATTAGGTGATAAACAAAAATTTTCAATTTCAATTTGTGTTGGTTTATATACCCGGGAAGTGCGGGGAAACCGAAATAAAATAACATTTTGGAAACTCGTGTAAGATACTACAACATACAACTTGAAAAACACATTGTCCTAAAGATTACAAATGGATCTATTGAAATGAAAAGGTTTGTAAGAAGCAGTCCGGTTAATGCTATTTTTGCATCAACCTTGACATACATTTGACTGATATAGACGTTGTTTATAAAAAAGAAAAAATTGCTTCTGATTGTGAATCCGAAGCATGCTACAACGGTGCACTTTTAACTATTTGTCCAACTACTGTAAAAAATGAACGAAATTTTTCGGAAACATGATAATTAGTAAATAAAATCAGGAATATACTTTTTGACGACTTACTAAGCGCTGTGTGTCAGAAAGTTATTTCCTAAGCTGTTAAAAAATGTAATATATTTCTTTAAAATATTTTATCTATTTTATTAATTAACTTTTTGATCTCATATCTTGAGTACCTTAATTTTTATTTTGTTTTTATTATTGTTTTATGAATTAAATTGTTGTTTATGTTATCTTTTTATCTTGTATCCAGAGCATAATAATACTGAATAAAAGCATTATAATAGGGAATAAAGGCGTGAGGTGATAATAATTCAAGTTCCTATTTCAATCTTCAATTAATTTTTTAGTATTGAACCATTTCTTTTACTTTCTTTGTAAACAAGTTCCCTTACGTTATTTTATAAAAGTTTTTTTCATTAATTAATAACAAAATTTACTTTATATTATTTATATGGAGCGGGATCCTGGGATCCCGGGAAATTTAAAATAATTTCCCGCTTTCCCGGGAATCGAAAAAGTCCGGGAAAAAAAACTCTACTTGAATTTAATACAGATATTTTTACAAAAAAAAAAAAAATGGGAAACACGCCGCAATATCTGATAGATGAGCTAAACTTTGCAACTCTATCAGCTAAGAAATATTGGGAATTATAGGCTTTCCCAGGCAACAACAACAGCCACACAACGGTCACTTTTCTATAAAGGACTACATATCGAGCTTCAGTATCACTTTTCTATAATGAATACATGTCGAATACATTCAAAATATGCCCACTCAAATTTGGTCATCAGTTTTTGATGGCAAATAGCTTCCCTATGCAATACCCATCTGTATTAGAAATTTCAAAGAAATAAGTAAATTTTTCTCGTTTTACATCAGTTTTTGTTATTCTGCCATATCGAAGAACATTTCTTTAAATTGTTATATCTAACATTGAATAAAGCATCTCACATTATGTACTTTATGGTAATGACTTATTTTTTACAAACAATTTACCTATCACCAATTGGAATTTCTAAAAACTTATACATACAATTATTAGCGGTGTTAAGACAGAGCAAAAGCAAAAAATCGTAGCTCTTCTATTAAATCTAACGACAAAATACACAGAGTTTCTGTTAAATTTCTTAAACGCAGGGACCGAAAATAACACTTATTTTGAAATTTTAAAACAAAAAAAGCACATAGAAGTAAATGTCGGAAAACTGATGTACCATATTAATCCTTATAACTAGAGTTTTTTTCCCGGACTTTTTCGATTCTCGGGAAAGCGGGAAATTTTTTTAAATCCCGGGATCCCGCTCCATATAAATAATACAAAGTAAACTTTGTTATTAATTAATGAAAAACACTTTTATAAAAAACGTAAGGGAACTTGTTTACAAAGAAAGTAAAAGAAATGGTTCAATACTAAAAAATTAATTGAAGATTGAATTAGGAACTTGAATTATTATCACCTCACGCCTTTATTCCCTATTATTATGATTTTATTCAGTATTATTATGCTCTGGATACAAGATAAAAAGATAACATAAACATAACAATTTAATTCATAAAACAATAATAAAAACAAAATTAAAATTAAGGTACTCAAGATGTGAGATCAAAAAGTAAATTAATAAAATAGATAAAATATTTTAAAGAAATACAAAAATTTTTTAACGGCTTAGGAAATAACTTTCTGACACACTCAAAGCGCTTAGTAAGTCGTCAAAAAGTATATTCCTGATTTTATTTACTAATTATCATGTTTCCGAAAAATTTCGTTCATTTTTTACCGAGGTTGAACAAATAGTTAAAAGTGCACCGTTGTAGCATGCTTCGAATCACAATCAGAAGCAACTTTTTCTTTTTTATAAACAACGTCTATATCAGTCAAATGTATGTCAAGGTTGATGCAAAAATAGTATCAACCGGACTGCTTCTTACAAACCTTTTATTTTATTTCGGTTTCCCCGCAGTTCACGGGTATATAAACCAACACAAATTAAAAATTTGTGTTTATCACCAAATAAACATATCGCTCCTTTATTGCATCATAGTCATATCTCAAAATTTTAAGTAACTTTAGCAAAGTTTTCCTTCATACCTTCTCGTATTATATCTCAAACTGAACCGAAGTTATAGCAAAATGTATCTTTAAATCGGTACATTTGGAAAACTTTAATCACATTTTGCCAAGATCGTTTGTTTTTGTAGATATGACTATGTTGCAATAAAGGAGCGATATGTTTAGGTATCTCCTATTTTTAAGACTTGTTCATGAACAATGAAACTTTACTGCCTGCATCTTATTTTGAATTAATGTACTTTATTAACTCTTCACTTCACTAAATGTAATAATTATCAACTGTTGCACTGCCCATTCTGCTTTGAGTAGATTTATTGCATCAGGAGACATTGATTTAAATACATGTACTCACTTCTTGCAATTGATCTAATCCACAACTCATCCACAGATGCTAATTTTTAGAGAATAGAAAACTAAATTTCAAAGTATAAATAGCTATTTTCAGAAATTATGAGGAATTTTTTATTTCGGGAAATAACGGGAAATAAAATAATTGAAATTCCCGGGAATTCCCGGGACGGGAATAACCTTATAACCTTTTCTATAATAAAATATTGATTTTTATTTTTTCGATAAAAAATAACAGTTATTTTTGATTTTTTTTAAATAACAGTAATTTTTTAATAATTTTTTTTTGAAAAAAAATAGCAGTTATTTTTTTGATTTTTATTTTATCGAACAAAAAATAACAATTATTTTTGGATTTTTATTTTTTAGGACAAAAATAATAAATTATTTTTTTGATTTTTATTTTTTCGAGCAAAAATAAGAGTTATTCTCTAAAGAAATTTACGTGTTATAATTATTTAGTTGACTTTAAATATTTTTTTAAATGTGTGATCATCATTGGAATTTTTTTATACAGATTAAAAGAAACCTTTAAATTCAACTAAATTATGACAACACGTTCAGTTATTTAGAGAATAACTTAAAAATAAAAATTTTAAAAAAAATTATTTTTTTCTAAAAAAATTTAAAATCATAAAATAAAGTTATTTTGTTAAAAAAAATTTAAATAAAAAATAACTGTTATCATGTGACGTTCATAGAAAAAGAAAAAACTTTGACGATCTCTGCTAAAAGAGCTGCGATATTCTTTAGCCGTTTAAAATTGTGACAAAAGTAAATTTAATAGAAAATATATATATATTACTTATTAAATTATTTGTACCAATATTTCGATATCCATCGGATATCATTATTAAGGAATGAGTTACAAGTATATTTGTAAATTTAATAATTTTTTTTAATGTAGACCAAATTTTAACTCGAAAATGAAGAAGGCGTTTCTTAATAATTTTTTAAAGCAATTTTGATTAGGGAACGTAAAATTTGATATTTCCAAAAAAAATTTTAAAAGTTATTACCCTTATTTGCATACATATACACATAAATATTTAACTAATATAAGAGCATGCCTTAAATTTTATGAATATATGTTAATTTATATAAAAGTAATTTATTTGCTATTTGTGTGCACTTATTTACTATTATTGAGATTAACTAACTGTATATAACAACATGAACAATTCAAAATGATATATGCGTATTGAATTCTGAAATACAATTATAGGTTCTACATCACCATTTCCGGCTGGCTCGCATGCAGCAACTTCCTCTTCTCCATTTAATAGCAATCAAAATCAACCAACAAATCCTGTGGTTAGTCCTATAACAAGAGAGACAAGTTTGTCAAATTTACCGCCTTCCGGATCAAAATCCTCAATATCAAATTCATTAACTACAACAAATGAACGCACAAATGAACGTGGAGGTAGTGTTAGTAGTACGACTACATTACAATCAAAAAACTCATCAACAGCAGCAAATTCTTACTCAAACTTTCAACAACAAAATCTATCAGCTGCAACTTTGTCCTCTTTGGGCGATAGATCAAGTTCAACGTCGACTTTAACGGCTTCGTCAACGTTGGGCAATGCCTATGTGGTGGGTGGTGGAAATGGATCCGAGCCAGCCTCTTTAGATTCGATATCGTCAACAATCGGAGCCATTACAAGCGGAGGAAACGAACGCACTAGGGATTTGGCCCTATGTGCTGTATTATTAGATGAATGGTTAAAAGAGTTGGCTGCTATAGCTCAAGAGCAGAGTGTTGTTATGCTAGATAAGGATTATTGACATTATCATTATTATCAAAGCGTGATAGTTAATCGTATTAACTATCCTATGCTAATTATGCAATTGTAAATGTTTTTGACATCGTTTTAAGAAAAAAGGTTAAATATGTACGTATGTATCTTTTCTAAAATAAAACAATAAATCGATCATATTTTCTTATCAGTTTGTACATTTTTGGAAAATTTCTATTAATAAAAATCCAAAAGAGCAATATTTATTTATACCACGAATTCAATTACTTATAATTATTATTGGCGAACAATTTATTTATAATTCCATATACATGTATAGTAAAATATTAAAAAAATTTATGTACATATGTACAAAATTTGCTATTGTGATTATGATTTGTACACGCGTTATGTAAAATGTATGATTTTATTTAACAATAATGAACAATATTTTAATAAAGTTTTTAATCATATTTTTTGTGAAGTATTTTTTATAACAGTTTGTATTTGTCTCAATTAAAATATAGAATATATGATGATATAAAAAGAAACAAAAAAATACTTTTTATTTCATAGGGCACTGCTACACGTTCAATAAATATCGTGATATTTCTAGTATCACGATATTTATTGAACGTGTAGCAGGCAATATTGATGGATCGCGATCCATATCGCAGGAAAGCCTCATTTTATGTGATCCATCAATATAGATCGCGATCCAAATATCGCAATATATATTGAACGTGTACCAGTGCCCTTATATTTACAATTTTTTCTTTTGTCTTTTGTCTTTCTTTCAGAAGACGTTTTTTAAGTTGCGATTTAAAAAAAATGTTATTTCACGGGCCTGTTCTGAAAATAACGTGATTTAAAAATCACACGTGTGATTTTGTGGTGTTCTGAAAACCATACCGTTTTTGTGTCTCGCCAACTCATCAGCTATCTCGTTGATGGTGATGTTGCAGTGACCCGGTACCCAGCACAGCCTCACCACATAATTTTCTAAGATCTCTCCTGCAATCATCCACTAGCCTGCAGTTCACATAACAGCCCATCAAGGCCCTAAGAGCCGCCTGGCTTTCACATATATAGTGACCTCCGAGCCCCTGGCAATGTTGCTCCCTACCAATTTCACGTCCCTAAGAATCCCCAGAACCACCGTCTGAAACACACTGCAGTTGTCCGGAAGTCTATATGACCTGATGTCCAGATTCTTAATGAAGACCCCCCAAACCCGTGCCCTTCATCTTCGAGCCATCAGGGAAAATAGCAGATCCCCCATAAAATCTGACATGACCAGCTCTCTCTAGACGGCAATATTACCTCTGGCATGCGCTTAAAATCAACCCTAGTGCCCACATAATCCGTGGACCTTCGTGAAATTTCCTATCTGTCCTTACTCACTCAGTCTAAGAATGCTCCTGGCTGCCGTTCCCATCACATTCTGCTCTATAGGCAGAAGATGTAGAATAACATCCAGAGCCACTTGCGGCGTACTTCTCAGGGACCCTGTCATGCCGATCGAAGCACACCTCTGAGCCTTAGACAGAAGGTCCCTTCGACCAGCCACTTTCAATGCCTTCCACCAAACACAGAATGGGTCTAACCAACGAAGTACAGCCATCCAACCTTGGACGGCCAGAGTCCCCAGTTCCTACATATCGATGATCTGCAAGCATAGTAGGCATTGAGACCCCTACTTAGTCTATCCTGAGTATTCCTCTTCCAGGACGTAAGCTGTCCAGAAAAACTCCTAAATACTTAGCACTATCAGAAAGCCTAAGCTCTACTCCCCCTAGTACCGGCAGCCTAAAAACTAACTCGGTATTTTCTGGATTGATTCCCAGACCCTTCAGTCGCCCATACCGCCAGTTCGCACAGCGCTCCTTGCATGACTTCGCTAATTGTGGGAAGAAACTTGCCCGTTACCAATATAACTACATCATCTTCGAAGGCGACGACCTTCAGACTTAACCCGTCAAAAAGTCCCAGAACGACATTGATAGGCAAGAGCCACTATAAGGGAGAAAGAACTCGCCCTGTGAGGTCCACCTAGTCACAAGTTTCATTCCTTAGGCGCTCGTTTTCCCAGTCCGAGTGAATAACTCTGCTGCTAAGAGCCCATAAATCACTCAGTGCCTGCCTAATAGGGTATTCATTTAATCGGGCTTTTGCTTTAATCGGTTAATCGCTCGATTAATTAACCGAGGTTTTGGTTTAATCGGTTAAAAATCGGTTAATTTGGTTTTTGATCGGTTAACCGATTAATAAAGTTTTTTTTAATAAATAAGGTAATTTCAATAATTAAAAATGCATAAATTATTTATTTCTTGGAGTTTATTATTAAAAAAACAAAAATAACAATTATTGATCTAAAACGAGCAAACAAAAAAAATAATTATAAATATGTGATATGTATTTTTAAAGTAATACATCATCAGGGGTGTTCTGGAAATCGAAAACGCAAAACGCAAGAATTTTAAGCGTCGTTTTTTAATAAGATTTCTGTAGTTAAATAATTTTATTGACAAATATTTCCCTATTAAACAGAATTTTATAACTAAATTAAAAAATTATTATTTATTAGTTATTTCAATAGTTTAAAGAGATCTGATTTAATAAATTTTGAAAAAAAAATTTTGTTTAAATGTTTAGGATTAAAGCGATAATTTTCTTTAGTTCTGACAACACTTGACTTGTAAAATTTTTTTTCTCTTATCGTGGATGCTGGAGGAATCAGAAGCAGCCATAATAAAGAATATGTATCTAATTTCAGTCCTTTTCCTGGATTTCTCTTAACATATAAAATCTTCCATTGTGCCATTAAAGTCCTGATTTAATTTTAAAAAACTTTTAACACTTCTAATTGTTTCGAGTAATTCTGTTAAGAATGTTTTGCTAGAAGGAAATATACATACATTACAATTATGATTAAAAATTCCCCGGGAGTTTCTTACCTTTTCCCATTTTTACAATTGAATTAACATAGAAAAAATGGGAGAAGGGAGCAAACTCCCGGGGAATTTTTATTCATAATTGGGCTGATATTGTATAAAAATATATTTTCTAAACATGTATATGAGACGAAACAATTAATTAAAACACAAAAAATTTGTTATAATATTACAAAAATTTAAAATTATGTAACATCGGTTAATCGTCTGAAATTAACCGGTTTAATCGTTAATCGAAAATAGGCAATTTTAAATTAACCGATCAGTTAATCGGGTAGTAATTAATCGGTTAACCGATTAACGGTTAACCGAATGAATACCCTACTGCCTAATAGCCTTTATCCTCAAGTTGTTAAAGGCACCTTCTATATCAAGGAATGCCGCCAAGGTGTATTCCTTTTTTTGCCATCCCCGTTCTATATAACCCACCACATCATGAAGCGCGCTTTCAACAGACCTACCCTTAAGATAAAGATAGGCGTGTTGAGCGCCGCTTATGAAGCCGGCGTCAATCTTCGTCCTCAGATGTATGTAGATCAATCAGTCGTTCGAATGTCTTCAACAGAAAAGACGATAGGCTGATTGGTCTTAAATCCTTGGATTTAGAGTGACCGGGTATGAAAATAACCGTGACCTTTCTCCAACCTCTAGGAATGTAGCCGTTTAGCAAACATACCCTGAATAGTTCAACTAGCAATAAAAGTAATGATCCCTGGATATTCTGTAGCATAGTCGGAAAGCCGATTTTTACGGCCCAAAGGCATTAACCGCCCATGTAACCTTATCCAAGGTGATAATATCCCTCACTGCTTCCTTTAGCTTTCTTAGAATCAACTGAAAGTTAAAACAGATTTTTATCGTAAAATCATTTTTAGCGAAGAGGCTAATTTCAGGTTTAACGAATATGAAAAGACGTTTTCGGAGTTTTAGTTTTAATTTTTGTCAAGTCGCGAAACACTTGGACAATATATATAGCAACAGGTTATGGGCTCAGGCACCACGTGGAATATTATAATCAATATTGTGTATTTCTTCTAGAAGAAAAGTACTATGACTGCTGAAGTGTCCAGATGAAGAATGTTTTTATTCATTCTGAGATATAGAATGTGGTTAATGATACCTATAGGAAGACGGAAAATGCTGCAAAATGGGATGCTGCTAATGATAAGGCATTGGCGACGATAGTTATGAACGTAAAACCATATCACACTACATTTATACTAGGGAATGTTAAGTCGATTTCAATTCCAATCGAAAATCGATTTTGTGGTAAAAAAAATCGAGTTTTAGTAATCGAATTTACGTATGCGATTTTATACTGAAATCGATTATTGGGCTTTTAAAATCGTTTTTTTTTTATTTTTATCAAAACTTTGGCAATTCTTAATTTTAATCTAAATTAAATCGATAAATTACACTGGTTCACAAATTTTTTACTTTTTGCCATAACCTCAAAAATGGGATGCTTTCTAAGATAAATCGGGGCTGCTGATCACGAATATGCTATACATTTATTTTTCTCAAGAAGTGTTTTCGAGATATTCGCGAAAATCGTGTTTTTCTGCAGTTGTTTTAGGTATTTCGAGAAATCTCGAGAACCGTTCAACTGAATTGTACAAGATTTAATATTTTGCATAGATATCTCTTTTAGAACATGTCGATCGGATAAAGATTTACTGAGTTACAGGACCTTAAACTTGAAAAAAGTGATTTTTATGTTTTTTTAAAATTCACCATTTTAATTCGGTCCAGTAAGGCAATAAAATAAATTTAAAATTTTTTTTAATATGTATCTTAAATAATATTTTGTTTCAAACGTAGTAAGCGTAAAATTGTTATCGTCGGACAAAGAATTAAGAAATAACGGCATATTTGGTGAAAACATCCGAATTTGAATTTTCATAATTTTTTTTTAAGAATGCTACTATTACACTGCGGAACAGTAAGTTTGCGGTCTGGAATTGGATTGCAAATTTTTACTAATTTAAGGTCGCTGATTTCAAATCTAATCTTCATTTTTCTCTATCAGCTCTAGTTTTCGAGATATACCGTTATGTCCAAATTAAGGCACTCTCACTACATAAAGGGTAGTTAAATTTTAAGGGCCGATGTTGATTTTGAACAAAACAAATTATTTAGCAAATTCAGTCTTGATCTAGTAGCGAAAAGCATCGAACGTATTGCGCTTAATTAGTGACACAAAATTCTTAAAAAAAAAATAAATAAAAACAATAACAAGTTACATTGAACGTCATAGTTTATCCACTTGTTTGTCTTCTTATAATTCAGAAAAAAACATACAGCAAGTGTTAAACTAAACTCAAAAAAAAAAATAACAACAATGAATTAACCTCCAGACCAAATGACTTTTGGAGTAAACAAAAACAAAAAAAACATTTTACAATATAAACTCATGGTCCAAAATACTTCATATGTAATGAAAAGAATTGATACACTTGAAAATAAAATTCCATCAGAAAATCAAGAACTAAATCTGACGAATGTTTCACCTTTTCTTATTAAAAAAGTTATTGACTCTCTCTGCGGTTGTGAAGTTGAACAATGTAAAAAAACTCTGAAGTGGAGAAATCTTAATTAAAACAAAAACATTAAGTCAAGCATCAAAGTTATTACTTTAACTTGATTAACACCAACTATCAAAGTCGAAATGTCTGAACATAAATTTTTTAATTGCTCTAAAGGTGTCATATACTCAAACGACTTAAGAGGCATTTCTGAAGAAGAAATTAAAAAAGAGTTAAAGTCTCAAAATGTTTCAGTTTCAAAAAAAAATTCTTAAGAAAGGCAGTTATTCTACCCTTAACCCTTAAGGAAACAGGATTAATAATAATAACATTCGCGTCTACAATCCTACCTGAAGAAATGAATATTGGATATCAAAGAAAAAGACTACGTCCATACGTACCATTACCGATGAGATGTAAGCAATGTCATGGAGCATACGATAAAACCTGCCCAAAATTTTTTAAAGAAAAGGAAATCCAAGCCATTATAACTTTAGAGAAAGTAGATAGGAAGAAAGCAAATGAATATTACAAAGAACGTAACCGAAATAAAGCATCCTTTTCTTCAGTCATCGTACAGCAACCAACTTCATCTTTAAATTCAACCGTGGATAAGCAAATACAAAGTAGTAGTATAAGTTCTCTCGCAAGGGAACCAGTGAACTACTCTGATATCAACCATTCCACACAAGGCAACAAGACTTCTCCTAAGCCAAGGAAGACATCAAACAAGGCAAAGTTGGCAATGAAACTGAAAATTTCAAACCAAATCGGAGTGAAATCAGGTGAAGTAAATTCAGATTCGAATGAATCTATAGATTTAGAGTAAAATCAGTGGACTTATATTTATGTTTTTAGATTTTTATATAAACTTTTTAAAGTATTTAATTTAATTTACTACACATTATGGCATTAAAAATTCTTCAAAGGAACTTAAAAGGATATAATAATAACTATAATGAAATAACACTACTAATAAAAAACACAATGTTAAAATCATATCAATCCAAGAAACACACCTTACTTCCTGTCCTACACATATTCCTATCCCCATTAACTTTTCTTGCTATTCCAACAATAATTCTAACTCTTTTCGAGGAGTTGGGTTATTAATACACAATTTAATCCAACACTCTTTAATCCCAACTAACAACGACTTTGATGTCGTAGCAGTTGAGATTAATTCAAATGTTAAGTTTAACATTATCTCTGCGTACATTTCTCCCTCTACTAATTTAAAAAACAACAACCTTCAAAACGTCTTCAATATATTTAACTCGCCATGCCTAGTGACAGGAGATTTTAACAGTTGGCATAAAAACTGGGGACCCCCGAAAAACAACAAAAGAGGAATAATTTTAAATAAATATATTACACAATCCCACTTTGTCTTATTGAACGACAAGTCCCCCACACACTTTTTAACCCATAATACACTTATTCATGTAGACCTAACGTTTTGTTCACCTGAATTATCCGTTTATTCTTACTGGAGTGTTAATGATGATCTGCATGACAGTGATAATTTTCCAATTTTTATTTCTCCCTTCCCCTCTCAGAATCAAAAGCTAACTAATTTCAAGCCTCATTTTATAACTGAAAAAGCCGATTGGGTACTGTTTAATTAAAAGTGTTCCCACTTTAACTCTTCAAGGGACGTAGAGACGCAGATATCGATAAAGAAGCTATTAATTTAAAAAAAAATTATTTTCAAATTGCAAATGAGTTTTGTTCCTTTTGGTGATATCGATAAAGAAGCTATTAATTAAAAAAAAATTATTTTCAAATTGCAAATGAGTTTTGTTCCTTTTGGTCATCAATTTCAGATGATCGAAATTTTCCTCAATTATTTCAATCTGAAAAGAACTCCTTTCAACAATATTTCCAAAACATTTCACCAAGCAATAGTGCGTTAAAAATTGAACAAAGCATCAATAATATTGAGCTCACCTCCACTGTTTCTAAGCTGAGGGGAAAATCCCCAGGATTAGATAGAGTCTCATACTGTATGATAAAAAATTCTGCCAAATGTTTTAAAAAAAGGTTACTCAATCTGTTCAACAGTATCTTAAACTGCAGTATCCCACAACAATACAAATTTAGCGAAGTAATCCCTATTCTTAAGCCCAAGGCTGATAAAACCTTAATTATATAGTATAGACCCATATCATTTAATTCGTGTTTCGCAAACATTTAGACAAGATAGTGGCAAACAGGTTATGGTGGTTTATCAACACTAACAAGCTCATTAACAGTGATCAGATGGGTTTTAGGAACAGGAAGTCTACTGCTGATACGTTAATGTTCATTGACTATCTGGCTGCTAGCTCCCTTTCTTCTCGACAACACCTTACTATTCTGCCACTGGATTTCGAAAGAGCTTATGATAAAATAGGTTTGTATACTATTACCGATCCAATCCCCAATCTCTCCACAATGGTATCCCACAGGGATCCCCGTTGTCGGTAGTGCTTTTTCTAATAGCATATAACAGGCTAAGTGATGTTATTCTTACCCATACAAATTTGAACTTCTGTGCATTCGCAGATGACTTTAATGTAATTATAAGACAAAATTGGGGAAAAACCCCAAAATTAATCTGAATAATTTAGTTTCTGATATTCTGAATTGGTGCAATTACTCGGGAGCTATACTTTCACAGACCAAATGCAAATATATCCACATTTGTAGGAAACACAGCTGCAAATGTACACTTGTGACTAATCAAATACAAATTGCGGAAGCAGACGAATTGAGAATCCTAGGTATTATTTTTAACAGAAGATACAACTGGAGATCCCACATTGATTATTTGAGCACTTCATTAAACAACCAGCTTAACATTGTCATTGATTGTAACATGATCTCTCTGATAAATGTTGTAAAATCGCTGATAGTATCGAAAATTTGTTATGGACTTTTTTATAAGGATACGCTCCCAAAAGTACACTTAGAAAAATGACTGGAATACTAAATGCGGCAGTCCGAGTAACGCTCGGAGCCCTACGTTCTGCACCAGTCAATAATATGGTATAGACCTAACTTTTAGCCCAATTAAAACAAGCCCCCCTTAGAATCCTCCATAGAGCTTTAGGGAAGACTTTATTGATTCTCTTTTCACACATCTTAAGCAAGAAACATTACCCCTACAATATCAATGATTATTTCGGAGCGTAACCGAAAGTCAGAAGGACTGCATTTTCATTTATACCGACGGTTCACAATGTGGAGAAAATACAAGCCATGCAGTAACTTATGAAAATATGTTAATTAAGGTTTCCGAGTTGCCAAGTTATAGTTCTATTTTTTCAGCCAAAATAAATGGCATAAATGAGAAGGGGCAAATTCATAATTTACACTGATTCTTTATCTGCCTTAAACGCGATTTCGAATGTAAATAACAATAATGCCTATGCTAACAAAATAAGGGAAATTTTAATCGAAAAAAATAAAAAGCTTTCCCTCATGCGGGTTCCAAGCCACATGCAAATTACGGAGATTGAATGCACAGATTCGTATGCCAAACAAGGTTTAAAGTCCCCTCTCATTAAAACCCAACATTTAAACGTTGAGGATATAATTAAATATCTCAGGAGAAGGACAATTCGGAGACATATTACGACTTGGGGAAATGCAAACATTTGGTACAAAAATATAAGCTCATCAAAAATCCACATCAAACATTGGGTGGCATCGAGTACCGAAGTAGGAAGACGGGATCTCGTAAAATTTTTAAGATTGTGACTAGGACATACTAAATTAACCCACGGACATTTAATAAGAAAAAAATGACCAAACATTATGCAACTGTGATCAATCTACAACAGTAAATATAAAACATACATATTATATCCGATTGTCCGCTTTTTGCACAAGAACGAAAATTAATCTTTGGACACACTGACCCTATCCTAGCTCTCTTCTTTCCCTCAAATAAATCTGTTAGAGAACTAATAAAGTATTTAAGATTAACTAAAGTACATAAAATTAGAATTAGTTTAAATATGAACTTGTAATACTAAAAAATTTTCTTTTTTTTTTAGCTTAAGGCCTTATAGCTATAGCTATACTTTTAGCATTAAAATATTTATATTCTAATGTTAAACCTAAATAAATAAATAAATATTTAGGAAATTATTGTCATTTCTTTTTATTATGATAATATTGGTATGGTTCAATTAAGTATGGAACAAAATATGGCCAAACACCTCCATCCGATGGTCCAAATTTTCGATGACGCTGAGGCCTAATTGAGGTTCTATGCCGTTAATGTGCCGAATTATCTTATCCTTTAGCTCTTGAATTGTTGCTGGCTTATCGACGTACACCTTTTCTTTCAAATAACCCCAAATAAAGAAGTCCAACAAATCGTCCACATCCATACCTTCCAATTCGGGTCATAAAAAGTTCGTTATCATCACACGATAGCGAACAACATTCACAGTCACTCTTTGTGGGTGCATTGGTTTTTCGACAATCACTCTTGGACTATCATTCGCCCAAATGCGGCAATTCTGCTTATTGACGAATCCGCTGAGGTGAAAATGTGCCTTACGAAAAATCACGAAGTGCACGATATGTATTTTGATTTGAACGCCTATTTTCATAATAAGCGTTGCTCGATTGTGTATCTTTCCATGATTCAAATTAAGTTAGTCTGAAATTGAGAAATGTCAAATGAAATGCAAAAAAAAACTTGACGTTTAGGTGTGGTTCACATTCAACATCGGCCCTTCAAATTTAACCACCAGTTGTATTGGAATAACTTGAAAACGGTTGACCATATTCAGTAAAAAAAAACCGAAACTCGGCAACAATATTATCTTTAAGCCGTGCTTACATTGTTTTTAAATTTGCCCTGTAGTTTCAGAGATATCGTAGAATTTTTGAAGAAACAATTTACACAATTTACTGAGAAAACTGAATATCGATTGCCATTAGGGTTTTTTTTTCCATTATTTTATTTCCCGTTTTCCCGGGATTTTTCTTGCGGGATCCCGGGAAATAAAAAACTCCTTATAATTTGAGAAAATAGCTATTTATACTTTGAAATTTAATTTTCTATTCTCTAATAATTAGCATCTGTGGATTGGTTGTGGATTAGAGCAATTACAAGAAGTGAGTACATGTATTTAAATCAATGTCTCCTGATGCAATAAATCTACTAAAAGCAGAATGGGCAGTGCAACAGTTGATAATTATTACATTTAGTGAAGTGAAGAGTTAATAAAGTACATTAATTCAAAATAAGATGCAGGCAGTTAAGTTTCATTGTCCATGAACAAGTCTTTAAAATAGGAGATGCCTAAACATTTCGCTTCTTTATTGCAACATAGTCATATATACAAAAACAAACGATCTTGGCAAAATGCGATTAAAGTTTTCAAAATGTACCGATTTAAAGAAAATATATCTTATAACTTCGGTTCAGTTTGAGATATAATACGAGAAGGTATGAAGGAAAACTTTGCTAAAGTTACTGAAAATTTTGAGATATGACTATGATGCAATGAAGGAGCGATATGTTAATTAGGTGATAAACACAAATTTTCAATTTCAATTTAAATTTGTGTTGGTTTATATACCCGAGAAGTGCGGGGAAACCGAAATAAAATAACATTTTGGAAACTCGTGTAAGATACTACAACATACAACTTGAAAAACATATTGTCCTAAAGGTTACAAATGGACCTATTGAAATGAAAAGGTTTGGAAGAAGCAGTCCGGTTGATGCTATTTTTGCATCAACCTTCACATACATTTGACTGATATAGACGTTGTTTATAAAAAAGAAAAAATTGCTTCTGATTGTGAATCCGAAGCATACTACAACGGTGCACTTTTAACTATTAGTCCAACCTCGGTAAAAAATGAACGAAATTTTTCGGAAACATGATAATTAGTAAATAAAATCAGGAATATACTTTTTGACGACTTACTAAGCCTTTGTATACCTAGATAGTAAGGGAATTGTCCAGAATGATAATGGAACCTCGATATTATACCACAACTATCGACGGGCCAATATTAAAAAATTCAATGCAATTTAAATCAACTAGATATGAGATACAATACAAGCATTTCAGAAAAAGACCTAAAATTAGCACAAAAATCTAATTCCAAAAAATTTTGGTGGTTATCAAAATAAAGTTTTTCTATTTCTTATTTTACCCTTTTGACTATAACCTTTGAAAATCTATGATATGTAAATAATGTTTTTTGTATTTTTTCATTATATTCTACACTAAAAATTATAATAAAACCTTATAAGTATGTATATTAGTATTTTTGTAAAAAGCAAATTATTACCTTGTCATATTATAATACTAGAGAGCTCGTTCTAGAGACATTGTATAAATTAAATTAACTTGTTACTGTTAACTAGTGTTTATAATAGTTTAAATTTAAGTATTTCAATAAAGAAATAAACGAAATTTGTCCAACCTAGGTAAAAAATGAACGAAATTTTTCGGAAACATGATAATTAGTAAATAAAATCAGGAATATACTTTTTGACGACTTTCAAAGCGCTTTGAGTGTATCAGAAAGTTATTTCCTAAGCCATTAAAAAATTTTATATATTTCTTTAAAGTATTTTATCTATTTTATTAATTAACTTTTAGATTTCATATCTTGAGTACCTCAATTTTTATTTTGTTTTTATTATTGTTTTATGAATTATCCAGAGCATAATAATACTGAATAAAAGCATAATAATAGGGAATAAAGGCATGAGGTAATAATAATTCAAGTTCCTATTTCAATCTTCAATAAATTTTTTAGTATTGAACCATTTCATTTACTTTCTTTGTAAACAAGTTCCCTTACGTTTTTTTTATAAAAGTTTTTTTTTCATTAATTAATACCAAAATTTACTTTGTATTATTTATATGGAGCGGGATCCCGGGATCCCGGGAAATTTAAACAAATTTCCCGCTCTCCCGGGAATCGAAAAAGTCCGGGAAAAAAAAAACTATAATTGCCATACAAAAATAACGTTTCTTCCTTTTTACATGGAAATCGATATTCAGTTTTCTCAGTAAATTGTAAATAAAATCAAAAGTTGTCACCGATTTCAATGAAACAAACCTCATTTCTTTCGAAATTATGTTAAGCTAAAGACCAAAACTGTAATTTTTGCGGCGTTTTTATTTTTTATGAATATTGAAAAAACCAAATTTTTTTTTCTTCAAAATTTCCCTATTGTTTCTTCAAAAATTGTTTCAAGTCTTAAGTCCTGTAACTCAGTTAATCTTTATCCGATCGACACAGTTTGGATATGTTCTAATAGAGATATCTATAATAATCTTGATTACTGATTATTTTAATTTAAGCTCTAGGTCTTTTTTAAAAAAATTTTTAAATTATTTATTTTTTCGATATTTCGCTAACCATCGGTTAGCATCGTCAGGAAATTTTAATTATATTGTTACGTTTTTCCTTTAATAAACGCGTTTGAGTTCTTTTAATTGCAAATCCGAATAAAAAAAAACACACACTTATTTAACTTAACAAACTTTATTGAAATTACTTATTTTGTTCACAATTGTTAGTTACGAACAGAACCGTTTCTCAAAACAAACTTAACTAATTATGCATGAGTCACCCCTTTTTATATTTCATAACTATTTCTAGAAATTTCCTGAACCTTCCTGTAATAACTACTTATTATGTTCTAAAACCATTTCTAGAAATGACTGGGAAATTCATGTAATAATTATTTTAAAATAACAGTTGTGTTCAAAATTATACATGACAATTTTAAGTAACTACTATAACTTAAAAGATAACTTATTACTATAACTATAAATAATGCTTAGATAATTTTACTTTCGCAACACTGCCCTCCACTTAAGCCTGTTCGTCCCGAATAGGCTCAGATTCTCCTTTTCCATAATGGACTAGTCGTTCTAGATGTACCACTTTCATTTTTGACCTTGGACTCTTATATTTCTGGATTCGATACACCACGTCATTCAATTTTTTTATTACTTTATACGGGCCATCCCAATGAGTCTGCAGCTTTGGAGATAGTCCTTTCTTCCGCTGCGGATTAAAAAGTAAAACCAACTGGCCTTCTTTGAAGCCTTCCGAATTTGCCACTTGATTGTTTCTGGCTTTCATCTGGACATTTGATAAATTAACACGCCTTCGTCTTAACTCGCTTTTCTGCTCTTGGGTGGAGTCTTTATTATTCGCTGGTACGGATAATTCATCAAAGTTGTAATGCTGGAGCGGTGTCCTACTTCCTCCAATTAGACCGCTGTCTTCAACGCACTGTGGGCATTTAATTATGCACTCAATCACGGCTTGCTTGCAACCGACCCAATAGTAGCTTGCTTTTAACTTCTTTATGGTTTTTGTTACGCTAAGATGTCCACCACCAGTACCGTCGTGGAATTCCTTCACAACTTCGCATACTTTAGAAGACGATACTACAATAAGGTTTTTAACCGTTTTGCCATCAGTACTTTCCCATGTACGGTATAGGCAATCATTAACCATCCGCAGACTACTCCACTGCGCCCAATACGCTTTCATCAGTGGACCCTCCAATCTAACTTCTTCATGAGACGGTCTTTCACCGTCTTTCTTGGCCTTCATGATTTTCGCTAATACGGGGTCACTTTTCTGCGCCGATGACCAGTCTTTGCTGGGTTCCACATGTAATATGCAAATCCCATTGATGCTTTTCCTGTTTTCAGACTCCATACAGTGCTTGCTTTTATGTTTACTGGGCCGTCTAGAATTTGTGCTCGCCTTCCCACGTTTTCCATCGTCTCTTTGGGATGACAATTTGCTATGTTCACCAGTGACTAGCTGTCTTACGAGAGCTTCACTTTCATTCCCAACGTTTAGGGGTATTTCTAGACCACGCCAATTTATAATTTGTCGTCCCATATCTAGACTAATGCCTTGACGAATCATAAAATCTGCTCCAATTATGACCTCGTCCATAATTTCAGCCACAATAAATTCATCAACAACGATCATATTGGCCATTCTTATTTCCACTCTTGCTTTGCCATAGACAATGACAGGCTCTCCCGTAGCTGTTCGCAAGTTTACACCGCTTAGTGGCTCGACAGCTCTCTTTATCAAATCAGCTCTTATAATGGAATGTCCTGCACCAGTGTCGATAGTCAAGATGCGGATTTCACCATTTATGTAACCACAGGCCGTAATATTTTTGTTACTCGTTTTCACAACTAAATTTATCGTGGGACCTTCAGTTTCCTCGGCACTGCTAGCTCTTCTCAGCTTTAGTGGTGGCTCCCGCGATGATTGCTGACTTGCTATTCGTTTATCCCTTTTCGGCGAAGCAGGCCTTGATTGTTGTCTGGGTGCCTTGCAGTTTCGCTGAATATGGCCAATCTTACCGCAGTTAAAGCATTTTGCTTTATTTTTACCTTGCTTCTCGCTCAAAGCTTGCATCACTGCCTCCTTTATGTCCTTTACAATATCTCTTTCTTCTTCAGCGGCAAAATCAAGTTTTCGCACCTTATACGCTTGCGGCCTTGAAATTATCCTTGCGGTTTCTTGGGCTAGGGCAAATGATACCGTCTCCGCAAACGACGATTTCTGTGATGCACATACCGCGAGTTTTACATCAGCATCTCGTATACCATTTACAAATGCTTCGGTCTTAAAATGATCTAGCAATGGATGACTTTCACCTGGATAAGTAAGCTGCACCAAACGTTCAATCTCTAGTGCGAAATCCTGTAGCGTCTCGTTTGCTTTTTGTACTCTACCCCGTAATTCCATTCTGAATATTTCTTTTCTGTGTTCACCACCATACTTGCGTTGCAGTGCTGCCATAATGTCATCATAATTGTTTCTGCAACTTACTGGTACACTTTCTAAAATTTCAGCTGCAGTTCCTTTTAAAGCCAGAATCAGCTCTATGGCTTTTTCTTCATTGTTCCAAGCATTTTTGTTGGCAACTGTGTCAAACTGGAACATTCAATGGTGAACTGCCGTCAAAACTTGGAGCTTTTATTCTATTCGAGACTTCTGGAAAAACTCGCACCGCTCCCTCTTGGTACTGAAGAGTATTTACTCTTTCTTCCAGATGATGTAGTTTTCCATCAAAAACCGTGACTTGTGTTTTTATGTACATCCGTAACTTGAGTTTTTACATCAGTGACTTGTGTTTTTACATCAGACAATTCTATTTCCATATCGTCTACTCTTTCGTTTATAACAGTAGAAATCTCTTGAAGCTTCTCAAGTTTTTCATTAGTAGCCTGAAGTTTTTCGTTTGTCGCTCTAGAATTTTCTTGAATTTCGGCTACGATAGCTTTTGAATTTTCTTCCATTTTTCTAGAAGTTTCTGCTGAATTTTCTTTCACCATTTTCTCCATATTTTCCTCCATTTTTCTAGAATTTTCTTCCATTTTCTGCATCATAGCAGCAAACATTGTGCTAAGATCCATGTTGCTTGTTACTGCACGGGTAGTAACTTCTATTTCTTCTTTTTCATCAAATTCATAAGCTGCGATGTCAATATTGCGTCGCTTAAATTCATCGATTAATCTTTTCTGCAGCTCAGCTTTATTTCCTGCAGTAGGCAGATCCAACTTGCCCAACTCTTTCTTAAGCTGTTCAACTTTTAACTCATCGAATTTCATTGTTGTTTGTATAGTTTTTTTTTTATTTGTTTATTTATTTTATTTTTTTTTTATTGCAATTTCACTTCTGACACCAATTGTTACGTTTTTCCTTTAATAAACGCGTTTGAGTTCTTTTAATTGCAAATCCGAATAAAAAAAAAACACACACTTATTTAACTTAACAAACTTTATTGAAATTACTTATTTTGTTCACAATTGTTAGTTACGAACAGAACCGTTTCTCAAAACAAACTAAACTAATTATGCATGAGTCACCCCTTTTTATATTTCATAACTATTTCTAGAAATTTCCTGAACCTTCCTGTAATAACTACTTATTATGTTCTAAAACCATTTCTAGAAATGACTGGGAAATTCATGTAATAATTATTTTAAAATAACAGTTGTGTTCAAAATTATACATGACAATTTTAAGTAACTACTATAACTTAAAAGATAACTTATTACTATAACTATAAATAATGCTTAGATAATTTTACTTTCGCAACAATATTATATTATTGTTAAATCGAAAAAATAAATAATTTAAAAATTTTTTTAAAAAAGACCTAGAGCTTAAATTAAAATAATCAGTAATTAAATAAAAACAAGGTCAAACAAAAAGTTATATATAATAATCTTGTACAATTCAGTTGAACAGTTCTCGAGACTTTTCGAAATACCTAAAACAACTGCATAAAAACACGATTTTCGAGTATATCTCGAAAACGTTTCTTGAGAAAAATAAATGAATGGCATATTCGTGATCAGCAGCCACAAACTTATCTTAGCAAATATCTCATTTTTGAGGTTCATTTTTGTTGTGGCATAGTGTTATAGGCTTGCTCAATAAAACTTAAAATTTTTTTGTGCGTACATATGTGTATAGGAATGTTTATCCAGTTTTCAAAGTTAAAAGTAAAAAAAAAAAACGGTTGTAGTTTTACGTTTTTACCTATTAGAACCCTTGGTATACTTTTAACTTTAATATAGTACCTCTTGTTCTTATAAATTAAAGTCATCAATGGACAGTGAACAAAACAGTCCTTAACGTATCTTACCAAACCAAACACTGAAAGTGAGTGAAAATCAACATAATATTATAGAAACACAACAGGTGAATTAAACCATGTGGAAATACGCTAATATTTAAACAGACCAGTGTGTGAGCGATAATTAAATCTAGTTATTAACAGAGTGGAACCACAGAAACCAAGTTGGAAGGGAATATCTCTGCATCTTTCCGACAATAATGACATGCAAACGTTTGTTTTCTAAAGCATACTTAATAGTAACTTAGCAAAGAAACAGTCTCCACCGAACAAGAACTTTTATCATAATCCTTTAAAATACTATCCATACATTGACTTATTTGCAATATTTTGAAATATATTTAATTTATTATAAAAAATATTGCTAAAATTCAGAATTTGGAATTGAGAAAATTCAGAATTAATCTGAGAAATTTTAATTTGAAATTGAGAAATTTGCAAATGAAATTGAGAAATTTTAATTTTTAAAATTGAATTATATATTTTTTTAATATTCATACAACAAACGTACATAACACACTTAAGGATCGAAAAAATGAAAAAAAAAAAAAAAACATCGCAGTATTATTGACCAACATATCGTCTTCCAGATCCAGAGCAGATTGGTAAAATGTTGAAGTATGTTGCATGGCTCTACTGCAATCTCATGCACTTTTTTTGTCATACACGAACACGACCTTAGCTACAATCGTTGATGTGTGGTTTAAGTGTGTTTCGATCTTAAAATACGAGAACTACACATGCCCGTGTACGCAACCAAATATTAAAACAAAACACAATCGTGGTTGTGTTCGGCACCGTTTAAAATTTTAAAAAACACACATAATTGTTATGTAAATGAAATTATGTGCTGGTGGCTTTTGAACAGTACATTGTGTGTATGATGTGTGTATTTTCTTAATCCTGGTTTTTTCTGTCTTTTTCTTCGAAAGCTGCCCTTTTTGCATTTTTTGTTTTGATTACGCAATTCGTGTTGATAGTAGCGGCCTGTTTTTACACATTGCCACTTTACTACTAAAAAACGTGTTCTTTCTCTTTCTTCGAAAGCTGCCCTCGCAAATGATATAGGCTTTTTTCATACGTCACTTTTTTCATCTCTGTATGCTTTGTGGTTCATATCACAAAGCATACAGAGATGAAAAAAGTGACGTATGAAAAAAGCCTATATCATTTGCGAGGGCAGCTTTCGAATATAAATTAAAATTAGTAATGTAAATCTAGCTGTAAATTCATTTTTTACTTTCAACAATTATTTTATGTTTTGCCATATAATTTACTTCTTTCAGATGTTACAGTGTCTGCATGCCAAATTTAAAGAAAACCGGTTGATAAGTTAAAAAGATATTGGGAGGGGGAGCTTTTACCGCTTTTGCCATATTTCACTCCCTAAATAATAAAAAATATAGGCTATAATTCCTTCCAGATGTTACACTATTTGCCTGCCAAATTTCAAGAAAATTGGGTGATTATTTAAGAAGATATAAGGAGGGGGAGATTTTACCCCGTTTGTCCTATTTCACGCCCTATTACTTATTTCCTTTCTGATGTTACAGTATCTGCATGTTAAATTTTAAGAAAACCGGTTGATTAGTTAGAAGATATAGGCAGGAGGAGCTTTTACCCGCTTTATCCCTTTTGCCCTATTTCCCTTCAAATCAATTTAATGATTAGATGTTACGGAGTCTGCATGTCAAATTTTAAGAAAACCGGTTGATTAGATAAGAAGATAAACTACACAGAAACACTACTCACGGCCCATAGAACAAGCATATAAAATTTGGTCATAATCGGCCCAGTAGTTTTTGAGTTTAGCGATCACGAACATACACATAATTTTTATATACATATGGTTATCGTGGTTATTCCAAAATACGCGTCGAAGAAGTGAACATTTACATTTACAAAAACAATTTTTGTCAATTTTGTTTTGTTTTTGTTTTAACGTAAATGTTCACTTCTTCGAAGCGTATTTTGGAATAACCACGAATGTTTTTTTTTTATACACGTGATCAGCAATATTAGCTGCGTTCGAGAACACAAAAGTTTTTACTATTTTTTACTGAACTTTACTGCGTTTTACGAAATTGCGTTCGAGTACACAAAATGCAGTAAATGAGAACACAAATTGAGAGCGAAAAGTGACAGTTCTTGTCTGAGTATTTACAAATTTTTACTGCAGAAATTTTTGCAGTAAAATTTAGTAAAACAAAAAAACATATGTTTTAAAAGGTAAACAAACAAAAGTAACAAAAAAATGCTTACAAATTGTAAAAAAAATTGTTAAATAAACGAAAAGTTGAAATAAAAATTAAACAAAAACAAAATTTGAATAAATATTAATTAAATAAACTTGTTTGTGATTCATTTACTTGGCTAAATACCAACATTTGAAACTTTTTTTGATATGTTAATTTTTTAGAGTTGTAAAAGTACTAAGTACTTGGGTACTTAAGTAATCAATAGCAAAAAATTATTCATGTTCTTTTGAATAAATTAACCCGCCACAAATTAGTAACATATAATAAAACTAAAAACAAACAAATATGAAAGATTACATAAAATAGTTTGTTTGTATTTTCCAAATATGTTTGTGTTATAAAAAGTATTTAATCGAGTACCGATAAGAAAACGAGTTAAGTAGTCAAAAGTGTTAAAATTTTTCAACTATTAAATTATTTTTCACCAGCTGTCGCCTTTATTTTACGAATTTTTACAAAATTTGCGTTCGCGTACTTTTTTGGACAACAGCTTTTTGTGAGAGCAAATTTTACAATTTTCTCATATACTGCATTTTACTGTAAAAGTACTCAAACGCACCTATTGTTTTGGTTGCGGTTGATTTACATAAACAAAAAAAAAAGTTGTTAATTGCGGTTGAAAAAAGTTGTTTTGTTCACAGCCCTGCAGATAATATTGGACTACGTGATCCATTTTGATGAAATGGACTGCTTCCTGGACTGGTCCAATGTTATGCAAGCATAGACCAAGTCATTGTTAAATAGAGTTTGTAGTGAAACGACATGTCTTCGTTTTTAAACGAAATGTTTTCTTTTAAAAACTAATCCTCTGGTATACCATGGAGTATGTACAAAACTAGTCCAATAGAGTATGTATTAACATGGAGTAGTTTTAAGATTACTCCGTTGTAATGCAAAACTGAGTTATTTGGACAAGTCTCGTTATCTGCAGGGAGCAATCAATAATGCAAAAGAAAAGAAAAAAATACATAAAATTTTCACTTACCTCAAATTAGGCTTGCCAGACGTACTGTTTTCAGAAGTACGCGTACTTTTTTTTACCATTTGTACTGCTAACTGCATAACCATTAAAGAAGTACGCAATTGTACTTTTTTTTAGCTTTTGTACTTCATTTTGTACTTTTTTTGCACAAAATAAAACATGTTTTGTGCATATTGTATTAAAAGTGCAAAAAACCAAATTTCGACAAATTTTCGAACTAAAAACACTGCAAACCTGAAAGAAATGTTTAAGTTTTGCGATTTGAAATGGTTTGAAATGCTGCGTCATGTACCAACTCAATGTCGCCTGCAGTTAAAAGATTTAAAAAAAAACCATCGAGCCGTAAAAGCTTACTTGTTGTCCCAAAACTGTTTCGTATTTTTTATTTGTATTTTCACTTCCTCATTCAAACAACTGAAAAAAATTTTCTTTTTGGAGAAAAGAGCGAAGTGAATTAATAATAAAAACTTATTTTATATAAATTAAAAATGGCATTGTTAACGAAGAACAAAAAAAGTGATAAATATTTGTAATTTTTTAAATTTACATTACAAACACGTAACATTAAATTGAAAATTAATATTAATATTTTTATAAAAATAAACAAAGCGTTTTTGTTTTAAACATTTAATTTGAAACATCTGACAAATTTAAAGATGTCACTGCATAAGTATATTAAATACTTATGGCCTTATTCGTTAAAAATAAAACAGGTTTTTAAAAGGTTTATTTAACAAATTTTCATAGTAAATTCGTTTCATAAACCTCTTATAAACCTGTTTTATTTTTTATGAATAAGGGCTTTTATATTAAAAAAAAAGATTTCTTATTTTGTGCTCTTTGCTATGCATTGAATTTTATATTTTTTGTTTATAGTTACATTAACTGCCTGTTTTTCAAAATAAATTTAAAATTTTCGCTTGGGAATTTATATTGAAACAGGAATAAAAGAACTCAAAATTGTTTTTGATGTACTGAATTTTAAGTTAATAAAATAAAAAAAAAAATTGTACTTCTTTTTACATTAATGTACTGCCGTTTTTTTCCCGATGTACTGTTTTTATGGATTTCATATCTGGCAAGCCTACCTCAAATTTTCGATTGTCTGCGAAATAATCTATTATTTTTTGAATTTCGCAATCTGTCCATTTGTTTTATTTCTTGAATTTTGATTTGTTTTATTTTTCGCAGAATTCATTTTGATAAAATTAAAAATCCTTTTTATTTTGGTTTGTTGCTTATTACATTTATAGTTGCTCTTTTTGGTCCTTTTTAGGTAAAAAAACATATATTTTATAAGACTGGCAGCGCCAACTGACGCTTCTGAAGAAAAAGACAAAAAAAAAAAAACACATTCACCCTTATTGTGTTTGGCGTATTCAAAATACGCCTACGACTGTTTGGTAATAGATTAAAGGAAATAAGTGCACGTTCTCTTTAATCTATTACCAAACAGTCGTAGGCGTATTTTAAATACGCCAAACGCAATAAGGGTGAATATTTTCTGTCTTGTGACGCCTCTGTGTGCTCTGTGCACTAAACATGCGTTTTGTGCTAAAATTTTCACTGATTATTCGCACTTTCTCATGGGTTCCTACTGCGAAAAGCAAAAGTCAGTGCAAAATTATTTTCTACATACCTAGATGTTGTTAAAAAAAAACATTTATTTTTGCAAAACTAAAAATGATGACATGAATTACTCTATTATACTCGATTATGGCCTTAAGAGCTAGGTTATAGGTAATGTGAGATATAAATAAAAAAATGGCAAAATTGGAAACATTTATTTAAAAACGCTTCATCAAAAAAAAAAAAATTTTAAAACATTTTCTAAAATTTATTTGAAATCACTAAATATTGTAACGAATTTCGTTTTCCATAGACTGTAATAAATACATAAATAATTAGATGTGGGAATTTGTTTGCCAGATTTTTGATAACTATTCGACGTCAACATAACATTCTTATAAAATACCAAATTAACGTCGAAGTAATGTAGTCGTCGACCTTGTGATAATTTTAAATTGACGTCGACAACGACTTACATAATAGGGGTGACTGTTTTAATTAAAAAAAAAAAAAAACAATTATTTTGTTGAACATTTTTTATTAATATCTTAAATGCCTTTAAAGTAAGTTTATAAACTATTCAATTCATTACTTCGGGGACGTTTTGGTATAGCACCAGTAGATGGACTTGGAACTTTTGGTGTATTAAAATTAATAGAATGACTATTTTTGTGCTTTCTAAAAAAACGAAATTTATTAAATTTTATTTTTTTTCTTTCATGATTATTTATTACGTACCTAAGTTTACTTGCTGCGTAAAAAGCTCCTTCAGCAGATGTTAATTTGTTTCGAAATTGTGAACTTATAAACCCTTCAGTAATATCTGTCTCATCCTCTAGCGAGAAATGTACTAAGGCATTAGGTACAAAATCCAGTTCTAATAAAGTTTTATCCAAATCTAATTTGGTTTTATTTGGTATGGTAACTGCAATGTGAATTTAAAATAAAATGTTAAGGAAACTCTACAAAATATAATATCCAGATATACAACTAACACAGATAAAATGGGGTTTCAGGTTCCTCCAAATAAATTTTAGTAAATTCTTTAACATCTGATATTTTATCGATTGGCTTAAACATTCCTTGCAATACATAGCGATCAGGAAATTGAATGCGTATAACACAATTTTTGTATTGTGCAATTTTTCTTAGCATTGTATTATTGTCTTCTAGCTGCCGCAGCTTTTCAGTCAGAAGTGGTGCATCTTCATTGCCAGCAGCTATTTTTTTAAGATCACGCAATACAAGTTTTAAATCATTGACTGTTAGGTCATAAAATGAATCTGGCAAATCTTCTATCTTACTTTGAGTCGAGCTTAATGAATAAATTATAGCACTGCGCTCACCAAGCTATAACAAGACATAAATTTATACTAATATTACAGGCCTTTATAAAAATGAAATTTCCTCGTCTATACTTACTATGTGGTATTCAGGCTCGATAACTGGTTCTAGGTTTTCATTCTCATCTACTTCCATTTCCACATCGGTAGAACGCATAGATCGACCTGGTGCAACTCCCCAATCGTATTGTGGTTTTTCTTGATTTACGACTTCAGATAAATTTGGTGTTTCAGTATCTTCTTCGGTTGTATTGGAGTCTTTTGCTACTTTTGTTGTGGATTTTTTGAGTGATTGTACCATTTCTTTGGTAATAGCAAAACCATTACCACCTGGCACTATGCTCTTAGAGGTTTTTGGTTTATTGTCATCATCGTTAGTTGTTGTGGACGCTACTTTAGGTGCTGGAGCTTTATATACCATTGCTTGTCTAAAATAGGGAATTATGATGTTATTTGCCAAATGTTTTTAAAATATGTAATTGTAAGCACACCTTTTTAGAAAAGTTAATTTTTTTTGTTTAACGATAAAAAATGTTACAATAGTTTTGTAGTTTTAAGGTAAGGCGACCAAGTTTTGAAAATAAAAATAGAGGACATAAAGAAAAAAATGTAAAAGATCGTGGCCTACGCTACGGATGATATAGTAATATTGGTATCGGGAAAGTGCCGACAATTAGCGAAGTCATGCAAAGGGCGCAGAACGAACTGTCAGCATGGGCAATTGATAAGGGCCTGGGAGTAAATCCGGGAAAGACAGAGTTGGTTCATTTAACTAGGAAGTACAAGGTGGAGAATCAGGCCGCCGGTACTAGGGAGTAGGGCTTAGGATATCCGATAGTGCTAAGTATCTAGGAGTTTTCTGGAAAGTAAGCTGTCCTGGAGTAGAAATACTCAGGAGAGACTAAGGAGGGGTCTCAATGCCTACTATGCTTGCGATCATAGAAAGGTAGGAGCTGGCGGTGAGGTTGGGGTCTAACCTGTCCGATATGCGCGGGTTGTGTGAAGACCCGGAGGAGCTGAAGATAGTTGAGAACATTTTGTACCACTGTCCCTACAGTAGGCTGAGGTAGCTAGGCTCGAGAATCTTACAACAGGAGGATTTTTTAGTCCGATCTTTTTATCTTTCTCTACTTACTTCTTTCAACTTTATTTCACTCTTCTTCGCTGTCTATTCTATCGAACTATGCATGTATGTATGTAGACGGCCATAAGCACCACGACCCAGAGGATATTTTGTGCAGCCCATGTGTCTCACCATGTCAAGTTCAGGCTACGTATAAAGCCCATTACCCTGCCTGGTGAAAGATCAGAAGATGTTCCGACGTTTCATCATCCACCTCACAAAATCTGCATACTTTGGTTGATATATTACCCATATAAAACAGGTGTTATCTTAAACCACATTGCACCTTAAATAGGCCAACTAGCAGCCTAAGTTCCTTCTTCTCAAGCAGTGTCAGTCACAAATCTCCTAGACTGTCTTAATCCAGAAGTGGATGTCCATGCGTGAAGGAATTCACGTTCGGACCATTTTTGTTACGTCCCCCTGATGTGACCGACAGGGACGCCGATGAAAGGCTCAAAGGCTATAAATGGACGGCGAGCTCCCCTGTTTGCCAAGCCATCTGGCCTTTCATTGCCCGCATGGCCCTCAAGGCCGAGCACCCAACACAAATTCAAGTCATTGTGTTTTCTAACTTATTTATCTCGAAAGAAGAAAGTGCTCTAAGAGCGGCTTAGCTATACATAAACAATCTCAAGCCCTTTGCCCTCCTCCTCAGACATTGCGTAGATTTCCGCCCGAAAGATCGAAGGCTGTTTGCCATTGTTAAGCCTCTTTGGAAACCCGTGCCCTGTTTCGAACCGTCTGTGAATCAGACCTGGGGCCTGATTCTGGCTATCGTTATGGAGTACTTTCTCGATTCGAAAGCAATTTAATATCTAATTATTTCGGTCAATTCTGAACGAATCGGAATTATGTTTTCAGTGGTGTAAAGCATTAATTTGAGTTTCTTAACACTGAACATATAATTCCGATTCCTTCAGTATTAAGTGAAATAATTAGATATTAAATTGCTTTCGAATCGAGAAAGTACTCAATCAACTGCCAGAATCAGGCCCCTGGTCTGTATCACGTATAAGGACATTAAAATTATTATTCAATACCAGCCTAGGCAGCATATGATCACCCACCACTATTGATGCATAATTCCTAATAATATCAAGGATGCGCATATGACCCACCAAGTTACCTGCCTTGTATTCAGAAATGCGCGGCGCCCTGCAAGCTTCCTCCTTTATAGATATGTTCTAAAGCCAGAGTGCGGCACACGGTGCTTTGTCCCATAGACAAAAATAAAAAAAATGTGATAAAAGATGTATAAATCGACAGATAACAACACAAATCATATAAATTTTTGATTTCGTGTGACTCTCTTAGACTCCACCAGAGTTCGCTAAAGTCAGTCCAATTTAAGAAAGAATTAATGAATAAAAAAATTAATTGAATTGCTTCAAGAAAATAACTCTCAAAAATTTATTTGTTTAAAAAGAGTTTAAAGTTCGGTTTTTTGAGTTCCTTGGTATGTTTAAAATTTGACAATAATAATAATTTTATTAAAAATATTTACTAAAGTTAGTTTTTGTCACTCTGTATTATTGAGCTATAATGTTTAAGTAAAGTTACAAGCTATATGAAAAAACATTAGAATCCTAAATTTGATTAAAGAAATACTGAGAAGGTATTATATGGAAGTCAAATAGTGCATACATACCCCTTAACCAGAGTGTGATAAAAATATGTAATTTTCAGCAGAATGAGGTAATACGTTATACATATATATGCACACCTCTTTTTGTGGTACATCAATCTTAATAATTTATTAAGTTTGTTACAAAAAAATTGTAAAAAAATTACTTAATATCTATATATATTATTTATTATATTATATATATTGTTGCGAAAGTAAAATTATCCAAGCATTATTTATAGTTATAGTAATAAGTTATCTTTTAAGTTATAGTAGTTACTTAAAATTGTCATGTATAATTTTAAACACAACTGTTATTTTAAAATAATTATTACATGAATTTCCCAGTCATTTCTAGAAATGGTTTTAGAACATAATAAGTAGTTAATACAGGAAGGTTCAGGAAATTTCAAGAAATAGTTATGAAATATAAAAAGGGGTGACTCATGAAAAATTAGTTTAGTTTGTTTTGAGAAACGGTTCTGTTCGTAACTAATAATTGTGAACAAAATAATTAATAAAGTTTGTTAAGTTAAATAAGTGTGTGTTTTTATTCGGTTTTGCAATTAAAAGAACTCAAACGCGTTTATTAAAGGAAAAACGTAACAATTGGTGTCAGAAGTGAAATTGCAATAAAAAAAAAATAAAATAAATAAACAAATAAAAAAAGGATAAAAAAAATTTACAAACAACAATGAAATTCGATGAGTTAAAAGTTGAACAGCTTAAGAAAGAGTTGAGCAAGTTGGATCTGCCTACTGCAGGAAATAAAGCTGAGCTGCAGAAAAGATTAATCGATGAATTTAACCCTAGAGTACGAACCATATTTTACGTACGTTGTAACTAATGATCGTCGATTCGACGATGTATTTTTTAACTGCCTATAACTTTGTCTTAAAAGCAAATGTACTTTTTTAATTAATGTTTTTAATCATCATGGCACCTTATAAGTTTATATAAAAAAAAATTTTTGTTTTAATTCATATAGATAAACGAAATATTTAATTTTAGAACTTTTTTATTTTATGTTTCACATATTTTTGGGATCATAAAGAATTACCTATAAAATATTGTTAGGAAAACTGAAAAACTAAAAAAGAGTCAAAACTTAAAAAAGACATTTTTGGCTTTAAAAAAAATAATTTTTTTTTTTTTTTAAATAACAATTTGAGCCAGAGTCACAAAGTTCAACTTTGGGTTCTCCGCATATGGGTTTTTCGCATATATCACATTTTGATTTTGACATTTGTCATTTTTTCGTATGGGCATGATATACACATACTTCATTTGTGTTCTTTTTTTATTTTCTCCTTAGCTGGTCATTGTTGCCACTATTGTTTAAAGTAACACATTTGCAACATTTGCTCACAAAGTTGAAAAATAAAAGTCACGTTAATACTAACCATCGACGATTCGACGAGTACAAAACCAATAAAAGCAATGTTCCAGCAACGCAGTTTAAAAAACACAATTACACACAGCAAAAGTAAATCATCTACTAACAGCATACAAAATTTGAGAGTGTTAGGCACACCTATTTAAAAGTAAATTAATTAAAAGAAAGCGATGCTCGTCGAAACGTCGATCATTAGTACTCTAGGGTTAAGCGACGCAATATTGACATCGCAGCTTTTGAATTTGATGAAAAGGAAGAAATAGAAGTTGCTACCCGTGCAGTAACAAGCAACATGGATCTTAACACAATTTTTGCTGCTATGATGCAGAAAATGGAAGAAAATTCAAAAGCTATCGTAGCCGAAATCCAAGAAAATTCTAGAGCGACAAACGAAAAACTTCAGGTTACTAATGAAAAACTTGAGAAGCTTCAAGAGATTTCTACTGTTATAAACGAAAGAGTAGACGATATGGAAATAGAATTGTCTGATGTAAAAACACAAGTCACTGATGTAAAAACTCAAGTTACGAATGTAAAAACACAAGTCACGGTTTTAGATGGAAAACTACATCATCTGGAAGAAAGAGTAAATAGTCTTCAGTGCCAAGAGGGAACGGTTCGAGTTTTACCAGAAGTCTCTAGTAGAATTAAAGCCCCGAGTTTTGACGGCAGTACACCATTTAATGTTTTTAAGTTCCAGTTTGACACAGTTGCCAACAAAAATGCATGGAACAATGAAGAAAAAGCTATAGAGCTGATTCTGGCTTTAAAAGGAACTGCAGCTGAAATTTTAGAAAGTGTACCAGTAAGTTGCAGAAACAATTATGATGACATTATGGCAGCACTGCAACGCAAGTATGGTGGTGAACACAGAAAAGAAATATTCAGAATGGAATTACGGGGTAGAGTACAAAAGGCAAACGAGACGCTACAGGATTTCGCACTAGAGATTGAGCGTTTGGTGCAGCTAACATATCCAGGTGAAAGTCATCCATTGTTAGATCACTTTAAGACCGAAGCATTTGTAAATGGTATACGGGATGCTGATGTGAAACTAGCGGTATGTGCATCACAGAAGCCATCATTTGCAGAAACGGTATCATTTGCCCTAGCACAAGAAACCGCAAGGATAATTTCAAGGCCGCAAGCGTGTATGGTGCGAAAACTTGATTTTGCCGCTGAACAGGAAAGAGATGTTCTAAATGAAATGAGAAGCATAAAGGAGGCAGTGATGCAAGCTTTAAGCGAGAAGCAAGGCAAAAACAAAGCGAAATGCTATAATTGCGGTAAGAGTGGCCATATTCAGCGAAACTGCAAAGCACCCAGACAACAATCAAAGTCTGCTTCGCCGCAAAGGAATAAACGAAGAGCAAGTCAACAATCATCGCGGGAGCCACCTCTAAAGCTGAGAAGAGCTAGCAGTGCCGAGGAAACTGAAGGTCCCACGATAAATTTAGTTGTGAAAACGAGTAACAAAAATATTACGGCCTGTGGTTACATAAATGGTGAAATCCGCATCTTGACTATCGACACTGGTGCAGGACATTCCATTATAAGAGCTGATTTGATAAAGAGAGCTGTCGAGCCACTAAGCGGTGTAAACTTGCGAACAGCTACGGGAGAGCCTGTCATTGTCTATGGCAAAGCAAGAGTGGAAATAAGAATGGCCGATATGATCGTTGTTGATGAATTTATTGTGGCTGAAATTATGGACGAGGTCATAATTGGAGCAGATTTTATGATTCGTCAAGGCATTAGTCTAGATATGGGACGACAAATTATAAATTGGCGTGGTCTAGAAATACCCCTAAACGTTGGGAATGAAAGTGAAGCTCTCGTAAGACAGCTAGTCACTGGTGATCATAGCAAATTGTCATCCCAAAGAGACGATGGAAAACGTGGGAAGGCGAGCACAAATTCAAGACGGCCCAGTGAACATAGAAGCAAGCACTGTAAGGAGTCTGAAAACAGGAAACGCATCAATGGGATTCGCATATTACATATTGAACCCAGCAAAGACTGGTCATCGGCGCAGAAAAGTGATCCCGTATTAGCGAAAATCATGAAGGCCAAGAAAGACGGTGAAAGACCGTCTCATGAAGAAGTTAGATTGGAGGGTCCACTGATGAAAGCGTATTGGGCGCAGTGGAGTAGTCTGCGGATGGTTAATGATTGCCTATACCGTACATGGGAAAGTACTGATGGCAAAACGGTTAAAAACCTTATTGTAGTACCGTCTTCTAAAGTATGCGAAGTTGTGAAGGAATTCCACGACGGTACAGGTGGTGGACATCTTAGCGTTACAAAAACCATAAAGAGAGTTAAAAGCAAGCTACTATTGGGTCGGTTGCAAGCAAGCCGTGATTGAGTGCATAATTAAATGCCCACAGTGCGTTGAAGACAGCGGTCTAATTGGAGGAAATAGAACACCGCTCCAGCATTGCGACTTTGGTGAACTATGCGTACCAGCGAATAATAAGGACTCCACCCAAGAGCAGAAAAGCGAGTTAAGACGAAGGCGTGATAATTTATCAAATGCCAAGATAAAAGCCAGATACGATCGACCGGCAAATTCGGAAGGCTTCAAGGAAGGCCAGTTGGTTTTACTTTTTAATCCGCAGCGGAAGAAAGGACTATCTCCAAAGCTGCAGACTCATTGGGATGGCCCGTATAAAGTAATAAAGAAATTGAATGACGTGGTGTATCGAATCCAGAAATATAAGAGTCCAAGGTCAAAAATGAGAGTGGTACATCTAGAACGACTAGCCCATTATGGAAAAGGAGAAACTGAGCCTATTCGGGACGAACAGGCTTAAGTGGAGGGCAGTGTTGCGAAAGTAAAATTATCCAAGCATTATTTATAGTTATAGTAATAAGTTATCTTTTAAGTTATAGTAGTTACTTAAAATTGTCATGTATAATTTTGAACACAACTGTTATTTTAAAATAATTATTACATGAATTTCCCAGTCATTTCTAGAAATGGTTTTAGAACATAATAAGTAGTTAATACAGGAAGGTTCAGGAAATTTCAAGAAATAGTTATGAAATATAAAAAGGGGTGACTCATGAATAATTAGTTAGTTTGTTTTGAGAAACGGTTCTGTTCGTAACTAATAATTGTGAAAAAAATAATTAATAAAGTTTGTTAAGTTAAATAAGTGTGTGTTTTTATTCGGTTTTGCAATTAAAAGAACTCAAACGCGTTTATTAAAGGAAAAACGTAACAATATAGGGCATGTTCGTAAATGCATCACTGCGCTGCATCAGTGATTTCAAATGTTTATATAAATATCAGTGAAGTAGATGTGGACCAATAAATTGTCAAATACTACACAAAAATAATACACAATAAAACAGATTATATTAATATTTTTTTTTATCGGCATTAAAAAAAGTTTGCTTTTCTGATGCAGCGCAGTGATGCATTTACGAACATGCCCATATATATATAAAAAGAAGTGTACACTTTGATGTCACCACTAACTGCGAAAGCGGGTCGTTCGACTTAAACGAAAACTATCACGATATTTTGGAGATAGTCTGTAGATGGTTTATGTGAAGTTTGGATGAATTCGGCCCAGTGGTTCCAGAGATATTGCATTTAGATTTTCCTATATATTATTCCCATATAATTTTCAACAAAATGGGTTTCATTATCCATATTATGATTTTTTATTGTTACCTGAAAAGTTACCAAATCGTAATGCCTAATGTGTACAATGACATTCGGAATAGATCTTTATGTATATATTTTATATCGCTAGAGGGCGTAACATAGGACAAAACGGGTAAAAGCTCCCCCTCCCAATATTTTCTTAACTGATTAACCGATTTTCTTGAAATTTCGCAGGCAAATAGTGTTACATCTGGAAGGAACTATAGCCTATAATTTTTATTATTCAGGGCGTGAAATTGGGCAAGAGAGGCAAACGCTCCCCTTTATCTTCTTAACTAATCAACCGGTATTCTTTTAATTTGGCATGCAGATACTGTAATATCCAAAGGAACTTTAAGATATACATGTTTTTGAATTTCCAACAATTAGGGCGTAAAATAGGGCAAAAAGGGTAAAAGCTCCATCTCCCCATGTCTTCTTAATTAATTATCCGATGGAAGTTTCAAGTCTTGAAGGAATTAAAGGCTATACATTTTAACATTTACGGCGTAAAATAAAGGTAAACGGGTAAAAGCACCCCCATCCAATATCTTCTTAATTAATTAAACGATTCTTTTGATAAGTTTATGTATCTTTATTAAACGTTTTTTTCTCTGGTTATTCTACTTCGGCTTTGCAATGCTACACGATTGGTCGTTAACAAATTGATGAAAAACGTTATCGAAGCTACCTTTTTGAATGGTAAATTCCGAGACCAAAATGTTTTGCTGCTACGAACTCCGATGATTGCCACAGACGTCCCAAATTAATTCAAATTTCCTTTTAGATTGGCATTTGCAATGCCAGAGTTTTTAGAGTTTTTTATATAGACTTTGACGTTTGGTATAACAAAAAATTTTCAGGTGAAGACCCCATGCAATAAAAATTGATTATCTCTGTTTGATTATCATACTTCAGGATAAAAAATACATCACTTTTTTATGTTTAACTTTTGAATATGTAACGAAAAGAAATAAAGAAATAAATAGCTATTGTTTTTTTTTCATCGCCGATTATGGTATAAAGCGCTCAAGTGAAAGAAAGAGGAATTTATTTTACTTGAAATTAGGTTTATGGCAAAACAACGTTTGCCGGGACAGCTAGTATCTACAATAAATAATAGTTTATTATTAAGAAACAAATAAAAATTTTTGAGTGTTTGATACGAACTGCTTACCAGTGTTGCCACCAACGAAATGGTAAATTACACATGGATTATGCCAAAATTACACATGAAAATACAAATTACACACGCAATCTTTTATTTGCAATCTCACGAGTTTTGTTTTGAATTTTATAATATGTATAAACTTTTCATTTAGTTAAAAAAAACGATTGCGTTTTTTTTTCAAAAAATTAACTAGTCATTGTTTTTTAATTTTATGAAAATAACGGTTCAAAACAAAAAATTCATACTATTTTTTTTAAGTAATTTATTACTAAAAAATAAACAAAGTCAAATACATCAAATTTACATTGAAATAGATTTTTTTTTTTATTTTTCCAATTATTTAAAGCTTCTACTTTTTGTTTATAATGATTGGAATAGGAAAGTTTGGGTCACCATTTCTATGTATTCCTTTTTAAATCTGTCGTACAATTGTTTATATTGCTCAATATTCTTTCCGCAGCAGCATTTGAAAAGACTAAAACAAAAATAACTATTTTAAATAATCTGTCTCTCAAGGAATTTTTTATTTTAAAAACCTTTTTCCAATAATATTCTGGCTCTAAATTACTATGAAGCTAAAGTTTTTCAAAATGTAAGAGTGCACGTTGTCGCGAAAATATGTATTCTTGAAACTATGTACTTAAGTATGCCGAGCGTTACTTCTAATAAAACAAGATATAATATTACGAAGTTAATTTTCGAAATATGTTGGAAGGTTCAGACAGGCCTTTGACGCCAACAAATGTATTAGGTGGCACGAGCATTTTATGAAAGCAATATCTAGCTTTTTGTCTTTTAACATCTGAATTATACTGTCCAAACATAACATTAGTGTATCTGGTGCATCCAACTAGATTTTCAAAAGGAATCCATTTCTCTATAGTTGTGCTTTTGAGAAGCTCAAATATTTCTTTTGCAGTCATTAAAAAAAAGGAGAATGAACCCGGGATGTTTTGTCGTTATAGGTAATAAATTGTGACAAAATCTATCTAAATGCCAAATGGTTAGTAGTTAATGATCCAACCATTTTTAGTTTAGCTCTTTTAACGCTTCCATTCTATTAATTCAATTTTTAAATTTTGCCAAGAATATTAAACCTTTTTCACATCTTGTGACAAAATAATAACAAAAATCAGTGCTACAGAACGTTAAAATTTAAAATTACACATGAATTACACATGGAGCCAATTACACAAGGGCTACACATGAAAACAAAAAATTACACATGATATGTGTAATTACACCTAAGGTGGCAACACTGCTGCTTACCGACTATCCTTTAAGCTTAGGCGAGTCGGTAAAGAAAATTAGGAACAGTTTCTGGAAAATAAAAAAAGAATTCAAAATCCATTCAAAAGAAGAACAGGCCTAATAATATACCATAACATGTAACATAAACATAAATAATGGCCTTAATATATGTTTTCATATATTTTTCAATTTAGTGCTTGACAGGAAAACGCATATAATTTTTAATTTCCAGAATTTTTTTTTAGAATTTTTACGTATTTCATTATGGGAGCTAGAACCACAAATAGAACCATACAAATTGGAAAGTACATTTTCTTTTCAAAAAAACTTGTTTCTGTTCAAATTTATTAAAATGCGATTAATAATTAGTCAGTTATATTCGTTACAGTTCAACTCCGGGATGACATTTGTACGGAGGCTAGGTGAAATCATGCACCGATTATAACCAAAATTATAAGGGTTTGTCCTTGGGCCCAAAGAGTCCTGTAAATATGTTTAAAATTGCGACCTGTACTTTTTAACAAGTTTACGTGGACAGACAGACGGACAAAAAGATGGAGAAGGAAAGACTGACGGACGGACAAAGCTTATTCAACTCAAAAAAATACTTAGTACAGTATTCCACGGATAATTACCTCGCCCAAAATGCCAATATTTTTGGGTAATTTGCGGGGTAAGCATTCAAACGAATACGCTTAGCTACCTCGTTGAGGTAATTATAAGAATACGTTTAAATACCTCAGTAAGGTAATTAAAAGTATTTATTTACAAGATACCTTAACTTTGATGTATGAAAAAAAGGTAAGACATAGGTATTTTTGCATGCATCAGCTAAATCTAAAGAGATAGCAATAAAAAAACAATGGGATTTGCAGTCTTTAATTCTATCTGTAATGCTTTTTAAGATGTACTGTCATATCCTTCTAACAAAAGCGTACTTATACATATAAACTTATAATCAGGGAAGGCGTAAATAGGTATGCAATTGCATGGTTTTTCTTGTGCGACCAATGAAGGCAGAAGCAATATATTTATTTGTTTTAGAGCTTTTTACATATGAATTTTGGTATCGATTTGTTTGTGAATAATTTGTATATTTTAGCTATTGCTGCATCTTTATTGCACACATATTTCAAGCTTTTGAAGCATATTTAAATACATGATCACGAATAAAAAAATTGCTTAAAATTCTGGTTAAAAGTTGAATTTTCTGTTGCTTTAATTTCGCCATCTTCATTTAACTTTCACTCTGCAATTGCAAACCAAACTAAGTTTTCGTTGAAAATAAATCTTATTTCAAACTGTAAAGTTTTATATATATATGCAAAAATTAAGGAAAAAGCATCGTTTAATAAACCGATAGAATTAGAAAGACTTTTTTAAGTGATCTTTTCGTGTCCGTACGTCCATCTGGCTGGTTGTCTGTCCATGTAAACCTTGTGCGGTAAGTAAAAGTAGCAGTATTTAGAAAATTTGATAAAATGTGGTAAAAACGTTTTAATTGTCATACGAACGAAACGTTTGTAAGTTGTGAATAATGGTCTATAATCGGGCCTGTTCTGAAAATCACGTGATTTCAAATCACGTGTTTTTGAAATCACGAGGGTGATTTTGTGGTGTTCTGAAAGTCATACCGTTTTTGTGTTTCTCGGTGTGCTTTCGGTAATTGAAGATCACACCAAAACACACAAAAACGGGACACTAAAATATCACACGTGTGATTTTACTAGGCACATGTGATTTGAAATCACGTGATTTGAGTAAAAGTGATTTGCAGAACAGGCCTGAATATCACATACTCCCAAACTTTTTTTTAATGTGCATAAACCATGTTCGTATTAAGATTAATTTTTTGCCCAAAATATCTTACTGCAAATTCAACATGGTTGAATCGGTTCAGATTTTAACATACAGGTTCCATTCAAATCCCTAAAATATTCAAGCTATTTTATCCTTTTAAATTTTAATATAATTTAAAATTTAGCGACCTTTCCTTTAATCCTCTTAAGACAAAATATCTCATATATTTGGTGTATCTATTCAGCACAAATAGCTCTTATATGAATCTTAACTTCATAACATTACTTTATTCTGGTGAGCCCTGAATAAAGTTTATTTTAATGCAAATATTAAATTGTGGAATATTTTGCTTTCAAATAAGCCATATGTTTTTGTGCATATTTTTTTCAAAATTGTTATGCCACATTTTCAATATATTAACATGTAAACATGGTTGCATACTGCGTTGCTGTCAAATTGTACTTTTGTTTTGGGAGTTTAATTTTTAAGGCAATTACCCGAATTGGGTAAATAAGCGTAAGGCAATTAAACGTGAATTTTTGTTTAAAAAATAGAAGAAAAAAACGGGGATTTATAACTCAAGGTAAATAAGCGTGAAAGGCATTTAAAATATATCAAGTCTCATTATAAAAAGATCATTTTTACAAAAGTTAGAGTTTTTACAATTAAGGATATATGGCAGGACAAAGAGTTCTTGCTGCAACCAGTACTAAAATTAACAGAAATTAACAATGCACGAAATGGTTTAAGAAACAAGTTTATCAATATTCATAAACTAATTTTTGAGAGATCATTTATGGTAAGAATTGCTCGTTGCTGGAATTGTTTACCTTATGAATTACGTATATTTTCCCATTCAAATAATGTTTTTCGACGAAAACTTCTTGAGTTTTTTACAAGGAGATTATAGCATCGCTGTATGACGGGACTAGTTATTTCTATTTTTATTTTACATTCAAATTTAACTTATTTGTTGTTTTTGTTTGGCTGCAGGTCCACGTAAATTAATAAAATAAAAAATAAAAATTCGTGATATTTTCGTTTTTTTATATTTTTATTATTATATTCCCAATATTTCGGTTAACATCGCTAACCATCTTCAGGGGGTATGTTTATTTAACTTTAGAACGTCTTAGAGGCTGGGAAGCCAGAATGTGTTTTTTTTTTCTTTTTTATTGTTGATTTAGGTTTAAGTTTTGTACTAAGGTTTGGATCTTAGGTTTTTTGTTATTACTGTGTAATACATAATTATATGTTGGCCTGGAAGGCTTTGTATTACTTTATTAAATAAATAAATAAATATTATTTCGAAGCGCACTGGATTATGCTGGTATAATATAAAATACAGAACTATTTAAGGCCCAACCAGAATGTGCATAAACAAACTTAAGCTACTGTCAGAAAGAAAACAAAAAGCCTCTCAAATGCATTTAAAATAACAAAAAGAAAATAAAAAAAACATTGATTCCGTTCGGAATGAGCGATTAGTTTCGCACCTTGCTTAAGCAAATGACAGTTTTATAAAACTTAACATAAAGTTTTCTTAAGTTTAATATGGCACTCGTAAAACTGCTCTGGACGGGGAAGCAGCTCGCGCTCGTTGTCATTAATTTTAAGGACAATCAGGTCGTTCTTGTTTGTCTGTCTTTCTTGCGTTTTGCGTTTCACAGCATTTGGTTGATGGCGTGGCGTCGTGTAACTGTAATAATTTACAGTTTTTCGTGTTTTCGGCATTAATCACATGCATTCGTTTTAACCTTATTTTGCTTGGCGGTGACCATGTGGAAATAAGTGGCCAACGATTTTTGACTTAAATTGATAGATATTGGTGGAGGACCATTTAAAACTCTTTAACTAACTGGTAGAGTTCCAATCAAAACTCTTAAAATAAAGAAAAAAAAACTAGCTACTGGTAGAAGACCATTCAAAATTCAATTGGAGAGAATCCGTGGGGTGGACTTCAGGATTTCCATCTTCCTATACGACGGTATAGGTCGTTCTGTGTAATCCTTGTAGCACCTCCCTTTTATAGTATGCAACTGTATGTGAAGGAATAGCATACAAATCTTCTAGTCCTGGCATATAAACCTAAGGTTTTGCCATTGCAAGCATATGATTTTTAACATATCTTGCACCCAAATCCAAAAAAAAAAAAAAAAAAAAGTTTAATATGGTTTTACACATATTTACACATGTTTTTTCTCAGTTGCTTAAGTCACGTTATTCACATTCTGGTTGGGCCTTTAATCAGCAACAAACGTCTGTTTTGTATAATACCAAAAAAGGCTGTTTTCCTAAACGCCTGTTGCATTGTAGTAATACATGGCAACATGTTCTTAAATGCATCCATAAAAATGTTGACAATGCATTTAATTCCGAAATGCAAGTTTGTAGTTGTCACTGCGCAGATAAAAGTAAAAAACAGCGTTTAAAATAATGTAGATGCAAACCATAATCATATACAATACAACGTAGGTAAAAATTTAAGTACACAATGCATCAACACGTTATTGATATATTGTGAACACACGTTTAGGAAAACAGAAGAATGGTAATCGTATTAATGTATTACATACATATTTACAAACGTACATTCTTCTTAATAATTGCACTTACGTTTTCAACTCATCCAACTTTTTGTCTAATAACCGCAACAAGGCTCGACCTTCCATTATACCCAAGGATTTTAAAGTAGTTTTTGATAACTGTTCTGTACCAAAAATCTCCTGACGCATATAAAGTACTACGGGGCTTTCAAATTTTTGCAATTCAGTTTCTCCTTGCAATTTTTTAAGAACATGCCATAAATTATCATCTGGGATAAATTGAGCCTGTTTACGTGTGCCATCCTCAGTTTGCACACAAATGTCGACTGGGTGACTTATACGTTTTTTATCCGTTTGGTACATTTCTAATAGACAATTATTTGGTAAACCACTGAAGCGAAACATTTGCGATAACGACACCTCTTTATTGTGATGTTTCAGACAGTGTTCATCGCTTGGGAATCCTTGTTTCTTACAAACCTCCTCCAATATTTCTAATATTGTAGTATTAGGCGTGACCTTAACATTTTGTCGTCTATTATTTGGTGTTAGTACCGTAACTTTGTATTCCATGATTAAATATAAATTTTATTTCCTTTTTTTTATTATTTCGATTACTTTAATTGCAAAGTTGTATTGTAAATTTTCCAAACTCAAAGAGCAATTTTAAAAACAAATGTCATTGCAGAGCCATAAATTGGTCAAATCTTTATTTATTATTTTGGAACAAATCTAGTTTACCTAGCATTTACACATGCCACTGCCAGTTCGAAAAACTCAATACACTCACGTTTTTTTACTAATACACTCAAATTTTTCGCAATGGCAGCTCCAGTGGCAGCAAAAATTGCATGCGAGTGGAAATTTGGCACTTGCTTGCCACTAAATGACAAAACGATGAACAATGTTACCCTGTTCAAAATTTAATGCAAATTAACTGGATTATTGTCAAATTGTTATTAAAGTTTTAACATGATACGTTTATTATTATGATTAATTTTTTGAAACGCGCATTAATAAAAGCAAGTTTGTTAATTATAGAGCATTAATAATGTTAAAATAATGCTTATATAAATAAATGTAAAACATATCCCGAAAAATGTGCCAATATGATTAACTCGGTAACTCTATTTGGTTTTTTGGTACTTTTTTTTTAATTTGAGAAGTCAACAAATTATCTTAAGTTGACGCTTCAACGACATTTTGAAAATGAACTCGCAGTGGCATGTGTAAACACAAAAGCCAATGGCATGAGATTCGACTCTTTCGAACAATTTTTCTTTGATAATATGTATACAACAGTGGCATGCCACTACTTGCATGTGTAAAGGCAGGGTTACCAACGCAGCTGCAAATTAAATAGTCCGAGTTTAGACGAGCGAACATTTGGAAGGAAAACATCTGGAATTCTCTTTTGTTTTTTCATTCTCGGTCACACAGACGAACATGTTGCCGGAAACATTCTGTTTATATTGTTGTTTTTTTCTCAAAAAGCAAAGTAAATGTCAACAAAGAAAATGAGAACAAAGCGTGTCGCCGAGTACCGAACACAAAAACCATTCTCTCTTCCCCACCCGTAAATTGCTACCAAACAAAATGTTTCCCTTCCAGATGTTTCCCTGTCTAAATGGGCACATAAAAAGAGCCTAAGCGCAAACGCATATTTTTCGAGTTATGGATCTCTTAAGTATTCATAAAAATATGCGATTTTCCACTACATTTCTAAACGTATATGGCAAGGTATATTTACACAAGGTAAACTCGTTGGCCCATATGTTTGTCAGCTGTTTACCCATTGTTGGAACCACAACGTCAAATTGCGTGTATATGAGCCAAAATTTGTACATGTGTGCGTTAAATTGTTTTTGTTTTATATGAAGACAATTTTGACAACATGGTTCCTTTTATAGAGCAAAATGTCTACACTCCCAAATGAGTCTACCTTGTGTAAATATACCTTGGTATATGGCCAATATTGCTTCACTAGCTTTTGAAAAGATCTTTTTTTATATACAAAATTTATTTAAAAGTTCTTAACCCATTAAGAAACGGGGATGAGTTTGCGAAAATACAAGAGTTTTTAGTAAGCAAAATAATTACCATGGAGAAAAGTTTTAGTTATGGAAGCCACGACTGCCTCTAATTTAACCACATCTCCCTTGTTGTTGTTTTTTCTGTATATCTAGAAAACGGCAAGAGCGAAAGGTTTTAAACTAGATCCAATCCCCTTTGTTATCAATAGACAACATCCGACAAAATGTGGGCTGGAGTGAAGAAATGGGCGTGGCGGAAATTAGATTTGTTTATATCTAAAGAAAGGTGAGAGAAAAATTGTCCAAATTTGGTACACATAGCTGGGTTATTAAAACACAACTTTTTTAAAAAATGGGCGGGATATTAGAAGTTGCCGTGGCACCTACCGTAAAAAGACATTATAGATTCTGTATATCTGGAGAATGGCAAGAGCCAAATCTTTCAAATTCGATCAAGCATATTGGTTATCAATAAACAATATCCGACAAAATGTAGGCGGGCCTGGCACAAAATAGATATATATGTATCTTAAGACGGTATTTACATAGCTTTGACTCGGCATAACCGAATATAGCACTCTAACAAACATTTTACTAAACATAAGAGAAAGAGTTAAATTTGAGTTTGATATGGATGTGGAGTACAAAAAGTTAATTTAAAAGAAAAATTTTATAAGGAGCATAAAACAATCATTTTTATTTTTAACTTTTTTATTTGCAGAAAATATGTGCAGCAATTCATTGGTAACATAAAAAAAGATTTATCGTTTGTTTATTTTGAGAAAAACTAGTGCAAACTTTTACTAACGTATTTCTCGACTTTTTGGCAAATGCGCTAAAAAAAACTGAAAAATATCTCCACAAATATCAAGAACACCATATTAATAATGCCTGCTCTTAAGTTTGTTTTATTTTACGAAGGATGTATCATTTGAATACATTTTTGTCTTTACATGTTAGAAAGGCTCGTGCTCTCCTAATATCGCAAGTTTATTATTGTGTTGAAGTTAATTCGAGATGCAACCTGAGTAATAGAAGAAAAATTAAGGGTATTGTTCGTAAAGTAATAAAATAAAGATTTGTTTACGGCTTTATACTAAGAGCTCATGTTTCCAGCCATTAAAACAATTCTTACCTTTGACGAGTATTTAAAATTTCGGTTTCAAATTGATCTTTTAAAAATGATTGAGGCACAAACTCCTTCGTTTATCGTTTGGTTGATTTCTTTAACCAAATCTTTAAGAAGTAATACTTATTTCTCGTTTTTGTAATACAACTTATGAACATTCATTTGTTGTCCGGGCCGCTCAACTATGAAATTCTGCGCCTTATAACTTGACTACTTTCAAGCGAATGCTTTTTAATTTATTTTATTATAATTTAGTCAATTTTCTATCACTGAGTGTTTGGATCTCTTTTATTATATGTGTTTAACTTTCGTGTACACCGGTGAAGCTTTAAAGATGTTTTTGATTGATCTCATTTTGTTTTTAAATTACATACTTACTTAAATTTATTATACCCTTCACCACAGGTGGAAAAGGGTATATATAAGTTTGTCATTCCGTTTGTAATTTCTACAATATTGATCTTAGGCCCTGTAAAGTATATATATTTTGGGTCTTTATGAGGAGAGAAGTTGATTTAACGATATCCGTCCATCTGTCCGTCCGTCTGTCCGTCTTACGTTTGAGATGTGTTTTCCGGAGACTCCAGACATGAAAGCGGCTAGGTTGTTTTAGACTTATGTCACATAAAGTCCACCATTTCTTGCTATTGAAATTCAGCCAGAACGGTCCAAAAATGGCTGAGATATGAGCAAAAAACGACGACTACCTCCAATTTTTTCCAAAAATCCCTTGTTGTTGTTGTATTTTTTTATTTCTGTATATCTTGAGAACGGCAAGAGCCAAAGTTTATAAATTGGGTACACACATTAACGTTATCAATACACAGCATCCCACAAAATGTGGGCGGGATTGAACAAGTGGGCGTGGTACCTCCCGTACAAAAAATATCAAAAAAAACCTGATTTTTTGGACTGTCATATGACCTATGGTCACGCCTTATATATCAAAAGATCGGAAATTTTTAATATAAAATATTTTCTGAAAAACTCGGGAAAATCGGTTCAGATACGAAAAAGTTATGACCAAAATATTAATTTTTTTTTTGAAAATACCCATTTTCGGGAACCATAGATCTTCCCGAGTCCAAGTTTTATAAACAAAATAACTGGCAAATTTCTTCTTTAACACGTCGGTATATAAATCTGTCAAATCGGTTAAGAAATAGCAGAGTTATGACCAAAATAATGAAATCCCAAAAATTACTCTTTTTATAATTAAGTTTGTTTTTTATACCCTTCACCGAAAGTTTTATACCCTATAAAGTTCTGGGTATTCTGGGTCCTTATGAAAACCGAAGTTCAAATCCAGTTGTCCGTTTCTGTGTCAACTGTGTTGAGTTGTGAACTGTAAACTGATCATATTTACTTTTAATGATATTCATAAAACGTTCCTTCATGGTCCAGTTGTCTAGGGGGTTTGCTTAGGTTAGAAACTGTGAGTCCCTGGTTCGAATCTTGTTTTTTTTTTCAAAAAGAAAATTTTTTTTTAAATTTTTTATGTTCTGAAACGATTTAAAAAAATATTTACCAGTTTTAACTTTTTAAATTTAATTTATAATGAAGTTTTATGTATTGTATATATGTATGTTTATGTAGAAATTATTTAGGTTTTGTCTAGTTGCTTTGTATTCTGCTCGCACAATGGTGAAGGGTATATAAGATTCGGCACAGCCGAATATAGCACTCTTACTTGTTTTTTGTCTCATATTGAATTATAAGTATACTTGTAATTTATTTAAATTTCGGCCAAAAGGCCACATGTATTACTAAAGATAAGTATACACTATTATGATCAGATTTGCATTTTAACAAAAGCCTGTTCATGTGTGATGGTAATGTAAAATTAGATTTTTTGACAGGCGGAACAAAACTCATTACATTTCTATCTCACAAAGTAAATATTATGGAATACGTAGCACTTGTGTGATAGTGTAAAATAGCCTTGAGGCATTCCACCACCAAAACAACCCCGGGTCTCCACGTAGCAATATTTATTGCGGCAAACGTCAAGTTTGATTGCTCAATTACCACTTGTAAACCATTTATTTTTTGATGGTCCCCATCAACTAGATTTGTTTGGACTTATTTTTGTATTTCAGGCACACATACAGCAGAACTTAAGAATCAATATCTTTATAACACTGCAAAGAATCAACCGTGCATTTAAACGTCAAAACTGTTTATATAGAATTGTTTGTAAACAAAAACAGTTGGAAAACAGAAACCTATGGGTTCTTGAACTAGTTAAATGAATTTTTGGAAAAATCTTTTGTTTACTCGCAAACTTTTGCCTCAAAATTTAAAATTTTTTAAAAGATTCCTTAAAATGTCTTGGCGGTCGGTTGGCGCAAATAATGCTGATTTAATAAATCAATTAAAAGGTAATACAAACACTAGCTATCCGGTTATATAAACAACATACATATGGCACTTGTTCAACAATGTATTAATTAAAAATTTTCAGTAATAATTTAACATTAAATATACCTTGTTAAAGGCATATAAAAAAGAATTTTTACACCAACCGTTTATTTACCAAAAAGTAGACAAAATAGCACGATATTTTTACATCGGTTATTTAATAATCTCGTTTTTTCCAAAAAGTGAAAAATAAAAATGTTGACTTGATAAATAAATGTTTAACAAGTGCGATATGTATGTAAGTATGTAGGTGCATTAATGTTTTGTTTACAAAGAATATGGAATTGTTGCAAGTGATTCAGTGGCTGCAGCAATGACGGCAACAGATCGTAAATTTTATTGTCCGAGTAATCCTTATATAGATGCCCCACAAAGTATTGGTTTTGGAGTAACCATTAGTGCACCACATATGGTAATTTACATATGTACTTCTTTATTTCCAAAAAATAAAAATTATATGTGTACAAACGTTTGAATAATAACAGCACGCCTTTGCTATGGAATATTTACGGGATCATCTGAAACCTGGTAGTCATGTTTTGGATGTTGGCTCAGGTTCTGGTTACTTAACTGCTTGTTTTTTTCGTTATATTCAGACCCAAGAAGAACATACTAACACAAAGGTGGTGGGTATAGAACATCAGCCTGAGTTAGTTAATCTTAGCAAGATGAATTTGGACAAGGATGATGAAGAAATGCTAAAGTCTGGAAAGATCTTAATTGTAGGTAAGTTTTTAGATATTAAATCTTGGAATACCTTAACTTATTGTAAACTTATCTTTGTCACTAAGAGGGAGATGGAAGAAAAGGGTATCCAAAATATTCTCCATACAACGCTATTCATGTTGGAGCCGCAGCTCCGGAAAAACCAACTGTTTTGATTAAACAATTGGCCAAAGGCGGACGTTTAATTGTACCAGTAGGCCCACATAATGGACAACAATATATGATGCAGGTAATTACTTTACGATTTTGTTTTAAGAAATAAATGAATGTATCTATGTATGTATATAATTTTTTGTTCTTAAATATAGTATGATAAAGATCAAGATGGTTGCGTGAGTGAAACACGTCTGGTTGGTGTTATGTATGTTCCTCTAACCGATTTAAGACGGTATTGATGAAGATTTAGAACCCATTTAATTTCAAATGTAGTAATTCTATGTATGTATATTAAAATTAAATAAACGCTATTTTAAAGCAAAAGTTGATAATATGTATTTCTACTTCTTATGTTGTAAAAGAGTATATGTACATGTATGTATATCAATTCGAAATTCTGCATTTCATATAAACCACTCTAATAATGTTATAAATATGGATTCGATTTGCATGCCCTAATAAATTGAAAGTATGCGCTTAAAATATTTTATTTTAATCAATATTTTTTTATTGAATCTTAATATACTAAATATGAACTAACAATAATCAATTAAATCTTATCCTTATACTTTGTTTTGTGTCCTGCCAGTGCCAGACAACAAATTTCGTCATCACGGATTCTGTTCACATATGTAGGTGTTCATCGCTCTTCTAATTGGATGAGTGCTGCTGTGTCTCTTCTTCTTAAGCGAGTGTGGCCCCCATGATTTAAAATATTTCTAGCTAGTGGATTTGGGTGTTCTTCAAGCCTTTTTAAATATCTTACTGCATATTTTGTAATCATAGTTTTTACTAATGGCACATTGAGATCCTTATGAATGTTTGAGTTTTTAACATACCAGGGAGCGGCTGTGATAAGTCGAAGAAGTTTATTTTGGCGCCTTTGAATTTTTTCTACATAAGAAGCAGAGGCTGTGCCCCATAGTTGAATGCCGTAGCACCAGATAGGCTTTAAGATAGAGTTGTAAAGTAGAAGCTTGCAATCGAGACTAGGATAGAATTTCTTCCAATAAGCCAATGAATTTGAATGGCTTTTAGTTCCATTTGAGTTAATTTTGCCTCTATATGGCATTTCCACGTTAACCGCCGATGTAGATGTATACCGAGATATTTTACATGCGAATGTTGAGGAATTATTTGATTATTGATTTTAATAGGGGGGCATGATTCCCGGCGCAGGGTGAATGTTATATGTACGCATTTTTGCTCATTGACCATTATCCCCCAGTGTCTTAACCATATTTCTAGTTGAAATATATGATCCTTATCTCATCTTACATTCCCCACTACAATTAGTTGATATTCTCTCAACATTAATTGTAGTTGTAAGTAGGTTAAGAAAAACAAAATAAAAACAACAACAACTTTACAAAAGATGTTGACAATTAAGTGTTTTTTAGGCCGTGCACTTGCCTGTTTATTATCAAAAAGTAATTTAAATTTTTGGGAGATAAAGCCACTGTTTATTGTTGATGTGTTTTGTTTAAGCTTTGATATTGTTACAAGTAGAACTGTTGCTATAAGTCTTATACGCTTAACAGTTTTATTTGGTTTAATATCTTTAGTTTTTTCAAAATCTTTATGGATGAAGTTTCCTGATGATCTGGCCTAAGCAACCAGTGAAATGCGCATAGGAATAGATTATCCCATCAACAATAAATTTCAAGTGTTTTTATCAATAATAAAAACTGGGAATTAAGCACGAATAACAAAAAAAAGTTGTAAAGAAAGTTTAATTAATTAACAAACACTAGCTTCGGTAAATAACGCTTGGCTTCTTAGGCGGCCTCCGGCCGGGCGCAAAGACTTTCTCCTCTATGGTATAACAGCACCGGATTCGCTAACTAAGACTTCTCTGCATAGCAGTTAATACGCTTACTAAAAACTCTTGTATTTTCGCAAAACCATATCCGCTTCTTAATGGGTTAAGAATTTTAAAATAAATTTTGTATATCCTGAAACAAGGTATATTTATAGCAGGTAGCCGCGAGATTACAGCAATTGTACAATAAAACAAACAACAGGGCTTTTTATTGTTGTTATGTGGTACGAACTGTCAAAAGGCAAAGGGGTTGATAAGAGACAAAAAAAGACAAAAGATAGAGACAAAAAACTTGTTTACATGTTTACTATACAAAATTTGACAGTTCGTACCACAAAACAAGCAAATAAAAAATAAACAGCTGGCTTTCCGAGACTACCTGCTATAAATATACCTTGATCCTGAAAGAAATGTAGTGGAAAATCGCATATACATATGAAAACTTAAGAGGTCCATACCTCGAAAACTATGCGTTCCCGAGACTTTTTCTATATAATATTTTTTTCTTATTTTTTAATATGTATTCTATCACCATATGTTTATTTTTTTTTTTTTTGGAGCTGCGTTGGTAAACTATAGTACCTTGAGTAAATTTATAGATCTACTCAAGGTATATTTACACAAGGTTAGGTTAGGTTAAGAAGGGTTGTGCGCCCATGGGCACACCTCCACTCGGAGACCAATACAGACCATTGTGAATCCCTTAAAAGAAATATAAGATAGAATAAGAAGAAGTGAAAGGTAGAGAAAAGTATGTGATAGACGGAAAAAATTAGAAAGTAGGACCAATACCCCCCTTACAGTCCCCTCAACAGAAACAGCCGCGTTATTTCCCTGACAAACCCTAGTAGATCGGCCGGATTACATCCAGCTATGCACCCCAGTTCGTCGTGAAACCTATCTCCTAGCCACTTCTGCCTGAGACCCTGCATCCTAGGACAATGGCACAGTACGTGCTCGATCGTCTCTAACTCCTCTGCGTCCTCGCACAACCTGCAAAAGTCCGGTATGGTGTTATCCCATTTGCTCGTAAAAGCCCTAACAGGACAGTGACCCGTCAAGAACCCTATAAGTGTCCTAAGACCAACCCTATCCAATCCCAGTAGAACCCTGGTTGCCCCCGCGTCCAATCTGGGCCATAGTGCCCTAGACACCCTGCAATCCATTCTGTTACTCCAGGATCGGTCAACGTCACCACGGAATTTCTCCCGTATCACCCCATAGTAGTAACATAGGGGGGGCTTTACCCTCCCGTCCCTTACCACTAAGTCGAGACTCGAACCCCCTCTCGCGAGTTCGTCCTCCACCTCATTCCCATCAACCATGCAGTGTCCTGGTACCCAACACAGCCACACGTTGAATGCCCCCATGAGTTCCCTAAGAGCATTCCTACACCGCTCGACCAGGCACGATCTCACCGTATAGTTCCTCAATGCTCGAAGCGCCGCCTGACTATCGACGTAAATTGTCACCTCAGATCCACCCACGATGTGGTCCAGTATCCCCTCCGTCGCCCTCCAGATCGCTAGGATCTCAGCCTGGAAGACACTGCACCCATCAGGGAGTCTGAATGACCTTTTTACCTCGGTGTCCGCGATATATACACCGGCACCAGTGCCGGTTTCCATCTTGGATCCATCAGTAAATACTGCCCACCCCTCAAACAGTTTATTGGATCCACTCCAGATTTCCCTATCCGGGAATTCCACCGGTGGTGTAACACCGAAGTCCAGAGTCGTAGTCCTATGATCCGAAATTCTCTCAAGAATAGTACCCCGATCAAGCAGACCCACCTCGTACAAGGTTAACTCGTTGGCCCATATGTTTGTCAGCTGTTTACCCCTAGTTGGAACCCAAACGTCAAATTTCGTGTATATGAGCCAAAATTTGTACATGTGTGCGTTAAGTTGTTTTTGTTTTATATGAAGACAATTTTGACAACTCGGTTCCTTTTATAGAGCAGCATGTCTACACTCCCAAATGAGTCTACCTTGTGTAAATCAAGGCCTATCCAATAGGTCTGCTTAGTCTGCTTTCACACGTTTCATCTTTTGATGCTCAACTCTTCTGTTTTTACTTGAGGGTTACACGATCAAGTTTTGCCTATCAAGTTTTAATACACTCACACTTTTTTACCAATACACTCATACTTTTAAAAATTGATGCGAACTTGCCTGTAAAATTCTCATGCCAGTGAGTGTTTCAATTTACGTTCAAGAAAACAGCTGATTTGAAGGTTAGTGAGCAAATTTTTCGTTTCTCTTTATAAATTTTTTCTTGATGGCATCTTGAAAGTAAATTGCTCAAAAATTGAATGCAGCCTACGTCACAACTATCAATTTTTGGAAATTTTGACAAACAGTATATGTAAAAGACTATCAAGAACAACTTGACCGTGTGGCTGCACTGTTAGGGAATTGGGAATTGAAAAGAAGTTGAACATTAAAAGATGAAACGTGTAAATTCAGACTTACTTCTACAACAATGCAACAATACAAAAACAACAGGTATTTTGTTTGTGTAAAATTCCTCTCCGTTGTCAAAATCTTACTACTACATAGGCGAAACAAAAGGAAAAATGTGTTTTGCGCTACTTACATACATGTTCTGTTCACTAGCAAAAATAAAGTGAGCAAATCTAAAGGAAACATGAACAAATTACGAGAGATACAACTTTTCAAGATAAGGGGCATTTTTTCCCCGTGAACATTTTTTACGTTATTATTCTCCTTTGAATTATCTTTGGAACAAGTCTAGTTTACCAACGCAGCTCTAAATAAAAAAAAAAGTACATAGGGTGATGGAAAATTGAAAAATAAGAAGAAAACATTAAATGGCAAAATTCTCGGAAACGCATAGTTTCCGAGTTATGGACCTCTGAAGTTTTCATATGAATTTGTGATTTCCCATTACATTTCTGAACGTATATGGCCAATATTGGTATCATTTGAAAGCTTTTGAACAGATCTTTCTGGAAATGCTCTTTAGCTCCTAATACAGTTTTTACAAAATTTTATACCAAAATGTTACGGAAGTGCACTAGGTAATAAAAATTTAATCAAAAAAATCTCAGCTTCGCTAAATAAAGCTTCTCCATATAGCCGGCTTTTGACCGGGCGCGATGGTTTTCTCCTCTATGGTATAATAAACACCGTCTTCGCTAAATAAAGCTTCTCTGCATAGCCGGCCTTCGGCCGGGCGCAAGGATTTTCTCCTCTATGGTATAACAAACACCGGCTTCGCTAAATAAAACTTCTCCGCATAGCCGGGCTACGGCCGGGCACAAGGATTTTCTCCTCTATGGTATACCAAACACCGGCTTCGCTAAATAAAGCTTCTCCGCATAGCCGGCCTTCGGCCGGATGAACAGATACATACATAAACACATAAATACATATATTGGTTTTTATGCTTACTAAAAACTTTTGTTTTTTCGTAAATTCATCGCCGCTCCTTAATGGATTAAGAATTTTTCCCATTCAACAAGAAACCCTCAAATTATATTGCCTAGAATCAATAATGCTTTATTTGAAAGGTATTTTATTGTAAGAATTGCACATCGTTGGAACACATTACCCATTGAGCTTCGTGTGTTTTCACACTCAAATAACGCCTTTCGTGTGAAAATGTTGGCTGTTCTTCCGAACTTATAGTGAACAATTCATTGTAATTAATTTAAAACGTGATGTTGCTTACATATATTTTGGGTCTTTTTATATTTTTTATTTAATTCTACCTTTGTATATATGTATATATATATATATATATATATATATATGCGTACAATGTACACTGTACATATATATGTATATTGATTTTTATTTTGGTTTGGGACCTAGGGATTTTAGTTAAATTCTAAAATATTTTTAGTATTAATTCAGGTATATTTCTTTGTAATATAGTTTATTGGCCTAATGAGGCTTTTATATTACCTGCAATAAATTGAATTGAATTGAAAAGCTTTCAAATGATACCAATGTTGGCCATATAGGTTCAGAAATGTAATGGGAAATCGCAAATTCATATGAAAACTTCAGAGGTCCATAACTCGGAAACTATGCGTTTCCGAGAATTTTGCCATTTATTTTTTCTTCTTATTTTTCAATTTTCTATCACCCTATGTACTTTTTTTTTATTTGGAGCTGCGTTGGTAAACTAGACTTAAACCTTATCTTTTTTTCATGGGAGTTTTTCATGATCGCAAATTTGTGAAATTCGGAAAAATTACGAGGGAAAAATTATTCACGATAGGGGTGGATATTTTACTGTCACAGCGGTAACGCTGAATGCGAGGCCACCTCTGGTAACAAAAAAATATAATAGATATAAACAAAGCACAGCTGGCAGAAATTCTTTTCAAAGTTGTCAAAACTGTTATTGATGTGCACAACTTTTGTCTTTCTCACAAAAAAAAAAGGATTAAAAGAAACAAACTGAAGTTTATTATACAAAGTTTTTTCCTTACTGTTATCCTATATACCAAATCAATGGCCTGGCGTTCGGTAGGAGCTAATAATTCAGACCTGATAAGGCAATTAAAAGGTAATTTGTCAGTGGATTAATTATGCAAATGGATAAATATATGCAAAGTTCACTTATTAGATTATAGGGTAATTGCGTCTGATGCTGTAGCTGAGGCAATGATAGCTACAGATCGCAAATTCTATTCACCTCGCAATCCTTACATGGATGCTCCACAAAGTATTGGGCATGGTGTTACCATAAGTGCGCCACATATGGTATATGCAGAAGTTTTTATTTGAGTTGATTTACTAATATAAAAAATTATAAAATTATGTAGCATGCTTTTGCTTTGGAATATTTAAGAGATCATATAAAACCTGGAGCTCATGTTTTAGATGTTGGTTCTGGTTCTGGTTATTTAACAGCTTGCTTTTGCCGTTACGTGCAAGCTCAGGGAGAAAATGATAACACTAAAATTGTAGGCATAGAACATCAGCGTGAATTGGTTGAAGTAAGCAAGGAAAATCTTAACAATGATGATCCTCAAATGTTACAATCTGGTAAACTTATTATTGTGGGTATGTATGTATGCAGGAATATGTATTTTTTCATGTGGCTTATTATGTTTAATAATTAATAATAAGAGGGAGATGGTCGTAAAGGCTTCCCAGAACACGCTCCATATAATGCTATACATGTAGGTGCCGCTGCTCCTGAAACACCTACAGCGTTAATAGAACAATTAGCTAAAGGAGGCAGGTTAATAGTACCAGTAGGCCCAGAAGGTGGAGAGCAATACATGATGCAGGTTAGTAGTTCCTATGTTAAGATTAAATATAAAAAATAGTCTGTCCTAACTTCTGTATTTTTATGTAAAATATATTTGTAGTATGATAAAGATGAGGATGGCAATGTAAAAAACACACGTTTAATGGGCGTTATGTATGTTCCATTGACCGATTTGCGACGATCTTGACTTGTTTTAGCTTTCAAAGCGTTAATTGTTTTTGTGTTGCTCGGATTTTTCACAAATCGCTTTTGGGTTTGGTTGCATTAATTGTGTATTTATATGAACGAAATATTTTCTTTGGAAGCTGCATAAAAATTTTTAAATCTTTATATATTTATTTAAATCTTTAGAAATAAAATATAAAAAACTTAAGTCCATTAAATGTTTTACTTTTTTCGTTGTTGGAAAATAGTTGCCAAAATTTTATTTTACAACAGAAATATCTTATATATAAAATAAGTAAAATGTTTTTAAAACATATCTCGTTTGATAACGAAGTATTTTGTGCCAAATTTGGCAAGTTTCAATGTAACAGTTTTTAAGAAATAGTTTAGATTGGCTTTGTATGAAAGGTGACACTTTTTGATATAAAGAATAAATTTTTCTGGTTGCCATTTTCCAGCTGTACGAAAACCATATTGTCTTTGTATAGGAGGTGCCACACCCACTTATTCAATAACACACACATTTTTACGGATTTTGTGTTTTGTCAACCCAGTTATATATACTAAATTCGCCTTAAAAATATATGTAGGTATATTGCTATAGCTTATGCAGAACATTGGTCATTTACTGCAAAAGTTTCATAAAGATCGGTTCAGCAATTACGGAGATTACCTTCTACAAACAAACATACATATTACATTACATCTTTATTATATTAGAATTGATAAGGAGTTGATTCTGGGGCTTGGCTTTCCTACATAAAGATGTACATAGGTCGTCGATAACTTGTGGAGGAGGATTATCCGGCAAAAGGCACTTATTTGTGATGGCTATGTGAATATTTCGCTTCGGATTCCTCTTCAGTTGTTTTACTGTTGAAGAGGTAACAAATCAAAAACCAAACCAAATCTAGTTATTTATCTATGGCTCAAGGAGTTTTTATTTGATAAAACTGTAATTATAAAAAAAAATTTAACATGTATTCGATTACAAACTTTATTCGTTAATTAAATGCATTTGCCTACATCTTTGGAAAAAAGCTTTTTACTACTTAAACTTACAACTGTGCGCGTTAAATTAAGTAGAAGAAGTACCAAAGTGGCATTTTCTGCATTTTAATATAATTACAACCAATTTTATTATTTTCCAAAATTAATTGCAAATAAAAAATGTTAGAATAAGGTTCATAACTCAATTATAAAAAAACTATTATTACTCGTAACGAAAACACCTAAAAAGTATCAAAATTTCAAGATAAATATTTTTGTATTATTTGTTGTTGGTGTACATATGTATGGTGTATGACAGTACTTTTTTGTAAAGCCAAATTTTTGCGAACAAAGTGAAGAAAACAGAATAAAAGCGATAAATAAACAAAATAAAAAACTTATTTTATTTTTTTTATAAAAAAAAACTGAGTTAATTGGGCCAAATGACTACAGTCAATATAAATACACGTAAAAGTCCTAATGTTTTTAAGAAACAGGGCACAGACCAATGGGTCAAGTTAAATGTAGGTGGTCAATATTTCCTTACCACGAAGACAACACTCTCTCGTGATCCAAATTCATTTTTATCACGATTAATACAGGAGGACTGTGATTTAATATCAGATCGGGTAAGTTTTTCCATTATCCTCAATATTTTTGCTCGACCTTTTTAACATTTTTACATTTTTGAAACTTTACTTCTTACAAATCTTACTATGAACCTATGTAAGTACATAGTGATAGCGAAATATAGTATATAAACGATTGTTATATTAGTGCAAGGTATGAATATATATATGTACATTGTACATTCATATTTTATATGTATATTTATGCTTTGCAGGTATGTTTCCATAAAAACATTGTATATGCTTTTATGAAAACGTAGGCAAGTATGTATGCACATACAAACGAGTGTTTATAATGATTATTATAGTATAACATTCAGGTATGTGATGAAAAACGATCGTTTTTAAAATTATCGTTTTTGTAGGTGTGATGATTTTCGACCGATCTTAAAATCAACATATAGTTCAATTAACATATATAACAAAGAATTTATAAGAATAAATACAGGAAAACAGAGGAAAATGTATTAAAAATCATTTTTTTAAAGATACTGAAAACGATATTATCGTTATCAAATCGTATTGTTTTCAAAATCGTTTTCCATCACATTCCTGATTGTTTAATAGTTAATTTGCAGTCAGTTAACTGTCAATCGTAATGTAGTCAATTGACATTGTTTGCTTCCCGCTTTATGAAAAGGGAAAAAGTGCTTTTATCGGATACATAAATTAATCATGTGTATCTATGTAGGTACATTCAAGAAGTACATATCGCACTTGATCATAAAGAGGGTATTCCGGTATGTTCTCAAAATCACTTTTTGTGAAATGTCGTTTTTTATAATTTTGATTTTAAACCGGTCAGCTAAGTGGCCGCCGATTTAAAATTACTTACTTAATTTTTCCCACCATTTTAAACCAAGTTAAAACTTTTGTGGTTTTCAAAACAACCGTTAATCACAATGTGATTTTCAGAACATGCCTTATAAACTCAAAATTTAAAAAATTTTCGATAGAAGCAAAACGATTTTTGATATAATTTAAAAATTTTCAGTAGAAGCAAAACAATTGTCAATTCAAATTAAAGGCATATAAAAAAGAATTTTTAAAGTAACTGTTTCATTACCAAAAATTGAAAAAAGCAATATATTTTAACATCGGGTAGATATAAAAACTACATGTCGATTTTTTTCAAAAAGTGAAAAAATAAAAAATTTGATTTAATACCCTCTTTATTATCAAGTGCGATATGGGTAATTCCAAAGTGTTGAACGTGACAGTCGTACGCATCAAAAATGCAACAACATTTTAAACAACAAATATTTTTACGTTCTTTTAACCCTTAAATTATAGCACTAAGAAAGCACTTTTATCTATGCTAAAGTTTATGGGGGGCGCGATTCTAGGTCAAAGATAATGGCAAAAGAAGTAGCGGTTCGAACGTGAAAAAAATAGAAGTAGTTTTTGTGGCCATGTATAAAAAGTTGTAGTTCAGCGAAACCTGGCACAATTTTTTAGTCAAACTACTTTCAGAATTTTACATAGCAATGTAACATTAAAATGTCTTTGGTTTGGTTCCAAAATCGTCTGTACTATTTTTTGTTTAAGCTAAAATCTGGTTCGATACGTGACAATTCGAACGTGAAATTTTTTCCACAATAATTTAACTGAATAATGATTAATACAAAATAAAAATTTACCGTTAATTCGAATAACATATTTCTCTTCGAACTCTTCCTTAGATTACAGACCATGTAAGAAATTTTTTTTGGAATAATTTTCATCAAATATCACCTCTTTTAAGGAAGATAATATTAAAGAAAATATACAATAAAACATACTCACAAATAAGAAAGTACGTTTGCACAACTTTGCAGTCTGATTGTTCATCTAAGTGAACAAATTTATGGTAAATTTATAAAATTAGTAAAATCTAAATATTTCTTCATAACAATTTCGTAAAATAATCAGATTTTAATAACTTTTAAATTTTCGGTCACGGTGGACCATTTGGCGGAAATGCCCATATGTAGGTAATACATATACAATTATTTTTTATATTCCATATTCTTTATTTATACCTAATTTCACTGTGATAGTCGAAAAAATGAACTTCGATGAATCCTTTTCGAACTATTAGGGGGGAGTCCCCTGAGTGCGAAAGTACATTTGGAAGTGTCATATTGGCTCTAGTTTTTGAGAAATCGGTATATATCCATTTTTCATGAATATAGCTAAGTCTGCGCTATTGAAAAAAATTTTATCCGACTGTATTAGTTTTTTTTTGCCTTCTTTACTTTCTTTTACGGAATGTTTTGATTTTTTTTCAAAATTTCACGTAATTTAAACTATTAATGTCGATCAAAAGTAACGATATTTTTTGGATTATAATACTACATCTTACAAAAAACTGTTAATTCTATGGCAGTATAATTAGTGTTTTTTTTTTTTTGATATTAAGAGCCTGTCAAATCTCACTAACTATTAAAAAAAGTTGCCGTTATGTTTATTTGGGGAAATATTTAATAAATGTGACTGCAGCTTTAGTTGTAAAAATATTTTATAGGTATGTTATCAATGTAATTTTTTGGAATTCAAAATTTTACATAATACGATTTTGCTTGTCGTGCTAAATTCCCAAATTTTATTCTTGACAATATATTTGCACGGCATAAAAAATTAAACGGCCAAACTGCTTTATTTTGATTTTCTTGCAAAAACAATAAAGCACTTGGTTTTTATTTTGTTTTCTTAATCCACTTGCAACTACAATTAATGTTGGGAAAGTTTCAACTTATTGTAGTGGGAAATGTAAAAAAAGATAAACTCACTGTTTATTGTTGGTATTTTGTTTGATATCGTTGCAATTACAGTATTCCACGGATAATTACCTCGCCAAAAATGCCAATATATTTTGGTAATTATGCTAGCTCGTTGAAGTAATTATTCGAATGCGTTTAACTACTTCATTGAGGCAATTAAACGTTAACGCTTTAATAACTCAGTGAGGTAATTAAACGAAAGCGTTTAAATACCTCAGTGAGGTAATAAAACGTAAAATTTTTAATACCTCAGTTGGGTAATTAAACAATTCTCTTTACAAGATACATACTATGCTTTTTGAGAAAAAAACTCTGGGCTATTTTCAAAGAATTTTTAAAATATTCAGATGTACTAGTACTGATTCCTAAGGGAATTTTGAAAATTGTGAACAAACTGGAAACCTTGAAAGATGGGACATACCTTATTTTAAAGATGATTACGCCCACTTTTGTAAAAAATAACAATAGCCCAGAGTTTTTTCTCAAAAAGCGAAATAGATTACAAAAGTGGGCGTAATTATCTTTGAAATAAATAAGGTATGTCCCATCCTGTAAGGTCTTCCAGTTTGTACACAATTTCCAAAAATCCCTTAGAGAATCAGTAATTAGTAAGATTATTTCAATTGGTAACTTAAATTCTTTTTTTACTAATCAAGTATGTGATGGAAAATGATTTTAAAACAAAATGATTGAAATCCATAATGTCGTTTTCAGTTGATTTCTAATACATTTGCCCAAGGTATATTTACACAAGGTAGACTCATTTGGGAGTGTAGACATTTTGCTCTATAAAAGGAACCATGTTGTCAAAATTGTCTTCATATAAAACAAAAACAATTTAACGCACACATGTACAAATTTTGGCTCATATACACGCAATTTGACGTTGTGGTTCCAACTATGGGTAAACAGCTGACAAACATATGGGCCAACGAGTTTACCTTGTGTAAATATACCTTGCATTTGCCTATTTTTTCTGTCTATATTCTGTTCGTTTGAAATTTATCGTTTTTTATCACATCATAAATAAAGAAAAGGAGAAAAATAATTCAATTGTTAAGCTTAGTTCACAACCAAAAAAACATTTTCACTTGGTGTTCATAATAGAGCAACAATTTCTTTTGCAACCACACACATTTTGCATTAAGAAACCGTTTGCAAATTTTACCCACAACAATATTATGCATTTATTATTATTTTTTACAACATTTTGTTGAAATTTTCATTCAAAACTAGATAAAATTATTTTAAACGTCAGAAATAATTTCATACAAATTGTTGCTGTAGTTCTAGTTGTCTCAACTTTAGTTACATTTTTAAAAAAATTTTAGTTACATTTTTGTTCAAAAATTAAAGGAAAATATATGAAAAACTTTAGGAAGAAAAAAGATAAAAGAAAGAACCAAATTGTTGCTCTGATTGTGAACAAAGCTTTATATTTTTAAGTTATTTTTTATATTCTTACTGTTTGTTGACTAGTATGTCTTGAGTTGTATTTTTAAACCGTATATGGCCCTCTGGGCTTAGTTTTTGTGCAACATTAAATTAATAAATAAATAAATAATTACTTTTTTATTCAGTTTTTGACACGCTCGTTTTTTTAGCTTGGAATGAACCTTTTGCGACTCTCTGTAAGAGTCATATAACAATTACTGAGCTACCTAAATAAGAGCGTTTTTGAAATATGAAAATTTTATTGTCAATACAATTTCAATAAAACAAACCGACCTAAGGATCTGTAAAAAAGGATTTTCCGACAGGATAATGTTGATTTCGCGACCTTAAGGTTTGTTTCATATAAATTGTATGAAAATTAGAAGTTTTAACATGGAAAAGACGCTTGATGCCCCTTTCTAGGTAGCTCAGTTATACAGCTGAGCATTTCAGGAGTTGTAAAATAATCCCTACATGAGTCTCATAGGACTCTTGGCATGCTTTTTGAAAGACTCTGTTTGATCTTGCAATAATTTTTGCAAGAAGGTGCGAAATAAAACCAAATAATTTTTATACGAACAACTTCTTTATTTAACAGCAGCCAAGCGACGAATGAAAAAAAACCTTTTTTAAGTGCTTAAAATCAATGATAAATCTTAGTTTAGTATGAGATTTTACAATAAAATACAATACGTACATAAATATTTATAACAAGTATAAATGTTACATGCATATGTACATAAATATATATAGCAAGTACAATGAGTATGCATGCACATGCATACATAAATATATAGCTGTATTGTCTCCGATATCATAATGATTAAAGTTATACTACTTGCTGAGAGCTAACTTAGTGAGCACATTATCTGGTATAAGAGAATTATTATTAGTGAGCGCAATACAGCTATAATAGTTATTATGTACGTACGGTAATTAATATGTATGTATGTAGGAAGATAAATACATGAGCAAGCAAAGTTACAAAAATAACATATTAAGTAGGTTTTACTTTAAGAAATCCGTAACGGTTTACAATAAATGCAAATAACATTGTGAACATTTTTTCTAAATACACCACGGCCTAGGTTGCCGTCAACAGACTCGTTAGATAATCTCTACATACATCATAAACGATTCCCTTTGCGATTAATCTTAGCGTGTTTCGCTGCGTTATGGAATAATCTCTCATACGAATCAGCACGTATAACAGTTTCTCTCGTGCGAGGAATCGTCTACAATTAAAAAATGAGCTCGTCGACGATCAAAAACACTCTTTGTGAGATTCCCAGTAGACTCCTAGACGATTGAAAATGCTAACTGGGTTTTAATATGTATGTCACAAATACGAAAACATATTTAATAGTTTGTCATAAATATTAAAACATATGCTAGAAACACAACTGAGACGATCAACGAGAAATAGAACCCCAATATGGGCAAATACCAGAAACAGTCCACCAACCAAAAACTTTTCATATTAATTTTTTTAATGGAATGTAAGACTAGATGTATAATTTCATTTTTATATGAAACAAGTTAGAGCGCTTTATTCGGCTGTGCCGAATCTTTGATTCCCCCCACCCACAGTTCGAATATTTCAGAAGTGATATTAATTTATCTTTATAAAAACAGACATCAGCATTATTCAGAAGGCTGCTAAATATGGGATGTAAGGTTAATTATGGACCATATATCACAAAATTGTATGACATTTTTTCTGGCCATATGAAGCTAAGTTAGAAGAAATTTTACCACAATAAATATATCTGCTACGATTTTAGGCGTATTTAATTAATTTACCAGAGTGGGCTTTGTATTGGGCCTATAGTAAAATATGGACCGATCATCAGGAAATTTTTTAGTGCTATTTCTAGTCCTATTAAACTGTGAAGTAGTCAATTTTATTCTGATAGCACTATTTATTACTGTTTTAGGCGTACTGAACTGTTTTTTGGAAGAAGGGTTTATATGGGGCCTAGTGTAAATTATAGACCGATCTTCACAAAATTTTACAAGGTGATTTCTTGTCCTTTGAAACTGTGAAGTGTTAAATTTTGTTCTGATACCATTATAAATTACGGTTTTAGGCGTACTAAACTGTTTTCCGAGAGTAGAGTTTGTATGGGGCCTATCGTAAATTATGGAGCGGTCTTCATGCAATTTTACAGGGTATTTTCTAGTCCTAAAAAACTGTAACGTGCCACATTTTGTTACGATAGCATTAATAATTACGGTTTTAGGAGTACTAAATTGTTTTCCGGGAGTAGGGTTTATATGGAGCCTAAGGTAAATTATGGACCGATCTTCATGAAATTTTAGTGTCATTACTAGTCTTATAAATCCGGAAGTACCAAATTCTATTATAATATCATTATTAATTACGGTTTTAGGCGTACTAAACTGTTTTTTGGTAGTAGGGTTTATATGGCGCCTAGGGTAAATTATGGACCGATCTTCACGAAATTTTACAGTTTGATTTCCAGTCGAATAAAACGAACTTTTGCAAAATCTCATATCATTCCGTGCATTGTTCCACTATTTATGTTAGTTTTTGTAACAAAATTATCAATTTTTTAAAGTGGTGGTTCCACATTTTGATTCATAGCTCTGATCCTACTGAACCGATTTTGCTCTGGATTTCAATCCCAATCTGCTTAGGGTAACTACAAGCAATTTGACACCCAGTTTGTTTATTTCTTTATGGGGTCTGAGATGAATAATAAAAAAGTTTCAGACAGAATGACAAACTTAGTATACCCTCTTCACAACTTATTGGGTGGAAGTTATAAAAATATGTATTTCGATGATCATTTATACAATAATTTTAACCAAATCCTACCCCACACCTGGGGCCTGATTCTGGCAGTCGTGGTGGAGTACTTTCTCGATACGAAAGCAATTTAATATCTAATTATTTCAGTCAATACTGAACGAATCGGAATTATTTTTTCAGTGTTGTAAAGCAGTAATTTGAGTTTCACAATACTCAGTATCGACTGAAATAAAATTGCTTTCGAATCGAAAAGTACTCCATCACGACTGCCAGAATTAGGCCCCTGATCTCTTAATGTTATACATGAATTTAACATTATTTTAGGTGCTTTGTGTGCTTAAAATAGAGCTTACAGCAGACTCATCAAAATATAAATTTCGTTAAAAAAAAAATTTATATTCGTTCATACATTTATTAATAATAACAAAATTAGTTTAAGAAATGCAATTCATAAAAATATAATTTGTTTTATTAAAATAAATAAAATTGGGTATATTATATAATACTGGAAAAACTGTAGCGTGCGTTGTCAGGCGTGCGTCAGAAAGGGTTCACGGCTTTTGTCAAAAAATCACAACATTTTCTGGCTGCAAATAAGTGATTTTAGAATTCTCTTATATTCATCTTTCTTTTAGGAATTAGATTTTGTATAGCTTATGATGCAAAATTCGCTAAAAATTAGGAAAGCACACTTCAACTTTAAAAGGTACTTCCACTTTTTGTGGCGTGCGTCATAAAACTTTGCGATTAACTATTTCGCAACAAATACCTGCTAAGAAATTATGATATATGCCATTCGTAAGTACATATTAATGTCACTAAAAACCATAGATGGGGGTAGTGCACTCATTTTGCAGTTTCAACTCACACTTAGTGATAGTGCAAAAATATTGCAATCATTTTGTTGATGTTGAGTGATGAATTAAAAATGTGCAGCCTCACTAAACATGAATGATAGTGATGTTAAAAAATTTTGCACTCAAAAAAAAAAAAAAAAAAAAAAATAGTTTGATTTAAAAAAAAAGCAATCATCGGTTTATTGCAACTTTTTTTTTCTTCACTCATTTGATTGAACCTAAAATTGTTGCACTAAACTTAAAATAAAAAACTTGTTCTTTCATGATTAAAGCCAATAATTATACCGTTATTGACAAAATTTCATTTTGTTTAATGTTCTTTGCTTATGCATATCCTACAAAAAAATCAAAAACCATGCACATACAAAGTTACATTTTTTAACTTTTAGTGATACAATATTTGTATGCAGATTGTTTGATTGCAAGTCCAAATTTTGCACTATTTGAATTGAGTGCAGATTTTTGCATTCAATCTGCTTTAGTGATAGCGAAAAAATTTGCAATATCACTAAAAATTTTTTAGTGGTAGTTAAAAAATAACAATCATCACTAAAGCTGATAAAAAAAGAGTGCAAACTAATTTCTTTGCAGTTTTATTTAGTGATAGTGCACTGCTGATTTAAATCAATATTTAGTGCACTACCCGCAACTATGCTAAATACTATATATAAGTTGAAGCTATCTCTTTTGAAAGACCAAAAAATTTGCAAAAATGACGAAAACTCTCGAGAATTTTTAATATTTCAAACAAGCCATAAAATTGAATAAAAGTCCCTAAAACTATTAGGCATGATAGCAAAGTGTACTATTTATTACAAATCGTTAAAGCTGTAAAGAATTTAGAAAACTTACAACAAATCGCTTTTATCGCGAAAATTCCTGAAATTCGCGAAAAATTGCAAAATTTGAAACAAACCCAAAAACTAATTTTAGATCGCTAAATCGAAACGTTTGTTGAACCTATGATTTGATTAATGTAAACAAACAAATAAATTACAAAGAAATTTTAATAAAATTTATAGCTAGTTAAAAACGATGAGCAAAATAATTTAAGAAGTTAAGAATAACAAATGTTTATAAAAATGCTGCCATCTTTTAGATAAAAAAATATCAAAATATCAAAATTTGGATTAAAACAAGGCGAATTCATACACGGTGGTCTTATTTTGAAAACACTGTAAAATATTTTAACGTTGTGTCCAAGGAAACTTCAATTTCTATTCTTCCGGCTTTGTCTAAAGCTCTTGAGCATATAATGAAACAGCAAATGTTGGATTCTATTTTTTTTTTAATATTAGTAACAGCTAATATGCATTTCGTAATTGCTATATACATATAGTTGTAGCCTACCGGGGCACCCCCTATCAGGGCGGGGGTTGCGGGTTCGATTCCAACCAGAGACTCTGATCTGTTTCACTACAACGGGCTGAAGAGTACGTTACTATTGCTCGGTTAATTAATTTAGAATATAATTTGTAATTGTATTTGTAACTCTTTTTTAAATAAATAAATAAATATGCTGCTATTTCCGCTTTGCGTAATTTAACTACGGGTATACCTCATGGTTCCGTTTTAGGGCCACTACTTTTAACCTTATATATTAATAGCTTATCGGATTTTGTTACATCATCGTTATGCAAACCATTTTTTTGCCGATGATGTCTTCTTACTCTTCAAAAGCCGAGTTGACTCTAGTGACGTTTTACAGAATAATATAAATTTTGTTTAGATCAGGTACGTGAATGGACTTCTTTTAATTCGTTATCTATTAATCCTAGTAAGTCTAAAGCAATAATGTTTTGACCAACCAAACCAACCAAACACATTAATGCTATTTTTAAGAAAGTATTAAACCTCATTCGATTTCATTGTATTCCATTTCCATTCCATTTCATTTCTCTGTGGTGATGGAAGAGAGTTACCAGAAAAGTGTGTGTCAATTAACACCTCTAACGTCTTCTGACTATTCTACCATCAGCTTTCTAAATGTAGCTAGGAACAGCTGGGTAATAAGCCATTATTTTAAAAAACCATCTTGTTTCGGAGGAGCCTTCCACGCCGCAATAGAATTTCCTCCAGGCATTCCGTTTCGCCGATTGTTCTATGTTCTTAAACTTATTTAATGCTGACTTATTCTCCGCAGTTTCCCAAACGCTTAGCCGAATTGAATAACCTACGACAGTCTTTGCGAAACTGTACAACCTCAGGGCTACACCATGGTGGCTTACTTACTCTCTAACCACTGGCTTGCTTCCAGTGCCGTTGATTGACGCAGTGTCTCCGATAGAAAATCCACATACATAACGCCACTAATGATAGGTGCTGAGCATGGAGAATTAGCGAGCTGACTAGCCTGGTAGCCCCATTCGTTCTTTTCCTATTTAGAATAGTACACGTTCCCACGGGGCATAACATATTTGAAACTCCACATATCTGTGGTCTGAAAAGGAACAGTCATAAGAGACTATCCAGTTACTTGCTAAGTCAGAGTGTTCCGAGCTTACCGAAGTCACATTGAGAACCTTCTGCCTATTAGCTACAATGAACTTAGGTTCCGCGCCTATTTTTGCTGTTTTCAGATTACTCTTACAAATAAAATAGCGAGACTCACCTCTAGTATTGGTGTTAGAGCTGCCCCAAATGATGTGGTGCGCATTAGCATCAGCACAGATAACCAGCGTGATACCCATGGAGCCCGCTTTGGCCACTAAGCCACGGATGTGGCTAATGGGTGGCCCACCACCAAGTTCGTGCGCCGTGTAGCCCGAGACAATCCAGATCTCTAGGGACGCTAATGTTGTGTGTTCATTACTAAAATCAGAAAGAATGAAGGTATCCAACGTGTTTTTAGCCAAAACACAAGATTTAATTTTACCTGTTGCTTTGACATATAAAAGCTTGAGGCTTAGCCCGCAAACCCGATCCTTGTGGCTCCATGGTTCTTGGACCTTTACTAGCTCCTACTTCCTCTCTACCAATCGAAGGAGCAATGCAAAGGATGCTGCCTTAGATTGGTGAAGATTTATCTGTGTCACCTTCTCCATGTTCAGTGCACACATTTTCGACGATCGTAACGTTGACGTACTCCTGTTCAGATTCCAGAAGGGCATTCCTAATCAGCCGATTCAAAGAAGTAACCGACCATGTCAGAGATGGGCTGGGTGTCCTCTTTGTCTCATGAATGAACGGAAACGTCATATACCATACAGTCCACGGATCCGATAGCCAGTTTCAATAGAAATGCTGAGCGCTCTTCAACACACGCCATCAACTTAACGTGACTCTAGTACCAACCAGCGTCGTCGCATTGCGAAGGTGCTCCTGGATTCGCGATCAGGACCTTCCAGAAGACACCCATCATTCCCTGCTTCACCAAGTTCCACTTAGAATGGAAAATGGACCCGTCAGCTACACCTCTGCCAACAACGCCCTCACAAGGTGGTCTTAAGGACCTGTTAATTGCCTTCGGTGTATATTTAGGATGTTTTGTCCCTGCTTGGTGTCTATCGACTGCAGCTTCTTCCTCCGAACGTTGCCGTTTAGGCATTGCCACCTTTGCAGGGCATGACGTGAAATGCTTTGCAGCGCAGCAGTTAGAGCCTTAGCCCATGCCAACGAAGCTTCCTGTTCAGCAGATAGCTCGTCAGTATTTTTGGAGCCGAATAATACGCAAGTCAGCACGCCTTGTGTTGCGGGTTTACTTATAATTATCGGCGGAGTTGGCTGGGAGAGATGCAGAATTGAAACAGGATGTTCTCATCTCTGACCCTCTCTGCACAGAAGGCATATTGGAAACAGCTCCGTTGGACGACTTTGTCATTTTCAGCTTAGCAGCACCCGAAAACATGGGATTTATCCGTTTCATTGTTGGAAAGGGCTCTTGCGGTTTTGGATGTGCTTGGCGCGAATGACAGTGCTACATTGCCGCTTGTTTAAAAGCAATCGCCTTCTGGTCGGGTTGCCTTTGCACATTCCTCCAGCCTGGGATTGCCAGGTTTTCCTCCTGTGTTTTTTTTTTTTTTTTGTTTAATTCCCAAAGCTAATCCCGCGAAGCTCTACGCTTGTCTGCAGAAAAGATACCAGAGTCTCTGGCGGGAATCGGACCCGCAACCCCGGCGCTGATAGACTAGCTCACTACCAGCTAGCCTACTGGGGCACTCAGAGAGCTGTTATAGCAACCGACGGATTCGTTTTCGTCTCGTCCTTAACAATTTGATATAAATATCATCATATATATACTAAGAATATTTCTTCCACAAAAAAAAATCAAACAAAAACAAACAAACAAAACAAACAAAAAATTGATGTCCGGTCCCGTACCGGTCTTCGTAAAAAGCTTGTTGTGATTCTTGTTATTTTTTGATCCCACAAGTAAAGGGGATCTGGAGGCACACCACGTCATAGCACCCAGTAACGTGGTAAGGGCGTAGTCTATTTGCCTCTGGCATCACCAGATCCGAAATTTAAAAAAAAATTCAAATTTCAACAATTATTTTAGTCATAAAACGGGCTAAATTAAAAAAAAAAAACCAAATACATTTAGGGCTAAAAAATCGGAGCAAGTTAAACTCCCTTTTTGGTTTAAAATGTGTTTAAACCAACAAATCTATAAATCACTAAACATATAAACCGTCTTTAAACGCATGAATTTGATAAGATTTATCGTAGTGCTGCCACATGTTATTTTTTAACAACATATAATACATGGGACACTGATTTATAGTTGTTGAGCTTAAACTACAAAAAAATTCAAGTTTAGTTCAACTAAACCAGCGTTTAAACCATCAGTGATTTATTAGCCATTAGTATGTTTTTATTTACTATTTGCATATAATTTTTGTTGTGTTCTGTATTTGGATTTTAAACATATGATCACCGTTATTATAGGATAAATTTTCTATAAATTTCAAATAAAACTAAGAGTTTTAATTTTAGTGCTTCTTTTCCAAAAAGTGCGTTTTGAAATTTAAAAGTTAACCACGCTGTTGAAAACTATACTATACATATTAGCACTAATGTACGGGCATGTTCTAGAAATCGAAATGAAGTGGATTTAAAATTGAGTAAATTTTAAATATTACCCTGTTATGAAAGTTCATAAAAATAATCCTTTTTATCTACTTTATTCTTTGAATACCAGTTATTTTTACAATTACAACTCTTAAAACCGGAAGAATCTAAGGTCATTTTGTAAATAGTTGAACTTAAAAAGTCGTTCGGTTTAAATTTATTTATTTATTAATCCATATTGTAATACAAAGCCATTTGGACCAAAAACGTATTACACAGCAAAAACAATCCCGAGTATAGTAATTAACCTAATCTATAAAAAAAACTTACATTTATTAATGTAACTGCACCTATTAATACAACTTATTGGCTCCCCAGCCGTAACAAATTAAAAAAAGTACTATAAAAAAAATTCAGTTCAGCACAACTCATATCAAATATGTATTATGAATCAAAAAGAAGTAAAAAAACAATTTGAAAGCTACTTTACAGAAAACATAAAAAACTTTCACTTCATTTTGATTTCTAGAACATGCCTGGTAGTTTTTTTATATTTGGAAACAAAAAAATATTTCTCAAGATATCAAGCTAATTAATATTACAGATAGACTTTTCCTTGACTCTCAACAACCTAACTCAAATGACATTTCAAAGACGGATATAGAATGCTTCAAGTAATTTTTAAAATTAAGAAGAGAAGCTTAGTACCACTTTTATTTCATAAACCAAAATGAAAAAGAAGACGGCGTTGGTATTTAAGTAAATTTTCTAAAAGATCTAAAAATTTAAATCAATTATACACAGCATGACAGTAAAACAATATTCATTAAAATTACAATTTTATTTATTTTATTTATTTCTAACATTACCTATAATCTAGTTTTTAAAGGTCATAATCGGTTCTTTTTTTGTAATATTTTTTTTTTATTGCATTTTCAAGGACGAAACTGGTGCCTACTTGATAGACAGAGATCCAAAATATTTTGCACCGGTTTTAAATTATTTACGTCATGGCAAATTAGTTTTAGACGGTGTATCGGAGGAGGGAGTTCTTGAAGAGGCTGAATTTTATAATGTGACACAACTGATAACTTTGGTCAAAGAATGCATTCGTCACAGAGATCAAGTAAGTTTATTTACACATGTACATACATGCATAGTATGCATTGCATACTCACTTATTTTTGAAAAAAATATTTGAAATTTATAAAAAGGTTTATTAAACAAGTTTTCAGTACTTTTGACCAAACCAACTTTTAACCTCTATAAATTCAAAGGAAGAAAAGATTTTTCTATAGGAAATTTAAAAATATAGTTGAAACAAAACAATATTAATTTACTTAACTCTTTTTTGCAGAGACCTTTAGCAGATAAAAAACGTGTATATCGTGTTCTGCAATGTCGTGAACAAGAATTGACACAGGTATTTATATATTTTTTTTTATTTTTAGTTTTGCTTTCGAATAATTCTAATTTAACTTTTATCAACAGATGATCTCAACACTCTCTGATGGTTGGAGATTTGAACAACTAATCAGTGTTGGCACACAATATCATTCGAACTATGGTGCATTTGATAATAATGAATTTCTTTGTGTTGTTTCTAAGGAATGTGGAATATCAAATGGTCGTGAACTCGAACTTAATGATAGAGCAAAAGTACTGCAACAAAAAGGCTCTCGCATGTAAGATTTTTTCAATATAATATTTTGTTTCATTTCTGACATATTATATTAAACTTAATAGAGATTATTAACTGAATTTTAAATTTTACTTATGCATTTTGTATATGACAATATTCTTTTTTTTAATAATATTTTCATTGTATATTTTCATCATTATTACTCGTATTGTATGTAAATGTTTGCGTTTATATAAAATCTAGATTTGTATAAGCAAAACAAAATCTACTATGTAGATATTTATGAGATATTGCAAAAGTTGTACAATTTCTTCATTACGTTATTTTTAATAAAATATCTTTTTCTTTTTCTATTTTCTTTTATTTTTTTTTTTGCAGTCTTGGAATTTAAATAATGTTTAACGAAATCAAAGTTTTTAAATCCTAATAAAAGTCTACTATGAGTTAGAAACTTAAGAAAAGTAAAAAAAAAACACAAATCACACATCTCACTAAGTTGTATTATCACCCAAGTCCACAACACCATCTTCTCTACTGATTTTTCTTAAACTAAGAAAATAAATACATACAACAAATTAAGACAATTAATTTAAGTGAAACTCATAAATTTCATAATTAAAAATATTATTAAAACATTTTGAACTTTTGCAAACAACACACATACTTATTTTTAATGTACCGTACATATTTACTTATTTTATATCGTATTTGAAAAAAAAAATGATTGACATTGTTGTTACCTAATAAAAATATGGTTGAATTTTAATTTTCATTTGTATTAAAAACTTTGCATATTTGAAATATTTGACTAACATGCCTTAATAATTTGACTATACGTATTTAGTATTGAAGTTTTAATTTTTCAAAAAGTTTATTTTAAACTAATAGGAGCATTTTGGGTAGTTTTATCATTTTAAAATGTACTTTGGGCTTTTTTTTATTTAAAATAAAAAAAAAACACAGAAAATGGTAATATTATTACCAAAAGACCGTGTTTATAAATTTGCTTTTCCCACTACCCTAATACCTAGGTTTTGGAGATGTAAAACAATCTATAGAACGAACTAGAAAGTTTGCACAATTTTAGGCGACTTGGTTTGGAATTTTGACGTTGAAATTGATGAAAATATTTAATAAGAAATATATGTATGAAGAGCCATTTTCTGGTCTAGACTATTTTTTATTTAATAATTTACCCTTAAAAATCTGGTTTAAATTTAATTTCCAAATTTATTATAATAAATAGTAATGACTATTTTAAATTACAGTCGAACTTCCATGTAATGAATCTGCACGGGACTAGAAAATCACTTTATTATACGGACATATCTCTATTTTCACTTTTGTTTAAGAAAATGAGGTTAGCTATTTGAGTATTGCTTTATCAAGTAAACAGCTTAAGGGTATTTTACACTATCACACAAGTCTTACGTATTTTGCGGAAAAGGATAAGTTGTTTTTGTTTTAAATTGTAAACCGTAATTAGAATAAAAATTGCATTTTTGTCAAAATACGTAGGTGTGATAGTGTTAAGTACACTTAAGCTACATAAACTTTGTTTTATATTTCTTCTATTACTTTTTTTTATTAACTTTAACTACATCATCACCCCTATCGTGAATAACAAATGAAATTTTCGTTCCCATGAATTTTTTATTTCCCTCGAAGGGAAGAATGCTATCGTGAATCTCTCGTTAACAATTTTTCACGCCATCAGTTCCAAGTGAATGTAAAAAAATCAAAAGATAAAAAAAATTAAAAATCATAAAAAAAAACATTTTATAGAAAAGTTAAACAACAAAGCAAAATATAATTATTGGAGTGATAGTTTAATTCAAGGCGAATTTACTCCAGGTAAGCTCAACTCGTCAGCCGTTCATCAGCTGTATCCACGGCGAATTAAAAAAATGGTGAAACGTCAAAATATTATTTTGTTTCTATACTGAAATTTGATAACAAGTCAGAAAATTTCATAAACAAAATACATGGGGCTTTTTGTAGTTGTAGAGTTGCACTTACCTGTTATAAATTCGCCTTGGTTTAATTGATCAAATCCGCAGGCAATCGACCTGTTATTTTGCTTTTTGTTACAGGCTAGTTTACACTATCACACAAGTCTTACGTATTCCATAATACTTTGTGAGAACATGTCAAAAACTCAAGTAATATGACAAAGTGTGATAGTGTGAATGCAATGTATCACGAAAATGACAAGTACATATTATGAAAAAAGTTTGGCATCCCATACGTCTTCACCGTTTTTTGAAAAATTTCTAAACAATACTTTTCATTGGATCAGGGTTGCATTTTATTTCATTTGTGAGTGTTTATACTTTGTGAGATGGTGTGAACACAAACTGTCATGTTAAATAAGATTTTTTGACAGTCGCAACAAAACTCATTAGATTTCTATCTCACAATGTACTATGGAATACGTAAGACTTGTGAGATAGTGAAAACTCACACTTTTACATTTTACTTGAGTTTTTGACATGTATTAATACAAAGTATAATAATGTAAACTAGCCTTAGGAAATATACAAGTTTGTGCCTAATAAACAGACTTTGGTTAAAAATATATTTTCTAAACTTTAAATACTTGAATTATAACAAGAACTACTTACATACATGTTCTGTTCCCCAGCAAAAATAAAGTGAGAAAATCAAATGGAAAAGTGAAAAAAGTTTTCACATTAAAATTAACCTTATTTTTTCACGTTATTATTGTCCTTTGAATTACCTCAAAAACTATTTTTTTTTCGTGGGAGTTTTTCACGATCGCATGCGATACGTGAGAAGGCAAAAATTATTCATGATAGGGGTGCATTTAACATTTTTTGAAAAGATATGCTACTTCGACATTTTAGTTCGCAGAATATGGTCGACTGTTGTCAATGTTTTTAATGATGGGACTATTTGTTCTCCTTTTCTTCTTATGGGAATCCTCTAATTATGTTTTACTTGTTTTATGTACACAGTATTATTACTTTGCTTAAGAGAACATTTTTGGAAATAATTTTAAAAAAGCGTTTAAGTCAAATTGCTATATGGAAAAATTTATTCATTGAAAGTAAAAATTCACTGTTTGGTAATTCCTTACAAGAAGATCAAAATACACTAAAATTGTGAGAAAAAAGCTGTGTTTTTTAAATCAGTTCATAACTGGAAAATCTTGATTGTAATATTAACATGTAATACTAACATGGTTACACTGAAAACTCAGTTTCTGGCTTAGACTGTTGTTTTAAAAATAAAGTATCTACAATATATGTATGCAATTAACAAATGTATTTAGTAAACAAATGTCTGATTATTGATTTGTTCTCTTTAAAACTTATTTAAAAAAAAAACCAAACTCAATTCTTCAATTTTTCGTTGAAAGTTTGGCTTATACATACATATATTTATTCGTTTGAGACCCTTTGTTCCTCATAGGAACGAGGGGAACACACACATAAATATATAAATATATATATAAAGGGGTTTTTATTTTTTTAAATCAAATTTAAAAAACTGAGTTAAAGCATTTTTGAAAGGGAACAATAGTTTTCTAGGTACTGAAAGAAAAAAATAAATAAAATTTACAAAAAGCCTTATTAAAAAACATTTCAGGTTTATACAAAGGTTTTCTATAAAACTGTGTTCAATACACCTTTTATAAAACTGAAATATTTTATATAAATAAGGAGGTTATTTGCTTTTTATTTTTAACTAAAAACTTTTATCTTACCGTATCAGGTAGTGGGTAATTAAATTTAGTAATTCTTGCCAGCGCTAATGTAAACAATAAAATTTTGATTATTATAAAGGTTCACAATAAATAGAACAGTAAACTCAAATAATTACTGTTCAAAGTTTTTTTTTATCTTGTGTGTTTTTTTAGGATCAAACAAATAAAATATAAACGTTTTAAAATCAAAATTAAAATTTTATTAGGCCCAAGGCGAATTCATAAAGGTGACCGCATCCTGAGATAGAGTTATGCTAGCTATCCCTTTTTATTGAAAAATACTATGTATTTTGTTTTTGTAAAAAGTTAGAGTGAATGTCAAAAATTTTTGTTGAAAATATAAAAAAGGAAATTGTTTTGTTTATAAAATATACACAATTGCTTTAAAAATTAAATCTTGTTCCTCTATTGCAAATTAATTGTGGCTCCACTTATTCCTTACGCATTTATAATTTCTTTCTATTTTATATTCACTTTTTTTATTTTATAAAATTTAAATAAGTTATTTTTACAATTTTTATTGAATTTAAAATTTTAATTAATTTTTTCATAAAATGTAAACAAAGCTTGACATTCAGTATACACACAAAAAAATAAACAATAAACAGATGACTCGAAAATGTCACCTTTATGAATTCGCCTTGATTAGGCCAAAAGTCTATCAAAGAAGTATAAAAGATTTTTTATAAAAATATTTTATACTAATGATAATTGAAAACTTTGATTATAATTAAGGCAATAATTCTGTATTAATCCAACAATTTATAAAGTGCGTTGGTTAAGTAATACATTGAAAAAGAAATGAAGTGTAATGAATGAACTATTTTTGAAATTGTTGAAATATAGCATTAAAAAAACGCTAGTGCGGGGGTAAGATTAGGAAATATGATATTTAATTTTATGAACATGTATGTTATTCCTATACATTTGTTTTTAATTCAACAAATTGAAACCGACAAACTAAGCACAAATTAAACATATACGATAAAATACATAACTGTTAATTAAATTAAAGTCTATCTTCCTAAGTTATGAAAAAAACAGGTTTATAAAAGGTTTATTAAACCAATTTTCATAGAAAATCCGTTTCATAAACCTTTTTAAAACCTGTTTTATTTTTTATAACTAAGGCGTATACATATAACAAAAAATAATGAAAAGAAAATGCATATTTCTGTTATTAAAAATAAAGTTGTTTTGAAGGAACAGCAAACAAATATACTTTAATCTTTACTAAAAATATGAAAAGAAATAAACTACTAATTGTTACAGCAGAATAGGCAGAATAAAAAAAAACATGAAAACATTAAAATATGTATAAATAACTTTCTATAAAATAAAATTTATGTGCGGTTTCCACAATTCAAGTAATTGAACATTTGGTAAAGTTTATATGTAAAGAACTCGGTTTTTTTGAGTGCTTATATATAAATAAACAACCGCACATTATAATTTGTATCACAATAATTATTATACTCATTAAATAACAAATATTTACTTTTAAAAATTATTAATTTCATTTTTTTTATTGACTGAATTTCCCTGTTCCGTGGATATTTTATTGCAATACATAAAAATTAAAACATATTTTTATAATTAATAACAATTTTAAGGCAAAAGTTATACATACAAATAACATTTATAACAAATAAATAAATAAAACGTGTTCAATTTTTTAACTTAAAATGCATTTTTTGTAAGTAAAAATTGTAATTAATTATAAACTTAAAGTTTTGATTAAGTTTCTATAAATAAACATACATACATATATACAATTTATATGCATAGTACATACATATTCACATATATACTATAGAAATTTACATAAACCATGTGTGAACAGTAACACACATTTGGTCGGAAGAAATTTGGGAATTAAAACTAAACAATTTTTAAAATTAAAATGGCTTCTTTATGCGAATTTCAAAGAAAGTCTACATATTTTAAACTCTAATATACATACATACATATAAATGTAATAGTATGAAATAATAAAGTGCTTGTAAAAAAATTATTTAAAATAACAAAATATATAACTGAATAATATGTAAAAAATTTTAAGTTAAAATAAAAATCAACATTTTATAAAAAACTTTGGTTTGTTTTTTTAATATTCTGTAGTTTATAACTAAACAAAACAAAAAAATAAATACACAATTAAAAAGTTGACAATTTTATCGCTTCTGCACAAATTTTCTAAAAGATTTTATGCGATATAATCTTAAGTGTGGAGAAACATTCACTATTTGTTTTAAAAAATTTTTAAAGTTTTATTAAATTTATTGCATGTCAAAAACTACATTACCAGAAAAATATGAAAAGTTGCTTGCGGATACAAAAGGCGTTCCAATGAAAAAATGCAGGCATTCTGGAAAGAAATTGCTAACACACTGGACGCACTAGGGCCACCAACAAAAAATACAACTTCATGGAAAAAATATGAAATTTTAATAATTTGTTGCATATTTATAACGCTGCTACCTACAATCGATTCCATTTCTTTTTAAAATGCAAACAAATAAACGTTCTTTTAAATTATGTATTAAAAATTAAATATCAGCTGAAACACTGCCCTTACTTAAGTTGTTTTCATTGAACATTTGTTTATACATAATTTAAATTTATTTTATTTATCACTTTTTTTTAACTTAAATTATTTTTTTTAGTAAAATGCCTAAATATTTTCTCTGTCTATGTCATGCGTTTTATAGCAAAACACCAATATTGAACTTATCCGTGTCTTCTACTTTTTCTTTCGCTGCAGTTTTTGGTTGGAATCCCTATTTTTCGGTTTGTGCGTAACTGAATGCGGAACGTAATCGAAATGCAGAATAGGGGGGATTATATTTCTTTCCTTTACTTGTGCTTTATCGCTCCTTGCTTGATGATTCTTTTAAATTCGTATGCGAGTGTGTAAAGTTGATGGTCCAAAATTCAAATGTGGACTTTTCCGACGACTATGGTGCATAGAATTCTGTGTTTAATTTTAGCAGTATGTACTTTCATTACATGGGATACTTATCTTTTCTTTAACAATTTGATTTGATTACACTATGCAACAAATTTAAACTTTTGTCATGACCTTTGCTGACCAATATATTTTTTAATGTTTTAAGGTCCCCTAACTACAAAAACAATCAAAATGTGTAATTTTATGGATACATTTTTTTCTGAAGATGACGTTCCACCGATTTTATCGTAACTTAGGAAGGGATTATCCAATTTTATTACAAGAAACTTGAAATAAAATTTTCTTTAAGTCGTGCTTATATAATATTTTTATATAGTCAAGGTTTCGGAATAATTCAGACCGCAATGATAAAAATTATTTTTTTTTATAACACGTATACGTACAAATTATGTATATTTCAAATAAAACAAGCTTTATTTCACGAAAATCGATGGATGAATGTTGATCTATTGACAATAAATTAAAATATACCGATTTTAGAAAAAGTAATTGTTTATATGATTAAGGGTCATTATTACAACTTATCGTTTGTTAAAGGAAGGATATTGACCCAGGAATAAAAAGTTTTCACACTTAAAACTTAAGTGAGCGATATGTTACCCAGCTATGTCTACCAAATTTGGACAATTTTTCTCTTACTGTTCTTAAGAAATAAATAAATCTGTTTCATGCCAAGCCAACTTCTTCAATCCCGCCCACATTTTTAATAACCAAGATGCTTGTACCTAATTTGGAAGTTATGACTTTTGCTGCTCTCCAGATATACAGAAATCTAAAATGTCTTTGTATAAGAGGTTCCACGCGCTCTAAACATTAAAAAAAAAAATTTGTAGCCTATAGCGCCTTCCAGACAACCCGTAATATAATGTTAAAGTATATAGTATATAGATTTCATACAGAATGTGCCACACCCACAATTAATGTTCCGCCCATTTTTTCCTAAAATATTCATATTGCTATTAAAGTTACTCGTACAAAATTTTGTGCGAAGAGCCACGCCCACAAATGGTAGTACGCTCATTTTGTCCAAAATATTTTAATTGATACTAATGTTTCTCCTAAGAAAATTCTGGATTCTAGTCTTATAGTTTTCCAAATATACACATTGTGGTATTTAACTCATACGGGAAGCGCTACGCCCACTTTTGTTAGCGAGGCCATTTTATCCCTAAAAACTCATACGGTTTTCAAAGTTGCCTGTTAAAAACTTAGTGACTTTAGCTGTTAAGTTTCGCATATACATATGTACATATATGAATTTTAGTATTTAAAATATATGGCGCGCCCACTATTGGTTATGTACCGTTTCCTATCTAATGTTATCGTTTTCCAGATATACGAATTTGAGTATTTAATTGATGTGGAAGATGACTCGCCTACTATTGCAAGTCCGCCCATTCTTCAGCCAAATGTTCGTGTGGATGTAAAAGTTGACCGTTCTTAATTTGAAGACTCTAGCTGTATTCAGGGCTGTCAGATGTGGCGATTTTTCGCCAAACGTGGCGATTTATAAACCTAATTGGCGATGCAATTTTGTGTTTGGCGACATGGCGATTTTCTTGGCGAAATTAAAAAAGTTGGCGATTATTTTGGCGATTTCTAAAACGCATTTTACTTTTTTTATATTTATATGAAACAATTTATGAGAATGGGCTAATGTTTTTATTTGGATTTTTAACAAATTTTAAAATCGCAATACGAATGCGATTGTTTTAGATGATAAATTGATAATATTGCCAGATAATTACCCTGAAAACATTAAAAAATTGTTGCCATAGAAATTTGGAATAATGCTTAAGCTGTCTTAGATTTTCGCACATTTTCCTTATCAAAAGTTATCAATCATCGGATATTTTCCCGAAAAACTTATTTTGCAAAAAAAATTTTAAAAACTGAATCGATTTCATATGAAATGTGATTTTTAAAATAAATAAATAATAATGTATACTGGGTAGTATGCAAAAATAGTTGAATTAATAGCGAAAGAAAATCAGAAAATTCTTAAAAAAAAGTTACATTGATATCAGGTTTTTTGTAATAGTATCAAGCTTATTTTTCAAAGTGGAGTGTAGAGCGATAAAATGAACTTTTTTTTTTATAAATTTTGACTCGATTTTGTACGAAATAAAATCATAAATTTAATTATTTTTGTAATACGTTTAGAAGACTGAGTTGACTTTTAGTATTTCAGTTCAATTCCAAATATCCAATTTGAATTCACCTTTTAAGACATTTATCCTTTACTTCAAATAAACACAAAAATTTTACCATATTCTGACTTATATTTATATAGAAGATCACGCCAATAAAAACTGATTTTTTTGCATGAAACTCAACTCATTTTGCATACTTTATAAAATTAATGTTTTTGCAAAATTCAATTAACTGATCTAATAAGTTCTAGGTTTTAAGATAATCCGCCTTCTTATGACAATTGCACGACTTCAAATGGCAAAACGCCAGATTTCTTACGGTGTTCCGAAACTGGTGCGTTTTGCTTGCGATCTGCCATAGTTTCTTACAAAAATTCTACTTCCCTGCAGCATACTTTTGCAATTTAAAGTCGCCAAACTTCTTGTGATTGCGATTTACAGAACACGTATTAAGAAATTTCAAGTCAGAAACACAAATGTTAAGCGTTTTGCGATTGTCTACTACAATATAAACACACTACTAAAATAAGACTAAATATGGAAAATTTAAATTAAGGTAAAATACACTTGTATACTCTTTTTTATATAAAACTTTTATTTGGCGATTTTTGGCGAATTTTTTTTACCAAAAATCTAAGAGAAATTAATTTTTGGCGATTTTTGGCGATTTTCAGTATGCTATTTGGCGATGAAGGTGAAAAAAAATCTGACAACCCTGGCTGTATTAGTTTTCGAGATAAATAGTTTTTAATACTTATTCGTAAATTAGGCGTGTCGCCTCGCCCACTTGCCTATGTTTCCTTTTAGACAAACGAAAAGACCCTGTGAAAATTTCAAGAAAGTCGTTTCAGTCGTTCAGTCGTCTATAGACTTCAAACAAACATAGAAACATTCAAACACACAAGAATTTTTCATTGAATTCCAGGCTAGTAGAGGATTGTAGAACAGTTCTATGAGGGATCTTATGTGGCAACATCCACGGCAACGAAAAGGCCGATGGGTTCGGAAATGGATGATCCTAACCGTGTGGAGGCAGTCAGACATCTACTGGTCTCCACTCTGGGAAAGATAAGGGAATGGGCTCTAAACGGGGCCAATTGGATCTGAAGGAATAGAAAGGACTTAAGAGTATCACGGACGTAATGGCCGGTGTTCAGGAAGACCGATTTAAGTTCACTAATTGGCAGAAGTCAATTCATTGTTAGAACCATGATAGGTATTACCAAGGACCACTGTATTATTGTTAGGAGGGCAGTATTACTGGGATCTGAGTCGTCGGATTTATAAAGGTTATGTAAGGACATAGTGGTGATAGCGACAGTTAAACACATTCTATGTCACTGTCCTAGGTTACAGAATAGCAGGCTGAAATGCCTCGGAAGTAGGTTCATTGGGAGATGTCACGGGTTGTGGGCTCGAGAATCTAATGGAATTCGTTATGGGCATGACCTGCTGTATAACTGGCGGCTGGGGCACAGGGTCTGATTATTGACCGGTTGTTTCGACTTTTTCGGATAATATTTTTGCTAAAAATATCCGATCTTTTTATATAAAACACGTATCCATTGGACATACCGGGGTCCTAAGAATAAGGTTTTTATGAAAATTGTTAGGTTTAAATCTTAATTTTGGTCCAAGAGAAATTTTTGGACAACTTTGAAAAATTTTGCTCATTTCTCAATCATTTATAAGCCGAGTAGGGGCTCCGAAAATTTGATACCAACCAAAGGACATCATAAAATGAATTTCACATAAGGACCCAGAATATACATATGTATATATATTTTCAAATGTTATCTTTATTCGGCCTTTAAATTTCAAATCCTATGTTAATAAATAAGCTCGAGGCCACAATTGATTTTAACAAATTTTATTCTTTATTATTTTTCAATATTACCCCATCCTTTGGATGGCATCTTCAGAAATAATAAAAAACGAGTCGCGTTCACATGTAAAATTGAAATATTTTCTTTAAAGGGTTTAATATCAAAATTGTAGAAATTAAAAATGGAATGGCAAACTCATAAATACACAAGTTAGAAAGTATAGTCGGTCAAGCCCGACCATATGATTCCCTACACCACAGTATTTAAAAACACATTATACTTATGTATGTGTTCATATAAATATGGATTTATCTATGTTTATAAACTTCATCAAAATCGGTTTGAAAGTTTATGAGAGGCAGAAATTGGCCCCTTCCTCCCCTTGTGGTCCTATTTTTGAAAAACTGTATAGCTTATGTGTCCATAAAAATATGTTTTTATCTATGATTTAAATTTCATTAAAATCGGTTTTGATAGTTTCTAGTGTTCCTACGATTTGGCCCATTATAGGGGAGACTGCGGCAGCTTCGGCACTGGGGTACATTCGTCAATGACGTTTTCGATATGATGCACTTATTTTATATTACTAACTATTTATTTAAATGTGTCGAAAATCAAAATAAATAACTCCCGCAAAGTTTGTCATCTCTAGCTTACCAACTGAAAAAGCTACAAGTGTTCCTGTAATATTTTGATTCTATTTCGTAAGTATTTTGTATTTGAAAATTATCAATATTTAAAATAAAAATTACAAACCAACATTAATAATTGGGCTAGTTTCCTAAGAAATAAATTAAATCTAAATCTTTGTTGAAGAATAAAAGAAAGAAAAAGAAAATAGTGTACATAGTGCTTTCGGGGTAGATTCGGCATTTTCAATTGGGGCACATTCGGCCTAGTCAAACTTGGTCGATATAGTAATAATCCAATTTATCAAGTTACTGAGATTACTTAAACTCTTGACGACTGCATCTCAATAATAAACTTCCTTCGGATGCTTGATATCTTTTTGATCTCTATTTGTTAAGCCTGAAGATTAAAATATTTCGCTAGTTCTATGGGCCGAAATAAAACTTAAGTTACTAATTCCAAGAAATGTGTTTATTTTTCATTAGCTGTATCCATCTAATAAAAAATGCTTAATCCGTTAATAACTGGCATCTTATTTTATTTTTTATGGAGTTTTTAATAAGCCACTGTCTTTAAGAATATAGTCGACGAATGTGCCCCGTCAAATGCCGAAGCTACCCCGGCGTGGGACACATTCAGCGAAAATGACGTTTTTTACCAATTCTCAAAAAAAAAATCTGTTGCATACATTCTTAGATTCAGGGCTTCAAAAAAAAAGTGCCGAAGCTGCCCCAGTCTCCCCTGAATAGGCTTGCTCCTTGTGCCAATAAGATCCTATAAAATTATTTCCAAAATTGCGACCTGTCCTTTGCGCACAAGGTTACATGGACTGCCAGTCAGCATGCCGGACGGACATCGTTAGTTCGACTCAGAAAGTGACCAAACGGTTCGTAACAGAATGAAATTTTTTTTGATTCAATTACTATTCTTATCTAACTGCTAAAGAATGCCTCAAGAAGGCCTCGACTCTTTCGTATAAAAGATAAGATACACCTTCCACACCCGCTTCTATGACAAGCAAAAGCAAAATAAATTTTTTTGGTCCCGTTACCATTCTTTTGTACCTGCTAAAGAAACGAGAGCGGAAGGCCTACTCCGCAATGACAACGTGTGTAAAAAAGATATGAGTATGGAATGGAGCAAGAAGGCCTTGTACATCCAAAAGAAGTATGTACATATGTATATACCCTTTTGACCTTCGGTGGACGGTATAAAAAATAATGAAGAGTAAAACCAAGACCTATCCAATTGGATAGGCCTTGAGTAAAACAATCAAACAAAAGGCTTCTATGCCAAATATTTGTTAAGTGTGACCATTGGTTAAGAGTTGAATTAAGAATTTAATACTTTAAACGTTTGCTGCAAAGACATTTTTTCAAATAAATAATGGTATTAAAATTAAAGCACAATTTATCTTCTTAATTATTTATATATAGAAAACGAAGTACTTCAAACAAAAGTACAATTTTACAGTTTAGTACTTTAGTTTAGTATATACAAATTTTCCAACCATGATATTAACAACACTTTGTTTATCATAAAAACAATAACAAAAAGAAAAGTTTTAATACATAAACTAACAAAATCAATAAAAAATAATAAAACTGTTTTTGATAATTGTTAAAATACTGTAAAAGCAACATTAAATTACAATAATGCAAAATTTTGATATGAATATGGATTTTTTATTTGCACTTCTACCACCATCAAATTGTAAGTATCCAAATATGCACATACATACATAATTTTTTTTTTAAATATATTCCTATTTACTTTGTTTAATTAAATTATAAATATTTTTAATCTATGAAACATGTAAATTTTAGTTCAAATGACCGATGAACAATTAGTGTTATGGCAACATAATGCCATTTTTGAGTGTGAATGTGACAACTTTATAAATCGACGCATAGAAGCAGATCGTCAGGAAAGGGCCGAGTATTTAAGTAATTATGCCATAAACACTGCCATACAACAACATGGTTTGCAAAGGAGGCGGCGAAGGAGTGAGGGTAATGACAATGATGGAAATAACGCATTTGTCGTACATCCACCAGCCAGACGTCCGCGTTTAAGGCCACTATACTATGAGGTCTATCAAGATGCTGTCGCAGAAGCCATACGAGAAAGAGGTTTAGTATTAAGAGGTAGACCTTAAGGTCATATTATTAAAAAAATAATGAAAAAATTAACTTTAACTGTGCAATGTGCTATAGAATTTTAAAATAATTCAAAGACATTGTAATTTCTATAGCATAGACGTGGAATTCAAAAATTTATACCAATGCGATGATAACCATTATACGTCTGAATTAAAAAAAAAAAATAAAAGATAAAAACAGTTTTAGCACGGTATTTTTCTCAATCATTTTCTTTTTTTAATTTTGTGAGAAAATATATTTATGTATAGTTTATACTTACAAAAACATATTAGTTATTTTTATTTCATAAGTAAACATATTTGTAACACCTAGGTCTTCAAAAAATAAAATATGTATGTAAGTAGGTGTGCGAGTTTTTTAATAAAATAAGTGTTTTTATAGAAAAAAAAATTTTTTTGATGGTTATTTAAATATATGTATACATACTACCTGTTTAACGATTTCGAACGTCAACGTTCGCATAGAAAATTATCAGTCATGTTCTGACAATCGCACGGTTTGAAATCGCAAAACGCCAGATTTATAATATGGTGTTCTTAAACTCGTGCGTTTAGCTTGCGATCTGCTATAGTTTTTTACAAATATTCTAGTTCTCTTTTGCAATTTGAACTCGCCAAACTTCTTGCTATTGCGATTTACATGACACTAAATTTTCAATTTTAAGTCAGAATCGCCAATGTTAAGCGTTTTGCGGTTGTCAGAACATGCCCGTATGTTTAAAATAACACCAAAATCGTTATTAAAATATTTTTTATTTCAGTATCGATTTTATTTTTAAATCGGTATCGATATATCGGGTTCAGAATTTTTTTTTATGTACCTATTAGTTTCGTAATATAAGCCACTGAGGCCAAATATATATTACACAGCACTTAACCCCGGGTCTCCCCGTAGCAATATTTATTGCGGCAAACCACAAATTTGATTGCTCCATTAAATTTGCGACGTATAGACCGCATATTGCCATGAGTGGCAATCTATTGCGCAATGATTGCTCTTCTTATTGCTTAGCAATTTGCTGTCAAATCAGTTGTCATTTATCTGACATTTCGTTTCTCTGTACGGTCGTTTTTTTATTTGTGTGTTTATTTATTAAAAAAGCAAACAAGAAAACAGAAAAAGGCGCCAAACTTTTTATTGGTATGTACATACGTTCTTGTTAAAGTATTTGCGCTTTATATTATAATTTATTATTTAAGTCGGTAACGAAAACAGGCGTCATCATAAAGTATACATAAGTATATTCCCTAGTATATTTTATTCAATTTTTCTGAGCCGGTATCTATACCTGAGTAAGTACATAAGTACATTGTATATTTTAATTTGTTTAATTTTCAGTGTACGACATGTGTTAACCATACACACGTAACTTTGGACTTTTGAATTTCCAATTTGTTACGGGAAACACGGGCGCCAATACAAGGCATTCGGTATAGGTATGTACATATAAACAAGAAATAAAGGAAAGGCAATTTTATTTCAAGTTTTTAGTGTCTGGCGGAGCAGCCTTGAAAAATCGCAAATTATTTAAGAAAAAAAAAAACAAGAGTGCTTTGTTAAGCTGTGCCCTACACAAAGAGCTCGAATGTTTAAGTAGTGGGCTGTATATGAGATCTATAAAATATTAACCAATCTTTAATATTTTAATATGTAGAAAGTGGGCTTTATATGGAGCCTATGGTAAATTATCCTCACAAAATTTAGTAGTATGATTTTCTGATGTAATACTTAAGGGCCAAATACACTTGTCAAATGCTTGTCCAGCCGGCGAATTCAACGTGTACGTGTGCCAGACGTAATATTCGCCGTCATATCTAAATTTTTTGATTTTTCATCAAGCGTTGTCGGTGTCACACATACAAACATATTTTCACTAATACTACCACATATCATATCAATATGTATTTCCACAGCTGCCAACTTTTTTTGAAGATTTCCCGCCAAATCGGAATTCAAAACCGCTAGAAACCGCTTAATATTCAATTTAGCGGGATTTTTTTTTAAAATACCTCTAAAATCTAAACATTTTTAAACGTTTATTTATATAAATCTAGATATACAGGGGTGTCATGGAAATCGAAAACGTAAAACGAAAGAATTTTAAGAGTCGTTTTTCAATAAGATTTCTTTAATAAAAAAATTGTATGACAATTATTATACCTATAAATTATGCTCTATTAAACAGAATTTTTTAACAAAAATTGTAAAAATTAGATTAAAAGTTTAATAAAAAGAACTGCCAAATTCTCCGTTTTACGTTTTCGATGTACATGACACTCCTGACAAGCTTCTTTTTCAAAGGTATTTCGATGCACTTAAAATTACCTTTTCGGATTAAACATTTTTCCATTAAATGTCTTTGCTATTATTTAATTTTTGCGAACCTTAAATCTTTTTTCGGTTAAAAAATCTTAAAAATAAGGTAAAATCTTACTTCTGGCAGCGCTGATTTCAGTACACTTTACAGGAGAGACAAAAAGCCTTTTATTTTTCATATGTGCTGCTGGAAAGAAAAACCAAAAATATAATGCATGTTCAGTCTGTGTCAGGCAATTGCCGAGTGAACAACGTTTTTTCGCAGTGTTGACTTGACCTGAAAGTTATCGATAAGTTTGAGTTCTATCTTTTGCTTTTTCTTGTTGGAAATTTTATTTGTATTGCCGGTAAATTTAATTTTTAAATCGCCTTGTAAATTAATACCGGAACGGTTTTAAATACATCAACATGAACGGGGTTCATCCCCCGAACAACCACAACCGGTTTAGGGAACTATTTTCTGAGAACGGGAAAAACAGAAGTAACAAAAGTAAAAGACCGCGTCCGGAAGATTTTGTCCCTTTGCCAGAATCATCTATTAATGACCAATACCGCGCACGTTACATAGTCGCATCGGCAAAACCATTAGGTGAAAACACCGAAACTCTTGAGGTCTAAACTATATATCAAGAGACCGTTTGGAAGTCATTGAATTGAAAAGTGGGGATCTTCTAATTAAAGCTCCTGACAGCAAAACGCCTGAAAAATTTCTAAAAGCTATATTTATAGACAACATCCCAGTGAAAATAACACTTCATAAAACTTTGAACACCATACAAGGCCGTATATTTTCCAGGATAATAATTGAAATTACAGAAGAGGAATTGCTGGAATCTCTGAAAGATCAAAAAGTTGTGGAAATTCGTAAAATTACACGAAAAGATGGTAATAAAATTAAAGCTACAGGTGCAGCAATAGTAACTTTCGATCTTTATAATCGGCCTGAAACTTTAAGCTCGGCTGGGAAAGAGTAGCCGTCGACGAACATATACCCAACCTCATGAAATGCGTAAACTGCCAAAAATTAGGTCACACAAAAAACAGATGCAGAAATGTGGAACATTGTAAGGACTGTGGTTTTCCCACACCTCATGACTTGTGTTCTCGTAAGTATTGTGTAAATTGTCAAACTGAAGACCACACCTCATACGACCCTGGCTGCCCAACATTTTGGAAGCACAAATCAGTAAACTACTTGCGGATAACCAAAAAATGCACCACACGAGAAGCTTAAAACGAAAATCCAGAATTTCATACTCTTAAACCTGCTCTAAGAAATGGGAAAAAAACTCAAACATATGCACAAATATTAAATGGCGAAAAAGCAACAAATATCATACCGATAACTACAAAACCAGTACAAACGATAACAAAACCTGTCAGCGTTCAAAATAAAAAATCAAAAGAATCTGCAAAGTCTTCAACACAACAAAACGAAAGCAGCTACAATTATACAGAATCAACACACGCAAATAGTTCCATCAACAAAACCACAACAAACACTACAAATGACCAAACAGAAAACACTCAACAATACTCCTATAACAAATTTAGTAAACTCGTCTGCAAACAACACAAACAATAACCAGATTGCAGGAAATGAAAATCCATATAGCGATGACATTTTCTTCGATTACACACCAAATGAAAATTCAGATAAAAATATAATAATCGATCAAAACATTACTCAGGAAATGATGATAAATGATATAAATGAAGGATTGGGATTAAATAGCCCACTTAAAATAAATATAAATAACCCAAATAATGAAGATTCCCCTTGTACAAGACTATACAACAATTTTCCAGAGTTTAATACTATAATAACACCAAAGACTTTTTAAAAAACAATGCCTAATCAGGCTAGATAAATTAAAATTTGATTATGGATTTAGGCCTAAACATTACCCTTCTGCAGTGGAATATTCAGGGTTTCGTCAACAACAAGTATGCTTTAGCACAACTAGTAGCCAGGCACCAACCGAATATAAAAGCGTTGCAGGAAACGCATATTATTGACAAAAATTTACATCTATTACACCTACCTGGTTACAAAATTTACCATCACAATAAAAGTTACAACTATGCAAAATCGAGAATGCCCTACTAATCAGGAGCAATATAAACAGTCTAAATCTTCTGGAGACTTATTGTTTCAATCTGTCATCATAAGATGCGGCAAACAATTATAGATAACAAATATGTTATGGTCACCCTAATGGTGGTAAGGCAGTGGATGGTTGGCAATATTATAGGCAAAAGGGAAAATTGTTTTTGTTGATATAAATAGAGACAGCTGTTGTATGTAAATATAGCAAAAGAAAAGGAAAAACATAGGTAGTGAAATAAGAAATTATTATTTATGTTTTTTTAAGTAAGGGCCAAATTGCTGAAAAGTTTTTAAGATGGTGAACAATAGCGTCCCCGAGGTTTCGTGGGGACAAAAATGGAAAATGTCAGCCTTTTTTGTTTTTCTGGAGTGGAAGTGTGACGAGTGGCCACCGGCAGTTTTGAAAAAGAAAAATTTTGTTTTTGGTGTTAAGAAATAAAAAACATTTGTTTTGCAATAAATAAAGTTTTATTTAAACATACACGTATAAACACACGGTATAAAAGGAATTTTTAGTGAAAATCGTAAAAAGAACTTGGCAATGGTTAAGCTAATTGCACTTAAAAATTAAAATTTAAAAATTAAAATTTAAAAATTAAAATTTAGAAATTAAAAATAAAATTAAAAGTTAAATAAAGCATAAAGAAAAAGACAGTGTATTGAAAATGAAAAGTTAAAATAAGAAAAAATAAACTTCTTAAAACTAAAGCCTTTTCACAACAAAATTATAAAAAAAAGTATTTAATAAAGAACGTAAAAGTAAAAGACAGTACGTTGCATGTAAAAATTAAAATAAGCAAAGAAAATATATAAACTTATTAGAAACTAGCCGAGTGAGCCACCGAATCGTCCGTGTCACATCAGCGTGGGGATCAGTCAGCCGTAAGCACCACCGGAACCTTGGGGAATCACAGGTATCTGCCTTGACATCGGACAAAACACGGAACAAACGACCTACGGACAAATAAAATTTATATGTATATTGAGGTGTTTTAAAATTTTAAGCGAGTTTTTTTGTTAGGGGAATCTTACCGTGGTTCAGTCCTTTGGGCGACTTAGAGCCTGAAGTGCGCGTAGTTAGGGTTGAGCTCAAGCCTAGGTTCTCGGTCAGACTGGGGTAGATATACCCGCAATAAAAAAGTTTCCCTAGAAGGAAAAAAAGCGGTAGATTTTAAGACAGGTGATATATATGTATATATAGACTGGGTTTTTTAGACTTACCATAAAATAGGACAGGGGACATTTCACGGACGGACGGCAGACTTCTGAATCTTCTTCCTCCTGGAGGCAGGGGCTCGGTTTTTGAAGGAAGCTGCAGCTGTGAGAGAGGAAAAAAAAACAGTTTTATTAATGTCGTTTGAGTTTTTCATGCTGAATTGCAATTTCGATTTAATGTTTTTAAGTAAATTTAAATTTTGGAAAAAAATCAAAAGTAAATTTTAACTTTGGAATTTTTGAGAGTAAAGTAAATTAATTTTTTTTGTAAATTTTATTAGAATTGCGAGCCCGAATGAATTTCCAGTAAAAATTTTGTTTTTTTACCTTTTGCAATTTTTATAATTTTTTTTAATAAAACAAAAGCATGATTTATAACGTTTTAAAATGAATAGTACCTGCGTTTTAATTATGGTTTGGTAAATTTCGTTTATGGCGGGTAAGTAGAGGAGTGTAATCGGTTGCAGGTGAAGATTTGGGACATCCAGAAAGAAAGGATGTCATGGAGAGACTTCGTCTCTAGTGGGAGGGCCAATCCCGGCACGTCATCAGCCGGAGATGTGTGGAAATGGTGAGAAAAGGTATGGTTTTGGTTTTTGCTTTTTATTTTTTTTCAGCTACTTCGAGCCCCAGCAATTTTTTTATCCTTTTTTTTTCAATTTCCTAGCTGGTATGGGTTTTTTTTGTACCCGGGTTTTGAGCCATTTGGTCGGCAAGAACCACCCCCATCCGGCGAGCTCTAGCCGCGCGAACCGCCAGCATACCAGCGCCGCCGACAATCTGGCCACATTCACTGGTTGTTTGTGAACAGCAACCAGCTGGTAATTTTTTCCCGCCCGGTACAGTACAAATATTTATAAGGAACACGATTCTCGATTGACGGAGACAATAATAAACAATTTATCACTCGCCAGTAACACACATCATCTTATACTTGGAGACTTAAATGCTCAGAATGTCTTGTGGGGTTCGGGTTTAAGTTCTTCCGATGGGAAAATGTGGGAGGACTTTGCTGATGATAGGGGTTTGGTTGTCTTGAATGATGGATCTCCCACTTTACTCAGCACTAGATGCACACTCACTGCCGTCGATGTTTCCTTGTCTAGTGTGGACTTGGCCCCACAATTAGCTTGGGCTTGCTTACCAATGCCTGAAGTTGGAGATCACTTTCCTGTTAAAATTACAAACAAAATGGACAATATTAAAAAACGTATTACAGGTCGTTTTAAGGATGACAGGGCAAATTGGCACCTCTTTCGGGAAAAAGCAACACAGGTGGCCGAAGACTTCAAAAGGTCAGAAAACATCAACAAAGAAGCATTAATCAAACGAATTTTTAGAAAAACAGCTAATGAAACTATTCCCCTCAGTCGTCCACCACCGAACAAAAATAATCCAGTATGGTTTAATTCTGAAATTGCAAAACTCATCCGACTGAGACAGCAAGCTTGGAAGTTGTTCAAAAGACATCGCAACCAAGTCAACTGCTTGGAGTATAAAAGGGCATGTGCAAAGTAAAAAGAGAAAGCAAAATTGCGAAAAGGTTAACTTGGGAAAATTTCCTCAATTCCTTTAATGGATCTTTCAATCTTGTGGAAAAAGGTAAACAACTTGAGATCTGATAGAACCAGTAACTTTCCTACTATTTGCACCAACAACAATAATGTATCCAACCCTAAAGAAATTGCTGACCACTTTGGCATCTTTTGGAGTTCGCTTAGTTCAGATCAGGCCTTTGAAACTGAAATTATAGAAGCAAAGAAATATCCTAAAATTGACACGTTGCCAAACCTTTGCTACTATCATACAAGGATGAATCGCAAAGTTAATATGATGGAACTAAATGCAATTATGAAAACTCTGAGGGGTTCAACGCCTGCTAATGAAAAAAATCACATATTCTATGGTAAAAAACGCGCCAGATTATATAAAAACCCGCCTCTGCGACTTGTACAATAATCCCGGTGGCGAACGTCATAGTGATTCAGCGTGACAAACGCTGACAATATTAAATCATCGATGACAAGTGTTGATTTTACTTTGGTGTCATATATGAATTTTTAAAGTATTTGTCCAAACTGTCATAGATGACCAATGTTGATTTTGTCTTGTAGGCGTCCATTTGTTTGTGAGTCCTAACAGACAATATCATCAACTTTCATTAGTGAATTTTTCAGGTAGAGTGACAAGGAAAACACAGAATAAACTCAAGTAATAAATGAACAGAACAAACAGAAAAATGAAACGGTCCGTTATTTCTGATTTATTCATTGACGGAGACATGTAGCAGACAAAGTCCTGCAGCGATCACTTCGTGATCTATTCATAACAGACAATGTCGCTTAGTTTTTCCTTTTAAGGGAATAGTGACATTGCAAAGCCGTTGTCATGCATAACTCCCTAAATATCAACTTGTTACTGACTGTGGTGCGATTATTCATCGATCAAAATGTCATAATGACAATGTCGCTCATAAACGCCACCGGGATATTTTAAACAGTGGTGTCTACCCACACGACTGGAAAACGGCTATTTTAACACCGATACCTAAACCTGGAAAGAATCCAAACAGCTTAGAGGGCTACCGTCCAATTTCCCTTTTGCCGGTACTTTCGAAAATATTTGAAAAAATTCTGGCAAAACGCTTTTGGAAATATGCGAGGAAAAATATATCTAAACAGCAGCACGCTTTCTTGACATGGGGTACACACCATCTAGAGGAAACCTTGATAGAGTGGTATCAACGTACATAGTACTCGAGCTGAATGAGTGGGGCATCCGCAAACAAATTCTGAAGGTCATAATGTCTTTTTTTGAAAACCGTAAAATCATTGTAAAAGTTCATGGCTACTTCTCTTCATTCCATCCTTTGGATAATGGAATTCCTCAGGGGTCTCCATTGTCGGTGGTGCTTTACACCATTTATGCAAATTCTTTGGCCAAAGCTGTTGAAAATCTGCCGGGGATAGACCATGTTGGCATTTATGCTTATAACATTTTCGCTGTTGCATCCGGAAAACCTGAAGTAGTTGAGGCAAATTTAAACTATTAAGACACCAGGGTTCACAACTGGGCAAAAAGTCGAGGAGCAGTGGTGCCCGCTACTGCATGTGTGCAGAAAAAGAGATTGTTCCGCTACAACAGTTTGCATAAGAGATGAAAACCTGCAGGTGGCTGAACATTTGCGAATATTGGCTATTCACTTCACAAGAAACTTAATTTGGAACAGTCATGTTAAATACTTATTTACCAAATTGAGTAAAACAAATAATCTATTAAGGCTTATTTGCTCGCGTGGTAAAGGGCCTCATATTGAGACAGCTCTCAACATCTGCAGGTCTTTAACTTCCGGTATAATTTTGCATGGCATAACAATTTGTGGATGGACATCAAAAAGAAATATCGCTAAGATTGAAACCTCACTCAACAAGTGCTATTGATCAGCCTCAGGCCTTTTAAGAGCAACTCCCATTAGCAACTTTTGGAAAAAACCTCTGTTGGGCTGGTATCAAGATCTATTACCATAGCATTAGAAACATATTAACAATCCCTCGGCCAGTTATGGATGCTCCAGGGTTTTGGTCGATGACAGCCTCCGAGCCTACAACAAAAACACCATTAACCCAATATGTTTTAAGAAAATGTTGAAGGAAAGAATTTCAGTTCACTCACCAAACACAACACTCTATACGGACCGTAACGGAAGGACATCGTATTCGATTGTCGAACAAATATCACCTACCTTTTTTGAAGGTATTCTTCAGGCGCGACTCCCAGATCACAGTGGAATTTTTTTTGCCGAGATTGCTGCAATAAGGTGTGAAATAAAATTCTCGGTAGAGCAAAAAAAGAAAACATTAATCTGTACAGACAGACTTAGCGCCACCAGGGCTCTAATGAAGAACAATAATGCATATAATGACATGCTTTATCACGACAATAACGGCAATATTATTATACTCTGGATTCCATCACACATCGGGATTCCGGGGAATGAATGTGCAGACAATGCTGCAAGGGGAGCACTAGACTTACCTGAAGTTACTAAGACGACATGTTTTCCTAAGGCTTTATCAAACCCTTTTAAGGCAATTCTAAGACAACAGAATCCTACACCTAGGCGACCCAAATACAATGAAAACCTTAGCAGAAGTCAATGTATTATGTTGGCGAGATTGAGAGTTGGTAAGGCTGTGTTTAATGCCAAGCATTACTATGAACGGACAGATCCACCAATATGCAACCTTTGCGATGTTAATTTATCTATTACTCAAATTTTGGCGGAATGCCCAATTTGCAAAATTGACGAGCCTTTAGAGAAGATGCTGGATTGTGCGGTAAGCAAAAACTTACCCAGAATACAGGAAAGTTTGCGAAAACAGAATATTCAGAAGATTTAGGCCAAATCTCATAACATAGAACATAAAAATAACATATAACAAATGTTGGACCAGACCAATTTTAAGAGCCTTCGTATACTCACAAACAAGTAAAAAACAATTCTTTTTGTCGAGTTTAAATACGAATTTGATACATTTATTTTTACAAACGTATGCTTTAAAAAACTATAAAATACAGAAAATAAAATAATCTCAATTCAAATATATGCAAATAAAAATTAGAAAATATTATTACCTTGGTCTTTCTCGGCTGACGGTTGAATTCAAATGTGTTGTAAAAAGGGGTGTGAATAAACAAAACAAAACAAGATATAAAGGCAAAGTTGCCACATTAAATAAAATAAAATTAAGTGTTGCCAAAGACCAAGATATAATTAAAAGTATTAAAATCACGGATAAAAATAGTTGTGGATTGTCAACATTCTCCCCCCCGGTATCACGGCTACGGGAATACCAGACAAACAAAGGATAAATGACAATCCATCTACTCATCAGGTTGAATGTTCAACACAGCGATCTTTGTAGCAGGTCTATGGTATGTTCCACCTTTGGTCCTCACAAATGCACTTCTGACCTGGCCATCTGGTGCCACTACGGTCTCAGTAATAACGCCCTTTGGCCAACAGTAACGAGGAAGGTTAGAATCTACGATTATCGCAATATCCCCGACTTTTATAGGCTCTACCCTGTCGAACCACTTAGACCTCTTAGTCATAGTAGGTAGGACCTCTGCAATCCATCTCTTCCAGAATCTGTCAGCCAGGATCTGTGAGTGTCGCCATGACCTTCTAAGATACATATCGTTGTCACAAAATTCGCCGGGTGGTTTATTACCCGATGAAGTTCCCAGCAAAAAATGGTTTGGGGTTAAGGCCTCTTGATCAGCCGATTCTAGCGATAAGTACGTAAGTGGTCGACTGTTGACTATATTTTCGACCTCCAATAACAGGTTGTGTAGTCTTTCGTCATTTAGCTTCTGATCAGGGTTAATAATACGATAAAGAACGGTCTTTATAGAGCGCACCATGCGCTCCCAAGATCCTCCCATATGCGGACTCGATGGAGGGATAAACGACCATTTTGTATCAGAACCAGTGAATTCGTTCTGGAGCGTTTCAAAGTTGATATTTGCATATGCCTCCCTTAGTTCCTTTTCAGCGGCTTTTAGGTTAGTGCCGTTATCGCTATATATGTGCAAAGGCATTCCCCGGCGAGCAATAAAATTCCGTATAACGATTATACACGAGTTCATGTCAAGGCTAAAGGCCATTTCGATATGTACAGCTCGTACTGTAAGGCATGTAAATACAGCTCCGTATCGCTTTGGGGCCAAAATGGGCCAAAAAAGTCCAAACCAACGTATGAGAATGGCTTTGAAAACGCCGACATTCGAGCCAATGGTAGTGGACCCATTTGCGGAGGGTCTGGCTGAGCATCTTTTATTCTACACATCATACATTCCCCACGAATTTTTCGAAGAAGATTACGCAAGCCCTGAATGTAATACTTCTGGAAAATTTCGTTAATTACAGTCTCGTGATTAACGTGTTTATACCTTCGATGGTACCACTCAACCAGTAGATATGTGATGTAGTGTGCCCTAGGTAGAATGATAGGGTTCTTCGTGTCGTATGAAATCACTGTTGCGTGGTTCAATCGACTATTTAAACGTAAAATCAAGTTGTCGTCCAGAAATGGGTTCAATTTTCTCAACCCACTGGACTTAGGCAAGATGCAGGAGGGGTCTCGTTGCAATAAATTAATTTCATAAGCATAGGTATGGGATTGTGCAAGTCGTACCAAGTAAGTCTGGCTCCAGTGCAATTGTTCTTGTGTAAGACTCGAGTTGCCATTTGCAAATTGGTGAAATATCTTCCGCTCAACGAATTTTCTTACAAACGCCAAGCTCCTCAGTAAACGTTCATATTTTGAAAATCTTGTACAATCAATAATTAACTCCCGCTGCTCCGAATGCACTGCCACGTATATACCGTCCGGAGCCTCGCTCACAGTGGACGCGTTCTCCTCACTTTTTGGCCATTCTTCCAGGGATCGCCGAAGAAATGTAGGCCCTGCAAACCAAGTACTTGTTGCATGAAATGCCGGTTGACCCACCCACTTAGTGGCCAAGTCAGCCACATTCTGTCTTGAAGGCACATAACGCCAGTTTGAACATCCCGTATTATCTTGAATTTCCGCAACCCGGAACATAACAAATTGCTTAAAACGCCGCGGGTCTGATTTTAACCATATGAGGACGGTTTTAGAATCCGTCCAGAAAGTTGAGGACTCGATTTGGAGGTCATGCCCGTTTATAATTTTTACCGCCAGGCGGGATCCTAATACTGCCGCAAGAAGTTCCATGCGTGGGATGGAGATCGGACGCAAAGGTGCAACTTTTGTTTTTGAAGCCACAAATGATGTTTCTATTCCATTCGGCGTCTCTATACGGAAGTATGCTACAGCTGCAGATGCATTTTCGCTGGCATCCACAAAAACATGCAGGTGAACTTTGCTGTCCTTTCTACAACCGGTTCTAAAATAACATCTGGGGACATTTGTGCTCTCTACATTTTGCAGTGCGGACAACCATCGTAACCATGCGTCGGAAAATTCCCCAGAAATAGGTTCGTCCCATGAAATTTCCCTGCGCCACACGTTTTGCAACAATATTTTCATCTGTATTGTATAAAATGATAAAAGTCCCAAGGGGTCAAAGATTGACATTAACAATCGCAATAATTCCCTCTTCGAGGGCAGTCTCCGACCTGATAATATTTCCATGGCTGCCTTGGTATATTTAAGGTTAAAGGTAAACACATCATCATCAGTACTCCACCACATACCAAGGACTTTTTCAGGTTCTATAACTTGTTCGATTCTTTTACCTGCTTGACAAAAAGACTCAGTATTATTTTTGCCTTCCATTGCCTGAACGACTTCCGCAGCATTAGACATCCAGTTACATATATGAAAATTTGCCTTTCCATGAATTTCGCGTACTTGTTTCGCCAGCAGAATAGCCTCGTCTATAGTATCAACACTATCTAGCATATCATCCACATAGTGACGTTCTCTTATTGATTTGGAAGCCCGGGGAAATTCACTTTCGAATTCTCCTGCATTGGTGTTCTTAACAAATTGAGCCAATGATGGCGAACAGCTGGCACCGAACGACATAACCTTTAGTACATACACGTCAGGTTCACGTTTGTTATCACAATCTCGCCATAGAAATCTTTGGGAATGAAAATCATTTTCCTCAACTGCAACCCGGTGAAACATTTCTGATATGTCCGCGTTAATTCCGATTTTACCGGTTCTGAAGTTAAAAAGAACATTAATAAGTGGTGTCAGTAGATCGGGTCCCTTGTTAAGACAGCTGTTTAATGAGACTCCCTGGTATTCAGCTGCGGCGTCCCAAACTATTCGGATTTTATCGGGCTTGTTCGGATTCTTTACTACAAATATCGGAAGGTACCACTTTCTAAGAAAATCGCCCCCGACCTCAAACTCATCTAGCTTCCGAATATACCCCTTAACCAACATTTCTCCAATGCGATCATTAATACGAGTTCTTAATTCGACATCTTTCTGTAGTCTGCGTTCAAAACATATCATCCTCCTTAATGCCATGTCGTAATTATCCGGCATTGTCAGACTATCAGATTTCCAGAGGAGTCTTACTGTAAACTTGTTGCCAGTTCGTATGACATAATCTTGCATCGCCTTTGTTCCATTGCAGCGGTCCTGAACATTAATTGTCTCATTCTCCAATACACTTGCCTGTCTTAGTAGTTTCTGTAAGGCAATATCATCATGACACTCACACACATGTAGTTGCACTCCCACATTTACAGCGTCAGCCACTTCAGGACCGAGTGATCCATATATGGACCAACCAAGACGTGATTTAAGGGCAGCAGGTTCGTTCGCCCCACCTTCTTTAAACTTCAAAGGCATTGCAACCTTTTTATTGTTCAGTCCAATGATAATTTTAGGAATCACTTTTCTATAGGATTCGACTGGAAGTCCACGCAGGTGTTTATATTTTTCTGTTAATTCAGAATAAATCAATGTTTGTTCAGGCAAATCGAGTACACCAACAGATCGAACATCCCTTAGTAAATATTGTCGTTTGTTTTCGCCAATAGGAGAAATTTTCAAACTCACCCGCTCAGAATCGTTCTCCGAACGTAAACTACCATCTGTCCATCTTACACAGAATTCTGACCGCTCACCATGCACATCGAGTTTTTTCAAAACAGATCCATCAATTAAAGTAGGGCCAGACGCTTCGTCTAAAAGTGCATATTCGGTAGCACAAGTATTCCTCCCATAAATAGTTATCGGAATTATTCTATATAGCACACTTGAAGTCAACATTCTATGATGCGCAACGACAGGCGGTGTGGGGTTGTTATTATTATTGGTAAGGACATCAGGCTTGTGGAGGAGGGGATGGTGTTTAGCTGCACAGTCACGAACTCCGCATACTTTACGGTTCCTACAAAATTTTGGGTCGTGTAGTTTGAGACACGTACGGCATAGTTTTCTCTCATGTACTACATTCCATTTACCATTGTAATCAAATCCCCTAAATTTTTCACATTGTGCTATAAAGTGTCCGCTCTCATCACATGCAAAGCACTTCGACTCAGTTGTACGCTTTCGTACATTTTCATCATTAGTGATGTTTTCACCATGTACGTTTACACGTGGTGCTCTACGTTTTACATTTTCCTGTGCACTTGAATATGGTTCTAAAACAGTTATAACTTCACTTGCAGCCTCTGCCAGGTTAAACAACCACTTGCTAAATTCCGTAAGAGTGACTACATTAAGTCCTCTTGCATGCAACGCCCACTCTAATCTCATTTGTGAAGGCAAACGTTCAAAAAATTCTCGAATTAACATGGGGTTATTTAAATGTGTGTACAAATTTGCAGCCTCCATAGTAGCAACAATATTCTTAACATCCAAAGAAAAAATTACAAGCGTGTCCAATTTACCAAGGTTCACGTTTGGGCCAGCTCTTAGTTTCGAAAGCAAATTGTGAATTATGTTTTCCGGCCTACCAAATAGCATTCGCAATGTTGAAATAACCTCCGGTACCAACGCCGGCAAAGTAAGTTTGCTACTTACATATTCTAATGCTTTTCCCTTTAGCGCACGTTGCAGCCGCATCAAATTTTCATTATTATCAAAACCGCACAACCTAGTAGAATTCTCATAACTACTTATGAATAGAGGCCACTCTTCTGACCTGCCACTGAATGTGGGGAGTTCTCTTAGAACAACCTGCCCCGAGTATATTTGCTCATGTCTTAAAAACGTATTAACGGGCGTTTGAGTTGCCATCCGGCCCGTATTTGACAAGTTTGCACCAAATGTACCCCGCTGAGGTGATGCAGCGTTCGTGCCAACATTACTTGCTCCGAATTTAGTCCCGCAATTATTCAAATTTTCATTCGATCCGCAATTATCATATTCCGCCATAATTTTATATTTACGTTCAACGAATAACATGTTAATTCTATGCTCCTCTTCAAGGCGTTGTAATTCAATCTCCACATCGCGTCGAGTCTTACTTTTTTCTCCCGTACATGCACCCGCAGACTTATTTACACATCCCATACCTGTCTTATTCACGGCAACATCGTTCAGATTTACCGTCGACTGAAAGTTATCACCGTCGACACCTAAATTACAAATTCCAACAGCAGTTCTATTTGGCCCCGAGGTTGATGGACTGTAACATTTTGCACACATCCAATCCCTGTTCTCTATGCTAGAGTCGACACCGGCACACTCGAAATGAAACCACCCATCACAAACGTCACACTGGACCATTTCATCATTATCAGGCTGCTTACACAGTAAACAGCTTGGCCGTGAGCCACATTCTTTATTTTCCATTTTCTCGGTACATACGTGTTAAGAAAACGCCGCGTTAAGCAAAGGGGCTCACCACAATACTCTGATGAATCTACGTTCCAGGAACCTGTATAGCTTACCAAATTCCAGTCAAGTTTTTTAAAGAAATGTTGGACCAGACCAATTTTAAGAGCCTTCGTATACTCACAAACAAGTAAAAAACAATTCTTTTTGTCGAGTTTAAATACGAATTTGATACATTTATTTTTACAAACGTATGCTTTAAAAAACTATAAAATACAGAAAATAAAATAATCTCAATTCAAATATATGCAAATAAAAATTAGAAAATATTATTACCTTGGTCTTTCTCGGCTGACGGTTGAATTCAAATGTGTTGTAAAAAGGGGTGTGAACAAGGCGAATTCATCCCAGGTAATCTCGGTACTACAACAAGTACAACTCGTACAAAAACCACAAGCAATTTGTTTTTGTAACATCATTGTACAATGTCAAAAACAGAAATAAAACAAAACAGAAACAAAGATAATAAAAGAGAATAAACAAAATTTTGACATCCTACAGTGATTTCAGCTAATATCAGCAGGGCTTTTAAGACCACCTGTAATAAATTCGCCTTGGGTGTGAATAAACAAAACAAAACAAGATATAAAGGCAAAGTTGCCACATTAAATAAAATAAAATTAAGTGTTGCCAAAGACCAAGATATAATTAAAAGTATTAAAATCACGGATAAAAATAGTTGTGGATTGTCAACAACATAAATACATTTACTATTTGAATTTTAACTTTATGTTAATTATTAATTTTGAACCTTATTTAATGTTAAATCTTTTTAGGCGCATATGGTCTGGTTACCCGGCGCCTTTTTAAAATATATTTTTTAAATTTACTCTGTAAAATATATTGGAAATAAATATATATAAATAAATCTTTTTGATTGTGAATTTTACGTGGATAAAATAAATAACGGTTATACCCCTTCACACTCGGCAAGTTACTTGCGAAAGTCTCTTGCGCAACTCTTGGCTTGTAGAAGTCAGCGGTAAGGTCGGGGAAAGGAAAAAAAATTTGTACAGACTTTGTTGTACTCGGCAAGTAACTTGCGCAACTAACTTGCCGAGTCTGAAAGGGGTCTTATAAAATTATTTTAGCAAGTGCAATTTGTGTTTTAGAAATTGGTATATCTTTGTGATTTTCAAAAGTAAGTGCTAACAAAAATTTATTTTATATAGAATAACATTTATTTTCAAAGAAACTTACTTGGTCGTAAGCGAAAATATTGTTTTTTCATTTAATTTGACCTATTTTAGATGTTGTAAACTGCAACACTATGCATTTAGTTGTTAGTGTAGAATGTTTTAAAACTGCAACACTATGCATTTATTATGGCGGAATTTCTTCACATGTTATTAAATTTATTATTTTAATAAAATATGTGATGGAGAAACATCTGAGGATGAGTCAGAGGGAGAAGATGAGGTTTTTTCTTTTAACCGAGAGACACTAGACACTAACATTCAAGATTTAGAGGCCAATATTGAGGCTGATATAAACGATTTTGATGATGACCCACAGGCTTTTGAAGAACCTCAGGCGGTTGACCCGCCAGCCGCAACAAATCAAGACACATTTCCAAGTACAAGTCGACGAGCTTCAATGAAGGGACTTGTTTGGAAGACAAAAGACTTTGTTTTGAACACTGATAAAACTAAGTTTCTTGGCGATAGTACTTATTCTATAGAGTTGAGTCAAAAAACAGTCCTTACACACTTTTTTTCATATTTTTTCACACCAGAAATTATTCAAAAAGTTGTAGAAGAATCTAATCTCTATTCTGTGCAAATAAACGTAATGAAACTTTGAATTTGACCGAATCTGAGCTGAGAAAGTTTTATCTATAATGATAAATATGTCCGTTATAAAAAATCCAAATGCATAGTGTTGCAGATTTGCAACATACGATTTTTTAATAATAATAATACTATATATTGTTTTCAGTAGATATGAAAAATTCATGCATTTAAGGGTTAACACACTTCTAGACTCAAATTGAAGAAAACCTACATGCTGGTCGACGAGGCGTATCTTTCTCTACCACACGGCATCAAAATCTCAATTTACTTATAAAGTGGATTTAGCAGCTTTGCATGTTAAGCCGACGATATATTATGTATATTGCAGTGTAGAAAGAAATTGTGTTGACACCACCTATAGTTGAATTCGCCTTGTTCCCAGGCATACAAAACTAGATAAAGTAGATAATGGAACATCATAAAGGCCGCCTTGGACTAAACCTTGTACTTATTCTACCATGGACAAAAGAACAGAACATAAATGCTTATGTACATTAGGGTAATAACTTTTTACATTTTTTTTGCAAATGTCAATTTGTGCATATGCCATAGTGAAAATGTCCATAAAAAATATTAACAAAAGCCAACTTTCTTTTTCGCTGCTTTAAAAAAAGTTCCCGTACCAAACGATTTTAAGTTTGTTCTATATTAAAAATAATAAACTATTAAATTTACCATTGTCACAATTTTAAACGGCTAAAGTATATCGTAGCTCTTTTATGAAATCTAACGGAAACCCTTTGTATATTGTTTGTATAATGTAGTAAAAAAATATGTGTAAGTTTTTAGAAATTGAATTTGGTGAGGAAGGTTTTTCTGCCAAAATGACCAACAAAGACGATTTTTATCATTAATTTAGTATTGGAAATCACGTGGTGATAGGTACCTTTTTTGTAAAATGTACATACATGCTTAAGCAACATAAATTTTTTAAAATATGCTGTATATGGTTATGATTAGCTGCGTTCATTTACCCCAAATTTTGTACAAATTTGTACTGGATTTTACTGAAATGCGTTCGCGTACACATACATTTTTAAAATTTTCATATTACTCGACTACTGGATTTTACTGGAAAAGTAAACGCACGCACATATTGATGCAAAAAAATTGTTGACTTATGGGTTTAATTTATTGTCCACTAAATTGCACAACAATTTCTTTCTTTTTGAATGAAGCATTAGGAACATCGTAAATTGTAAAATCTAACAAATATCAAAGAAATTACAATCAAATTTAACAGTTTGTATTAAACATTACTTCTTAAAACCATGTTTGAACAATTATTTTCCAATATACATATGTACATATGTACGTTAGGGCAATAGCCAAATTTTGGCCCCAGTACCATACGATTGCGAATGTTGTGCTTTTTTAGAAAAAAATTTTCGGGTCATTTTGAAATAAAAACCTCATCCACAAAAACGATTTTGTAATATCTCCCAAAAAAAGTACATTATTTTAAATAAAAAATCTAAAAAATGTTATTAACAACTAAAGTAGTAAAGTGAAAAAAGGTTGCTTAACTATAACATATTGATTGTAAAAAATATTTGCGTTTTTTGATTAAATAAATAACAAATCTGATTTCAAACCTTACCGCGTTTTGTGGGTGAACTTTTTTGACAACCGCGAAAGTAATACCATTTTTTTAAATAATTTTCAGTGGTAAACAGCTGCGCTTGTGAGGTCACTTTATTAGTACATTTTGGTCTATTCGACTTTGCTAGGGCCATTTTGATACATATTCGCAAAAAATGTAAAAAAGTTATTGCATATACACATATAGACAAGCAAACCAACCAAGTAATTGAAAATAATTCAACTACCGCAGAAGAAAACTTTGTCATCAATAGCTTTTATATAAGGCAACTTATAAGACAATGTCGCTCATACTGTCCCACATAGACTTTGATAGAAGATAACTTATAGAACAATGCCCCTCATACTGTCCCAGTATGATAGAGTATCATAAGACAACTTATAAGAAAACTTCGCTCATACTATCCCACATAGCGTTAAATGGAAGACAAATTATGAAACAATGTAACTCATACTGTTCCCCATAGAGTTTAATGGAAGACAAATTATAAAACACTGCCGCTCATACTGTCATACACGATGATTTCCTCCAAATTGTCTTCTAAAAAATATAAATGATAGAGGACAAACCGTGCATACATCATTGATGACGATGTCGTCGTCTACAATCTGGCCGACTGGGACATAGGCTACACATGCAAGCAGAAGTTGCACATAATAATTGTAATTACACGTAGACTGGCAGCACTGACTTCTATTTGTCATTAATTCAATCTGAATGCTATGTGCATAAGAAGAAGCAATAAATTTGACAGCCGCAATTTTTTATAAATAATTTTTTTTTATTCTCTTTAACTACATGTGGCATTTTGTATAAGTTAAAAAGTATCAATTATTTACTAAAAATGTCTAGTTTAAAACGTGAAATTGATACGTTACAGGAATTAGTAATTTATTTATATAAAATTGGTGAAAAGATCAATAAAATCGATGTTTTTCTAGGAACAAATGACGGTTGAGCTACGTTCACAAATTGAAGATGCCAAGAATGGTGTAGGTTTAGAGAATCATGACGAAGATCTTTCAAAACTACAATTGGAAAATATAAAGCTTAAACATCGTCTGGCAGTATTAAACAATGTAAGATTATTCATTTTTTAAAAATAACAAAAAACGTTTCCCTTAAGCGTAAGTAACAGTGTTTATTGCGTTTTGAGAGCAGGGTACTATGCCACTTGTGTGGTCTATGTATTCTAAAGCAAATCCAAACTTGAGTATATGTAACTTAATTTACATTAGACTCTTATTTATATATATGTGTTTTAATATAAAGGCTTTGGAAGCTGAAAAGAAATCCCATGGCGTTATTGCTAAACCTTATGATCCCACCGCAACACCGGAAGTAATAGGTGAAATGGTTTCTATAACAGATCATTTGTCAGATTTGTTTACAAATGCTATTGCCAAAGCATACCCATCACTAGCTGGAACCTCAGCCATAATTTCATCCGTGAATGCAAATGCCGCTAAATTTGGAGATTATCAGTGCAACAGCTCTATGTCGTTGGCAAAAACTCTTAAAGCAAGTGGCGTTAACAAGTCCCCACGAGATATTGCTCAAGAGATCTTAAAACAATGTCAAGTTTCCCCATTGGTAGAAAAAATGGAGGTAGCTGGTGCAGGGTTTATTAACGTGTTTTTAAAAAAGTAACACTCTTATTATATGAATTGATATGATTTTAACTGTTCTATTTTATAAACTAGAACCTATGCCATTAATGCTTTGGCTAATATGTTGCGATCGGGGGTTAAAGCACCGTATGTTGAACGTCGACGAGTGCTTATCGATTTCTCTTCACCAAATATTGCCAAAGAAATGCATGTGGGTCATTTACGCTCAACTATCATTGGTGAATCTATTTCACGACTTCTAGAATTTATGGGTCACGATGTTTTGCGTGTTAATCATTTGGGTGATTGGGGTACCCAGTTTGGTATGCTGATTGCTCATTTAGAAGACAGATTTCCAAATTTTCTCAATGAGTCTCCTCCTATAAGTGATTTACAAGCCTTTTACAAGGAATCTAAGAAAAGGTAAACAAAAATAATTATTTTCATACCCACCACTTTGATTAAAAAGTTGAATTCATAGTTTGCTATTGTAGACCTTCTACATCTTGTAGGTGTTGTAAATCTTGATTTAAAACACTACAAAAACAAAATTCATACATTTTAAATTTAAGTATTGTAGATGGCGTAAACATAGTAAATTTAAAACGTATGCAATTTTTCTTGTTGTTTTTGTAACCATGATTTATAACATGTACAAGGTCCATAGCAGCAAAACGTGAATTCTGCTATAGAGATACATATTTAGAATTTGTCATTTTTTTTGTAAAATTTTAAGAAGATTTAACAATGAACAAATCCTGAGCAAACTTTATATCTAAACCCAAATTATGAAATAAAATTATACAAAACAAAAACCGATAATATATATCAACGATATAAAAAACTACATTTTCTTTTGAACATTTGAAGGGTAAAACACCACTTTAGATATATGGTTTGTTCGTCACTCAATCTTAGAGCTTTATGGATAATAAAACTTTATTATACTCATTGGCTTAACATTTTTTTTTGAACAAATCGCTTGCCTAAATATCTATATTTATTTACAAATAGAAACTGGGAATTATTTCCTTTCGCAGATTACTTTATATTATATTCAACATTTTTTTATTTTTCGAATTTATTCTATAAGTTAAATTTCAGTTATGTATTTTATAAAGCTTTTTTGCAATAGTCTTATTCCTTCAATTTTTCAGCTTTATAAAATACATAACTGAAATTTAACTTATAGAATAAATTCGAAAAATAAAAAAATGTTGAATATTATATTTATTTACTTTTAAATAATTAAAAAAAAAAATCAGAAAGTGGTGGGTATAAAAGATTCAGCACAGACCTATAAATATACTTATTTGTTATATTATATTTTGTGCAACGTAACTAAAACACATTACAAAAAGGTTTGACGAAGATGAGGAATTCAAAAAACGTGCTTACAATCGGGTAGTGCAGTTACAAAATGGCGAACATAACTCAACTAAGGCCTGGAAGTTAATATGTGATGTGTCCCGACGTGAATTCCAAAAAATTTACGATCGTTTAGATGTGCATTTGACCGAAAAGGGAGAATCATTTTACCAATCTCGCATGGTGGATGTAGTTAAATTTTTGGAATCTAAAAATCTGTTAGAATTAGATGAGGGACGTAAAATTATGTGGGCTACAAAAAAGAAGAACTCTATTCCTTTGACTATTGTAAAATCAGATGGTGGATATACATACGATACCTCCGATATGGCTGCAATACGCTATAGAATCGAAGAGGAAAAGGCTGAATGGATCATTTATGTAGTAGATGCTGGACAAAATACTCATTTGAAAAATATTTATTTAGCAGCCGAAAGATGTGGCATTTTGAATCCCAAAAAACACCGTGCCGAGCATGTGCAGTTTGGTGTGGTGCTGGGAGAAGATGGCAAGAAATTTAAGACACGTTCTGGTGAAACAGTCAAATTATCCGATCTCTTAGACGAAGGTTTAAAGAGATCTTTGGAAAAACTAATGGAAAAGAATCGTGACAAGGTACTGACTCCTGAAGAATTGAAGGCTGCTCAAGAATCAGTTGCATATGGTTGCATTAAATACGCAGACTTGTGTCACAATCGCACCAATGAATATGTGTTCTCATTCGACAAAATGTTGGAAGATCGTGGCAATACGGCTGTTTATCTTTTATATGCCTACACTCGCATTTGTTCAATAGCACGCAACAGCGGTGAAGATTTCTCCGATTTGTGTAAAGTTTTAGAAACGTATAAACTCGAGTTAGACCACGAAAAAGAATGGAAACTAGCGAAAACTTTACTTAAATTCCCCGATATTATGGTTAAAATCTCCAACGATTTTTTGCTGCACATACTATGCGAATACTGTTACGAAGTGTGCACTGTATTTTCAGAATTCTATGACAATTGTTATTGCATTGAAAAGAATAAGGAAGGTAAAATTATCAAAGTCAATCGTAGTCGTATTTTATTGTGTGAAGCTACAGCCGCTATATTAAAAAGTTGCTTCAATATTTTGGGTTTGAAACCGGTCTCTAAGATTTAAAAATTTCCTACGAATAATGCTCAAAATATGTATGTATAACATTTTCATTAAATTTTTGTAAACTTTATAAAAATAAAGAACTGCTTTGAATTGAATATTGAAGACAAAAAATAACATGCATAACGTGTATGTATATTATAAATTGAATATATTTTTTTATGCAAGACTTAAAACAAATGTTAACCATTAAATGCGCCGGAAACTAATCAAGGTACATTAACACAAGGTAGACCCATTTGGGAGTGTAGACATGCTGCTCTAAAAAAATACCCCACTTGTCAAAATTGTCTTCATATAAAACAAAAATAATTTAACGCAAACGTACAAATTTTGGATCATACACGCGAATTTTACAATTGGGGTTTATGTCTGTCCGCTAACGAGTCTACCTTGTGTAAATATACCTTGGAAACTAATAATATTTTCTATATCTATGCATGTAATCATTGCATCTTTTCATATTGAATAATTTTAAATAGAAAGGGTAGAACACACTTTTCCGCTTAACTGATAAGATTATTTATTATATAATTTTAGTAAATGGTAAATGGTTTTACAGATTCAGTAAAATTGAATTAAAATCAGTTTGGTATAATGTGTGACACCGAAAAGTAGTAAAGATAATTTAATTTTTTGGGTAAGTTCCTTTTTAAACATTTCAAATATCCTTTGGGAATTATGAATTAAAAAAACTTAAGAAAGAAAATCCGCTGTTTTAAAAATGCCTTTATTTAAAAGATATTAATTTAATAACGTTTGCATAAAGTACTAAATTTTTACAGCAATCTTTTTTACCTTAAAAATAAATTTATGTAATTGGGTTTGTTTGACATACATATACAATTACATACATTTATTTATTTTTAGGTAAAAAATACATTATACATATCGCACTGGCTCCTCTAAAGGGGGTTAACTCAAAATTTATAAATTTTCAGTAGAGACAAAAAACTGTTTTCTTTTTATGGGTACTCCTTACTACAAAGGGGGATACAATTGTATTTTTTTTTTGGCAAAATACCAGAGAAATTGATCTTTGATTTTTACAGTGCGTAGATATGACCACAGTATATTCATTTCTTGCAAAAAGTGAAAATTTAAAAATTTTGCGTTAACTCTTTAGAGGAACAAGTGCGATATGTACATTTTATATATTTAAAAACAAGTAAAAAAGTATAGTCGGTAAAGTCCGACCATATGATACCCTACACCACAGTATTTAAAAACAAATTTTCGAGAGTGTATGGTATATGAATAGGGAAATATCTATGTTTTAAATTTCATTACAATCGGTTTAATAGTTTCTGGGAGGCAGAAATTGCCCCTATCTCCCCTGGTGGTCCTATTTTTTTGAAACAATGCATAGCTTATGTGTCCGTATAAATATGGATCTATCTATGTTTTTATATTTATTAAAATCGGTTTGATAGTTTCTGAGAGGCAGAAATTGCCGCCTATCTCCCCTCGTGGCACTACGATTCGGCTCATTTTCAATAGGCTTGATCCTTGTGCCAATAATAAATTTAAGGTGGGTCTAGGATCAATATTTAAAGGTGTAACACACATCAGCACAAATGCATAATACCCTCTCCACTATTGTGGTGTAGGTATTAATACATAGTTTAGTACGAATAAAAAATTAATTATTTTTCCGGATAATTTTTTTTATTATTTTAATGTCATAAACCGTAAATAATAAATCTTGTATTATTTACATAGATATTTATTTATGTATTTATTTTAACAGTAATAAAAAACCCCTAAAAGGCCAATTAACTTATATTACAAATCTATTATGAATTACATACAGAGTTTCCCAACAATATATCTTACTAGTTCTCATGAAGTAATGAAACGAAAAAATGAAGTGAAAAGTAACAGTAAGGCCCAGAACAGACGGTGAAACGCAACTGCAACTTCTAGTTATTTTCGAGTTTCATTTGAGTTTATGCCATAGATTCCTTTGAGGGACCACACATGACGCGACCATTTTGATACCGGTTTGAAATGCATTGTAAATCAGTTGCATTGAAACCGGCGTGCAGGAAATTTGTGTTTTTAAATCAAGATAAATGTGGCATAAGCTACCAGAATATACAAAAAAATCTGTTTAAAAAAAATCAGTTATGCCTTTTTTATATTAAGCCATCAATATGTAGTTTTATAGGAGTCCTTCTCTTAGCCATTTTAAAGATAAATTCTGCAATTTCTAAAAAAAACTATAAAAGGTCATTCAAGCGGCATCAATACAGCATGTGCCAAACGCTAAGGCGACCAGATTTTGAAAATAAAAATAGAGGACATTAAGAAAAAAAGTAAAAAGTTTATTTGACTTCAAAATTTTCTACATATTTTACAGACAAGTTAACATTTACATACATATCTATATATGTAAGGTAAATAAATAAAATAACATATAAAAATTAACATTTGCTTATAAAAAAATTCATTGCACTAACTTATTCAAAATTTCATACTGCAAGTGTATGAGAGTTCAGTAAGAGTATGAACAGAAGCATGGCACGAATTTTCCATACGATTTGACAGAAAAAAAACCGGTGATCGCCGTAAAATAAAATTTATTTTAATTTATAAAAATAAAAACAAATATCGATTGATGGTGACAAAAAGAGGAAACAAATTTTATAGATGACAGCCAGTTAAAAGAGATTATTGTCCTCAAAAAAAGAGTACGTATGATCAAGTTACAAAAGTTCTTTAATGAGTTTGCGCATCTTTTTTTCTTTTCGCAAATCATTTGAATTTTCAAATTCTCTACATATTTTGACATTTTATTACTGGCAATCTGCGCCATCTTAACATTGCAGTTACACGCTCAAGTTTTTCTTGATAGTCTTTTACATATCGTTATTTAATATAGAAAAGCCCTAACTAACGTTTTCCTTACTTTACAGGAGAAGGAAAAAACTTAATAAAAATTATAGTCTTACAGTCGCAATTTTTTTTTAAACTCATTTTTTTATTAAATTCTCTAAGCAATTTAATAAAAAACTGCCTTTAAACAAATCTGTCATCAAAAAAACAAATTATAAAGACAAACGAAAAATTTGCTCACTAACCTTAAAATCAGCTGTTTTCTTGAACGTAAATTGAAACACTGACTGGAAAGAGAATTTTTAAGGCAAGTTCGTTTCAATGTTTAAAAGTATGAGTGTATTGTTAAAAAAGTGTGAGTGTATTAAAACTTGATAGGCAAAATTTGACCGTGTAACCCTCAAGTTACGGGTCGTTTATCGATGGATGCTTTTTGACAACGCAACTGATATTTACATTGGCATTAATTTCGGCAACATGATTTAGTTGCCAAAATATCGATAAATTAGCAGCAACTACAAGTTTGTGGTTGCCAATATGTTTACAATATAGCAACATAAAAAGCTGTTTGTTGATAGTTGCCATAGGTTATATACATTTGGCAGCTCCGTAATTGACCTAGAGGCCCATATATTTTAAGAATTTTTTCCCTAAGCTTATTCCGCGAAGCTCTACGCTCGTATGCAGGAAAGAAACCAGAGTCTGGCGGGAATCGAACCCGCAAACCCGGCGCTGATACCTAGCTCACTTCCAGCTAGCGTACCAAGGCAAATTTTCATTTGTAATATATATTTGTTTTTAGGCATTTAATGTTTTTTATATTACTTGTTTTGAAATAAATAAATGGTATATTTTTTTCCCATGTGTAGATTCATTACGGTTAAATAAATTTTGTTGCACACCCTGTTTTAAATGTTTTAATTTCTTTCCAATCAAAAGTGGCTTTAGTTATTCAAACGTCACTTTGATTCAACAGCTGTTTCTTTGTTTAGTTCTTTTTCGCCACCTTCTCAAAACGTTTCGCATTCTCTCGTGATTTTAATAAAATACTTTAAAATACTATCAATTATCGACGGAAAATTATAAAATTTTCTTGTCTAAAATGTGTGCCTTTAATTAATTCGCTAAAATAGTTATTTTTAAATACAAAGTGATATTTTTATAATAATTAAGTTTTATATTGTAAAACTTGTACTTAAAGAGACTGAAATTACGAAATGAAAGAAACAAGTCAAAAGTAAATCTCAATAATAAATTTATTAGTGTGAAGAAAAAGTGTTTGCAGTATTTTTCTTTAAGATTTTATAATGACCAAGGGAATAAATGATTTCTAAGCGTTTATTTTATCCATTTAGAAATTAAAAAAGTATACGCATCACGATTGTAAAAAATAAGGTAATCGTCATTATTCACTTTAGAATACAAAATCTTGTGATTTTCATTGATTATGTGATGAATCTAAGGATTTTTCTTAATTTTACATTAGTTTAAATATTTTTTTTAAAAAAATAGCAGATAAGCAAGCCATAACGGCGCGGCTGGCAGGTTCGCCGATTTTTATCTGCCTCGCCGCCGCCGAAACCACCGGCTTGTCGGCGGCTTATTTTAAATCTGATTTCTTGCGGTAAGTATTAATAATATTTTACCCTTTACCACAGGCGGAAAAGGGTTTATATATAAGTTTGTCATTCCGCTTGTAGTATCTGCAATATTGAAGTTAGACCCTATAAAGTATATATATTCTGGTTGCTTATCAGTAGCGAAATGGATTTACCGTCTGTCTGTGTGTATGTAGAAATAGGTTTTCCAAAGAACCCAGATATGATGGGACCACGCTTGATATACATACATTTATATCACATATACCACTCATTTGTTTGCTATTGAAATTCAGCCAGATCCGTCAATAATTGGCTGATATATTCTTCATAAAATCCCATATTTTTGTTTTTTAAACTCATGATCAAAGTAACAAGGTATATTCGTGTCTATTTTGAAATACGCGTCGAAAAGGTGATCATATACATGAAAACAAGAACAAAACAAAACCAAATTGACAAAAATGGTTTTTGTTAATCATACAAAATTTACAGTTTTTAAAGGAGAAAGGAACGCGTTATATGTACCTCTCGCCTTAACTTGATTTTAGGAGTATATAGGTAAAAAAAACAATTTTCGTAAATTTTGTGTTGTTTTTAAATAACATTTTATTTTAGCTAATACGGCCTAAAGTTCTATATGTAATTAAAAATGCATTTAATCCATATTTTCCCAACGTTTCGAGAATGTTATGTTCACTTTATGTTTTGTTTTTGTTTTCATGTAAATGTTCACTTATTTGACGCGTATTTCAGAATAGCCACGATTACCTTGTACAAATTGTTTTTTTTTGTTGTTTTTTACATACATACATATAACCAATACAGCGCAGTTGATTCAACAATGTAAAGAGTAAAAGTTTCAAAATTAGGTGAAAGTATCTTGGTTATCAATACACAACTTCCTACAAAATTTGGGCGGGATTGGTGAAGTGGGCGTGACAGTCATTTTAGATTTCTGTATATCTGGAGAACGGCAAGAGCCAAGTTTCCGAACTTTGTAAAAGCATCTTTGTTATCAATGGACAACATCCGAGAAAAAGCGGCCGGGAGTAAATAAGTTAAGTAGGTGTAGGACAATATAGATTTATTTATATCTAAAGAACGGTATTTATTTATTTAGTTTATTAATATCAATACAAAGAAGCCTTCGTGGACAAGAACATGTATTGTTAGTAAAATATCTATGTACATATGTTAACTTAGTAAATATTATAAACAGAATATTACTAAATATATAAAAAACTGAAATAAAAGATAGAAGATAAAAGGCTCCCCAGCCATATAATTATTGTATAAAAAGTTTAAAATAAAAGGTTTCTACAGCCAAAGTATTAACAATATAATGGAATATAGAATTTAATACAATTTAATATTTAAAGTTGATCTCTGTTAAAGTAATCAAGCAGTTTCCTTTTATAAGTAAGGTAAGAATACGAAAACAATTTTAGTTCATTGGGAAGTATGCTCCAAGTTCTGTGAATTCTAATTAGATTAGAGAATCAATCTGGACGTTACGTGTTGAATTAATAAAAGAAATCATATTTAACAGTAATGTAGGTTGTCTATATAGCATGATTTTGTAGAAATGAAGGAAAATACGTAGACTCATATAATCACTAAATTCACATTCTTCTTCAATTTTTCTGACAATTCCCTCAATAATGTGCAAATTATAAGACCATGTCCCAGAAAAAACCTCAAGGCAGTAATTAACACGTGACATAATTAGTGAATAGGCAAGACGACTCCTAATATATTTTGGAGTTAAGGCTTTTAATCGGTAAAGTCTTCTCAAGACTACAACATGTGTTAGCTATGGAATTTATATGATCTAAAAACTTTCTGTTCTTATCGCACATGGTGAAGGGTATATAAGATTCGGAATAGCTGAATATACCACTCTTACTTGTTTTTATTAACCTCATACACGACTTTTAAAATGAACTAAAGGGGTTAAAATGTAGAATAAAATTGCAATTGTAAAAAAAATCTCGGCGTTAAAACGAAACGCTGCCGGCGATTAATGTTACTTTTTCGGCCGCCGCCGGTAAAAATTGGTCGGCTGACTTCTCTGACATGTAGTATTATGATACATATTTTTAGTTGTAAATCAATAATAAAGTCCAGGGCGAGTTTTTGTATGCACAACAAAATTTTGGAACTCATCAACATAGTCATATATTGAAAATTTCATATTACTTAAGCAAAAGTGTCCTTCATACCTTCTTTTTATGTAAAAAAATCAGTATTATATCACAAACTGAACCGAAGTTATAGTAAAATACCTATATTTCATTAAATCTGTGTATAAAGTTACGTTTTGAAAACTAATCGCATTTTGACAAGATTGATTTTTTTTAAATACTCTTTTGCAATAAAGAAGCAATATTTACTGGGCGACAAATTAAAAAATATAAAATTCGTCTAACTTGAGGGTTACACGATCAAGTTTTGCCTATCAAGTTTTAATACTCTCACACTTTTCTACCAATACACTCATACTTTTAAAAATTGAAACGAACGTGCCTTTTAAATTCTCTTTCCAGAGAGTGCTTCAATTTACGTTCAAGAAAACAGCTGATTTCAAGGTTAGTGAGCAAATTTCTGTGGTTTTCACGAATAATCGCGTAAGTTATAAAACCAAACTTTTCAGGAGAGCAAAAACAATTATTTTTTTCAATTGCGGCTTCTGTAGATGCTTTTTTAAACTTTTTTCTTTACTATCCTCTTAACAGTGACTTTCTACGTATTATACATAGTTTTCATGAAAAAATCCTTACAGGATCACAATCTGTAATAGGATTAAAAATGCATATGTTTGATTGACTCACTAAGTGTGTGCAATATAACATCATATCTCCACATAAGTTCTTTTTTGTGAAAATAAATATCATTTTAATCACACATCACGACTTACGTTGTTATTTTTAGCACACAAGTTGGCGACATATTCAGAGTTTTTGATACTTATAGCACAACGTATGGACTTAAAATTACAAACAACCGCTTATCTGCTGTTGTTGCAACTAAAGAAGTCAACAATAAACGCACATGTACATATAAGTTGTTATTAATAGAAAAATTTTCAAAAAATACTTTCATATTTTTTGCACGAATAACTACATAGCATCACATATGCTTTTTATTTAGAAACATATTCAGCAATTTTACAATTTTTAGCGATGTATGTCGACATAAATCGTTATAATAGCAAAATATTTTATTAAACAGTTAACTTAAGTTGTTTTTAGCAGAAAAAAATTAATAATACTACATTATATTCTAAAAAGCTTAATACTTATAAAAACCTAATGCAAAATGTACCACTTTGACATCATTATCTCAATTTCGGTAAAAACCGACTTACGCGATTATTCGTGAAAACCACAGATTTTTCGTTTGCCTTTATAAATTGTTTTCTTGATGACATCTTGAATGTAAATTGCTCAAAAATTTAATGCAGCCTACTTCACAACTTTCAATTTTTGTTAATTTTGACAAATAGTATATGTAAAAAAAATCTTGATCGTGTGGCTGCACTGTGAAGGGGCTTGAAAATACAAATTTTCGATACAAAATTTTTCGCGGCAAAGTTTTTGCACCAACCGCAATTACTCTTTTTATAAGATCATATATGTAGCCATTTGCTTTATTAAATAATTTAAAAATTTTATTTGGTTTTAAAAAGTGATATATCCCAGCGGTAAATATTGAAAGGACCGCAAATGGCAGGCCTATTTGAAGGCCTTTTTACTCCTTTCTAAAAGATTCGTTTTGTATGTTACCCTTCCTGCCTTCAGAAGTATTCCCTTAACAAGGTAAACATTTTAGAAAGACCCTCCAGAATATTCAATACACATTCGCTACTGCATTCTTTAAGAAAGAAAATTGTTAATTTTTTTTTTAGTGACCCTCCTTACTCTTTTCTTTGGGAAGGAAACGAAGTTTAAATAGAGGCTTTTAAGGGAGTCCCCTTAAGGAATTAAATAGCGAGTAGATATGTTAGAAACAAATGCTGGAGTGAAAAATACAGTGGGGATGTTCCGTTTAGGGGCATCCTAGTAGATATGCGGGTAAATTTTTTAAAATTTCATAATATGTTAAACAATGTATGGGAGCCCTCTCATGAAATGAAGATAGGTCCTACATTTTACCCCTCTAGGAGTAATTGTGGCAGTAATGGAGTTTTTTTTTTGTAAATTTTCCTTCTTGGCCCCTATATGAGCTCGATGAGCGTCCACTTAACCTCGTCCTAGCTCCCCCATTTTTTTGGCGCATGAATTTTTGCCGAACTTAATAAAAAAGGAGCTCTAACGCATCCAAATCTTGTTACTAAGAAATTCCATACATCACTATCCCATACCTAATGGACATATCGTCGTGCCGAAGTTATCTTCACGTACATATATCACAAAATAAAAAAATGAGATAAGACCGTTTCCCGTGTAAATTTAACAGATCTCCCAATCGGTGCAATCCCCAGGACTCTTTTTCCTATGGAACTACCCTTTTGGCTTGTTTTTTCAAAGTTGATGTTTAATATTCGTCTCCCCTTGCAAAAGTTTTATATTGTAAAGATTCAATTTCCCCAATTTTTTTTTTGTGATATACCTGAAGATAACTTCGGCACGACGGGATGTAAATGTTTATTGCAATGACAAATGATTGTTTTCACTTTGCAAAAACAAAAAACTTATTACATATGTAATTGATAAATTACACGTATAAAAAAAATAAAAACATTTATTGATATTAAATGCATGCAAACCTAATTTGTAATGTTCAACACTGTATTCCATGATCTACATTTAATTTAAGTCTACTAAAGCTATTACCGCATTCAGTGGTCTAAAATGAAAAAAAAAATAAAATAAAACAAAAAAAAAAATTTATTTGTGTTTGATAACGATCACACACTACAGCAAATACACAATGCTTGCCACAATCTTATTGTAATATTTATTAAATTTTCAAAGATAAGAAATAGTACAAACATAAATCTCTAATTTCCTTTAATAAAAAATAATATTTACTCTATAAAATGCTAAACAGACGATACTTTCAGCAAATAAATACGGTTTTATCGTTATAAGGATTTAACGCTACTATTTAGGTTCGCCTGGTGGTCGACCACTTGACTTGACTTGACCACATTTACTGTACCTAGAAATAATACGCATGTACATTTGTGTATGCGATAGTTTGTTCATATTAGGGCAACTAAATTTTAAGAAAAATAACAAATGGCTTTTGATATTCATATCCTTCCGTCTTTAAGACATCTTTAACGACGGATACAAGACAACAGTTAATCGTAGAAGACATACAAAAGACAGCTCGTCGAAGAAATTTTAATACCAATGGCGGCGAGATCACACACACACGGCACTCATCTCGACGACTGTATAATAGACAATCGGCCTTATTGCGTAAGGCGTTGTCATTAACGGGTGAGATGGGAAGCGAGGTAATGAAGAGCTGAAGAAAGCAGATTTGGTAAATTAAAACAGCACACTTTTAATGTGCCTTGTTCTTTTCAAAAATAAGAAAAATATTCAATTTAAATGATATTAAAATACTAGCATTAATTCCGCTACTTCTTGAGCGTCATCCTTTCTTTCGTGGACATATATTTTTATATGCCAAACTTTATGTTTCTAGATTAAAAGCGACCAATTTTTAAACAAAAAAGAACCAAGCAGTTTTTCTTATTCGCTCAGGACCTTGCATGTACAATAGGGCATGGACAACATTTCTTCATCCCACCAAGCGATGGGCAATTTAGTATTGATAATAAAAATAATTTTTTAGGCGGTTTTGGCAAGTTGATTTACATAATGGAATAATATCTTGTGCAACTTTTACCTGCAAAGGTATTTTTTTCTGAAAATTATCACTGTTTCATATAATATCCGCCAAGCAACTCATCTATCACAAGAGTCATAATATCGCGATTTTTTTGTGCCCTTCTTCCGTACAAATGGTAAGATCTTATTATATTCATGAAACTATTAGAAAATACTTAAAATTTTGTTATTAAATGTTAATTTTGTATACTTAGGAGAAAAATTGAAATTCAAAACTTCATCGCGTTTGGTGCGGAAACTTTTTTAACGATCGCGAAAAAGTAATACATCATTTCTTAATAATTTTTCATGGTCTATACGTCTATGCGATGAAGAATTTGATATTCGCGAAAATTGCAAAAAGTTATTTCCCTAATGTACAATTTTATGTTTCTAGGTTCAATACTAACGAAAATTCAAAAAGTACCAGTTAAAGAACAAAAAAGTATCAAAAAGATCCCTCTTACAGATTCTCATTCATGTTTAATTTTATGTTTCTAGGTCCAATACTAACGGACATTTAAAAAGTACCACTCGGAAAACAAAAAAGTACCAAAAGCATTCCTACAGATTCTCATTCACTTAGGACCTTCCACGTTTCATTCACTTAGGACCTTTTACGTTTAATTATGTTTCTAGGTCCAATACTATCGGAAATTCGAAAAATAATAGTTAAAGAACAAAAAAGTACCAAAAAAATTGACTCACAGGTTCTTATCCACTCAGGACATTGCATGTTGAATTTTATGTTTATAGGTAAAATATTAATTATAATTTAAGAAAGTACCAGTTGTAAAACAAAAAACTTAAGAAAGGAATTTAATTTCCCGTATTTCCCACTTTTTGGTACTTTTTTTTTCCCATTAAAGTATTAAGAATTCCAATATTGTAGTAGGGGCCCATAAATAAATAAATATATGTCAGTGAATGTTCAAATTTCGAAAAGGTACCGAATTCGTATTTGTACTTTTTAGATTAGTTTCGATTGTGATATAAACGTTATTTCTTTGTTTATTGGTTTAAAAGACAGATGTCCGCTTAAGCCTATAGTACACGGAATGGTAAAAGTCACATGCGCATGTGGTTCTGACGTAATTTTGTCGTCATCACACAACAAGAACTTGCTATTGTGGCTTTGTAGTGACGTCAAAATTACGTCAGAACCACATGCACATGTGGCTTTTTACATTCCGTGTACTATAGGCTTTATTTTTCTAAGGAACAACGATAATTGTTTTTGTATCTCTTTTAGTTCTGGAGATATAAGGTTATCCCGTTAACTTTCGAATTTTCAAAAATCCCGCCTTAGTGGATCGATTTGGGGAAAGACCAACCTCCTGTCCAAATTCCAAGTTTAGGCTGTGCGATGAAACGTATTAGTTTTAAGTTTATTCCTTTCCGTTATTGTAATTATATCATTATTAAAAAGTTCCTGAACTAAATTATTATTTATCTTTTCAAGTTTATTGGTAGGGTCCTTATCCAATCTCCTATAATTTGAATCATCCCATAAATATCATTAATTCTTAACTCATAATCAACCCTATTCATTGCCACCGTTGTATTCCCTTTGTCTGCATTCAAGATAATAATGTCCCTATTAGATCTCAAAAATCTATATGTTTCCTTTACTTTGTGCAATATAAACTTATCCCTATTAGTTAATCTCCTTTTATTAATATGGTTATCTATATTTGTAGTCAGTTTTGTTCTTGCTAACACAGTAGGTAAACTATTTACTAAAATGAAAGACAAAATAAAGAAGATGGATGTCAAATATTGTTTATAAAATACCATGTAAGGGTAATGTTAGTGGACAGTGTAATAAGGTATATATGTATAGGTACAACAAAAAATAAACTGAAAACTAGGATAGCAGGACATAAATCAGATCAAAAATATAGAAATATATCACAAAAAACAGCTTTATCAACTCATTGTGCTAATCTAAATCATTATCCAGATTTTGAAAATACAACTGTTTTAAACACAAAAAATAATTATAAACGTAGATTTATGTTAAAAATGTTACAAATTATAAAGGTTCCGACAATTTCAAGAATTAATTTTAAGTCAGACACTGAAAATGTAGCACAAAATTATAGACACTTAATTTATAAAAATAGAAACGGAAGTTAAAAATTTATTTATATTGTAAAACATCAAGTTTGCTTTGAAAAATATTTTTTTTTTGTTTTTGAATTAAAAATTTTTTAATTTGTCAGTTATTGTTAAGTGCCGAAATATTGGTTTTTAAATAAACGTTAATAGTTTTTTATAACAAAAAGACCTTAAGCTCGAAAATTTAGTAATATTTTTTATATAGATAGACAATAATAAAACAAACATTACATAAAAAAATATAAATAAACAAAAAACCATAACAAATTTTGTAAGATAATTAGAATTTATTTTGAAATTAATAAATTAATATTACCCCAGCAAAAACTTTACTTACCTGGTAAGTTAGCAAGTAATGTTGGAGAAAAATAAACTCTACTTATTTTTCGACCGAATAACTACTTATTTTTGTCCGAGATGTCCACAGACTTTAGAAATATCTAGTTATTATTTAACTTCTAGTTAGTTGAATTGGGGATGGTCAAGCGGAGATATGATATATTAAAATGGCCTTCCTTTTCTTTTGAGTACGGAAATTATTGCTGTAATCGATCTCTTCTAAAACGATAATTAATATTTTCTGAACATAGGAGAGGTTTAGCGGTCCTTAACGCTATCCTAAGTTAGTACCAGGACTTACTGTGCATGTTAATTTGATGTTTCTAGATCCAATATTAACAGAAATTTAAAAAGTACCAGTTAAAGAACAAAAAAGTTCCAAAAAGCCCCTCTAACAGATTCCTATTTACTTGCATGTACAGATTCCCATTAACTCAGGACATTGCATGTTTAATTCATAGGTCCAATATGAACGAAAATAAAAAAGAACCAGATACAGAACGAAAAAGTACCAAATAGATCCCTTTAAAGATTCTCATTCACTCAGGACCTTGCATGTTTGATTTTATGTTTCAAGTCCAATACTAACGGAAATTCAAAGAGTTAAGGACCAAAAAAGTACCAAAAAGTTTATGATTCTAGGTGCAATATTAACGGTAAACAAAGTACCAGTTGTAGAACCAAAAACCTAAAGAAAAAAATTAAATTTTTCGTATTTTCCCTTTTTGATACTTTTTTCCCCATTGAAGTTTTTAAAATTTTAATATTGTACTGGGAGCCCATTTAAAACGTATATGCCAAAGAATGGAGAAAAATACTTTGTAATGCCTATGGCCGTTAGGAGGTTCCATTCTTCATTTTGTTGAAGAAACTTTTAAAATCGGACCGGCAGTTCCGAAGATTACCTCTTAAATACAACCATACAAACATAGAAACATACAAACTTTTCAGCTTTAAAATAAGGGTATTCACGTCACAATTTGCACCCTTGCAAAAAAGCAAAAGTGCAAATACATTCATAACAACAACCACAAAGACAATTATTTACGCACAACTAATTGTCTGTGTGGTTGTTGTTATATTTTTGCACTTTTGCTTTTTCGCAAGGGTGCAACTTGTGACGTGAATACCCCCAATATTAGTAAAGATAGACAACTGTCCCACATTGGGTTTGATAGAAGACAACACTTAAAAGTCGCGCTTATACTCTCCCACATAGTGTTTGATAGAAGACAACTCCTAAGTTTCTTGTACTTTAAATGGCATCGCTATATATTGGGTGATTTTTTAAGAGCTATAGGAAAGTTTTTTAAAAAAAAAAAACATAAAATTCAGAAAAATGCATGAAATCTTTATTTTAATCGATAGTACGGTCCATATAATTTAATGTTTGAAGATTATTTTATGCAAATGTTGACCGTGACTGCGCCTCAAATGGTCCATCCGCTTAGTCCAATTTTGGCATACTCTTAATGATATTTCACCTTTTGATGTTAGATCCTCCAGGACAAATCAGATTTTATGTCAATACCTGGGATTTGAGAGAGGACAAATTGTCCATAAGTGGCTGGCAACAGTGATGCGTGCATAGTGAAGCCGTCGATAAAAATTTAGTTATTTTAAGAATAATTTTATATTTTAACATTTATGTGTGTTATTCAAAATATGTTTTTTATTAAATTAAATAAAAAATTTAAAAATTAATGTAAAAATCATTTGTTTTAAATGAAATGTAAATGATCAGTTTTTTCAATGAATTTTATGTTGATTAAAATAAATTTTCGTTGGAATTTAACTACATAATATTTTGAGTGTATTGGAAAATTTAACTTTTCCGTCCTTCCATGGAGTTTTTCGGAACAGAGATCAGGATTAGTGTCCATATTCTTTTCTCGGACATTAAAAAACCTATGAAGGGCGTTCAGGTGTATATATACTAAGGATTAATTTAGTTTTTATTGAGCCCGGCGTGCTCACCAGAGCACCTCATTATAATCTAGTGCAGGGTACGAAAAAAAACTGTACATTTTCGTAACGTATTTTTCTAACACACAAACTATAAAATTTTTTTTTGTGTATGTGAATGTGTGCACAAACATATACGGTACACAGCGAGAGTGAGCTGACGCACACAAACACTACGATAACGTACATAACATCTTTTAACGTACATGTACAGTATTTTTAACGTACTTATCTGTACTTTTTATTGAACACGTATGTGTATTTAACGTGCGTGTGTGTGTGGTATGTATGTATTTTTAATATCAAAAAAGGCCAAAAATATGATTTGAAATCGAGTTGTATAACAGGAGTGCAGAAATATAAGAAACATGCAAAAGTACTAATATTTTATGGAGCAGAGTAGTAGTATTGGTGCCTATTTCAGTAAACAATTGTTTTTGTTTTTTACGCGAAGAATTAACGTGCGTGTGTGTGTATGTATTTTTTTAAAGCAAAAAAAATTTTTTTTATAACATCAAAAAAGGCCAAAAATATGATTTGAAAGCGAGTTTTATAACAGGAGTGCAGAAATATAAGAAACATGCAAAAGTTCTTTATGCAGTAGAGAAAAGAACAAGTAATGATCAGTTGTAAAGTGTTAAGAGTATGCGTATATGTAAATATGTATGTATACCCAGCGGGAAAAAGAGGGCATACAGATGCCTTCTAGAAGGCCTCAGTACTTTCTTTTGGATGTACAAGGCCTGCTAGCTCCATTGCATACTCAAAGCTTTTTTACACACGTTGTAATTGAGGGGTAGGCCTTCCACTCTGGCTTCATTCGCCAGAGATTCTGAAATTCATTTAAATTAATGGCTTTTAGAAGGCTGTCATGAGATGAGAATGGTTTTCAAAAGGCATTAGAATAAAGGTAATCTTAAAGAGTCTTTTAGAAATGTATTTTTAAAGAGCTTCAAGTTATTGGCTCTAAAAACCATTCATGGTATATGAAAATTTTCTCTTTATGTCAAAATTTAAATAAAACTAGACAAATTTACGGAAAATGGGCCAAATTCCTTTGTTATAGAAATTTAATTGTGCACTTTTAATGGATATTTATTATATTTTATACATAATTAATAGATGATTTTAAGGTAAAAATGGTTTTTACACTAAAAATCAGAAAACAATTAAGTTTTGATTGTGCACTTATTTTTTAATTTTTAAACTTTTTTTAATACTTTTTAGCAGTTATTTTTAGGTAAAACAAAAAGGAATTTTAACGTATTAAACTAAACTAAAATGATTTATTCTTTTTCATTTAACTGTTCTGTATTCTGTTTTTGTCTTTTTTTTATGCAATTTTAATTTTATAACGCGCAAAAAAACTAAATATCTTAGTCCTTCTCTTTTCCCTTCTCATAGAAGGGAATGTGGAATATAGATCTTATCATTTATACCTACGGAAGATCAGAAGCCTTATAAGAGAACTTATTTAGCAGTTAAATCAGAATCAACGCGAATTCACTAGAAAGTGAAGTCAGCACTACAACAACACTGCTTCTGTGGTCCGATTGTCAAAAATATTGCTAGTAAAAAAAGGTTTGTTTACATAAAAAACTGTAGCTTGTATACAATATTTGACAACTACACCACAGAAAAAATAACCATATGTTGACTTGACCCCACCTTCTAGTCAATTCACCTTGATCAGAATGGTAATTGAATCAAAAAATGTCAAATCAGGCCTTAAATAAGGCCTAAATAAGAAGCTGTTCTGACTTTTCCCGCTAGGTAATTGTTTGTGCACATTTGTAAGCGGTAAATGAATCGTCGAAAATTGTTGTTGTGCTATACGTTATTCGAGTTTATTTGCAGAAAAAAAATTATTTTTACACTCATAAAATTATTACGATAATTGATTGTGGATTATTTAGTTCGTTTTTAATTTAATAAAAATATAGTTATTTTACGAATAACTATTCTGCGAATTTCTTTAAACTTAAAAATTTAGAAATGTCAAGCCAAAATAAAACAATATTAACGTTTTGTAAGTATGATAAAAATGTATTCTTTCAGCTACGTTATGCTCATTAACATTTATTCCCAAAGAATCAAAAGCCGGTTGAACTCATATTTTGAAAGCACTATCTTTCGCCATACGGAGTAGGCGTCCATTCCTTGTAAATAATTCTACAATCGCCAATTCAATGTTAGTTTGATTGAAGTAGGTTGGAACTATTTTGGTTTTTAAATCATTGACTTTATTTATATTTGCACACTTTATTGCAACATAATCTGAATATAAAGTAGGGTGGAACCGTTTTAAATGTCTTTCTAGATTTCCGGTATGATTATTTAATTTTTTTTTTCACAACTTCCATTATCACAAAATACGTCACTTTCATCGATTAAACTAAAATAATCGTGCAAAAAATTATTTTTAGGGCGCGGCATCTTACTTTCTTTGCAATCAAATGTTAAATGATCACTTAAAATGCATAATGATTGAAGTCAACTGAAAATTCCTAAATTTTTCGCGAAAGAGGTTGGTGCCATAATTATTGTTTAATATGCCATTGTCCACGCAAGTGCATACAAAAAAATTAAATACAAAACATTTACCTAAAAGGTATGTATGAATATAAAAAATAACTGAAAAAAAATTTTAAATTATAAAAAACAAGAGGACTCTTAAAATTTTTTTTTTCAAATAAACTCGAATAACGCAAAGCACAATAACAATTTTCGACTTTTGATTTACCACTTACAAATGTGCACAAACAATTGTTTTGAGGGCGCGAAAATTCCTTAATTTTCTGCGAATTTGTTGCTTTTACGTTTTTTATGAATGATATTTCATCTGAAAGAGTTTGGTGCCATAAATATTGCTCATAAAAATAGTCAAGAAAAAAAATTACCTTAAATGTGTGTACAATTCTTTAACTGAAAAAAATTGTTTATTATAAAAAACAAGATCAGTCATAAAAATGTTTTTTTTCTTTCTTCAAATATACAAGGCACAAGTAAAAAATTCCCATAAAAAGGATCTTCACATTTGTACATATGTACTTAGGTAGGCGTACATATGCACATCAATTGTGTCAAATGTTGTATACAATTATTTTACAGCGTTAAAGTTGGCGCCATAAGTATTGCTAAATAAACCAATGTCTAAGCAAGTGCATACAAAAATAACTAGGTAAAAAAAAGGATTTACCTAAAATATATAAAAAAAACACAAACTCTTTTACTGCAAAAAAAAATTATAAAAAAGAAACAAGAGCACTCATCCCAAAGTATAATATTCATACAATCAAAAAATTATGTAGCTATGTATATTCAAAAAGAAAGTTCATTTTAAAGAACTGAAAATTTATTTAATTTAAAATAAATTTTTACATTTAATTTAAAATTAATTTTTACTTTAAAATAAATGAATTTTACATTAATTTTAAAATTTTTATTTTTTAAACAGCATATTCCGTAAAATTTAATAGTTGTTGCTTTTAAAACTTTAACTTTTTTTTTTGCTAAGTTGTTTTTTGAATAACAAACATAAATGTTAAAAACAAAGTTATTTGAAAACTAACTATATATTTATTCAATTTTAATAGTACGAAAAACGAATTTTATAACCCACAATCAGTTACTGTAATAATTTTATGAGTGTTAAAATATTTTTTTTTTCTTCAAATAAACTCGAATAATGTATAGCACAACAACAATTTTCGACGTTCAATTTTCCACCAGGGTTGCCGCTTAAAAGTTTTTATCCAACCAAAATTGTTTATAAAACCTACCAAAATCCTTTGAAACCGACTAATTTTTTCAAATTTTTAAAAATTTACATATGTATATGAATGTATTTTTTTGATGTAAAGCACAATTTTTATTTGATAAAGGTATTAATTTTTTGCAATATGCAATTAGAGACAAAGTTGGCATGATCGTAAAATATTTTTATTTGAATCCATTTTTAATGGAATTCACTTAATTCGAAAATATATCATTGCCTAAGTCTACTGAAAGGCTAATTTCTGTTAAGCTAACAATCTACAAGATTGGAAAATTTGAGAATGTGTGACTATATAAATAGGCAAATCTTGATTAGACAATAACTTAAAAGGAGTACTTATTTGTAATATTTTAATTTCTTAAAACGCAAGAATTTGGGAGTTCTTTTTAATACACTTTAAATCCAATTTTTATAATGTTTGTTATTAAATTCTGTTTAATAGACAAATATTTGTATAATGTTTCTCATACAATTCTTTTATTACAGAAATCTAAGTAAAAAACGACTGTTAAAATTCTTACGTTTTACGTTTTTGATTTCGAGCACACCCCTGTAGATTTTATTTTATATAGAAGCCCAATTTTAAATTTAAGTACATATTTCTTTTTTAGCTTCTGTGTCAATAAAAATATTTAAGACATCAACATGATTATTTTTTTTTTATCGAAATCGACTTATGTTTTTTATAAAATTAATAAAAATGTGTAAAAATATTGGACTTTAAACATGATTATAATATGACAAACGATATACTTCTGGTTGATATTCTTTATTAAGATTATTAATTATGACTAGTATGTCTGCCATTTTCTAACAATCGCACGATTTGAAGTCGCAAGACGCTAGATTTATTTCATGTTGTTCGAAAACTCATGCGTTTTGCTTCCGATCTTAAATGGTTTTTGAAGATGGCTAACTTCTTGCGATTGCGATTTAGAGAGCACCTATAATTCGATTTCAAGTCAGAATCGCAATATACTTGTATCTGACACAAATAAAAAATGGCATTTGACTTTATAAGACATATGTTCGGCGAGTTCTACAGCTCTTAAACCATTGACTTCGTAAAAACAGGATACAAAATATAGTACTAAAGCATTCCACTGTTCAAAAATTCTTGCAATAACAACTTCCAAAATAGGCGTTTTGTATAAGAAGCAGCTTATATCTTATGAGGTGGTACCGAACATTATTCCTGAAATTCGTTTAGTTCAGTAATTCTTTAAGGGCTATGGGAAAAAACTGTTAATATTACAACAAAGAAGCTCTATATTTTCCTTCAGCATTTTACATGCGTAACTTGAACACAGGTGGAGAGAGCGCACTTAATGTAAATCAAACAAATTCATTTCTAAGTAAGTTTTTTAGTCCAGTTACTTTACCCGCCATGGCGTTAGCGCCGTCTGTTGCCAATTCAATATTTTTTAAATATTGTTTGTTGTAAAAAATTTTTTATTTTCATTTCTTTATTGTCACATCCGAGGTTTCACCAACAATCAAGAAGATCTTCTGTTTTTTTTTTAACAAATATTCCATTTTCTGTTGCCTGCTTTGCGATATAGTCAGTTGCTTTAACAGACTATGTCCTACCACATTTAAAAAGTCAATTTATAAAATGAAAAAGTAAATTTTCTCAAATTGACTAAAATTAGGATTAGCCTACCATCCGACCAAACGAAAATACCAAGTTCGGCAACCCTGTTTACCACTTCAAAATGTGCACAAACAATTATACATATTTAAATATACGCATACTCACTACAACTGATCATTACCAGCGTTGTCAACTTTGAAATTTCAAAACGCACCAAAAAGGTGAAGAAAACGCGCCATTTAAAAATAGAAACGCACCAAGTTTAGACTTTCTTTTTAATTTAAAATGTTTGTTTGAGTAATTTTAAATAAAAAGTAAAATATTTTTGTATTAAAAATATTATAATAAAGCAGTCTTTTACATTTCAGGGGTTTAGGAAAAAAATATAAAACTTAACAAAAATAAAAAAAACCTAACAAATTTATTTGTATTGATTTGTACTAGTGATGTCACGAATATCAATTTTTAATATTCGCGAATACGAATATCTGCGCCAATATTCAGCGAATATCCAATCTGAACTAAAACGCCACTCGATATAATAAATCTTTTATTTTCGTTTTAAAAAATAAATTGTAAAAAAACTGTCACACTACCAATTATATTTACATTTATTATCTCACTCCGATGACTAAATTTGAAATCCAGTTGTCGATAATTTTCTTACGATAATTAGCACATTGCTTAAAATGATAATAAATCTGGAAAAGTTGAAGTTAAAACTTGAGTAATTTTCATAAAATAGTTTTGTACCGGCACAAACTTCTAATGTTTGTTTGTTTTTCACTTTTCTAAAAGAAGATTTTTTTGTGTTAAAATGACAAAAATCTTTTCTAATAAAAATTAATACTTTTTGTTTAATTTTATGTATTTTTTACACTTTTGTATTTTTTCTTCCTTGGAATGCATTAACAAAATATTCGCGAAATATTCCCTTGTATTTGGAGAGTACGAATAACGTAAAGCAGGTGAATATTCGGCATTTCGAATACGAATACAAATATTCGTAACATCACTAGTATGCACTAAGCCTATCCAATCCATTACAGGTATTATTTTATCTTTATCTGTTAAAATGCCTTTGGAGGTTACGCGATGTCCCAGGTACTTTACTTCCTTTTGGAAGTCCTGCCGTGGATATACGTTTCAACATTTCTTCCAAATTTTTCAAGTGTTCGTCAAGTGTTTTCCCCATGACAATAATGTCGTCAAAGTGCACCAAGCATGCAAAGTCCAAATGGCATCACATTCAACTGTCATAAACCCGAGCCACTCCAGCACAACATTCTGCTCTTACTTTCTATACCCACACTACTGTATGTGGAGAGGATTTTATGAGTTTGTACTATTATGTATGTGTAATACATTTAAATAGTTTAGTATACCGATTGACTCAGAATCAATTTTAGAGTCGATCTAACGAGGTCTGTTGTCTTTCAAAGTTAACCTTGTGCGCAATTGTATACTTTCGCAATTTTGGAAAAAATTGAATCTAATTTGGGATATGTGTTAATTGTTACAAGGTTGAATCCTATTCAAAATGGTGCGAATTGGTTCATAATATTACATAGCTTACATACAAACTTCTTTCCGGAATAGAGTTTTTGTGCCCATAAACTGTCTTGGTTTTTAGGTATTTAGGTTTTATAAGGTACAAACATATTGTGGTGCAACCTAAATCAGCGTAGCAAAGCGGACCAGATTTGACCATGTTTTTTTTTTTTTGTTCACACATAATATTGGTTTTTTTTAACAAGAACTTTTTTTGCGTTGTTAGCTACCGATATTGGTTACCGATAGACATTTATAAAATTCCATTACAGAATAGCTCCTCAAGACAATTATAGTTGATTTACAAATTTTGACTGCTTAACGACAAATTTTTGTCTTTGCTTTGTTGCCAAGTATTTTTCGAACAAAAATTTTAAAAAAGCACCCAAAATGGTGCGAAACGCAACAAGTTGACAACGCTGATCATTACTTACAACATTATTTTCTCTGATGCACAAAAATGTTTTGCGAGAGAATGTACAGTGACAGGCAAAATCCAGCCCAAAATTTTTATTAATATTTAATCACAAAAAATTGTTTTGGTTGTAAAACTTGTTTTTTTTTTAAATAAAATCTGATTTATTTTCATCATTTTCTTCGCCTGTTAACCATGCCAAAAATTCTTTTCAATTCTAATAAAAAGCTTTTTTTCTTATCAGTGTACTCAGTAATTTAGCTACAAAAATAATCATAATGCCTCTTAATAACATTTTCCCTATGCCATTCAAATGTTTAATAATATAAAAGACTGTGGACATTAACAAAGACATTGTTTATCATAAAATATGTTTTTAATTCCTTATATAACCATTTATCTTACACACTGTAATTGAACAAAGTTAAACACAGCCGCGCACATGTGCATTCTTCGCGTAAAAAACAAAAACAATTGTTTACTGAAATAGGCACCAATACTACTACTCTGCTCCATAAAATATTAGTACTCTTGCATGTTTCTTATATTTCTGCACTCCTGTTATACAACTCGATTTCAAATCATATTTTTGGCCTTTTTTGATATTAAAAATACATACATACCACACACACACGCACGTTAAATACACATACGTGTTCAATAAAAAGTACAGATAAGTACGTTAAAAATACTGTACATGTACGTTAAAAGATGTTATGTACGTTATCGTAGTGTTTGTGTGCGTCAGCTCACTCTCGCTGTGTACCGTATATGTTTGTGCACACATTCACAAACAGAAAAATGTTTTTTTTTTTATTTTGTACTCTTGTAACGAATGTGAATGTGTATTGTTCATGGTAAAATACGGTATGGTACTCTTAATTGTGTACTTTACAGTTTTTTTTCGTACTCTGATCTAGTGCAACGGGTGTCAATAGCCGCAGTACTTTAATACTGGTGATACTATTGACTGAGGTCTCCTCCATTAGTATACTTTCGCAAAATATGTTTCCTGTTTCCGGTAGATTGTCAAGCGGAAGTCTTGCCCTTTGAAGAGATACTTTCGGGGAGCCGTGGCTGTGCCTTAAAACCAAAACTGCGTGCAGGGATTATTGACATCGAAGGCTGATGTTTCACCCTTGTAGGAAAGTCCGGCCTGTGGAGAACCCTAGGTGTTGTTTCTATTCATCAGAAATTGCGACCCGTGCGTTAAAATGATCCTAACACACACAGGGAAATTTGCTAAGTGTATATACAACACACCAAGAGGTTGAGATCCACCATGAGATTAGGTAGCACATACCTTTCATTTTAGGGCATGATTGGCGAATTTTTTTTTGTATTGTATTGGGCTCGACCTGTATTAAAGTAACATGTATGTGAAAAAGAAAAAAGGTCCTAATTTTGAGGCGTGTATATTTAAAGCTTTGCATGCTTAGTTTTAGAAGGACTTTTTTGGCACGTTCAAAAACTTGGTCATTAGGGGAAAGGATCCGAGATGACAGAAGTGGCTTACGAATTTGATGTCGAATTAAAAAGACATGCACAATAAATGCGATATGATGAGAACGGTGTTTTATATAAAAAAACAAAAAGTGATGTATTTTGGGGCGAGGCAAAAAAATGTTTCCTCTTTTAAGGCGACCGTACACGACATGTTTTTGTCATCTGACATGTCAAATTTCCCACTGCAAAATACATACATGTGGTGTGTTACCTTTTTAACTTTGCATCTGTAAAAGTCAGATGTAAAGTCATCTGACAAAATTTCTTCCGACAAACCATCTGACATCAGAAATCTATGCTAAGAAGAAACCGGCAGCGGCGTTCACTATTGACGGAATGATTTTTGGGCCTACCGATTATAATTTTAGGATTGTTTTTATTAAATGGAACTGTTGTTATATTAGCAATGTTGAAATTTTTTGGGGCATATTTTAAACAATTTTAAGAGCATATTTTCAAGTTTTTACTACATATTTAATGCGCATAAAACACGTGTTTCGGAGCATATTTCTAGTTTCCCTAATAATAAACAAAAAAAAAATTAAATTTTTACACGCAGGCGTGACTTTTGGCCCAACCGTGTATTTGGCACAAATAATCTCATTAAATTATATTCATAAAAAAAGTAAATAGTTCAAGAAACACATTTAATGCCATGACAACGTATTCGGAAACATAAATAAACCGTTTTCTATCCTTTTATCATTTCGGGTTATGGAATAACTCAAGTTTTCAATTTAATTTATTTGCTGGATCACATTTTTAATACTTTGGTGTGAAAATGACGCTGTGATTTATAGTGGTTTGGTAGTACGATCTTCATTTTAATTTAGTTGTTGATTTTTTTGTTCGATTTAAATATTTTGTTGTGTTTCAAAGATTAAGTTGTTAAAATAAATTTGCGATTGTTATGTACAAATGATGTTTATATCTTATCTAGTTTAGTAATTTGAAGATAATTAAGTCTCTAGACCCATAAATTTCTGTATATGTGTATGCACTTACATACGTAGCAAAAAAAAAAAAAATAAAAGGTTTGTGTTTTTTTTAATTTGATTAAATCAAATGTTTATTTTTTAAATAAAAAATACAAATTAATGGAGTCCGACCGAACTTTCGGTATCGGCAAAAACCTAAGTTCGGTTGGTTTTCGGTGTTCGGTAAAAGTTTTGCCAAACTCCGAACTTTGTAAACGACGTGGGTTTTTGAATCGATATCGAATGCCGTAATTTGACCCCTGGTTGGCTGCACTGCACATTTTTGTCTAAATTGGAAATAGAACAATTTCTTAAAGGCGTAACTAACAAAAATATAATTTTACAGGAGTAGCAAAAAACTTTATAACATTTTATAACTGTAAAGATGTCAGAAAACATGCATTGATAAGTCGCACATGGAATTCTTTAAACAATTTTAAAAGGAAACCATTTTCATTATATTTTGTTAGAAATAAAAGGGGTATTTACTCTTGTTGTTACGTCCCTTTGTTTTTTTGTTAATAAAAGCGAAATTTTTGATCGCAGAAGAGTAAACTTTGTCAAGACATGTAGTTTAATGGCATTCATAATAATCAATCAAAAAATATAAATATACAAAATTGACAATGGCTTTTCATGGAAGATGTTGGTATTGATAACATGCATGTTTGTACCTAATTTGGAATCTTTGGCTCTTGTCGTTTTCTAGATATACATACATACATAAAAACAACTTAAAAAGCAACAACAACAAAAATGCATGGGTAAAATTAGAGGCAGTGTTGGTTTTTTGCTGATATCTTAGCCATTTATAGACTGATCTGGCTGAATTTCAATAGCAAACTTTAAAGGGGTATATGTGACATAGATATTTAACAACTTTGTCCCCATTATTTCTGGCGTCGTCGGAAAACCCATTTCAACATTCAAACGGACTTGCGGAAATTTTAAATCACTTCGCTTTGTTAGCCGCTGATAGATGAAATATATCGTCGGCTTAATATGCAAAACTTGCTAAATCCACTTTTTAAGTAAATTGAGATTTTGATGCCGTGTGGTAGAGAAAGACACGCCTCGTCGACCAGCATGTTGGTTTTCTTCAATTTGAGTCTTGGAGTGTGTAAAACCAACTATATTTTTTGTTTTCCTCTCAAGCTGAATAAAAAAGTTTTTTGTCTTTCCTTAAAAATGTACTGAAAGGGAGTAAGCAGGTTTGCATATATTTTTTTTTTAATTCCCTAAGCTAATCCCCGCGAAGCTCTACGCTTGTCTGCAGAAAAGAGCCAGTCTCTAGCGGAAATCAAAACCGCAACTCCGACAGCTCACTACCAGCTAGGGAGTTAGCAGGTTTGCATATATTTTTTTTAATTCCCTAAGCTAATCCCCGCGAAGCTCTACGCTTGTCTGCAGAAAAGAGCCAGTCTCTAGCGGGAATCAAAACCGCAACTCCGACAGCTCACTACCAGCTAGGGAGTTAGCAGGTTTGCATATATTTTTTTTAATTCCCTAAGCTAATCCCCGCGAAGCTCTACGCTTGTCTGCAGAAAAGAACCAGTCTCTAGCGGGAATCAAAACCGCAACTCCGACAGCTCACTACCAGCTAGCCTTCCAGCACACTTAAGCCGACGATATGGAAAATGTGCTTATATCGCTAAATGGACTTTAAAGTAAATGCTTTCAACTAAATTTACTTTTAGCCGCAGAAAATAAAGATAAAATGGATTATATCGCTAATGTGACTTAAAAGGGTAGTGGCTTTAAGCGAAAATTACTGTATACCTACCCTTTTACGATCAGTAAAGGGTATAATTACTCTGCATATGTCTAGAAATATGATAACCTCAATAATTTATGGCTTCATTGATACTCTTAAATCGGATCGGATGATTCTGAGTGCAGAAAATAATTCTACGAAAACTTGTGTTGGTGACAATGTCGTGGTGATTAGAGCAGAATTCTTGATGTTTTCAGGGTAAATTGGAATTGCATCTTTTATTGTACAATTTAAAAAACGGGTTATTTTCAGTGTTTAAAAAACTGCATTCGAAACCAAAAACTGTCGAACAAACTTATTAACTTAAAGGCAGAAGTAGTCAAAAGGTGCCAACGAGGAGCCTTTTATGTGAGCAGCTTTCTTTAGAGATATGTACCCATGTTCTGTAACTATAGAGAACTTCTCGCATCGAAAAGATGTGAAACAAAATATTCCATCGTTTCTCGAAAAGTGAGAAAACAGTGTGTCTGTAAATCGGGTCGAAAACTATCAAAAGAGATTACGTCGTTACGTTATAAATGTCATAACATTGCACTCAAAGCCGATGCGACATTGCAGGCACCAGTCACCCATATCGTTGACGGCGACCAAAATTTACTAAAATTGAAAATTTTTAAACGACGGCGGCGAAAATACAACCGTCGGCTATACCAAATAATGTAAAGTTTTACTTTAATGTTTGTTGTTTGCAAATGAGCTTTGAAAACATTCGTATATTTTATAAAAATGTTAAAAGCAAAATAATTAAACAATGTGACAGGAACAAAATATTATTATTATCATTCTTTGTATTTTGCATTTTTAATTGTTTTTTAGTGTTGAAATTTTTTCTCGCCCCATTTGTATTCGTGAGTTTATTTGACAGTTCAAAGAGGAAACTTTTCTCACAATAATATTACAGACACACTTTTTCTGTAAATTGGCGAGTAATTTCCTTACGTGAAAGCTAGTACTCGCCAAAAAAAGTTACAGACACAGTTTAGTGAGAAAAACATCGTTTGTTTCAATATATCGTCATATTAAATGCAAACGGACGTAACTACACATAATTTAGAAATTGAGTTTTTTTTATCGATTATCGTTCGTTTTATCAAAATACATGTTCGTGCAAAATTTTAGATTCCTATGACCAAAAATGGCGATTTTATTAACGAAATTCAAACGCCAATTACATTGATTGTTATTGATTTTGTAAAGTTTTTTGCTTCTCCTGTAAAAAAATAAAAAGTGTAGTTACGTCCGTTTGCATTTAATATGACGATATACGCATTTCAATCGAAAAGTTTCTCGAAGCGAGAGTTACAGAACATGGGCACTGGACAAATTGAACCATCTAAAGAAGCAATTTACTAGGCATTAGGGAAATCGATTATTCCTCTTTTTAAAAACCGGGTTTCGCATATTCCGAATAGCTGCTATTTTAAGAAACCCGGTTTTCAATTATATTACCGTTTACCAGTACAGGGGTGTTGTTATCGGATGATATCCTCATTACTTTGGTTTTACGAAAATTGATTTTTAATCCAACTTCAAGATCGTTTTCATATAATCTATTTATCTTGTCCTGTATGCCACTTAATGAATGAGACATCAAGCATAGATCATCAGCATAGTCCAGGTCATGAAGGCGCTGATTTAGATGCCACTGTATGCCGTCTGTTGCTTCGGCATTAGTTTTCAACATAACTGAGTCTAAAACTAGGAGAAACAGTAACGGAGACAATATACATCCTTGTCTTACTCCACGATTAATAAAGAAAGTTTCACTGTCAACTCCCTTGAAGCGAGCTTTATATGGAGCATCACTGTACAACATCTAAATAATTTTAATAATTTTGTCCGGTATACCAATGTTATAGACCCATTGCCAAATAACAGCACGATTTATTGTGTCGAATGCCCTTTCAAAATCAACAAAAATTAGAAACAGAGGCTTATTCCACTCCATTGATTGCTCTACGATAATACGTAATGAGTTTATATGATCCAGACACGATCGGTTTCTTCTAAAACCAGCTTGCTCTTTACGTAGACTAGCTTCCACAGCAGGGGAAATACGGTCAAGGATAATGAATGCTATTATCTTTTGTATGGTATTAAGAAGCGTTATGCCTCGCCAGTTTCTACACTCGCTGAGGTCTCCCTTCTTGGGGATAGTGACGATGACACCTTCCTTCCAGTCCAGTGGAACAATGCCTGCAGACCAAGCTTTATTGAATATGGGCCAGATATAATCAGACAATGCAGGGATATATTTAAACAGCTCTGCTGGAAGGTTGTCTAGTCCCGATGCTTTATTGTTTTTCCGTTTTGCAATGGCACTTGCAACCTCCTCACGACGTGGTACTGTTGTTTGTATATCCCTTCTAGGGTTTTGACGTAGTCGAGCATCAATTGGTACAAGGTTTTTGGGTGGCGCTATGGGAAATTCAAAGAACTCCTTCCACCTTTGTAGTTGTTCATCTGTTGTTACGAGTGGTCTTCCGCTGGAATCTTTAATTTGGGATACCGTTCTCATTTTCTCGCCGCTAAGTTGCCTGATTGCACTGTAAACTGCCCTAGAGTTTCCGCGTACCGCTGCACTTTCTGCTTCACTCGCGATGTTATTATAAAACTGCCGCTTATCCTTTCTAACCAATTTCTTTAAAATTTTTTCAAAGTTGTTGTAGTTCGTTTGGGCAGAGTGTATCTCTGTTGAACCATCATTAGCTGTTTGAAGTTTTATATACAGCCTTCCTCTCTCCTCAATTGCGCTCCATGTAGTATTACTTATCCATGGCTTTATATGATGTTTCCTGCAGCCAAGGACGTTTTTCGTAGTTTCACGACATGACGTTACGATATCTGACCAATTGTATGTAGGGTTACGATCAAGTTTGGCACATATCTGGTTAGAGAATGATGCAGCTGTTGTGTGGTCACTGTAAACGTCAGCTCCTTTGGTAGTCCTTACGTCCATAAGACATCCAAGAAATTTCCTACTAATTATAAAGTGATCTATTTGGTTGCGTGTCACTCTATCCGGTGATTGCCACGTATATTTATGGATGTCACGATGCGGAAATTTTGTTCCTCCAATAAATAGTTGGTGTGAAGCGCATAGATCTACGAGGCGCTCGCCATTGTTGTTGCGGGATGCCCCCAGACCTTGGTTTCCCATAATAAACCGAAAGTTGGTATTATCACAGCCAACTTTAGCATTAAGATCGCCTAAAATTATCTTAATGTCACTTTTTCTTGATCGTGCAATTTCCATATCCAGTTGTTCATAAAATTCATTTTTTGTTTCATCATCATCGTTTTCGGTTGGAGCGTAACATTGAAAGATAACAATGTTACGATATTTCGTTTTAAATCGGGCCATAAGAAGTCTGTCAGAGATGGGTTTGTATTCTAACAAAGCTCTTTTCATGTTGTGTGTCAGCAAGATTCCGACGCCGTGAGTATGGCTGTTGTTGTTGCCGCTGTAAATGAAGTAGTGGCCAGATGCCGTACGGAGCTCACCATGGCCCTTCCATCTTACTTCTGAAAGTCCTAAGATACTAAGGTTATAGTTATCCATTACTCGACACAGTTGCGCAAGGCGGGATGATTCTGCTAGGGTCCTGACGTTCCATGTTCCGATTCTTGTCCTTATTCGATAGCCAATTGGTTGTTCCGTTAATTCCGACTCGTTTATTATTTGTGTAGTTTCGTTAATCTATGTTATTTAAGATGAGTGGTTGATTAGACCACAGCACCCGATCCTAGTGTTGGGGCTGCCAACAACCTCTTGCTATTCCCAAGTGAATAGCAGACAGAAAGCTTTCCGCACCGAAATGCACCTCTATGAAAGACCCCATCCCCCTAATTCCGCCGGTATGTTGTAGTTTTAAGCATGAAGATATGCTAGAACTACTTAAGAGTTTTTAGTAAAGTATTATTTGTAGTCTCTTAAGAACAACTTGGAACCGAGTCAAGTTTTACTTGGCGTATATTTATGCCAAGCTTGTGGACTAATTAAAGATGATTAGTAAGTCGCGACGTTGAAGAACCTTTGCAACTTATCATTTATGCTTTAAGCACCATTGTCTTTTAAATCAATTTGAAATATCACCAGAGGTGACATCTTTGTTAACATATATATAATATTTAGAATACTGTCAAATTGCTAATTACTTTTTAAGCTTTACATTTTTTTTGTAGTATTTTGAAATGTTTTTGGTTTTTGTTACAAGAATAAGAAGCTTATATAATCGATTTGTATTTACTTCTAATGTTTTTTTGACTTTTGCTACATTTTGTTTTGACATTCTTCATAAAAAGTTTAAGTTTTCCCCATATTCAATTAGAAAAATTCTTAAATTACGGGTACATTTATAACAAAAGTAAGGAAAACGTATATAAATTACACATTAAAAAAAACACCGGTTTATTCGATATTCGAAAAATGGACATTTTAAAATATCTGACTTGGGCAAAACTAAAATAACCGGTTAAAACCGATCGAATACTATCCGTCGATCTCCCTACTAGGCATATATGCAATTTAGAAGGCATCAATTTTCAGTACTAGTGAATTATATTTTAGCCCTATGCTAAATTGATCGTATACTAATCTTTTCCAAGAAAAGTACGAAGTTTTATTTTTAATTTTTAATAAATAATATCACATTATAAATGTTACTTATACTTTTTAATACCGTGAATCTTTTAAATTTGTTTTTATTAATTAAATAAATTAAAAAAGCTTAAATGGTTTGAATTCAATAAAAAATAAAATGGTTTCGGTCTTAAAATGTACCGAAGTTCTTTTTTAGGTTCGGGTTGAAAAAATGCGGTACAAATGTATTTTCCATTAGCCTGCTATAATTCTATTATATTTATTTTTTACATAATATACATACTTGAAAAAAAAACCAAGTGCTTTTTAAAATAAATTTTACTGCACTTAAAAAAAACCTAATTTGGAAACTTTTGGATTATTGCTAACTTAAAACTTTTCCTATGTTTCTTATTTTCTAAAAATTTAAATTTCGATTAACATATCTAGACTAATTTTTAAAAGAAATATGATGAGACTTTATAAACTAAAATTATGCTAATTCGTATTTTTGTGAGATCTCTTAATATTTCGTTAAATATTATATTAGTATAAATATTTAAGCAATAAATTTATATTAAAATTATTTAAAGATCGTCACCTAAAATCCAAAAGACCGTCAGACAACAAATTCAAAATTATCTTTTTTAATGACTATGATGTAAAAATATCTAAAATCTATCATAATTATATTTGGAATTTTTTGTCGCTTACGGTCTTTTGGATTTCAAGTGACGAGATATTGATATATTGTCGTTATAAAAATACGTATTTAATAATATTGTTTGTAAATTTTTATTAAAGCGTACATTTGGTGTTGCCAAAGTGTGAATTAAATGTTTAAAAATACATACATCTTTATTGTTAACAGATCTGTAAAACACTGCAATCAATTCACATTGAAATCAAAATGATTTTACCCAAACTGATTGCATTCTTTGATTTCTAAATATTTAATTTCAAATTTAAAAATGAAATCTTGTCAAAATTGCAATAGTTTTCAATAGTTTGATTGTAATAATTTTAAAATCATTCTTTTTAGAATCATTGGTTGCAATCAATTCGATCAAATTTAAATTGATTACCATCAATCCATTTAAAATCACAACTATAGTGGAAGTTCATCGATGTAATATACACTTTGCATCTAGCGGTTGTAAAGACAAATTGACATTTTTGGCAATTTAAAATTATTAGATTCACATTTTTTTTAGAATTCGGTGTTTCATTTAAAGAGTACTAAGATTGTGATTCTGATTTTATTTCGATTGCAATTACCAGATTTGATTGCAATTAAAGTAAGGCAATAGAATCGATTGCAATAAATCAATATATGAATTGCGGAAACATCACTTACTTGGCTTATAACCAAAATAGATCTGACATCTTCAGGAAGTTGTTCCAAAAAAAGAGTTTTGAGTAACGAATCATTGAGTTGGCCAGAAGCAAGATTTCTCATCACTTGAAGAAAATGTGAAGGCTTTTGATCGCCTAACTGATGACTTTTCAAAAGTCGACGGAGCTTAGACTCTTGAGATTCCGAAAATGTTTGAATTAGACGATCTTTAACAGCTTGGTACTTACTGATACCATCAGCGGGTGGCAATTCCAATATATCCGAAACGTGTGGCAAAAAATTTGAATCCATATTAGCAATAACGTACTGAAATTTTGTGTCATCTCGAGTAATTCCAGAAATGCTGAATATTGATTCAATCTGCATAAACCAGAGCTTGGGGTTTTCTTTCCAAAAATGTGGTAGCTTGTGTATACTTGAAGCAGCAACGTGTAAACTAGGAGCACCTTCAGCACTAGATGTTTGAGTTGGATTTAATGTTCTTTGCGGAGAAGACATTTTAGATTTTATTTAAAAAGAATTGAAAAAAAACGCGAGGTCACCAATTAAATGTGATGTTAATTAAACACATTTATTTATATAAAAATATTTTAATAAAATTAGTTCTTTTATTCACAAAAATAAAAATTAGAATAATCAAAAAATGAAAAATTTAAATTATTAAATCAATGAAAGTTTGATTAAAAATGAAAAATACAAAAATTTAAAAATAATTTTAAACAAGTAAATTTAAAAGAAGTGTTTCTCCACAGATTTCAAAAAATTGTTTGCTTTAAAAATCGGAAAATTAGCCATCATTAACGAGAATTCATGTGATTGCACTTAAATCGATTGCAATCTTTTACAGCTCTGATAAATATACATTTATTTGCCCATCAGTTTTAAAAAATTATTTTATTAAAGAAAAAAATAAGACAATTCGAAAAAACCTGTTGTCGTCAGCTATGGATTTCACATCTTCTGATAAAAGGTTAAATCTTTAAATAGTTTATTGATTTAAAAGTGTAGGGTTTGCAATAACAAATTGATCGAATTTCGCACTTTTTCTCTGAATTAAAGTTATGGAATGTGTTCCAATTCCGATTTGGGTATTTATACATTGATTTTTGTTCTTAAAATTACTTTATGGAAATGCATTTTAGAAAAATATAATTTTGTCTATTCCAAATTCTCGTATTTTCTTAAAAACGAATATAACTCGTACCTGAATAATAGTGTATGTATTTATATGACCATAATGAGGTTAACGTTTTTAAATAATAAATTTTCATACAATAAAAGTATTAATCATTCAATACTATATATAATCATAAAGATCGATTTAAAGTTGAAGTAAAAAGAACTCGGAACAATAAAATCTAAGAATTTCAAATCAGTCAAATCAGAACGTTGTTCCAATACAAGAATAAGTATAAACGAACAAATAATATATTTTATCAACATGTCGAGCCCTTACTGCATAAAAGCTTAAGCGAAATCATTTTAAATTTTCGTTTTTTTTTTAATTAATCGTCAGCTCAGAATTGGTTTGGCGCATATGCCAAAAAGTCGGAGTGGAGAAAAACCACAAAGAAGATTTACATGAAGATTTCTCAAAATGTACCCGATATAATTTTTTTATATTTTTACCACTGCTTCCGGTATATGCTTTGAAGAAACATGTACATTTTTGCGCACTTTCATGAATAGAGTTAGAATTTAATAGTATTTTTTTGAAAATAAAAAATATTGTTTTGTGCCGCATACGCCACTTTTCTAAAAAAAAAAATTAAAAAAGTGGCTTTTTGTGCTGCATACGTATACTTATTGCTGTGTGTTGAGTAACTTGTTGAGATGAATTTTTTTATTTTTATTATATTATATTTTTTTTTTATTTGATTTTATTTTACAAAAACAGAAAAAACAGTTCTACTGTTATGAAAAGGTACATAAAAAGCCACAAATTAAACAACTTAAATAATGCAAAAGTAAAATAGAATCAAGAAAAAACACTTAAAATTTAAAACTAAATATTGAGTAAATTTTTATAATAAGTTTTATCAACGCGTGGAAGAAATATAAGCAAGTCTTTTATGTCTTTATTTTGATCGCTGGAAATAAATGATGGTTTCGATATTTTCAAAACATTCGTCAACAAATTCTCAGGAGTTTTCAAACAATTTTTTGATGCAGACTTAACCAAAATTGCATTTTTATATTTTTCCTCTCTCGTAGAAGTTTTATAATATATACATAAATCATTATTTTTACTGTATATAAAGAAGTACTTTAATTTTAGCAAAAGGGACTTTTCGAAAGTCCATTTTATTTGCTTTCGAGTATGTGCGAAAATCTTCCGGAAGCATTTCCATAACTTTTAATTTTGTTTTATTATTTGGCATTGTTTTAAGCAAATTTAGCAAATGAAGAGAACTATGAATTTCAATATTCTTTAAGTACCTGTCAATAACACCATGGACACAGTCCACTTTTTGAATTAAAGAATGCCCTCGTTCTGAAGACTTTTGTATAACGGCGTCAATATTATTTTGCTTAATAAACATTTTGATTGCGGTTGAGTTAATTCGATTTTTATTTTGAGGTACGCAAAAAACGCTCCATAATGCCAAAGTTTTAATTAGTGGGTAATCTTTTATTAATTCATTTAAAATGTTAATTAAAGCACTAGAAATAATGTTACCACTCCGACCACTATGAGCTTCCCTCCACAAGGCACAATAAGTAAAAGTTGGTATATTTGGCATAATAATGGTTGCTGTAAGATTATACATATTTAATTTTCGTTTGTAGTAAAATGTTGAAGCATTTCTCTTAGGTAGGCTAAAAACTTTGCAATTAAAAGCAAACCGTACAATTGGTTGGGTCCATTATTTTATAAAACTATTTTTCACAAATTTATTTTCTTGTTGCCATTTTTTTTTGCTTTAACTAATTTTGTTTCTTACGGCAATGCAGCAAAGCAACAGTAAAATTTATTTTGTACGTTTTTGTATGAAGAATTTGCTGCAATCGCCAAACAGTGGCTTGTAGAGCAAAACAATGCAGCAAAATGAATGATTTATATCTCAGAAACCACAAAATATATAAACCCCATACCTAACTCAATTTTTTAAAAATGGTCGGTAGGTCAAACCAATTCTGAGCTGATGAAATTACTTTACTGGCAACACTTGCATCACCTCCTAAAATATCATGGCATACGATTCTATAGCAAAAACAATTTTATCTCATACAAAATATTTATGAAATAAAATAAAAAGAACCTTTTGAAAAATTTTGTTTTTGTCGCTTAAGATTTTTTTTGCGGCTATGGCCTGATGTATTGAATCTTAAGGAGTAAAATAAATGTCCGAGAAAACACATTCTATATAAAAACCCACAGAACAAAACATACTTTTTTGCTCATTTAAATTTTTGGAAAAAACTGCATGAACCTAGATATGGTAGCAAGTTTTTTAGTTATAAATATATACATCAAACTGGTATAAGTAGGGTTGCAATTTTCATGGAAATGCATTTGGGTATTCAATTAATCGATGTTTTGCATTAATCGATTAATCGCGCGAATAATTATTGGAAGTACAAATTTAATCGAAAAATAATCAACCAATTTAATATTATTCGGTTAATCCAATAATTTTAATTTTGTCTAGTTTAGAAGTTTAAAAATTACCAAAAATTATATATTTAAACATAAGAATTTTATTAAAAAAGTAACAACAATTTACTTCATTTAATAAAAGAGGAACTCTTTTTAAATAAAACATAGCATCTTCTAAAATAATGTTTATGTTGCAAACTACTTCTTTCTTTTGTTTTAATGAAACTTGATTTAGACATATTCTTTCACTTATTGTTGATGTTGGAGAGATTGAAAGTAAAGCGTTATAAAGCATATCCAATTTCTCGGTTCTTTTCTAAAAATTAGTAGTCTTCCATTATACCACTTAAATCTCTTTGGTTTAATATTTTGTACTACACAAGGTGTGCTATTAGGTCATATCGTCATAATGTACTAAATAATATTTTACAACAGTTTAAAAAAATACTGTTGTGTTCAAACAAAATAAAAATTGTAATGCTGTGTTCATTGATTCGTCATAATTGTATAGTTAAAATCTAAATTATAAGCGGTTGCCCATATCAGTCGTATATGTTTCTTGTAATTATATTAAGGCATATGACTTTACAACTTTACAACTACTTTGTTAATACCCCATTTGTAAAAAAATTGTTACTTGAAGGAAATGTTCCTGAGTTAACAAACGATAAAAGAGTGTTTAAAACGTACCGGCTTGTTTTTTACGTTAATGAAAAAAGCTATTACTAAAAAAAAACAATTTTCGATTAATCGACATAAATTATTAGAATTATTCGTAAATCGAAAAAAAGCAATCTTAAATTATTCGAACAGTTAATCGTTCAAAATTAATCGACTGATTGTTTGAATACCCTAAACTGCATGTTTTTTCTTTATAGTCTAAGAACGATGTCGACCAATTATCTTTCCGAATCATTAAATTTGCGTTAAAATGGCATCGATTTGTTTTTGCATATTTCCTTAAAAATTCATATTTTTGCATATTTAGGTTTTAAATGTTTTTTTTTTGCATATTTTGACATTTTTAAGTGATTTTTTTTAAATTTCCATATTATAAAAAGTTCTTAAAAAAAGTTTAAATATACAAAAAAATCTCCCAAAAAAATTTTTAAAACAATAAATAAGATTTCGACAAAAGATCCTTCTATTTTAAACCGATGCAGCACCTTACATGGTTAAGGTAAGTTACTTGCTTGGCACATGGGTGGGGGAGGAAATAAGAAGCCAATTCGATAATATTGCCATTTTTAATTAAATGTATCCCCTGGTTCCCCTGCCACCGCAGCCAGTAGTAACAAGATAGGGGCCTGGCTATTTACTTCTCAATTCTATTAAAAAAACTTTGACTAATGTTTGACGACCTTGGTAATACCAATGATTATGCAATTAAAAAAGTAAAAGAAATATTACATAATAATAATTAAATGTTTCTCAATACTACAAGTTACAAATCTACAATTAAAATACGTTAAAAAAGCAACGATTTTACAATTTTTGTTTCAAATATATTTTACTTGTAGATTTGTAACTTTTAGTTTTGGGAAACATAGCCCAGAAGTCAATTAGCATTTGTATTTTTCAACTACGGATATATTGGTGAAACAGTAACTAATTGGAGGGATTTAGTTCACTTAATACTCAAGTCAAATTAATTGATATTGCAGAAAGTAAAATTAACAATGTGGAAGGAAAAAAAGTCCGACAATTTAAAAAAAATCCAAAAAGTTTTGCAATAAAAAATCAAGGATTATCCTCAGGTCTAGCTGATACAACAATAAAAACAAACTGAGATCTAGCAGATAAGTAGGACATTAAAAGCCTACAAGCAGTACTTAAAAAAAAATAAACTCATCTGTGGGTTAAGAAAATCTATATAGAGAAATTAATTTGAGAAATACATAGATATTAAAACACTCGACTTGTCCTCATTGATTTCACCTCTTATTAAGTCGGTAAGGCTCAACAATTCAACAACTTTAAGAGCATATTTTCAACACTTTATTTAGAGCATATTTCCGATTGCCCTGACTATGTGTTTTCTTTGTTTGCATTTTAATTGATCAGAAATTTCTGTCTGATTAACGGAAGACACACAGGTTTCAAAACTTTTTAATAAATTATTGTAAACGAACAATTTTTTTGCCAATATTGTTGTCTTAACCAAACACCATTGAAATATGTCATCAATAAATTATAAATAATCTTATTTCGTTTTAATTCTTAAATATTGACAAATTTTGCACATACACAATTACACACAGACATACATATAACGCAATTATTAATGAAAGCTAAGAATAGTAATGACTACAATTAATAAAATTTTTAAGCAAACATTAAAAATTATTTATGCATTAGCCGGTTAGAGCACTAGATGTACGATATGTTAAGTTTTTTTGTTTAACCAATTTAATTAATTTTTGTTTTTAGGTTATAATTGGATAAATTTTCACCATGAAGTTTGCCGAGCATTTAACGGCTCATATAACGCCGGAATGGCGTAAGCAATATATTAATTATGAGGTTAGAGTTCTAAGTGCTTTAATTTAATTTATTATTTCTAAAAATTTTTGTCTTTGGCAGGAAATGAAAGCTATGCTTTATATGGCTGTAGAAGAGGCACCTTCTGTAGACAGTGTGGAGGATGAAGTTTTAAAAAGACATTTTGCCAATTTCGATGAAAATTTCTTTCATTATTGTGATAAAGAATTGAAAAAGATTAATACATTTTATTCCGAGAAATTAGCTGAAGCGACACGTAAATTTGCTACACTGAAAGCCGAACTGAAAACCTGTATCGAAGAGTCTGAACGTAGTGCAAAAAAGTCTAAAGCTTTAAAGAAAGCCGGCTTGCCACATCGCAAGGCTCAAGAGTTAAAATTGGCATTTAGTGAATTTTATTTAAGTTTAATTCTTTTACAAAATTATCAAAATCTGAATCATACCGGCTTTCGCAAGATACTTAAGAAACATGATAAATTGTTGCGCGTTGATACGGGTGCTAAGTGGCGTCAAGATCATGTAGAAGCCTCACATTTCTTTATTAATAAGGATATCGACAATATAATTAATGAAACGGAAACAACAGTTACTACAGAATTAGAAGGTGGTGATCGCCAACGTGCTATGAAACGTTTACGTGTCCCTCCACTCGGGGAACAACAGAGTCCTTGGACAACATTTAAAGTTGGTTTGTTTTCGGGTTCGTTCATTGTTTTGGGTATTGTGGTAGTATTATCCGGTAAGTTATTAACGAGAATGTTTTTATTTTAATATTTATAAGTTTCACACATGTTTAAAAAAATGTTTACTTTTTATCCAAGACCATATTTACATTATGCAATTAACGCCGCCACTTTCGCATGCAACTTTTTGTTTGTTAGCGAGAGGTGTAGGGAAGAAAACGGTGTTGAAAAAGTTGAAAAAATGTAAATGTAAATGTGAAAAGAGTTTCGTAGCAACTACTTTAAAAGAAAATAGAAAAAAAACTCAAAAACGGTTTAGTTTATTGAACAAACTAAAAAAAAAAAACGAAAAACCGAATTTTCCTTTAACTTTTTCACACTTTTTGCGAATATTAAAAACGAAATAATATAGTCGTGTAGAACATTAAAAGTTATTAATACAAAATATGATAATTTTTTCGGGTTGTTAAAAAAGTTCACGCCGGGTCGGGTTGAAGTTTGAAAACAACTATTTTTATCTCACGGAAGTTTTAAAAAATATACACCTGATATTTGTATATATTCCAATACGTATCAACTTAATGCTATTTTGAAATTTATCCATTGCTTTAGATTTAAAAGTTTTCCTACGGTTTACAATTCATCGCGGTTCCAAACTTCTTGGAAGGTTTTACAAATTTGCTTCCCTGCGTGATTTTTTTTTCGCAAAACGACGGGAGGCAGGTGTTTTCATTATTAAAACATTCTTTGCCACTCCGTGGTACTATGCCAAAAATTTGGTTGTAGCCCTAATGCGCAGTCGTTTTAGAACAAAGATGCCCAGTAGTGGCTGATATCAGCAAATTGAACTCACACGTATACTTACGCTCTTTTGCTTGATCATCAATCAACCAATAGGAAATCAGCATGTTGAGTGGGAGAGACAAACTACACTGGCAGAACTTCTGTGTCTTATTTTACATTTTAATCTTCATCGAGACTGCTGTCAGTGAACATATAAATTGAAATTATTGCGATATATTAATGATGTCCGCCGAAGAATTTTATGTTACAAAATGCTTTTGATGACATGCAATGTCTTATTTGTCATAGGACATTTAAAAAAACTAAGAAATATAATTTAAAAAAATATTGTATTCTATTAATTTGTAATTTTCAAATAATATCTACATTGTTTTGCATTTAAGCTAACAATATGTGTTTTGTTTGTGAAAAAAATTCTTTGTACCTGAAAAGGGTCACTTTTACTTTCGTTAAAAAGACGTACGTAAACGCAGAAATTATTAAGAAAAAATAGCCACAATAATTTGTTGGTATTTTGTGCTTGTAAAAATATTTTTGTTTCTGTACCAATCGCGTCGGTGGGTTTTTTCTTTGAAAACACTTTTCTTAAGTAAGTAAAAATATTTAAAAAACAAGTTAAAAAAGTCTTGTTTTTCTACAATTTATGTGTAAATCTATACACATAGAAGCAAATGTGACAGCAGGTAAAATTTTTGGGTAAGAAGATGTGTTTTATTGATGTATTAATGAAACTTGTTGGTTTCGCACTATGTATTTTTATTGCTTACTTTTTTATGCCACAAACTCGAAATTTTACAGGGAAGGTTTTTTTTAAATAAAATCAGTTTGAAAAAAGCCATTATTTTAAAATTTATAATGTAAATATTATTTATTCAAACTGATTTTATTTAAAAAAAAACCTTCCCCTGTAAAATTTCGAGTTTGTGGGATACAATTTTTCACTAAAATAAATACATTCACCACGAGTATTACTTAAATATGTACATTCATTAATTTTAAATTTCCCTTTTGTTAAACAAAGAAACAGAAAAAAAAATGACAACACCCGTCACACATGTGCTTTCGTCGCAATCTCGCTGACGACTAAATAAAATTGTTTTCTTCCAGTGTTATTTCGTCACTCTCACCAATACTACTACCGTGGGCATCAATGTTTTAGAAACATAATTTTTTTGAAACATAATACATTTGAACCATCTAAAGGCATCCTAGGCGCTAAAGGGGACAACTTTAAGGGTTGTGTGTTTTTCAACTAGCACAGCTTGATTTCATTTCATTTTTCAATATTTCGCCATGTTAGATTTAAATGCTTTATATATAGCACAGTATCGAACAAATTAAAAAAATTAATTCACATTCGGTTAAATTTAAAATCATTTAGTTATTTTAAGTTCTAATATTTTTAATTAGGCTTAAGTTCATTAAATTTAATTTTCATTAAATTATTTTTATGAAGAAAGGAATTTTACAACATGAAAATTAATTGTTATTGATAATCTTTCATTCTTGACCGTGGCCGGGATAGTTTAAATCAACGCCGGGATCCCGGCCACGGTCAAGAATGAAAGATTATCAATAACAATTAATTTTCATGTTGTAAAATTCCTTTCTTCATAAAAATAATTTAATGAAAATTAAATTTAATGAACTTAAGCCTAATTAAAAATATTAAAAATTTGGATTAAAAACCATAAATAGTTCAACAAAATAACCACAATACTAATTTTAAGTTCTTTAAAATAAACAAAAAAAATTTTTATATAAACTAATTCGCAAATTTTTTTCAGCAATTTTCCACGATATAAGCGGAGAAAATCTTAAAGTCACGTTTCGTCTCTATCGCGGCCCTCTGTTAATAATTGAGTTTATATTCCTAATTGGTGTAAATGTTTATGGCTGGCGTTCGTCAGGTGTAAATCATGTACTTATATTCGAATTAGATCCCAGAAATCATTTGTCCGAACAACATCTTATGGAACTGGCGGCGATTTTTGGTGTTATTTGGACCTTAAGCATGTTGAGTTTTCTTTATTCCTCCAGCTTAAGTATACCAGCATTCATAAATCCTTTAACATTAACCATTATTATGGTTCTATTTTTGATGAATCCGTTCCATGTACTGCATCATGATGCGCGGTTTTGGTTATTAAGAATATCGGTGAGTTTCTAAATTAACAACAAATATTTAAATTGTTAATAGCTTAAATCCACTCTGCTTAAAAAAATAGGGTCGTATGATAGCAGCACCATTCTTCCACGTAGGTTTCGCTGATTTCTGGCTGGGCGATCAGTTAAATTCTTTGGTAACTGCCTTACTGGACTTTGAGTACTTAATATGTTTCTTTTTTACAAATGGCAATTGGTTTGAGGCTCGTGATGCTTCTATTTGTATGGAGAAAGACTATATTATAAGACCCATATTTAATTGTCTGCCTGCTTGGTTCCGTTTCGCCCAGTGTCTCAGACGTTACAGAGATACACGTGAAGCTTTTCCACATTTGGTAAATGCCGGAAAATATTCAACCACATTTTTGGTGGTTATATTTGCCACTTTAAAAAGCTTCAATAGCCGTAAGTTTACCATCCTCTACTAGAGTAATTCAAATCTCTTGTTAAATGAAGTTTTAATTTTAGGTTATTACTCTAATACATTTGATAATCCTTATACATGGTTGTGGATTGTTGCATCGGTGACGTCTTCATGTTATTCTTATACTTGGGATATAAAAATGGATTGGGGCTTATTTGATAAGAATGCTGGAGAAAATACTTTCTTGAGAGAAGAAATTGTTTATTCCTCGACTGTAAGTCACTTGAGCTCTATTAACATAAAAAAAAACTGCTATGCAAATTTAAATTTTTCAAAAGATTTTTCGTTGGAATGAATTTTTTTATTCAACTTTAAGACGCTGACTATATATTTTTTAAAAAACTTTATTAAAAACGGTCAGAGATATTTCAATTTCCTTATTTTCATTGAAGATTGTTTTACCTGTTGTTTAAGAGGTTTCTCTTGATGGATTCCAAACATACTTTATTTCCTCTGGATTTGACTGTTACTACTGAATTTATTTTTTTATATACCACATAAATTAGACACTTCAAACAAAAAAATTCCGTAATTTGTTTAATATATTAAAGAAACATTTAGGGTTTAAATAATAGTCAATAATAAATGAGTATAAAATAATGATTATATAAAACTAATGCTGAAATTTCGATTTGTTTGCAAAAATATTAGAAATTATTTAGTAAAATACGAATATTGTTTCTTTAAGTCTAAAGTTTAAATGCCAATTTAACAAAGAAAAATAAATAAATTTTTGTAGCTGAAATCGAGAATAAAAGGATTAAACGGGTGTTAAAGAATTGCAGAGTTCTTAAAATTTCCTTTGAGTTTTATATTTTATTTATTAAAAGCTACACATTATATTTTAACTTAATAAACGGAGAAATAGTAACTTAAACATTAAGTCAGTTGTAGTGAAACAGACCAGAGTCTTTGGAGGAAATCGAACCTGCAAGCCTTGCGCTGATAGGCTTCCTGGAATATTATAAACATTTAAAACCCTTTCACTATTTAATTCGGTGTAAAGTAGTTGAAACTCTTAAGAAACAGGGTGTAGGTGAAAATATAATATCTAAAAATTTAACCGTACGATCAAAAAACATTTTTAAAAATTTTTAATAAGCGCGACAAAATAATACTAAAATCCAAGGGGAGATCTTTTTGGACGTTTATAACTCTAATCATTTTTAAATACTGTTTCTTTCGTATTTAAAGGGTTTCTATTACTTCGCTATAGTAGAAGATTTGTTGCTGCGTTTTAGCTGGGCCTTATCATTTTATGTAACTGAAATGAAATATTTAAGTGGAGACATCATGACATCAATAACTGGTATTTTGGAAGTTTTCCGGTATGGAATTTAAAATATTTCTTCAGCAACTTACTTCTATGTTCTTTAATTTACATTTTATAAATTTTGCAGACGATTTGTATGGAATTTCTTCCGTCTAGAGAACGAACACTTAAATAATTGCGGCAAGTTTCGTGCTGTGCGCGATATTTCTATTGCCCCCATTGATTCGTCGGACCAAACACAAATACTACGAATGATGGACGAAACGGATGGTGTTATTAATCGTTATACAAAAACCAACCGTCCAAAACCCAAAAAATCTAAAGATCCCGAAAAGAGAAGCCTTTTACCATTACGTGGTTCTTTGCAGGACCTAACAATCGACATCGACGGCACAAAAAAACTTTAAACTAACAGTGTCAAGTCGTTTATGTAACTTCCCTTTAATCTTAATTTATTTTAGTCCAAACACCAGAATTTGTATGTTAAATTTATTTTGATTTTAGTTTAATTTTAAATATTTTATTCCACTCAAATCCTTTATTAATGTCGCGTACTTAAAATAATTAAGATAGAAAAGTGAAAAGACCTTTTAAATGCCATAAACTTAAAACTTATTTTTTAAGGCAGTATTACTTAACGCCCAATTATAATAATAGTTAATATGATCTTCCTTGCCTTTCCAAAAATATATTTGATGATACCATATTACATTCCCAAAATTTTTAGAAAAAATTTAAAGAAAATTTTAACCATTTATTTGCTTTTGATCCTAACTATATTATGATTTAGTTTTACTATATCTCCTGTAATTCAAATATTGATTTCTAAATGTAAGAGCTAAAATTAAAAGTTTCTATTAACAAGTTTTGTTACAAAGCTTGGCTCATTTTATTGATGAGCTCTAAATTTATATACATACATACATACATACATATACATAATTATTATGTGTAAATAAATATGAAAATAAATATAGTTTACATATACAATATTAACTAAATCGAGTGTAGAAATAAGAAAAAAAATTAATAAATTAAAATTAAAAACAAATTAAATTAAAGGTTTTAATATAAACAAGTTAGAGTGCTATATTCGGCTGTGCCGAACCTTTGATAATATCCACTGGCAGAATATTTCACGAGTGGGCTTTATAATGGGCCTTTGGTAAATTGTGGACCCGAACGTTGACAGTGTGATTTCTCGTCTTATGAAATATGACTGACCCATCTTTACTGTAAGAAAATTATTCGTTACGGTTTTACGCGTACTAAAGAGTTTTCCGAGAGTTGTCATTATATGGAGCCGATTGTAAATTATGGACCGATCTTTACGAAATTTCATGGTATGATTTCTAGTTATAAAGTCCCCATTAAAATGTTTTTTCTTTAATAAGGACGAATTTGATCAGTCAGGGAAAACTAGAACGTTAAAATTTTGCTTCTATATTCTCTCTTAAAATGGCTTGTTTGACAATTACAATGGGTTTATTATTTCAACAACTCCTAAACAAATGTTCTCTGAAGTAGCGATTTTTTCGAATAAATTTATTCACCCTTATCACGAAATCCACATGTGAAAATTTCCGAATGAAATTTTGTATTCACATGGATTTTAATTTCGTATCATGAATTCTCTGTGAATTTTAATAACCTGTGTCATTATATTCAGAGGTGTAAACAAAAAACAATTAATTTTTTTAAGATAATTGTGTTTTTGGAAATTTATGGAATTAAATTCCATATTTGAATTTAATATCGCTAATTTGTTAAAAGCGGCATGATAGCAAAGTCTAATATTTATTAAAAATCGTTAGAGCTGTAAAGATTCACAGGAAAAAATCGCTTCCATCGAGAACAAGGCTGAAATTCGCGAAAAATTGCAAAAAAAAAACTTGTAAGCAAAGCCTAAAATTTATTTGAAATCGCTAAACGGGTTAAAAGAACAAAGTGTCGAAAAATAGCAAAAAAAAAAAATTGCAAAAATAGCGAAAATTCACGAACATTTTTATATTTCAAACAAGCCATAAAATTAGTTAAAACTTCCTAAAACTATAAGGAATGGCAAAAACTCGGTAAAAATTGTTAAATTAGCGAAAATTCGTAATAATTTGTAAACAGCGGCATGATGGCAAAGTCTACTATTTATTAAAAAGCGTTAAAGCTGTAAAGAATCTGAAAAATTACAGGAACAAATGTACACATAGCTGAAATTCGCGAAAACTTGCAAAATTTTAAACATACCCTAAAACAAATTTGAAATCGCTAAATGAAATAAATTAAAAGTTGTGAATTTGAAACGTTTTTTTTTAAATTTTTAATATAAACTTACATTTTCTTCCTTTTCCGACAAACAACTCTTTGTGAATTATATTCTTCATAAGTTGTAAAAATATTTACAATCGTGTAAATTTCTTAAATTTTTTGAAAAAAAGTAAATTCACAAGTAATTTTTTCGGAGTTTAAAAATGTGCACATTCGAAAATTTCCACAACACATTTAATTCATGATATCAACTGTTCACACGTTCGGAAATTTAAATGTGAAATAGATTTGCAACTTGTAGTTTTGATAAACAGGGCCCTGGACGATTTGCGCTACTTTTGCATAGCCATTTAATTGATCAAAAATTTATTGCATTACCACTATCTTTAACACTTTTAATGCACTATTTTTTTGCACTAGATTATTTTCTTATCAAAATAGTGCTTAATTTTTTATTAAATACATATCGTCAGCTCAGAATTGGTTTGGCGCATATCATGGTTAAATTACAATATGTATCATTAAAGGTACATTAAAGGAAAATACAACACTGTCATGATAAATTGTTATTGCTTTTTTTAATTCTTAAAAAAAAAATTAGATCAAAAATGCATTTTCGTCAAAATACGTAAGCAGGGCTGCCAGAAATTTTCAGCAAAAAATCTTAATTTCACCAAAAAAAAATCTTATTTTGGAAAAAAAATCTTATTTTTGGAAAAAAGTGGCTTTTTTATTAAAATTAACTTTAAAACATATCAATATATATTTCCACTGTTGCCAACTTTTTTTTTGAAGATTTCCGCCAAATCGACCTTCAAAACCGCTAGAAACCGCTAAATATTCAATTTAGCGGGATTTTTTTAAACATATCTCTAAAATCTAAACATTTTTAAAAGTTTACTTATATAAATCTAGATATACAGGGGTGTCATGGAAATCGAAAACGTAAAACGAAAGAATTTAAGAGTCGTTTTTTAATAAGATTTCTGTAATAAAAAAATTTTATGACAATTATTTTACAAATAATGCTCTATTAAACAGAATTTTTTAACAAAAATTGTAAAAATTAGATTAAAAGTTTAATAAAAAGAACTGCCAAATTCTTTGGTTTTACGTTTTCGATTTCCATGACACCCCTGATAAGCTGCTTTTTCAAAGGTATTTCGATACACTTAAAATTACCTTTTCGAATAAAACATTTTTCCATTAAATGTTTTTGCTATTATTTAATTTTTGCGAACCTTAGTCTGACTTGCAATATTTTCTGTTTTTCAAAATAAAAAGCGCGCAAAACTTACACCTGATTAATCATCCTTGAACGCCAAACAGAGGTTGCTTTTTTAAGGCCCAACCATAATATGCATAGCATTGCTTAATCTCCTGTCAAAAATTTACAAAAAGTCTCTGAAATGTTTTAAAAAAACAAAAATAAAATCAACAAACATTTGATTCCGTACGGAATGTGCGATCAGTTTCGCACCTTGCTTAAGCAAATGCCAGTTTCATACATGTATTCGTATATTTGCTTAAGCCAACTTAAGCACATTATGGTTGGGCCTTTTTTTTTGTCCAGTAAACCGCAAGGTTGCATTATTAAGGTTAAAAATTTTCAAATGAGAACAAAGAAGGTTTTTTTAATTGAACCTAACCTTCGTCTAGACAAAACAAAAAATCTGGTTTTTGGGGAAAAAATCTTAAAATCTTTTTTCGGATAAAAAATCTTAAAAAATAAGGTAAAATCTTACTTCTGGCAGCGCTGTACGTAAGACTTATTGTGTGATAGTGTAAAACGGCCTTAAAGTGTATGCGAATTAATATACTTATTTTGCATTATTATTTTAGGAGTTGAACAGTTTCTAGAAAATAAAAATTTAATACAAAAACCACATGTTATAAACTGAAACCTAATTTGACACAGTCATACATATATGAAAAAAAAACTAGTTAAAATATTTATATTTTTCAAATAAATATCGATTTTTATTCATCCCATTATTTGCTTCATTAAATCAACTTTATTGATTTTAAAATGCGGTTTACCGAAAAGTTAACCGCACATTTGACTTCAGAATGGCGTCAGCAATACATTGCATACGCAGTACGTAAACAAAGAAATATTTAAACCACAACAATAGAGAAAGCATAAACAAATTTATTTTAAGGATTTAAAGAACATGATCTTAAATGCTTTAGAAAATGCTCCCCTCAAAGAAATTTCCACTGGGCGTACTGTGGACAACTACTATGCAAAGTTTGAAGAAGAATTTTTTTTTGAGTGTAGAAAAGAGTTACAAAAAATTAATACATTCTATGCTGAAAAGTTAGCTGAAGCTACCAGACGTAATGAGGTACTTTCTATTGCACTGGATGAAATTATCGGCGAGTTTCGTTTAAGGATGCGTACACTGTCTCGCAGAAGTTTACATCAGGAAACTTCTTTAAGAAAACTTAAGGGAAAGAAAGCGAAAATAACTGATTTAAAAAATGGATTTAGTGAATTGTACTTAAGTTTGGTGCTTTTACAAAATTATAAAATGTTAAATCATACCGGATTTAAAAAGATATTGAAAAAACATGATAAGGTAATTAAATAATAATGGTTAATATAAATAATCTTCGTTTGTATTAATATGGAACATTTTGTAGTTGTTGAATAATGATAGGGGCACTAAATGGTTTGATGAAAACGTTGCTGCAGCTAATTTTTTTAATAATCATGATGTAGACAGACTAATGAAAGAAGTGGAACATAATTTCACAGAATATTTGGAAAATGGCGATCGCGCCCAGGCAATGAAACGTTTAAGAGTACCACCCTTAGAAGAAATTCAAGAAGTTGGAACAGTATTTCGAGTGGGACTTTTTTTAGGCGCATTTATTGTGCTACTGGGAATAATTTTGATTTTAGGTACGCGACTTTCGGGCATGTTCTAGAAATCAAAAAAGGGGAGATTGAAATCGAACAAGATTTTAAGTTCAATTATTTACAAAATGATCGTTGTTTTAAGAGTTGTTCTTGTAAAACTATTGTTACTCAAAAAATTAAATTGATAAAATGGAATATTTTTATGAACTTTCAGTACAGGGTCGTTTTTGAAATTTGTTCGATTTCAAATCCACTTCATTTCATTTTCTACAACATGCCCATTTATTTGCATATCTACATTTCTTTACTATGTACATATATGTGAGTCTATAATGGTTTCTAGGGGTTGTTTAAATTCTTCCGTATTCTCAATTGTAATTGTTTTTATACATATATCTAAAAACATAAGCCTGTCGAAAATTTCATTTTCCAAAGTTGTACACAATTTAATTTTAAACTATATATTCTTCCTTATTATAAGTATCGTTTTTGTAGTCGAAAACTAGGGGCTTAGTTCTGTCAGTCGTGATCGAGTACTTTCTCGATTCGAAAGCAATTTGTTTTCTAGTTCTTTCAGTCGATACTGAACGAATCGAAATTATTTTTTCAGTATTGTGAAAGTCAAATTAATGCTTTACAACACTGATAAAATAATTCTGATTCGTTCAGGGGGGTTACTGCGTATTTCGGTTCGAAAGAAATCATTTACGAATTCGAACAATTTGTACTGTGTATTTTCTTAATATTTGTTTCGAATATACGGATGTTTTTTATACTTTATCGAAAAAAAAAAATTCCTCTCGTAACAGCCTCTCTCTATTACGTACAACAATTTTTCATCTAATTTTCCATTTTTTTTAAATACAACCTCTGTCATCGTTTCGAGCGATTGCGGAAATCGTAATACACAGTACAAACTGTTCGAATTCGTAAATGATTTCTTTGGAATCGAAATACGAAATAATTAGATATTAAATTGCTTTCGAATCGAGAAAGTACTCGATCACATCTGCCAGAAAAAGGCCCCAGTCGTTTTTAGAAATTTGTATTAAAAGCCATGTTCTGGAAACCAAATTCGAGTAAAATTGAAATTAAACCTATTTTGAAAACGATCCTCTATTAAAAGTTGTACGTGGCCAACCATTTTATACGAACTTTGGCGTAAAACAAGTATGCCCTTAATTACCTCAATTGTTCACCACCGTGCTGGATTATATGAGCAAAGTCCATTTAGAGAGAAGAGGAATTACATAGAGTCTCTCACCCGAACTCGAGGATTTGGATTATGCTGATGATATATATATGTCTTCTCTCGCACAAAATCTCCAACATGAGATGAGCGCGTAATATAGTACTTGAGATATATATCAAGAAAAACAAAGCTATGAGAATAAAGCTGGAGGTCCACACCGTTTTTACCTCCATGCATTGTATGTTTTTCATACAGACAATACTTCCGTTATACGTTTCAAGTTTCAATGCTACGCTCTTTATGCGGCATAACGACAAGTTAAAATCAGCTCATTTGTTTGAACGCTGCTTGTGACGCTTACAAAAGAAGAAAGTAAAACTACTTTTTGCATGCAACTCCTCAAGGCATCCTACTCTTGTGCATGTAAATTGCTACGTCTTGCAACGCAGATTCTAATTTTTGACAACTGTGTAGGCCAAACACTACCAGCAACACGGATCTTTGGACCTTAATCAATGAGGAACCCATACTGAAAAAAATTAAACGCAGAAAGAGGAGGCGGACCGGCTTTAATGTCAAGAATATGACGGATAGTATTACAAGGAATCCTCAAGGTTCAAAAAGCAGTGGTCGATCCAAAAATACCTGGAGACGCACGAAACTTTAAGAACTAAGAAAATTCAATCTTATGTGGAAAGGCGCAAAGATAACTGCAGAAAACCGAGCGGAGAAGCTTTGTGGAAGCCGTTAGCTCCTAAGAGGGGCAATGGAAAAAAATTAAATCAAACAGTTTTTAAATTTAATCAGGCTTCTTTTGGCTTCTTTACTGATTTCTTCCACCTTTTTTTATTGGACAAAATCAATGTACAGTGTAGTATTGGAAAATATTATTAGAATGCGTAAAACGCATGTTTAAACATTTAAAATTAACCAACTAATGCCTATTCTATTTTGATCTTCTTATACCATTTAGCTGTTAACGGGAACTTGTATGAAAATTCTCATTCAATACAAGACTTAATTTTATTTCGAGCTCCATTTTATGTGATTATGTACCTTTTTTTAATGGGAATTAATGTATTTACTTGGCGTCGAGCTGGAGTTAATCATATATTAATATTTGAAATTAATCCGCGAAAACATTTAACTTATTCACATTTATTGGAATTGCACAGTATTTTCGGTTTTTTTTGGTGCCTGTGTTTGCTGTGGTTTCTATATGCCGACAAAATTAGTACGCCAAAACATTTCACACCATTATTTTTAATTGGAATTATGTTGACGTTTCTTTTCAATCCGTTACCAATCTTTAAACGAAATGCTCGTTATTGGTTGTTAAGATTAATGGTGAGTTTCCATTGACAAACAGGTCCATTTTTCGAAAACTGAATTCGAGAATTATTACCTATTCATTAAAATTAAGGCTCAAATTTGATTTTCTTAAAAGGGCTGATATTTTAAACAGCTGTTAATGGTTGCTTTCTAAAGGGCCGCGTTATTTTGGCTCCTTTATTTACCGTTGGATTTGCTGACTTTTGGTTTGGTGATCAGTTGAATTCTATGGTTGCTTGCCTTCTGGATTTTAAATATTTATTTTGCTTCTATGCAAACTATTTTAGTGGAAAAGAAGACTTTCAAATGGATCAATGTTTGGAAAGAGACTTTATAGGAAATGCCATTGTGCGTTGTTTACCATCTTGGTTTCGATTCGCTCAGTGTTTAAGACGTTATTGTGATTCAGGTCAAGTGCATCCATTTCTGTTGAATGCTGGAAAGTATGCTGCTACATTTCCCATGGTCATATTTTTTACTTTATCCTCAAAATATAAGGGTAAGAGAATTTAATTTAATCAATGAGCGGCTAAATTACGGCATTCGATATCGATCGAAAATCAAATTTGAGTTGTATTGAAAATTCGTCAGAATGCAATAATTTGGCCCCGGCATTTTTTATTTCGAGCTTGAGTTTTTCTTTCAATCATTCATAATTTCGAGGTTAAGTATGTATTTGTTTTCAGATGATTATGAATATGCATTTCAAAATCCTTTTATTTGGTTTTATATCGTATTTGCCATTTTTCAAACTTGTTATTGCTGCTGTTGGGATATATTATGGGATTTTGGATTATTCAAAACATTTTCGGGAAAAAATATTTTTCTTCGAGAGCACATCATCTATCCTCCTGTGTTTTATTATTTTGCTATTTTTGAAAATATTCTATTACGTTTCTTTTGGGCAATATCCCTTTATTTGGTAACTCAGAACTACATAAGCATATATAATATGGATTCTTTGGCGGGTTGCTTGGAAATAATCAGGTAGATTTAGAAAATCTTATATAATAAATAAAGAGTAGAGTATTCCCTAACAGACCTCTTAATAACAGACGTTACATTTGGAATTATATACGTTTGGAAAATGAACATTTGTATAATGTGGGGCAATTTCGGGCAGTACGTGATATTTTTATAACACCTATTAAGACCAAGAATACAATTGAAATACAAAAAATGATGGATGAAGACAATGGAGTTTCGAATCGTAAAACTAATAAAATTAACAATATCGATTTAATAGATGGTGACGAGGAGCTGGAAGACGAGTAGTATCGTATAAATGGCAAATTTTTAATAAAACATTTAAATTAGTTACAAAAACAAAGTAAAATTATTTAAGAAATATTATCAGCTACTCCTGACACCAATGCTGTGCCCCTTAAAATCCAAAAATCGGGTGGCAAGTTACTTTCCAAGAGTATAGATAATATAAAATTAGACGAATGTCCAGTAGTAGATAAAACACCAGATCTAGCTTGTGTTTTATAAAGTGGTGCCTCATATCTTCCCGCTACATCCAATTTTAAACAGGGTATAAAACGTACGGCTGGTAATCTTGAATACAGAAGACCTATTTTAGCATCGCATAGACCCCCTTCAGATTTACGCCACTCGGCAGCTTCTACAAATATGCCATGGACATTTACACCAGCTTCTGAGGAGTCTGGCATATTGCCATACAAATCATCCACCTAAAAGAAAATATTTTAAACTATAGATAACTTGAAAATAAGTGTTTAAACTGAACTGCGTCGACAACAGATTTTTTATAAAAATTTGCCGTAGAAAGCCGCCATGAAATAGAATTTAGAACATTTAAACGAAACCTTGTTAAATTATTTTTTGACTCCCAAAAAAAACTTTGAATCCATTTTATTTTGAGAACGTTTTTTCTTATGCTCTCACATATGCGGGCATGCTCTGACAATTGAAAAACACATAAACTGTGCAATTTTGATTTGAAAACTCAAAATAGGTGTTATATTAATCGCAATCGCAAGAAGTTTGGCAACTTCAAATTGCAAAAGTATGCTTAGTCTGGGTTCACACTATGAAAGTTTTCTTTCAGAAAGTCTGAGTTCATTGGTGAGAGGGGAAGAGAACCTGCTTTTTTCTCTCCTCTCTCACCCATAAACTCAGACTTTCTGAAAGAAAACTTTCATAGTGTGATCCCAGACTTAAGGTAGCTAGAATATTAAAAAAAAAATACTAGCAGATTGTAACGATCTTCAGAACACAATAAACTAATTCTGGCGTTTTGCGATTTAAATTCGGGCGTTTTGCGATTTTAATTCGGGCGATTGTCAGAGCCTGGTCATACGTTTTCGAAAGAAAGAAAAATAAGAACAAAAGAAAAAGAAATAAATGAGGGAGAATTTGAATTTACTCCTGAAAAATAATTTACCGGCTTTAGGATTTTTGCTTGAAGTTGAAGACTCAATTTTTTTTGAACACTACCTGTGCTACCTAAACAAAAGCGGCAAGCGTTTTTGTTTTAAAAATTGTCTTGCCAATACTTTTTCAATGCAGCAAACCGACCTAGCGATGGTGGTTTTGAATTCGTGTTCTCAAGTTTTGTGTTGTATAAACTGTATGAAAATTAAAAGTTTCGAGATAAGTAAAACACTTGCCGCTCTTTTACAGGTAGCTCAGTAAAAGTAACGGTACTTACAGGTTCATTATTTGCTCTTCTTTCAAAGAAATTCTGTTGAATTAATGTATTTTCCATTACTTCAAAATTAATCTTCAATTCATCTATTGGTAATACCCGTTTGCGGGCATATGTCTGTAATATTCCGGTTAGAAACGACTGGGGGAAATAAAAGCCACTAATCCAAAACGATTTTGGATTCCCAAAATTAGTCCAGTTTTGTATGAAATCTATACGTCTTTGAAAATCAGCAATGTAACTAGGCAAAGGTTTCACGGACAAAAAACTTTTTTTCTCCCATAATTTAGGCACCAAATTTGCTAACAAGGATTGAAAAACTTCTTCCAGTTCTTCAGACATTACAACTAAACCTTTAATAGCTTTTCGTAAGTTTACTAGACTTGCATGTATCAAATTCAAAGAATTGTTATAACGATCAATTTCCTGTATTAAAACTGTTGTTAGGGAGGGTTGCTGACCCTTAGCATCGATCTGGTAAGAAAAAAAGTAGTTTTCATCATTTGTAAAAGTATTAGGCGTGAAAATACCTTTAATAATTCCGGGTGTAAGCGTTCCTTGCTGATTTTTTCTGCTAAAACTTCTTGTATTTTTGAAATTATATCCAAACATAAGTCGTTCTCTTGAGCTTGACCCTCATCGGCAGATGATCTGGGCTGACCCACTAGTAGTGTATTAATAAAAAAGTTCGTTTCTTTAGCTTGGAATACCAAATTTGCATTCTCATGCATGCCAAAAATTTCGGGATCTTCTAATGTTGGAAAATGTTGTACATAGTCTCTATATTCTTTAACGGTATTTTTTCGAGGGTCACAGTAATAAGGATCTCCTCGACAATATTTGTATTTCGGGTCCAGAATTTTTTCAAAGGTAAACATTTTTAAAATCGTTCTCAAGCACCTTAGATCCCAATAGTCAGTTACACGACCTCCCCACGTTATTTCACCGTTTATATAGTAAATAGCTTCCCATGGAACTGTTTGTGCTTTCTTGCGACTAATAAAAAAGTCAAGGGTTTTAAGGCCACATTCACGATCACTTTCATTAAACTCATAAGTAATATTCCAGCCCAATGCTCCAAATTTCCGTCGTTCTAAGAGAACAGCATGGAATACACAAAGGCCAAATACTATAGCACGCCATTTTTCTTGTAGGACATGGTGCTCAAAATAGTCCTCATTTATATCGGCCAAAGCTCCTAAAATGTTGGCTTTGATGCCTTTTGGAGGTTCGTTTGTAACTTTAACAGAGTTTTGCAAAACACTTATAGGAAAACTTTTTTGCGGCATTGAAGACAAGAAAAGGCGAAAGTTTTCATGGGCTTTTACAACACCCAAATTTATATTCCGTACAATATTTTCCATCTGAGCCATCCAAGAAGTGGCTAAATGACAATTTTGTAGAAATACCCAGTGACCTAAACGTAAACTCTTGTCTATTAAACTTTCAGCAATCGGGCCTTGTCCTTGACCTAAAGAAATGGAATAGAATTTATCCACGTATTTCATATCCTCGGCAAATCTTAAGAAATTTGCCATAGGATCAGAACCAGTAGAGAGAACAAAGATCAAAGGAGTTATATTTGAAGTATCTTGGAATCTAAAAACAGAATTGATGAAATTAATTTTCAAGAAAAATTTTTCCTGTTAACTAGTTAAACTTAAACTTACACAACTTTTAGTTGACTTCCTGAAGCTGAAACTTCTGTAAAATATCGACCAATAGTTGCTCTTAAATAAACAACAACATTAAGTAAGAACTTATCTTTTCTAAAACTTCTCACAAACATAAGTTTTTGGAAATTCGTTAGTCTGCTATTCCAATAATCGGTGGGAGTAGTTTCAACATCCGAAAATTTAAAAACCTGAAATTCCTATTAAATGAAATATTTAAATTTTTTTTTAGCTTCGAGCACACATACCTCCCGATTATCATCGATTTGCAAAAAGAATGGCTCATGTAGTCTTTCTGAAAATCCTTTAAATGTTGAGAAACTCTCTTCCAAAAACAGACAAGTATCCCATTCAAAATCAGTTAATTTTACATTATTGGGCTTGGGTTTCTCCTTTAAAGATCCTACAGCACCGCGAGTTAGGAAACTAAACTCTGATATGCTTACCCGCTCCTCTTGTCTTTCAATAGCAATTGCTAATAAAAAACTGAAAATTATTTTATGGTTTTCAAATAGACCTCTAGAGACATTATCATAAATAGCCTTTAGTTCGTCTAACTTAAGTTGTTTTATCCGATCTTCAGTGTTCAGTTTAGGGTGAGGAAGACGTATGACACCACAAAAGATTTGTGAGAAATATTTTAAGCTATACTGGTACATTGGATCTATATCGGCCAGACTAGCAACTACAAAATATAATATTGCACCGCGCGTAGCTAAATTGCGATATTTCTCTCTAGTAGCGGTAATGACTTTTTCCGTTTCTTCTGTGTCTACCAAACGAGTGGCAATTATTAATGATGTTTCCTTAAATTAAAAACAGAAACGTTTAAAATCGAGAAACATAACTTTTGCTTTAAAACTATGACACCTTTGCATCATTAAGAGTCTCCACTAATTCTTCATCATCTAAAATATTGCCCTTAGAATTGAATAAAAGTTTGAGAACTTTGTCTTCCAATGCCAAAAGTTGTTGTTTATCGCTGTTGATTTTAACAATTAAATCATTGCGTTGTATTTCTAAAGCTGGTAATTCAATTGCGACAATATCTCTGCAAAAGAAAATTTAAATAAGGACATTTTCATTTCAAAGTGTTTAATCTTATACTTACGAGAGTAGCTGATCTTCTAAACCAGTTTCTGTAACCAAAAAATTTACCAACGTTACATTAATACATATTTCTGGCAAATAATGTGGGTTAGCTAATTTCGTGGTCATATACAATTTGAAATTTTCATCATAATCAATTATAATATCACCAAGCTTTAAATAGGTTCTACCCTCGAATACATAAGTTTCACGTTGTAGCACAGGTCTAATAGAGGGATCAATATTTTCGCTTATATCTTCCAAAAGTATGGGATAACCTTGTCTTATGCAATTCTCCATTGTTCTTAATAAGTTTCCTTCATTCATTTTTAAAATATGTAATTTATTATTTTTCTCCTTATTTCTGATCCAACGATTTGCTTGTTCCTGAGGATCAATCATAAGAGGCCATCGTAAAGCTCGTGTGGCATAAAGGCCATTTTCAACCGATATATCATCTTTGGGCAAGCCATCCACAGTCCACTGGCGGATTTCATATGGATCCCCTAAGACTTTAAGTAAATGAAATTCGCTACTAGAAGGGATTTTCTCTTCTCGGCACTTTGTAACCCATTGAGAACAGAGTTCGTTGCGATATTCAGTGGAAAAGGCACCAAGATAGGCGACACTAGCGGCAGCAACTAGAACATCGCCTGGTACACATGCTAATTCTAGTGTTAAAGACTAAATGACTATTTCATTTAATGATTTTCCATGTTAATAAAGCGAAATTAATTTTACCTGAACTGTTTCCTTCCATCGTACTTCTTCGTCTGACAAAGCAGATGTTAAGCGCCCTGCTCTGTTAATACGTCCGTACGTCAAATCCACCGCATCTTGTATTACTTGAAACTCACGACTTTTCTGCTCAATATTATCTTTAAGAGATTGAATCTTTGCCTCAACAGAAGCCAACTCCTGTTGTTTGGTTCGGAGTATTGTCATGACTTCTTTAAGTTCGGCTTCAGCTAATTCTTTGCGTCTGATTTTTGGTTCAACTACCTTGTAGACTTTTGCAAATTTATCCATAGCTATAACCCACAAACTTACAGATTTGGCCACTTTAGAAACTTTTTCAAATTTCTACTTGAAATTAAAGAAAAAGTATTATTCGAAAGAAAACTGATATCATTTTACCCACATCACAATAGTAAAGAGGGTATTTATTGTACGTGGGTGGTCTAGAACCAATATTTGTATTGGTCTAGAACTAATATTTGTATTGGTCTAGAACCAATATTTGTATTGGTCTAGAACCAATATTTGTATTGGTTCTAGTATACCTATTAAATTAGAATCACTTTCTAAGACAATTTAATGATGTCCGTCCGGCTGGATAGTTGACTCGTTGTCTGTCCATGTAACCTTGTGCGTAAAGTACAGGTCGCAATTTTGAAGATAATTTAATGAAATTTGGTAAACACGTTTTAATTGTTTTAAGGGCGAACCTTTATCTAAGCTTATTATGTCGGTATTAAGATTAATATGGTCCAAAAATATATTATTGCAACATATTTGTTCCATATTTGACCCTAGCTCCTACAACAATACAAATACCGCTTACCAAAATAGCTTTTTGTGCCATCACTTATTTTTAACTGTTGGTTTTGATATAAAATTTGGCAAAGATAACTTCTATATGTAATAGCTTTGTACTGGCAGGTACAAAATGGACCATAGGTTCCAAAATTGCTTGAATCTTAAGATTATTGTTGTATATACATACATAGACGAATCTGGCAACCATTAACATGGTTATCGAGATGGTAACAAAGTTGTGAAAGACGTTTGTATTATACATACACAGCGGGGATTGGCATTCTAAAAATCTTTACTAATGTTACACACATGTGTATCACTACTTAAACCAATAAAGCATTTTATTATTTATAAGAATCTTTCTGGGCTTTTATTGTAAATAATACACTTATAACATAATTTTATTTTGTCGAGTACATGATTGTCCATACAGGCACTACTTGATTCGGACAGGCTCAACATATGATATAAGTGTTCCGCTCTTGAAAAGTAACACTGAATCCACACGGGGACTTTTACTACGTCTCTTTTTGTTAGGTGGCGAACAGTGTAAAGAAGTCACTAAAACGACTCGGTTTGTGTTTTTCATGTCGTTTTTTATATTACTCTTTTAACTTCTTCTTGTTACGTTTTATTCTTTTTCTCACTTTGAAGTGTCAGGTTGAAAATAGCTGCGTTCGTTTACCCCAAAATTTGTACTGGGTTTTACTGAAATGCGTTCGCGTACACATAAATTTGTAAAATTTTCATATTACTCACTTTCTGGATTTTACTGGGATTTTACTGGAAAAGTAAACGAACGCACATAATATAATGAGACCTCGATTATCGATAACAGACGAGACCGGCAACATTCTTGATTATAAATTTTTTTGTGTGTGTTTCTTGTTTTATGTAAATATATAATGTATTATTATGTAAATATTTAAATATGAGAAAAAAAGTAATTTTGACAGAACATGCTTTCAGTACGTTGGGAAATTTTCTTTCATCGTATACAAGGTATATTTACACAAGGTAAACTCGTTGGCCCATATGTTTGTCAACTGTTTACCCCTAGTTGGAACCCCAACGTCAAATTGCGTGTATATGAGCCAAAATTTGTACATGTGTGCGTTAAATTGTTTTTATTTTATATGAAGACAAATTTGACAACTCGGTTCCTTTTTTAGAGCAGCATGTCTACACTCCCAAATGAGTCTACCTTGTGTAAATATAACTTGATCGTATATTTAATTTTTTTTTTGATTGTTCAAAAGTAAACGAAAAAATGATAATTTGTTTATAATTTCGGATAACAGAGGTAATGCCGAATAATAGAGATTATCGTTGCAAAAAAATTTAAATCAATGCAAACAAATTGTTTTTATTTTCCGGTTAATTGATACTGCCGGTTAATCGAATTACGGGTAATTAAGGCCCTACTGTAAAAAAAATGCTACCAAAAATAATCGTATGAACGCAAAGGGATTTTGGAAGTTACTTCAAAAGGGAATAAAAAAATACGACGTCGTAAAAGTCCTCATGTGAATTGAGTGTAAGCAACTTAACGCACACAAATTTTATCTTATTGCTTATCAGAGATGGTTCGATAAAACTATCTGTGGGGAAATCAGAAAAATCCTGCGCATCATAGCTGAAAAAACTACTCAGCGGGCCTTAAAGTTGCCCAGACTTTACCTCAGGAACATCAGAAAACACGCCCATAGGCTAATGCTCCCTTACAATGACCTAATGAAGTTGTTTGGTTGAACAACCCTTGGGGTCGAAACTTTTCTTTCTGACATTGATTTAAATAGGATCCACTTCTTCAGTGAATCAACCGGCTGGCTGAATAAAAATATCGACAGCCAGATAACATAGGACCCCTAGGAGACACTGAAACATAGTAACACAACAGAAACAAATTTTTAAACCCAGGTGATTGCGGTTTGTAATGGGACGTAACCTAACCTATGATTGGTCATGTGTCCATCTCTAAAATGTGTTTTTATATACGGTGTTAAAGGCTACCAAATGGTCAGTATTGACCGCCTTTACTTTCTTACTTGCTTTATATGACTTTTACTTACCGCGGGTACAAAATCTTTATGACTTATATATTTTTTAACCTTTTTCAAAGTTTCCTCTTTAATATGCTCTTTATCATACTCAAACAATCGCTTTATGAAATTTACATCAGCCATTATACCCTTCGCCGAAGCCCAAGTAGGCCTAAGGAGATTTAATGATTCAATATTAGTATTTACATACAAATATAGCGAGTCCTACTTTGCTCCCAGTAATATACATACAGCTTCCATAACGAATTGTACAAGGGCTGGTGGAGTGGTAAACGATTTTAATTCATTTATATCAGCTTTGGTTAAACCTTTTAAAGCATCATCAGCTTCTTTTAGAGCTGGCATAGCGATTTCTAAGTCTTTATTCGCATCATCAGACATCGCTTGGCATATTCCAGCTTTTTCTTTTGCATTAGCTTCATCTCGCATAACGCTCTCCTTTACTTGATCCGCCAGTTTGGTGTCAATAGCTAATCTCTCTAATAAGGACTTCATATTGGCGGATTTTTCATCTAATTGAGGTACCATAACCTCCAATTCCTTTTGCATGACACTTATCTACAAGGTTGAATTATTTATTTAGGTAAAATAACTTAAGAACTCGTTGGTTTTATATGGAAACTTACTATGTCATTGGTTTCTAAGATCTTATTCAAACCATTGGAAATTCTTTTACGTTTATTTTTAATTTCCTCGCTTTTATTTTTTAATAAGCTTTGGTACAATTTTAAAAGTTCTAAATAACTGCTGGGTGTAGTATAATAATGGCGCTTCATTTCCTTATAAAAGCGTTCTGAGGCCTCCTCAACAGTCTTTTTTGAAATAAAATTTAATTTTTTATTAATTTAAAATTGCTATGTATGAAGATAAGTACTGACTTTGTGTATAAATACAGTTGTTTTCGCTAAAGCTTGACACTCCTCTTTGGTTGTGGTAATTTTTGTCAATAGTCCCAAAGCGACAGAATATAAAGCTTCAGTGGGCCAGTTCGAAAACCAATCTATGGTGGTACAATTTACCAGCGATGGAAACATGCGGCACCTGCGCCGAAATGCATCACCCACTGGCGACATGGATAGCACCACATGTAAATTATTACGTACGCGATTTATAAAGAATTTGTAAATGTCATCGCGACTGCATTCCTAGATATAGATTTTAATTTTGTATTAAAAAATTTAAACATATCAATTGTCTGTTTTACATCTTTTGTCGCGGCAATACAAGGATCTCGAGCATCTAGTATAATCTTTTCATAGTCGTCCCCTTCAAAAAGATTTGGTACTTCTCCAGAATTTAGAATATTATTTATATCTTCCAAAAACTCTTCTTCTACAATTTGACTATCAATCATGAGAAAAACTACGGGTGTGTTGTCAATCTAGAAGTTAAATAAGAAAAACATTCTCTTTACGTTCCGCTAAATAATCGGATTCGGTTAACTTCTGGATGTAAAGTTCCTGCTTTTAAGAGTGACTTAAAGTACATATTTGGATATGTTCGGTAGAAACCCTATTAACTAGTCTGTGGTTAACACCACATTTTTTTATAAGGCTTTTCTACACGAGTAAATCGCACAGTCCGCGCCCAAATCTAAAAAATCTCCCAACTACTTGAACAATCCTTATTATATTTTTTTTGGTACTAAAATTTAGGTATTAAAAGTTTTGATGATTCCGAAATATGAGTCCGTTTTAAGCATAGACTAATACATTTATGAATTTTATTGAGGTTCTTTACCTCTTTTAGGAGAGGTTCAAATATCTGTTCTAGGAACTGCTAATAAAAAATTTCTAAAATCGGCATTAATATAAATTCAAAGGAAAATATGAATCCGCTTGTATGTACGCTATAGTTTCAAACTTACCCCCGCCTGTCGATAAATAGTTCTCAAGTCCTCATGAAAACCATTTATATCATAATTACGCTTCAGCTCAATCTGCATACATTTATATTCATTAACATGGGCTGCCAATTTCGTTAATGACTGTTTACCCATGCCTGCCACACCAACCAAAAGACCATTGCCTCGATCACTTCTTAGCAAACGAGCCAATCTAACAGTGTGTTCTAAAGCATCTTGAAAAAGTATTAAATTCATCCTCTTTCCCGTCATTGTATTGTAGTCTTCAACATAATCCATTAAAATACTTTCTAACTTAGCATGATCCTTGATCTCTTCATAGATACGATCGGCTTTGGCTTTGCCAAATACCATAAAATCGCCATAAAGTATGGGTGGTTCTTCATTTCCATAGACTTGTTTATTGAAATGTTTCAGACAAACGTCTTGCATGATCTTTTTAAATGAACCTTTATCTTCGTCATTTATTAAGCGGTCGTAAAACACTCTTGTGGTTTCATGATAAAATAGACGCAGGACTTGCATTTCCATGTTATAGTGTAGGTAACTGGCCTGTAGTATACCTTGTATGCATTTAGATAAATCTCTTAAATTAAATATATAATGGGATTTATCAGGCGTGGGTAACATTTCTTTGGCTATGCGCATATATACATCTACACAGGCATTAACAATGGGTGTGGATAAAGGTCGTATTGCCGAGGAAAATTCAGCAAAAAATCTTTAAAAAACCTAATAAATAACTTTTTTCACGTTTAAATAATGAAAAATTACCCAGCTAGTATTCCATCGAAAATGGTGGTTAAGATATCATCATTTGGTTTGGGTAGTGCCAATAAAGCGAAATGTCTTACAAAACGCGGAGTTAAAGGATTTCTTCCTCCACCAGGCGGGGCACAAGCACAGCCCAAAACCACATCAACTATTTCCTTCCAAAACAATTTCTCCCTGTCGTAGAAACCTTTAAAATCTAAAAATTGCCTAAATTTCAATCAATTTATGTTAATATATTTTTTATCAACCAAGATGCAAGATAATTCAGCAAGTAATTCTACCTTAATAACTCTATAGCCGGTTGACTGCCATACGTATCCAACTTGGGCATATTAACATCATCTATAAAAACAATGACTGTTTTCCCTATTGGAGCACCCAACTGAGTTCGCTTACGTTTTTCCAAAGGACCTTCAATCATTTCTTGTGTTCGTATGCTGCTTGTTTGGGCTGAAAAGTTTATTTGTACCGGCAGCACCGCTCTTTGCGTAAGTTTTTTTAAGGTAGATATAGCTAAAACTGTTTTACCGACACCGGTATCACCCGTAAACATTACCGGGTATTTTCGTTGAAATAATAATTCCGTCAGATATCTGATAACGATATACACATGTAATAAAATAAAGTGTTATTAAAAAAATTGAATACTTTCAAATGTTTTAATAGTTAACCGACCCATATTTGGTAGTATCTACTGTAGGAACCTGCATGTCGAAATATTTATCTTTAGGGTTAAAAACGAATGTATCTACAATTCGTGACCACGATTCCCAACTGCGGGTATTCATATTAATTCGATAATCCCAAAGAGAACCTTCTTCTGGAAAACTGCAGCAGGAAACATGTGTGCTTTGTATTAATTAAATCTTGTTAAATATCGAGTCATTACCGCAAAAAAAAGCTTAAGCGTCAAAAACAAAATTTTACAGGTGGTGAATAGGGTATATATAAGTTTGTCATTCCGCTTGTAATTTCTATAATATTGATGTTAGACCCTATAAAGTGTATATATTCTGGGTCCTTATGAGGAGCGAAGTTGATTTAACGATGTCCGTCTGTCCGTTGAAATGGATTTTCCGAAGACCCCATATATGATGGGGGCCAGATTATTATACATTTATGTCACATATGGTCCGGAATTGTTTGCTATTGAAATTCAGCAAGATCGGTCCACAAATGGCTGAGATATGAGTAAAAACCACGACTGCCTCAAATTTTTTCCTTTAAAGGTCCAATTAGACGTGACATTACCATACCAACACTGTATTACCAAAACGCCATAAACATACCATACAAACCAATTCAACATACACATTAATGGATGTATATGATATGCCGCTCAAATAAAGAAACAAACTCATAGACTCAATATATTTTAATTTAACGCTTCTTCAGTAAAAGCATACCATACAAACCAATTCAATTTTGGTTTCTACGGTCATACAGTGGCTATGGTAATACAGTGTTGGTAATGTGGTTTTTTTTGTTGTTTTTTATACAAGTGGTGGATTTTATTTGTAATGTGTTTAATTTTACGCATACACATACACATTAATGCATGTACATGATATGCCGCTCTAATAAAGAAACAAACTCATAGACTCAATATATTTTAATTTAACGCTTCTTCAGTAAAAGCATTCGTAGCCGAGTTGTTAAGTTCTCTCCTGAGACTGATGATATTGCCAGTTCGAATCCCAAAAAGAATTTTTTTAATTTTTTTATGATCTAAAAAACGATTTAAAGATTATCAGGCCTGTTCTGCAAATCACTTTTACTCAAATCACGTGATTTCAAATCACATGTGCCTACTAAAATCACACGTGTGATATTTTAGTGTCACGTTTTTGTGTGTTTTGGTGTGATCTTCAATTGCCGAAAGCACACCCAGGAACACAAAAACGGTATGACTTTCAGAACACCACAAAATCACGTGATTTCAAATCACGTGATTTCAAATCACGTGATTTTCAGAACAGGCCCGTATAAAACGAATTTCAAACATCAACTTTGGTAAAAGAGGAAACGGGCTTAGGTACATATATAATTTTTTTTTTTATATTCTTCGGCATGGCGAAATGAAAAACGCCAACTTTTCTCAATTATTTATGCATATAACTTTTTGTTCTTATCTCATCATGGTGAAGGGTATATAAGATTTGGCATAGCCGAATTTAGCACTCTTACTTGTTTTATTTTATTTCATAAAAAATTTGTATGAAGGTTGTCGCTTATGATAACATTTTTTGCTTTAAAACCCCAACGGTAACCTATGTGACCATGACATTTTATGAGATGATGCAAGTGTTGTCAATAAAGAAATTTATTAAAAACAAACAAGAATTGTATTCCCGTAAATAACTTTGAAAATGATGTCGGTTAAGCTTTTTTTGCGGTAATGCCTCGATATGTTGACAGAAACTAACCTTACATGGGATTTTGTACCCATATATTTTCTAAATAGCTGCTCATATATCAGTTTTTCATTGTCCCGAAAATTAGAAGATTGGGACCAAAGAGCGCACCATATAAATATTTTATTTAACAAATTCTTATATTCATCGTCTTTAAAGTCGTGCCAGTTTATTTGTTCTATTAAAGAAAACAGCAATTCTAAGCACAGACAAACTTTGGAACTGGTTACTTGGCCAATAAGAAAAGAACCCTGTTTTTTCGCTAAATCTAAGGCTGTTGGAAAGTTTTGTGCAAATAAACTATATAAATATTTTAACTGAGCATCTTGTAATTTTTTTGTAATCGGTCCACTTATCCAAGAATCTAATAATGGTAACCAGCCAAGATCATCGGGATCCACATAGACCATTCCGCATCGAGAAACTGTTGCCGGTGAGGCTTGCACGAGATCTTGTACTTCAAAAACCATGTGTACCCAGGCCGTTAGTTTAATACGTTCCGAATTTGCCAAGCAAAGCATTTTGTTGTCGTCGAGCACAGTGTTTAAATTTTCAATCCAGACGGCATCTACCGGTCCATCATTTACTATCCATTGATGTATTTCATCTAAAAGTATTCTTATTTATAACTGAAAATATACTTTCAAACAGCTTTTACTGGTAATACCTTCTACACTAACTGCAGTTCTTACGGCTAAACCAAGTAAACCATCCTGCCACTCTAAAGTTTTGGGATTAACATAACCATATAATTCATTCATTGATACCGCTTTAGGATTCATACATTGTATTGTAACTGGCCTGAAGTGAGGGCCGGGCACTCCAATTTCAAACAAATGACCCAGGGCAAATTCTAAAGCATGCAGTACCGTCGATTTGCCACCACCAGTAGGACCCACCAGCATTACACCCCACCTTACACACATGGTCTCATAAAGTTGTATGCACTTGCGCAGTGTAGTCTTTATAGGTTGCAAGTTTTTTTTAGATAAACCTAGTATAATACCCTTTTCTAGTTCGGGATGTGAGGAATCGGGTAATTCGACACCTGGAAACAGATCACCAAGTATTCCTAAAAATAACATGGCATCTTCTACTAAAAATTTCGGTATATTCGAGTCTTTCAAAGCAGCAATTAATGTTATATCTTCTCTTTGATCGGGCGTAGCTCGTTTCAGGGAGCCCGCCATTACAAGCACAGATTTGACGGCACGCATACCAAAATCATAGTGGTTCTGTTGGCTAAGTTGTTCCGAGCAAAGTTTGTACATTTGAACCATTTTTTGTGCCAGATTTTTGGGATCTTCAAAGCCTTCTGAGTAGAGTATGACTTCGGCAATAAGAGCATAGTCGGGTACCATCATAGCTATAGGGCGAAATAGGGCTTTCAAATTATCTGGAAGTTCGGTACGACCAGCATAACCAGGATTCATTGTTATAAACACTGCACATGATTTATTAAGTTTAATCTCACGTCCTTCGAAAATAAATCTGAAATTTAGAATTTGCGTCTTAGTATTGATCTTAGAAACAATTTATCTTTTCAAGTAGAAAATCTGACTTGCCTCTTGGCATTTATAACTTTAGCATTTCGAATGGTTATTAATTGTTGGGCAATTACCGACAAAACTTCGATATCGATACGATTAAATTCATCAAAACAACACCAGGCTCCGCACTGCGCTAAGCCTGAGAAAAAACGACCCATCATTTTGTAATCCAGACCATCTGAACAATTGAATACTACACATTGCTTTGCTACCGACTTGGCTAAATCTTTTGTCGTCTCAGTTTTACCAGTACCCGCAGGACCAGCTGGTGCACCACCTAAATCCATTTGTATAGCGCCCATTAGACACAAATAACAACGATCGGTTAAGGGTGTCAATACTAATACACCGCCAGCACCTAAGTATTCGTAATAGTATGGAATTGTTGCCGAAGTCATCCGCGAATAAACGGTATCTGTTTCAACTGACCAATAAAAACGCAACATTTTTAACCAATCAAAATCGGAACTAAAAATCACAGAGTTGTTAAGTTTTCAAGTTATTGAAGTTTTTAATGCAAATGTAAATTATCGATAATATTAACATTGAGCCATGTTCCGAAAATCGAAATCACGTGAAATTGAAAACGATAGAGATTTTCGACTACATTTTTTACAAAAGTAATTTTGGTAAAAACAAGTGGTTCTCACAAAATGAGGTACCTATATATAGAAACGAATATTTTTATGAACTTTAAACACAGCATAGTTTTCAAAATTTGTTGGATTTTAATTTCACTCGAATTCGATTTTGATTTTCCTAACATGGCTGATTTCGATAATGACTTACGATTTAACTACATTTTTATCAATCAGCATCCTTACAGAATCTTTAGCGTGCACATCTATTGTTATTAAGGCTGTTAATATTTTTCTAACTAAACTTGTAAGATTCTGTCGCGTCAATGCCGCCAAGTCAGCAAGATTTTTTAAACACTTCATTTCGAATTGTTTCATTAAACTGGGAATGTTATTTTCATCATTTCGAGGATTATCTAAAATCAAGTGAACATCATTTGCCCATTGCTGCTGCGATATAGTTAAAGTCACTTGATTAGGGTGGTCTTGAAACCATACATCACGCTCTTTATTCGGATAGCATTGGTAGCCAAATCTCATAGCTCTTTTGACTGAGGCAAACATACCCTCCTCCACCTTACTTAACCATTCCTCCACAGCTCCTCTTGCTTTTAAGCCTTTTTGAAAAAAAAGTTTTTCACCTTCGGGAGAAATAAATGCCAAGATATCATTAGTCGGTATCATACGGCCAGTGCCGTCGTCTTTTTGACCAAATTCTAGACGATGTATGGCATCAAAACATTTGCGCAAGTGCGGTTGTACCGCTTGAGGTACGCGAGTTTGCGCTAAAATTTCAAGTAATTCGCCATTGGATAGGAAATAAAATCTAAAATATGTATCAATCAAATGGAAATTATTTTTTAAGTATATTTTATATACAATAGGTACAGTACCTTGGAAAGACAATTCGTTTGACCTCTAGATAAGCTTCTAAGCCTCGAGTTATTAAATCCAATAGACGATTGTTCTCATTAAGTATATCATAATTATCTTTAGAAGACATTACTGGTAGAGCCAATGAAGTTTTTTTGGCCGAGCGCAGTAAGTCCTTGAAGCTTTTATCGACTGCAAAGAACATTTTAGCTTCTTGCGGCAATTGCCTTTGAATATCGGGAGAGGCAAAAATAGCCTCCAAATAAATCCAAGATGTTTGACAATCCTTCCAGACATCTGGCGTTATAAAGGTGAGTTTTACTTTCGAAACTTGTAGGACGATTGCGGGTGGCAGCACAAAAGAATCTGAGTTGTCAGCAGCGAAATCAGGTAACGCCGCTCATGGTAAAATTACAAAAATTTTCTTATTTTGTATTTTAACATGTGCGGCATTGCATGATTTCACTCCTGGCAACTCAACTTCAGTTCAGTTGCCATTCGTAATCGACTTATTAATTTAAGGAGCTTAGAAACTATTTCGACATAGGTATGTATGTTCATACCTAAAGTTCTTCCAAATTGTTCCAATAACGATATCCACTCATTAACCTTATGTACAATTGGGGCAACATATTTCGAAGCTGCTATCGTATTTATATTGACATTGGAATCATCTAAAATAGTTTGCAATTCTTCAGTGCCAGCTAAAACAAATACATCCTTCTGATCTTGATAGTTTACAATAAAAAGTTCCTGTTCCTTCCAAACACCTTCAATATTCTTAAGCATATTCTCTAGTTGAGCCTCACCAGTGGCTTGAGAAGATATTTCCATAATAGAATTGGCTATATCCTCATCAAAAGCGTTTTGTTGTTCATAGGTCGACAGAAATACATTTGCTTCTTGAAAGAGTTTACGTCCTAAAACTGTTTCGATATCTGTCCAATGACGCTAAGAGAAAAGGAAAAATTTGATTAAAACAAAATAACGTATGGAATTAAATTTCTGATTACCGCTTTGAAATTATTATTTCTTAAATAGCCAATAACCGGCAATTTTAGTCGGAAATTTTCAGCATCTTGCTTTAATTCGGGTAATATATTATTTGGAGGTAAATATTTTTCAAACTGAGTGCAATTTTTAATAGTTTTCAAAGTCAAGTCCACCAATTCGTTTACAACCAATTTATTAAATTCTAAAGTAGTCCAACGCTTATAGGCTTCTTCCCACTCTTCAACGGAACTATGGAGATTTTGACGTAAACGTATTTCAGTAAATGTTTTATCTATTTCAGTGTACATTGTGATATCGATCTAAAAGTAAGAAAGTTTTCTTATATTTATAAGATGTGCTCTTTTTAGAGGCATAGAACTTTTTTTTTAAAAATAAGACATAAAGAAATCAATGGAATGACCAAAATTTTTTTTTAAGCTTGGCATTTAATCAGCCTTATTACGGTTCTCGATCTCGAAAACGACTAAGTCGAATTTGTAATACAAAACGATTCAGTGGTTTTTTGTACAACAAAAAATGACTTAGTCGCTTACGAGAACCGTAATAAGGCTGAATGTTAAAAAATTACGCTTTATGCACGACATCCTTTCGGTCCAATTTTGCACCACCTTTTCAAGCAAATCCGATCTGGTTTCGTCAATAATGCGTCGAATTTTGGCTTTTAAATGATCAATCGTTGCTGATTTATCAGCATAGATCAGAGATTTGACATACCCAAACAAAAAGTAGTCCAAAGATTTATAGTTCCATTTCTTGAGATAATTCGGACACCAAACGTTTGGCTCCATAAATTGATGGTTACACGTGATGTACGGCATATTGCTCCATCTTGTTGGAACCATTTCTCCTCCAAATGATTTGCATTGACATGAGGAATAAAAAAAATCACGAGTCATTCGCGATAATGTTGGCAAGACAAATAGGCCGACATAAGCCGCACCAAGCAGTGATTTTTTCGGGATGTTATGGAATCTCAAGAGGATTGTGTTCTTTCCAAAAATGATGATTCTGCAATATATTTTGGGTATATAAGCTGTTAAGCCAAAAATTAGCCAAATCGCCGAAGATGATTTGAAGATAAAAAACTGGTACAACTTTGGCGAACAGAAAGCGGATTTTGGAAATAAATTTCCACGATTTGTCAACGTTGTTCTAGTGTAAGTCTTTGCCAAAGCATAATTAAAAAACAAGTTAGAACCGAACCTTTCATACCCTTCACCGATTGTTCGAATTTTTCAGGAGTGGGATCTTTATGATATCTATTTATTATTAATTTATCTTTATAAAAACAGACGTCAGCATTAAAATTGGTTGCGGTTAGGACCTACATAAAATTATTGACCGACAATCAGAAAGTTTTATGCTTTTCTTTTTAGAGATTTTAACTAGCTTGAAAAAACATCATGATTCGTAACAGTTTTAGCCGAACTGAAATGATTTTCAGGAGGGAAATTTATGTTGGACCTATGGTAAATTATAAGCCAATCGTCCCAAAATTCTGTAGAGATTTATGGTATTAAAAAACATAAATTTTTATAAATATCAATAGAGCAGTGAAATTAGTTTAAGCGTTTACAGTGAATTTCAAAAGACTGCTTAATATGGGATCTAAGGTAAATTATGCACCGTATATCACATAATTGCTTGACATTTTTTCCGGCCATATGAAGCTAAGTTGGAAGAAATTTTACCGCAATATTTATATCTGCTTCGGTTTTAGGCGTATTTAATTAACTTACCAGAGTGGGCTTTATATGGGTCTTATAGTAAATTATGGACCGATCTTCACAAAATTTGACAGTATGACTTATAGTCCTATAAAACTGTACGTAACAAATATTTTTAAGAAAGTTTTATTTATTACGGTTTTATGCGTACTAAACTGTTTTCCGGGAGTAGGGGTTTTATGGGGCCTAGGGTAAATTATTGACCGATCTTCATGAAATTTCACAGTGTCATTTCTAGTCCTAAAAAACTGTGACGCGCCAAAATTTGTTATGATAGCATTATTAATTATAGTTTCAGGCGTACTAAGCTGTTTTCGGGAGTAGGGTTTATATGGAGTCTAGGGTAAATTATGGTAAATTATTTGATAGAGTGATTTTTAGTCTAATAAAACTGTGACGTACCAAATTTTATTATGATAGCATTATTTATTACGGTTTAAGGCGTACTAAACGGTTTTCCGAGAGTAGGGTTTATATGGGGCCTAGAGTAATTCATAGACCTATCTTGACGATATTTTACAGTATCATTTCTCAAAGTTTATTGTGACATCATTATTAATTACGGTTGTAGGCGTACTAAACTATTTTCCGGGAGTAGGGTTTATTTTGGGCCTAGGGTAAATTATGGACCAATCATTTCGAAATTTAACGAACAAATTTTGCTTAATTTCAATCCCAAACTGCTTAGGATAACTACAAGCAATTTGACACCAAGTTTATTCATTTCTTTGAGTTTTTCGAAAGTGAGCGTGTTTTCAACAGACGGACAGACGATCAGATGGACAGACAGACGGACATGGCTAAATTACTCAAGGAGCCAAAATATATATGCTTTGTGGGGACTTAGATGTATAATAAAAAAGTTTCACACGGAATGACAAACTAAGTATACCCTCATTCACCACAAGTGGTGGTGGAGGGTATAAAAAGTCAAACACACTTTATTAGTATGACAGTTAGAACTACCGAAAGGAACTAAAGTTATTTTAAAAATGGGGGTGTTATTGTGATCTTAAGCTGAAAAGTAACTTAAACAATACATTACGAAATACACAAATTCCCTTTCCCGAAGAGTATTCAATAAACTAAAATTCGAGTGATTATTTTCAAAAATAAAGTAATTATTTTTAAACAAAATGTTTACCTTAAACTCCTTCTGATATCCAATATATTCAGTTGCACGATCTTGTAGATTTTGTAGGCGTTCTAATAGGCTCTTTAATTTATATTTTACCAAGTTGCGATTTGAATTTTTCTAAAGAAAATAAATAACACTGTAATTATGTAGATCATGCATAGCTTATAATAACACTTACATCTAAGAGACTTGAGTCCTGTGTTTCCAAATAAATTTCATGAGTCTCCTCGAATATAACTTGTATATCTTTATTCATAGTTTCTTCTAATTGATTAATAAACTGATTCCTTTTAGCTTGTATTTCCTTTAATTTATCGTTTGTACGATTAACTAAGTCCTCACAATCCATATAATCCTCCTTGCGTTCATCATCAATGGCTATGGAATAGTCTTTAATAATAATAAAGATGTCGTGGGCATAATCAACTTCGTGAAAAAGTTTTTCCATTTCAACATCCACAATGTCGAGAAAGCGCAAATGGGCCACTATATCCAATGAATTTTGGGGCTCAGCTAATATGCGCGCCGAAAGACTATGAGTTTCTTTAGTAATGCCATCTACTTGGTCGCTGGCCAATCTGGAATAAAACATTACGTATTGCATCTTAGAAAAGCTTAAAATAAAATTTAAAACATACTTGGGTAAATATAAAGCCAAGACATTTTGTAGTTTAACACAAACTGGCGTAACGGTATCCTTGAAACTACTTTGAGTTAATTTTAATAAGCCCAGATTTACATTGGTTAAAATGCCATCTAAAGATTTGACATTATTGCAGTATCGTTCACAATAAGCCCGCAATTTGGTTAGATCTGTCAAATAAAACATTAATTCTAAATTTTTTTTTTATAACTTTCTAGCTAAGAACCTTTTTCATTTTTTATAGTATTAGGATCGGTGTGTGTATCCACCTCATAATTAATACGCATAGTCTCAAATCTTTGGGTATATAATTTAGCCTTTTCAAATGCCAATCTTAAAAATGTATACATAATTTTACTGAAAAAAATGTATAAATATTATTATGAAATAGTATAAGCAAAAAAAAAAAAAAAAAACTTGCCGATTAAATTGAAATTGCTTATCGGTTCTTAGTAAAAAACTTAAATCTGGAGCTACTCCAGCTAATCTCTCCTCCTGCCGTCCCATTATTGAGGGTCTTTAAAGATTAATAAATATATCTTATTATAACATTAAAACATAAATTGGGGTAGTTGTACTTACTCGGTGAACTGGAAAAAAATTTTGTCATCGGTGAAATTTTCAATTTCTGTAACGGTCTCTAATATTAAAATCGATATGTGATAAAAGATATTTTTCATCACATCCCTAAAAAAAAGAAATATATATAACGATTTTTTTTTTAATACTAACTGGAAACCAAGGTATATTTACACAAGGTAGACTCATTTGGGAGTGTAGACATGCTGCTCTATAAAAGGAACCATGTTGTCAAAATTGTCTTCATATAAAACAAAAACAATTTAACGCACACATGTACAAATTTTGGCTCATATACACGCAATTTGACGTTGTGGTTCCAACTATGGGTAAACAGCTGACAAACATATGGGCCAACGAGTTTACCTTGTGTAAATATACCTTGCTGGAAACATTTTTTATACCCTCCACACCTATTTGTTAAGAGGGTAGGATAACGGCCTTGTTCTGGCAATCGCACGATCTTAAATCGCAAAACGGCAGGGGCCTAATTCTGGCAGTCGTGATCGAGTACTTTCTCAATTCGAAAGCAATTTTATTTCTAATTCTTTCAGTCGATACTGAACAAATCGAAATTATTTTTTCAGTATTGTGAAACTCAAATAAATTCTTTAAAACACTGAAAAAATAATTCCGATTCGTTCAATATTGACAGCAATAATTAGAAACTAAATTGCTTTCGAATCGAGAAGGTACTCGATCACGACTGGCAGAATCTGGCCCCAGATTTATTTTATGGTGCTCTGAAACTCGTGTTAGAGCACGAGTGGCGATCGAGTTCGAGTGGCCATCTGCCATAGTTTCTTAAAAATATGCATTCTAGTTCCCTTGAGCATACTTTTGCGAATTTAAATCTTTTTGCGATTTCGATTTACAGAACAAATATTATGCGATTTCAAATCATAATAGCAAATATTAAGCGTTATGCGATAATCAGAACATGCGCATACCCAATCAATTTTTTTATCCTTTTGCGAAGCACTAATATTACATTGAAAAAAAAGTGCACAATTATGTGCTACGCAATAAGACATACAGAGATGCAGTAAAGAAAGTGAAGGAACTCTGAAGGAACTTTTAACAAGTTTCATAAGTCTGAATTTACATGTTTCATCTTTTGCTGCTCAACTTCTTTTCAATTCCCTTTTAAGGATGCCAATATGATCACACGCAGCAATCGGTTTAAACTGTTTTCGGTTCAAAACAACAACAATTTTATTTACAGCGAATCAAGGAAAAAAGAAAATAAAAAATTTACATGCAGTCATCGTTGTGCATATCCACGAATGAAAACACAAAGCGTACTGACCGAGTACAGGCATCGCTGTAGCAACCCCCTTACTTCAAGAGTTGAGCATCAAAAAATGAAACATGTAAATTCAGACTTATGAAACTTGTGAAAGCAGACTAAAAGAAAAAAATAAAATTTCAAGTGCAACGGCATGTCCTTACTACGATGCAGGTTTGTAAGGGAGAATATCAAAAATAACTGTAAACAAAACATTCAGTGTGTAAAGCTGATAGCTACGCTCGCCAGTTTTTATATGCGTTGAATAAAGCGCATTTTGTGTCAAAAATGTATTGCTTCAAAGTGGGAACTCCATATAAAATTCATGTCTTCCGTAAGCGGTATGGTGAGCGAAACTCTTACATTTCCCCTTACAAACCTGCTTCGTTTAAAGTTAAATTTTTTATTGGGTAAGTTTGTCATAACGTGTGAAACTCTTTAAATATTCATTTAAGAAAAACCATCAAGTTTATATATTGTGGATCCTTGTGTCCTTGATTAATTCTAAGTCAATTTAGCCATGTACGTCAGTCTTTCCGTCTGTTAAAATCACGCTCACTTTCAAACGACTTAAAATAAAAGAACAATCAATATTGGTGTCTAGTTGTCCTAAGCAGTTTGGAAGTAAAATCCATCACAATCGGTTGATTTTTCTGTTAAATTGATATTGATATTTCTGTTAAAAATCAGGCACACTTTCAAACGCTTAAAAAAAAGAACAATTTATATATAAAATTGATTTTAGTTCTCCTAAGCAGTTTGCAATTGAAATCTAGCACAATCGGTTCAGTAGGAAAAGTGTTATGAACTCAAATGTGGAACAAATTTTATATTTTTGTTGTTAAAATTTAAATAAATGGTGGCGGAATGCACCGATTATTATAAAATGTTGTACAAGCTAGTCTTGTGTCAGAAGAAATCATACTACTTAACTTCGTGAAGGTCGCTTTATAATTTACCATAGGCCACATATAGGCCATATAAAGGCCCCATATAAGACCTATACAAGAAATAACACCCCTTAATTTTGTGACGATCGGTTCATAGTTTACCATTGGCCCGACATAAACCCACGCTCAGAAAACACATTAGTACCGTAAGGAATACTGCTATTGTAGTAAAATTTGGCGTGTCATAGTTTCATAACACTAGAAAATATATTACTAGTTCTCACTCTTCAAGTTTTATCCGTCAAGTCTTGAGTTTTTACATAGCGTTTACATTTGACAGTAAGAAAATACGCATAAGTTGGCAAAAACATTACTAACTGTCTTCGTCCAGATAGTAATTAAGACAGTTCACTTTGAATAAAATGTCAAACGTGAATGTTGCAGTGAAAGTTGCAGCTAAACGTGTTTTTTATGAACTAAAAAAAATAAAAAATAGCTTAAAATAACTGTATATTGTGTGAACATAGATAACACTTAGGTTAGGTTAGGTCAAAATGATGATGAAGATGCAACCACATATCAGTACGATGTGCACATATACACCTAGACCACTACCGGACATGCTGTGCGCTCCTTCTAGATAACACTTAACTAAAACATAAAAAAACAAAACTTCAAATTATTCTTAGCAAATGCCAAATCACGGTCCAACTTTACTGTTTGCAAAGTTTTCAAGACAGTAGTGAAAAAGTTTGCATGTATTGCTACTGTAAACGCCATGTTAGGAGATAGAGAAAAAGAAATGGCGTTATTTTCCCTTCTCTCCTATAACCTCAAGACTTGACGGCTAAAACTTGAAGAGTGAGATCCATCACATGGTACGAAACATTTTCAAAACAACTCGATAAATTACAAATAGCTTAGTGCAGTTCACACACGTCAAGTGGACTCTTCAAGTCTTGATCTTTTAGGAGAGAAGGGAAAACAGAGTGGCATATCTTTTCCCCTCTCTCCTAAAAACTCAAGACTTGACGAGTAAAACTTGACGTGTGTGAACCGGCACTTTATATAATATTTCAATTTATCGTTTTAAATAGTTTTTTGCTTTTCCTGTAACATTTTCAAAATTTTAGATACGGCCTTTTACGTTTTAGGTAACGATGTAAAGAACACTGCTTAAATATTTTTACTCTCTGTAAAGGGTATCAAAGATTCGGCACAGCCGAATATAGCACTTTAAAGGGTTTTTTGGTTGTCAATGTACGGTTGCATTCTAAACTTACTCAGATGGTTCGACTTCAATACGATCTGGTAGTAGACGAAAGTCTGCAACAAAAAATGGATTCTGGAAACATACTTAACGTTTAATTGGATTTTTGAATTAAGTTTTTTATATATAATTATTACCTGTGGTGACCCTACAGGTCGATTTGGCTCCAACTGTTCGTGCAAAGTTAAATTCTCATTTAAATAACTCAATGCTGGACCTAAGGCATCATGAATTTTCAAGGCCTCAACTAAATCATTAAAACTATTAGAAGTAATTTTATGGAACATGTGATACATCATGTGATCACAATAGCTAAGGAAGCTACACAAAAAATACAATTTAATTCAATTGGTTTGCTAAACAAATCATAAAACTATTTTACTTGGATAGTATTTTGCAAAAATTCCTTTTTTTAGCACGATCCATAAAACTCATAGCGTCGCGCATTTTCTTAATCGAGGGATAATAGTTAATTTCATCATTTGGAAAGAAACCGCGATCTGTTATAGCTTTGAGACAAGCGCCATCTTTGAATAAATTAAAGATAAAACAAATAAGATGTATAGTTTGAAAAAAATATGTTACAGATTTGAAACAATATTGATCATTTAAGTCTTAAATTAAAAATTTGAAAATGAAATTTAGTTTTTAAATGTTGATTTGTATGAGGAGTATAGATTGTAGTTTCTATAATAAATAAATAAAAACTTAGTATAATTTCATGTGCACAAATGACTGTTGTCGTTGTTTTGTTCATGTGTAAACAGCATTGTTCGAAAATAGGTCCGTACAACGATTTCTCACACCACTGTATATTGCAATTTTAAAAAACATTTCAAAAACCATGAATAATTTTATGTCGGTAATTCTGCCAGGATGTTCATAACAGCGGAAAGTCAGGACGGTGTTTAAGGCAATGATCTTAATTACTTTCCCATTTTCAATTTAAAACTGATAAATTTAATTTAACACTTTGTATAGTGTTCTTAATTGTTTTTATACCCACACCACAATAGTGGAGAGGGTATTATGCATTTGTGCTGATGTGTGTAACACCTTAAAGTCCTAGATCCACCTCAAAGTATACCGATCGACTCAGAATCACTTTCTGAGTTGATCTAACGATGTCCGTCCGGCTGGCTGACTGGCTGACTGGCTGGCTCGCTGTCCATGTAACCTTGTGCGCAAAGTACAGGGGCCAGATTCTGGCAGTCGTGATCGAGTACTTTCTCGATTCGAAAGCAATTTAATATCTTATTATTTCAGTCAATACTGAACGAATCGGAATTATTTTTTCGTTATTGTAAAGCATTCATTTGAGTTTCACAATACTGAAAAAATAATTTCGATTCGTTCAGTATCGACTGAAATAAAATTGCGTTCGAATCGAGAAAGTACTCGATCACGAATGCCAGAATTAGGCCCCAGGTCGCAATTTTGAAAATAGTATGAAATTTGGTACATAGGCTCTAATTGGCACAAGGACCAAGCCTTTTGAAAATGGGGCGAATTGGTCCATAATTTCATATAGCTCCGATAAGAGCTGCTTTTCGGAATAGGGTCTTTGTGTCTACTATAAAACTAATTTAAACGATGTTTAAAACTTAGATCTATCTATGTTTAGATGGACACATAAGCTATGCATTTTTAAAAAAAATAGGATCACGAGGGGAGATAGGGGGAAATTTCCGCCTCTCCAAAACTGTCTAACAGATTTAAATGAAATTTAAAACATAGAAAGATCTTTCTCGAAAATTTGTTTTTAGATACTGCGGTGTAGGGTATAACATGATCGGGCTTGGCCGACAATACTTTCTTACTTGTTTTTTATTTAATAAGTACTTACACAACAAATCTTTCATTCTGCCGCGGAATTCCCTTAAATTCACACCTAATCTTTCCTGAATTTTCATTTGTACTTCCAGGAAATAGAATGGATGCCATTCTTCGATAACTAAGAAATAAAAGTATGTACATATGTATGTTTTGTTGAAATTTAAATAGTTTTTAAGAGTCATAGGATATAATATGTACCTGCAACATTAATAAAATTACTCTTTTCTAGAAAAACAATCTCACTGCGTAACTTAAGTATAGCCTTGGCCAAATATGGAATGGCTATGAAAAGATGTTCCTGGAGATATTGACGGGCTTGATTTTGTTTTTTCCACTTCACTGTTTTTTCCCACACCTTGAAACCCTTCCATATGCGAAATACTGCAAATGTACGAATTTTTATTATGCTTAAGAACTGCTGAAATTCTTGTTGCCACTGTGTCAGAGGTGTGAAAAAGTTCTCCGACAGATGCCAATAGGTCACACCATGACGACTCATAGTAAAGTAAGCCAGTTTATTGGGTAAATTATCCCATGTATATTCTTGCAGACTGTAGGGTGTGAAATATTCGCTAGTTTTGGGTAGCATATAAGTCAAATAAATAAAACGATCATCGGGCATATTACGCATACGTTCAACTGCTACATTTAAGTCTGGTATTAAAGATGCTCCTGTCTTTATACTATCAAAACTTTCTCCTTCTTGTGTTTTTATCCTTTTTCGGCCTTTGTAATTTTTTGAAACTTCATTTCTCTTGAAACCAACTGTACGATGCTTAGGTGAAAGACGACCACTTGGATTCATAATATCCAAAATTTTTGCTCGAGAATTCAGTTTTTCGTCGGTGAAGCGGTGGGACATTCTTAGAGCTTTATCTTTCAATTTATTGTTCACAATTGTGCTATTTAAAATAAATACTTATGTACATATTAGTTATTAATGAATTTTTTTTTTCATTAAATTGTTTGATATTTTCTATAGCAACGAATTTATTATCATTTTAAGTAGAAGTATGTATTTAGAAACCAGTGGAAGAAATATAAAATTATTAACAAGTGGTTGTTTTGACAACTTTCTTTTGCAGGTGCTATTTGTATGCCCCTTTACACAGGTGAATCAATTCTTGGCGTTCGAATTTCGTTATTAAAGTGGCCATTTTGAATTCCAGGGGTCTAAAGTTTGATCAAAAGAACCATAATCACTCAAAAACTTTATTTCTAATTTTTGTGTTACGTAATGGTGATGTAAGTTTGTTATTTCTATAATATTGATTATGTTCGAATGACTAGGGTGTTATATATTTGCATTATATATATGGGGGATTCACAAGGTATAAGTGTATATATATAGTTTTATCAGTAAATTGTGAAAAGAAAACAAAATACAATGAAATAAACCTCATTTTATTCGAAATTATGTTAAGATAAATATTTTTAGACCAAAACTGTGATTTTTGTCGCATTTTTATTTTTTTTATGAATTTTTAAAGAACAAAAAATTTGTTTTTTTTTCAAAATTATCCTTTTTTTCTTCAAAAACTCAACCATATCTCTGAAACTACAAGGCAAACTAAGAAACAATGTAAACACGGCTAAAAGATAAAACTGTTGTCGAGTTTTGGATTTTTTTGTTAACTAAATATGGTCAATAAAAATATCGAAATTCAAAATATGTGTACATCTATATAAAAAAAATAAGTTGTCCTATGTTCGTGATTTTATAACTCGAGAACCACTCAACCGATTTTCAAACGAGTACATGCGTTGGAAAGGTCTACTTTCACTGATGGTTTAAAAAAACTCCCGACAGGTGGCGCTGTTGTCGTGATATTTAAAATTTTTATTGATGGTAGATAGCGCTGGGGTCAAGTTATTAACAAAATTCTCCAGTATTTCATTTTTAATTTTTATTTAGAAAATCACGAGAAGCCCCAGGACCAAAGCAGGGATAAAAACAAAACAGCTTCTTCAGTATTCAAAATCTTCAGTAATCAACGTAAAAACCGTATTCCTTTGAACACTGATCACTAATCTGCTTAATTTTGACTCACAAACTCGTTGTATTTCAAAATTGGCAATACCTACCGAAGCGACGTGTGTGCCTCACAAAAATTTACGCAGATTTTCTTTCTATAATCTTGATTACAAAGTTTGTTCCGAAAAGTTTCCTATTCTACAGTTACATATATGGGGGATTTCATGTCAAGTGACCCAATTTTTTACTCGATGTCTTCGCATTTGGATGAAATTTGCACCAAGGCTAGTCCTATTGGATAGCAGTTAAGACACAAATTTTCAACAAGATCGGTCAAAAAGTTTCTGAGGAAAAGACATAAGCTTTCTTTTGAGCAAAAAAAAAAAAAAAAAACATTCCGGATAAAAAAAAAATAAAAAAATTTTTTAATTAAAAAAAAAAACTGAAATTTAAAAAAAAAAAATGTAAAAAAATTTAAAAAAAAACTAAAAAAATTGATCAAATAGCTATCGAAGGTTCTTGGGACAAATTTTGCTTACACCAATAGGGAATAAGTTACATGGATGAGAAAGAACACCTGTGCCCATGTTCTATAACTACCCGTCTACACTATCCATCAACTTGGAAAGAACAGCATGTCGCACATGCATTCTACTCGTGTAGACTGTTCATGTTCAGGTTTCGTCCATGATGTTGGCCATACAATGTATTTTCTGTATACAACGAAACGTCACAACAACAAAAATTGTGGTCAATCAGAACATGAACATCAACACGTATTCGACACATACAAGAACGTGAACAAATTAATACCGTTGCTCTGCCGGCGTTATGGTCATGTCATGTTCAAATCGAAAGCGCATGGAGACGTGGGGTAACTCTCGCGTTGAGAAACTTTTCGATTTAAATGTGTGAAATGAAACAAAAACGCCATATATTGAAACAAACAGCTGTTAACTGTGTCTGTAACTCACTTAACTGTGTCTGTAACTTTTTTGGCGAGAACTACCTATCACGTAAGGAAATTACTCGGCAATTTACAGTGTCTGTAACATGTTTGTGAGAAAAGTTACCGCTTTGAACTGTCAAAAAACTCACGAATAAAAATGGGGCGAGAAAAAATGATAACACTAAAAATCAATTAAAAATTCAAATAGATGAATTTCATTTAAAAATCGAGATAAAACTGAAATTTTGAACCCGACCAACTCAGATATCGATGAAATTTTGTTCATAGCTAAATTTGATCAATACAAACAAACTCTCATTTTTAGAAATTACTGTTTTGCGATTTTTTGGGCGTGACACAGTGGGAACGTTTTCGAAAAAACGCGAAAATGGTCGAAAAGAGCTCCATTTAAACTACAATAACTCAGAATCGGCTAACCCGATTTCCATGATCTTGGTATCATTAAAAAGATATTTTAACAGGCTTTATGACACTCTTAATACACTGTGAAAAAATTTATAACAAAAAAAAATTTTAACTGGCGAAAAAACCAAAAAGATCAAGGGTTTTTTTACAGTGTATTAATTTTTTAGAAAGGTTTATCCTTCATCTATACCATATCAAAAAATAAAAATGGGTTCTTTTTTAGTTTTTTTTATATAATTTTTTAAGTAGTGTCACTTCTAGTAATTGCCCTTATATTTTATAACAAAAAAAAATTTTAGGTAACGAAAAACCAAAAAAGATCAAGGATTTTTTACAGTGTATTACTTTTTAAAAAATTATATAAAAAAAACTAAAAAAGAACCCATTTTTATTTTTTGATATGGTATAGATGAAGGAAATACCTTTCTAAAAAAGTAATACACTGTAAAAAATCCTTGATCTTTTTTGGTTTTTCGTTACCTAAAATTTTTTTTTGTTATAAAATATAAGGGCAATTACTAGAAGTGACACTACTTAAAAAATTATATAAAAAAAACTAAAAAAGAACCCATTTTTATTTTTTGATATGGTATAGATGAAGGAAATACCTTTCTAAAAAAGTAATACACTGTAAAAAATCCTTGATCTTTTTTGGTTTTTCGTTACCTAAAATTTTTTTTTGTTATAAAATATAAGGGCAATTACTAGAAGTGACACTACTTAAAAAATTATATAAAAAAAACTAAAAAAGAACCCATTTTTATTTTTTGATATGGTATAGATGAAGGATAAACCTTTCTAAAAAATTAATACACTGTAAAAAAACCTTGATCTTTTTGGTTTTTTCGTCAGTTAAAATTTTTTTTTGTTATAAATTTTTTTACAGTGTATTTCTTTTTTTTTTTTTTAAACGTGTCATAAAGCCTGTTAAAATATCTTTTTAACGCTGGGTCTCCACGTTGCAATATTTATTGCTAAGTACAAGCAAAAACGTCGGCAGAACAATGACAGAACAATGGAGCAATAATTGCTGAATTTATTGCTGGAGAACACTTGAAATTGCTTTGCCATAAATTTGCAATTTTCACCGCGACTAGTCGTATAAAGTTTTGTGGCTGTACATATTTATAACAAATGTTTTATGTTGTGTTTTGAAGTGGTTGTGAAATTTTCTTTTTTAAATTAATAAAATAATTAATTATAATTATCGTAGCTGTGTTTTGTATTACTTTTTTGTTTATTTGCGTTAAAAAAAAGTTGAATTGTTCTATTGAAAAAATAAAATTACACAAAAAAATAAATTCGTCGTTTGCTTTTGTTGATCTTGACGTTTATTAAAAAATATAATATATAATAATATATTTATTGATTGCTTTTTTAATAAATAAACACACAAACAAAAAACAACCGTACAGAGAAATGAAATGTCAGATAAATTACAACTGATTTGACAGCATATTGCTAAGCAATAATTGCTCAAGCAATAAGAAGAGCAATCATTGCGCAATGGATTGCCACTCATGGCAATATGCGGTCTATACGTCGCAAATTTTATGGAGCAATTAAATTTGACGTTTGCCGCAATAAATATTGCTACGTGAAGACCCGGGGTAATGATACCAAGATCATGGAAATCGGTTTAGCCGATTCTGAGTTATTGTAGTTTAAATGGAGCTCTTTTCGACCATTTTCGCGCTTTTTCGAAAAAAATTGTGTCAATCGACATGAAATCCCCTATATATTTGTCCCATTAACTTATCACTGTGCACAAACGTATCAAATGCTATTCGCTTTATTTTATCCCTTCCTGGCCAACACTGTGTAATCAATTTCCAGTGATTAATATTAAGAAGAAAAAGAAGCTTCTTCTCTCAGCTGTTAGTTTTATAAACACAGCTGAAATTTCTTTGTTGCTTTTTAGGAATTTTTTCATAAAAAGAAAAAAATATAATGGATCAAGATATATCCTTTTCCGAACTTTTTGAAAAAGCAGAAGAAAAAATTTTATTAGGCAATGATTTAATAAAACTGTTAGAAGACTATCACGAAATTCAAGGAGTACAAAAAGTGCAAAGAAAAATCTACCAGGAAATCAAGTTCTTGCAAAAGGTATGGGAATACATAAATATAAACCAATTAAGATTTTTTTTATCCCTGTTTTTCGTTTTATAAGGTAATTAAAAATAAAACTTTAAAAATAAATCACGTCCAGTGCAGTAATCTAACTCACTATGAGTTCTTGGTAAAAATTTTAAAACTACAAAAAGACGTTGTTCATGTCGATTGTGGATTTCCTGTAGACTATAGGGAAAATCCATTAAGAGTTGATATCGTATGTGAAAATGGTTTAAAGTGGATAAAAGCTATTGCTCGCAATTCAAAATCATTAACTGATGCAGCTCGTGGTGAAGCCAGTTACGGAGCCAGAAGTATCTTAGATCAGGCACAGGAATTTGTCAAAGCAGCTTCGCAAAATTTATGTATGTTCAAGTGTCCAAAGGTAGGCAAGTTTTAAATTGTGAATAAAATACCTAGTTGTCGTTAATTTTCAGATGTTTTCGTTTTAGGTGGTTTTTTACTTTAGTCAAACAATAGAAAATGAGTTATTAACAGTGTTGCAAGAGGAAGGAGTTGAAGTTGCTTCTTTGGAACAGCCATCCGAAGTTGTCAACAGTTCAGATCTCAGTAATGTTAGCACATTAAATTTAGATATTACCACTTTGTTGGCGTATATCAGTAATGTGTGTAATGGTGGCTGTAATTGGAAATTCCATGAACCCATTTTAAACGAACAAGCGGAAAAAGAAAGAGAATGCCCACTGAAACCTATTTTAGATAAACTTTTTATGGGTAAGTTTAATATTTTGAAAGGTCATGCAATTTTATTTTTTTATTTAAGATCACCAAATAACGATTACTTGTTTTTAATAGTGATTTTTTAAAAAGGCAAAAAAAAAAATTTTTTTTTAAATATTTTAATACTCGTATGGTGAGAAATGTTGGTCTTTAAATGGGAACAAGTTTAAAAACAATATTCATATACCAGTACATATTTTAATAAAAGCGAAACCGATAAATATATTGAGACACTTCTCCATGTGATCTTATATCGACTTTATGTTGAACGTATATTTTCAATACATGCTACTGTTTTGTGTGGATTGCAGATCATTTTAATTTAAAAACCTATGATTATCGCTTACATATATGCGTATTGGTGCTTTAGAAACATGTGTAAAACGCTATACCGAAAATCACACTAACCGATTTTAACCTTTTTAAATGTTGATATTAAGATTCACAGCGGTTACAATAACTTATATTTTAATCCAAAGGTGCCTAGTTTTATAAAATGAAAAATTGTGGAAAATTTTAAGCAGCGTTTAAAAAACTGCAGTCAAAGTAGAAACACTGCCATTTCTTCCACTTCTTCATGTGGCATTGGCAAAAAAGAAACTGTTGCTTTTACTTCGAATTCATTAAATGTAAATAGTCGCTATCAATCCAACTCAAAAATCGAAAAGTTGTACACAATTTTTCGTTTTTTGTTCGACAGTTTTTGGTTTAGACTGCAGTTTTTTGAACCTTGATTTTAAGGAAAATTTGTTGAATTAATTTATGAACAACAAATTAAATATATTATTATTATTATTTAATTAAGCTTGAGGTCTTTTTTTATATAATAAATTTATTTAACCACCCAGCAAAAAAAAGCGTTGAAAAAGATGTTATTAAATCACCACAACTCGCAAACCCGAAGTACTTAAATTCGGGTGAAGAAGCTATGAATTTAACATAAGCATGTCATTGGAAAAATGTTGTTCATTTTCTACTACTATTAACTGCATATATTCTACATTTCTAGTACTTTTACAGTTCCGATAATGAATGTCATTTATAAGTAGGGGAAAAAATGTACTTAAATTACTCTTAAGATGCTAATCAAAAGTAGTGCTGCAATAGTAATGAAATTGTCCATTTAAGAAGTGATATTAATGCAGTGATTTTAAAATGCAACTTTATCGCTTTTAAACATTTAAAACCCCTTTAATTATTTAAAAAGCATCACTTTTATAGGAATAAATATAAAAACAAGCTCTAGAAACGCAAATAAAAAATTCAGTTAATTTCCAGAACAAACAAATATTTCCGGGCCAACTACATTCTATGCAATTATTTAAGAACAAAGGTGCAATTTAAAATCTTATTTCATATTTGTACTTCAAAACTACTTCTTTAAAGCTGAAAAGTAGCATTAGCTACTTTAGATGTAATTAAGATGCAGTTTTTAAAGTATGACTTCCATTTTTTTTGCTGGGCAATATTTCGGCACTCCGTTGTGTGCCTTCTTCAGGGTTTTTCTTGAATTTTTGACAAAATTAACAATTTTTAACAAATTAAATAAATATAATTAAATAATAATAATAAATTTTGTAAAGGTCGAATAAAAGTCTATTTATAACAAATTAAATAGTTTAAAAATTATAAAAAAATCTGTAAAATTTTTGAATAATTTATTAAAAATGGGAATAACAATAATCTGGAAACTTTTCATTAGAAATCAAAATTCAAACTGCTGATTAAAAAGTTTATTTGTTCGTCTCCGAAATAGTGGAGGAATTATTTGCTTGTCTCCACATGTCTTTACGATGCCATTTTTTATATATATAATCTATTGATTTTTGTAGTTTCAATAATTTCAATTAAAAAATTAAAGATAAAAATCCTATACATATCTTCAATTAAAAATTTATTAGAATGTAGAATGTTTTCATGTCTTACCACTTTGTTATGTATAAACTGATTTTCTTTTAGATAAACGCCTTATTTGCTCTACAACTGCTTATAATTCCTTTAAGGATATTGTTTCCTTACTCGGTGGAGACCAAGAAAAACAACGAGCCGAAGAGCTAATAAAACGCGTAGAAATTTTACCAGATGTAACAATCATACCCGAAGAATTGGCGACCATTAAGTACAGTGGAAAAATTAACGAGAGAAGTTTATTAATCTTTGCCTTTGGCATGCATATGAAAGCAGTAACTGTGACATCCAATAAAGCCTTTGTGCGCTCCGCTAAAATGCAGGTTGGTATTAATATTACTTAAATATAAACATGATAACAATTTAAACAAGAAACTATTTAAATTAAAGGGAATAAATGTGCCAGTTTTTACCCATCAAGCCCGAGCCTTAACAGAATCTAAAGAGAAAACTGCCATGTCTTTATAAAGTTAATACCAAACGACTGTTATGCAAAAAGAAAACTGTGAAATTATATTTAAAAACATTAGATTGTTATAATAAAATAGCTAATAAAATTTATTAAGTTTTTTTAAGCCAATTATTCTAATTCCACATTATTTTCATTGTAAACCGTTTGTAGAAGTGTAAAATAACTCATTGATGTACTTAAAATTGCTGTAAACGATTGAAAAGATAAAGTGGAAAATTTTAAAGCTGTTATTTTTACTGGTCGTTGGCTGCACATGATCATAATTTCCAAATTTTGCCTAAATTGCTTATTGGCAGGTAAAAATTTGTTATTCCGAAAATTTTTCCATTGAATGTTTGAAAGGTTTTGTTTTCCCATTTGATATTTGGTTATGGCAGAAGTTAAATGAACATTTCCACCTTCCCAGTTGCAATTGTACAAATGTTGAGCAGTTTCTGTAGACTTTTAAAAGAAATAGGACATAATAACTTAAAATTGAAAACTACATAAAAAAAAATATTTACATGTTGTATTAATGAATCACCGTTCCAGCACAAAACATATAGTTGCGAGAGACAGGAGAAAATATAGACCAGAAATTTGACATAGTCACCTATAAACATCTTGCCAGTTACCAATTGAAAACCAACCATACATATTAATAACGAAGATATAGTGAAATTTATCAACAAAATAGGATTGAAAAAATTCTCCAAACGATTTGAAAATCTAAAAAATATATTTTGGTTGCTTTATGAGAATGCTTTGTTTCTGTTACATACTTACTCGATTAATTTTCTGTGATCATTAGCTATTTCATTTAGCAGCCTGATATACATTTCTTGAATTTCCTTTGCATCTTGTCTATTTTTTACCAATTGATAGGCATCTATTACCAAATTATCTATACGTTCATGTAGTATTTTGAATTTACCACAAGTGTATGTTATAAAAAAACCAAATATGGAATCTTCGGCAAAGAGTGTGGTCACCACACATATTCCCGCAAACGAAGTGAATATATAGGTGGCAACATAACGCCAACCACGATGAGCATTGTAGGGGAATAACATTTTATAGGGGAAAGGTTTCTCTTCAGCATCTAGTCCTACATCGAAGAAAAGTATGACAAGCGGTAGAACGCAATACATTAAAATCAAGCAACTTAGCAAAACTGTCATAATGCGAAACGTCCGCATTTTCCTGGAACATTCGGCTGCTATATAAGGATGATATTTTCTAAAATGAAATTTTTTTCTTTTAGTTGTATGTACTATCATATCGTTAAACATCATTAGAAAGATTTATAAGAAAACATTGTTGACCATGAAAGTAAGGTTACTATTTTGATTATACAGTGCACTCGGGAAAACGTCAACTAATTAAAACCGCGGGTGTTGACGTTTAACAAATTGTTGACGTTTACGAATGTAAAATTTTTAAATAAAAAACATATCGATAATGTGCTTTTAAAGGTTTTTATTGATTATAAACTAAAACTAAACTTAAACAAATTCAAAAAGGAAACAAAAATGTCATTTAACCTGACTAGAACTATAGAAGACAATTAGAATTAAAAGAATACATTTTAAATGAGATCATATTTTTAATTTTACATGCACACATATGAATTTTAAAAAAACTTATCTTGCTAATGGTTGACTTTGTTACACCATATTGCTTCGCTTAAATAAAAGGTTAGTTGCTAAAAATAGATGGTTTGACTGGCAATGTAAAAAAGCTAGATACACTTCTTTTGAGTTATTGAAAGAATATAAACAACATATGGATGCCGAATCCAAAAGAAAGTATTTAAAGGCAAATGAAAATTTTAAAATTGTTTGTAATGAAAGAAAAAATAAGTACTATACGGAGCTAGAAGTCAAGCTTAATAAAGTAAATGATAGTAAATCATGGTGGAAGATTGCAAATGAGATCCGAAATAAAAACGATCAAGAACTGCCAAATATTTCTTCGTCCGATTTTAAATCCTATTTTATGACACTACTAAACCCATTGCAGAATTCAAAAGATATTCAGTATGCATATTTGTACCATGAAGATAGTTTTTTGGATAACAATATTACAACAGCGGAAATATATCAAGTTTTAGCGAAGGCAAAATCAGGAAAAGCACCAGGTGAAGATAGAATTCCCTACGAATTTTTCAAAAATGCACCGCATGAGTTAATAATCGAAATGGCAAACGCTTATAATGCTCTATATAATAATCTTCAAGCAGATAAAACCTTCACCACAAGTGTAATATTCCCTATTTTTAAAAAAGGTGACTTTAATCAAACAAGTAACTATAGAGGAATCTCTTTTATGAACACCATAGCTAAAGTGTTAATGGCTGTTATCACGGAAAGATTGTATAATTGGGTCTATCAGCACAACATTCTCTCCGAGTACCAGGCCGGTTTTAGAAGAGAATTTTCCACTGTTGACAATATTTATAATTTAACGACCATTGTGCACCTGAAGTTTAAGGAGGGGAAAAAAGTTTACGCGTTCTTTGTTGACTTCAAAGCGGCTTTTGACAAAGTCGTTAGAAAATCCCTAATATATAAGTTGCATGCTATGGGAGTATCAACGAAAATGGTACGTTTTATTGAAAGCGTATACAATGAAACATATTCAACAGTGTGGAATGGGCAAGAACTTTCAGAAAAATTTGAAACTGCTTCAGGAGTTAAACAAGGATGCATATTATCCCCTTTGCTTTTTTCATTATACATAAATGATCTGCATGATTTTCTTGAAGGTGGTTTACAAGTTGGTAATTTAAATATCAGACTGTTGTTATACGCCGATGATATTGTGTTGATATCAGATAATGTAAAAAACTTGAAACTTATTGCAACAACTGGAACTTGGAAGTAAATTTGGCAAAGTCTAAAATAATAGTATTTCGAAATGGCGGACGGTTGGAACTCCGAAATGTGTATTTACGAAACACGTATCAAAGAGATTAAGTTCTGCAAAAAACTGCTTAAACTCAACATGGAGTAATTTTTTGGGTAAAAAGGATATATCGTTTCAAGCTAAAACCCACCTGTATAATGCGGTTTGTCGTTCCATACAATCGTATGGAGCTCAAATATGGGGTCATTCACATTTTGACGAGGTTGATTGCTTACAAAGATACTTTGTCAAACGTGTTATTCATTTACCGAAATTCACACCGAATTATACACTTTTTTAGAATCAGGTATGGAAGATGGCCACTTATTTACCCTTGAGTTGCATATGCGTTACATTGCTCGAACCCTCTTTCAGTATACTAACGAACGGCTCCCAAATTTTTTAAGTTTAGTAGCTCTAACACATAACATATCGTGGGCGAACAGTTTAAATACATTGGGCCTAGAGTACAATGTCCGATTATCACCAAATATAACACAACAGGAGTGGAACCAAAACCAAACACTTATTTTAAATTCGTTAAGATTAAAAAACCATTTAAATCATCTACGTGGGTGGGAGCTAACGGAATCTTTTTATAATAAAACAAATCCAACGGTAGGACACTTTTATTTCAATGGTAATCATACCCAAACTGACATAATGTGGATCTTCAAAGCTCGCTGCGATTTGATAGAACTGAATGGGTCTCGGCATTCGAGAAGAACTAACAAAATTTGCTCTTTGTGCAATTCAAAAGAAGTTGAAAACATCCAACATTTCATTGGAAGATGCCCAATTTTAAATTACTTTAGATTAAAATGGTTTAATAAGATAACTCTATCTGATGAGGAAATAATTAGATATTTAAATGGGGAAAACAATTGGCAGAATTTAGTGCAATACATTATCAGTGCTTTAGCTTATCGTAAAACACTAATATTTGAATTTAATGATTAAAAATCAATATGTACATTGTAAAATTAAATTATATTTTTTATGTGAAACTCTTTTTTTCCGGCTAACGACATAGTCACAGCCGTATATTCTTTAAGATATTTTTATAACGTTTTAAAAAAAAAAACAAAGAAAATACCAAATAAAGAATTACTACTACTACTACTACTATTGCTTCGCTAAAGTTACCGCACTTGTACCCTTTTCTAATAAGTTCAAAATATTTGCCTTTTCTTGTAGATTAAGCAATTTCGGTTGTTTTAAACTCATTTTGTTAATGTGATACTTACGAGAACAAAAAATCAACTGAACATAAATAAAAAGACAATAGTACATACAGTTGCAAGTTCCTTTCTACTCTACTTATAAGGGGAATCCCCAATTTCTGATATTATTTTATAAAATAAGTGTGTATGTGTACTAATGTGTGTATTTTAACTGCTGCTAAATTCAAAATTTTATTTTATTCAGAGTTGACGTTTTAGAGCTTTGTGGTTGGGTTGACGTTTTAGAGAAGGCAATGTAAAAAGGAAAGGGTTGACGTTTTGGAATGTTGACGTAAACGAGTGTTGACGTTTTCCCGAGAGCACTGTACATACTTAATGGCCTTGTTGCTTAGAATATTGCTTAAATTATAAACAGTAGAGTAATTCACGTCACCAATTTAAGTCTTGTGCAAATGCAAAGTTTATCTGGACATACATAACAATAACTATGCAGAAAAAGATTTCGCACTGACTTTTGCACTTCGCACTACCCACGAGCAAGTGCGAAAGTTCAGTGGATTTTTATTTTTGTTCTCAAAATCAAACAATTGTAGCACTCAAAAAAAAATCAAATAAAGTATGTATTTAAATCAAGTTAGAGTGCTATATTCGGCTATGCCGACTCTTTGATACCCTCCACCGACATTTCGAATATTTCAGGAGTGATATCTATATCGTCGTTCGTAAATTATTGTGTTCTATATGGTTATATTTTACATATATTATTGAACACAATAAGTTACGAACGATGATATGATATCTATTTATAAAAACTGAAGGCAGCGTTATTGGTTGCGGTTTAGACCTATATTAAATTATTGACTGCCATTCGGAAAATTTTATGCTTTTTTTAGAAATTTGAACTGGTTTGATTTAAATATAATGATTCTTAACAATTTTAGCCGAATTTAAATGATTTTTAGGAGGGGAATTTATATTGGACCCATTGTAATTTATAGACCAATCATCTCAAAATTCTGGCATTGAAAAAGATAAACTTTAATAAATTTCAATACAGCGGTGAAATTAGCTTTAGCGTTTTCAGTGAATTTCAGAAGGCTGCTAAATATGGGATCTAAGGTAAATTATGGACCGTATAATACAAAATTACATAACATATTTTCTATTCATATAAAGCTTACTTGGAAGAAATTTTAGCGCAATATCTATATCTGCTACGGTTTTAGTCGTATTTAATTAATTTAACAGAGTGTGCTTTTTATGGGGCCTATAGTAAATTATGGACCGATCACCAAGAAATTTATAAGTGTGATTTCTAGTCCTGTAAAACTGTAAAGTATTAAATTTTATTCTGATAGCATTATTTATTACGGTTATAGGCGTAATAAACTGTTTTCCGGGAGTAGAGTTTATATGGGGCCTAGAGTAAATTATAGACCGATCTTCACGAAATTTTACAGTGTGATTTCCAGTCGAATAAAACCAATTTTTGCAAAATCTTGTATCATTCCGTGTATATGTTAGTTTTTGTAACAAAATTATGAATTTTCAAGGGTGTTGGTTCCACATTTTGGTTCCTAGCTCTAATCCTGCTGAACCGATTTCGCTGGATTTCAATCCTAAACTGCTTAGGACAACTAGAAGCAATTTAACATCAAGTTTGTTCATTTCTTTTTAGTTTCTCGAAAGTGAGCGTGTTTTCAACAGACAGACGGACATGGCTTAATTGACTTAGAACTACTCAAGGAGCAAGAATATTTATACTTTATGGGGTTTGAGATGAATAATAAAAAAGTTTCACACATGACAAACTTAGTATCCCCTTTTCACAACAAATTGTGGTGGAGGGTATAAAAATGGGGTCAATGACTTTATTTTACCCTTCACCACAGGTGGTAATTAACGGCTATGAAACTTAAAGCAGCTCAACTACTTTAGCTCCTCGGTCGAAACTCAAACTTGTCCTTAGATCAGTGATGCCAACAGTAGGGAATTTTCCCTTTTTGTAGGGATTTTTTTCGGAAAATTTCAAGCGTAGAGAAAAAAGGACAGATGTTTTATTTTATGAGTCTTTACAGCCTGGCAATCTGCAACAATTGCCAAAATAATATACTCAAATATTATTCGCAACCTAATACACAGAAAAAAATAATTTTCATATTTGAATACGAAAATCGCATATTTGATTTTTATTTTTTATTTTTATAAAAACACTAAAATTTATTATGCGGGGATAAGTAAGTTCCTATGCGCATTTCACTGGTTGCCTAAGCCATATCATCAAGAAACCTTTTCCAAAGACTTTGGCAAAACTAAATATATTATTCAAATAAAACTGTAAAACAAATGAGAGTTATGAGCTATTTAAAAATGGACAAGAGTTGTGAAAATACTGTCTTTACTTTGATTGAAATATTTTTTTTATTGAATATGAAGAAATATTTAATTATTTCATTATTAAATATGTTTTGTTGAGTGCTATTTTGCAAAGTGTAAATTTGATAAATCTTTTCTTTGAATCAAATAAAAAGTTTGTTGACCCAAAATTTTATTTTTAACAAACTGTGTTGTTAAAAATTTTCTTGAGATATTTTTTTCTGTGTACATAATTTGGAGGCGACGAATATTTTCGTTCGCATTTGCGAACTATTCTTCTATTATTGCTATTTGCATTCGCACTCACATTCGCTAAAAAGAATGCGAATATTAAAAGCGAATATCTAATTAATGAAATTTTTACATAGAAATTAATTTGTAAACAAACACACCTTCTTAACTAAGAGAAATAAAACAATATAATTTTGAATTTTCAAACAATGTCTAATGAAAACTTTTAAGGATATGGAAGGATATATTAAAAAAATTTTTTTTATATTTTAGTTCAGGAGAACTGAAGAAAATATTTTTTTAAAATTTTGCAGGGCCTTCCCTTTTATTTGGTACCATTATTTATTAAAAATAAGTTTTCTTAAAAAAGATTAAGCTCTTCAAAAAGGACAAAAGACGAGGAAATAAAAAATCAAATACGAAGTTTGACTATGTTTCGTCTTTAGATTAATGGATATATAGTGGCGTTTCTGCCTTTGGCAAAATACATTTTCAAGTCGAGAGGCGCGGATTAGGATTTTATTTTAGACTGTAATTTTAAACTGTTAATAAAATAGGTACTTATATGTTTGCCTGTTGCTAAAAACAATAAATTTTTAATGTAGGGAAAAGTGTAGGGAAAAATTTTTTGGTGGTAGGGGAAAAAGGGAATTTTTTTCTTAGACACGTAGGGATTTTTTGATATATGTGCCGGTAACCCTAGATCAGTAAACGGTGGATGCTTGTTGTAAATGGCGGCTCTGACAAAATACTATCGTCTATTTCTATTTTAGAAAATTGTATTAGCCATAATAACATAAATTTCTGAAATACAATTGGACACTTCTGAAATTCAATTGGAAATTTTTGTTGTTGAGTTGGAAACTTCTGAAATACAGTTAGAAAATTCTGAAATACAATTGGAAATAGTGTAGTAAGAAACATAGGCTCTAATTATGTAAATCGCAATGCAACGCCAAAGAATTACATTGAAAGCAAAAACAAAGTCATAAATATTTTGTAATATTGTTGCTTTCTGCAGAAATTCTTATTGCGTTGTGAAATTTCAAACGCCTCATAGCTTGTGGCGTTGAAAGTCTTAAAACGGTACATGAATTTCTGTAGAAAATAACAACAACAAAATTAAAAAATATTTATGAGTTTGTTTTTGCTTTCAATGTAATTCTTTGGCGTTGCGTTGCGTTGCGATTTATATAATAAGAGCCCTAATTTGAAAGCAAAAAAAAGTAGGTAATGAGAAATTTATAAAGTTTGTAATTCTATCGCTGTATCACAGAGTTTACCGTTAAAATTCTCACGTTTATTCCATTTTAGAAATGTATGGTAAACAAATATAATTTTTTCAATTTTTTTTTAGTTTTGACATAAATTTTCATTTTTTCGATGCGTTTTCAAGAATAGCCAGCAATATTTAGAAATGTACAAAAACTTCTATGAAGCACATAAGTTAATAAGTGCTGTTGTGGTTTAGTGGTTATGTTGTGCCTTGTGACCCGAATGTAATGGTTTAATTTCCGGTATGGCCAGTATTTTTTCTTCTAAATACATTTTTATTGAAATTGTTAATTTTATATTATTTTTTCATTCAGTTTCTTTTTTAAAAAGGAAGTGAATTTTTTATATAGAAAATGGAGTTTTAATAAAAAATAAAATATTTTTTTTTTGTTTTACCAGGTTGACTATGAATATTTTGACAAAAATCTCTTTACCAATTATTTATGTACAGAATTTTCTAAAAACGAGCACAGATATAGAAAGCCGAGAAAATTTCCTTTTAAACAAGGCCTCTTTCAGCGATACAGGCCAACTATTCACCAATTGCAATAAATATTTCCAAAACAGCATCATTTTTTTCCGATTTCCTGAGCATCAAATTTTCAAGTCAAAAACCGGAAGCTCGGTTTTGATTTTAGAACCATGGTTTCTTTAGGAAACGTTCTTAGAATTTTCCGTAGATTACGAATTTGCTATACGCTTTGTCACTTTTTGGGCCCGAAGAAATTGACCCACCCTAGTGACATACAGTGAGTGTCAAAATAAAGTAAACAGCTTGTTTTACAATATAAAAAGTGTTATTTAAGTAAAAAAGAATTTAAGTTTTTAGAAGTTTATTACCATTTGCAAAACTTTGGACAATGTTATTACAATGTAAAATTAAAAATTTGAAATACTTCAAAAACAACAAAAACAGTGCTATAAAAACAAATCTACACACTTTTTAACGCGTCAAAAAAAAGTGTACAGTTCTAAAGTACTAAGAAAAGTGAAGTGGCTAATACTTTGTTTGATTTCTTTTTGCTCTAAGGACGACTTCTAGTCAGGGCTGTCAGATATGGCGATTTCTCGCCAAACGTGGCGATTTTGAAACGTGTTTGGCATTGGGATTTTCCATTTTCCATATGTCGACTTATTTGGCGATTTTTGATATAACTGGCGATTTACTTGGCTATTTTTTTTACCAATTATATTATTTATACGATTTTTTTTTTTTAAACAGTTTGTCATTTTTTTTTTTTTGATAAACACAATAATTTAAAAAATATCTGCCAACTTTTTTCAAATGATTTTTGTTTTGTTATAATTTTAAGTAAATTTATATTCAGTCCCTATTAAATTCTTATAGTATTTATGAAGGTCAAATTTCAATATTTTTGTTTAGGCTTGAGTTCATCAAATTTAATTTTCATTAAATTATTTTTACCGAAGGAAGGAATTTTACAACACGAAATTTTTATTAAAATTTATTGATAATTTTCTTGGCTGAGCTGAATCACCACATTCTTTTATCAGAATTCTTTGAGTTCTAACCTCTGCACCACTGCGGTGCCTGCCAGCCAACAGTTAAACATCAATCTTTAACCAGTGGTACTGGTGGTTTGAAATTTTCTGTAATTAACATTTTCAATTTTATATTTCATGTTGCTTCCTTTCCTCTGTTTTTTTCGTATTCCACAATAATTGTTTTTTTTTTTTTTAATGTATGCAACTGCCTTTAATTAAACTTATGCGTTTATCCAAAAAACTGTTATGGTGAAATTGTTGCGTTTTGTTATGGACCTCCTCAACTAAAGAACGGTATTTATAAAACTTTTTGTTCTTATCGCACCACGGTGGAGGGTATATAAGATTCGGCATAGCCGAATATATCACTTTTACTTGTTTTTAATTCAGATAACTTATTTTCATTGGTTTGCCGTAAAATGGCAACTGACATGTGTTGCCTTGCCTAATGTTAACTTTTATTTCTGTTGCGTGGCCATTTGACAACGCAACTTAAATTTGATTGCAATACATAATTGAGCTGACAATAAACATGAAATAATAACAGTTTATAAACAATATTTTTACCATGGTAAATTAAGTGCCAGGTATGTTCATTAGGGAGAGTTGTCATTATTTACCCATTTAATGTCTGATTAATTTATTTGATTTCTGGCGCTTGCTTTAATTTTTCCTGTTTTCTGTTGTTTGGCATTATATGGGATTTAAAATTGTGATCAAAATTTCTTATGACTATACCTTGTACTTATTCTACCATGTTCTGTACTTTCTTCATGAAAATGAAGTAGTTTAGTTTTTACTGGCATCCCGAATAATTTTACTAAAGAAAACATTTTCTTTAAAATAAACTCTACTTACTTCACAATCCAAATATCATCCACGAATTGTTGTATGATCTCTCTAAAGGACCGCTGATTTAGACGCATATGCAGCATACGTACAAAATTCAAGGCACCCATAAATGTGGTGCAACAATTCTCGGTCGTCATCATTATATCACCCAGATTACTCACCAGAAAAGCCGTTTGGAAACCAATTGTTATGCCCACAGAGCAAATAATATACCACGACCAAATCGAATACATTACGCCATACAACGTATGAGAATTATAGAAGTCCTTTACGGGCTCATATTGAAATGGCCAAGAGCCATTCATTTTCAACCAAATGCACTGGCGGGGTATGCGGTATTCGGGATCATCTTTTGGTTTGGGATTGAACATTTTCTGTTACTAAACTTTCGATTTATGTGAAAAACAATTTGATTTTACTTTTGGAAAATTCCTGATATTTGATCCTTTTGTTTGTGGCACTGGTATTTATATCCATTTTTGTTTTAGTTATCAAGACGATTTGTTGTGGATAAACATTATTAAAAATTCTTTTTGAATTAAATTGTTGAACGTTAAAAAAATAATTGTTTTTTTTCTTACAAAGAATTCTTTACGTGCACAAGGGAGAACATAAAAAAGAGAATTCTTAATTTGGAAATGAAAAAATTAATTTATTTTTTGGTTTAATAACGGTCTTCTTTGATGTTTATTCGTTTAATTAAATTTTCTTTAAGTAGCAATAAAGTGAACATCAATTAGGGGTTTAGGTGGAATATTAGTACAGTGCAGCCTCGCTAAACGCTACCAATAGAAATTTAGGCTGTTGCCTATGCCTATTTTCCGATTAAAGAGCTGATGTAAAGCCAAGTAAAAGATATATTTAAAACAAAAACACATATTAGCTGTTTAAATAAATGCATTTATTTTGATTTAAATAAAGAAAATCCAATGAAACACAAAAATTATTATAATTAAAAAAATATATGTAAATTTGTAATGACAGTTCAAATCAAGTTAAAGATTCATATTTATAACGAAAATGTGTAAAATATTGGATTGCGCTTTAAAAATCTGCCGTTTGATCTGCAGTTTCTAGAAGCCTTTTCAAGGCCAATATAATGGCCTAAAGAACTATTATTCTCATCCGCACATTAAGACAAACTTTAAAGCTTTCGATTGCACTCTAACATAAAAATTTTCAAAGTCTTGGACCTAAAACAACATTTAAATGCATGCAGAAATAAATAAAAACATAAAATGCCTGTTGTTTTTGTATTGTGGTATGTATTTGTGGTAATAGTGAGGCCACCTTGGCACGTACGTTTCTTATTTTAAATTCATTCATAAAAAAAACTTAAATAAAAACAAACCGAAAGAGAAAAAACAAAACTTTGCTTGTAAAGTTTCGTTAGTTGAAGTTGCGTTAACAGGGTCACCAATGTTAAGATTTGGGGGTTGCGATTATCAAGGGTTGCGTTAACGGAGGTTACATTGTATATAAAAACAGGTAAGAGTTTTTTCGGCTGCGCCGAATCTTTATTACCCTCCACCCGGTCTAGAATTTGAAATTTAAGGTCGCTGGTTTTAAATCTAATCTTCATTTTTCTCTATCAGCTCTACTTTTCGAGATACTCTGTTATGTCCAAAATTAAGGCACATTCACTACATATATTGGAATAACTTGAAAACGGTTGACCATATCCAATTAAAAAAAAAAAAAAAATCCGAGACTTTTTCGATGCGAAACCAATTTAATTATTTTTTCAGTGTTCTGAGAACTCAAATAAATGCTTTACAACACTGAAAAAAAAATTTCGATTCGTTTGGTATCGACTGAAAGAATTAGAAACAAAATTGCTTTCGAATCGAAAAAGTATTCGATCACGACTACCAGAATTAGGCCCACGTGCCGCACTGAGCTTTAATAAAGTTATTTACATATGAGTTGGTAAGATGCAAAACTTGTTCGTTACACTTTGCTCAAAGTTTGGGAAGATGCAAAAAACATGTGAGCCCGATTCAATGGACCAAATAAGTTGACCTTTTTTGATTCTGAAGTGTTATGCCATTCTTGATTAATAACCTTACAGTTAAAAAATTTAAACCAATTGAAATATAGAAATATAAAAGATTTAATTTAGGAAAGAACCACGAAACGAGTTTTGCTACAATCCGTATGGGATCGAACTAGTTTTACAACCCACTATAGCCCACCAGGAAAATAATTCATTGAACTTAAGTATATTTTGAAAGTTAATTTAAATTATGCAAAAGAATGTAACAATAGCGCTGAAGGGGAGAGAAAAACTACACCATTTCACATCTTCTTCAAAATACTATTTTTATACTGTTGGAATCAGGACGTTTGAAATTCTTGAAGTTTGCGTTTTCGATTTCCAGAAAACCCCTGTATATTTTTCGAAAGAAAATGTTATAAGTGTGCTTGTAGAAGCAAGTTTTAGTTAATTTGTTTCTTCCACATGTCCTATCTAAAAAAAAAATCTAATTTATTAAACAAAAAAATTAATTTAAGTAAAAAATTTTAATAATTCAACACACCAATTTTTATAAAATTAGTAATGTTTTCTAGATGTCCATAATTTTTTAGAAAATTCTGGGCCCAAATCGTCGCACACGTGTCCGAATGAACTTTCGTCACGTATCAAAAACGGGATTGCAGCATTCGAAAGCTTTCGAATGGAAATTTGTTAAATATATGTAATAGATTTTTATGCTTGTATATAAATCAACAAAGTTAATAGTTCCCTATAAAATATGTGTATTTGGCGCTTGCCAAAAAGAGCAAAATTTTCAAAAATTCGGAAAACTATAGAAAATTATACAAATTTAGTAATTTGCAAAATAGCGAAAATTCGCGAAAGTTTTTAATATATCAAACAAGTCATTAAAATGATTAAAAGTCCCTAAAACTAAAAAAACCGCTGCTATCGCAAACATGGCTAAAGTTTGCGAATTCTTGCAAACTTGGAAACGACCCCTAAAATTTGTTTGAAATCGCTAAATCGGTTAAAAAAACAAAATGTCAACAATTAACAAAAAAAATTTACAAAATAGCGAAAATTTTTAATAATTCGAACAAGCCATTGACTAAAAGTCAATAAAAGTATAAGGAATGGAAAAAATTTTGTAAAAATTGCTAAATTAGGGGAAATTCGCAAAAAATTGCTAACAGCGGCATAATAGCAAAGTCTACTATATATTAAATCGTTAAAGCTATAAGGAATCAAAAAACTTACAATACAAAAATCGCTTCTACGCAAACATGACTGTTATCAATGTTATTTTTTTTTTGTTGAAGAAACCTCATAATTATTCCCAAAAAGTTTGTAAATTGTTTGTAAAAAAACAATTAAATGTTTTTACGAAAGCTCTTAACCTATCGAATGACATTTCGAGTAAAGGCATTCGATCGACTACTCGTTATCGAATGACATAATCTCAAATTTCGATAGAAGCTTTTTGATAACGAATGGGACGATTTCAAAAAGTAAAATTTCGATCAAAGTTACTCGATCACGAGTGCGACGATTTGGGCCCTGATCAATATCGAGTGGTAAATAGTAACAGTATTGCCATTTTTGTAAAAAAAATAATTTTTTTTAAAAGCTTTTTTCCGGGATTAGGAATTTAAAAATGGGGATGCTTTTTAGTCCACTGTTTTAAGATCTTTTCGGTCTGCACAACTTCCCAATTTCATTGTGATATCTCTATCCATGTCAGATTCATGGAATGTCAAACGTTAAAATTATTATTTTTATAATTTAAATGAATTAAAGTGCGTTTGACATTCTATAAATCTGACATGAACAAAGATATCAAGCTTAGTCTAGACGATATTTTGAATCAGCAAATGTATGCTTACACTCATATGCTTACAAATAATAACAAATGCCTCTATCAACATATTCAATATGTTAGGTGTCTAGACGATATGCTGAAAATACCAAATTCATCATATGCCAGCAAATGATATTTCAACATATAAGTTAGCATACAATTTTTGTGTCTACACGATATGTTGAATTTTGTATGTATTGAAAACATTTGGTTAAAAACAACAAATAAATTTGACAATTCTCTTGTTTTATTTTACAATGCAACTACTATTTTTGCGGTAAAATTTATTTAAATCAATAAAAAGAAAAAAAAAAAGTTTAACCACTTCGCCTTGCACTCGTCTGCATTTCGATATCCTATGCAGTCCGCAATTTCTTGCCAAGCCGATGTTTTCGGCAATTTGTACTGCGGAGAACTGATGTCCCAAAGTGTTGGACGTTCTTCAACAGCATTCATTCATTTTATAATGTCTTCGTGAGACCATTCTGACTTTCGGTCTTATCACCGGAGACCTGTGCCAATTAATTTGCACGTTAGCAGCCGTTGAAAACAAAAAAGCGGCAGAAGCAGGAATCCGTCTGTGAGCATACATCAATCGCCTTGCTGTTAATGTAGATGGTTTAAACCATTTAATGTTTTTTAGTTATTTATGGATTGAATTTTAACTACAATCATTTTATTTGGGTGTGTGTGTCTTTGTATGCATATTTGAACCCGGAGAGTTCTTACAAAAAAAAAAAAAAATTCGGCACATATGCATACAAATTTGCCATATGCTGAAAAGCTTAAATACGATTTTTAACAAAAAACATATCTGCCATCATACCCAGAAAATTTGTTGAAGCACTAATAATACGCTGTTCACACGATATGATAAAATTTCCAACATACGTTTGTTTGCATCAGTGTTACCAGTGAAATTTCGAGAAAGATACATTTCAGATTCCAAAAAGATACAGATATGTAATTTTTAAAAATACAGTAAGCAAACTTTAAAATTAATTATATGTAATTATCTTTGGATGTTATCAAAACAAATTAATTTTTGTAAAAATTAATATACGAGTTAAGGCGTTTATGCTAAGGCGATTATATCAACGTTCATATGTATAAATTTCCTGAAAATAAAAAAGATGTTCATATTTCCTCAGAACAACTTCGCACTACTAGTAATCATCGATTTAGGTGGATCATATGCTGCAACCCCTTAATGTTGTCTGTCACCATTATCAAAGCTGCTATCAAGGCGAATTCACTAGAAGGTTGGGTCAAGTCAACATATGGTGTTTTTTTTCGACTTGGGAAAGTGTGTATGCAAAATAATTTTTTATGTAAACTAACCTTATTTTACTAGCAATATTTTTGATAATCCGACCACAGAAGCAGTGTTGTTGTAGAGTTGACCTGACCTTTTAGTCAATGCGCCTTGGCGCTATTGTATTAGTATTGAGTTAGTTACGATGATCATTCTTAATAAGTTTTAGTTGGCTTAAAATTCTCGAATGTTTTATTTCTGTACATTTTGCGTACAGATTCAAGAGATACGAAAAATATCAGGATTGTACATGATACCTGAAGTAGTCAAAAGATTCGAAAAATGTATCTTTCGTATCCTAACGACAACACTGGTTTGCATTGTTAACAAAGAGCTAGCAAATGTTGTTAAACATACGTACGTTATAAAATTATTTCGTTTACACGATATGCTGGCACTTGTAACCTATTTTTCTTCATTAATATGCTGATTCAACATATCGTCTAAACTAAGCTTCATAATGAAATTTGGCTGTTATGTAGATTAAGAAGTGTTTAAAACAGTGCACTCTTAGAATAAAAAAAAACCATAATTTTCAATCTCAATCACAAACATTTTCAAATTAAATGCTAAAAAACCTCAAAAGTTCAACTTTGACCTTTAATTTCTCAATAAGTGCCAAACCGATTATAGTAAAATTTAGACTGTAGAAAAGTTCAAGAAGTCTTCTCTCCAGCAAAATTGCAAAATGATCTCTATCGTTTCAAAAGTTACAGATTTTTGGTCGATGAAAAACGATTTTCAGCCACTGTGCGTCGTAACAGCGCGCTTAACAATCGATTTATTGCAAAAGACTAGCGATTCTTTAGATTATAGATGTTGTACTGTAATATTTGTATGAACTTTCATATTGGATTTTAAACCCACTTTTATTCAAAGTCTAGAATAGAACATGCCCGGATAAAAATGCCTTGTAAATAAATTTCTTTCCAGTGTTTTGAGTTAAAAGTTTTTTAAAATTCAAACAATAAATTTGTAATTTTTTTATTTTATTTGTTTATTAAATATATATAAGTATATATTTATTTATTTTTTTTTTTAATATTTAGTTTAGATAATAATTAAAATATAGTTTAACAAACTAATATAACTAAATTTTAACTAATCGTTTATATTATTTAAATATTTATTTTAAATTGAATTTATAGTACATTTAAAAGCTAAATATTATATTTTTATAAAATAAAACAAAGAAATTTAAGTATTAAAAAAAACAAAGATGATTATACACAGACCCGAATTAGAGATTAAAATTTACATTTCTAATTAAAATAAAAATTATTGCCAATTACATACTTAAATTTATTAACATTTTCTGGTATTTTAAAATATTATTTTGAAATAGATGGAAATTTAAAAAAAAAACATTAATATAACTATTATAATTAGGTTATTATTATTAAATATTATTCTTATTTTATTGTTATTGTATTTATCATTTCATTTTATTATAATTATTAATAATTATTGATAATTATATGAGTTTATGTCTTGTTTTGTTGTAAGAACTTTTACGAAAGAGATATTTCCTTTTTTTATTTTATTTAAATTATTTTACAAGTTCATGCAGTTTTATTAGTGTTTCAATTAATCTGTTGGCTTTTGCTTTTTTTTCCATTTATCTTAGTTTTTCTTTCCTTTTGTTTGTGATCAAGCAAATGTTTTTTTTGTAATTATTTTTTAAAGCAATTGTTATCTTATTTACTGGTATTATTACAATTTACCAAATGAATTGTATATTGTTTATCTTTTAATTTGTTGTTTTTTATTTGTTTAAAGTGGCTAGTATTTTCAATCCATTTATTATTTTTTTCTTTTATAATTATTTATTTTACTTTTTTTTGCTTAAAAATTTTTAAATGTTTATTTTGATTTTCGTAAGTTTAAAATATCTAATAGATTTTCTTTGTAATTCTTTCTTTAATTTAACTTTTTTTAATAAAATTTTGCTAATTAAATACAATTAATTATATGATTTTTAATTGTTTTATTTGACTATGAAATAAAGGTGATGTGTTATAAATTCTAACCGCCTTCTTTATAAAAAATAAAACCGGTTTATAAGGGGTTTATTAAACAAACTTTCATAGAGAATCCATTTTATAAACCTTCTTTAAACCAGTTTTAGTTTTAATACATTTATTAATAAGGCCGCAAGAATTAAACTGCCTGTTTCCGATGTGCGAAAGAATTGTTTCGTTCGAATAATTACATTTAAAACAAAAACAGATTCTAAATTTTTTTTGTTTTGCTTTAAATGTTTTTGTACAAAAGAAAGAAGTCTTTCGCACATCGGAAATAGGCTTTAAATCAAATAAATTTCAAAACCAAAAAACTTGTTTACTCTTCATTTGACGGCATTCACGTAATCACTTTTTTTCAATCAAATATTTGTTTGAGTTTACATTACGTTGGCAGCATTCAACAGTTTATTTTGTACATTTTACAAAGATAACGTATAAAAACGTTAAAAAGACAGCAAGAAAGTTTTAAGCGAAGTTAGTGGTCACGCTTTTTTTTGTTTTTCTTTGTCACGTATGTGCAAAGTGTACCTTAAGTGTTGATATCAGTGTTCGAAAATAACCCGAACATTATTCAGCGTAGAGTACATATACCCAGAAACAATAATTAAAATAAAATAATTGAGCTCGAGGCCTGGGTTGTTTTTTAAATATTCTTCTTTATTTTTTCCAATATTTCGCTACTCTTCGAGTAGCATCCTCAGGGAATATAATGGATTTAAAATAAATCAACAAAATTCTAAAAAATTGTTTCTCCTTTCCTTATCATTGTTTTTAACTCGTCATCATAACTACTACTCAGTAGTACTACTACTCAGTAGTAGTTATGATGACGAGTTAAAAACAATGATAAGGAAAGGAGAAACAATTTTTTAGAATTTTGTTGATTTATTTTAAATCCATTATATTCCCTGAGGATGCTACTCGAAGAGTAGCGAAATATTGGAAAAAATAAAGAAGAATATTTAAAAAACAACCCAGGCCTCGAGCTCAATTATTTTATTTTAATTATTAAATTGGAAAGGTCAAATAAAAAACAACTTTAATATATACCCAGAAACGATATCTATGTTTTAGTGTTCGTGTACTAGTTCATAATCCTTAATACCGTTCATAACTATTTTCACAAAAGTAACAAATATTCACCTTTGTTCCATTTAATGTCGTCGTCATCGTCATCAATTTAATATCAATATCACTTTTAATCGACGTTGTTATCAATTCGATACAAAAATTGTATTATATAACAGCAATGTAACGATGTTGATTGTGTATCGTTTTTTAAAGCACATCTCTAATAAGTTTGTATTAAAAATATGCAATTTGAAGTTCGTTTCTTATTAATGTTGTGGTCTCAAAAAGGGTAGCTTGATTTATTCTAAAAAAATCACCCTAATATTGCCATAATGCATTAATTACACTTTTCGCCCCGTATAAACCGACAGTCTTGATAGTGCCCTATAAAATACAGACTTCGGTACGACGATTACCGAAAAGAGCAACAAAAAGTTACGCAAAAATTGCAAACATTTGGAAAATTTGCAAAAATATGGAAAATTCGCGAAATTTTTTAATATTTCAAACAGGCCATAAAATTGATTAAAAGTCCCCAAAAACAAAAGAATGGCAAAAAATTCCATAAAATGGCTTAATTATCGGGAATTTGCAAACATTTTCAAATTGTGTTATGATAGCAAAGTTTAATATTTATTAAAAATTGTTAAATCTGTAAGGAATCAGAAACTTACAGGAAAATTGCTTCTATCGCGAAAATGGCTAAAATTCGCGAATTTCCGGTAATTTAGCCATTTTCATGGAATTTTTGCTATTCCTTATAGTTTTAGGGACTTTTAGTCAATTTCTTGGCTTGTTTGAAATATATAAAATTTTCGCGAATTTTCGTTATTTTTGCAATTTTTCCGTAGCTTTATTGCTATTTTTCCATTTTTTTTAATTTAACATTATTATTATTGAAAAATTAAACAGAAAAAAAAACTGTTTCGACACCAATAAGACTGACGACAAAATCAGAGTTAATTTATATCGATGCCAACGTACATCGACGCTTATCGATAAAACTTGATATTGACAATGGGCATACCGATTTGCAACAATCGACACAAAACGATATCGTTTCGTATTGATGACGCTAAATAGAATAAGGGTGATTATGAAATGTAGTGGTTCTATGTCTACAGAATTTTAATTTAGATTTTAAAGTTCTTAATTATTTTTTTCACACTGATAAAGGAATGAGCAAAAAAAAAAAAAAATAAATAAAAATTTTAGCAACGCTACTTTTTGCAGCTTGGCAATTTGCACCACCACAGCACGGATAGCCTGTACGTGTACATGCTTAGTTTTTGCAAAATATTGTTGTTGTCTTAACTAACCAAAAGGGTGCTGAGCAAAACTGAAACTAACGTACATTAATGGGCTGAACCGAACAAATCGAAGTATGTATGTGTTTTTTTCCGAACAACAGAACGGAATGAAATATTCTAAATTTTATGTTGTGTTGGATTAGTACAGCGTGTGTGTTTAAGGTATTTACTAGACAAACATTATTAGCGGTTTTCTATATTTCTGCCGTATAGAACACTAAAGTACAGTATATATGGTTAATTTTCGAACTCTGGTTAAAATCTAGAATACGGACATGCTCATGGCAAAATAATATAATAAACAAGAGGGCTTTTTATTGTTGTTATGTGATAAGAACTGTCAAACTGCAGCCAATTGTAATAGGTCCATTTGAATACTTTAACAGTTAAATGCAGTAAATGAGTAAAGTTTTTTGCCCAAAAAGTACGCAAATGAAAAAAATCTAAAAATTCATAAAACAAAGGCAACAACTGATGGAAAATACAATTGACAATGTTGCATATTGTGCAAACTGTTAGTTAGGTTAATAAAATCGCTAATTTTGGTTGAAAGATTTTAAACATTTTCCTTGACATTTGTGTTGATGCTATACATTAGAATCAATGAAAAAGCTGATTTTTAATTTTGGATAAGTAAGGACCCTTTGCGTTTTAGGTAACGATAAATAAATTGGTTCATTAGACCTCATCATTTAGTGAGATTTTGGCTAAGGCTAGTTTACACTATTATACTTTGTATTAATACATGTCAAAAACTCAAGTAATATAACAAAGTGTGATGGTGTGAATGCATTGTCACGAAAATGACATGTATTATGAAAAAAGTTTGAAAAATTTCTAAACAATAATACTTTTTATTGGATCAGGGTTGCATTTTATTTCATGTGTGAGTGTTTATACTTTGTGTGATGGTGTGAACTCAAACTGTCACGTTATATTAGATTTTTTGACAGTCTCAACAAAACTCATTAGATTTCTATCTCACAATGTATTATGGAATACTAGTCTTTATCAGTTGGCATATGAGTATAGCCTCAAGGCGTGCTGGCTGGGTGCCGCGTTTTTATAGCTAGCGGCTTGCCTCAAGAACCGACGGCCGCTTCACGCCGCCGGCTTCATGAGAAACAGACGCTTGCCGATGGTGGCTATTGGTTTTTAAAAGGCTCATTGACATTTCAAGCATCGTAGGCACTCAGAACTTGTTAGGAGTCCAGCATAAACCGGCAACACTCTGAGGCTCTTCACTTGGAACTGCTGATTGTTCGCAAGTAAATCAGAAGCTGCTCCGTATATCTGTGCAACCTCCCACTATCCGCAATCTGTGAACACGCCCATTAGCACTCAGCTGTACTTCCGTAAGTTGTAGAATGTGCAACTCACTTGAACAACACCTTAAGTCTGCCCATTCCATTCCCGACGCCATTACCTTCTATTTATATGTAATTAATAGGGCAACCAAAAAAAAGCAAATGCTTATTTTTTGGTTTACAAGATAGAAAGATTTTGATTGAACACAAACTCCGATCATAAGAAAACAAAGAAAATGAGCTATATTTGTTAGGGCTTTTTTTTTGCTTATTTTGGCAATATCGGCTTTTTTTTAGTTATTTTTGCGATATCGGTTTTTTTTTGCTTATTTTGCCATGTTAAGATAATTTTTCATACAAAAAAAAAACTTATTTAATAAAATTTTGCAAAAATCGTTATTATTATTTTTTTTATTTGCAACTTTTTTTATAAATACTAAAAAATCAACCATTTCTGTGCTGTAACAACTCTGGTTAAAAAAATCGTTCAACGTTATGGTAATATTTTGTGCTTCCCTTGAGCAATATCATCCCAAAAACCTATATTATCCCTTTATGTTATTATAGCTACACTAAAGAGTGGAGAGGGTATTATGCATTTGTGATGATGTGAGAAACACCTTAAAATATTGGTCCTTAAGTATACCGGTCAACACAGAATCACTTTCTGAGTCGATCTAACGATGTCCGTCCGGCTGGCTGGCTGTCCATGTAACCTCGTGCGCAAAGTACAGGTCGCAATTTTAAAGACAATTTAATGAAATTTGGTACGTGGGTTCTAATTGGCACAAGGGCGAAGCGGTCCATAATTAAATATAGCCTCCATACAAGCTGCTATCAGGAAGAGGGTCTTTGTGCTCACTATCATCCAATTTTAATGCAATTAAAGACATATGTAGATGGATCCATATTTATGTGGACACGTAAGGTATGCATTTTTTAAAAAAATAGGACTATGAGGGGGATAGGGGGCAATTTCTGCCTACCAGAAACCATCAAACCGATTTTAATGAAATTTAAAACATAGATGATCCCTATTCATAAAGGTATACACTCTCGAAACTTGTTTTTAAATACTGTGTTGTTGGGTATAATACGGTCGGGCTTGACCGACTATACTTTCTTACTTGATTTTTATGCAACTCTGTCTTAGCAGTACTGTAACTTACCTTTTATAGTGTTGTGTATAATTTGTATGTGTTTATGTTTTTAGTATTAAGCCTTTTTTTAAACCTAATTTAATATTTGCTTGTTTAAGTTCTTTTCTATCGAAAATTCCAAAGCTCTATTCTTACGATCAAATTCCTCAGTATGTAACGTCTTTTACCATCACACTTTGTAACGTCTTATTTCTTTTTTAATATAGTTTTTGTATAAAGAAACGTCTGTTAGTTCCCCTTCTCTCTGCTTTTGGTATAGTAACGTCTTATTTTTTGCTTTTTTAATATAGTTTTAGCTATTAAGAATTTCTCTGTATATCAAATAATGTAAATTTCTACAAATTTTGTTGTTTTACTCGAAGTTGTAACAAAATTGGAAACAAAAAATCTTTCATTGGTTTTCTTAGTGAACATAGTTGTGGATCGTAAGAAAAATGTCCCGTGTTCCAGGGGATATAGAAGACGAAGTTAATACAAAATTAAGATCAGTTTCATTAAAAAATTAAGGATTTTCGGTATTGAAAGATATTGGGGATATTTTTGGAGGCAAGCGGAATTATGAGTCCAATCGTATAAAATATACTTCAGAGCAAATACTCAATTTTAGATATGCTCCCTTAACATCTGTAGACGTAGGAAGAACTTTTTCTATCTACAAGAACTTGCTGACTCCAAACAAACATAGTTTTCTTTTCGAAAAATTTATTGCATCAACTTATAATTTACTATAACAACGAATTAAGTGAAAAATAAACAAGTTTAAATTGCTTTTTTTTTAAGTTTTAACAGCTTATTTTCATGTTTTTAAAGGCTTTTTTTAAGAGCTTAAAACTGTTTTTTTAGTGCTTTTTTTTGGTTGCCCTAGTAATTAACAACATTATTTAGCAATTTTAATTATCTGTTTCATATTATTATTCCTAAAATTTTGGTCTTTTTTTTAGCAGTTCAAACAAGCTGGTATTTTTGATTTTTGGTAAAATATAATTTTTTTCTTGTACAGTGAAGTCTTTCTAGTACTATATGGTAAAAACTATAATTGCATCTCTAAGAACAGTTATGTTTGTACTAGTATTTGAGAAGATTTCGTTAAAATCTAGTCCAGAAATCCCGTTATTACTACAAGAATTCGGTGCAATGAAAACGGTCTAAGTAGTTATCATTTTGAATACATTAAATTGACTTTTTGTTAAGAATATCGGGCGATTAGAATTGATTTTATCTTTGTCTTTAAAATTTAACGATTTAAAAGAAATTCTTAGCAGTACTTTTGGGAATTTGTATGCTTCATTTGAGAACTGCCTTCTTGATGCAACTATGTAGTCTGCGAAACAAATTTTATTATCAACAGTTACATAGCGTCTTTACCTGACAATATTTTGTCATACCAAACGTCAAACTTCATATTAAAAAAACGCTGACAAAAATTTACGAGTTTTTTTTATATAGACTTTGACGTTTGGTATGACAAAAAATTGTCAGTTGAAGACGCTATGTAACATAGCGTCTTTACCTGACAATTTTTTGTCATACCAAACGTCAAACTTCATATTAAAAAAAAGCTGACAAAAATTTTCGAGTTTTTTTTATATAGACTTTGACGTTTGGTATGACAAAAAATTGTCAGTTGAAGACGCTATGTTATGCTGGGTACACACTATCGAAGCTTGATAGTGTTGCCCAAGGCGAATTCATACAAAGTAGTCTTATTTTGAAAACGGATACAACACTGTAAAGTACTTTAACTTTGTGTCAAAATCATACAACACTGTAGTTAACAATTTAAACAAATTCTTTAAATTGTGTGTTTTGAAATGTGATAATTTAAAAACGTTTTAAATTTTACAATTCTAAGTGAAAATTATAGAATTTGTGAAAGATTCCCCAGAACGGTATACCATTTTGACACATGGTTAGCATTCAGCTGTTGCTTAAATAACAAGCTAAGGCCACCTAGTGTGCATCTGCCTTGGCGTGGCCTCTAATTTTCGTCTGTGCAGTCAAACACATATTATTTTATGGTTGGCTGTTGACGGACTAATTTTCTGACCGTCACTCAAGCTTCTATTTCGCTCTGCCCAACAGTCAATATATTAAACTATTTGCTTAGTCTGCTTTCACACGTTTCATCTTTTGATGCTCAACTCTTATGTTTTTAGGTGAGGGAAGAAAGAAGAAAGGGGGTTGGTACGGAGATGCCTGTACTCGGTCAGTACGCTTTGTATTTTTATTCGTTGGCATATGCACAAGGATGGCTGCATGTAATTTTTTTCTTTTCTTTTTCTCTTTGATTCGCTGTTAATAAAATTGTTGTTGTTTTGAACCGAAAAAAGTTGAAACCGATTGCTACGTGTGAATATATTGGCATCTTCAAAATGGAATTGAAAAGAAGTTGAGCATTAAAAGATGAAACGTGTAAATTTAGACTTAGAAATGTAAAGAAAAGTTAGGTTTTGAAAAAAGCCTCCTAAAGTAGCCAGACTTAAACATTTTTTCCGATGCCACGTCTACCAATGAATTTCAAATGTTTTATCGATAAATCGGCTATATTTTTCTGATTTGTTTCAAATGAAGTAAATTTTTATTTAAACATTTTAATTATCTAAAGAGTAAGTGTAATGTTTGCGTAAATATCGATATACTCTTATGGTTGTAATCCATTTTGTAATTAAAACATTAACTTAATTTAAAATATATTTTTGGTTTTTCTTTTAAAATCCTTCTTTTTTTGTTGCAATAAACTCATTAAATGAATAACTAATCAAACAATCAGTTGGGGTTTTATGTTTTTTTCTTCATTATTTTATATATCCTCCATTGGAAATGTCATGGATTCTTCTCCATTTTTTTGTTAATGAACGGATTTAAAACTGATTTAGTTATTTTTCGAATTACGAATTGTTCTTTTTAAATATCACAATATTCAAACATTTAGTTGTAATTGATTTTTTGATGCCAGGGTTTTATCTTAGTTTAACAAATTCCATTAAGTAGTTCATTTAATTTTTATGCTCAGATTATAATGCTTGATAATAAATCAGAGCAAGTTAAACTCTCTTTTTGGTTTTTAATATTTTTTAACCAACAAATCATTTAACATATAAACCATCTTTAAACGCATAAAATTGGGCGTTTAAAATACCAATACAGACCATATGAATTTGAGAAGACTTATCGTAGTGCTGCCACATGTTATTTTTTTAACTACATATTATACATGGGACACTGATTTATAGTTGTTGAGTTTAAACAACATATTAAATTTAAGTTTAGTTCAACTAAGCCAGCGTTTAAAGCTTAACTATTTTATTAGCCATCAGAGCCACTTTCTGGGTTAGAGGTTAGCGATTAAATTAACTTTAATCTCCGTATTTACATTTTAACTTGTATTTTTTGGCTAGTTTAAGCGGCCAATGGTGATGGTTTAAACCTAAACTTAAACTGTCAACATACACATGTTTAACATAAACAGCTGTTGCAAAAATATAAACAAAAAATAATACTTAAAAAATGATATATTGCTTAAGCCCTTATGGCAATACATTTTTTATGCATTGTTCAAGTTTTGGTGAACAGTACAAATATAATGTTATAGAAAAATTTACCAAGTGCAAAGCGTTAAGCTGTATTAAGATAAATGGCAAACTGTCAAAAATTTTACTAAAGTTATCGATAAAAAATGAAGTTGTGTAAAAAAAAAAATTTTAAATTGTTCAACTTAAAATTGACATTTCAAGCTTGAAATATTAAAAGTGTTGCTGAATCAGCGGTTTATGGGAAAATTCAGCGATTTACCGCTTTTTGTTTGTCTTGTTTTTATGTTTCTCATTAACAAAAAGTTGCCAACATTTCATTAAATAAACAAAACCATAATAAAGGAAAGAACTTTGTTTACATATTTTATAGTTTGCTCTTTGATTTACTGCTCACATTTACTGTTTCTTTCTATCAATTCTATATCAATTCAATGAATAAAAAATGTAGTGTCATTAGGGCTTTAGCACTTTTATATAAATACTACTTTTTCCTTTTTATATCTTTTCTTTAAACACAAAAAATGTTTACCGTGTAAACAAAATAAGATTCGTGCATTTTCTTCTTTTTCTTTGAAAAAGTTGACATTTGCAAAAAAATGCTGCCATTGATTTTTGCTCACTATGGTAACACTACATGGCTGAGGCCAACTTAATTCTTAGAAAAGCTAATTAAAAAAATGATGTAAGAAAAGATAAACTCACTGTTTATTGTTGTTGTTTTGTTTAAGCTTTGATATTGTTACAAGTAAGACTGTGAGTGTTTAAAACTTTTATTCGCTTTGGGATTTTATTCGTATAATATTTTTAGCTTTTCTAAAATCTTAGGAAAAGGTTTCCTGATGAGCTGGCCTAAGTAACCAGTGAAATGCGCATAGAAGCTAGCTTTCCCTCAACAATAAATTTCAGTGTATTTATCAAATATGATAAATTGGGAATTTAGCACGTCATACAGAAATCGTATTAATAAAAAAATTAAATTAACTTGATTCTCAATCCCAAAAAGTGGCTCTTATAGGTACTATTACATGCAATTAACATTGAAATAAAATTTTTTATTAACACAAGTAATAAAGAGAAAATTAATTACAGTTACAAGTTACCTAATTAATTACATTTAAAAAAATATAAGTGCTCTTTTATGCGCTACGCAATCAGAAATTAGAAAAGACAGGGTTTAAAAAACTGCAGTCAAAACCAAAAACTGTCGAAAAAAAACGAAATTTGTGTACAACTTTTCGCTTTTTGAATTGGTTTGACAGCGACTGTTTACATTAAGGGCCTGTTCGTCGATAAGGAATGAAGACTTCGTTCGCTAAAATTACATTTAAAACTAAAACAAATTATAAAATATTGTTTTTGTTTTACATGTAAGTTAAGCGAACGAAGTCTTCATTCGTTATCGACGAACAGGCCATAAGTGTTTTTTTTTTTTTGGTTAATAGGAGTTTTTCTACTTTGACTGCAGTTTTTTAAACGCTGCAGTAAAGTAAGTGAACGAACTCTTAACCAATTTTATAAAAATAAGATGACGACTGAACTGAAGTTGAGTTGCCAGCAGCGAAATGAGGAAACGGCGCTCTTGGTAAAATATAAAATTAGTTAAAAATTTTGTATATTTAAACATGAGCGGCGTTGCCTTATTCCGCTGCTGGTTTGAGTCAAATATTTTTTAAAAAATATTCACACTAGAGCATTCCGGCCCGGCCGTCTTCAGTTTAGAATTTTTTAAACCCATTTTTATAAATATTTCATGGTGGAGGATATACATAGTTATACATAATTGTTTTGATCAGTTTTAGTTTTAGATTTTTTTAATTTTATATTATAATTTTAAGTTGTTAATATACATATATGTATATCTTTTTTTTAATATAATTTTACTATTTATTTTAAATTTAAAAAGGCTTAAAACATTTAAAAATAAATTTCAACATAATTATCTACATAAAATTCTTTCTTTTTTTACACATTTCTTTTAACATTTTAATAATTATTTAGTTTTTTTTTACCAGAAAAAAATTTGTTTAAATAAAAAAGAACTTTTACATACATAAATATCTTAATTAATTAATAATATATAGTACATACAATGAAATATATTTAAAACTAAATTAATAAATATTTGCTTTAATTAAACTTACACTTATTTTTTGTATTTTTGTATTTTTTTTATATTTTTAAACCTTAAAGCATTGGCTTTGTTTGTTCTTAATTTATTTATTTACTATTAATTTCAGTTATTTAATTTTTTTTTTGTAAATTTTTTTTTAAATAAATTTGCATTGTTTTTTTTTAAATAAAATTTTTTTAGCTTAAAATTTAAAAAAAAAAACATTTATCATCATGTTGTTGCATGTCTGTGTTTGTTTTGAATATGTTTGTTTGTTTGTATTGGTATGTAGTATGCTGGTAATTTGTATACAGAACAAATGAATATTTTTTTTTATATTTTTACTAAATTTTTAAGATTTTTTTTTAATTTTCAATTATTCATCTTTTTTAATATTATTGTTTTTTCGTTTGTTTTTGCTTTTTTTTTTTAAATTATAAAATTGTTTTATAATTTATTTATGTGTACTTATTTATTTGTTTAATTTTTGTTTTATATATATTAAATTTATAATTTCAAGCTAAATTCTAATTCCTATAATTTAGTTACAAAATACAGCAAGTCGTTGAACAGCATCTACTAGAACCTCCTTTACTTTTTTGTCTTTGATCTGAAAAATATTATTAAATAGAAATTGTGGTACTCTATAACTTTAATATTACAAATCTAATTTTACCTTGTGAATTGGGTTCTGGCAAATTATCACGCGGTACTAAATGCATAACAGTCGTTTTGCCCAAAGGTAGTCCCAGTGCACCCAGAGTAACGTTACAATGTAAAAATCTTCCCTGATAAATGAGACGCAAAATTTCAGCCTTAGAGACAGCCTCACGTTCCCAGTCTGCAATTACAAAAAATTTTGGTTCAATTATTTTTCAAATCAATAATTTAAAAAAAAAAAAATTTATTTTTCAAAAGAAAAAACTAATAAATACAATAAGTATAATTAAATTTACATTTGGGGGATTCACAAGGTGTCATAAAGTCATAAGTCTTAAAATAATAACATGAACAATTACGACTGTTGTGAACAACCCCTCATAATTTAGTGTGCTATTTTGGATTTAAATCAGCTGATTTAAAACAAATATAAAAAATAAATATTTACCAGACATCAATATATTTTTTAATTCTTATCCATGAATTGATAAATTAAACTGACTATTTTCCATTTTTTAGACGCAAATCACAAATAAATTTTATTTTGTTTGTTTACCATACATCAGAGTCCTAAGCCGATACAATTTGACTCCGCAAGTGTTTTGTTGCAAAAATTGCTAGCCGCAGGTTAAATTCGGATATTAGCCGGATAAAACTATACCATCAACGGCGACGGCTACAAAAACTAATGCGGCTCGGCTTAGCCGCTCAGCGCAAGACTCTTCTGATTAATTACGACAGCACAATAAACATAGCTAGCAAAGTTCTATTAATTTAAGACACTTTTTATTAACAAAGCAACAACAATATTTTTAAACCATTGTAAAATGTTAGAACATTATGACAATATGACATGATAGCACACCTTGTGAATACCCCAATTATTTGTCAACAGTAGGTTCCACTAATCATACCCACACCACAAGAGTGGAGAGGGCATTATGCGTGCTGATGTTGGTAACACCTTAAAAGTATACCGATCGACTTAGAATTACTTTTTGAATCGATCGAACTATGCCCGTCCGTCCGGCTGGCTGACTATGTAAACCTTGTGCTAAAAAAAAATACAATCCCCAGCGGTAAATTTTGATTGGATTGCAAGTGGCTTTTAAATGCCTCTGTACTCCTTTTCAAAAGATTCGTTTCTCATGATATCCTTTCTTCAGAAATATGCCCTCTAGAAGGCATATATTTCTTTTAGAAAGGCCTTCGAAAATATTCATTACGTATTCGCTACTCCATTCTTTAAGAAGGCAGAAAAGAAGCTGTTAAGTTTTAATTCTTTTTTATTTCTTTTTTAGTGACATTCCTTACTCCCTTCTTAGGGGAGAGAAAGAAGTTGTTAAATTTTTTTCAGGTCTCGGTGCACTTAAGTAAGCGTAAACGTATACGTTGCGAATCACCTGTTCCGTTTTCCTTACCAAGCTTAAGGCCTAGTCACATTAAATACTTTGTACTTCATACGTCGCTTTTTTCAAGCCCACAATAAACACTAGTGAAGGATATTTTATCATGTATTTAATTTTAGTTTTTTTTTGATGACACACAACATAAAAAATTTAACTAAAGGGTGCTCCATTCATAATGCACGATGTTCATAGTGAGTCACACCTTAACGTCAAGTTTTTTGCCCAACTTAATTTGACATTTCTTTGTTTCAGTGTTTGACAAATTCAACCATTAAGAGGTACATAAGTGGGCAGTGCGTTAAGATTGTTCAAACCTTTTACGAAAATGGGTGTTCAAAGCAAAATACATTTCGAGCGCTTTGTTATTTTTTTTTGTCAGCATAATTGACCAAATGTGTACACAATCGGGAGAATCGTGCGCCAATTTGAGATGAGAATCCACAAGTGATTTTTGCAAAACCGATGCATCCACAAAGAGTGATTGTTTAGTTCGGTTTAAAGGCTGGCGGCGTCATCGGACCGTACTTCTTCGTAAATGAGGTCGGCCAAGCAGTTACCGTGAATGGTGTTCGCTATCGCAAGATGATAACTGAATTCTTGTGGGCAGAAAGTGAGGATATGCACCTGAACAATATGTGGTTCCAACAGGATGGTGCCACTTGCCACACAGCCAACGAAACAATGGCTACCTTGGGAGAGAAATTCAATGGCCATGATTTTTCACGTAGTGAAGATGGCCGCCACGACCATGTGATTTGACACCCTTGGAATTATTGCTTAAGGGATATTTAAAAGAAAAAGTGTACGTTAATAAGCCAAGAACAATCGAAGAGCTTAAAGATAAGATAATTTGGCACATTAACGAAATTGAACCTCAATTATGTCTCAGAGTCATTGAAAATATGGACCACCGGATAGAGGTATTCCACCGAAGACGTGGCGAGCATTTCGCCGATATTTTGACATATTTTATGATTTAATTGTCATAGACCCTTCTAGCATAACAAAAAATATTAACAGACGTATTCATAACAAAAAGTTAGCCACAGTTTGTACACTACCTACAACGAGCTGCTAACTAGAATGCCGATTAAGCCTAGCAGCTTATTAGCACAGAGTTGATTCATAACGAACTTTTCTCCATCTGCTAACTTTTAAAAAATCAACTCTGAATTTCAATGATGCCACATTATATGTCTCAAAAATGCAACACGTTGTGCATTAATCATCGCTGGTTTTGTCATTTTTTTGTCTTTTCCTCTACATTTAACAATTTTAAAAAGTTTTGAAAATTAAAATAAAAAAAGATTAAATTAAAAAAAAAAACAGTAATTTAAAAAATTGTTTTACATTAAACAGCTGTTTTTCAAAAGTTGGCAAGCGTTTGGCAGCTCGTTAACAAGAGTTTAGCAAATCGTTCATGGCAAGTACATTATGAATAAAGTTTGTGCTAACTTCACGCCAAATATTCATTATGAATACGGCTGTAAGATAACTCTCTGAAAACTTCTGTTTTATTTACAATTTACATCGTGCGTTTTGATTGGAACACCCTTTAAAACAAGTCAAAAAAACAAACTATTAGCTTTCGATAACTCGACGTTCGTTAAAAGGTTTAAGTTGTCCAAATTTAGTACCTTGCGTTAACGAAAATGTACGATATGCAACAAAGCTCATAAGAAAACCTGTATATCTACTGGGTTGTCAGTTAAAAAAGTCACACATAAAGTACAAAGCATTCTATGTGATTTGTTAATCATTTCAAATTGACATGATTACAACTGAATCACTTCATTAATCACGTAGAAAAATCTGAACATACCTCAAACTGAGTATAATGTAGAATGTATAATCGGATTTGTGCTTAAAGCTGGAGGTCCACACCACGCGTTACTCGCTGCATACGCAGCTGTCAAAAAAGTAGAATCTGTGTAGTTATATGTATGTAGTAAGTAACATGTACAAAAGCGAAGATGCCTTGAGGCGAAAAGTAGGTTTATTTTCTACTTTTGTAAGCGCCATAAGCAGCGTTCGAACAAGTCAGCTGATTTTGACAAGTTAAATTTTATTCTTACTTATGCTGCTGCTGTATAAAAAGCGTTGCATGTAACTTGAAGCGTAGAACGCAAGTAAGGTTAGAAAAGCATGAACTGCGTGGAGGCGAAAACGCGTGGTATGGAGCTCCAGCTTAATGTTTTTATTTTTTCCTTAAATAAATCATAAATTTTCACAATTTCATCATTTATATTCTTAAATAATCTTCTGATAACTTTTGCTTAAACGCGTTTAAAAACCCAAGTGTGAACATAGCATTACTTTCTAATTTTGTTAGCGTCACAAGCAGCGTTCGAAAAAATCAGTTGATTTTGCCTCATAATTTTTGTTTTACTTGTGTTGATGCCGCATAAAAAGCGTTACATGTAACTTGAACAGTACAACGCAGGTAAGGTTAATATGAACAACATGCAATACCTGAAGGCGAAAACGCGTGGTGTGGACCTCAAGCTTTAGGTCCCAAGGCAGTCAAGATTTTTAAACACGCTTCATTAACTCACAATTCTTTTGTAAACGTATTAAATCCAAAACAAGACCGATATAATTGAAACTATGTAGACCCCGAGATTTTAAAGATCTTGAAGTTTTTAGATAACCCCTGGTAGCTTTGGCTTGCGCTTGAATTGTGGAATAAAAATGTTTTTAAAAGTGGGATTCGTTACTAATTTTTTTTTTAACATCAGGGATTAGTCCGGAAACATCGATACGAAAAAGTTTAGGAATTTTTGTAGCTGAACACAAAAAAATTCTCGCCAATTTTTTTTTTTTTAATTAAACTATTAATCAAAAATAAAAAGATTTAATTAAAAATTCCATCAAGTGAATTAAACGTGTACTTATATCAACAAAATTTATGTAGAAAATGTTGCTAATATCAAAAAATATTTAATTGAAACTATTAATTTGTTTACTGATGCAACTTTAATTAATGTTTTAATTAATATCACAAATTTTTTAATTAAACTGAATATTTATTTTTTTCTGTGTAACAAAACACCCACTCGCATTAAATAAATAAAACATTCAACAAAGTGCTGCTATGGATGTAAAATGTTGTAGTAATAATAATTTTTTTTTATCTGTGGAATAAATAAACAACAATTTCAAGCGAAATAAAAAAAAAAAATTACTATGTGTTTAAGCACAAAAGAATGTGAAATATAAAGGACCTCTAGAAGGATCAAGGAAAAAAATAACAAAACAAAAAAAAGATACGCACGCACAAACTCTTTTATTAACTTAACATCTCATGGAAGTAGTGATGGCAGTAACAAAAGCAACAACAGCAGCAACAACAGAAGAGGCAGGGGCAAGAAGACTGACCGACTATTTAATATTCATTTGTCGTTTACTAATGGAGGTGCTGCTGCATTTGCCGCTCACTTATCCTGATTTATTTGCCAGGGGCTAACATGCTAACTAGAGTATAAAGAAATTGTTACATAAAAACAAACACCCACTTATAGAAAAAGGACGAAACGAGACAAAGGAATTTAAAAGCATTTAAAGTATGTATGTATGTGTATATAAGTAGAGTCATCTTCATGCGTAGGCATTTAATTCCCAGTTAACTACTTTAGACACTGAAACAAGATCCTGGTTTCAGAGATGGGTGTTCGTAAGAGATTTTGTCATGTATTTTGAAATATATGAACACATGTATATCCAGACCTTATTGCGAACATACTCTCTTTTTTGAAATGGCTTGTTGAGATGAAGATACTGATTTTGAAGGCGAAGAATGTCCGATAAGATTACAAAAATTTGGTGCTATAGGGTAAGAGACTTAATTTAATAATCACCCTTATTCCATTTAACGTCGTCGTCATCGTCATCAATTGAATATCAAAATCAATTTTTATCGACATCGTCATCAATTCGATACAAAACTGGTATGCCATAACAGCAATGTAACGATGTCGATTGTTTATCGTTTTTTTAAGAACATCTCTAATAAGTTTTTATTAAAAATGTGCAATTTGATGTTCGTTTCTTATTAATGTTGTGCTGTCAAAGAGGGTAGCTTGATTTATTTTAAAAAAATCACCCTTACTAATGCCATAAGGTATTGATTACACTTTTCGCCCCGTATAAATCGACAGTGTTGATAGTGCCCTGTAAAAAAGAGAACGGTACGACGATTGCCGAAAAGAGCAACAAAAAGTTACGCGAAAATTGCAAACATTCGGAAAATTTGCAAAAATAGCGAAAATTCGCGAAATTCTTTTTTATTTGAAACAAGCCATAACATTGCCTTATAGTCCTCAAAAACATAAGAATGGCAAAAATTCCATAAAAATGGCAAAATTAGTGGAAATTCGCAAAAATTTGATAAAAGCGGCATGAAAGAAAAATTTAATATGTATTAAAAATCGTTAAAACTGTAAAGAATCAGAAAACTTACAGGAAAAATTGCTTCTACCGCGAACATAGCTAAAATTCGGGAATTTGCGGTAATTTAGCGATTTTCATGGAATTTTTGCTATTCCTTATAGTTTTAGGGAGTTTTAATCAATTTTTTGGCTTGTTTGAAATATTTAAAATTTTCGCGAATTTTCGCTGTTTTTGCAAATTTTAACAATTTTCCTGAAGCTTTGTTGCTATTTTTCCATTTATTTAATTCAACATTATTATTATTGAAAAATTAAAAAGAAATAAAACTGTTTCGACACCAAGAAGACTGACGACAAAATCAGAATCAATTCATATCGATGCCAACGTTAACGTTGCGTACGGCATACCAAAAATACATCGACGCTTATCGATAAAACTTGATATTGACAATGGGCATACCGATTTGCAACAATCGACACAAAACGATATCGTTTCGTATTGATAACGCTATATGGAATAAGGGTGAATGTTTCATATCAAACATTAGAAGAACTTACAAAATCTCAAGACAATTCCTTCTTTTAAAGCATAAGGATTAAATTCAAGACAAGAAATTTTTTTGGCCACATAAATTATTCACTTGCTTTTTCATTGCCCAGAAAAATTTCTACTACTTTAGCAAAAAGCGTCCCTTTTAATGGTTGGCGTAAAACAAAACATGTGAATTAATAGACAGTGTGACACACGAACAACGTTTCCTGATCGCCCTTTTTATTTTGGTTTAGTTTTTTTTTTATTTTATTTATGTGTGTGTGTGTTTTTTTTTTGTCTGTGAATTGTGTTTCTTTAATAAAACTGACCACGTTTGTGATTGTTGTCATTTTTTGCCTACAACTTTTTTTTACTGAAATTTTCTGTTGTTAAATTGCTTTTAGTAGTATTTTTTTACTTTTGAAAACAAAAAAAAAAAAAAAAAAATAATTCTGCCAAGAAATGGAAAAGTAAGGCATAAATGGGTTTTAAGTAGAGTTTTTTTTTTCCCGGACTTTTTCGATTCCCGGGAAAGCGGGAAATTTTTTTAAATTTCCCGGGATCCCGGGATCCCGCTCCATATAAATAATACAAAGTCAATTTTGGTATTAATTAATGAAAAAAAAACTTTTATAAAAAAAACGTAATGGAACTTGTTTACAAAGAAAGTAAATGAAATGGTTCAATACTAAAAAATGAATTGAAGATTGAAATAGAAACTTGAATTATTATCACCTCACGCCTTTATTCCCTATTATTATGCTTTTATTCAGTATTATTATGCTCTAGATAATTCATAAAACCATAATAAAAACAAAATAAAAATTGAGGTACTCAAGATATGAAATCAAAAAGTTAATTTATAAAATAGATAAAATACTTTAAAGAACTATATAACATTTTTTAATGGCTTAGGAAATAACTTTCTGACACACTCAAAGCGCTTAGTAAGTCGTCAGAAAGTATATTCCTGATTTTATTTACTAATTATCATGTTTCCGAAAAATTTCGTTCATTTTTTACCGAGGTTGGACAAATAGTTAAAAGTGCACCGTTGTAGCATGCTTCGGATTCACAATCAGAAGCAATTTTTCTTTTTTATAAACAACGTCTACATATATCAGTCAAATGTGTGTCAAGGTTGATGCAAAAATAGCATCAACCGGACTGCTTCTTCCAAACGTTTTCATTTCAATAGGCCCATTTGTAATCTTTAGGACAATGTGTTTTTCAAGTTGTATGTTGTAGTATCTTACACGAGTTTCCAAAATATTATTTTATTTCAACACAAATTGAAAATGAAAATTTGTGTTTATCAACTTATAATCATATCGCTCCTTCATTGCATAAAAGTCATATCTCAAAATTTTAAGTAACTTTACAAAGTTTTCCTTTATACCTTCTCCTATTATATCTCAAACTGAACCGAAGTTATAGCAAAATATATCTTTAAATCGGTACATTTTGAAAACTTTAATCGCATTTTGCCAATATCGTTTGTTTTTGTAGATATGACTATGTTGCAATAAAGGAGCGATATGTTTAGGTATCTCCTGTTTTTAAGACTTGTTCATGGACAATGAAACTTTACTGCCTGCATCTTATTTTCAATTAATGTACTTCATTAACTCTTCACTTCACTAAACGTTGTAATTATCAACTGTTGCACTGCCCATTCTGCTTTTAGTAGATTTATTGCATCAGGAGACATTGATTTAAATACATGTACTCACTTCTTGCAATTGATCTAATCCACAACCCATCCACAAATGCTTATTTTAAGAGAATAGAAAACTAAATTTCAAAGTATAAATAGCTATTTTCTGAAATTATGAGGAATTTTTTATTTCCCGGGATCCCGCAAGAAAAATCCCGGGAAAACGGGAAATAAAATAATGGAAATTCCCGGGAATTCCCGGGACGGGAAATCCCGGGAAAAAACCCTAGTTTTAAGTAATTATTGGAATACGTGCTTATCAGCTAATTTGTTTTGTATGTTTTAGTAAAGAAAATAAGTATCAAACTATTAGGAACTAAAGAATAAATCATTTAATTTCAAGGACCTTATAAGATTTGTGAGTTTTATAAAAACAAATTAAATACATAGTATTTTGCGAAAACGAAATTTGTATACTTAAAAAAGTATTTAAAAATCAGAAATTGACTCGTAATTGAATTTTTTATAAAAATAAACGTTTATTAAATCAGACTTAAGATTATTTGTTTATTCCCAAAAATTATTAAGTCTCTGCTTTTTAATTTAATTATGGCAGTGGTGTGCATGACAAAACAAAAAAATAAGAAACAAAGTTTTTCTCATGGTACAATAAGTATAAGGTATAGTCATTAGATATTTTGTTCTCAATTTTAAAACCCATATAACGTCAAACGAAAGACAATTAGGAAAAAATTAAAACAAGCGTCAAAAACCAAATAAATTAATTTGACATTACATGGGAAAATAATGACAGCTCTCCCTTACATAGGGTCTCCACCTGAGATAAGATATAAGATTTTTATATCAGCAAACGTCAAATTCAATCGCACCATCAACATTTTTTTCTACTTCATACATTTTTGCTTACAAGAACAATGTGGCAATACTTTGATTGAACAAAAAAAAACAGTTGGTTTTGTTTTTCCAACAAGTTTAAGGAATTTAAATGTTTATGCATAATGATTAACTAAATGCTTTAGAAATCATTGTAATGGTTTTATTAACATAGTTTTCAAATAAATTATTCAAAATAGCAATTCCACTTAGAAAACTAAAAGTGGTTTCATTCGAATAAATATTTTTGTTTTTCATTTTGTAAAAAAGAAAAATTCGGAATTAATTCTGTGACATATTTGAAACCAGAGTTCCCAGTTTTATTTTAAGCCTTATCCCCAATTTGCGGTTTTTAGCCCCAAAATAGCTATTTTATTATCCCCAAAAATCCCCTCATTTTCTTAAAAATACTATTATGTCAATGGAAAAATATGCACAATCGATTTATTTAACTGCCTATTTCACGATGTCACTCGAACGTTTACGTTCGCACAAATAACATATAAAACAAAAACAATTTTTAAATTTTGTTTTTGTTTTATATGTTATTTGTGCGAACGTAAACGTTCGAGCGACATCGTGAAATAGGCAGTAAATAAATCCATTTGTGTAATATTATTAAAAATAATGTTATTTATTCTTTGAGTTCTACGTATCTATATACACTAGCGTGGCCGTTAGTTGTATGGAGAACTTTTTTTTTTTTGATTTCTTATACTCTCCCCCTCCAAATCGGTTCAGTTTTATGTAAAAAAAAATACAAAAAAATTTCGTAGCGATAAGTTGTGTTTTAGGGAGGGCGTCCGCCCCTCAAAGTTTGCCATCAAGCCATTTATTCAAATGTAATTTGTTTGCGTATGACTATCTTCTAAAAACAACATTTTACAAAAATATGATATATGGAAATATTTTAGCTCTTCTAGTCAACAACATAAGCCTCCAAGAAAGTTTTTTGCTAAGACTAATATCTTAGAAAATAATTAAGAAAATAACAACAAAATACCAAACATTTTATATAAGTTTTATATATGTATATATAAAAAGGCGATTTAATGTCAAGTGACACAATTTTGAAATCGATGTCTTCCGATTTGGATAAAATTTACACCAAGGTTAGTCCTATTAGATAGTAGTTTACACACAAATTTTCAACAAGATCGGTCAAAATGTTTCAGAGGCAGAGGGGGTCAAAGTTTGCCATACAGGTGTTCCTTCTCATCCATGTAATTTATTACCTATTGGTGTTAGAAAAATTTGTCCCAAGTAGCTTAGATAGCTATTTAATCAATCTTTTTTAAAAATATTTTTTTTTTTTTTTTAAATTTTTTAATTTTTTTTTTTAAATTTAAAACTTTTTTTTTATTTTTTTTAGCCAAGTGTTAAATTTAAAAAAAAAAATTTAAAAATTTTTTAAAAAACAAAAACAATTTTTTTAAAAAGTTTGATCAAAAAGCTATCTAAGCTACTTGGGACAAATTTTGCTTACACCAATAGGTAATAAGTTACATGGATGAGAAAGAACACCTGTATTGCCAAAATGTCAAACTTTGACCCCCTCTAACTCAGAAACTTTTTGACCGATCTTGTTGAAAATTTGTGTCTAAGGTACTATCTAACAGTACTTAAATTGGTGTAAATTTCATTTAAATCGAAAGACATCTATTTCAAAATTTTGTCACTTGACATTAATTCCCCCTTTTATATATGTAAAACGCATATAAAATGTTTGGTATTTTATTTTTATTTTCTTAATTATTTTCTAAAATATTGATTTTAGCAAAATACTTTCTTAGAGGCTTATGTTGTTGACTAGAAGAGCTAAAATATTGCCATATATCATATTCTTGTAAAATGTTGTTTTTAGAAGATATTCATATGCAAACAAATAACATTTGAATAAATGGCTTGATGGCAAACTTTGAGGGACGGATGCCCCCCCTAAAACACAACTTATCGCTACGAAATTTTTTTGTATTTTTTTTTACATAAAACTGAACCGATTTAGGGGGGGGAGAATATAAGAAATCAAAATAAAAAAATAACGGCCACCCTAATGTACACGTGTAAAGTCTGCAACAAGGGTAACGTAAAAACGCAAAAAATAATAATGGGTCAATATTTATCATTTCAAAAACTAGCTAATCAAAATCTTCTGATTCATCAGCCAGTGCAATTTTGTTTTACATGTTGTTTGTTTAAAAAGTGCATTTGAGATGATAAAATAAATTTGTCACAGCAAGCTGCACTATTTAAAAGTGTGAATTTATTCTTATTAATTATAATAGCTTATAATGCATTCTGTTGCAAATATTGACTTTGGTTGTATTCATTACAGAAAAAGACTAGTTCAACAGAAGTAACGCTAGCTGCTACAAAAAGCATATTTAAAACCTTTGCAACAAGTTCTTGAAAAAGTTTTAAACCGAAAAAAAAAATTAAAATTTGTACCGACATCTTGACCAAATCGGTCTTGCCATTGCAAAAATGGAATTTTAAATAATATATTATCCCCAAAAATCCCCAGCGAAAAATGTGCTTTTCCCCAAAAAATCGCCTGTGGCTTTTCGCGAAATTTGTATTCCCAATTACCCAAAAAAATCCCCAGTTTGGGGATAAATTTGTAACCATTAAATATCTTAAGCGTATGTGGAATATTAATTATATATTGTAAACAAATGTGACCCCATAGCAGCAATGCCTGGAGAAATTTCAAAAAATCCCTACGTGTATAAATAAATCTATTTTTTCTTATACCCAAAAAATGTTCCCTACAGTTTTCCCTACGTTAAAAATTTATTGTTTTTAATAAAATGCAAAGAAATACATTTTTTGTTACCACTTTGTAAATATTATAAGAAAGGCATTAATTAACAACAAGAAAAAAAACCAAAATAAATATGTACATAAATCTAATAATAAAAAAAATTAATATAAAATTGAAAATGATAATTACAGCAAATTCGAACCACCAGAAAAAGATTGATGTTTGACTGTTGGCTGCCAGGCACCGCAGTGGTGCAGAGGTTAGAACTCAAAGAATTCTGATGAAAGAATGTGGTGATTCTTGAAACATGTAAATTCAACCCAGGTTCGACCGCCAGCTTAGAAGAAAATTATCAATAAATTTTAAAAAATTTTCCTGTTGTAAAATTCCTTCCTTTAGTAAAAAATAATTTAATGAAAATTAAATATCAAAATAAAAAAAATTTTAAAAAAATATTTTCTTCAATTCCGCTGAAATCAAATATAAAAAAAATTTACTCTTAACAATAAATCCTTCTAATCCTTAACATTTAAAAAAAAAAAAAACCCAAATTGTATGATTTTATTTCTCGTAGTTTAGAAGGTGTGATTTTTTTTTTCTCGGTATAAAATTAATTTCTATGTAGAAATTTCATTCGTTCGATATTTGCTTTTAATATTCGCATACATTTAAGCGAATGCGAATTCAAATAGCAAAAATAAGAGAATAGTTCGCAAATGCAAAAGCGAATAACCGTAAAAGGTTTTGGCAATTGTTGAAGGCTATTTGGACTCATAGTACAGGGTTTCTGGAAAAAAAATACTACATGTGTACTTGAAATCTGTTGTATATAAGACATTTTAATTTTTAAATGAAAATGAGACGAATATTTACGTATTTTTAGACAATATATTTAAAATGAGATTATATTTGAAAAACCCTATTTTTGTCTTAAAATAAAAAATCTGTCCTTTTTTCCCTTCTCCTGAAATTTTACGAAAAAATCCCTACAAAAAGGGAAAAATTGGCATCACTGCCCCATTGTCGAGGTATACACGCTTCAACTTTTGATGCTCAACTTTTCAAATTAAAAGAGAGAGAAGAAAAAAGAAATGAGATTGGTACCGTCAGCAAGTTTTGTGTTTTTATTCGTAACTATATGCACAAAGATAGCTGCCTGTAAATTCTTTTCTTTGTTTTTTTGTATTCGCTGTAAATAGTATTGTAGTTGCTTTAACACATTTAAAACCGAAAAAAGATAAGAAAGATTACTGCGTGTGGCCATTTTTGCAACATCAAAAGTGAATTCAAAGGAAATGGAGCACCAAAAGTTTAAGTTTCATACTTATACAGCCATGTCACGGAGAACAATTCCGTTCGGAACCTAAGAAAACATATTTGTTTATTGATAGAAAGTGTATTTTGAAAGTTTTTTGGCCTTTAAATACAGAAAACTCCCATTCCGTTCATGAAAACAAAAATTGGTTTCATTCCGAAAAATTTTTTCGTAATTTTCTGAAGCACCAAAATACGGAAATTATTCCGTTTCCGAATGGAATTGTACTCCGTGCTGATAGATTTATAAAAAAAAGAGCGTGTGTGAAATATTTAATTGACATATTTAAAAAAAGTATACGTTTGAATCAAGGCGAATTTATATTGGTCATCAGAGAGTTATGCAAGCTGTCACTTTTTTTGTATGAAGGTAAAAGTATCCCAAAAACTCTCTCTGCGGTCACCTGCATAAGTTTGCCTTGTTTTGAATTATCAAATTATAGATAATTTAAAAATTTTAATTCGATTTCTTCTTATTTTAAATTCAAGCTCAAGGTCAGGTTATGCAAAAAATATTTATTTAAAGTATATCCAATATTTCGCTGCCACAATGGACAGCTTCTTCAGGGATCTTTGGTTAATAAATTTCAAACAAATTTAAAATAAGAAGAAATAAAATTAAAAGGTCGAAGAATATAGACTAAATAAATTTTAATTCGAATTATAAAAAAAAAAAATTTTAATTTTTATGGTATGATTTTAAGAAAGTTTGACATTAAAAAGCAAACATTTTTAAGTTGTATGGTATTTTTCATTAAATTTATTACGGTGTAGAGCAAAAATTGATAAAAATATTGTGTTGTAAAATTGTCTACTATTTTCATACATAAGAGGTCAGTGTACTTACTCAGTGAGCACACTCCAAAAACTCAGTTAATTTTTTTTTTCATTTTCTCGATTTTAAGTTTTTTTTAATACTTATTTTAATCAATAAATAAAGTTGAACTGATAAAATTGTGGCCAGTTTTCGTTTGACCTCTTATGGGTTAAGCGTGAGGGTTACATAGCAAAACTGAATTAAAATATTAACATTTTTTAGAATCGATTGCAGAAAATTAAATAATAATTAGAGCAGTACTGCGCCAAATATTCTCAATATTTTGAATGTAAGAAAAAAATTTAAATGTTATAAAATCACATAAATTCACATAAAATCGCCAGCAATTTGGTATTTAGATTTACATTAAAAACATTGAAAAAAATTTAAAACTTATAAAGAATATAGTTACTCTGACTGTAAAGGCGAATTAGTTTTTTGTTTACATTTTTTACTGCTTTTGACAGTGTCAAATTCTCTTTTTTATGAATTCGCTAACGCGGTCGCCTTATATGAATTCGCCTTGCATACATGCATATGAATATGGTACCCTATGAATTAATCTGCCGATTTATAAACGCTATTATTTCGATTATTCAATTAAAAATTTTGTAAATTTGTATTTGAATTTTCAGGCGAAAATATAGTACAATTTGGTATATACATACATACATATGTATCTATAAAAACTATATTTAGAGCTTAATTTTTTTTATTTTGTTTCAGTTCAATCTGTAAAATTTTTTTTCTTTTTCCAATTCTATTCCCTCGACGAAATATTGCATGTTTCGCTTAAGTTGTTCTTTGAATCTGTTGGGAATAATTAACAGACAACAATTTATAATAATGTTTATCGGTCAGCCACAAATGAAATATGTTTAAATTATTTCTTAATATTCATATAATTAAACAATAAACCACCGACCAAACAACAACATAAAACTTTGTAAACATATGGAAGAAGAAGAGACAAGACAATGGGTAAAAAGAAGAACTTATGTACAAGACACAGGAACAATAGCAGAAAATAACAAAAGAGAGAGGGGTGGGGGGGGGGGGGAGATACATTAAAACGCAGACAAATAAACAGACGGACGGAAAAGATGTAAAATAAGCCACAACAAAAGATGAAATACAATTAAATAAATTTGTGTAAAAGTACTTCACGTTTTAAGTACTTACACATTTTGTATTTTAAAGCTGAAACATACCCTATATTTCTGATGATTGAAGATTAAAGTCAACGTTTATTGTTTACAAACTACATACATAGTTCTTTGTCTCATTATGTATGTTCGTTTAAGAGAACAATGAAAAAGATAAGAGTTTGCTGATCTTGTAAAGCAGGGATTTTCACCAATTTTTCCTTGACGAAGCGTTTGAGACTTACAACCAAATGAAATTTGGTTTAAAAGTAATAAAGAAATAAAAGTCACACTACTAAAAGCCAATGTTTTCTTGTTTTATTATCGAGCTTTTCTTAAATAACCTTATTTTTCAACAAGGGCCATAATAAAGGCTGTTTTTTTAAGCCCGATAGAACTTGAAATTGTAAAAAATAACACAAAAAATTATATTGTAATCAAAATTTTTTTTTTATTCGAAAGATCAATACGTGACATTAACATTTGAAAATGATCTCGGGCATATGGGCACCGCGGCTGTTCTTGACGAAGCGCATTCTGGACGTCCAATTTTGGGCCACTTTTTCGAGCACTGCTGGCCGTATGTCACGAATAACACGAACAATGCTGGCCTCCAAGGCGTCAATTGTTGCTGGTTTATCAGCATAAACCAGTGACTTCACGTAGCCCCACAGGAAATAATCGAGAGGTGTCAAATCGCACGACCTTGGAGGCCAATTGACAGGTCCATTTCTCGAAATCAACTTATCGCCGAATTTTGATTTCAATAAGTCGATGGTTGCGTTCGCCGTATGTCACGTAGCGCCATCCTGTTGAAACCACATCTCCTCCGGATCAATGTCATCCATATTTTCAAACAAAAAATCATTGATCATGGTGCGGTAACGATCTCCATTGACCGTAACGCGAGCTCCGGCCTCATTTTTGAAGAAATAAGGTCCGATGATGCCACCAGCGTGAAAACCGCACCAAACGGTAAAGTATGTTAGAAACATATGTTAGGACAAAATGGGGTCGGTTATACATTTGACCCGTCTAGGAGCATCATAGAAGAAGTGCAACACTGTTCTTTTTCAAATTTCATGGGAGCTACCTTAAGGAATCAAGGTAGGTGGTAGGTTTGTACGAAGAAAAGTCGGGAAGCAAAACCTAATGGGTTCGGTCGGACTCTATTGACAAAAAACCTTTTCATTCGTGTAATTTCTGAATTGATTTTGAAAAAAAGGATGTTTTTAGAAAAATTATTGGGCCTTCTTTGCCAAATATATTTGCGTAAAACAAAATAAAGTCAACGGAAATTCTAACTGAATTATTTCGAAAACTATAAGAGATAACTTAGTGAAATGAGCTGGAATTTCTTTATCTTCCTACTAGCTAATTACAACGCTTCATTGATTGAAATCTGTCGATATTTGCACAATTTACAAGCTTACATAGTACGAGATGATCAACTTTGACACCCTGTATCTTAACTTCTATTCCAACAGGGTGTTTGTGACCACCATTTTCTTAAAGCCTATATTCTCCTCTACTTCTGGTTCATGCATCATTTTATAATCCGACCTGTAGTTAAAGAGATTCAAATTTATTACCACTTTTTGAAAACAAAAATTCAGTTACCATGGCACGCCAGCGCTCGCCATTCACCGTAAAGATTGTGTAACCTGCACCAAACAGCCAATTTAAATGAATGTAATGGTGAAACGTTAACGGCTTGAGAATTGTTTTCGCTCTAAATACGTAAATTTTGCTTATAAATAAAGCCATTTAATCAGAAATAAGTGCTCTACGAACCTCGCAAAGGGTCTTATTTTTCAAAGTAAGCTTCCATAATTTGGAACCGTTGTTCTAGTGTTAAATGATTAATGAAGGCTTGCCAAAATTTATTGAACATAAAAGTCAACTCAATTTGACATTCTGAGTTGCCAAGCCATAGTTAACGACTTAGAAAATTCTCATGCTACTAAAAATCGCTATTTGTCAATAACTTTGTTAGGCGACGGGATCAGTAGTATAGGAGTAAATAGGAAACAAATAAACACACAACGAAAACACAATATATACAAACATTTTGCGTTGTTATGTGGTGTGTGTTCGCTTACATGGGCAAACTTTTGAGGCTTGCTTGAAAAAAATCAAAAAGTTTTGATTTTCTTACAAGCCTGTTAAAAAGTTGTCAAGCTGTTTGCGCCGCCTGGTACTAAATTCGAGTATTATTTTGAAGAGTGTACAAGATGAAGAAGCATTGTAAAATTATTAAGAATGAAAGTGTGTGTTTGCCAAACTGTTTGTATAGTTTATTTGGCTCTTAAGTATCTTGAGATCCTTCAATTTTATAGTAAACCTCTAAAGAATTTCTTGTTAATATGCACTATGAATATTTAACACGCAAAACAGATGTGTGGAAATAAATGGCAACAAACTTTACGCACTTATACTTCATACTATCAAACCAGCCATTCATACATCCGTCTATCCAAACATTACTCAATTCACTCACTCATTCATTCGTCCAACCATTTAATAAACAAACAAACATACATTTACAAGACAGGCCTCATCTCATGGTCTCCATATTTGTTTTATAAATAATACAGATGCTTTTTGTTTTTTATTTATTTCACTTTTTTGCAGCTATTTTTCTTCTTTATAAAATATTTTTATTATTTTATTTTTGGTTTGTTGTGTTTTTTTTTTCTTATAAAACCATAAAATTCAATTAACATGCATTGCATGAAACATAATTCTGTTTATCTTTTGTTTTTACATTTGATGTTGTTGTTGTTTTTTTTGGCATTAAGAGAGTGAATGGCCATTAACATAAATACAAACAAACATACATACATTTACTGACAGATACACAGAAAATATTGGATCAGGGTTTCTGGGGTGATTGCAAATTGTTTGTTAGCTGAGCAAAATTATTTTAAGTTAAATTTGTTGGTGAATAATTTAAGAAATTTGAAGAAAATGTCAAACATTCATGCTGGTTTTAATTAAAACATCTTCTGGATTTAGAATTTGTCATTTAAAGGTTAAAGTTCAATTGCGAAGTGTCAGTTTTGGAATATTTAAAGTAGTTAAAGTAATTTAATGAATCTTTTGCTAAAAATTTAAAGCAAATGGAAATCTGTTCGAAATAATAAAAATTTTGGTTAATAAGCAATTTATAAGATGTGTTGTACATGATTTTGGATTGAACGCTTATTTGTTTAAACAAATTGCAGATACAGTGTATTTTGTTATTGTTTTTTTTTATCGATTTGATTGCAAATTCTTATTTGGGTGTGTGTGAAACGGTAGCAAAATTCTATGGACCATCGGATAGAAGAGGTATGCCACCGAAGCCGTGGCGGACATTTGACCGATATTTTGTCTTACACATAATTGCCATAGATCCTTCTATCATAATAAAAAATATGAAGATAATTCTCTGAAAACTTATTGTTTTATTTGCAATTAACATCGTGCGTTTTGGTTGGACCAGCCTTTATTAAATTATCAAGAAACCTTATGTATAGGAGCCAGGTAAAATAATGAGCCGATCTGATTTATTTTAAAAATTTATTACTTCTTATGTTTATATAGAAATATTTAAGCAAAATTTGATCCGTTAATTTGGAAAAAGTAATTATTGGTTAATAACTTGGTTACTTATGAACCGATTTTTGTTAATTTTTACTGCTAGTATTTTACTAAGGCCCGTTTTCACAACTTACCGATAGCTAAAGGTAGGATTTTGTCGGCCGCATTAAAGCTGTTCCATTATTACAACTTTGCTTTAACCTACCAGTAGTGGGATTCTGTAACTTTTAACAATAACAACAGTTGTTATAATTGTCAACTTGTTTTGTTGTTTGCACTAACGATTATGTGATTCTGTAAATTGTTGTTAACAACATAGATAAAAATTAACGTCAAGTAGCATCACTGTCAAAAAAATGGCAAAATAACGAAAAACACAAAGAGGAATAAAAAAAAACAAATTAAATTATTAAAAATAACAGAATTTTTTTTAGTTTTCTGATTTTTCAAGAAGATAAGCCAAACATTTTACTATTAAACTATATGCAAATTATTTAATTGCCATTTTCAAGTTATATTATTTCTTTAAACTAATTTTTTGTTTATTTTTTCGACATTTAACAATAAGTTTACAATACTAAAAAAGTTGTCGTTTATTTAACACAAACAGCTGACTTAACGATTACAAGTGTTGTTTAAAATGTTACAGAATAGCGAAATCGTTAATTTGCTTTCTAAATTTTTTAACAATGACAACTATTGCTTAAATTTATTACAGAATCGCACTACAGGTAATTTACTTTATTGCTCACTTTATGTTAAAGTAAAGTTTTAGTAATGGCCGGTTAAAGTCTACTTTAAGCTGTCGGTAAGATGTGAAAACGGGCCTAAGTTTATTTCAGGTCAACGAAAGAAATACAGTTAATTGATTATGAGAAGACTTTAAACAGGAAAGGTTAATGGGTAAAAATTAAAGATTTATGGATACAAATTTGAGGCAGTCGCGGTTTCTTGCTCATATCTCAGCCATTGAAAGACCAATCCAATAGAAACCTATTCCAGACTATGCGTGATATAAATATATAAAGATATGGTCCCCGTCTTATCAAGGGTCTTCGGAAAACCTATTTCAGCATACATGCGGATAGACAAATTGACGTACTGACAGACGGACATCTTTAAATCAACTCCACTACTCATAAGGACCCAGAGAATATATATTCTTTTAAAGGTAAAAATTAGGAGTTGAGTAACAAAGTGATATATGGGCATTTCTCCAATGTCGAATGCTACACTCGTACGCCTTAAAAGTGAAAAAAAAACATATACCAAAACATTAATTTTATTTTGACAAAAGGCGAAACTTATAGCTCTTGAGTAGCACTATAATTTGTGCTTAGGTTGATTTTGGATTGGCAATTGTTCGTTTTCAAGAAAATTAAAAAAACCCAAGGCATTTGCATGCGACAAAAAAAAAAAATTCTTTTTACGGCAAAGAGTTCAAACACTGATTTCAGCGAAACCTGTTAAAATATTTTAATGCGACTAATTTTAAAATATTATGCATTGATGTAGCTTAATAATGGTTTTTATTTAATTCAAAAATATTGTGTAGATTATTTTTTATTTAATTTTAATCACTGTCGCACGCTACATGTTGCATGCGACATTTTGTTCCATCATACTTTTATGTTTATGTTTTTACTTTTTATGTAATTAGACATGCATAAGATGATTCTACATTATTTCAAATTCATTCGATATATTCATTTTCTCAACAAAAGTTATAAAATTATAAAGAAAAATACAAATCCAAATTTTTAATATTTTTAATTAGGCTTAAGTTCATCAACATTTTTATTTTATGAAGAAAGGAATTTTACAACATGAAAATTAATTAAAATTGTTATTGATAATCTTTAATTTTTGACCGTTGCACATTAGGTCAAATGACACATTTTTCTGTGCGAAAGTCGAAAAATCAACTTGCAGTTTTACTATTGTTGTTGTTGTTTTTTAATTCTAAAGACTTCAGAATAAAAAAAAGTGATGTTTGTTTTGACTAAATATTAATAACCGTTATACAGCAGCGTGTCGAAGTCAACTGATTAAATTTTTTCTATAATTGTGTTCCTAAGTTAAGTAGTGCGTGGTCAACTTCAGGTGCGTATATCTCGGACTGTGTTTGTGATAATTTATTAGAGTAAAATGGAAAAGAAAGAGCCAAGTAAGTAGATATATTTTTAATTTTAAATGTTTTATATATATGTCGCTATACTTAATAAATAACTCATTAGCGTAAACATCTATAAATAGTTAAATTTTTATAAAATTTTTATTTTCTGAAAGCTTTTAAAAAAATATACCCCATTTCTCCACTCTCAAATTGCACAAAATAATTAGAATATTATCTAGTAAGTTATTTGGTATTTATCAAAAATTGCGATTTTTTGCGTTTTGCGAGTAATGCCTCTTTTTGTTAGGTAACCTCTGTATAAAAAAGATTGATCTTTTTGAAGTATGGCGAAAGGAAAGTACAAAAAAACAAAAAGTTGATGCCGTTTTGAAACACGTATATGACAAACTTGAAACCTCGTCAATTTCTGATGAAATGGTGAAATAAATTACCAAAAAAATTAATTTGTTTTGCGTGAAACTAGAACAAAAGTGGAAAAAGTGTCATAGAAAGACAAATGTATTCAAAAACCAAAGCCAGGCATGGCTAAATGCTGAATTAAATATTGTGGTAGATGGCATTTTAGAAAAGGCAACAAGTGGCGCTGTTGGACGTCCTCGTGTACCATTTTTTGAGTTTCTTTTACATATAGGATACAAATGTAAGGTACAAAAATGGCAAATACGAGGAGCTGACAAGTCAATTGTATTGAAAAGGAAAACTGATATACAAAACGATTTTTGGAAAAAACTCGGACTTCGCGTGGATATGCCCAGAATAGGTGGCTCAGGATCTACTAACGACGGAAACACTGCTCGCCGAGCTTTCGCTGAACATCAAATTTTTTCAGAAATAACTGGTGTAGATAAGGATATTATATTTAGGTTCAAAATAATACTGATTTGTTTATCTTGTCAGTTCGAAATAAATTTAGAGAAATTTGAATTATATTGTTTTGAAACAGCAAAACATTTTCAGGAGCGATATCCCTAGTTGCCAATGACTTCTACGGTTCACAAAATGTTAATTCACTCAAAGCAAATAATAGAAAATGCTCCACTTCCAATTGGATTTTTTGGAGAAGGTGCTGCTGAATCTCGTCATAAAATATACAAAGCCGATCGCCTACATCACGCGCGTAGAAACAACCGCACCAATAACCTACTAGATGTATTTAATACGGCCATGGATACTTCAGATCCATTAATTTCCACAACATTTTTAAACAGACGCATTCAAAAAAGAACACGTTCCACGTTACCACCTGAAGTAATTGAACTATTATGTTGCTGCGAACCAACAGAAGAACTTCACCATAACGAACAAGACGACGAAAATAATGAAAGTGAAGAAGCCTGCTTTGAATTAATTTTACAAAGTGAATTGAATATAAACAATAAATATTTATTTTAGTATTAAAAAACAAATTAATTAATTCTATACACTGTGTTTAAATTAATGGGTGCTAGAGGGTTAATTTTTGGTCACTTATGGGTTAAATTCCATTTTTTTTATTGGAACCATCCATAATTATATAATTCATATAATAACTGTTTCGATTACTCTTATAATGTAGTCGTAATTAATTTTGCACAGACAAAGTAGTCATTTGACCTAATGTGCGTTGCCGGGGATCGAACCGCGGCCGGCAGGTTACCATGACATGTTTCGACCGCAACCACTTCATCCCCTCAGATGGATTTGCCGTTTTACACTCGCAACCATCGACGACTGCTGAAGTAAGGATTAAAAACCATAAATAGTTCAACAAAATAACCACAATACTAATTATTGAAAAATACCAATATAGAACAAAAACTATCTTAACTGAAAATAGTATTATATATATTTGTTCCTTTTACTCCTGCAAGGAGCATAGGACCGCAAAATAGTATTGCTAGTCTCAAATAAAGTTTTTTTAATGGAATAAGCTGTCCTTGATGCTTGTAGTTGTTGGCCATCGCAAATAAAGATATTTTAGCAAAAAAAATTTTTTGAAATTATGCATCTTACACTTACGATGTCGCACGCTACAAACTTAAAATAAGTACCAAGAAAAAAGCACTGATTATTTTCCAGCAAAATTTTTTTAATTAAATTTGCAATAAAAATATCTATTTGTTACTAATATTTGAAACGCATTGTCCAAATACCCTCGACGCACTGATAACAAATGTTCTTTTTCAATGTCGCACGCTACATCGAATTATACGGTAAAGCAAATAAAAAATTTGCCGTAACTGGCAAGTGCATCCTTCCGTTTACATTTTTTCTTTAGTGTTTGAATATAAACTGAGATTTAAAAAGCAATTGTCAATGCATAATGTTTCTCATTAAGATCATTTAGCAAAACAAAACGTGCAATAGAAATGTTCAAAACAGAACTTTTTCACATGTTCGACTTTGCATTTGAATATTTCAAAGTGTGTTATGAATAAATGTAAAATTTGTTTAAATCATTGAGAGTTGATAGATTCCCTATAAAAATATGTTAAAACAACATACTTTTATAGACTTTGAATTATTTGGCTGCGGTTGACATTTCTGTGGAAATGCCCATATGCTTTTTCGCATTTTTTGACAAATTGGTTTTTTGATATTTTAATAATATTTGGGTTAAAATCTTTAAGAAAAAAATCTAGTTAGCATATTTTTTTCTTTTTTTACCAAGAAAATGGGTTCTAAAAAAATTGGTGCATAACAAAACGTAATTTTTTAATTTTTTTTTTAACGTGCTTTTTTCATTGTTGTTGCCATTTTTTCGTGTAGTTGCTTTTATAACATAACGTTTCTTTATATTCTTATGGCAAATTTTCAGGATTGATATTAAAACACATTTATGTTTAAAATCGTTTTAAATACAAAATTCTCTTCTTCACTAAACACTTAAATAAAACTTAATTCACCGATCTGGTATATTTAAATTAAGTTTCCATTGGAATAACTAAGCAAGGTGGCCTCAATATGACAACAATACAACAACAACAAGCAAAGCAATAACATTCAGCTGTTTTTTGAGACCACCTTGCAAAAAAATAATTTTTTTTAAGATATTTTTTGTATTAGCAGTGCTACCATACTTTTATCTTAATACTTTTCAAATAAAACTCAAAAAATCAATCTGTATTTAAATACGATTTAAGTTTATATGCAAATTAGCCTAATAAAGATTTAAATTCTTTCCTAAAAATTGGGCATTAATTTGTGTACGTTTAATAATGTCATGTAATTTTCGTTCTAATTAACTGTTAAATAATAAAATAAATAAAAACTCAAAAAATCAATCTGTATTTAAATACGATTTAAGTTTATATGAAAATTAGCTTAATAAAGATTTAAATACTTTCCTAAAAATTGGGCATTAGTTTGTGTACGTTTAATAATGTCATTTAATTTTCGTTCTAATTAACTGTTAAATAATGGTGACTATTTTTGAAAACGCGTCGAAAAAGTGAAAATTTTCATTAAAAAAAGCAAAATTTATAAAATTGTTTTTGTGTTTATCATACCATTTACCGTTTTTTAAAGAGAGGGAAACTCGTCAAAATTCTCACGTTTATTTAATTTTAGAAATTTATGATAAACAAAAACTATTTTTTAACTTTGCCTTTGTTTTAATGTACATTTTTATTTGTTCGACGAGTTTTCAAGAATAGCCACCAATATTTGCAATAATTAACTATTTTTTGGTGAAAAGGTGTTATGAAAAAAAAATAATTAATACAATAGTATAATTTAAACATGGAAGAATTACAAGAATCTGTAGAAAATTTAAATATTTTTTTTAAACAAAACGTACTTTTTTCATTTTTTTTTTTAACAAAACGTACTTTTTTCGATATAAAGGCTCAGTTAGTCTTTACTTTCTGTTCTGTTACGAATCAGCTGATTTGTTTTTGTTATTAAAAAACCTGTGAAATTGATTAGTTTTTCTGTTCTGTTGCGGTTCAGTTTGTTAAAATCAAAAACTTGTTATGTAATTGTAAGTGACAGCAAAATTAATATTAAAAAATACATATTTATATTGAAATAAACTCTTTTTGATTTAAAGAATTCATAAAATTTAACTTCTTCAAATTTATGTGCATTTAAGTTATTGAAATAAAACAATGGACGGTGCAAAACTAATAAGTTTGTCATAAATGGCTGATAAGTTGCTACAGAAAAAGTAACTATTACAATTTCGTAACAGAACGGCACGGAACAGAACAGAAACAGAAAGTAAAGACTAACTGAGCCTTAAAATGGTTTTGATATTAAACTAAACATCCTTGACATTTAATGTGTTGACTTACGGCAGTTTTATTCATCTTTTGGTTAACAAAAAACTTGTTTCCATTTCCAGGTTCATACAGTTTTTAAGGGGTCGAAATAAATAAGCCTCAATATCCCAAAAATTTTAAATGTGTGAAAAAGTACGTTTTGTTCTGCGGCTCCTCATATATAGTGATATACAAAAAAACGAAACTATATACATATACCCTTTCCACCTGTTCTAAAAGAAACGAACCTTTCCACCTGTTCTATAAAAAAGGTATATTTATAATTATAGACTTGATTCTTTAACATAAAATAAGTCTTTTGAAACAATTCATCCAAGACTTTAACAAATATTTAATTTAATTTTTCGGTTAGCTTTTGAAATAAAACAAAAATAAACTTAAATACAAGTTAAAAATTAATGTCGTTTTGTGTGTATGTGAATTTGGAAGTCTTTGGAATCAAATAAACATCCTGTTTTTCTTTGTATTGAAGACCTCAAAAAAGTAACCACAAAAAAGTCACTTTCTCTTTGTAAATCTTTTTGTAAATGCTGAAATCTATTCACACATTCGAATACATATAAAATGTAAATACATACTGGTGTACGAATGAATGTATGTGTTGTAATTGTTGTTAATGCAACAAATGCAATAGAAATACATACACACATAGGGATACAAACAAATCCCTACAATAAATACGATTTGACTGCTCCTAGAGGCAAAGGCTTACTTACGTACATTCACATAAATACGTGGTTGGTAAAAAGAGTTCACTGGTAATTGAAAATTTCAGATAAATTAAGTTAAAAACAGTTTTGTAAAACTGCCATAAATAAATTATATTTTCATAATACACATAAAAGTTATTTTGACATTCCTAAAATGTTTTATTTTAATTTTTTGTAAAGTCAATGTTGTTAGACCATAAAATAGTGGCAACCAACCAACTGGTTAACCTCTGGAGAGCAACTGTTCGTACAGCGGTTCATTTGAAAAGCTGTGTTTTTTCTCTTTTTTTTTTTTTAAAGTTTCGTTAAGCGATCCATCCGCCCATACGTTTGTTTGTATATAATAATTTAATGGTTTGATATTTGTAATTTTTAATTAAAATAAAACGAACGAACAAATTTAAAACAAAGAAGAGCAAAATTTAAATGTTTATGAAACGCTTTTTATAATAAACACTTGTACACAGTGTTGCCAGAAGTACGGAAAATCTCTATATAAAGGTTTTTTTCTTCACTAAAAGAGTAGCGCAGGGAAATTAAATTTCCAGATTTTGTAAATTCTATAGATTATAGGCTTTGTTGCAGCAATTTTTTTTTAAAATTCTGCTTTGAAATTGCATTTGTGATTAGCAGGGAAACCAGAAATATGCTCTAAAAAAGCAGTAAAAACTTGAAAATATGCCCTAAAAATGGTTAAAAAGATGCCCCAAAAATTTCTTATTTATTTAATAAAAACAATCCTAAAATTATAATCGGTAGAGCCCAAACACCATAGTATTTGCAGATGAATTTTCGAGATTTTACCCTATTTGGAAACGATGGGCAGTCATGGTAGTTCAGTTCATATAAGAGTTATTTGTGCCGAATATTATCCAGATATTAACATTCATATGAGATTTTGTCTTAAAGAGATGTTAGGGATGATCGCTAAATAGTTTAATAATTTATTAATTTAAAAGGAAGTTAAAGCTATATATAGATGTGAGCTTTGGGCAAATGTGAACCGATTCAAAAAAAATTAAATTTGCAGTAAAATATTTTTGGAGCAAATTTAATCTAAATACGAACCTAATTAGATGGTTAACGGAAATAAGTTTTTGAGGGAAATATGTGAAATTATAGATCAATTCTCAACATTTACATAGACATCGTCCTTAGTAAAATTAAAATGTATTTACAAAACTTGATCAAACTATCTACAAGATTGCAACATGTACTTTGCGCACATGGACAGACAACCAGCCAGACGGACGGATGGACATCGTTTAATTACTTTAAAAAGTGATTCTGAGTCAATTGGTATACTAAAAGATTGGTCCAGATTTCTATGCATAATACACATCGCCAAAAACGTATATATGTAAATGCTTTTACCTTAATTTTTGCTTATAAATACAATTTTAAAGTTTAAAGTAACATTTATCTTTAATGACAACCTGTGTTAAATGTAGATGGCGAAATTGAAGCAACACGTTGGGTATACTGATAGATTTTTATTTGCTACAAAAGCTTTTGTAGGCATCCAAAAAAAATTGAAGATGTATCAAAAAGGCAAAATATGCGATATAAACTCAAAAAATGCTGCAAAAATTTCTTTTAACTAAATTATGCAAAAAAAATGCTGCAAACGGTAAAATATGCAAAAATATGCACTAAAAAATCGATGCCAAAATTCATTTGACACGGTTCAAAAGGGCCTCAAGGCTTTTTCAATGCTTTTTTTTATATAGACCATACATTCTATATTGGATTAAAGTCCGGACTCTGCGCAGGGCTTTTCATTATCTGAAATTTTGGGTCATACAACTATTGTTGGAAGACTTAAGCTCAGTGTATGGGGTCTCCGTCCAGTTAGAAAATGACTTCGTCCATCGGATAAGTGCTCTAATCAAATCGTGTGAATGGTTTTGAAGAATTGGGTGGTTATCTTCATTCTTTATAATCCCATTAACTTTTACAATTAGATCTAAACGCCACAAAGTAAAACAAACCCAATTCATCAAGCTACCTCCGTCATGTTTGACAGTTGGTTTTAAATGATACTTTTATATAAATTCGTGAGGTCTGCTACAGAAATATTCTGTCCAATAGGAATTGATTAGTTGTTGTCTTATCGGACTAAATAACACGTTTCCAATTCTCAATGCTTTAATGTTGTGATGTTTTTTTGCAGAGTTCCAGACGCGCTTTTATGTTTTTATCATTTTTTTCACCGCTGCTACTAAGCCGATTCTGTTAAGCGCTCTATGATCAGTCCATTTACTAACTAATGGCTTAAGCAGCTTGCTTGGATGTTTTCAAGGCATTTAGCTTCATCTCAGGGACCGAAAATCTGTCAACCGAACCCTTTAGTAATCGAGGGCGACCTCCAACATTAGGATTTCGTTTTTGTACATAAATCACTGACTCACGTTAAATTTCTCAGAAATTATGCAGATATTGTAACATCTAAGGGGAAATAGGGCAAGAGGAGTAAAAGCTCCCCCTCCTTATACCTTCTTAACTTATCGACCGATTTTCTTAAAATTTGGCATGCATACACTGTATTATCTGAAAAGAAATAGGGAATAGGGCAAGAGGGATATTAGCTCCCCCTCCCTAAATCTTCTCAACTAATCAACCTATCTATAAAAATTTGGCAGGCAAATAATGTAATATCTCGAAGGAACTATAGACTATACTGTTTTTATTTTGGGGGTGAAATAGGGCAAGAGGGGTAAAAGCTCCCCCTCCCTATATCTTCTTAACTAATCAACCGGGTTTCTTAAAATTTGTCATGCAGACAATGGAACATCTGAAAGGAAATAGGGAATAGGGCGTGAAATAGGGCAAGATGGCTAAAAGCTCCCCCTCCTTATATCTTCTTAACTAATCAGCCGGTTTTCCATACATTTGGCATACAGGCACTATAACATCTGAAAGAAATAAGTTATCTGGCAAAACAACGTTTGCCGGGTCAGCTAGTATTAACTAGAACATTCGTTTCCTAACAAAATATGTAATTATTGCTAAAAGCTTTTTAAAACTTCATTAACTATTTAACACTTTACGACATTTTAGGTAAAAATATAATTAACAAACGCAATCAGTTTTGCTCGCCAGTGTACATACATATGTATTTGCATTTTGTAAGGGACACTAGGCAGACAGACAGACAGTCAGCCATATCAAATTTAGTTTGTAAATTCATTTGATATAAAATGCCTCTGTTTACACATTTTTAAATCCAATTTCGTTTTTAGACATACATTTTTGCTGTGGAGCTTTTATTTTGAAAAAATAAATAGATGTTACAAAAAAATATTTATGGCTTTAATGGCAGCAGTTGTTTGCTATTTTACATTTTGTAGTAAAGGTTTAGACTGAATATAAACATATAAAAAAAATATATTTTTCTAAAAAAAGTTAACAAATTTTTAATGACTTTGCTGTTTTTATCAAGAAATATTATTAGCAGTCAACTTGTGTACTAAAATTGATAACATTTATTTATAAGGGGCTAAAAAATATCGCATCGATATTTAGCCGATAGGGCTAGAAATAATCAACATGTTTATAGATAGATATTATGAAGTAAATTGGTAATCTTTAGAAAAAGCCTGAACAATTATGGTATTGTAAATTTTAATAAAGACATAAATGGCTCTGTTTAACTTCAAACTTTTAACAGAAAGCTAAATTTGTATACATTTTAGCTGTCTATTTCTGATGTTCGAAGTAATTCTTTCTTTCGTACAACTATGTACATTTAAAACAAAAATAAAGTTTTTAGAATTTGTTTTAAATGTAATTGTTTGTTTTTTTTTATTATATGCACGTTTTTAGTTTCTTTTAAACGGGATATGCATTTATAAAAACTCGCTTATATGCATATACTGTGCTTATACAAAAACTCGCTTATATTCATCAGAATCATGGAAAAAAGCTTTTAACTTGCATCGAAAGTGCACTTTTAACAAAAATTACTATTTAACCCAAAAAGGATTTTCTTGAAAAAAAAAACTACTTTAAATAAAATGTAGTTTTTATCAAATGATTCTTTTTCAACAAAAGGTCCTTTTTTAATAAAAGGTACTTTTTGAACTACATATACTTTTTGAACAAAAGGTATGTACATTTTCAACAAAAGGTAGTTTTTTACAAAAAGGTACTTTTTCACCATAGCTTTTTCCTTTTGTGAAAAAAGGTTACTTTTTAGAAACAGCCTGACTAACTATTACAAAAAGTCTTATTTTTTTTTTTAAATACATTCCTTAAAACGTAATCTTTACAAAATTAAATTTTTTAAAAATATATACTTTTAAAAAAAAAATGCAATTTGGTGTCTGTTTCCTAAAAATTTTGCTCCCGAAAAGGATGAGTTTTTTAGAATAAAACAAGCCACCCTTTTTGGGAGCAAAATTTTTAAGAAAAAGACACTATATTGCAATTTTTGTAAAATAAAATGTCACATTTTTTGTAGAAAAGAAAACACCATAAAATAAATGGTTCAATATCCAGTAAAAACTTCGCTTACTTTTTCAAAATGAATAGCTTCTTTAACTCATTATTTAGCAGCTTTCTTCTATAACTACATCTATAACAGCTTCTATAACTCCTTTTTTCTGAATGTATTAAAGTAAAAAAATAATGACTTGCTTTTGAATGCGTTCATTTTGGGACATCCCTTGTAAAATTCATTGGTTCTTTCAGTATAATTGTAAGTAGTGCTCTTATGTTTTTCTGATTACTCAACACATTATTTTGTAGGCGAAGTTTTTACTGGGAATTTAATTGAAGATTGAAATAGGAACTTGAATTATTAATATATCACGCCTTTATTCCCTATTATTATGCTTTTATTCAGTATTATTATGCTCTGGATACAAGATAAAAAGATAACATAAACATAACAATTTAATTCATAAAACAATAATAAGAACAAAATAAAAATTAAGGTACTCAAGATATGAGATCAAAAACTTAATAAAATATTTTAAAGAAATATATAACATATTTTAACGGCTTAGGAAATAACTTTCTGACACACTCAAAGCGCTTAGTAAGTCGGTAAAAAGTATATTCCTGATTTTATTTACTAATTATCATGTTTCCGAAAAATTTCGTTCATTTTTTACCGAGGCTGGACAAATAGTTAAAAGTGCACCGTTGTAGCATGCTTCGGATTCACAATCAGAAGCAATTTTTTCTTTTTTATAAACCACGTCTATATCAGTCAAATGTATGTCAAGGTTGATGCAAAAATAGCATCAACCGGACTGCTTCTTACAAACCTTTTCATTTCAATAGGTCCCTTTATAATCTTTAGGACAATGTGTTTTTCAAGTTGTATGTTGTAGTATCTTGCACGAGTTTCCAAAATGTTATTTTATTTCGGTTTCCCCGCACTTCACGGGTATATAAACCAACGCAAAATGAAATTGAAAATTTGTGTTTATCACCTAATAAACATATCGCTCCTTCATTGCATCTTAGTCATATCTCAAACTGAACCGAAGTTATAGCAAAATATATCTTTAAATCGGTACATTTTTAAAACTTTAATCGCATTTTGCCAAGATCGTTTGTTTTTGTAGATATTACTATGTTGCAATAAAGGAGCGGTATGTTTAGGTATCTCCTATTTTTAAGACTTGTTCATGGGCAATGAAACTTTACTGCCTGCATCTTATTTTGAATTAATGTACTTTATTAACTCTTCACTTCACTAAATGAAATAATTATCAACTGTTGCACTGCCCATTCTGCTTTTAGTAGATTTATTGCATCAGGAGACATTGATTTACGTATGTACTCACTTCTTGTAATTGATCTAATCCACAACCCATCCACAGATGCTAATTTTTAGAGAATAGAAAACTAAATTTCAAAGTATAAATATCTATTTTCTGAAATTATGAGGAATTTTTTATTTCCCGGGATCCCGCAAGAAAAATCCCGGGAAAACGGGAAATAAAATAATTGAAATTCCCGGGAATTCCCGGGCCGGGAAATCCCGGGAAAAAACCCTACCTGTCATCCTCCTCTCCCCCTAGAGACTACTTACGATATCGTAATAATTATAACTTTAAAAGTACTTTTACCGATATTTTACTGTTTTCAAAAAGACACATTTTTAATAGGTTTGGAAAAAATGTTCGATTATTAAATAAGTACTTTTTTATAAAAATTGTTTTTTGATTTTTTGTTATATTTATTTAAATTGTTAAAAATTATCAAAAGTAATTTCTTGGGAATACAAAATTTTAATTTAAAAGATTTGTTATTCGTGCTTAATTCCCAGTTTTTATTCTTGATAAAAACACTGAAATTTATTGTTGATGGGAAAAATTGTAAATGTTGTCAAAAATTCAAGAAAAACCCTGAAGAAGGCACACAACGGAGTGCCGAAATATTGATTTAATAAATTTAATATATTTTTAATATAAAAAAAGACCTCAAGCTAAATTAAATAATAATAATAAGTACTTTTTTACAAAAATTTAAATGAGTAAATGGATTCTTAACTTCACATATTGCAATTAACTCAGCGGGGACATTAATTTGTTTGTGGTTCATGCTCCTTAAATTTACGTATGGACAATTTCAAGAATCTTTTGCTCAATAGTTTCTTTATGTTGGTCTTATACATTTAGCAAAGCATTGCCCATCAGACATCGCTTTAAAGTACGATTTTTAAAGGATGTTAGTTTCCGAAAGGCATTCTTCAGCACTTAAAAAACGTTAATCAAACACACCAACTATAAAAAAAATATGAAAATTGGTATGCTTTTCTTAAAAGATTGGAACAGAAACAGCAAAAGTTAAAAATAAAGTTCAATTATTTGCAAAAAAACTAGATTAATCTTATTTTACTTATTTAAAAATTTACAACCATAAAGTGGTAATTTTGTTTAAAAATTTCATATTAAAAACGGACTTAGCACTTTTTCTTTAACTTTATTGGACTTAGCACTTTTACGTGCAATTGGAAAACAACAAATTAAACATATAAAATAGTATTTTATTCTGCAAACTTTCTATTTTTGTGTGCTCTATTAAACTGCATCGAAAACTTAATTTTCCAAAAATAAGGGCTTAGCTCTTTTACGAGAGAAGGTAACGATGTGTACCTTTTTTTAAAGGTACTTTCAATCAAAAAAGCTCTCTTTATAAAATAGGTAAAGATCCCTTTTAAATTTTTTTTAAAAAAAAAAAGTACAAAATTAATTCATTTCTGGTCATCCTCACTCTACTTTTTCATGTTTTTTTTCGTTTATGAAAATGCGACGCCAATGTTAACGCCTTGAATTTCGTAAAAGTCATTTAATAGTTTTAATTTTGTTGCTTTTGTAAAAACATAACTACATACAATCAATGGCCGGCAAAACACATTTGGAAAACCGGTAAGTAGGTGGGTCTTACATTCGTTTATACGTTTAAGCGGTCAGACAGTTGGTCTCGTTCGAACTACACAACTGGTACCAATTAAATATTTTACATAGAGCGAACATGGCTTTCATGTTTTTATTTTTAGTTTTTTGTGAATTTTATATGAAATTTATTCGTAAATATTTTAAAAATTGTAGTGTTTTGTCTATAATTACAATCATTTATTAAATAAATTATTTTTAACGCATTTTCAACAACAAAAATAGCAATAATAATATTTTTCAACCTCAAACACTTTGCCTGAGTGCTAAAGTCGGGGATGGAAAACTGAAAATTAAATTATTTGTAGATCGCAAATTTTTTGAAATTTAAAGCCCGATCATATGATCCTAAACCACAGAACTTAGAGGCAAACTTTTGAGATGGACTCGCCATGACGAAATTAAGTTATGAGGTTGAGATTCATATAAAAGTTTTTTGTGCCGAATATGAGTTAGATATCTTTATCTATATGAGATTTGTTTGCCTTTAAGTGATTTTAGAAAGGTGGTTTATATGGGACCTATGTGTCTACCAGCACAAAATTTTGTCATGACATAGTAACTATCGTAAGAATTATTTTCACCAATTTGTATGTCAATACCTTAATTTATAAAGAAGTTTTGGCATTAAAGCCATTTTCGGGTGTAGTATTTGTATAGGAGCTATTGTCAAATATGGACCGATTCCAATAAAACTTGGTAAGATGATTGAGATTGCAATAAAATAAGTTTGTGCCAAGCTCATTCTAAATACCAACATAATAAGATGATTAATGGGCACATAGACTATAATCTAAAAATAAGCTTCTATGGCGACTAAGAGAAATTCTAGACCGATTCTTATTGTTCTCAATAGGCTCGGTCCTTTTGCCAATTAGTACCTATATAACAAATTTTATCCAATTAGCTTCAAAATTGCAATCTGTAATTTGCGTAACAGCCAGATGGACGGACATAGTCAGATCGATTCGAGAAGTAATTCTAAGTCGATCGGTATACTTAAAGGCGGGTATTGGGTAAATATTTTAAGGTCTTACAAACATCAACAGAAACGCATAAAATACTTTCTCCACTATTTTGACTGATATTAGAATAAATGAAAGTCTTATTGAAGTTTCCCATCTCTGGTATAAATCATTGAGTTCCATATTTAAAAAATAAACACACATTCGTTTCTATACGATTGTAACAATTTCAGTCAAGTTCAAAGTTGCAATTGTTTTGGCAACAATTTCAAACGATTTACAAAGTTCTTGAAAATAATTGCTGCTTTAGTTTTATTATGCAACCTTTTTTTTTAATTTTTTGTTTTTGCTGGGGAAGTGGATGTGTTTTGTACTTATTGATCTATAATAAGTAATTTATTAAAAACCCCGTGTTCTTAAATATTTATAAGTTTGAATAGTTTTTAATAATATAATCAATTATTTTAAAATAGAATGGTTCCTTGCGAACTTCATCATTTTATAAACAAAGCCAAATCATTTTACACGTTTCCTTTACAATCAATCATATAATTAAAACACAAACACACACCTTTGCACTAATTTAAAAAGGTTTTTTTTACTCTTGTTATCATTTGTGTTGAAGTTGTTCATTCTGTTGCTGTCACTGTTGTAAACAACAATTAACCAATATTCTACAAAGAGCGCAAAAACTGTTTCCGAAATGACAACAGAAGCTTTTAAACCATCATCGAAAATTTTCATTCATTCAAAATAAGACAAATAACCATCATTACAAGGGACACGATGAATCGACGGTACAAAGGAAACAAAGTGGTCAACAATATTGAAATACAAAGACAAAACATTCACGCAAATAAACATACACATTTGTGTTTGTGTGGATGTGTTAAAAACTCTGTGTGTGAGTTTTGGTTGGCATAAGTATTCGTATGCAAATTGAGGTTATACAAAGTTTTACACAGTTGGTATTTTGTAGTAACCGCTGTATGTCAAATGACTGCCACATTGACAGACAAAACGGCCATCGACCGACCGACCGGCTCACTGCCTAACCCAACACCCAGCTGATCAAACGTAATGTAATGACTGAAGACCATCGCCGTCCCATCATCATCACCAACATCGTTAATGTTAACACTGCCAGGCATCATCATTAAATACCGGTTTTGTTAAAGGTTTGGCACTCAGTCAGTATCCCTTTTAGTTACTCACGAATCACTTTCAACATGCAACACAAAAAGCAAAACCAATAAAGAGAACAATTTTTTCCTTTCCCTGCTGAATGTAAATCCAATTTATGTACAACAAAAACAGACTGCAGAAAGGCAAAGAAGTGGATTGTTTGTAACAAACACCTGTTTGTAAGGAAAGTACTCTCTTGCAAAACAAGTACTTTTTGTGATAAAAATTTGTAATATGTTTTTTTTTTGCAAAAAATTACTTTTTTTTTACGATTTTTTTTTGTAAAAACTACTTTTTTAAAAATTACATACATACAAATATTTTTAAGAAAACATATTTATTTTTTATAGAATAAAATAGTTTTTTATGTCATTTGTAAATTTGGTAAACAAGTACTTCGTTGTAAAATTAATTATTTTGTAAAAAGTGCGTCTTTGCAAAAAGAGCGTTTTTGTTAAAAGCATCCTTCTGTGAAAAAATGTCTATTAAAAGAAATTTATTTATTTGGCGAATGTATTTAATTAAAGTACATTTTGATATGAAAAACATTGTACGTTTTTATAAAATGAGTGCATTTATTAAAAAGTATTTTAAGTAAAATGTTTCTTGTTGTAAAGTATAGAACACTTTCATTTACTTTAATTAAAAAGTAGTGTGTCCTTTAAAAGATTATAGTTTCCTGCATTAATATTAAATGTGTTGATTGAAGTGTACTTTTAGTATTAAATTAGTTGGAAAAGAGTACTTTTTTTGTATATTTTCTGAAAAGTTAAATTTTTGCGAAAAAGTACATTTTGTACGATAACAATATGTACAAAAGAACATTTTTGTAAAAGGGTTCCTTTGGTAAAACAAATTAAGTTCTTCGTTTTTATTAAGTTGTTTTTATTAAGGTATTGTAAATTTTTGTAAAAAGTAAAGTTCGTTAAAAATTAAGGTACGGTACGTTGCTCTTCCGTATATTCCGTATTCTATATACATATATGTATATACTAACGTAGTGTATTTTTGGAAAACGAAAAAACTAAAACTTCTTTTTGTATTCGTGAATTTGTACACAAAAAAAAGATATGGAAGATACCGATAAGATAACGCACCGACCTTGTTTATGCGTACGTTAAGTGTTCTTTTGTTCTTTTAGCGCAGACGTTCTGCATCAAACGTATGGTCAGCGCAACAGGTACATAACAAATCGACTACGCGTTCACTAAAAAATTCAAAGCGCATTTGCTAAATCCCTACTAGCATTTGGAAGATTGTTTTATCAAAAATCACCTAACTAAGTCTTCCTCGAGTACTTTTGACGATTAAAAACTGATTAATCACTTCCGCGCTTGAAAAAAGACTCGAAAATGATTCGTCCTTATGCTTAAAAAGTAATTTATTGAAAATGCAATAACAAAACATACAGCAATCAAAAATGGATAATACAGGGGTTTGAAATATGACTGTTTTGACTTTAAACTTTTATAAATTTATTTAAATATTATTAAAAAATCTGCCAAATGGAAAATAATTTTTTTCTATAAACTAAATATTTTTTCTAATCGTATCACATCTATGCCATTTTAGAGCATTGTACATATAAAATAAATAAATAAAAAAAGTGCATAGTGTGAAAGCTCAAGCTAGACTTGTGGATTTATTCAAGTGTTCAATAGTGCACGTAGGTGTGAGATCAAAAAAGAAAAAAGCACGGTGCAGTAGTTTTGCAGGTCTGTTTTAAAGTCAATTATTAAATACATAAGTATTTTTCTTATAATAAAACGAAAATTTATTTTCGCTATCAATTTATTTTTTTTTTTTTTTTTTAAACTTATTATATTTTTACTTATATTTTTATGTGCGCAATAGTAAAAACCGGTTGCCTGCAAATTGTCGATTGAACTAATCGAAAAACATTCAACAACTTCCGGAAATAAAATTTTAATAAAGCAACCATCCTTTTCTTACAAGACAACAATATACATAAATATAATCACCCCTATTATATAAGTTGTTGTCCATGTCAATGTTTATTTTAAGTTGTTGTTACATCAAGTCGACGACTACATCACGTTGACGTTAATTTGGTATTTTCTAAGAATGAATGAATTTGATGTACACAGACATTTGGTAAAATTTGGTGGAGTAATTTAAACATTAAATTTTAGCAATTATTAATAAAAATTATATTCATGACTTCTTTTAAACTTGCATTTTTTATTTAAAACGCTTTTTAGTTTATATTGCTTCTTAAAAGTTATTGAGTGCCCCTAGATCTATGAAACTTGCCAGAAATATGTGTTATGGTTATAGACTAGTAAAGCTCATTCGCAAACGATTAGAATTAGGACTGAAAAATGAGTCGAAAAAGACTCTTAGACAATCAGAAATACGACTAAAAAATGAGACGAAAAAGACTCACAAACAATCAGAAATATGACTTAAAAATGACTCGAAAAAGACTCGCAAATCATTAAAAATATGAGTCATAAATGAGTCGAAGCTGATCAGAAAAACGGGTAATAAAAGACTCCTCAAGAAGAGTCCCGGGTAGGGTACCATTTCCTCCCGAGAAAACAATCATTTATGATCAGAAAATGAGCTCATATATGCTTATTTTAATCGTGCAGAGGAGTCATAAATGACTCGAATATGATTAGTTTTTTCATAAAATGCTTGCAGGGATAAGACTGGTACGTTATCTTAGTATTTGTAATCGGCAGCGCACTATCGTTGTGAACTGTATTTTTTTTGGGTACAAATTCACGAACACAAAAAGAAGTTTTAGACTTTGTGTTTTCAAAAAATCAAATACGTTAGTGTAGTTCTTTTTCGAACTCTGGTAAAAAGTAACTTTTGAAAAAGTACTTTTTTGTTAAAAGTAACTTTTAAAAAAGTACTTTTTTGTAAAAAGTAACTTTTGAAAAAGTATTTTTTTGTAAAAATTAACTTTTTGTAAAAAATAATTTGTAAAAAGTACCTTTTTGTAAAAAGTACCTTTTTGTAAAAAGTACCTTTTTGTAAAAAGTACCTTTTTGTAAAAAGTACCTTTTTGTAAAAAGTACCATTTTGTAAAAAGTAGCTTTTTGTAAAAAGTACCTTTTTGTAAAAAGTACCTTTTTGTAAAAAGTACCTTTTTGTAAAAAACACCTTTTTGTAAAAAGTACCATTTTGTAAAATGTAGCTTTTTGTAAAAAGTACCTTTTTGTAAAAAGTACCTTTTTGTAAAAAGTACCTTTTTGTAAAAAGTACCTTTTTGTAAAAAATACCTTTTTGTAAAAAGTACCTTTTTGTAAAAAATACCTTTTTGTAAAAAGTACCTTTTTGTAAAAACTACATTTTTGTAACAAGTACCTTTTTGTAAAAAGGACCATTTTGTAAAAAGTAGCTTTTTGTAAAAAGTACCTTTTTGTAAAAAGTACCTTTTTGTAAAAAATACCTTTTTGTAAAAAGTACCTTTTTGTAAAAACTACATTTTTGTAAATTATACCTTTTTGTAAAAATATCATTTTGTAAAAAGAACCTTTTCGTAAAAGGTAAACCTTTAAACTCCAACTGGATTCCTGCATTATAAAATGTTTTGTTTACATTTTTTTAGTTGTTATTCTGAGGTCATATTTAGAAACATTTGCTTTAGAAATTCTAAATCTCTTTTTAAATACCTATTGGAACTGCATTCGTGTCCATACAATGAAACTTTTTTGTAGCTTTTAAGAATTTTGTATGCTTTTTTTCTTCTTCCTCTCAATAACATACTCACATACTCAAACTACTTGTTCATGCAACGAAGAACACTTTTCTATTTTCCTTTCGCCATTAAACTCAAATGTTTCGCAGCAAATGTTTTACTGTATAAACGGGGACTTATTGGCCGGTTGTTTGGCTGGTTGACTGACTGAATGGCTGGTATTATTATCGACGTTGCGACGTCAACACGTCGCTACCGTTTCTTTAGTTAAGTTTTATGCAAATGCAACTGACTGTGAGTAACGCGGTCTAAAAGTGTCGAATCGTGTTGTAATACGGAACGTAATCGCATTGAAGTTCCGAATGATTACATTGTTTGAAAATTCAACTGGGCAGAAGTGAGTAAATGACGACTGACTGAATGAGTGTGTTGTTGTTGAAATATAAAATGAAAATAAACATTGCCTGACCTCTGATAATAAGTTTTATGTTGTAAACGACAACAATTTTTGTTTTTGCTATAAAAGAAAAAGGAAACAGGTTTAACTGAAAATTATTACAAATTTAATTTCTGTTTTTATTTTTATTGTAGGGTTTTTTAAATTTTACATTTTTGTTTTAATTTCACCTTGATTTTAATTGGATTTATTTATGTATTAGTTTTATTTAAGATGCGTTAAATTAATTGTCATTAATCGTGTTTTAATTTGCGATGAAAGTATTTTTTTTTTAATTTTCTCTTTATTTACAAATAAAATTACACCAAGTTTTCTGTTTTCTAATTTTTATTCTATCTAAAATATTTTGTTGTTTTTTTGTTTGTCTCCTCTTCATATTTCAATTTGTTATGTTATTTTTGTCTCTACTTTTTTGTTGATTTAGTAAATTGATTACGTTTATTTCATTTAAGTGGAGATTTTTTTAAGTTATTTTTTTTTTTTGTTAAATTTTTCAACCTTAATAAACTAATTTTTTCAAATAAACGTTGGTCAATTGTATCATTTTTATAATTGGTGGGGGTATAAAGTAATTTCTATTTGCAAAAGATAACAATTAGTTTTTAGTAATGATTTTAGAACAAAATTTTTATTTACGAATATCCATAATTATTTCAGATATCTCACTATCAGAAACCTCTTCAGGACAACCTTCTCCCCCATTCCTATATGATGTGATATAAGTAACCCTCACTACTTCTCCATACTGCTCAACGGCTACTTTTGAAATTTTTCAGAATAGCCATTTTTTAAAATTCAATTATCTTAATTTCAAAATTTATTTCAGATATACTAATCCTTGGTTACATTCCATATTTTTCCAAATTGGTCCCTAATCCTCGGCAGAAATTTTCGTAAGAAACGAAGTTTTTCAAATCTGAATTTTAGAAATTCCAAAATTATTTCAGATATCCCACTGCCATAATCCTCTTAAGAACTATTTACTCACAGTAAAAATATTTCAGTAGTGTGCTTTATAGGGGATCTAAAGGGTGTTCCAACCATAATGAACGATGTTAATTGTGAGTCACACCATAAAATCAATTTTTCGCCAAACTTAATTTGACATTTCTTTGTTTCAGTATTTGACAAATTCAATCATGGAGAGGCACACAAGTTCAATGCTTGGTTGAACAAACAAAAGTAACTGGTGACTTCTTCGAAAATGAAGTCGGCCAAGCAGTTACCGTGAATGGTGTCCGATATCGCGGGATAATCGTTCCGACAGGATGGTGCCACTTGCCACACAGCCAACAAAACAATATTTTGCGCAAGAAATTCAATGACCGTTTTATCTCACTTCGTGGCGATGTTAATTGGCTGTCACGATCATGTGATTTAAAACCGTTGGACTTCTTTCTTTGGGGATTTTTAAAAGAAAAAGTGCACGTTTACAAGCCAAGAACAATTCAAGAGCTCAGTCAGCTATTTTTGTTATACAAATAAAATCTCGCTAATGTCAAAATAGGATAATGAAAACGCACTAAATTTTGGGGAACATTTCGAATCAAATCTAATAGATTTCGTTGCAATGCAAACGGGCTAATAAAGATCTCGTCTGAGACTATTGATTTCGATAAAGAATCAATATTTTCCCTTTCCCAATAAAAACTTTTATTTATTATTGTTCCTTTTTTAATGCTATTTTCATTACATGTACGAATTTGTTATAAAAATAAATATTTACAAGAATCAATAACATTTAATTAACAAATAAACAAACAAACTGGTGGTTACTGAAATTCTCCCCTTCTCTTTGACTTGCCAACAAACAGAGCTTGCCAATTAAAAATAAACACCTGGACCTAATAATAAAAATAAATATTGATTTAAATTAACACTCGCTCACATTCGTTCGATTAACATTGAAGCGATACTTGAAGCTCAATTGCTTTCCGTAAAAAAGCAAAACACAAAATTTTAAGCGGGTAATTAAAAAGAAAAAATATTTAGTAAAAATAAAATAAAATAACACATCAGAACAGACAGATACTCATTCGCATTAAAACACAAACGTCAATGATGTAATGTGACACTTGTGGTTTAGTGTTAGTCTGTCTCTTTGTCAAGTGGCGTCATAATTCGGTTTTATTTAATAAAAACAAAAGCAACAAAAAAAAAAAAAAATGTTGTGTTGAAGAATCTATGTCATTTGTATCGATTTCAATGTATTAATAATTTATGTGAAAATAAAACAAAATAAACTTTTAATAAGTCTATTAAAAAATTAGGAAGCTAAAATGGGTTAGTAGACTAAAACCTTTACATAACATTTCCGTTATAAGTTTAAAGACCTTCAATAAGTTAGTATTAGTTTTACAAATTATTTTTAAAAACTTTGAAATTCTGGGGCCAAATAATGACATTCGTAATTGAATTGTATTGCACTTTCGATCGATATCAAATGACATGATTTGGTCCCTGTTTTTGAATTTTGGCGAATGTGACCGCATTATGAGTTGTCTCTTAATTTTTTGTATGTACACAGAAAGAAATAGCTCGTATCAAATTTTAGTTTTTTCTTCTTACTTTAGTACGAGTCGTACTCAAAAATTCAAATACGGATAACACTTAAAAGTACTTAAAACAATCCAAAATGGGATAACTTTTGAAAGCCAATATTCTTGCATACGCGTGTATTCGTAAAAGTTTATTGGAAAACCAACAACAATACTTCAAAAAGAAAAATATAGATTTTTTTCATGTTTTAAAGTAAAATAAGAAACAATAATTTCCATATTCTATTTGTTAAAATAAGTGAGTTAAATACAAAAATTTTTTTAAGTAGAATGATTACGTAAGCCTGCTGGTGTGCTCATAATTTAGAATTCTTCTGTAAACAAAGAACGAAATACAACAAAAGTAAACATGTGTAACGGGTAAGTAAAATAATATTATTCTCTCTGGTTCTGTGGGGTAAGTGTTTAGGTTAGAATTAATCTAATCTCACTTTCGGGTTGTTTTGAGTACGAATCGAGATTAAACCATCTTAGAAATTCTTGAATCCAGCACAGTTTGAGATTAATTTTATATCACTTTTAATCAACTCACTTTTTAGTCAATTCTGTTTTCGGATTGTTTTAATTACGAATTCGGGATTAAATATGGATATGAATACTTCAATTAAGCATTCTGTACTTGATTTAAGGAAATCCGTACTTACCGTACTATTGACACCGCTTCGGCTTGACTTAGGTACGGATGGATTGATTTCTTTTTTCAGTGTAGGTAAAGGTATTCTAAATGTCAAACTTCATAAAAAAAAAATATAGAACGCGTTACGTTCTCTAATTGGTATACCTAAAGTTTGTGGAAAGGTACAGACTTTGAAGTACTCGTGAAGTAGTCTTAACAAGCATATTTATAGTATGAGCAGCGTTGCCACATGTGCAGATTTATCTGCATTTTGCTGTTTTTCCAAGCATTAGACAGTTTTAACGTTTTTTGTTTAAAAAATTAGTTTTTTGGTAAATTGTGCAGATTTTATAGTTTTTATATTAAATTTTTTTACTTTTAATTTCCTTATATTGTTTCTTATTTCTAATTTAAACATGCGTGCGGGGATTTTGAATTTACAACATCTTTCTTAAAATTGCTCAATATAGTTTTTTTATCTTAGCAGTCATCTGTCAGTTGACTCCTGTCAAAATTTAAATAAGCTGTCTCATTTAGTTTTTGTTTGACAACCAACGATCTTAGACTACCTGGGTATTTGAGGAGAAAATGGAAAAAAGTTAATTTCTATGGCAAAAATCCAGAATTCAAGACTTCGAATTGCTCCCTTATTCGTACTATCCTCTGGGGTTAGTTAAACAATTCAATTAACTACAAACGTACAATTATGACATGTTTGCCAAACCGATTGTGTAGTTTATTTGGCTTTTACTTTTGTTCCCGTTTACATTGTGTGATTTTTAGCGCTGATCTTTTTGTTGTTTCTTTTTATTTGCGTTTACATTGTGAAATAATTATTGCAGTAATTTTTAATGCATATACACATGACAAATATGAAATTTGCGCCCGAACTAAAATGTATTTGGTGTCAAACATGAATCAACCAATTGTAGACGGGACTGTAAGAAAAGATAAACTCACTGTTTATTGTTGTTGTTTTTGTTTAAGCTTTGATATTGTTACAAGTAAAACTGGAGTTTATAATTCTTATTCGCTTTACAGTTTTATTGGTATATCTTTAGTTTTTCTAAAATCTTTGGATGAAGTTTCCTGATGATCTGTCCTAAGCAACCAGTAAAATACGCATAGGAATAGCTTATCCCAAAAAAATAATGTTTTGTTTAATTCATTTAATTATATACTTAAAAAAAGTTATGTACTATAATAATTTTTGAATTGTTACAGTCACAAGAAAAATCAATCCATCCGTACTTAACCAAGGCAAAGCTGTGCCAATAGTACGGTAAGTACAGATTTTCTTAAATCATGTACAGAATGCTTGATTCAAATACGGATTATTCAAGTGCCAAACACTTTACTTTAGCCCCATTTAATCTCAGATCCGTACTTAAAATAATACGAAAACTATAGAAATATTTATTAGCTCACGGCTATTTGATATGTAAGTATGTTTAAATATTGTTGATTTTTAAACAAACAAAAAGTTTAATATAAAATTAATAATAACTATACAAGAGTAATTTCAGTTTTCTCAATTGGAGTTATCGCTGTTACGAAAACATTTGCAAAAACATTATGTTCTTAATTTTTTGTTATAAAATTGATCTATTTTTTAATTTAAAATCATCTCTTAAAATTTAAAATTATTAAACATTCATACATTTGTAAGCATGAATATGTATACTAAAAATCCAAATTTCTTTAAATTACCGTTTTTTAAATAAAATTACCCAGCTGCCTTTTGCGGCCCAAAATTACCCTAAAAAAGGGTAATTACCATACGGAATGAGGGTATACTAAGTTTGTCATTCCATGTGAAACTTTTTTATTATGCATCTAATACCCCTGGTCTCTTGAGTAATTCTAAGTCGATTTAGCCATGTCCGTCTGTTCAAAATACGCTCACTTTAAACTTAAAACAAAAGTTGAATCTTGGTTTCAAATTGCTTCTAGTTATCCTAAGCAGTTTGGGAGTGAAATCCGGCAAAATCCGATCAGTAGGATCATAGTTATCAATCAAAACTGTAGAACCACTACACTTAAAAAAAATTTGGTTACAAAAACTTACGTAAAAGGTGCCATAATGTACTGCTAAAACCGTAATAAATATTGCTATCATATTTAAATGTGCTTTCGTAAAGATTGGTCCATCATTTACCATAGGCCTCATATAAAGCCTACTCCCGGAAAGCAGTTTAGTACGCATAAAAACGTAATTAATATCGCTTTCATAATAAAAGTTGGTACGTCACAGTTTTTAAGACACAGATCGGGCTATAATTTACCCTAGGCCCTATATAAAGTCTGCCCTCGGAAAACAGTTTAGTTCATTAAAACACGTAATAACTAATGCTATTGTAATGCAATTTCGCGCTATCACGCTATATACTTTCTAGAAGATCGGTCCATAATTTTTTATATAATTCGCCATATAATGCTTACTTTAGGAAATTATTTAAATACACCTAAAACCGTAGCAGCTATAGATATTGTAAAATTTGGTCCAATTTTGGTTCATATGGCTAGAAATAATACCATGCAATTTTCTGATTATCGGTTTTTATTTACCTTAGATCCCAAATTAAGCAGCTTTCTGAAAAGCACTTTAAGCGCTAAAACAAATTTCACTACTGTATTGAAACTTGTTCCATTTAGATTTGTAATAAAGGAAATTACTATACAGAATTTCGTGATGATCAGTCCATAATCTATTTTTTTTAAAAAAAACCTCTTATTTTTGAAAAAAAAAACTTTTTTTTTTACAAAAGTGCCAACATTTTTAAAAGAAAGAATAAAAACATGTTGTAAGGCTTTTTTTATTACTGATAAATAATTAAATGAAAAAGTATATAGAATTCCTTTTATTTAAAAATATATAAAAATTAAATCTAAAAATGTTTTTAAAAAAATGTTCAATATTTTTCTCATTCTATTAATTAATATCACTCAAATAGACTAAATTTGCCACAATAGCACATAATTGAGAAATACGCAATTGGTAACCCCTTATTACATAAAAAGGTGCACGATCTTTGACGTGTTTAAGAAAGTCGGTATCAAAATCGAACTTTTTTAACAGACCATTAAAAAGTGCAACATAAAGCTGGGATCACACGATTGCCGCAATGCACCAATTTTCATACTTTTTAATAACCCAATCGTGTGACTGCACAATGAAATGGCTTATGTACCAATCGTGCTTTCTTTTACCAATAAAATGCAACCCTGGTGCGGCAATCGTGTGACCACTTGATATGCAACCGCGCGTCAATAAAAATAACAATAATGTACCAATATTTATTGTGTTCTTGTGCGGCAATCAAACAACACAATACGCGCAAATATTTGCTTTTTTTTTTAATTAATTTACCTTTTTGTATTCGTTTTTCATGGCAAATAAAAATAACATTATATGAAAAACTATATGTACATATGTATTGAATATGAATTGATATTTAAATATAATTGTTGAAAGTTTCCATAAAAATTTGAATAGAAATATCCTCTATTTCTTGATATATTTCAAAATAGAATTTAACTTTGTTTAGTTTTTAGAATTTCATATATTTTTCTTAAAATTTCAAACAAAACTTCAACAAAAATTTGTTCAAATATGTGATACAATTTTCTTTTTTTTAATGAACAAACCAACTAGAAATTCCAGACAAATAAAAAATCTACCACAACAGCTGTTTTCACAGTTGGCACAAGTACGAACAATCGTGTGACCATTCTGCGGCAATTATTGTACTCATTCCGCTATGTACCAACTAGTGGCAATAACATTTGTAAAAAACAGGGCAATCGTGTGATTTTAGAATATTTGATTGGTGCAATTTTATTATTGTGCGTAAATAAAGCACAATCAAAATTGTGGCATATTGGTGCATTTGCGGCAATCGTGTGATCCCAGTTTAAGACTTTAAAGAAAAAACTCCAAGATCTATTACAATAACTTTAGACAACTTATATGAATCTAGTGCTAAAGATATTTCAGAATCTAAAAAAAAATTTGGGATATTTACGAAGAAGTAAACACAATTAAAATAATAAAGAACAGAGAAAATACAAGACCATTTAATAACATGACAACATCACTTAATATTTGTATCAAATATACTGCAAATTTTAAATTATGTATTTATAAAAACTTGAAAAAACTTTATTTATTTAAATTTAAAACTTTTTTGCATCCCAAAAAACTTGCAAAAAAAGGGAAAACTTGATAAATGCCAAGGCTGCCATGGGATAATATAAATGTCACTCCAGAAAACCATTTTAGTTCGGCAGATTTTGTTACGAATCATGATATTTTATTCAAGTTAGTTCAAATTGCTAGAAAATTGGTTTGAACCGAAAGAAATTTTTATTCCAAATCCGGCACAAAAACCTCAACTCCGACCCCACAGCCCTGGAAACTAGTGAAAAAATCATAAGGAAGACGCTCTAGGGTTAAAGCTTAAGGCATATGTGAAGAAGCTTGTTACAAGTTATTTCTAAATCGTTTTCGTTTGTTGTGTTGCTTGTGCAAAAGGCCTCTTAACCAAAGATAATATGGGAGAAAGCTTTTTCTCCATAAAAAGTCTCAATAATTTTCTTATTTGGATTATATTTGCAATTACAACATACAATTTCTGCATAGATATGTAATTAATTAATATATTTATATATATTTTTTTAAACTATCTAAATTTATATTTTTCTTACCTTCCGGCCAATTATCAAATACTGTTTGTGCAATATCACCAGCTGAGTCAGTTGGATTAAATAGGAATTCTTTTGTTTTGCCGCTCACAAGTATTAAACGTAAATTTATCTAAAAATAGATTAAATATATAATTTTGAAATTAGTTAAGGAAGTTAATAATTTCCTACAAAAGTAAAAATTTACTTAATATATATTAGGTATTAACTACAAACTAGTTGATGTAAACGTGTAGTTATGTTTTAACTTAACAAAGGAAATCAATATTTTCGGTTAAAATAATAAATAATAAAAAAAATATTTCCCTCAAAAAAAAAAAAAAAAAAGGAAGCTAACAGTAAATTGTAGTGGTTAAATAGTTTATGAATATTATAATTATAGTTTAAAAAATACTTAACAATAATAATTTGACTTAAAGAAAATTTAAAAATTTCCATTTTAGTTCCTGAATTTTGTTTCGATTATTTATTAATTTTTAATAGATTTACAAACGATGAAAAATTATTTATATCATTTTAAAAGTTGGTTTAACGATATTGTCATTATGTACCTTTTTTTTTAAATTGCAAAAATTAAAAATTTTAACCGATTTAATTTTTAATTAAAAGTTTATGAAAAAAAAAATTTTCTTAATGCCATTATTTTTTCTAATAACTCCGAAACTAAAGGGTGGTCCAACCATAATGCACGATGTTAATTGTGAGTCACAGCTTAACGTAAAGTTTTTTGCCCAATTAAATTTGACATTTCTTTGTTTCAGTGTTTGACAAATTCAAGGTCTATTGAATAGGTCTGCTTACTTGTACAAAAACAAAAAACGACATGTATTTTGTTTGTGAAATATTTCTTTTTAGCTGTCAAAAACTTACTACCACATACACAAAGCAAAAGGAAAAAACGTGTTTGTGTGACATACCATAAACGTAAACAAACATTTGCATGTATAAAAAAGAAACATATATGCAAATGTAAGCAAAATGTAAACAACTTTTGACAGCTAAAAAGAACATAAACAATGATCATCAGGCTTCCTGCGCAGACCTATTCAATAGACCTTGGACAAATTCAACCATGGAGAGGTGCACAATTAAGCAGCGCGTTAAGATTGTTGAAGCCTTTTACGAAAATGTGCGTTTGTAAGCATAATCGACCAAATGTGTCTACAATCGGAAGAATTGTGCGCCAATTTCAACACCTCGGGTCTGTAGGAAATGTGAAAAGACCTGTGCATGCTCGCCCAAAAATTAGCTCGGCCAAGCAGTTACCGTGAATGGTGTTCGATATCGCGAGATGATAACGGACTTCTTCTGCCCAGAAATTGAGGATATGAACCTGGACGATATGTCGTTCTGACAGGATGGTGCCACTTGCTACACAATGGACGTGTTATTTCACGTCGTGGCGATGTTTATTGGCCGCCACGATCATGTGATTTGACACCGTTGGACTTCTTTCTATGGGGATATTAAAATAAAAAGTGTACTTCAATTAGCCAAGAACAATTCAAGAACTAGAGGATGAGATAATGCGAAAGACTGCTGCTGACGACATTGAACCACAATTATATCTTTATTGGCAACACTTGCATCATCTCCTAAAATGTCATGGTCACATTAGGTACCGTTACAATTTTATAGCAAGAACAATTTTATCGTAAGCGACGAATTTCGTACAAAATTCAATAAAATGAAATAAAATAAAAAAAACTCTCTCCTGTAAAATTTAATTTTTCGCGGTAAGGGCTCGATATTTAGATAATTCTCTGAAAACTTTGTGTTTTATTTTTCAAAATCCAACCGGTTACATAGATAAAATTGAATATAATTGCAAACCTTTAGGGTTTTTAACTATTCCATTTAGTAAGAAACCTCTTTTTTTAAGGGAGAAGGAGAATCCTTAAAAAACGATCTATGCGCTGTAAAAGAAAACTAAAGACAGATATGAGTTCAGCCCACTTTACTTTACGTCCTTATTATACTGTTATTAAGAGGAATGTGTGTGAAGATATATGTATACGAAAAGAAATATCGCATGCGATAGAAAAAATATCGCATGCGATAAAAAAAATTCATTTTAAAAATACGATTATTTACACAAAATTTCAAAGAGTTAAGAAAAATCAATAATTTTTATTGAATTTTCTTTTTAATTAAAATCTAATTTGATATTTTATTAGTTTTGCTCCGTTAATAAAGTTAGGATATAATTTATAATAATATTTATAACTCTCAACAAATAAAAATAAATAAATCAATTCTTTTTATAAGGCCCTTGCAAAGGCCTTACCTGTTTTAATAAGTTTTTTTCTTTCAAAGTCATTAACTGCAATATCCAAGATGTAAGTAACAACAACACCTAAAACTAGTAACCCACTTAGCAGCAACTATAAAAAAGAAACATTAATTTAAAAGGAAACAGAAAGAAAAAACAAGAACGACAACAAAACAAGACAAAAGCGAAGCGACTTCTACAAAAACATTAAACTAGAAAGAAGTCTATTTAATAGAGTCTATTAAATAAATATAAAACTAGAGACAACTGACGACGACTTAATCCGTCTCAAAATGTTAGAACTTATAAAGTCGAAACAGGAACAAGACAGCAGCAACCAACAACAACGAATAGAAACTTCTGCTTAAACAAATACAAAAACAGCAGCTGTAGAAAAGAAAAAAAAGAAAGAAAGAAGCTTTTAGGGAAATTGTTAAGATAAGTAAATATGTACCTGTGCATACACATTTATGCACATACAGTAACGGATCAAATTATTGGCACAGAAGGCACTTTCAACTTTTCGTTTGATTTAAGGGCCTTGTTTAAGTGATTTTTGATAAACAAATATTTTCACTACATAGAATGATGAATTTCCTACAAAATTTCCTTTGTTTTTATTTTCAAAATTTTGATTATATGACGTTTTAAAAAAAAAAAAATAAAAAACCCCTGGACAAAATTATAGGCACACCAGTGTCAACTTTAGGTCATTCTTTTTTGTTATTGCTCTCTTTTTCAGAATTCTTTGACCCCCTATACACTCGGCAAGCTACTTGTGCAAGACTCTTACGCAACTCTTGGTTTGTAGACGTCAGCAGTAAGTTCAGGGTACAGACTTTGATGTACTCGGCAAGTAACTTGCGCAACTAACTTGCCGAGTCTGGAAGGGGTCTTTTCAACTCTTCCCATAAATGCTTGATAGTATTGAGGTCTGGCGGATGTGGTAGAACATGCGAAACGTTATATGGCAGCCAAATACGCTCAACATGAGCCGAATGCTTCGGGACATTATTATGTTGGAGAGTCAACGATGATGGTAAATTCACATTTGCGGCACTTTTTTCAGGTTTTCCTCTAATATATTCATATATTTTATTCTCTGCATAGCGCCGTCAATGAATACCATTTCGCCTACCCCTGCAGCGGGCATACAGCCCCGCACAATCACCCCTCCCCCACCATGTTTTCCACTTGCTGCAAGGTTTGGATTTTCTAGTTCTGTGTTGGGCCAAATCGTTAAAATTTAAAGAGGTTAACTGAGCAAAACTGGGAATATTTTTTTGTTTATTTTTTTATTAGGTCATGTAATCAAAATTTTTTTTTTAAAAAAAGGTGAATTTTGTGGGAAATTTGACTAACAAAAATATAATTTTACAGGAGAAGCAAAAAAATTTGTAATTTAAAAACTATAAACATGCCAGAAAACATGCATTGATAAGTCGACCATGAAATTATTCAAACAATTTTCAAAGAAAACAATTTCTTTATATTTTGTTAGAAAAAAATGTGTTATTATGTTGTTTTGTATTTATTAAATCAACTCACTTGTAATTACGTCAGTTTGTTTTTTGTTGATAAAAGCGTAATTTTTGATAGCAGAAGTGTAAAATTTTGTCAAGACATGTAGTTCAATAGCAAGGTATATTTACACAAGGTAGACTCATTTGGGAGTGTAGACATTTTGCTCTATAAAAGGAACCGAGTTGTCAAAATTGTCTTCATATAAAAAAAAAACAATTTAACGCACACATGTACAAATTTTGGCTCATATACACGCAATTTGACGTTGTGGTTCCAACTATGGGTAAACAGCTGACAAACATATGGGCCAACGAGTTTACCTTGTGTAAATATACCTTGGTTCAATAGCATTCATAATAATCAATCAAAAAGTCGATTTTACATTTTTTGTTTGCCTTTTTGAATTTTAGCTAACAATAACATTCAGGCTTTTGACATGTCCTAAAGTTTACTTGGTTTCAATAAGCCCTGCGAAAACTATTTCCCTTCAAAACACTCGGTTAAGCATGCTATATAAAGTTATAGCTAATATCATCAATGCAAGACTTTTGACATCGTTACGTAATGATTTAAGAACAGAGCAGGCCGCTTTCCGTCCCGCAAGATCATGCATCGATCACGCCAACAGTCTTAAAATTTCTCTAGAACAATCTGTTAAATGGCGATCAACACTTTATCCCCCATTTCTGGACTTTAAGGAGACTTTCGATACCCTGGCACACGAGTCGTCATGGAAGGCATGAAGATGTAAAGGCGTACCCGGAAAAATAGAACATCTTATACAAATTCTATACTCCGATGCTAACTGTCGTGTCTTGCATGAAAACCAGCTCGGCGCTGTAGTGAGTGTGAAGGGCTGCAAGCCTCAAAAATAAATATTATGGCAAGGGCACACACTCGAACAGAGGCATTAGATGGGGCCTTCAGAGCAGATTGGTACATTTGGATTTCGCGGATGACATTTTCCTACTCGCCCACAGATTCAGAGACATGCAAAACAAAAATGACATGGCCCAGACGATTGCCGCTAGAGTAGGACTAAGTTAACTACGATCCAGACTAATTAAGACCCTTAAGACAATGCGATGAGATAGGCTCGCTCAGCTCGTTATGAAACTACACACAACTCTCCACTAAAACGAAGAAAACGAATTTTCAACAGAAATATAAAATATGTACTCTTAAAAGGATACGATTCATGTATAGTCGCTTACAAGGACTTCAATAGTAATAGAATTAAGAATATTTTTGCTCGTACGCATTGCCAACGAGGCACTGCAGACGGCTACTAGCCAAACGCTTATCAACGACGAAATCAGCAAACGTAAATGGGCCTGAATAGGCTAAATCGGGAGTAAACGGGTATAAACTGTAGTTTGGAACTTCTTTGTCATCCCATCTATATTTTAAACGAATTAACATAGAAATAAAGATTGTACTAAATTCTAAAATATAAATTAAGTACATTTTTGAAATTTGAACGTTTAAGGGTGAAAATCGTCCCTATTTTTGGTACTTTTTTACAAAAAATTTTTCTCCATTCATTGACATCTATTGTACGTAATAAATTGTGAGCTCCCACTACAATATTGAAATTTTTGATACTTCAATGGGGAGATATAAAGTACCGAAAAGGGGAAATACGGAAAATTAAATTTCTTTTTTTTACTCTTCAAGTGGTAATTTATGAATTTTCTATAATATTGAATATTGCACTATGGGTGCAGGGTCCTGGGTGAATGAGAACCTACAAGATAAAAAAATGGTGGTACTTTTTTATTCTTCCACTGATACTTTTGAATTATTGTCAATTTTGGACCTAGAAAGATAAAATTAAACATCCATGGTCCTGAGTAAATAAGAATTTATAAGGCGGAACTTTTTGGTACTTTTTCGTTTTATAACTGGTAGTTTTTTTAAATTTTCGTTAATATAGGACCTAAAAACATAAAATAAAAAATGCAAGTGATCTTTATGGTACTTTTTGAATTTTTGTTAATACTGAAGTTAGAGTTCAAAATGATTGGTACTTTCCGATTCTTTTTATGTTATTGAACTACAAAAATAACATATGGAGGTTGGTCCATCGCCAAATCGATTCACTAAGACGGGAAAAGCATGTGCTCGAAACATGCAAATTCATATATACTTATACATAAGTATTAGAGTTTCTACGCGGGAAAGAATTCCCGGGAATCTCGGGACACATTTTTAAAATTAATCCCGGGAAATTTTTTTCGGGAATTTTCGGGAATTTAAAATTTTATGTTTTGAAATTTTTATTTGTTAGCATCGTTAAATTACTAAAAACTACCTACAAATTGGACTATTTTCCATACGCGGTATCTTTAACTGCTGATGAAATGTCTCAAAAGCTTCTTGAAGTAGAAAATGAAAATGTACACTATACACCATCACTAACACTAGATGAACCATCTACTATCTTTAAAGAATACCTTGAAGAGGCTATATCAAATTCTAACAAAAATAAACGTAAAGAAAATACAAAAGCCTGAAAATAGTTTAAAAAAGAATTTGACGTCTATGAAGTCACCGGCCAACAAATTTAAAATCTTTGTATGATGCGCTTCTTACTATAAAACCAACGTCTGTAGAAAGCGAGATTACGTTTTCGTTAGCAGGCAATATACATATCAACAAGGATTAGAAATAAAATCTCTGATAAGCTTTTAAATGCTTTAATAATACTAAAATATTTTTTCTTAAAAGAAAATTAATTTTACCAAGTTGCTACATACATATATTATATGTACATATGTAAATATGAACGTTACAATTTATTTGGTTTTGTTTTGGTTTTCTGTAGTTTTAATTAAGGTAATTTGTTTAGACTGTTGTATATACAAGTAAAAACAAAGTAAAAACCTGTGTCTTACTGATTTTTTTTATTTCGTTTTTTTTTAGAAACCCTAATATGTATGTATGTTTTCATTATATTTGCATAAATAATAATGGTCGAGTTTTGACCACTGGCCGGCAGAAGTGGGGTCTATATCGACCTATTGATACAAAATTCGGCTGTTAACCATACGAACATTTTTAACAATTTTGTTTTCAAAAATGTTTCCGGGAGTGGTATTTGTTTGCTTGTACTCATCTTACATACAACGATCACTCCAGGAAATCAAAGGACCGGCTATCAAAAAAATTTGTAACCATGATTTAAATTTCCATTAAACATTGGTTTCTTCTTAATTATGTTAATAATACTGAAATAATTCCTATATCGTTTAAACCCAATAAAAAATTGAGCTTCAAACTTAGCAGGTTTGTAAGGGAGATATGTAAGAGTTTCGCTTCCCATACCGCTTACGGAAGACATGAAATTTAAATTATGAGTTCCCACTTTGAAGCAATACATTTTTGATACAAAAAGCGCTTTATTTAACGCATATAAAAATTGGTGAATGTTGCGTTCAGCTTTACACGCTGAATGTTTTTTTACAGTTATTTTAAGTATTCTGCCCTACAAACCTGCTTCGCCGTAGCACTTGAAATGTTATTTTTTCTTTTATAAAACTTGTTAAGCGTCCCTTCACTAACTTTACTGCATCTCTGTACGTCTTATCGTGTAGCGCATAGCTGTGCGCTTATTTTTATAAATGTACCATTAGTGCTTCGCAAATTGATAACATTTTTTATTGGGTAAATAATGGGTGATTTTTTAAGAGCTATAGGAAAGTTTAAAAAAAAAACACATAAAATTCAGAAAAATTCATGAAATCTTTATTTGAATCGATAGTACGGTCCATTTAATTTAATGTTTGAAGATTATTTCATGCAAATGTTGACCGTGACTGCGCCTCAAATAGTCCATCCGCTTAGTCCAATTTTGGCATACTCTTTCCAACATTTCGGCCGGTATCTCATGAATAAATGCTTCAATGTTGTCTTCCAATGCGTCAATTGAAGCGGGCATAGGTGTATAGACATAAGCTTTAACATAGCTCCACAAAAAATAGTCTAAAGGCGTTAAATCGCACGATCTAGGCGGCCAATTTACCGGTCCCGAACGTAAAATAAAATGTTTACCGAACTCGCCTCTCAATAAGTCCATTGTTAAGCGTGCTGTGTGGCATGTGGCACCGTCTTGTTGAAACCACATGTCATGCAAGTTAAGCTCTTGCATTTTGGGCAAAAAAAAGTTGGATATCATCTCACGGTAGCGCACACCATTCACACTTACGTTACGATTCTCATCAGCTTTGAAGAAGTACGGTCCAATGATGCCACCAGCCCATAAACCGCACCAAACTGGGACTTTTTCTGGATGCATTGGTAGCTCTTGCAATGCTTCTGGCTGATCTTCACTCCAAAATCGACAATTCTGCTTATTAACGTACCCATTGAGCCAACAATGAGCTTCGTCGCTGAACACAATTTTTCGATAAAAAATTGGATCGCATTTTGATAATAAAATTCAATAATTTGCAAGCGTTGTTCGTTTGTAAGACGATTCATGGTTTAATTATAGACCAAACTGAAGATGTTTGACAGTGAAACAAAACACGAAACGTGCGTCAGTTTAAGCCAGTGTTGCCAAAAAGATAATAGCTAAAAAATCACCCGATACTCTTACGGGCGGACGTTTGAGGCTTTAAGGGTTTATTAAAGAGCCACTAAGAGATTGTGAAGCAAATATCAGCCAATTATCTTTAAGATTAAATTTTCAACAAACAAGTAAGATTTTTTTGTTTTTTATCGCACTTTTAACGAATACAACTCTCTCTCGTGATTTTTTTTTTTCCTCAGAGCATCTCAAGTGCATATGAACATTATTGAATTCATAGATGTTTTGTATTGGTCAACTTACATATTTTGAACAGTCACAAGAATTGACAAACATCTACTTACACTTGACTTGAATTTGAAATCTCTTGGTTAATTCCAACTAATGCTGATTATCTCCTGTCATTTCAAAATAGTATAAACAATAGAGCTAAATGGAAAGAAAATTGTAACAAAAACTATTAAGACTGCTGGGAACTCTTTACAAAACTATAAAATTAAGGAAGATTCCCTAAGCTTCTCATAAACGAAGTCTAGAGCAAAAAGCTTCTAAATTTTATATCAGATGTGTAGTAAATTTATACTTTGAATTTGAATCCTAAACCCCAAGAAAGCAGCACATCATCAATATGGAAATAAAAAAAAAACATTTTGTATCCATTAAAAACATTCATTGCATACCTACAACACGTTCTCTTAAATGAAGGCAAAAGATTTTTTTCCAAACAAATTAACATTAGACAACTGATTTTGAAATTTTAAAATTCAATTGAGTTTTTACACTTGAGCTACAAAAATTAAAAAAAAGCATTTATTCCATAAGGCAAATTAAACATCAGGGAGTCAATTCAATATGGAACTATTAACTCCTATAAAAGTAAAGAATTTAAAAGTCTTTCATTATTGCCTATTAAAACTGAAAACAAACAACATTCTCAAGCCACTCACGTTTTTGAACAGCCATTAAAATACATATAATTTAGAGCGTATGAAGACACTTGGTTTTGCTTTTTGATTGTCTCCAGAGAAAAGTTGAAATGCTTCTGAAATACCCCAAATAAAAATATTAAAAAAAAAAAACAAAAAGAAAGTGTAAAACTGGGTGAAAATATTTACATTATGCCGAAAAAATTGTATTCCTAATTGCTCTTGCAAAATCTCTGTAACTTGTGTGCTCGTACCTTTTATTGTCGAAAAAGCAGCAATAAAAAAGCTTAAAAACAGAGGGAGAGAGAGCGGCTGACATTAAAAGCCATGTTAATGTCATCATTAAATTTAAACCGTTTGAAAAAAATTAAAGCAGACATTATTATAATTTTTGTATATTTTTGTTAAAAAAAGAAACAAAAAAATAAATGAAATCTAACGCGAAATTTTTAATTGTTACAATGACATTTTGGTGATATAACTAAAAGCCCTTTTACACTATATATAATACTGAAAATGACGACATGTTAAAAAGTCAAGAAAGTTAGAAAACTATAATAGTGTAAAAACAATTTGTAAGCTTGGGTTCAGACTATGAAAGATTTCTTTTAGAAAGTCTGAGTTTACTGGTGAGAGGGGAGAGAAAAACAGCATGCATGTTTGCTTAGTCACCAATTAACTTAAAGCATATGAACGAAAGCTTTCATAGTGGGAACCCAGACTTATGACATGTTATAAAGTCCTCGTTTCTCAAACGTCAATGTTTCAGTTAATTTTTCACGTTGGTTGTGTTAAAATGAAAACAGAAAATTTGTAACGATTTTAACCTAAAAAGATCTCTAATAAATTTTAGCTTTTGTTATTTTTGCGTTTTGTACTAAAATATATAAATTTTAATTTTATCAGGTTCCTCTGCAACGCAACGTCACGTTTACGTATCTAACAGAACCTATTTATACATAAGCTTAGTAAGGTAAAGGGAACAGCTGATCTGCAACGTATACGTTTATGTTAATTTAATTAGATTTGTGTTTAAAAAAAACGCAGAAGAGTAAAAACAGGGATGGAAAATTAAAATTTTATTTACAAATTTACACTTTTATTTTTTTTTTTCTAATAAAAAAAATGCACAATGATATACAGTAAAAATTCCATAATCCGGATAATTGATTTCAGACCCAAATCCGGAGTAGCGAATTATCCGGATAACCGCATGTATGTATTTATTAAAAATTATAATAACTCGTAGCAATGTGCAAACATACTCATATCACACTATTCTAACTGTATTTTTCAAAGCATGCTGTAATTTATATAAAAAAAATAAATAAAAACGGGTGTTATTCAATCCGGACTATACAGTTGCAATCAATTCGGATTATAGAATACGCAATGAGCTGCAAAAATCTGTCCAAGATACCGAATATTCCGGATAAGTGGAGTCCGGATTATCGAATTTACACTGTATATAAAATATCAAGTGCTTCTTTTCAATTTTAAATAAATCTGTCATATTTGTTGATAAAAATATTTAAATACAGGAAGTAGATAGATGAGAAAAGTATGACTGTAGCAACTTTTCTACCATTGAAGAAAATGGCAAAAGCATCTCAAAAAAAAATTTGAAGCCTAAATAAAAATTAATAGTTTTTAAAGAAATATTATATTTTATGTTGCTTTCTCACTTTTAACAATTTTTAAAACGCACTTAAAATAAAAAAGTCGCAAAAGACATGGCCAAGATAAAAAAGCGGGTAAGGCAAAACCACTAGTAATTTTAAAATACGTCTTAATATGTTGTTGCTTATCTCAGGCACTTTTCGGCACAGTTTTGCTTTTCGCTAAAATGAATTGATCGCCAGGCCCGATTTGAGCAGCTCATAATAAATGGGACCCTTCTATAAACAAAGGATTAGGAATATTTGGCTTTGACGTTGATTCAGCAGTTTTTTTTTTTAAATCTAACCGAAAATTTCCTTCGATTTAAATTCTACTCGATTTTGATTTCGAAAACATGGCCGTATACCTTCAAAATTGTATCCTTTTTCATGACTAAGAAAGTAATTCTAACATACTAAAAGCCAGTTTTTAGATAAATATTTTTGTGTGTGGGAAAAGACCGAACCATAATTTGCTTAAGTTGGCTTAAGCAAATGTGCGAATACATGTAAATCATATGAGGCAAACCATATTGAACTTAGGAAAACTTTTTGTTAAGTTGTAATTTGTAAATTTGCTTAAGCAAAGTGCGAAATAGCTCGCACATTCCGTACGGAATCAAATGTTTTTTGATTTTGTTTTTTTTTTTTTAAACATTTCAGAGACTTTTTGTTAATTTTTGACAGTAGGTTAAGCATGGCTATGCATATTATGGTTCGGCCCAAAATGTATTAACAAAGTGACCTCAGTAGTACAACAATGAAACAATAGAAAAACCAACAGGCATTTTGTTGCTAGAATTGAGACGGCGAATGTCAAAATGCCTTATTAAAAAAAGTAAATAAACAAAAAAAAAAAATTACACCAAACGTCACACACGAAGAAAATCACTGCAAACAGCTGCGCTTGTGAGGTCACTTTATTAGTATTTACATTCTGGTTGGGCCTTTATACAAATTATGTACTATAAACTTAAAATTCTAATTTTTGTACCAAATCATAGGGCACGGAAGTTCTGATAAAGCCAAAAGCAACCTATAATTCAAATTATGACAAAAATATTTACAGAAATATTTAATTTAAAAAAATATTTTCGCAAATTTTACAGTCAATTCAAATAATTGACTCTAAAAATAAACATTTCTAAATATATAACATATATTCGAATAAAATATATTTTTTATATTACAAACCACAGAAATATCAACAACAAAATTTGGTTTTTTCATGCTATATGGGCATTTCCACAGAAAAGTCTAGATTTTGTCACGTATCGCCACCAAGCAAATGAAATTTTTTCTCAAAGAATAATTTATATTTTATTTACATTCTCATATGGTATAAACACAACTAGGATGAAATACGAACTTCGCATAGTACGACGAATTCGTCGGCAAGAATTCGTTGAGTAAATTCGTCAAATGAGACGCAATAAGTGCGTGAATTCCAGGTATTAATGTTACTTGAATTTTTTTTTAATTTATAAAAATAAATACATACCTTGGAGGCTAGATTCTATAAACATTTTCATCTTTTTTAACAAGTAATACATTTTATTAAAATTTCTTTGTAATTTATTTGTTTGTTAACATGTATCAAACAACATAAAACTATTATTTGGGTGTGTTCTAGAAAGCATTTTTGGTGTCCTGCATTTCGATTTAGCAAGCTCAAATTAGTATTTGCGTTTGTTTCAAATTTTCCATTTTTTCGCGTATTTCAGCAATGTTCGCGATTTGTTTCTGTAAGTTGTCTGAGTCTTTACAGCTTTAAAGATTTATAATAAAGGGTAGACTTTGCTATCATGCCGCTGTTTTGCGAATTTCCGCTAATTTAGCAATTTTTAACGAATTTTTGCCATTCTTAATAGTCTAATACCCTTTTTACAAAGGGTATAAGGTTTATACCCTTTGTACACTTGCATACATTTCGGAGGAACGCATGGAAGATGTTGAAAATGTTAAATACGCGTTCACACTTGAAACATCTAACATCTACTATCAATAAAAAATGTCACCATTTCTGAAAAAAAAAACTTTATTTTTTTTAAATACTTTTTTCTACGAAAGTGCCAGCATTTTAAAAGATAACACCAAAATGTATTTCTAATTCATTTTGTTTAATAACACAGTACAACAGCCAATCTGGGGGGTGAGAAATTCCAAGTCAGGGTGATGGTACTAGGTCAGTATAGTAAGACCCTCAAAGGGTTTGGCGTTCGTATGTGTCAGTTTTTTTTTATTAACATTTTAAATTTTTTCCTTATCTTGATGTTTTTTTGTTTAACATAACTCGAGAACCACTTGTCCGATTTTGCTAAAACAAACTCAAAAAAATTAGAATTACAATTTCTTTAATCCGTTCATATAACGTTTTTCTTTATAATCAACAGTTTTGCCGGTAAAAATAAATTTGTGGAGAAAAAAAAATATTTTTTTTGCCTAAAAATTAAAATTTATTTTAATAAATATTACCTATTTTTAGGCAAAAAATATGTTTTTTTCTCCACAAATTTATTTTTACCGGCAAAACTGTTGATTATAAAGAAAAACGTTATATGAACGGATTAAAGAAATTGTAATTCTAATTTTTTTGTTTGTTTAAGCAAAATCGGACAAGTGGTTCTCGAGTTATGTTAAACAAAAAAACATCAAGATAAGGAAAAAATTTAAAATGTCATAAAAAAAAACTGACACATACAAACGCCAAACCCTTTGAGGGTTTTACTATATTGCCCTAGTACCATCACCCTGACTTGGAATTTCTCACCCCCCAGACAATAATCCCAAAAATGTTCCATAGTGTAATTTTAGCAAAATAAGGCTTGCAGAAAAGGAAAAACTTGAGAAATGGTAACGCTGCTTTCAAAGCAACTTCCATTTTGTCAGTGATTCCACAATATTAATAGAATTTATTGCCACTTTTCTAGTGATAACACTAAAAGAATCGAAAAATGAATATGACAAGTGTGAAAAGGCTATAAGGGACTTTTAATCAATTTTATGGGTTCTTTGAAAAATGAAAAATTTTCGCGAATTTTCGCTATTTTTGCAAATTTTTTTATGTTATTATCGGATATTTTAATTTTTTAACTGATAAAGCGATTTCAAATAAATTTTTGCTTTTGTTATAGTTTTGCAATTTTTGCGAATTTTAGCCATGTTCGCGATATAAGCGATTTTTATCTGTAAGGGTTGTGATTCTTTACAGCTTTAACGATTTTTAAAAAATATTAGACATTGCTATTATGCCGCTGCTAGCAAATTTTTGCGAATTTCCGCTAATTTAACAATTTTAGCAAATATTAGTAAATTTGTTTTTATTCTATTTTATGAAAAAGACCTCAAGCCGAAAAATATAAACATAACACAAACCTTATTGTTTTAGAAACTTTTAATCAGTTTTATGGCTTGTTTGAAATATTAAAAATTTTCGCCATTTTTGCAAATTTTAGCCAAGTTTACAGCTTTTACGATTTAGCTGTGGCTAGCTTTCCCTGTTGCAATTTATTCGTCGTTCGACTGCGTAAGAAATAGAAATATCGCAGTACGAATTTCGGTCTAGGCAATGATTGTGTGTATATTCTTACATACCAATGTGTTTAATTTTTGACAACGAATATTCGTTGCGAATAATTCGTCGTTCGTCCCAGTGGTGTTCCTAGCATAGCACTTTAGTTAAAGAGAAGAAAATTTGAACCACTTGGTTCTAAAATACAAGCTGCATTGGCCAGCAAAAAGGAGACTTTTCTGTGGAAATGCCCATATTTGAATTAAATTGCGTTTCAAGAATTACAGTTTGTTTTTTTTTTAGATTGTATTACAAAAATATGAGCATAAAGAAAGAAACATAAGTAAAATTGTTATAAAAAATTCAAACTTTGAATTTTCAAAATTCATTTATAAAAATAGAATTAACAGTGGGAGGCAATAAAAAACAAGCAAACGCTTTAACAGTAATACAAGAATCTTCTATTTTAATTTAATTACGGCAATGACTTTGTTGGCATTTCTGTTAAATCTTTTAAATTTCTTTTATTAACTCTGTTTTATTTATGTCAGATTTTATTAGTCACTGTATTATTTCAATATTTTCCCAAATGTTTTATCACCACAAAGAAAAAAATTACGATAGTTTTGTAATAAAAAACTATTTTTCTGCATATTAAATATTTACATTTCCTGTTGATGTGGTGACATTATTAATATTTATACAAATATTTATTAAAAAAAAAAAAAGAAAATGGCAACAAAAAATTTGATTTAATAAAACACCAACCCAGACATGAAGGTAAACATATTAAATTTCAATTAGTAAATAATTAATGGGGAAAAGTTGATAAGTTTAGTTCAGGTGTGTGAGAAAATTTCATTTTGCAATTATTATAGATTTCTTTTAGGAAAATCCCCCACATTTTCTTGGAAATTTGAGAAAGTTTTGTCTTCAAATTGAACACATTTTGTTACTTAATTGTCAAAGTATTTTATTACGTACATCTTTGCATAGAGTCGGACGGACAGACAAACAGACAGACGGACGGACTCAGGCAGTTGAGTGCAGTTAAGGGAAAAAAATCTTCACACTTAATAATTTAATTGATTTATGCTCAGGCTTGAAAGAGAAAATTGTAAGTAAGAATAAATAATAAAAATCTAAGCAAGTTAAATAAGTGGGTCAATTACAAATCTAAGATATTTTGTTATTTTTGTTAATTAAATTTTGAAATTGTTTATTTACAGCTTTGATTTTTAGGTTAAATATTATTAATTTAAAGGTTACTGAATGATTTTCCCATTTAAAGGAGCAATATAAAAATTCTTTTTAGCATCTACAGCCAGTAATGAAAGTCTTTGTCGCGACACAATTCGACGGCAATGGAATGATAATTGTATTTTCTTAGTCGTTTGACATCAATCGATTACTATTGACTGCCTCTTGGGTTTTTCTACGGCGCTTAAGAGTTGAGGTTAAGGAAAATGGACTTTGTTTTAATCGACCGAGACTTTTGCAACGACTTAAATAAAAATTAAAACTTTTATTAGAAAGAAAATATCTTTATTTAATACGTTTGAAAACTAAACACAAGCTCCAAGTCAAATCATAGTTGGAATATGAAATCATATCCAACATATTTTTATGTGAGTATACCCTCATTCACCACTAGTGGTTTGTCATTCCGTGTGAAACTATTTTAATATTCATCTTAGACCACATAAAGTACATATATATTCTGGGTCCTTGAATAATCGTTAGTAGTTTTTTTTTTGCTAGGATCAGCACTCAGAGGGTTACCCTACTTATGCATTGAATTGTGTGGGAACTAGGAATATAGCTTATGGGAAGGAGAATAAAGAAAGTACTGCTTGTGGACATTCGACTTGAACTTATTCACGCTGAAAGTGAGAGGGAAGAATTCCGACTTGTTAGGAGGGTAACCCTATCTTATGCATTGCATTGTGTGGGAACTAAGACAATAGCCCTTGGGAAGGAGGATAGAGGGAGTAGTGCTTGTAGAAACTGGACTCGAACTTATTCACATTGCAAGTGAGAGAGAAGACTTCCGCAGAAAGGTCATTACCCAAACGAAAAGTCCGGCTAAAAAACAAGTATTCCCTATGACGCGTTTTATGATTCTCTGGCAATTACGAACAAACGTAGGAGTTCGGGTACCAGATCCCTAATTTCATCAGAACAAATGCTATTGTAGTAAGAATAAATTAGAGTTGGATACCCTACACCCAGAGAAAAAACATGTTTAAATATGGTCACCTCCAACAAAACTATTTTTAAAGAAAATTTTAAACATATTATGGTTAATGTAACCATATTATTGTCATCTACAACCATATCATGGTTGAAGAAGCCACAACCATATTATGGTTGCCTGCGAAAATATTATGGTCAAAAATAACTAAGATATGTTTAACACTTATAATAGCATGGTTGGTTTTCAACCATAGCATGTTGCTCTTGATAAAGAGGAATATACTATTGTTAATTTTAAAACAAATTATTGTCATATTTAACCATTACATGTTTAGAGGCAACCGTAATATGGTTGAGGCTTCTTGATGGAGGACTAATTCAACCATAATATGGTTGTAGATGACAATAATATGGTTATATTAACCATAATATGTTTAAAAATTTCTTTAAAAATAGTTTTGTTGGAGGTGACCATATTTAAACATGTTTTTCCTCTGCGTGAACTGGCACCAATGAGAAACTTCGCCCTCTCCTGTACGCGATCAAGAAGCTCCAAAATAGAATTTAAGGCGCCGGCCCATACATGAGAGTTGTAAGATTACGGTTTACAACTCAACTCGCTGAGTTGTAATTTCCTAATTTTTGTATTATGGTTTACAACTTTGCTATATTGCGGTGAACATAACAAAAATTATAACTGCTCAAAACTAGTTGTCTTAATTACAACTTAACTGAGTTAAGTTGTGAACCATGATAGGGGCCTACATCAAGGTCTCGATTAAGCGTTTCATTCATGCTTTGCCTTCTTAGCCATTTCCGTCTGTTGGAAAAAGCTCAGTTTCGAAAGACTTTTCTGTTGATGTCAAGTTCTTTAAAGTTCCCTTAAGCAGCTTGAGATTATATAATAAAAACTGGGAATTAAGCACGAATAACAAAATCTTTTAAATTATATAATAATTTTTATAATTTTGTTATAAAAACTAACATAAGTTGGTGAAAAAATGCACTATTCTCAATAAATTTTGCACAAAATCTTTTTATATGTTGCGGGTTCAATTCCCGCTAAAGAAGCTAAGTTATCAGTTTTTTGTTGTTATTGCAAAGTAAAATAAGTTAAGGCCTCATTATTCTAATGAAAACATATACGTTGCGGATCAGCTGTTCCAATTGCCTTACCAAGCCTACTTTTTTCCAAAATGCCAAAGTTCTATTTCGATATCTAAACATGGCTCCCGTACAAAAAACCTTTCTGAGCCTAAATTCGTTTTTGGACTCAAGGGGCTAACGAGTGCCCGTAGGGGGTTAATTTCTAAGACCGACCCCAACTATTTTTAAATAAACGACATTGCTTTTAAAGTATTCAAAGCTCTATCTTTGCTACTTATACAGGGTGGCAAATTTATATTTTTTAATACGATTGTTTAAAAAAATAATAAACGGTGCTGAGGAAGCGAGGGTGGCGCCATTGGAATTAACGATTGTGCGGATTGGTCAGTCACGCTGTCGCAGTGGTCGAGTGAGCATCGCGCGTTCGCTGTGTAGACATTTTTTAAGAGTAATGATTCTTACGTAATTGCTCGTCGACAGTTTTGCTCAAAGTTCATTTTCACTTAAACGGCCACGTCAACAAGCAAAACTGCCGTTACTGGTCTGCAAGAAACCGCAACCATCGATTTAAACATCAAAAATCATTGCATTGCCCCAGGGTAACTGCTTGGTGTGCCTTATCCACACATGAAGTAAATGAACCATTTTTTTTTCGAAAATTCTCGAAAAACAATGCTCCGTTTTGAACAGTGTGTTCAACTCGACGGAAGACATCGGATGACACACTTGTTAAAAAATTAAATCCGCTTTTCTATTCTATCGTTCAATGCTCTTAATAAAACGTTGTGTCAATTATTACGTTTTGTATTTAATTTGTCCAATTTAAAATTTTTCGGAAACTAAAATTTCCAGGGTGCGATGCACAAAACGTATTTTTTTTTTAAGTTTAGAGTGATCATCTTGAAGATATAGAAATTGGGGTACCTGATTTAACTTTTTAGCAAATTATAATAATATTAAAAATAAATTCAATTTAATTTCCGCCAAAACACGTAAGCGAAAAATTTGGCTACAGTTACTTTTTAGTAACAAATTTTTTCAAAAAAATATTTCTAAACCCTTAAGAGAATGACAAACCTATAATTTGTAAAAAACCCATACTCAAAAAGTTATTAATTTTTTTCGTTTTCTGCAAAATGAGTTGTTGGCGCTTACGTGGTTTAACAAGAATCCCGAAGATTTGTAACAATTAAGAAATAAATATCCATTTTTGTTTGCAATTAAAATTCTTTTTTCCACTTTTGTAAAATATTGCAGCTAATTTTGTTTAAGTGTTTCTTTTTCTTATCTTAAGTGCTAATTTCTAATTTTATGGGGTTTTATAATTATTTTTTGCCTTTTTACAAAACTTTTGTTGCGACATTATTGAAATTTTGTAAAAACTTTAAGTAATAAATCTAATCATCCTAAAATGGTTTGATAAATAATAAAAATTAAATACTTTTAAGAGATTTATATTAAATTATTTAAGTAAAACATAAAACGTTTTTTGAAATAAACAACATTTAACGTAAAAACCAAAACTGGCGCCTTACAGATTTCGACAACATTTTTACGTCACAGTGCAATTTTACATACAAATATTTTGGCAAATGTGTTAAAAGCCCAATAAACAAATACAAATTAAATTAAATCTAAAAAATAATAAAATATTTATGCAAACTAACGAGTTCCAGCAATATTGTTGTTTCAAAACATTTTCGTTAAGCTTAAAAATTTTAATTATTTAGGGCAAAATAAACCACACAAGTAAGTTGCTTGGCAAACATGTCAAAATTTTAAGTTTGTACACATATTTTGGTGTTGTTAAGCGGGATGTTTACTGTATGGATAAACATTCGAAGCATGTTTGTAGAAATACTACAAATTTTTCATATTTGTCAAACTGTTTGTGGTAGCTAGTGCTAAATGTAATCATTTCAGCGAAATCGTTGCAGAGTAAAAACATTGAAGAAGAAGCATTACAATAATTTTCAGTCGTAAATTCAAATTTGTTAGCAGAATTGTTTGTCACAAAACAGCTCGTAGTGTAAACCGCAGAGCACACAGAGGCGTCACGAGACAGAAAATATTGTATTTTTGTCTGTCTGTCTTTTTCTTCGAAAGCTGCCGTTTTTGCATTTTTTGTTTTGATTACGCAATTTGTGTTGATAGTAGCGGCCTGTTTTTACTCATTGCCACTTCACTACCAAAAAACGTTTTCTTTCTCTTTCTGCTGCCCTCGCAAATGATTTAGGCATTTTTCATACGTCACTTTTTTCATCTCTGTATGCTTTGTGGTTTAAACTACTCTTTACTCCAATTTCTTTTCGCTTATTTTTTATTTCTCCTCCGTTTTAAGCAAATAGCAAGCAAAATTGCCGCAGCAGTATCATCGTCTGCCTTCATTAAAAACAAAACAAAAATGTAAAATTAATGTTTGCATGAAATATGTTTGTGTTGTTTATTGGCAAACACAAAACAGCAACAAACACGGCTCTTTTTTTATAAAGATTTCTGTAATCAAATTATTTTATAACAAATATTATGCAAATATTTCTCTATATTATATAACAAAAATTATGAATTAATTAATTCTTGTGTTTTACGTTTTCGATTTCCAGCACACCCCTGGAAGTGTGTGTCTGCCAAGCCATTTGTGTAGTTTATTTTGCCCTTAGAAATAGCAAATTTATAATTTTTTCTTGTTTTCCTTTTTGTTATTTTTTTTTTTATTAAAAATTGTTTGCTGGGTTCGACTAACGTCACCTTGAAAGAAATCTAATTCGTACGTACAAATTTTTTTGTTGATGGCAGAAATTCTGTTCTCACTGTTCAGACGATTATATAGAATTCAGCTCACACTTTCTGTGTGGTTGGTTTGATACTTTGCTAATTTGTTTGTTTTATTTATGGATTTCTTTTAAATGACATGAAACCAAATTATATTCACACTTACAAAGCCCTTCAAAGACGAGCGGTTGTCTGACTCACATCATTTACACTTTTGCGTTAAAAGAGAAGCAGCCAGGTAGAGTTGCGTTTACATACATACATATTTAAACAACTGGGAGGAAATGCGTAATAACTTCGATTTTATTTACATATATTAAAAATTCAAAGTAACAACACATTTATCATGGCACTTCGTATTCGAGGCATTGGTTTAAAACTGGCATCAAAATTCTTGTGCTTGTTTGCTAATTAAAATGGGAATTTGAAAATAAAAGTCTGCGTTCTCAGTTTTGGGGATTTGTCCCCAAATAGGAGATTCTTTTTGTAATTGGGGATAAAAGTTTCGTGAAAATCACCAAAGAATATTTTGGGCATTGGTTTAAAACTGGCATCAAAATTCTTGTGCTTGTTTGCTAATTAAAATCGGAATTTGAAAATAAAAGTCTGCGTTCTCAGTTTTGGGGATTTGTCCCCAAATAGGAGATTCTTTTTGTAATTGGGGATAAAAGTTTCGTGAAAATCACCAGAGAATATTTTGGGAAAAGGCACTTTTTTCACCGGGGATTTTTGATAATATATTATTATAAATATTGGTATTTAGTTATTCTTTTTTATATTCAAATTTATATATTGACAGATCATAGTTTTCTTCTTGCTGGTGGTAACATTGAAACAATCTTAATGTATAAAAATTTATGTCTGGCAAGTCTTAAACTTGCGAAAGTCTACTCATAAAAATTTAATTAATTCAGTTTCGGTACAAGTCCAAAGAAAATATCTAAAATTTTTTTCGCGTTTTCAGCAATATCTGCAATTTTTATAACTTTAAGTACAAATAAAATGAGTTTTAGTCGATTACGAATGGCAAAGGAACTGAAGTTGTGTTACCAGCAGCGCAATCAGACAATGTCGCTCATGTTAAAATATACAAACTTTTTTTATTTTATACCTATTTTAATATCAGCGGCGTTGCCTGATTTCGATGCTGGCATCCGTAATCGACCGATTAATAATATAACAAAAATGGAATTAACTATATCAACTAATGTTTGAATATTTTTCCTCAGACATAATATTTTTTTAATTTTTAACTATCTGTGTGGATTTTTGGGGATAAGAGAAAAGCTATTTTGGAGGATGAAAAATCGCAAATTGTGAAATAGGTAAAAAATAATAAAACTGGGAACCCTGACTAGAGTGCTGTTCTCATATTTTTCACAATTTCTCCCTATATCTTTGTTTTTTGTTTGTTGTTTGGGACAGTGTTCTTAGTTTTGGGGATTTATCCCCAAATTGGGAATTTTTTTTTGTAATTGGGAATAAAAATTTGGTGAAAATCCCCAGGGGATTTTTTGGGGAAAAGCACTTTTTTCGCTGGGGATTTTTGGGGATAATATATTATTTTAAATTCCATTTTTGCAATGGCAAGACTGATTTGTTCAAGATGTCGGTACAAATTTTAATTTTTTTTCGGTTTAAAACTTTTTCAAGAACTTGTTGAAAAAGTTTTAAATATGCTTTTTGAAGCAACTAGCGCTACTTCTGTTGAAATAGTCTTTTTCTGTAATGAATACAACCAAAGTCAATATTTGCAACAGAATGCATTATAAATTATTAGAATTAATAAAAATAAATTCACACTTTAAAATAATGCAGCTTGCTGTGACAAATTTATTCAATCATCTCAAATGCACTTTTTAAACAAACAACATGTAAAACAAAATTGCACTGGTCTGATGAATCAGAAGATTTTGATTAGCTAGTTTTTGAAATGATAAATATTGACGCATTATTATTTTTTGCGTTTTTACGCTACCCTTGTTGCATACTTTACACGTGTTTATAGACACGTAGAACTCAAAGAATTATTAACATTATTTTTAATAATATTACACAAATGGATTTATTTAAATAAATCGATTGTGCATATTTTTCCATTGACCTAATAGTATGTATTTTATTTTTAAGAAAATGTGGGGATTTTTGGGGATAAAAAATAACTATTTTGAGGATTTTTGTGGATGAAAAATCGCAAATTGGGGATAAGGCTTAACACAAAACTGGGAACCCTGGTTTGGGAAAGAAACCAACAGTTTGTATTTTGGGTTATCTGACATTGAAATAAATTTTGCCAGATACTCACGATAAAACGATTAAACTAAAAGAGTTGTGCTAATGTGCCTGATAATGATAAAATATTTTCAAATGTTGAAAGATTATTTTCAAATGAAATTAAAGTCAAAGAATGCGATATTTAGTAATAACGAATATTTTAGATTTAAAAGGTGAGCTACAGCTTGATTTTTCCAATGGATTTTATTAGATGGGTTTTATAAAAATTTAAATCATAATTTTATTATGAATTCCGAGTCGCTTAAAATACTTTGTACTTTATGCGCCCCATACACGTTTCAATTCAATTGTCAACTGAGTCTTTCAACTGAATTGATGCTTGGCCACACACTTCAACAACTGAATTGAAAGATTTTAAATTAAAATAATTAGTATTGTGGTTATTTTGTCGAACTATTTATGGTTTTAATCCAAATTTTAATATTTTTTAATTAAATGAAAAATTTAATTTGGTAAACTTAAGCCTGATTAAAAAATTTTTAAAATTTGGATTAAGATTTTAAATTAATTTTAAAATTTAATGAAATAAAAGACAACTTTTAAAATACTTAACTAAAAAAAAAAAAAAAAACTGCAAACATTAATTTTGATAGCTGATCTCGAGGCTCGAGCACACACAGTACAATCGAATTGAAAGACTTAGTAGTCAACTTGAAAAAATCAAAATCTTTTGATTTTTCTTTAACCAACTCGACAACCGTCAAACTAATTAGTTGACAAGCTATACACGTTTTGATTTGGACAACAACTGACTCAGTTGACAATTGAATTGATTAGTGTATGGGCTGCTTTATACGTCGCTTTTTTTAACTGACAACTATGTTAATATTCACCGTATTATCAAAGAACTTAAGTTGGGCAACTTTATCCTTTCAACGTACGTTGATTTATTGAAAGCTATCGGCTTTTTTTTTTGGATTATTTTAAATTAAATTTTTGGTGTTGTCGGCCAAGCAGTTACCGTTAATGGTGTTCGCTATCGCGAGATGATAACTGAATTCTTGTGTCCAGAAATTGAGGATATGGACCTGGACGATATGTGATGCCACACAGCTCACGTTGTGGCGATGTTTGTTGACCATCACGATCATTTGATTTGACACTGATGGACTTCTTTCTTTGTGGATATTTAGAAGAAAACGTGTACGCCAATAAGCCAAGAACAATTTAAGAGCTTAAGGGTGAGATAATTCGTTACATTAACGACATTGAACCTCTATTTTATCTCAGAGTCATTGAAAATATCGACCATCGAATAGGGGTGTGCCACTGAAGCCGTGTCGAGCATTTGGCCGATATTTTGTTTCACACATAATTGTCATAGATTTTTCTATCACAATAAAAAATATTAAGATAATTCTCTGAAAACTTTTTGTGTTTTTACAATAAACATCGTGCGTTTTGGTTGGACCACCCTTTACAAAGGATTCTATAAAAATTTAGTAATTTAGAGACTTTATTTTATTATTTGAGTGCATTTTTTTAGTATGTTTTTGAAGGCCATTTTGCACCATAATACAAGTTTTAATTAATTATTTTGAAGAAAATGCTTCCGTGATATAATTATTCAGCCTTATTCTGGTTCTCGTTGTCGTCATCGAGTTTTTTTGTAATAGATTAAAGTGACACACAGTCTGTGTTCCTTCTACAAAGGAATAAGGCTGATTTTTTGAGAATTTTGAAAAAAACATTATCTTATCATAAGATTTGTCTGATAGTGAAAAGTACCCTTAAGTATGTAGATTTTAAGGCCAAATAAACTACACAAGCAGTTTGACAACAATAAGATGTTTGTGTGAATAAAAAAAATGTTTAACGTTTACACAAACATGCTTCATACCTTTTTTCATTTGTTTGTTTAACCGTTTGTTTGGTTTATTTGGCCTTATAGAGATACGTTTATTATGAATTTATATTTTTATTAGTTAAATTTTAGTCGTGCGCTCACTTTAGTGCACTAACATACAACAGGGGTTGATTTCGTATATGGAAGTGTGCTTTTTTAAGTGACATAATACCAATTAAATTTTTAGGTTGTTTGTTAATTGATTTCTATTGATAAATATCAAAGTGATCTTACTACAGCACCAGAAGGTTTCTTAAAATTGTGCTTACGAGGGCAGTTTAAAAATTAACATCAATAGATAAAAAGTTTTTTTTTAATTACGCTTTTTATCTTTTTTGTTTAAACTTTAATTTAAATATAGTGAAGGTGATTTAAATTTAGTAAAAGCATGTGTGCCATCAAACTTATCATTCCAACAAAATAAATATTAAGAATGAAAGATTAATTTTCTAATTGCTTTAGTTGTTATTACTGAACAATGCACAAGTATATTATTTGTGCACTGAAACACATTTTTAATGTTTAAAAACTTTTCCAACTAACCTTCGTTACAAAGCAGTAAGTGATGCTTTCATAAAAAAATTGTGTTTTCAAAAACAAGGTTGCCCAGTAAACTATTAATAAAGACAATTTAAGCAACAAGGTTTATTTGTAATAGAAAAAATATTCTTACAACCTTAAATTCCCTAAATATTTACCAAAAATTTAAGAACAAGAGAGATTTTTATAAAATGCAACGCAATCAAAAGACCAATAATCGAATTACTTTAAATAAGAAAAATCAAGGTCATGTTTAAAATAAATCAATTAACATTTCATAACATTGTAATTGGAAAATATTTAAAATATTAAATTAATGACACACACACAGGTCAATGAATTTTTATTGACAGTTTTATTTGAAAAACAAATTAAAATGTAATAAATTACAGCAGAGCAAAAATGTTGTTGCTTTTTTTCTTTCTTTTCAAATTAGAAAAAAATTTTGAATTAATTTAAATTAAAATTGTGTTCTACATACAAAAACGCTTTCAATAGTCCATGTCTACCAAAAGAAACTTTTAATGAAGTTAAAAATTAATAACATTTTGGTTAAATGAGAGGACGTTGTGGTTTTTACTTAAAGAGGGTGTTTAAAATTATCTTCGGAAAGTAGCTAAACTCATAAAAAAAAATTTACTCCCCGAAATTACAAAACAGGCCAGGCCGTTTTTCCAATGTTTCGACAAACTGCTTGTTACTAAATCTCGATATAATTATATTAGACTGATAAACTGTCCGTTAATGATTTTGGTTTTCTCAATACACCGACAAAAATATTATTTTCAGATGGCAATACCTTTCAAAATAGATGTGAAAGTTGGGAATCAGCTGATTGAATTTTTGTGTACGGCAAATAAATAACACTATGCAACAAGCAAAAATTTCATGAATAACCACTATATTATTTTGATCTGCTATTATAATTGGCAGATGAGGGCGGATTACAGAGAGGAAAATATTGACGTAAGAAAAATGCCCAAATCATTTGCGGGGGCAGCTTTCGAAGGAAGATACAGAAAGCGTTTTTTTCTGGTAGTAAAGTGGCAATGTGTAAAAACATACCGCCACAATTAACACAATTTGCGTGCTGAAAACAAAAATGCAAAAAGGGCAGCTTTTGAAGAAAATGACAAAAAAATATTTTCTGTCTCGTGACGCCTTTGTGGTTTTGCGACAGAATTGAAGCAAATGAGACATTGAGAAAACCAAACAGCCTAATGAGAAAAAGGCCATAGCAGTCTCTTTAAAACAAATTAAAAATATTTAACTAAATGAAACAATCTTAAATATTAAAAATTAAAAAGACTGAATTGACAATCTTTGTTCTTGATAGCCAACTAACTTAGCTCTAAACAAGTAAGAGTTCTTTATTCGGCTTTAATAACCTTCACCATATTATTGAAAAGCCAATTTGTAAAAATAAAAAAATTTAATTCAAGCAAAGAAAAAACCTAACGTACTGCAGCGTCTTAGACCACTCACCTACTAACGCACATTATCAAACAGATTAAAAAAAAAAAAAATAAAAATCATGTATGTATTTGTTATGTGTACAAAAAATGACAAAAACAAATAAGAGTGCCATATTCGTCTGCTCCGATTCTTTAGTACCTTCTCCAAGAGATCGAGTATTTCAAGTGGTCTTTACATGGGATCTATCAAATCTGACCTCACAGTATTATAACTTATTGCCTAATATTATTAAGCATATTAAAGTGAGGCGATTTTATATTGGACTTTTCGTATATTCGCGGCCTTAGTACCACAAGGTTATATCTTACATGGAGTTTAGGTGAAAAAGAACCTTGCTTTCATAATGTCGCGAACTATGGATAGTTTGTCACGAATTAAGAAGAGTGATGTCTATGATTCGTTACGGTTTTGGGCATACTAGTGTTTTCCGATAGTGGGTTTTATATGGGGCCTTAGGTAAATTATAGACCGATATTCACTTATTTAGGCAGTGTGATTTCTTATCTTATAAAACTACAACAGCCCAAACTTTAAGGTTTTTGGCTTACGGTTTAAAGCGTACTAAAGTGATTTCCGATAGTTGGCTATGGATATGAGGCCTATGCTAAATTATGGAACCATTTCACATTGACTTTGTGCAAATATGTTTTAAAATATTGCGCATTCTGTCACCAATTTATGTTAATTTTTGTAACAAAATTATAAATTTTTTAGGAAAGTTATACCACACTTGGGTTCTTAACTGTTTTCCTGCTGAATAGATTTTATGGATTTTAATCTCAAGCTGTTTAGGAGAAAAAAAAGCAATTTGACAACAAAATTGAGTCTTTCAAAAGTAAGCGTGTTTTCAACAGGCGGACAGACAGACGGACATGCCCAAATCGACTAAGAATTCTCCAAGGACCCAGAATATGTGTACTTTATGACAAACAGAGTATGCCCCCGTTCACCACTTGTGGTGGAGGGCATAAAAATAAAATAATATATGTTGTGTTTTATGATTATTAACAAGGCAACAGTATACATTTTTCTTAAAAGCCTTAACATATGCAACACAAAGCATAAAAGTAAATCAGAATTGTATGAATTAAAAGCATTCAAGCAAATAGCCAATAGAAATCTCAGTCATATTTTATGTTTCTGTTTTAATATCGTGCAGATTTATGTACATATTTATTTAGGAATGCAATTATGTTTTCAGTTAAGATTTAAATAAAGATTTATTATAGATTAAATTTCAATTTAAGAATAAATATTTTTGTTTTTGACAAATGCCCTTTTTTCAACAACATCATCAGTCACAAACATACGAAAAAGGAGTAGCATGTCGTCATCAATGTGATGAAGTAAAATTGCTCTTTTTTATTTATTTAACATTTTTGTTTTTTTTTTGGATTTTTAACGCTATAATTCTGCAAAACCTTGACCCATAAAAAATAAATTATATAACTTAAGGCCATAGCAGTGAGAGCTGATTTTGTAACAATTTCTTGTTTATTTTTTATTTTTGGTATTATTTCTTTTTTTTGCTGTTGTGTTTTAATAATGATAATAATAAAATAAACATAGCATATCTTATGGCTAAATGATATATTGCATATTTTTTGGCGCATTGAAGTTTCAGTTATTTTATTTTTTTTGCCGTTTGTTGACTGCTGAAAGTTTATCATTTCCACATATTTTGTTTAACTCTATACGATGGAAGGAAACAAGTGATTCGTTTTATTTACATATATATATTTTTATTTCACTCCCTACTTCCTTTTTAGCCGGAGGATAATCTTTGTTTTCGAGTTTATGTATAATAAAGTACAATTTTTGTTGCTTTCTATAATAATGATTTATTTATTAAGTTTGGTGTATATTTTTTAACAAGGATTTTGAAGATATTAAGTCAATATTTATGAGTGTTTTAAAATTCACATCACAAGTTTATGGCAATGCAATAAAAAAGGGTAAAATTCTTTTCTTTTTTTATTTGGCAGACAAAATGAATTTTTAACGAATTTTTATTTCATATAGAATAAGAAGAAAAAAATTAAAAAAAACCTTTTTTAAATTCGTTAGTAATCCCAGGGAATACGAAGTAAAAAACTCTATAGAAGATTTAAAAAAAATATTTAGGGGATTTCATAGAAACTGAAATGATTTAAATAGAACGATGAAAAATGGAATGTGAGAATTATTTCTTTTTTTGTATTAGTTATTTGTATTATATTACCCATTTCTATTTTTCGCAAAAAAAGAAATGGTTAAAATAATTAAAAAAACTGGTTTTGATTTCAATTAAAAGATGTGTAAATAAATGACTCAGAAACTAAACACCTCGTTAGTCATACGCAAAAGCTACTCTTACGTAAACGTAGCATAGCAATGCGAACGAACCCGATTAAATTAAATGTGTTTGTTCATGTTTAATTTTTATATTTATATACCAAAACACACCAATAATAAAAGTTTTGACAAAATTTCGGGTTCTTTTTAACAAATATCGACAACTTTACGTATTTTAAGTAACTACAAATCATTGAAGTCGGCCGCAACGTTGACGTATGAGTAAGAAGATCTCGCACTCGTTGAACTAAATGCGAAAAAAATGTTCACATTCTTTATAAAGCAAATGGTTTTGGCTTTAGAGTTTTCCCACACAATTTAATAGATTAATATTTTTTTTAAATTTTTAACTATGAGCTCCACCTTAAAGTTCATATTTTACCATTTTTGTACTCTTATTTATTGTTAATGTCACAACATTAAAAAAGTGTTGTTACTAAGAGAGAAACGAGTACAGAAAAGAGCTGTTAGTTTAGAATTCGTAGTAATTATAATACCTAAAGGGAATACACACATAATTACAAATAATTAAAATTTCTTCTCAATTCAAATATTCAGAACTATAAAATGTTTTTAAAACTCTGACATTTCTTATACTATAAATTACTTAATCGAGCTTCAGAGTGCCATATCAGCAATTAGGATGAAATGTTTGAGAACCATTTGTTGACAAATGCTGACTAAGGCGAATTCAACTACAGGTGATGTAGTTTAATTCGCTTGAACTAATTTGTTTTGATTTTTTCGTGTCTTGTTACGAATGGTTGACATTTCGAGCGGTAAACAGGGTTGTCAGATTTTTTCCCCTTCATCGCCAAATAGTATACCGATAATCGCCAAAAATTTATTTTTTTAGATTTGGTAAAAATTCGCCAAAAATCGCCAAATAAAAGTTTTATATAAAAAAGAGTATACAAGTGTATTTTACTTTTATATATTTATAATGTTTCCATATTTATCCTTATTCTATTAGTGTGCTTATAGTATAGTAGACAATCGCCAATGTAATCTGTAAATCATAAATCGCAATTGCAAGAAGTTTGGCGACTTCAAATTGCAAAAGTATGCTAAAGGGAACTAGAATTTTTGTAATCATAAGAAGGCTGATCTTAAAACCTAGAACTTGTGTGATCAGTTAATTGAATTGTGCCAAAACATTAACTTTATCATTTGAGTTTGATGCAAAAAAATGAGTTTTTATAAGCGTGATTTCCTATGTGAATATAAGTCAGAATATGGTAAAATTTTGAATTTATTTGAAGCAAAGAATAAATATCTTTAAAGGTGCATTCAAATACCTTAAGTCAACTCAATCTTCTAAACAAATTACATAAATTAGTTTTAAAAATTAACTTCTAACCCATATTCGTTCTCGATTCTATTTAAATCAGGGTTTTCAAACATTTCAAGTAAATCAGGGGTGTTCTGGAAATCGAAAATGCAAGAATTTTAAACGTCGTTTTTAATACGATTTCTGTAATAAAAGAATTTGATGACAAATATTTTACAAATATTTCTCTATTTAACAGAATTTTATAACAAAAATTATAAAAATTAGATTAAAAGTGTATTAAAAGCAACTTCCAAATTCTTGCATTTTGAGTTTTAAATTTCCGAAACACCCCTGAATATTTAATTTTTTTTAATATTTTAAGGTTTAAAAGAAATATTTGGTTTTATTTAGTAAAAAACACAGTCAAAATGTGTAAAAAAACTGCGCAGTTTTTCGCTTTGCACTCCACATTGAAAAATACGCTTAATACTGCTATATAACTAGAATCCGATATCAATGCAATTTTTTTCTTAAAAAATTTTCTGATTTTCTTTCGCTATTAATTCAACTATTTTTGCATACTACCCTGTATACACTATTATTTATTTATTTAATAAAACCCATTTCATATGCAATCGAAAACGATTGCGTTTTTTAAATTTATTTTGCAAAATAAGTTTTTCGGTAAAGATCTGATTTTTGATAACTTCTGCTCAGGAAAATGTGCGAAAATCTAAGAAATTTAAGCTTTATTCAAAATTTCTATGGCAACAATTCTTTAATGTTTTCAATGTAGTTATCTGGCAATATTATGAATTTATAATTTACAACAATCGCATTCGTATTGCGATTTTAAAATTTGTTAAAAATTCAAAGAAAAAACTTAGCCCGTACTTATAAATTTGTTCATATAAATATGAAAAAAGATAAAATGTGTTTTAGAAATCGCCAAATAACCGCCAACTTTTTTTAATTTCGCCAAAAAAATCGCCATGACACAAAATTACATCGCCAATTAGTTTTATAAATCGCCACATATGACAGCCCTGACGGTAAACACTAACAATGCAATGCAAAATAACTTCTTGTTGTTTCCGTTTTTTTCGGATTGTTGTAGTTCCGACACCACCTGTAGTTGAATTCGCCTTAATGCTGTCTTTGTCGTATTGAAAAAAATTTACTATTTATTATGCAACAAAATTTATACGGGTTTTGAATTTATTTTTTTGTTAGGACCAGCACTCAGGGGATGACCCCTACTAATGCATTGCATTGTGTTGGAACCAGGAAAATGGGTTATTGGTTCTGAAATTAGGGAAATTGAAATATCTCCTTATTTCGACATATTGCTGGTTTCTAAGATTTCCCCTTAACACCTGGTTTTGCAACACCCGCTTTTTAATAACATTAACTATCGAGCACTAAAAACCACCTTAAGGTATTTTACATTTTATTAGTTTGTTGAAAAATTTAAATGTTGTTGTTGTTGGTAAACTCACATTTTTCATAGAACACCCGACACCTGGAGAAAATGACAGCTCACCCAAATCCCTGACATCCTGTAACACAGGAAAGCACTCGTAGTACATTAAAAATGCAGATACTAAAAGTATTTTAGAAAAACATTTAGGAATTTGAAATGGTTGAAATAAATACCCGGCTTATGCAGTGAAATAAAAACAGATTTTATTCTGGCTTCTACTTCTATAAGAAGCCAAAGGGGGTCCATTTAATGGAGACACCGGTAACAGAATGAAAAATAAATGTGTTACTTGGCATTCGTTGGTAACGGGAAGTTTTGTAGCAAAATTAAGAGTTTTGATTTTTTTTCAAGTTCTTATATTTTTAACAAAAGGAAAGAAGAAAAAAGTTTATGCAGTTTAGTTTTCTATATTGCTGTTAGTCAAGGAATAATTAAAGCCCAAATACACTTATCAAAATACTCCTCAAGCATTTTGGTAGTATTAGTGAAAATGTGTTTGTATGTGTGACACCGAAGATGCTGGAAGGAAAATTAAAAAAAATTTGATATGACGGCGAATATTACGTCCAGCACACGTACACGAGTGAATTCGCCTACATAACAAGCACTTGACAAGTGTATTTGGCCCTTTACGTTGAAGCAGTGTTGCCAGAAAAATTTTTTCAGCCTACAAAAAAGTTAAATTTTTCTGCAAGCCAAAAGAAAAGTGTTACCCTAAATTGAATTCTTTTAAGAAGTATAAAGCCTCAACAAAATTCTTCTAATCACTTCTATTTTATACAAGGTTGTTGATTTATTTTAGCTTTTGTCCGATATCGCTGTTCCTAAGTATATGTAGTTGTCTGCGCCTTGCTGGTTCCAGTCTATTGCATTGCGTCAGGTATTCTTCGCAATGCAAATACTTGACGTACGCTAAAACAAGAACGGTACGTTATTTTAGTATTTGTGTTCGTACGATCGCAATTTTTATGTCCTTTTGTGTACCGTACAAATTCACAAGCAATTTTATTTTTTGTTGTATAGAATGTGTATGTGTACTTTTCACATAAAAAACGGTACGGTACACTAACCTGCCGCACCTTAGTGTTCTTTTAAATCTGATTTTAAATACATTAACACAAATTGTACCGCCTGCTTTTCAAAATAAAAAAAAAAAAAAAATTTGTTTGGGAATTTATATTGCAACAACAACAGAAAAACACAAATTTGTTTTTGTTTTCAAAACCAAAATTTTTATTTTAATTTAAAAAACAATTTCTTTTACCATTTAAAGTTTTCTTTTCTATTTTAATAGAATTTGAAAAAATAATCCGTAAAATTTCTGTTTTGCAGATGGAACAACAACTAATGAAACATTTGGTTTAAGTGCGATGTTTGCACCGACTGTCATTGTCACTGTCATTAGTCAACAACACACACATGTTTTTTTCTCATTCTTTTATTTTTTGAAAAAAAAAAAAAAATAGATATGCTTCATTTAGATTTGAAAACAAATCACTATTTAATTCCTAGATTTATGATAATTTTACGTTTCGACATTTGGGTGGAACCAAAAACACATGTTTCGTAAGACTCGAAAAAAAAGAAAAACAAAGAGAAACAAAAATAAAGAGATGCTAAAATACCGCACTCATTCAACACTGGTAACCCAACCCCTCCATCGTACACGTTCAAAATCTGCATGCAACTTGTATGCAGGGGGTCGTTTTTCTAGCAATTTTGTATTTAGAGTTTCTATTCGGGAAAAAATTCCCAAGAACTTCTGGGATTATTTTATAAATTCTTTTAATTTCATCTGCATATTTTCTTTTTGACATTATTCTTAGCGAAATCGCCAAAACTGAAAGAAATATGTTATACCTCCCGGGAATAAAAAAAATCCAGGATACTAGAAACCCTATTTGTATTGTAACAATCTGTGAAAAGAAAATTTTTTAAAATTTCCCAACATTTATCCAAGAAATCTTTGAGTTTTTCTCTCTTTATGTCTGCCACACTTTTTTTGTAAAGATTTATTGGATTATATTTTTTATTTATTTTAAGTGGCCTTAATTAAAAACATCTTAAATTAAGTGTAGAATTATATTTCTAAGAACATTTTCATTTCATTTTGATGTTTCTTAAAATATTTGAAGCAAATATGAATTACAGTGGAATCTCTTATGACCGTACACCGCAAGGACCATTGAAATGTGTTCATTCAAGAAAGATTTCCTCTGAAAAGAACTTAATAATTTTATTATTAAACGCTGACGGCAACAGTGTCCATCTAGGCGGGGTGGGGTGTCTGCTTAAAACAGGTGTCCCTTAAGGGAGATTAAACTGTAAATGTTTCGTAATCATTGATTATTCTCTAGAATTTCAAATAATTTTTGTTTATTTGTTTTATTTTTTAGAAATTTTTGGTAAACAATTATTTGCTTTTAAAGGAAAAGAAATTGTTGGATAATATTTATTTGTTTTTAAATGGATACAAAAGAATGAATATAAATTTGAGAGAAAATTACAGAAAAAAAAAAATTTAATTCGTTTGGAACAGATTGTTATACAGTTTTAAATAATCGCACTATCTGCTTAATACACATCATTTATGGTAATGAATTTTTATAAAAGTTTTGATATACATTTGTTTTTCTAACGAATCATAGAAAACGACTAGAATAGAAAGAGCGAGATAAAAGCCTATCTCACCTGTTAAAAGAAACACAAATCTTGTAAATTCACACGCACGAAATTTTAAGAAAAAATTTTTTTTATTCTTTTGAAAGATTTTCTTCAGCAAAGGTTTCCCTATAATTCACATAAACGCGATCATGGTTGCCAGATTTCACAATTTTCGAATTAAGCCTCTTTTAAACTTATCTACAAGCAAAGACTATAGAATTATATATATATCTTAAGTCTTAAGATTATCGCATTCATAAAATCCAATGAATTTTGGTTTGATTGTGAAATAGAATATCTTTTTCATTAAATTTTGCGTCTACACTATCAGACTTCAAATGTAACAAGAAAACTCTTTGCAGAATTTAAACAGTTGTTGAGTATAAAAAATTTTTTTTTGCGCTTTAATTTTTGGCTTTTTTTTAACAGATATTTAAAAAAAAGTCCGATGCTATCAACATAACTATAAAGGCCAAAATACAATGATCAAAATACTTATCAAGCATTGTGGTAGGATTAGTGAAAATGTGTTTGTATGTGTGACACCGACAACGCTTGATGAAAAATCAAAAAATTTAGATATGACGGCGAATATTACGTCCAGCACACGTACACGTTGAATTCGCCGGCTGGACAAGCATTTGACAAGTGTATTTGGGCCTTTATATTTCTTTAATAATAAATAATTTCTATTTTAAAAAAAGGCGAGGCGACATAGCCGAATGTAGCACTTTTACTTCCTAATATTATAATAGCGCCTGATAGAGAAGTATACTTTTTTCGAAATATCCAAATGTATCGTTATCTCGCAAAGGGACGTGGTACATATGTTTATATGTTAAAACAAAGTTTATTTTTGTAGTATATAGACATACATCTACTTGTTTTATATAAAATTATTTTAAAAATCAGGCTTAAGTTCAACAAATTAAATTACCATTAAATTATTTAAATGAAGGAAGGAATTTTGCAACACGAAATGAATTCAAACTTATTGATAATTTTTCTTGACTGAACCGGGGTTTGAACTCGGGTCGTATTTGCGTGTTTCGTAAACACGTTCCACGTTCTCATCATCAGAATTCTTTGCAGTTTTACCCTTTACGACACACAGTGGTTGAAAAGTTGAAATTAATACTGAATTTCATGTTTTCCGCTCATGATGAAATTTATTAATTTCATTAAAAACATATTGAATATCATGTATCTGAAATGCTAGGGCGATATTTTCATTACTTTTTTGTAGGCGTTTCCTCAAAGTGTGCCAAGTCTAACACACAACATTTGAAAGAAAATCGTAAAAAATAGTAAGAAACTAAAAACTCTTGGAATGACTTCTAATATGTATTGTTGTTGTGTATTTTCCCATAATTTAGGTATTTAAGATGAAAATTAAAAAAAAAAAAATTAAAGAAAAAAATTTTTTGTGACAAAAATTTGCTTCATCTTAGGAGTCTAAAAATTATTATTTTCTTCAACTTTGATGGACTAGAACTTTTGAGCGCGGTCGAGCGCGGTGCTCTACCTTATACCAAATGAAAGCTTGAAGTCTAATTTAAGCAATAAAGTTAAATTCAGCTGCTAGTTTTTGCTAGCCTTTGTCTAGTAAACGTTTAAATAGAAAACAAGCTACTTTTTATTGCTTATTACGCATTCTCTCGTCATATATGTTAGGTTGTATAGCTGGTACTATATGCCAATGACCGTACATAAAGTCTTGATACATGGAGGAAAAATAATAGCAGCAGCAATTTTACCTATCGGAATGTTATCAGAAGAAGCCCAGGAAGCGAGGAATCGCGATTATCGTGAAAATCGAAAGTATCATGCCAGAAAATGTAGTAGGATATCAACAAATGAAGACGTGATGCACTTACTTTTAGCTTCTTCGGATCCTTTTATAAATAAGTTTCGAAAAATTCAAAAAAAGCAGGAATTAGATCTACCTGAAGATGTTAAGGAATTGTTGTTATAATAAAATATTAATTTTATATATACATGTTTCATTTTAATGTTTTTTTATTATTACTAGGATTAAAAGCGTGTTTGATTTAAAACCAGGTTACATGTTAATTTTCTAATTATTTAGAAAATTGATGGGGAAAGTTGGGGTATTAGAGGAGGGGTGTGTATGGAAGATTTGGATATGATATTATTTTTAATAATCCTATGAAGTTTAGGGATTGTAGCATTGATAACAAGGGATATACATCATATTAAAAAATTTTGTTATATGGGAAGTAGGCGTGGTTGTGGGCGAATTTCGTAAATTTTTTAGCCATTGATTTTAATTGCTACAAAACATATATATACCGAATTCGGTTGAAATAGCATAAATTCAAATGAAAATATTGCCATTTATATATTTCACTTGTATGGGGAGTGGGCGTAAAAGTGGGCGGACATATTTTATTCTTCATATATTTCCTAATGATGATAAAAAAAGCATCTGTAAAAAATTTGGATGTTCTACGATGACTCCTTCTATTTTTTTCCATTTCTACTATGACGATAAACCACTGTGCGACACTGCGACGGCTTGCAGTCTATAGTCAAATATCAATCTGTAAATCAATGGTATTTTTGGTGGATTATAATTTGCTATAATTTGTTATCTATTTTTTATTTTCTTTTCATATTTCTTCCTTACTTCTGTTTTTTTTGTACTTCTGTCAAGAATTTTTCTTGAAATCCCACGTACACTTTTTTATGTTTTCTTTTGTTGTCTTTTTTCGGTTGACCTGTAAACATATTTAGAGCTCGTTTCATAGTTTTTACAATAAATAGAATAATTTAATAAAATTTTAATTTAATGAACATAAGATAAGATAAGAAAAATAAAATTTGGAAAAAAATCATAAATACAGTAGACGCTCGGTTATATGAATACCCAGTTATATGAACATCCAGAATAGTGAACAACAAAATTTTTACACATGAGGTTCTAAAGAGTGAACACAATATATCTCTATTATGTGAACAACTTGCAACCATTTGATTTTTTTGTAACAATTGGTTGTAAAGGGTGTTTTTTTAGAGTATCATAACTTTGAGTTGGTACCACTGCTTTATTTGAGCACAAATTTAACAGCTGATAGTTGCTTTTTGTTTAGTTTGCTTTGAAATTTCATTATGAAACTTATGGCTTTTAATGAATCGAGCAACAAATTGTTATTTTTATTGATTTTGAATTTCTACCCAAAATTTTATTTACCGATGAAGACCATTTCTGGTTGAATGGGTACGTAAATAAGCAGAATTGTCGCATTTGGAGTGAGTAGAATGCACCAGCCTTTGTCGAAACACAATTACATCCACAGAATATTACTGTTTTGTGCGCTTTGTGGGATGGCGGATTCATTGGCCCGGCCCATATGTCTTCAAAAACGATGATGGTCAGAAATCAAAAAGTTGTTAAAAATTGGCGTCTTCTACACACCAGCCGTGGCGGCCTCATGGCAGAAATCATATTTTAATTTTATAAAATTTTCTTTCTAATAAAGCCCGTTTCATTGATACTAAAAATATGTTTCCTTGTTTTATTATGATTTAAACTTGTGTCACTCTATAAAAAACACCCTTTATTAGAAATCTGTTCTTCGCCGAAATAAGCTAGTAAATGTATATACGAATGCAAAGGAACATTTATAAGATGGTTGGTGTTTGTAAAGGTATTGCTTGGAGTGAAAATAATATATCTGATAATGATATTTGGGATTGCGAAAATGCAGGGACAAGAAGGCATTATAGAAATCCCTTAAAGCAAAAAAATATAACCGACTACTTTCATGTATATTTATTATTAACAAACAAATTTAAAATAAAAACTTAATATAGGTTATGTATGTACGTACACATATTAAAAATGATTTTAAACACTTATTTTATATTGTCGATTAATATTATGTGAACTTTTCTATTTAGAGAACTGGCCCTGTCTGAATTAATTCATATAAGCGAGCGGATACTTTAGTTGGATTTATCACACAAAACTAATTTTTTGAAAAAGATTTTCATTGCAGACCTGTGAAATTGGAATAATTTTTATTGGCACTTTGCGCCCACTAAAAAGGGTGCAAACAAATAACTATTCCAAGTCAAAATATGTTATTATAACACTTTGATATTTTTATAAAAACAGCATAATCTACGCATATGTCTGTAAGTACTCATTTACACAGCAGGTGAAGAAAGTATTTTTTTAAATTTAAATCTGTGGCATTTTGACAAAACATCTTAAGTCGAGATAAGATAGCAAAAAAATGTTAAAAAAACTCGGTAAAAAAATCATTTTTATCAAATAATAAAATAAACCAAAATTAAAGAAAAATTTCGTTAATAATACAAAATTTTAAAAACGTAAACAAAAATGTTTTTTAAATGAAAATTCGCATGATTAACAAAATTTTTTTTGAACTTTTGAAATTTGACTGAAGAATGTTTTGTCAAAATGCCATAGAATTAAACTTTTCAAAATATATAAAACTATGTAATAAGAATAACACAAAAAAAAATATTTATAAGCGGAAAATAATTTCTTTTTTTATTAATTGACACAAACATTATTTTTTTCTTCAATCGTTAAATTGTACTTTGGAATATTCAATTATATCTTATAAAAAGTACTTCAATTATATAACATCAAAATAAAACATTAAGAACCTGATATTTCAATGACAGTTTGTTTAAAAAAACAATCAAAAAGTTGCACAAAAACATATTTAATTCCTGGTACTAAATGTGTACCTATTTGTTTACAAAAAGTACTTAAACATTGTAACACCGATATAAAACATAAGAATCTGATATTTCAATGTCAGTTTGTAATAAAAAAAAAAAAACAACAACCATGCACACAAAAAGTGGCACAAAACCATTACGAGAGAAATATTAAACAACTTAATAAGGATAAGAAAGAAACTGGATACAAAAAAATAAACACAAAAGCATTACGAACAAATGTTACCAACGAACAACAACCACACGAACACGTATACAAGGCAAAAGAATTATCAAATACAACATTAAAAACTGAAATAAGTGTATCAGAATACAAAAAAAAAAAAAAAGCAATTTAAGCCAAATATTGGACACACACACACGGCAACAGCAACCCATTCGAAAGAACCCTTTAAAATAAAATGAAGGTAAACGTAATTGCTCAAAACAGACCCGAGAAAATTCACTGTATTTGAGCAGAAAATCATACTTTTAACTTCTCCTAAAGATGGCAATTTAGAAAATTGTTAAAAAAAAGATACGAAACAGCTAAAAAAAACAGTTAAAACAAGTAAAAGTGCTATATTCGGCTGCACCGAATATTTAATACTCTCCACCGTGAGTTCGAATATTTCAGGAGTGGGCTTTATAATCTATAAATTATAAGCCAATCTTTATAAAATCTCTTGATTTAGCGATTTTTTTCTACGAATGCAATAATGTACCGTGTATTGCTAAATTTGGCAATGCCATTAAAATTTAATTAGCCGCAATTTAAGCTTTAAATTTCATCGCTGAAATTTTTTTAATTCTGCATTCTCTAAGGCATTTTAGCGATCGAGATTTAGCTTTAGCTTAGCGAATTACAGAATACGGCTGCTGACCTCACAGTCTTCAAATTTGTTGCCTAATTTAAATAAAATATACTGATTTTATTAGGTGCACGAAACTGATTTTCAGCAGTGAATTAATGGGTGATTTTTTAAGCGTAATTTTTTTGCAAATCTAATAAAACACTGAAATTTGCATCATATATTGAAAATTTTTTTTGGAATCGATAAATTGGTCTTTGCCATTTAGTTTTTAAAAATAACTTTATGTAAATGTTGCCCGCGGCTCCGGTTCAAGTTGTCCATTTGTAAGGTACAATTTTGCACCACTTTTTCGAGTATTTCGGCCTGTATTCCATGAATAACACGTGTTTTGTTATACTCTAAGGCTTCAAGTGTGTTTGGCTTGTCCACATAGACCAACGACTTCACATCATGATCACAGCGGCCAACTCACAGGGCAATTTCGAGAGATAAACTGCTCACCAAATTCATCCTTCAATATGTCCATTGTTTCACGAGCTGTGTGGCACCGTATTGTTGAAATCACATATCAACCAAGTCCAACTCAGCCAATTGGGGGCAAAAAAAGTCGCGTAACATGGCACGTGGTTGAATAACAGATGCCCAATACCTGAGAACGGCGCTGAAATGACATTTCAGTATCCTCATTAACACTGGTCGCTACGGCTGCAATATTGGGTACGTTCGTAAATGCATCAAAACTGTGCTGCAGTGATGCAAAATTTTGTTGCTGATGCGTGATCACCAGTTGCACTTGTGATGCTGATGCTTTTTTACTGCACAACAGCTGTGCAAAGTTTGAACTTTTGAACACAAGCTAAATTTTAAAAGTTTAATGAGCGAACATAAAATTATAAAAACATATCGCGATGGAAAATTTTATTGCAAATATTGAACCAAAAGTAATAGTTTTCTTATAAATTACAAGAAAAAGCATCAAAAAAGAAAAAAAAAACAATTTCTTTAAAGTTAAAAGTTATTGCATCAGAAAATTAACTGATGCTATAATTGCCAATATTTGCTGAAGAACTGCGGCATTACTGCATAAAAAAAACTTTTGACACATGAAAGTAATGCCAAGTTTCTTACAAGTGATGCATTAATGAACATTCAACTTTAATAATGCGCAACTGATGCGCAACAACTGCATTTACGAACGTACCAATTCTCTTCGGAATGCGAATGCAAGTCGGTGGTTTAATTTCCACCAAAGCAAAATTTTGTGCGAAATTTGGTGATATTAGCACGAATTTTGGACTCACTAGGTCGATTATGACGACCATAAAAAGTACGTAACAAACGATGGACATTTCTCACAGAGCACGAATTTTGATAATAAATTTCAACGATTTGCAATTGTTGCTCGTTTGTGAGTTACTCCATGATGAAATGGCAGAGTATACTGAACACTTTTCACTTTCACCAACCAGTGCTGCCAGCCAGATATATATTTGACCCGTCATAAATTATGGATCATTCATCACAAAATTCGGTAGAGTGATTTCTAGTTCTAAAATTTGGTCTATTTTAGGAAAATTAGGCCAAATTTCAATACAGTAATACACATTTTTTAGAATTAAATGCTGCTTAAATTTGTTACGATTTTAGGCGCATTTAAATGATTTTCCCGAGTGGGCTTTGCATGAAGCCCATAGTAAATTATGGACCGATCATCACTAAATTTAACAGAGTAATTTCTAATCTTATAAAACTGTGAAAGACCAAATCTTGATGCAATAGCATGATTCTTTACGGTGCTAGGTGTACTGAAGAGTTTTTCGAGAGTGGGCTTTATATGGGGCCTATGGTAAACTATGGACCTATATTCCCAAAATTGTACAGTAAAATTACCAGTCATATAAAACGATAAAGTGCAAAATTAAATGAGAATGGTGCATCCTGTCACTAATTTTATGTAAGTTTTTAGAACAAAATTATCGATTTTTTTGGGGAGGTTGTTTCACATTTGGGCTCATTTAACTTTTTCTACAAAGCCGATTGTGCTGAAATTCAATCCCAAGCTGTTACGTAGAACTAAAAAGAATTTGACACCAATATTGTTCGTTTCTTAAGAGTCTTTCGAAAGTAAGAGTGTTTTGAACAGACAGACGGACATGGCTAAACCGACTCGGAATTACTCAAGGGCCCAGAATATATGTAAATACTTTATAAGGTCTTAGATGAATATTAAAAAAGTTTCACACGGAACGATACACTAAATATACCCAAGTTCACCACTAGTGGTAGTGGAGGGTATAAAAAGGAACAACGTTGATTTGAGTAGAGAGTTTTGTATATAAAATTGGAAAAATAACACTGAAGGATGTTTGCTTGTTTTTCGGATGGATGATGTGACCTGTTCTGGCATGGCATGTCATGCCACTCTAGATAACGTAGAAATAATAAAATAAAAACTTGTTATACCAAGTAATAAAACAAGTTTTGTAACGAGGGACGTAACATAAATTTTCCAAATATGAGAAATAGAATTAAATCTAACTTTACCAAATTTATGGTACTCACTGCACAACCCTCCTATAACCGATGCCAACAAACACATTATGACTAGTCATAAACCATTAAAGTCATAAAAAATAAGTCCTACAACAAAACCAGGCGCAAAAAGGTCTAACTTTGTATGCCTAAATGGTTGGCTACATTTTATGGATAAAAATAAGGATTTTTTTTTTATTTTTATTTTTCTATAAAAATCAATTCTTTTCGCTTCGCTTAGGAAACACCAAAAACAACACTGTCGTCAGTTCAATACAAGCACTAAGCAAAAAAATATGATGATGAAAATATTTAAAGCAAAGTTAAAAAAATAAATAAATAAGGTACTTAAATCAAAGTTAAAAGCATTTGCGCACGAAAAAATGTGTTCATTGTATTCCTAGTGATGAATATGAATTTACTACTCGTCAGACTAGATTATAGATTAGATTATTATTACATCGCTGCACTCCTCAGATTCTATGCTCGTTCCAGTTTGCGTCCCTTCTTTTTAGTCTCAATTTGTAGAAACCGCATTAAGGATCATATCTGTGTAGCGCAGTGTTCCAGCATTAGTAGCGTTGGTAATTGGTGGTCTTCCTCTGCTTGACCTCCAGATACTCCCGGGGAGTTTAGGGATCACCTAAAGCCCTTATGACACTACATTTTTAATGCATTGCTCAAGTTTTGGTGAACAGTACAAATATAATGTAATACAAAAATTTACCAAGTGCAAAGAGTTAAGCTGCATTAAGGTAAATGACAAACTGTCAAAAATTTTACTAAAGTTATCGATAAAAAATGAAGTTACGTAAAAAAAAATGTAAAATTGTTTAACTTAAAATTGACATTTCAAGCTTGAAATATTAAAAGTGTTGCTGAATCAGCGGTTTATGGGCAAATTCAGCGATTTACCGCTTTTTGTTTTTAGGTTTCTCATAAACAAAAACTTGGCAGCATTTAATAAAATAAACAAAACAGGGATGGCTAAGTTGTTTCAATTTAAAATACCTTTTTGTGGTGTTTTTTATGAACATAAATACAATTAATTTCAACTAAAAAATCTTTAAGTACAATTAGGGTAAAAAAGTACAATTTTTAAAGGTTGTTGGTACAATTTTAAAAATTCTTAACGCCATCCCTGAAACAAAACCAAAACAAGAGAAAAAAACTAAAAAACTTTGTTTACATTTTTTAAAGTTTGCTCTTTCTAGCATTTACTGTTTCTTTCCATCAATTCTATATCAATTAATGAATAAAAAATGTAGTGTCATAAGGGCTTAACGGATATTTCACCGTTTGGTGTTACATCTTCCCCGGCAAAATGTGATGCGGCAAACATCTAAATGACAGTGCTCATGAAGTTTTCGGATTTCTTGAGTGCAAAGTTTAACCAAAGTACCTTACTATGATACAACGGGAGTCAGTAGCCCCCGGTGAGTGCAAGCACCGGTCTGACTTTTGGTTAAGAACTCCGTTAGTATGATTTTTTATGCTTCCTGCCTTTTAGAATAATTGTCTTTGAGAAAGGCTTGCTCTTCTGATGGAGGGTTGTTTAAACTTAAGATCACAGTAGGGCAGTTATCACTTGTCGTGGGTACTTGCTGCGATGCTTAAATTATCCCTAGGGGCTCTTGCAATTCAACAGAAGCTGCTGGATTAATCTAGCAGTGGGGGTTAAATAGCTCCGGCGAGAGTATTATTTTTGTCCGACTATGCTCTCAAATCGCGATCTGTGTGATAATGTTACTCCAGCTCACACACAGGAGCACTTGGTAAATGGTTTAAATGAATCACCTAGTAGTTACGATCCACCATGAGATTAGGCCAATGGTAGGTGTTCATTAGGGTCGTTACAAGGTATATGAGTGAAAAAATGTGCCAATAGGTTATAAAATGTGATTGGCCAAGTTTCAGCTTAATCTGATAATATAAACACGAGCCGCATTGAGGTTAAAGTTACGACAGCGGTTTTTCTAGTTTTTCGTCCTTAAAATCGAAGCCATTTTCTCTAGGAATATAATTCTAGTCTTATTTGATAGGAAATTTTATTCTTATTAAATTTGATTTTATGATTGTTTCTTTTGGTTAAACTGATAGATTTAGTTGTATTGAGCATTTACCAGTTCAGGTATCCTCAGCACTGCTCATCTCAATCATATTCACAAAAAGACCTCCTGATATGAGAGAAAAAAAGGAGATACAATGTAATATAAACATGACATAAAAGAGATTACTAGAAACGGAGATAAAAAACGAAGCAGGACTGATAGATATATGTGAAGTAGGAAGATAAATTATATTCGAATATTATATATTATTAACTTCCATGTACTAAAAGAAAACATAAAAACGTGGGATATTATTCGAAAAACTTTAAAGAACCTGTGGGAGCTTTAACAATGAACTGCCTATTTAAACTCAGCAACACCGCAAGATGGGAAACATGTCGATTTTTTGAATGTTGTAAGTGGAGTAATGAAAGGTAAGAGGCGCACAGAAAACTTGAAAAGAAAATAACTTCAGGGGATGTTATCCAAAGTAAACCGAAAACCGCTGACACCGAAAAAATCCATGGTTGCGCTGTAAACAATTTGTTAACGTTTTTTTCCATAATTAACTTTGAAAAAATTGTGATGGAAATACCAAAGTTGTTCAATTTGATATTGAAACTCAGCATTCGATTGGGGCACCCAAAATCTAACTGCCTGTTTTTAGAACGCGAGCGCAAAATTTAATTTTGTGGACCCTCTTTGTTGCACAGTATGGTGTGGAATAAAGTGAAAAATATTTATTGAACCATTTTTTTTCGAAAACGACTAACATTTTGCGGCTAATGTGAATGGCATTCGAACCCCTGCAATGGCTAAAATTTTTTTTAGGCCCGAGGTTGAGCACAATCCGAAATAGTGGTTCTAACAAGATGGAGCCACAGACCGTCGAACTATGGCTTTTTTTGAAGATCATAACGTTACTTATGCGCCACCCTATAGAAGAAGGTTGGAATACAGATCGTTTTGGAGACGCCTTAAGGGCCAAATACACTTGTCAAAAGCTTGTCATGCAGGCGAATTCAATCGTGTACGTGTGCTGGACGTAATATTCGACGTGATATCTAAATTTTTTGATTTTCCATTCAGCATCGTCGGTGTCACACATACAAACACATTTTCACAACCACAATGCTTGATGAGTATTTTAATAAGTGTATTTGGGCCTTTAGGGCCACTAGATGAATGCTTGCTATCAGTACGTCCTTAAAGGTCTAGTCTATATATATGTACTTTATTTTAGATTATAACACAAAACTTCAAAACGTCTAAATGCGAATTCTGTAAAAAAATTTTAAAGCTTTAATTTGTTAACTTCCAAACTTCAGTCTAGATATTTGTCTAAAGCAATTAAGCGATTAAAGTGTTTTTTCAAGTTGTAGTTATTTGTCTAATGCCTTTTTTCTATAAAATTTGTACTTCAAAAGCAGGATGTAGAACTATTTTGCAGTCATTTGTCATAAAGAAAAAACCGCCAAAGAATGAAGAGCCTGGTTTAATGGCAAGAAAAGTATGTTGATTCTTTTAATGATTACAAGCATAAGTATCTGGATCTGTAGTCGTATCTGGGGAATAAATAAACAAGTGAATGAACGTGGATAAAATACGAATTAAAGCAGCATAGAGTCAGCTAGTGAGTGAGCGAGTGGATGAATTCACAGTTATCTTTAATTACAACTGAACTGAACTACAACAGCAGACATGGATGTAATAGGAAAAATGCAGAAAACCTGCAACAGGACTCTACAAAAAATTAAAAATAAATAAAAGAATTTAACTCTCGAAACAAAACAAAAAAAAAAAAAAGAAATAAAGAAAAATAGACGCGACAATTCAATGATGACGACTATTGTTTTTGTACACGTTTTAAAACAACACGGCAGTATAATATAAGGCAGCAGTAGCAGCAGAACTTTTAGAAAATATGAGTACGAGTATGAATGCATTTGACTCAAGTGCAAGTTTAAAAAAAAAAAAAACAACTGACAGGCTGAATGGACGGACAGAAAGACAGATGAAATGACAGCCAAACAAACTCACAAAACCCAGACCGACTGGCAACACAACATTCAGTATTTGTTGCAACATACATGGCTGCTGCGTATACCAACAATTGATTCAGAAAAACAAAACGACGAAAGCAAAAAAAGAACTTGTCACATCTTCTTGTACAATTTTCAAGTTACAGATTCGCTTCACTCTTCACTACTCCCACTTGTAGTTTTTGTGGTTGATGTTGTCGCTTTTGTTTCATTCTAAGCAAAAAGATGATGAAAAACATTCTTTTTTTTCTTGTATACTACACACTGTGGGGTGCTGCTGTGTAGTACAAACTTAGAATTGAGGTGGTACAGTTTTCTAAATGAATGCATTCAGCAGAATCAATTTGTCAACTGCAAATCCAGCTGATTTAGTCCTCGTTCATACTATTATGAAACACTTGCTTCAAAAATTTTCTTTAATTCTCTTTTGAAAACAATGAAACTTTTGTTTTGCAGCATTTTTAGTATTTTGTATGCCTTGCCTCTTTCCCAATTCTCACAATTAGAGACTTGTAAAAAACTGCCAGTGCACAAAACAAAATACACTTTTTCATCGCCTTTCTCCATAAAACTTAAAGGTTTCACAGCAAATTTATCCTAAGTCCCCGTTTATACTCTGAAACATTTATTGCGAAATATTTACTGCGAAACATTTGAGCTTGATAGTGAAAAGGGAAAGACATATGAAAAAGTGTACTTTGTTTTGCTTACAAGCAGTTTTTGTAAGTTTGTTATGGAAAGTAAATAACTAAATGTTGCAAAACCAATGCTTTTTTGTAGGCACCCGAACGAGGAGTTACGAATTGGAGCTTAAATACGCTTTATCCATTTTTCGGTTTGAAAGTTGAATAAAACACAGATCAAGCAATGATTTCGATGAAACCTTTATTTCATTTTAATGCTTGAACCTTGCCATTACGTACGAAATAGAATGTAATTTAAATGACCGCTTCTGGATGGGTTGCAGCTTTCGAACTTTTTGAGGTTGTTTTTGACCACTTTTTCGCATATTTCGGGCGGTAGCTCGGCATCGACTTGACGAATATTGGTTTTCAAATCCTTCTACGTCGGGGGGGTTATCCGCGTAGACACGGTCTTTTGACGTAGCCCAACAATAAAGTCTAACGGCGTCAAATCGCATGATATTGGTGGTCAACTGACGTCGCCCAGTCGTGAAATTACGCTTTCTGGAAACTTCCCATTCAATAAAACCAAAAAGGGTTATGTTGTGTGGCTCGTGGCACCGTCTTGTTGAAACCACATATCTTTCAGTTCATACTCTTTAATTACAGGCTAAAAATGGTCGGCTATTATACGGCCGGTTCTCCCAGCATAGTTTTAGAACAAACACGCTTTAGTGACCCATCAGGCTATGTTTGGTGCCACTTTTTTCGGATGCAATTCCACAATCACTTCTGGGTTCTCCGAGCCCTATATAAAAAAAATTTTGCTTTGTTGACTTAACCGCCGAAAAAGAAATGAGCTTCATCGCTGATGAAATTTTCGAAAAATCAGCTTTGAAAGGCTGTTAGTCTAGAATCCAATCAGCATATCTACGGCAATGTGAATGACCAGCCGGTTTTAATTGTTAAAATCCAAATGCAACATACGCCATTATAAGCCGGAATATAGGCCCAATGGCTAAGAACGTCAAGGAATCGATAAATTAAGATTATCCGAAACACTTTCACTAACAGAATCTATACTTTCGAAAGTTCGCACATTGCGATGATGCACAGGCCTGATCGCATCTGTAAGACGACAAACAAAATCTTGTTAATTGAAAATTTTGTATTCCCAAAAATTACTTTAATAATAAACTGGCAGGTGCACGGCCTAAAAATCTGAACTGGCAACTTGCTTTATTTTTGCATTTTCTTGCGAAAACAATAAAGCAAGTTGTTTTTGTTTTTATTTTGTTTTTTCCAAACCTACTTACAACTACAATTAATGTTGTGAGAATTCCAATCAATTGTAGTGGGGAGTGTAAGAAAAGATAAACTCGCTGTTTATTGTTGTTGTTTTTGTTTAAACTTTGATATTGTAACAAGTAAAACTGTTGCTTATAATTCTTATACGCTTAACAGTTTTATTTGTATATCTTTAGTTTTTCTAAAATCTTTGAATGAAGTTTCCTGATGTTCTGGCCTAAGCAACCAGTGAAATGCGCATAGGAATAGCTTATCCCATCAACAATAAATTTCAGTGTTTTTATCAAGAATTAAAACTTGGAATTAAGCACGACAAACAAAATATTGTTGCTTTCCAGTACCTTAATATTTCTTTATAATCTTGACAATTCGTTGCACAGTAGGTCAATTATGATGACGATAATCACCACGCAATGCTCGAAAAATGGGGGGGGGGGGTGTATTAAAGTCATGCGAAATAAGGCCATGATGGCTTTATCTCTCATTCAATAGGGAGATAAAGCCTTTTGTTTTTTTTCCTCATTTGAATGGGAGATAAAGCCATCATGGCCTTAGCTCACATTAGCGATATTAGAAAATGGCTTTATCTCTCATTTCACTTTTGAAGAACTTTTGCATTTTACATTGATTAATAGTTTTCTTATTTTTATAATTAAGAGTCTTCCCGAGACACAAAAGTTAAGTATTGAAATCTGGCTTCGCATACTAAAGTTTTTCTGCGTGCGTCACAAGAATAAAAAAATGACTTTTCCCGGAAACACTAAAGTAAAGTATTGGAATCTGGCTTCGCATTTTCTGCGTGGCGCCCTGCGGCCGCACTTAAGGGTTTTCTCCTCCTGTAGGACACGGCAGGTGGCTTCGCTGAATAAAGTTTTCCTGCGTGCGTCACAAGAATAAAAAAATTACTTTTCCCGGAAACACTAAAGTAAAGTAACAATATTCTGGAAAAATATGACTTTATCTCACATTTGTGAAAAAAAATATTGCTATATCTCTCATTTCGCAAAATTTTAAATATGACCTTATCTCCCATTCAATTGAGCAATAAAGCCATCATGGCCTTATTTCGCATGACTTTAAACACCCCCCCGAAAAATGGCCACGTTTGAACCACTACTTTTTTAGTAAGTTTAAACTATTTTAACGCGTTCTTCGGTTGTTAAACGATCGAAATATATGACACTTCAAATAACAGATATTTAACAGCCAAGAGCCATGTCAGACCAGCGATTTTAAAACATTTATAAGCCTACATAATACTCTTCTGAACGACTGTACAGCAGTGTACATACATAAATTTGGCTCGTATAGACTGCAGTTGCGTTTGAATCTGGTTCAAACATTTGTTTGCACAATGATGTCCAACATCAATTACAATATTAGCACATAATTAAACACCATCTTGATTGTTAATGTTAACTTTTTTAAGGGTGTCGTGCAATAAGTGGTTCCAAAATCAAGGTACACGAAAAAATAATTCAACCGAAGTTTTGCGTTCGCACATGAAAAAGGGGCTTTAATATTAATTGCAAATTGAACACAAGCGCGACCTGCCGTATTATGCATAATGGAAAAGTCAGCCAAACAATCCACATCAAACCGTGGTAAGGCAAGGATGTGTCCTCTCCTTATTGATATTCAATACCATTCTAGACTGCGTGTTACAACGAGCCTTATGTACACAAAGAAATATAACCTGGTATAACACCGATGACATCTGTCTGTTAGCACATAGACATGATGACATGCAAGACAAACTAGATTCTGTGCAGGCAGGGATATCTAAAGCTGGTCTTAAATTAAACATTGGCAAAACAAAAATGATGCGAATCAACGTCACAAAAAAACCGCATGTCTAGAAATCAGAAATCATAACCTGGAAGATGTAGCAACATTCTGTTACCTCGGAGGCATGCTGACTACGTCTGGCGGATACAGTGCTGCATCCGAAACAGAATAAATATCAGCAACCAATCGTCTGAATCCTACTTGGCGATCTCCGCAAGACTTATAACACTCAACACATGCGTGAAATCTACGCTTCTCCACGGATGCGAGCCATGGATTGCAGCAATTAAAGATGTCAACGCAATCCAGACATTCATCAATCGCTGTCTACATCGCATCCGGAAAATATACTGGCCATCCACAATCTCCAACGAATCCCTATGGTAAAGAACAAAGCAAAACCCAGTGGAAACGGAAATTCTCCATAGGAAAACGGAAAGCGGAGGGCGACATTACAAAAGCAGTTATTGAACAGAACCCCCAGGGAAGCTCAAGAATTGAACGACCAGCTCATACCTGGAGGGAGAAGACAAGTAGAGGAGAAAGGTTTAGCCCACAGGAAGAATTGGAGTCAACAGAAGCCTTTAGCAACTGATAAAACTTATAATCCTCGATGGATCGAAAAGGAACTAATAATATTGATCAGTTTTACTATTAACGTTACAATTTTTCAAGTTGAGTTCTAACTCTCTGCAGTTTTCATCAAAATACATTCCTTTGCGCCTTATTCATCCTGGAAATTTGCCACCAAAAAGATCGTGATTTATTTTTGGGAAGAAATTTTCTAAATGTTGACAGTTTTACTGTAGAATACACTCTTTCTTTTTAACATTTTACTGCACTTGACTGCAATTTTAAAATTTTCATTTTTTCAAGTGGTTGCATGTTGCGTTATCTCCTCCTCTTTCTGTGTGTGCGTCTGAAATGCTATTAAATGTGCGTCTCCGGAATGTCAAGGATTTAATTTTTTTTGTTCGTTATAATGTTCAACTATTGAACATATTTTTTTTTTGTATTTTTCTTCGTCGTTGTCATTAAGCGTGGTGATAAAGGTTTTAAAATAGAGACAAATAGAAATAACAGCAATATTTAGGAAATTAATTTAATTTAAAAATTCACTCTAGAGATAGAAGAAAAAGAGAAGAGATACATTCCAATAAATAACTTTGAAATCTGTCAGATTAAGTTCTTAAAGTTTCAAGTTGTATCTTGATAATTGACACTTGAAATTTGGAAGACTTTGCATTTGTTCTTAATCTTCTAGTAGATGTTTTTGTATAAATTTCAAGTGAACATTTGAGGAAAAAAAAGGATTAACGAAGTTCTTTAAAGTTAATGTGTGACATTAAAGTGAAACTACAATAAATTCTGCGAAGATTAACTTTTTGTGTAGCATTAGACAATGAGCAAGGAAAGTTTTTATATGCACAAAAAGTTTAAAAATATGCAAGCATGAAATAACAAAGAAATATGTAAAAAAATATGCTAAAAAAAGCATGAATGCATAGAAAAACGTTAATATGTTTTTTCTTTTTTATACATTTTATTTGATTGACCATTATTTGTAGAAAACGTATTCTTTTTTTAACATTTTGAAATAAAATTATGCAAAAAATAACCATTAAACACATAAACAACCATAAAATCCAAACCAAATGGAAGACTCCTTCTTCCAAGCTTTAAGCATTTCTCCCTATAAAAATATTTGTGTATAAAGGGTGTTTTTTTTTGAGGCACAGAATTTGTTTTTTTAAATGTAGCAATAACCACAACATTTTTGTTTTCATGAACGGAATGGGAGTTTCCTGTATCTAAAAGACCAAAAAAACTATCAAAATACACTTTCTATCAATAAACAAATGTGTTTTCTTCGGATTCGAACGGAATCGTTCCGAACGGCATTGTACTCTGTGATATGGCCCATAATCTCCGCAACTGCTACTTATGAAAGGGAGGTTCGAAAAGTTCGGCTAGTTTCGGCTTAGATTTTAAACCGACTTAACCAGCTTAGCCGTACATTTTTTTGGTTAGACATTTAAAAATTACAACCCTGGGCTTTGAAAATATGTATATCTCGTTAATTTCGCAACAATTTTACATGTATCAATATAAAGTTATTTACTATAATAACACAAAGAAATATCTTTGAAGTTCGGCAAAAAGGTTTAAAGTTAGAGAAATCCCTTTTAACTTTCTGATTGAGTTTAACTCAATTTTTTCCCATTATTTGTTTGGTGTCAATGACTTTAATCTGTAATGCTTTCAATTGTTATCATTTGCTTTTTAGAAAACACGTCAATTAAAAAACGCAAATCTATAATTTTCAATTCAACAATACGAAACACTACAGTTTCTAACTTAAGAGTTTTTTTTTCCAAACTTCAGAGATAGGTATAAAAAGTTATTTTCTACACAAAGTGCGAGTAAAATTGTAGAATTATAATAATCATTTAAGTTATTTTAGATTTATAGAATATTTTAAAAAACTTCTGCAGTAAAGAAGCTTATTTAGAAAAAAGGGCGAAGCACATGTCGTCGTTCGTATAGTATTGTGTTCTATATGGTTATATTTTACATATACAGTGAAAACTCTCTATAGTGGACAGCTACGGTCGCCTGAAATTTGTCCATTATTGAGAGGGGTCCACCTAAGGGGAGGTCTAATAAAAAGTGCATAATATTTTTTATTTTATTTAATAACAAAAACAAACACAAAAACAAAAAGAGATCATTCCAATTTCATTAATACATACATGTTTATAATGTTTTGTAATTTACAATTTTAAATCGCTTTAAAAAAATTGTTTATATGAAAGCCGATGTAAAAGCTGAAAGAAGATCAATATTAATTTGATCTACACCTAAATAGCACATACAATTTTATAATAACAAACCTTTCTGCTAATTTCCGAACCGAACATTTATCTTTTTTTAAGGATTCAATAATTTCCACTTTTTCTTTTAATGTTAAACACTTTCGCTGTGAAGCCATTTTTGACACAAAACCAATAAGTTAATTAAACAACAAAAACTAAATTTCGTGAATTCCCCATACACAGCAGAAAAACATACATACATATTTAGTTGCTTCAGAGCAGCGTGGCCATTTTGGCATTTTTGCAGCTAGATTTAGCATTTTTTTGTCTGATTTAGCTGCAAATTTTTCATTTAGCAGTTAGCATTTTTTTTAGCATTTTTCAAATAAATATTTAGCATTTTTTAGCATTATATAATTTAAGAATATTCAAGTAATATTTTTTTGAAAATCTACCACACTTTTTTGTTGAATGCACATACAAAACCCTCCTCTTTTGCTATAGAAACTGTACAATCTTTTTAAAGATCTTTCATATCAAATTCTTTTAAAATTTGATCAGTTTGATCCATTAAATTCATGTTAAGCTGATTTTTTCCAATAACGATTTTGAAAAATTTTTGGAAACGAAAAGTGATGCCATAACTTTTGAAATAGAAAAACAAATACGAATTACATGCCGAGATTCTATAGCTCAATTAATATGTCAACTTAGACAACGATTGCCAAAAAGTTTTAATAATTTAACAAATACTAACTTTTATTGTGTAGAAAACAGTTTAAAAGCTATTAATGCAACTTAAGCGAACATTTTAAAGAAGAAATAATAGATTTCACTGTAGAAGAAATTACAACTTTGGAACATCAGTGGCAGAAACTAAATTCATATGAATTGTTAAATAAGTACTCAACAGTTGATTTCTGGATAAATGTATATGGATATAAAAGTGCATTAAATGAAAATCCATTCAGTGAATTAGCTTCTTTTGCAATAAAGTTCTGGGTTTTGTCATTTAGCAACGCGGAAGTTAAAATAGGTTTTTAGTTGTATAAATCTCTTGAAAATGAAAATTCGAAATAGACTGACGTTAAAGACTGTGAATTCGCTACTTTATATTAAGTGTGGTTTAAAATTTTGCAATAGTTTTAAAAAAATGTACGATCTCACATAAAAATGCGATAAGGACATATATTATTATGATATCTCGATCGATTCTTCAGAAGTTGAAGCATAATATTAATTGACGTATTTAATTTATAAAATGAAATTTTTTATTAAACATGCTATAAATTTTATTGAAATACTAAATAAAAGCCATTTATAGGTCAAGTTCCTTTGATTTTTTTCTTTTATATTTTTAAGACTTTTTATGTTTACTAAATATTTTATTTATTTTAATCAGTTTGTTCTATTGATATGATGTAAGTTTATAAGGAAGAATTATGTAAAATAAATCATATATGGGTATTTCCTCAGAAAGGTAAACCAGAATGAACATTTAAAATGTTGATAATCATCGTCTTTTATTGTTTATTATTATAAAAAAGTCTATGTTATAAAGGTTGAGGAAATTGCGCTGGAAACTCGAAAATTTTATATTTTCTTTTTAAGCTACCATTTTTATATAACTAATTTGCATGCAAAAAATATGTTATGTTTGCACTCTCTCTTCATAATCTCTTCATTACAATCAATTGTAAATTGAGTATTAAGTTTTTTGTTACGGAAATTTTAAGATATTTATAAGAAAATGCATGGTGATAACAAAAAAAAAAACACATGGAAAAATCGAACGTTTGCGACCGGTACATAAGCCAATTAAACAAAAGCCAATAGAGATATTTTATTGTGTAAATACTGGATAGAGACCTACATTAATACACTTTTAAAATAAACTAATCACTTTTGAATATTCCGTTCCATTACGCAGATTTTTACATTTCACTACTGTCAGCCAAAGTAGACTTCTATTTTGCGTACGTTCGTGACCACATGTTTATGTTTATAACTAGGAAAAGTTTTGTTTTCTATATTATTTGTACAGCAAAAACGTACGAACGTACGTTCGTGACCCTAGGAAATGCACATATAAAGGTATATTAACTAAAATAACAAAAAATAATACAATTTAAATTTTAGCATTATTTTTTGGCAGTTTAAGATTTTTGTTAGCATTTTTTAGCATTATTTTAAAGCCGATTTAGCTGTAAAATATTTTTGGATATGGCCACACTGCTTCAGAGTCACCAAATGAATAATATTTGAAAACAAAACGAAAATATGCAAAAGCAATGCAAGATAAAAAAAATTATACAAACATATTTAAAAAATTTTCAGCGATTTTATGAAGATGTCCACATAATGGAGGGTTTTCAACCAAAATATATACAAAATGCTTGTCCATGTCCATATAAAGGAGTGTCCACCTATCGGAGGTTCATTTACATGAAAATTATTTTTTGGTGCTACGTTGCAGAGTTTTTGTCCATTAAAAGGGGGTGTCCGCTAAAGAGAGTGTCCACTATACGTAGTTTTCACTGTATTATAAAACACAATTATTTACGAACGACGATGTGATGTCTCAAATTGCGGATATTTTTTGGAAGATTCTTAAATTGGCAAGAGACAGATACTTGAAAAATATAAATTCAGCAAGATATGTTTTAAGTAAATGGATATAATTTTTTTATACCCTTCAACGAAGGTAAAAAGGTTTGTTTTTAAATTTAAGAAAATTAATTAATTTAACATCGGCTTCAGCCGGCTTAAAGCCGCCGCCGTCTAGTTTTCTTCAAGCCGCCGCCGCCGAGAATTATGTATCGGCTTGGACCCATCCCCTCGGTCCAATTCTGCACCACTTTCTCGAGCATACCCAATCTAATTTCATCAATAGTGCGTCGAATATTAGCGTATAAACGATGAGTTTTTAAGAATTGAATAGAAAAGTACCCCCACGAAAGGTGTCGAATTACACAAGCGAGTTGGCCAATTTACAGGTCGATTTCTTGAGATAATTCGGTTACCGAAAGTTTTGCTCAACAAAGTGATGGTTTCGCGGGCTGTATGACATGTTGCATAGTCTTGTTGGAACACTTTCTCCTTCAAATGATTTGCAATGACATGAGGAATAAAAATACACGAATCATTTTCCTGTATCTTTATCTATTCGTGGTTATGTTGGCACCGGTTTCGGATTTAAAGACAAACGGGCCGTTGACAGCTTCGGCATGTAAACCAATGATTTTTCTGGGATTAATTGGAGTTTCAAGGGGATTGCGCTCTCTCCTGAAATGACAATTCCGCGTGTTAACAAACCCTTTAAGCCAGAAACGAGCCTCATAGCTGAAGATTATTTGACGATACAAATCTGGTGCAACTTCCCGTTGATTCTCGGCCCATTCACCGAACACATGACACATGGCTATAATTCTTGCAATAGTTAGATCGTACATGGATGTAGGCCAAACTCTTTTCTCAACATTTTCAAGTAGAGAGCGGGCATAGGCCGAGTTCCGGAGAACGGCGTCGGGCCGATAAATTCGAGTCATATGTCACACTCACGTCTACAAAGCCAATGGCTTCTTCTGTAGGCACGGAAAGGATTCGATTTGGATGAATCCAAAAAAGTAAATGTGGTCATAAATAGAGATCCAAAGTATTGAATATTAGGTGCTCAGATGGACGATTATGTCCACCGTAAACTTGACGAAGTAAGTTTGGCGAACAGAGTGTAAATTTTTTAAATAAATGTCCAAGATTTGTAAACGTTGTTCTAGTGCAAGTCTTAAATGGTTTTTCGCCAAAGCATAATAACAAAAGTCTAGCACACTTCATTAGTACGACAGCTGGTTTTACAGTTATCCCTATCGGAAGTTCTAAACGTCCAAAAAAAAAAACACCTTTTATAAAGATAATTGTTATATTTAATAATTTATAAAGCTTTAAATCAAATTTATACGCAAAATTTAATCAAGGAGTTTGGTTTATGACAGATTAATCAAACATCAAAATTTTCCACAACAACAACCAGGACTGTGATGCAAAAATAAAGAACATTTGAAATTTAAGTTAAATTTATAACATGAATTAGACGACGCTAGCAGGGGGCTACTGCAACTAATGGAATTCTAATGGGTAGCAATAGCAAAAGCAGCAGCAATGTAAACAGCTAATGGAATATTAACAAAATATATTTTTACTAGCAGGAGTCTGTAGTTGTACCAGTATAATGAAACAAAACAAGTACCTGTTCCAAAAGACATTTCATTAACATAAATATTTTTTACAGTAGAGTCATGAAAGTACAAGCATAAGTAGGAAGTTTGTGTTAACAATTTAATTTAAAACTTATATGGCAACAGATGCAGATGTAAGTAGTTGAGTACCAGTAGTTACTTTTAAAATCAAAATCGTGTTTTCAAGGTTCCACTGTTATTTTGGCACACGGAAAATTCTGAAACTCTCATCTCAACAGGAGGAAAACAGCAAAATACATTCGAGCAACTGTTGATGAGCATAATGATGTTGCTGATAGTTGTTTCATGTTCGAGTTGGTTGTTGTGTAGTCTGGTGGGGGTTGTTTGCGATGTGAATGTTTTTTCATGTTCGTTCACTTACACACAATCGCAATATGTCTTCATTAAAATAATAAGTTCGTATAACTTTTATATTTCGTTGCTTTCATTATTTTTTTTTTTATTTATTATAAAAGATTAATTAGAGCATAAGTTAGTTTTGAGATTTACACAAAAACTAGACAAAATTTGCAACACTCTGTGGGCGTCAAAGCGAAATTTAAAGGAATTAAATGATTAAAAAAAAGAGAGGTTAAAGGTCGTCAAGCAGGCAAGATGTCCTAAGATTAGACTATCAATAAAACCAGTAAAGGCATCGTTATTCAAACGTAAATGTTGCAGAAACGTAAAGAATGCGGTCGAATTCAATGGTTGTTTTAGTTACTTGAAAAAAGTAGATGGACTGAAATGTGTCAAAAAGTAAACAGAACATTTGTCTAAAACTTACATTATTAATAAACTTTAGCTTTTTTTATTTGTGTGTTTTGAATAAAATTATTAAAAACGTAGTTGGAATGTTCACTGTATCAATGAATATAAACAAACATAAAATTCTTAAAAAATTTTAAATTTTATCAGGTTCATTCGCTAAGCAACGTCACGTTTACGTAAGAGTAGTACCTATTTATACATAATATTTTTTCACAATTAAGGCTCAGTTAGCCGGGAGTAACAGTAACGTTGCAAATCAGCTGATTCATTTTGTTGTATGTTAAGCAATTAAGGCTCAGTTAGCCGGGAGTAACAGTAACGTTGTAAATCAGCTGCTTCATTTTGTTGTATGTAAAGCAATTAGAACGATTATAGTTAGCAGTAAGATGTAACGTCTCAATCTGTAAGAAATAGATTGGTCTTACTTTTTTACGGTAAGGTTACTGTTACTGTTACTCCCGGCTAACTGAGCCTTTAGAACGATTATAGTTAGCAGTAAGATGTTACGTCTCAATCTGTAAGAAATGGATTGGTATTACTTTTTTACGGTAAGGTTACTGTTACACCCGGCTAACTGAGCCTTTAAGGTTTTATCATACACAATTATTTTGTTCATACCATCTTAAAATCTTTTTGATTTGGTCTAAAGTAGATTTTTTAAATATACAACCATGTTTTCGTTGTACTAAATTCAGTGCTACCAAGTTAAAATAATTGAAAACAGCTGATAAAGTTAAATGGCGCAGAAAGTAAAAAATAATAAAAAAATAAAAAACATTAGAGTGGAATATTGCAAAATTACAAAAATTAATTAAAAATAATAAAAAAAAATCCAAAGGAAAAAAAATTACTGCATGAATAACAATTATTTCTACGAGAAATTTAATTGTTTTTTTCAACAAATTTATTAGACAAACTGTGAATTAAAACCTTATTTTATAAAACTTTTAGTATGAACGCAAAACCAGCTGTTAAAAGTTTTACGCCTGTATTTATAAAAAATTTTAAGATTTAATAAAGGTTTACGAAACAAATTTTGTATTAAAATTCTCCTTCATAAACGTTTGTTAAATTTAATAATCGTTTATAAATACGGGGGTTTAATGTTTAATGCGGACTTTAACTTTAGATGTAAAAACACTATAAGCTTGGTAAGGAAAATGGAACAGCCGATCCGCAACGTATACGTAAGGGTAACTAGTCCTTAAAAAAAAGTAAAGCCGGCCAAATCCAACCTTTTCTATTGGAAAACTAAGAGTAGCAAATTAAATCTAAATTTTATCAATTATAAAGCAGCCCATGCACGATTCAATTCAATTGTCAAATGAGACGGTTGTTGTCAATTGATTAGTTTAGACGGTTGTCGAGTTGGTTGAGGAAAAATCAAAAGATTTTTATTTTTTCTAGTTGACTACTAAGTCTTTCAATTCGATTGTACTGTGTGTGCTCGAGTCTCTTGATCAGCTGACAAAATAAATGTTTGTAGTTTTCTTTTGCAAAAAAATAGTTAAGTATTGTCTTCTATTTCATAAAATTACATTTTAAAATGAATTTAAAATCTTTCAATTCAGTTGATGAAGTGTGTGGCCAAACATCATTTCAGTTTTTTTTTTTTTTTTAAAATATTTTTTTTTTTTTTTTAATTCCCTATGCAAATCCCCGCGAAGCTTTACGCTTGTCTGCAGGAAAGAAGCCAGAGTCTCAGACGGGAATCGAACCCGCAACCCCGGGGCTTATAGACAAGCTCACTACTAGCTAGCCTACCGTGGCACCCAAAGTTGAAAGACTCAGTTGACAATTGAATTGAAACGTGTATGGGGCGCATAAAGAATTAATGGCAGGGAAAGCATTTTTCGGGTATTATCGCGAATTGTGGAACGATTATTATCAAATTTATTTATGAGATTACAGACCGATCGGAAGAGATTATTGTGTAGAATTAACCACAGACCTAAGAAAAGATTTAAAAATAGACCAAAACATAAAACTTGTTATCGACTTGACAATAGACTTAAACAAATTTGCTAAGCTAATGCTAAACTCCATCGCCGAAATGCCTTAGAGAATACAAAATGTAAACATTTTAACGAAGCTAAACTTGCGGCGAGTTAAATTTGTATGGCATTGCCAAATTTAGCAATGCACGTTACAGAATGGCATTCGTAGCCAAAAATCGCTAAATCAGCTTTATTGATTTCTAGCGATAAAGATTAAGCTTTAGCGAATTACAGAATATGGCTGCTGATCAAAGAGCTGGCCATAGACTAATCCAACCGATAGACAAGTAATAAAAATATAACAGATGAATCTGACTGTAGACTTCAGAGCAAACTTAAACTAATTATAGATCCCACCAGAAACCAAACCCTAGACCGGACATAAGGTCAGACAATGGACTGACTCAAAGACAATACCACAGATCCTAGGGTCTAGTGAATGAACTTGTCTATTGTCTCATCAATAGTCTTCTACTACTTCTCAAAAATTTAGTTAGTTCCTTAGAAAAAATCCTGGACTAGACCAAAGAACGACTAAAAAATATTTTATATATAAATCGCCAAAGGCAAAACAGTTAAAAACCCTTTCTTCCTCTGTTTGTCAACCGATTTGAGAAAAAATAACCCTTTGAAAGCTGTTAACTTACAGAAGTGCTCAATATTTAGTTTTAATCTGAGTGGGTAAGTCAGGGTAAAAACGGGTATATTCGATAACATCATATCTCAAAAACCAAAAAGAGATAAAAAAAATGTAATACTTTATGTGGTTCATTAGAAAAATAAGCGGACAGTTTTTTTGTACTTTTTGAAATTCAGCCCTTTTAGGGAGTAAATGGGTACAACATGTATTTTGGAACTTATTTGAAACCTCATTAATCTTTTAAACCAATAAATATCCAATTCGTAACTTATCAAAAATTGAATTATGGACATCCATTAAAATATTGAAAATTTTTATACTTCAATGGGGAGAAAAATAGTATCAAAAAGGGGAAAAACGGGAAATAAAATTTTTATCTTTTACTTTTCCGTGCTGCATGTGGCAAATTTTGAATTTTCTATAATATTGAACCTAGAAACATAAAATTATATTTTTAGGGTCCTGAGTGAATGAGAACCTATAAGATAAAAAATGTTGGTACTTTTTCTTCAACTAGTACTTATTGAATTTTCGTTACATTTGAGCTAGAAACATAAATTTAAACATGCATGGTCCTGGGTGAATAAGAATCTGTAAGTGGAGCTGTTTGAGGCTTTTTCGTTCCTTAACTACACACCTATAAACATTAAATTCAACATGCAGAAATTATAAAAGGAGACCTTTTGGTACTTTTATTTGTTTTTTCAATGGAAACTTTATGTTTTTTTTATATTATTAAACTTGCCAAATTAAATAAAAACATTCACGGACTTTAGTGGAAGATAATATATGGACTGGAGGTTGTTGGTCCCTCGCCATATCGATACACTAAGACCGAAAAAAAAAACAGATACACCATAAGATAGATTGCTGCTATCTCCAATCATGTGATTGGTGGTTAGAGTAGAAGCTACCGAAGGGCATTAAGGATCATCCGCAAGATCCCAGTTGTGAAGTGGTTCTTGGGTTCTACCGCTACCGGTTCTCGACTAGATTTTAGATGGAGCATATACCATAAACCACACAAAGGACGATTAAACCATAAACCAGACCAAATACCGAACAAGAAACTTAACTATAAATCAGACCTTAGCAGACAGGATAGGTCAGACTAAAGATCAAACTAAATTTAAGACCACAAACGAGTACTAGAACATATGCAAGACATTTGAACTTGTTCCGAAAGGACTTTGAAATAAATTCCTTTAAAGCTTCTTTTTACTATTTAAATTAAAGAAGAAGATATTAATTGTTGTTTTATTGTTAGTGTGATCATGGTTGCATGTGTGTTTGTGTAAGTGTTCTAAAACATTAAACGCAATTTAAATGCAAGTATAAATATATCTGCAGCAATATATCTGCAGCATACATATTTACGTACCCAGCAAGCAGAAAGTCAAACTTTTGATATAAAATAACTTTATCATTTGATATCAAGCACAATTCTCGAACCTTTTTTGATGGTTTGATTTTAACTTTTAAATTCAAAGTGGTAATGATTTGAAAATAAACCTTTGCCTAACAATGTTTTATAAATTTGTTAATAAGTGTTATAAATCAACAAAACTTGGCAGCACTAAAGCGACATATAAATGTTAAGATTTTAACATTGCGATTAAAGTCAAATGCCTTTTACAATTCAAGAAACATTACACAGAAACGGTTTGCTTGGGAAAAAATATGAAATAATTTGTGAGCGATAAATTAATTATAAGGGTGGGGGTCCACACCACGTATTCAACGCGCTTATGCATCTGACAAAAAGAAGAATGAGTGAAAAATTGTATTGACTAGTTGTACAGAATATGCGTAAAACACATATGTATAAGCACCGAAAGCATGAAGCAGGGTTAATTTCTTTCGCGTAGTGAGGACCTCCAGCTTAAACTTGTCATAAAAAGGAGGTGCTATGTCCTCGTCCTGACTTGCATTTTTTGTTGCAGCAGTTCGCGGGTTTATATGGTGAAAGAAATGAGAGGATTGTTTTGTAATTTTTAGATATTTCATCTTGAAGTTGGCTGCGTATTTATATTTATATATAAAATATAAGAAGGAGAAGTGGAAAAACAAGGTAAGAATACACAAAATGGCAAGACAAGAATTTCATAATCTAGACACTAATGCTTTTCCAAAGCAGAATTGTTAAAAATTGCAGCAAAAACAATGCAAGTCCGGACGATGACTATGCAGAGCCAAGTCATTCAAGAAAGTATAGAGAAGAATTGTAGTCTTCCAAAGAGTTTGAGGACGGAGGGGATTTTGTTTCTTTAATTCTCTTTTGAACCTGCGTGTTCGTTCATACGCAGTCAATTTGTGTCGTGAATTGTCTTCTTATTCACCTTAAAGTTTATTTTACGAATACAAAAACAAAAGGAAACAAGAAAATGGACGAGTACAATCACGTCTGTACTCTTTTTCATGCTCTGTTCCCCTCTCTTTAAACAACTTCAGACTTGACGAGTCAAACTTGATGTGTGTGAACCAGCACTAAATGAATTTCTCAATTTGAAAATAATTTCCTCTTTTTGTTAAGAATGTTTGTCAAATTATTTTCAAATCACTTTGAAACTATTGTCGTTTGAGAAAGGATTTGAAATCAAAACTCTGTATTTGTTGGGTACGGACAGACACACACACTAAATCAACAAAAGTAATTGTAGTGTGTGTTTGTCTGTACTTGTAAATAATGCTGCAGGATATAATGAGAATAATGTGGCTTTATTCAATCTCTTTCTCTATTTCTATCTGTCATCAGGACTGTTGTTAGGAAACGTATTTGAATACACACACTCACAAACATAGATTTACATAAGTTTCTGTCTTTGAGTTCTAGTTAAATTGTAACAAATTTCATGCAATTAAATTTATCTGACAAAGAATTTAATGTTTTATAATTATTGCAATTGTCAAAAAGATTTTTTTTTTGTTGACTTTTTGATAAAATTTCCAAAAACTAACACGATAATAAGACAAATTTGCAGGCTAATGAATGAGTGATTGAATGAAAGGATGTTGTAGTTTTAGTATTTAATTTATTTTTTTTTCACAAGTGTGTTTTACAATTCTAAAATTTTCTGGAAAATTTAAACAAATGTAATAACTAACCCAACTGTTCTCAATTAAAGTCTCGGTGCAGATTTCCAGGGGCTCTGCGAAGGTGAATTCAAAAAATGTTCTTTTTGAAATTTAAAAACTTTTTTTTTTAATTTCGAAAATTTTAACAGTATAGAAATTTTCTTTAAGGCCCAACTATAATATGCTTAAGTTGTGCGAATTCATGTAAATCATATGTGGCAAACCATATTGAACTTAAGAAAATTTTTAGTTAAGTTTTAGGAAGCTGTCATTTGCATAAGCAAAGTGCGAAACTGATCGCACTTTCCGTACGGAAAAAAAATATTTTTTGATTTTATTTTTGTTTTTTAAAATGCTTTTGAGAGGCTTTTTGTTAATTTTTGATAGTAGCTTAAGCCAGCAGCTTATAGCTGAACCTTTAATCGTATAAAAAAAAGAAAAATTTGGCATAAAGTTCTACATACATTGATTTTGACTTTTGGGGATTCGCAGAAAGGGAAACTTGTCCGCGAAGAAAAACACGGTGGGAAACTCTGAACTAAACTACATTGACTTTTGTGTGAAATTTATTTATGCTCACATGAATTTATGTCAGTAAGAAAGTGTTAGAATACATTGAATATAATTTATTAAGTAAATAAGTATATAATATGTATTTTGTTCGACCTTTATTATTTCAAATATTACTAAATTTTCGAGCTTAATTTCTATTTGTTATAAAAAACTTTTAACGTTTATTTAAAACCAATATTTCGGCACTTCCTTGATTACCTTCTTCAGGGTTTTTTTTCTTAATTTATACATTTTTAACAAATATAACAACAACTGACAAATTAAAAAATTTTTTTAGTAAATAAGTCTTTAAACAAAATTTAATTGAAAGCAAAACCAAATTCAAAAATATTTTATAATTCTGTTGTTAATTCCTATAGAAATTCATATTGAATTCTTAAATTTCAAGCCAAGGCGAATTCAACGCCACCTGAAAAATGAATTCGCCTTGTTTTAAACATTTCATATATTGTGGCGTTGAAAATTTTAAAACAAAATATAATTTTCTATAGAAAGCAACAACAAAACTATAAAATATTTTTGAATTTGTTTTCGCTTTCAATGAAATTTTTGTGCGATCGTTGGGTTTTACGGAATAAGGCCCTTAATTTAATTGTGTCCTAGTTATGCTAAAATCTTCTATTCATATTGAAGGGTGCAAAAGATTAAAGCCAAACTAGCAAATTTTCTTTAGCATGAAATCAACAAGAAAAATTGTTCATTTTAATTAAATTTTGTCATGTTTATGAAACAAAGTTAAAGTACCCAATTTTGCATTATAAAGCAATTAAAACTGAACGAGGCAAACAAAACTATTGCAATATAATTTTCTCAAACTATAAAACATGTTATAAAAGTGGTAAACATTTCTGTGTGACTTTTCTAATGTTTTCAAATACATTTAGGAAATTCTTCATTATTTTGTGTGTCGGAAAGAAGATGTAAATTTAATTAGCAATAAAAACTAAATAATTTTAAAATAAAATATTAACAATTAACCAAATTTTCTGCAATATGAAATCAACTACAAAGGCAACATATTGGGTTGTCATAAAATAAAATTTGTTTGTACAATTATCTAAAAGAAAATAACAGATAAGTTTTTCTGTTACTGAGAAATTTAGATAAGGAGCCATTATACGTAAGGTGACCATCCGTTCAGTATTAGAGCGAATAGTACTTGTTGATTAAACCTTGTAGGTTATAGTTTTCGAAGGCAAACAAAAAACTTTTATTAAAATAGTTTACAAATAGTTGGCTTCTCTATCTATGCCAACACCACCATAGGTGGAAAGGGTATTTTGCGTTTATTTTATGGTGTTTTCTTTTCTACAAAAAAAATACCACATTTTAAAAGGTGCATTTATAAAATGTCTTGCCTAACATGTAATAATGCAATTTTTTATTTAACGAGAACAAAACACAAAATTGGATCGCCCTGTTTTTAACAGCTGACAAAAAGTTTGTTCTTCAATATATAAAAAATATGTACATATATCAAAAAGCATGTTCTTCAAAATATAAAAAAAAATACACATAAACCCAAATTTGATAATATATATTAAATAAATAAATAAATAAATGAACAAAATGAATGACCAAATTCCAATTTCTTTAGTTTGTTTTTCATAAAATATGTAAACAAGAAAATACCTTTGCCAGATTGCGAATTTATTAACACTAAGTTTTTACGATTTCTTGATTTGACGTTTTTTTATTTTCAAAAACAATTTTTTAACACCGAATCCATTTAAATTTTATGTCACTGACAACCTACCATTAATAATGTTATGCTTTCTTTTGTTATTACTATAAAATAATAGACAACATTACTATTAAAACTTAAAAATTTTACTGTCCTGATTAGAGGCGATATTTTCCCAACTTCGTCTGGTAACCCTATATATAAACAGAAGCCATCTTTTTATGGGGCATTATCAACACTCTCGATTTATACGGGGCGTAAAGTGCAATGCCTTATGACATTTAAGGTTGAATTTTTAGAATAAAACACGCTGCCCTTTTAGAGAGCAAAGCATTTTTAAGAAACGAATACCCAATTGCATTTTTTTATATAAAATGTGACATTTTTTGTAGAAAAGAAAACACCATTAGTCATAGATGGGGGTAGTGCACTTATTTTGCAGTTTCAACTCACACTTAGTGATAGCGCAAAAATATTGCAACATTTTATTGATGTTGAGTGATGAATTGAAAATTTGCAGCCTCACTAAACATGAATAATAGTGATGTTAAAAAATTTTGCACTCAAAAAAAAAAAAAATAGTTTGATTTAAAAAAAAGCAATCATCAGCTTATTGCAACTTTTTTCTTCTTCACTCATTTGAGTGCAACTTAAATTGTTGCACTAAATTTAAAATTAAAAACTTGTTTTTTCATAATTAAAGCCAATTATTATTCCGTTATTGACAAAATTTCATTTTGTTTAATGTTCTTTACTTATGCATATCCTCAAAAGAAATCAAAAATTCTGCACATACAAAGTTACATTTTTTAAATTTTAGTAAGACAATATTTGCATGCAGATTTTTTGATTGCATGTCCAAATTTTGCACTATTTGATTTGAGTGCAGATTTTTGCATTCAAATCTGCGTTTAGTGATCACACAAAATTTTTTAGTGGTAGTTAAAAAATAACAATCATCACTAAAGCTGGTAAAAAAGAGTGCAAACTAATTTCTTTGCAGTTTTATTTAGTGAAAGTGTTATGATGATTTAAATCAATATTTAGTGCACTACCCCCAACTATGATTTTAGTACACAGATCGACTCACTATCTTCCGGCTGGCTGGATGTCCATTTAAACATTGTGCGCTTAGTACAGGTCGTAATTTTGGATATAATTTAATGAAATTGCTTACATAATTGCCAGCAGAATGAATCTTATTACACTCAATTAGAATCTGTCTATAATTACACATAGTCTTCATACAATCTTATTTCCGGAATAGAGACTTTGCCCATAAGCTTTCGTATTAGAAGTTGTTGTAAAAATTTAATTCGACGCAATAAAAAAGTTTTTAAATTTTTTTTGCAAACTTTAAGTCTATCCCCACCCCGCTAGTAATTCCAACGTGTAGAGAGTCACTGAGTGCGTTTTAGTTACACATCTAAAGAGCCACTTCATGAATTTTAATTTTGCGTGTCAAATCCTTTCAATGTTTTTTATGCGTTTTTCTCCGAAAAAAAACGTATTAAAACAACACGAAACACAATAAAAACAAAAAAAAAAAAGTACACATTCTCCCCTCTCTAACGTGTACACCACGATATTACCATCACCACTAAAAAGAGCAAAAAATGTTCGCATAAACTTTCCACAGAAAAAAAAACATGTTGCTTCATACTCTTTTTCTTAAAAACAAAATACAAATTAAGCTTTTTTTTCGTAATCTTTAAGATATGAAAGTTATAAGTCTCTAGTGTGTAAAACAATATACACATACAATTACACTTACGAAAACTCTCCTGCTTTCCTCCCCATCTTTACATTTATTAGTGCTATTTTTAAACAGGCTGTAAGACGGACCGACAGACAATTACTCCCTGTCTTTAAAGCAGAAAAACAAGTAAACAAAAGTGTTTTATAAAAATATTTTAAAGGAAAAATTCCCTTTTGGATTGTTTGAAAAAAATTCTATTATTTTCATATTTTAATCCTTAAAGATCAAAATTGTTTTTATTTCACTGTAACAAGTTGATAAGAAGTCGTGTCGAGTCACTTTCTTAACATTTTTAAAACAAAAGTGTCGCCTTCAAAAATTCTCCCATGTGTGCATAAAATTGTGTATCAGTTTTCTTTTTAAACCATTTGAGTTTATTTTTATTATTTTATAAAAGTTTTGTTTGTTTTTATCTTTGGAAAAAGTTCATTTATGCGATAACTAAAGTCTGATGTTTTTTTTTTTTAGTAGAATAAATGTTTTTAATTTCTTCTTAAAACATTTTACTCTTCTTGTCACAGGAGCGGGATTATGAGGACTTGAGTTCTTTTAATTAATTTTTAAAAGTTTTGAAAGTATGTGAAAGGTTGACAGCCGCGGCGAATTTCGGCAGTGGTACCCATATCGCTAATTAATTTAAAACGGCATTTAAGTAGTATCGGTATTATTAACGATATCGCTTGCCAACTTTGATTTTGGCAAGGTTGCGTGCAAGTGCGAGAGTTACAGGTTCTATTCTATTCTTTTTGGCGGTAAATTAAACTAGAATATAATTACGGTGACCATCCGTGCAGTATATTGCATTAATATATGGATTCAAAAAAACTACTGAGTTTAAATCGCTTCAGAGAATGCAGAATAAAGCATTAAAAAGTGTAGCTAATTTGCCTAGCCGGTTTTCAACTGTTATTTTATACAGGGAGGTTTTTCCCACTGTCTTGCCAATATACGGGCTTTATAAGTTCCATTTATACATGTACATGTTTAAATGTCTTAATATGATTGGTCATCATACCAAACAATTCTCACGGAATCAGGATACTTTTAATACACGAAATCGGGATAATTTAAGAATAATCTTTTGCCAATCTGAAACAACTAAACAACGAGTTGAACACTCTGGTTGTAGAGAATATAACAACTTGACATATAATATTAAACAAGTCTCCAGCCTATCGCAGTTTAAATCAAACTTAAAAAATGTTTAATCTCAACATATTGATGAGCTCCTGATATAACGTTAATTTTTATGTTTGAAATACATGCAAAATTTGTAAATTAAAATTTATTATAAATATATTGAAATACTCTGGTTTAAATTTTGCTAACAAGCCTCTATAATGCCAATCTGGCGCTGAGGTGAAATTGTAATATTGTTATATTTTATAATAAAATTTGAAAAAAAAGTCATGCAGAACAATACTGTATTTTAGTGATTTGTTATGGGTAAATAACTTGTTAGTAAAAAACGTAAGATAGTTCTGTATTTCATGCGAGCAAAAAGGACAAAGAAAGTCATTTGGTGATTGGGGATTTTTTTTTTGGGGATTTAAAGAAAAAATTCAGGGATTTTACACATTTTTATATATTTTCCCTTTTTTAATTATTTACGCTTATTTTTCTTTGTTTCGTTTATAAATTAAAAAAAAAAACAGTAGGGAAACTTTGATCTTACTCCTATCAACAACTAATACAGTGTAAAGAGTCCTAATTAAGAAAACCATTTTAGTTGAGTGTGCAAAAGGTACTTAATAAACTTCTCTTATTATTCTTGAGTGAGTGTTTTAAAAAAGAAAAATCTAAAACCGTTGACAACACATACAATTATTGATTTTTTAAAGACGATTTTTAAGCAAATATGTCTTCCCCTAAAATAAGTATATATGAAAGACAATAAATATAGAGGCATGTTCTGAAAATCACAAGATTTCAAATTACTTGTGATTTTAAAATCACAATTGTGATTAAGGGTCTTTTTGAAACCACAAAAGTTTTAACTTGGTTTAAAATAGTGGAACGAAATAAGCAAGTAATTTTAAATCGGCGGCCACTTAGCTGACCGGTTTAAAATCTCAATTATAAAAATTTTTTTTTGTCCAGAACACCTTTCATGTGATTGCAAATCACTTTCACAAAAAGTGATTTTCAGAACAGATAATAAAGTTTGGAAAAAAGAATGCATTAACTAAAAGAAGGATATATATTTTTTTTGTTGTTGATTTTAAGGATGTCTAAAACCGATTTAACAAGCTCCAAATTCTTATAAATTGGCTCATTCGTCTTGAAAAATAGCATCTTGTTCTGCTTTTAATTCCTTAAGCCCTTATGACACTACATTTTTTATTCATTAATTGATATAGAATTGATAGAAAGAAACAGCAAATGTTAGAAAGAGCAAACTATAAACTCTTGTTATGGTTTTGTTTCAGGGATGGCGTTGAGAATTTTTACAATTGTACCAACAACCTTTAAAAACTGTACTTTTTTTACCCTTATTGTACTAAAAGATTTTTTTAATTGAAATTAATTATATTTATGTTCATAAATAACACAACAAAAAGGTATTATAAATCTTAGTTTAAAAAGTATCAACAAAAAAGTACAATTGAAACAACTTAGCCATCCCTGTTTTGTTTATTTTATTAAATGTTGCCAACTTTTTGTTTATGAAAAACCTAAAAACAAAAAGCGGTTAATCGCTGAATTTGCCCATAAACCGCTATTTCAGCAACACTTTTAATATTTCAAGCTTGAAATGTCAATTTTAAGTTAAACAATTTTACATTTTTTTTGACATAACTTCATTTTTTATCGATAACTTTTTTTAAATTGTTGACAGTTTGCCATTTATCTTAATACAGCTGAACTCTTTGCACTTGGTAAATTTTTCTATTACATTATATTTGTACTGTTCACCAAAACTTGAACAATGCATTAAAAATGTAGTGTCATAAGGGCTTTACTGAAATAGCATAAAAAGAATTTAAAAAAAAAACATGCCGAAACCAGTCGCTACAAACTAAATAAAATTATTTTTTTTTACTAAACATTTTTAATTGGGGATTTTTGGGGATTTCCTTTTATAATTTTTCTAATTATTTTTAAAAAAAATTTAAATTTGATCAGAAAAACAAAAAAAAAAAAAAAAAATATATAAACTTTTTAAGGTTTTGTTTTTTAATTTGGGAATTTTTGGGGATTTTCTCTTTGAGTTGAGAAAAATAATTAAACAAAATCATAACTGACTCTAAAGCCTTATGACACTTCATTAGCTCTGTTTCTTTACTTTTTGGGTAAAGTTCGTGAAAATGAGAGCAAGCATAAATTTCTCTCATTTACACAAATTAAAAGTACGGGAACGCTTTTAGTGCAAATTGGGATCCCGAGGGATCCCAAAGTAGAGTAAAGAAACAGAGCTATTTTTAATGCATTGTTCAAGTTTAGGTGAACAGTGCAAATATAATGTAATAGAAAAATTTACCAAGTGCAAAGAGGGTAGCTGTATTAAGATAAATAGCAAACTGTCAACAATTTTAAAAAAGTTATCGATAAAAAATGAAGTTATGTCAAACAAAAATGTAAAATTGTTCAACTTAAAATTGACGTTTCAAGCTTGAAATATTAAAAGTGTTGCTGAATCAGCGGTTTATGGGCAAAATCAGCGATTTAACGATTTTTGTTTGTTTTGTTTTTATGTTTCTCATTAACAAAAAGTTGAGAACATTTAATAAAATAAACAAAATCATAACAAAAGAAAAACTGAAAAAAACAAATTTTGTTAACATTTTGTATAGTTTGCTTTTTCCAACATTTACTGTTTCTTTCTATCTATTCAATCATGGTGGAATAAGCAGGTGGCATCGTTACGCCAACAAATACAACATTACAACAAATATGGAAATTACATCACCGTTAACGTCAAAAAATACATTAAACAAAAATCAAAGCGTGCCGCTGAACGTGGTGAAATAAATAAGTTTTAAGCCAATTTTTTTTTAATTATGGTCAATATCTTATTTATTTTAATTTTAAATGATCAAAAACTTTAATAAAATACAATAATCACAGCACAAAACGTGGACTTTTTGTAAACATAAACAAAACTTTGACATGAACCTAGACAAACAATGCAAGAGCAAAAAATCGTCACCTGGCGTAGAGCTGCCACCTGTTTATTTCACCATGAATTAAAACAAAAAAAAAAAAAAAATGTAGTGCCATAAGGGCTTTAGGAAGAGTCGCGGGTAGGTACCATTTTTACCCCAGACAAAAGTATCTTTTATAATCAGAAAATGAGCGCATATACCCCCATGAATATAGCTCATAAAATCGTATAATAAAGATTATCGCTAAGCTTTTACTACATTCCTTCTATGATCTTTTGCGCAATTGGCCGTGTAACCCGGTGTTCCCATAATCCTACGCTGTTAAAAACTGTCCAAAATATTATTATCAATGTGTTCTTTTATATTTTTGTGTACACTTTAAAATTTAGCTCGCAAAAAATGTTTTTGGAATTCTACCCTTTAAGGCGCCCGTACACGACATGTTTTTGTCATCTGACATGTCAAATTTCCCACTGCAAAATACATACATGTCGTGTGTTACCTTTTAAACTTTGCTTCTGTAAAAGTCAGACGCAAAGTCATCTGACAAAATTTTAAATAAGAGCGTGCTCTATTTTCTTCTGACAAACCATCTGACATCAGAAAGCTATGCCGGGAAGAAACCGGCAGCGGCGTCCACTATTGACGGAATCATTAGCCGGCTGAAGTTAATTTTTTACAATACCGCAATATGTTTGATCATCTTACCATTGAATAGAATTTATGTGAATATATATATAAAAACCGTTTTATTATAAAATCCTTAATTGGTATCTTTGAATTAAAAGAAAAAAAATGTTAAGATGGCTAAACTATTTTACGGCGCAAATAAAACTTTTCATGGCGGCAGCAAGCTATTTTGAAACCGAGCACTACTTTGGTTTCTGCAATAACAATGCGAAAAAAACAGAGACAATGTCAGAAGCAAATTACATGTACGTTTGTGACCGAATATTATAAAGCTTATGTAAAACATGCGAGCAAAAAGGACAAAGAAAGTCATTTGGTGATTGGGGATTTTTTTTTTGGGGATTTAAAGAAAAAATTCAGGGATTTTACACATTTTTATATATTTTCCCTTTTTTAATTATTTACGCTTATTTTTCTTTGTTTCGTTTATAAATTAAAAAAAAAAACAGTAGGGAAACTTTGATCTTACTCCTATCAACAACTAATACAGTGTAAAGAGTCCTAATTAAGAAAACCATTTTAGTTGAGTGTGCAAAAGGTACTTAATAAACTTCTCTTATTATTCTTGAGTGAGTGTTTTAAAAAAGAAAAATCTAAAACCGTTGACAACACATACAATTATTGATTTTTTAAAGACGATTTTTAAGCAAATATGTCTTCCCCTAAAATAAGTATATATGAAAGACAATAAATATAGAGGCATGTTCTGAAAATCACAAGATTTCAAATTACTTGTGATTTTAAAATCACAATTGTGATTAAGGGTCTTTTTGAAACCACAAAAGTTTTAACTTGGTTTAAAATAGTGGAACGAAATAAGCAAGTAATTTTAAATCGGCGGCCACTTAGCTGACCGGTTTAAAATCTCAATTATAAAAATTTTTTTTTGTCCAGAACACCTTTCATGTGATTGCAAATCACTTTCACAAAAAGTGATTTTCAGAACAGATAATAAAGTTTGGAAAAAAGAATGCATTAACTAAAAGAAGGATATATATTTTTTTTGTTGTTGATTTTAAGGATGTCTAAAACCGATTTAACAAGCTCCAAATTCTTATAAATTGGCTCATTCGTCTTGAAAAATAGCATCTTGTTCTGCTTTTAATTCCTTAAGCCCTTATGACACTACATTTTTTATTCATTAATTGATATAGAATTGATAGAAAGAAACAGCAAATGTTAGAAAGAGCAAACTATAAACTCTTGTTATGGTTTTGTTTCAGGGATGGCGTTGAGAATTTTTACAATTGTACCAACAACCTTTAAAAACTGTACTTTTTTTACCCTTATTGTACTAAAAGATTTTTTTAATTGAAATTAATTATATTTATGTTCATAAATAACACAACAAAAAGGTATTATAAATCTTAGTTTAAAAAGTATCAACAAAAAAGTACAATTGAAACAACTTAGCCATCCCTGTTTTGTTTATTTTATTAAATGTTGCCAACTTTTTGTTTATGAAAAACCTAAAAACAAAAAGCGGTTAATCGCTGAATTTGCCCATAAACCGCTATTTCAGCAACACTTTTAATATTTCAAGCTTGAAATGTCAATTTTAAGTTAAACAATTTTACATTTTTTTTGACATAACTTCATTTTTTATCGATAACTTTTTTTAAATTGTTGACAGTTTGCCATTTATCTTAATACAGCTGAACTCTTTGCACTTGGTAAATTTTTCTATTACATTATATTTGTACTGTTCACCAAAACTTGAACAATGCATTAAAAATGTAGTGTCATAAGGGCTTTACTGAAATAGCATAAAAAGAATTTAAAAAAAAAACATGCCGAAACCAGTCGCTACAAACTAAATAAAATTATTTTTTTTTACTAAACATTTTGAATTGGGGATTTTTGGGGATTTCCTTTTATAATTTTTCTAATTATTTTTAAAAAAAATTTAAATTTGATCAGAAAAACAAAAAAAAAAAAAAAAAATATATAAACTTTTTAAGGTTTTGTTTTTTAATTTGGGAATTTTTGGGGATTTTCTCTTTGAGTTGAGAAAAATAATTAAACAAAATCATAACTGACTCTAAAGCCTTATGACACTTCATTAGCTCTGTTTCTTTACTTTTTGGGTAAAGTTCGTGAAAATGAGAGCAAGCATAAATTTCTCTCATTTACACAAATTAAAAGTACGGGAACGCTTTTAGTGCAAATTGGGATCCCGAGGGATCCCAAAGTAGAGTAAAGAAACAGAGCTATTTTTAATGCATTGTTCAAGTTTAGGTGAACAGTGCAAATATAATGTAATAGAAAAATTTACCAAGTGCAAAGAGGGTAGCTGTATTAAGATAAATAGCAAACTGTCAACAATTTTAAAAAAGTTATCGATAAAAAATGAAGTTATGTCAAACAAAAATGTAAAATTGTTCAACTTAAAATTGACGTTTCAAGCTTGAAATATTAAAAGTGTTGCTGAATCAGCGGTTTATGGGCAAAATCAGCGATTTAACGATTTTTGTTTGTTTTGTTTTTATGTTTCTCATTAACAAAAAGTTGAGAACATTTAATAAAATAAACAAAATCATAACAAAAGAAAAACTGAAAAAAACAAATTTTGTTAACATTTTGTATAGTTTGCTTTTTCCAACATTTACTGTTTCTTTCTATCTATTCAATCATGGTGGAATAAGCAGGTGGCATCGTTACGCCAACAAATACAACATTACAACAAATATGGAAATTACATCACCGTTAACGTCAAAAAATACATTAAACAAAAATCAAAGCGTGCCGCTGAACGTGGTGAAATAAATAAGTTTTAAGCCAATTTTTTTTTAATTATGGTCAATATCTTATTTATTTTAATTTTAAATGATCAAAAACTTTAATAAAATACAATAATCACAGCACAAAACGTGGACTTTTTGTAAACATAAACAAAACTTTGACATGAACCTAGACAAACAATGCAAGAGCAAAAAATCGTCACCTGGCGTAGAGCTGCCACCTGTTTATTTCACCATGAATTAAAACAAAAAAAAAAAAAAAATGTAGTGCCATAAGGGCTTTAGGAAGAGTCGCGGGTAGGTACCATTTTTACCCCAGACAAAAGTATCTTTTATAATCAGAAAATGAGCGCATATACCCCCATGAATATAGCTCATAAAATCGTATAATAAAGATTATCGCTAAGCTTTTACTACATTCCTTCTATGATCTTTTGCGCAATTGGCCGTGTAACCCGGTGTTCCCATAATCCTACGCTGTTAAAAACTGTCCAAAATATTATTATCAATGTGTTCTTTTATATTTTTGTGTACACTTTAAAATTTAGCTCGCAAAAAATGTTTTTGGAATTCTACCCTTTAAGGCGCCCGTACACGACATGTTTTTGTCATCTGACATGTCAAATTTCCCACTGCAAAATACATACATGTCGTGTGTTACCTTTTAAACTTTGCTTCTGTAAAAGTCAGACGCAAAGTCATCTGACAAAATTTTAAATAAGAGCGTGCTCTATTTTCTTCTGACAAACCATCTGACATCAGAAAGCTATGCCGGGAAGAAACCGGCAGCGGCGTCCACTATTGACGGAATCATTAGCCGGCTGAAGTTAATTTTTTACAATACCGCAATATGTTTGATCATCTTACCATTGAATAGAATTTATGTGAATATATATATAAAAACCGTTTTATTATAAAATCCTTAATTGGTATCTTTGAATTAAAAGAAAAAAAATGTTAAGATGGCTAAACTATTTTACGGCGCAAATAAAACTTTTCATGGCGGCAGCAAGCTATTTTGAAACCGAGCACTACTTTGGTTTCTGCAATAACAATGCGAAAAAAACAGAGACAATGTCAGAAGCAAATTACATGTACGTTTGTGACCGAATATTATAAAGCTTATGTAAAACAGCGATTTTGACAGACATGCACAATTACATGTGACTTAATAATTTGACATGTCAGATGACAAAAACATGTCGTCTATATGCTCCTTTAGTGTTTTAAATTCAGCTCTTTAGTTTTCATTTAAACGATTTCGCTTAAATTTCCAATTGTTTTTAACATCCATAATCTGTGTTTGCTTAAAGGAAAGTATATAAAGTATTTGGCATAAACTCTAATAAAGCTTTCTTTTAATTGCAATGGAAAAAGAAAAACTTTAAAGAATTTTGTGCAGTCGTTTGTGACTCTGATAAAAAAGTTCGTTTCACTTTTAAGACAATAAAGACAATGAGATGGAGGAGATGGAGGAGATGTACATTTCAAGGTTTTCAAAAAAAAAAAAAAAAAAAAAAAATTTATTTTTCTTCTAACATTACAACTTCTTTTTTCTAAGAGTAGTTAAGCATAAAAAAAATAAAATTAAAGGAAACTTTGTCTTTTGTGTTTTTGTCGCAGACAAATTGGAGTGATAGAAAACGTGATGTTGTTGTTGATTTTTCCATGCAAATTGCTTGAGCAGCGACTCTTAATGCCTGTATTTTTTGCATAAAATAGAGAAAATATTTTTTTTTTTTTTGAATTATTGTTTGGAATTGTTTTTTTTTTTATTATTTTCTTCTTTTATTTACTGCGCCCAAGGATTCAAAGATGTACTTATAAACACTTTGAAAATAAAATCAACAAAATCCTTAAGTTTTATATGCTTTTTATTTTTGTGTGTGTGTTTGTGCCTCGGAATTATGCAAGTTTGTTTGAAATTTTTGCTGTACAGACACGTACCACATTTAATTTAATTTCATTTTAAAGCTTTAAAAGGATATTGAAACAAAAATTCTTTTGTAAAATCTACCAGGGTTGGCAAATTCATTAAAAAAATTGTACTTCTTTTTAGATTAATTGTACTAAAATATTGTTTTACAATATTTTCTAGCATTAATGACGTTTTTTAAGATCTATAAACTAGTCGGCCACATTATTTATCGCTACAATCTGCAACTTGAAAACTTTGGATGGCTTAGGATTTTTTCGATATTAACAGCCTGCCCCACGATGTCGATCGACAACTTAAGCGAGCGACAACAAGGCCTTATTAACGTTCTCATAAGCGCCTCTAACTAACTATCGACTTGTCGGTCGTCGGATTTTACGTTTCTAACATAATTTATTCATTCATTGTCAAAAAACTATATTGCCACATCCAATTTTCCACAAATTAAACGCTAGTTTGAAAATTAAGACCGGCAAAACATGATTAACAGATCGACTGTTACCACCTATTCGTAGTTTACAAGGCCGCTTTTGACAGACCGATACGTGTTTGTCTGAATTCGGCATACCTGCAAAGCCAAACAGATTTTGAAAGATGACTTAAACTAATACAAAGTCATCAGTGAATTTTCAAAGGGATCTATTCGAGTCATACACTACCCAACGCGGCTTCAAGCTTATGTCATGCGATCGCTTCGATATTTTGCTGGAGAAGAACGTACGTGACGCAGCAGTGAATAGAAACATAACTCACTTAAAGCCACATGCTGCTCGCATACGCCGATGATATCGACATCATGGGAATGACGTTGCAAGATGTCACTGCTGCCGTTGCAAATACACAGAAAGAGTCAGCAAACATGGGTTTGGCAATAAATGAAGACAAGATAAGTTGATGGTTCCAACAAATAGAGAATCCACGATATTGGGAAACCTGTGACCGCTGGTAACTTCACCTTCAAGATAGTAGATGAATTTGTATACCTCGGTACCGCCATAAATAACTCAAATGACATCAGTTTGGGATTTAAACGAAGAATTATACTTGCTAATAGATGCTACTTTGGGCTAAGCAAGCAATTCATGAACTCTCGCAGCTCACACTATACAATACACTTATCCTTCCCGGTCTACTATACAGCGCAGAGGCATGTGCATTCGGATGAAGTGGTTCAATCTGCGTAGATGGAGAATATCGGTAAAGTAAAAAACAAGAGCTGTATGAGCTATAACTACGACGACATCGATGTGGGAAAACACGTATAGATCCAAAGATTGCGCTGGCTTGGTCATGTTGTGCGAATGATGAATGAGCAGAAAAGCGTTTGAATATACTCCCGAGGAAAAACGTAAAAGAGGGCGACCGAAGCTCCGTTGGAAATACGAAGTGGAAACTCGACATAAAAAAATGAATGCCTTCTGTTAGAGCGATGGTAAGTAGAGCTTTTACATTTCTTCCCTGCAAGCCTGCTGTGTTTTAACCTCTATTTTTAATTGGTTACATATATAATGGTAGAAAGTCCTCTTCAACTAAAATTAATTCCCCCTAAATATATTGCACACCTAGTGCAAAAGTGACTTAACTCAAAATTTTCATTTTTCGGGTTTATATGCCTAAACTATGCACAATACAATTGTTTATCTATAAAAAAACATCTGTGTTTTTTTTTTGTTGTTGTTAACTGTTATTAAAAAAACGGTTATGTCTTTCTTTATGTTTCAATTGGTATAAAGTTGCAATTCATTAAAGTGGCTTATTTTTAGTTGTGTCGAATGGTAGTAGATCCCTACTGCTAAGTGCTAAATAGTCTAAATTCGAATTGTGACACTTTTGATAAACTAAATCATTGTTGGAGTTTATATTAATTAGACTTGTGTCAGTCTAGAATTTGGCCAAAGTGTCAAAACTTGAAAAGAATTCAGCTAAAGTAACATAACTCAAAATAATTCGTTAACTTGTGCCAAAAATACATCATCAAAAATGACACAACTAAAATCTTTTTCGTTATTTAGTGTATAAATATCTAAAAAAAAAAACTTTTTAGATCATAATCTGTATAGATTTTCTACTAAATGGTACAAAGATTTGTTTTTAACTACATATTTTTTTTAAGGTCAAAAACAGTTATTTTCGATTTCTGAAAAATTAAGTTTTTCGGGTTGAGTCACTTTTGAACTTGGTGTGCGTTATATTCAAAAAGTAAAAGTGGAAAAATTTAAGATCGTACTAAATTCGTCATCGGAATACTATTTGCACTTTTAGAGATCAGATAGTTTTTAAAATTGTACAATTTTACCAGCCCTGAAACGTTCATTAGGGTGATGCAAAAAGAAAAACTTTTTATGGCCAAAGTTATTTTCGGGAATACAAAATTTATTATTAATAAGATTTCTCTATGACGTGCTAAATTCCCAATTTTAATTTTTGATAAATACACTGAAATTTATTGTTGATCTAAATTGGTTGTCATGTATTCAGCCTGTTTTGCTGAATCACGGTTAAAGCGTTCAACAACACGTGCAAATGTTAAAATTATAAACATTTTTAGCGATAAGACCAATTTTTGGATGAATTTTGAATGATACTAATCCACATTAAATCTAATGCATTCCGGAAAAGTCAGTATTGAGTATGGATTTTGAGCTGCCGGCGACATCGGTCTATATTTCTTTTGAGAAAAATTTTGGCCAGGCCATCACCGTCAATGGCAAGTGCGGTTGGCGATTGCCAACTTCTTTTGGCCTTAATTAAGTGATATTTTTCTGCATGAGCGATTTGAGGGCATGGTAAACCAAAGAAGAGGTGATAAGATACTGAGATCGTGCTTCTTATCGATTTTAATTTAAGACTTTTTCTTTTGGGGGGTTTTCTTAAGTCGCAAGTATTTGCGAATAAGATACAAACTACAGCCGCCCTTAAAGCCAACATTACCCATGCCATTGCACAATGGTCTCCTAGACTAGTGTTTTTGGCCAAAACTCAAAACATTTATTCCCATATATTTATGTTGTTGTAATATTGCAGCAAACACTTAAAAAAAAAAAAAAAAAAGCAATAATTTATTTTTGCAAATTTTAATTATCCGTTATTCTGTGAAGCGAGGAATTTCAAAGTTTTTATTGCAGTTTTTTATACACGTGGTATGATTTTGTGTCTTGTTGAATCACAAGTTAGAAGAAAATTGATAAACTTTTTGAATATTTTAATTATGGATATTAATGACGATGCTTAGTATTTGAATTGGTAATAGTACAACATTTAATAAAAGTGTTGGTGATAAAAAAACATATGATAAACTTTAACAACCTCCAAATTAGTGATTTTTGGGGGTTTTTTTAATGTATAATAAGTTATAATAAAATTGTTCAAATTAGTTCAACGAAGCAAGAACGCCATAAATTACAGTGATTTGTGGTGTATAATAATAACATTTTGCCAAGAGTTGCCATTTTTTGAGAAATCTGTTTATTTTTCAGGTAACTTTCGCCTCAAAAATTGTGATCTGTAAAGAATATGGCAGAGTGGGCATAGGAAACATGAAAAAACTGATTTTCATATGTTTCCAAAGAATATAAAAAGTATTTGACAGATAAAATTCGAGTATATTGTTCTAGATTGGATGCGAAATGGCAGAAATCTCGTAGATCAATTTGCATTTTTAGCACTCAAAATAGTACTTGGCCTCAAAATGAAATAGTACTGAAAAGTCTTAAAAACAAGTAACTTAACTGAAGAAAAGTAAAAAAAGGGAGGCGGCAGAACTATCAAAGTATGCAGCAAATCAGACTGAACTATTAATGCAGGCATCAATAATGTCGGCTCGAAAAGAAGGAATTAAGGATTTAATCGTTGTTCTGAAAAAAAAACTATGGAGTTTCCCACAAGACCATCTAGTGAAGAAGAAGATACTGAAACTGAAGAGGAAAATGAAGAAGATAATTTAATTTTGGAGAACGAAATAACTGACTAATTTATGAATAATTTATTTATATTAAAATGATTCGTATTAACTTAAGTTACAATTTTAATCTAAAACAGCCTATGTAAGCATGTTTTTATTAAATATTGTTACGTTACTGCCTTTCAATAACGTTTCGGTTTATTTCCTTTATAATAAACCGTTTCGAGTTCTTTATTGCAACTTTAATAAAATAAATAAAACACAAACACTTTAAACACTATTTACAATTTACTCAACTCTATTTAGTACTAAGTCTTTTTAACAACCGTAATTTATAGCTTTTATTCACAACCAACTATAATTTTCTCAGCGTTATACGTTATTGACAAAGTCTGAACTTAGAATGATCTCATTACGCTAGTCGCCGCTAGTATTTATACTGCAATTTGGTTGTCTAGAACATTCGAAATGTTTTTTGAAGGTTCGAGGCTTTACTATTCACCACACTTTAATTTGATTTATGGCAGCACTTATGTTTACATAATTTTACCTCTTATACTGAAGCTTTTTTAACGGTAATTTCTAGGGCTTTCTGCACATTGGGATTGAAGTGTACTAAATTATAACAATTTTTAATAACAATGTAAACTAATAAAATTACTAATAAATACAAGTTAACTAATAAATACAAGATAACTAATAAATTCAACTAATTCTTAACAAATAATTACAACTAATTCTTAACTAAAGTTACTTTCGTAACAATATTGTATAATATAATTGATATTTCATTTAATTATAACCATCATAATTCAGAAAAAAATACTAATAATAATGTGTCTCTTTGGCTCAAGATGGGTTATAAATTTTATTTTTTTTCATTAAAACTTAATAAATATGATGTTTTTTGGAACCAATTGCGTTTTTAATTTCAATACATGTAGTATATGTGTGATTTTTTTTAGTTTTGGCCAACAAATGTAGCTCGCCAGACCTAAGTGCATTGGTCAACAGTCACACTGATTTATGCGCCAGAGTTATGGAAAACTGGAAATTTCGGATGCGCGTTACACAGCGAAGCCGAGACGGACATTGTGCAAATGTTATATTCCATACATAATTGCACCGATAGGCCTTTCAAACGACGATATCTCACACAAAGATTGTTTTATTTGAATTTAAAGATAGGAATCGCTTAATAAGTAAATTAACTTTGCCGAAAAAACAGTTTTGTTTTTTCGGATATCACTAATGTACGTCCGTATTTACTTAGAAAAGCAATTTATTAAAATTAGTCTTAAAGCCTTTCGCATTCCGTTGAGTATATAAATCCTTGAAAAGTTATTTTATTAAATAAAATGTTCATATTGGATAAAAGCTAAATTTAAGAAATTTTAAATCGATTGTTGTGTATGCCAAACCATCTCATATGCATAAACATTCTTATCTCCACTTCATCAAAAAAAAAAAAAAAAAAAACAAATCTCAAACGTAAAATGATGACAGTGCGAGTGCGAATGTACAGTAGTTCCCGCTTAAATGAATTCCCCTCTTAAATGCGCAAAATGTGCTGGCAAGCAAAATTTTCACATTAACAACATCCCGCTTAAATGACCTCGCTTAAATGCGTTCAACGTTGTAATGATTCATTATTTTTGTTCAAAATTACATTAATTTGAACAAAATAAATCGCTTAAATGCGTAACCAAAAAACTTGCGTTTTTTTTCAAATATCCGGCAAGGCCTTTATAAAGTTAGTAAAAGTATTTTTGTACTTATATCTATGGCATAACAAATATTCAAAACTGCAGTTGAAGTAAAAAAAGAAAATTTCTCCTAAATTTCGAAAATCATAGATAATAATTTTAAAGAGTTATCGGAATCTTCCGATGGTGAAGAGAAAATAATTGAAGCTCCAACCAAGTGCCATTAGTTTTATCCGTAGATACTTTGGGCAACAAAATAAATGCACAAATGAAATTGAAACCATGGAAGAAAGACATAATAAATGGTTTTAATAATATTAACACGGCGTTAACATGTGCCGAAATATTGGTTCGAATAAACATTTAACGTTTTAAAAAAAGACCTAAAGCTCGACAATTTATTAATAAATACTTGAAAATAATAAAGGTCGAATAAAATACATATAGCATACAGAACATAATTGTATTTTTAATAAATATTTATGAGCATATGGATTTATGTAAGGATGTTGTTTATTGAATTAGTTTTAGTTTTAATATTATAGGTATATAATTTCGTATGAGGTATAATAAATTTTATTTTCCTTTATAACTGAAAAAGTACTTTTAAATGAATATTGAGTTTTTTAAGCGAGGTTTTTCTAAGTGCGTTAAAATGCGTAGAAAACTGAACATGTTTCGATGCGCACTTAAGCGGGAACTACTGTATTGATTTTTGCCCAACGAGATGAACATAATTTGAATATTATGAGCTTAGAGTTGCCAATTTAAAGGGAACTTTTAATAAAACGTTAAAAAGCAAATTCTAAACATAAAACATAGCAATGATTTTATTTTAACAATTTCATGGATTATTTATTAGACCTGAATATACACCAAATAATGACTTAAACGTAGGCTTTAACCTAGAAAGCATCGTTGAGCAGATCATGAACTATAACTTAAACTTGATAGTCTGTAACACTAAACAGAGACTAGATTATAGAGCGTATTAAAGGACAAACCTGGCACTGGCCAGTGGGAACTCATGCGAGGGTCTGGAATGCAATGACTACTGCAGAAGGTGTCTTGAAGAGGAAAAAGATAAAACCCTGTTTATTTTTCTATGTCAGGTAAGGATACCTGGGAAAACCGGTGTTTGCCTAATTGAATGATCTATCTAGGATAAATCTAAAGTTGCTTCATCGCTTTATTAGCCAAATAACATGGTTGAATACTGCAGCGATGTCTATGAAGAGAAATTGCTCTATAGGATAGGCATTAATGCTGTGGAACACCTAAAGGACCCAAGTAAGCTGTCTTCTCGATGGCTGCACCAGAAATCTAATCTTCAAGGCTCTGGTCTTTTTTATTAGAACTGGCTGAATATCTACGTAACTATTTTTCGGTAAATTAAGTTAAAATTTAATTTGTTGTTGTTTTTGTTATAAATCGAGCACCTACGGCAAAAAAAAAAACTTAAGCGACAAAAACACAATTTTACAGTAAAAGGTTTTTTTAAATTTTATTTCATAAGCATTTTTTATGAAGATTGTCGCTTAAGCTTTAATGGTTTTTGGTGTACATCGTAACGGTACCTTATATGGACATGACATTTTAGAAGATGACGCAAGTGTTGTCAATAAATTCATTAATTAAAAAAAAAAACGAAAATTTTAAATTATGTCGCTTAAGCTATTTTTGTGGTAATGTATAATCTATATATATAAAAATGAAAAATGTTTGTATGTTTGTTTATGTGTTTGTTTGTTTGTTGGCTTATAGACTCCTAAACTACTGAACCGATTTTCCTGAAATTTTTACAGATACATCACGTGAGCCCTAAAAATAAAATAGGCTACTTATTTTTTCGATAGGGGCAGGGGAATTGGTATCCCCCATAGGATGCCAATATTAATTATCGCATATATTAAGATCCGCTGCACGCATTATGCAGAACTTTTGGTAGTAAGATCTTCTGAGCCCCAAAATTAAAATAAAATAGCAGCGGGGGAAGTGGAACCCCCCATAGGACGCCAATGTTTAACATCGCATATCTAAAGAACTGTAATAGTGAGAATGTTCAAACTTTCTAGAAGTCACTCTTATGGTATACAACACTTTTGAAAATAACAATAAAGCGGGTAGGCGCAGGGGGGGAAATACCTCCCATAGGATGCATATATTAAATATCGCTCAACTGAAGAATTATTAAAGGGAGAGTCTTCAAAAGTGGTTAAAGCTATTATTATAGTAAACTATACATTTCAATATACAAATCGGCGGGGTAGACGGGGGAGGAGCAGTACCCCTCATATATTGAAATATTAATAAGAGCCACTGCACGCATTTTGTTGAACTTTTGGTAGTAGGATCTTCAGAGCCCCAAAATTGAAATAAAATAGCAGCGGGGGAAGTGGTACCCACCATAGGACGCCAATGGTTAATATCGCATATCTTAAGAACTTTTATAGTGAGAATGTTCAAACTTTGCAGAAGTCTCTCTTATGGTATACAACACTTTTGAAAATAAAAATAAAGCGGGAAGGCGCAGGGGGGAAATACCTTCCATAGGATGCATAAATTAAATATCGCTCAACAGAAGAACTATTAAAGGGAGAGTCTTCAAACATGGTTACAGCTACTACTATGGTGTACTATAAATTTCAATATAAAAATGGGCGGGGTAGACAGAGGAGGAGCAGTACCCCTCATAGATAGCAATATTAATAAGAGCCGCTGCAAGCAATTTGTTGAACTTTTGGTAGTAGGATGTTCTGAGCCCCAAAATTTAAACACAATAGCAGCGGGGGAAGTGTTACCCCCCATAGGACGCCAATGTTTAATATCGGATATCTTAAAAACTATTAAAGTTAGAATGTTCAAACTTTGTAGAAGTCACACTTATGGTATACTACACTTTTGAAAATAAAAATAAAGCGGGAAGGCGCAGGGGGGAAATACCTTCCATAGGATGCATATATTAAATATCTCTCAACTCAAGAACTATGAAAGGGAGAGTCTTCAAACGTGGTTAAAGCTACTATTATGGCAAACTTTAAATTTCAATATAGAAATGGACAGAGGAGGAGCAGTACCTCTCATAGATAGAAATATAATTTAGAGCCGCTGCACTCTTTTTATTAAACTTTTTGTAGAATGATCTTCTGAACCCCAAAATTGAAATAAAATAGCAGCGGGGAAATGTTACCCCCCATAGGACGCCAATGTTTAATATCACATATCTTAAGAACTACTATAGTAAGAATGTTCAAACTTAGTAGAAGTCTCTCTTATGGTATACAACACTTTTGAAAATAAAAATAAAGCGGGAAGGCGCAGGGGGAAAAACCTTCCATAGGATGCATATATTAAATATCTCTCAACTGAAGAAGTGGTTTAAGCAGTGTAGCGAAGCGCACCGGGTTAAGCTAGTAAATTATAAAATAACTCATTTCAAAAAATTAAATAAATCGCCAAAAGTGAATATAGGGATTCACTTAATTTTCAAACTGTGAGGAATTTATTTCCTCTTAAAATAATAAGCTTAGATGTCATTTAAAGCACTTGGCAACTCTGTTACCTTTATTACCACGACGATGACGTTAAAATTCAAAATTTCGTTCGTACGTACCTACTAATAATTCAATGTAAAATAATGTTTGTACTTCTAAACTTCCTTCTCTCTCTCTACTTTAGCCAACTTCAAGATATTTCTTTTCATGATTTATGCCCTCGACTGGCAGACATATAATATTGAACAGTCAAAGCGAGTGCAAAATATTGCTAAGAAGAACATATTTGTAGTTAAGTTCAAACAATATCTGCTTTTTTGCAAATGTATGCCAATCCATTGGAGTCTTGCCTTTTGTTCTTATTTGGGTCTTTAGTGCAGGAAAAACTCGAGGAAGTTGAAGGAGAGGAAACAAACGAAGAAAATCAACCTCAATCAGGCAATAAACAAAACACGAAAAAAATGGCCTAAAGCAACAATATCGAACGATGAAGGCATTTTTAAGCACAAAAAAAACGCGATCTGGCACACTGTTTTTATATTGACTTAAATAGATGCAAGAACGAGTGTGTGCGTGTGTGTGTGTGTGTATGCGTGTGTGGTGGAGTGTTAACATAATTGATGATGATGATGATGACGACGATGTTCAGGAATAGGGAACAATGAAGTAGAGGACAAATAAAAAATCTGTTTTTAAAAGGTACACAAATCTGTTTCCAAAGGGCTACAACTATGAAAGAGATAAACTAAAGAAGAGCCAATTATGAAATATTGAATGCAAATAATTGAAGCTGTTTGTATTTGGCCTCCTAAAAGGTAGAATTAAAAAAAAAAGTAAAAAACTTGGCTCGCTTTAAGAATTAGGGAGGTATATCTAAAATAAAGGTTTTCTTAAAAGTTTAGCAAAAATCCTTAAGTTGAATTTAAGCTGAGTCTTATATTTTGAATTGCTATATATAGCAAATATTATCATATTTTAAGATACATAAATCAAATTATATTATAACTACAAAAATTCCTGTTTAATAGTTTTTAGCAGAAAAACTTCATAAGCACTCAAAGAATTTACAGAACTTAAAGTTTTAATAAAGCCAAGAAAAAATGTTTTGTATCAACTAAACTGGCTTCTGTGGGTAGATATTTTGATGCCATAACAGCCATATCTAAACAAGAGGGGAAAGCGGAACGTTTTTTTCCACTTAGCTTTTGCGCTGATATGCCACTTCTGAACAAGAGCGTCAAGATTGTGTCACGAACAGTAGAACTAAAAAATGGATATTAAATCGCTAGGTCTAAAAAAAATACGCACAATTATGCGCTGCGCAGAAAGACAGACAGAAATGCAGTAAAGTTTTATAAAAGAAAAAATAACATTTCAAGTGCCACTGTATTCGCTTACTGCGAAGCATGTTTTTAGGGGAAAATTGAATAAAGCACTTTTTGTGTCAAAAATGTATTGCTTCAATGTGTGAACTCACCATAAAAAATGCATGCCTTCCGCAAGCGAGACAGTAAGCGAAAATCTTACATTTCTCCCTTATAAACCTGCTTCGTTTGAAGCTAAATTTTTTATTGGGATGGCTGTGACTGTTTTAGTATGATTTGAGCCCTGTGGCAGCCGCAGCTTGCACGTAGATAGCGCATTCTGGAACTCAAATTTTTCCTAACTCTTTCCAGAATTTTTCCCCTATGCTAATCCCGCATATCTCTACGCTTATCTGCAGGAGATCAGGGTCTCTGGCGGGCATCGAACCTGGAACCTCCGCACTGATAGACTAGCTCACTACCAGCTTGCCTACTGGGGCACCCGACCAATAACATGTCGATTTCCAGGTGTTCAGTTGCCTCTGGTTTATCGACGTACACTAGTGACTTTACATAATCCCAAATAAAATAATCCAATGGGTTTAAATGACATGACATTTGTGGCCAATCAACGGGCCATTACCTGAAATTATTCATGGATCAAAAGTTTTTTTTTAATGAAATAATTGTTGCGTACACAGTGTGGCGTATGACTGCTCTTTTTGGGAGCACATGTTAGAAAGAATAATGCCGACTGATTGATGGTCGAAAAACTTGCAATAATTTCTCTACACCAATTACTCTCTCCACCCCCCGCCCCCGGGGGGGTGTAGGAATCATCTCAATGAAATTCCATCTTTTGATGTTATATCCTCTGGGGCAAATCAGGAGCAGCTTGTACCTTGCATTCGGCCAAAATTGGCAGATCTCTTTAGATCGAGGATAACCAGAGTCAGTGGCTCCCGGGGAGCAGGCACCGGACTAACTATTGGTTGAGGCTTCCGTTAATATGCTTCTTGCGGTAAATACTTCATGCCTTTCACTACGTCTTAGCGGAAGTTTAACTTTTCTGATTGAAAGCTACATTTCATAGAAGTTGCTCTCCGTCCGATGGGGGAGCGCTTTTTCAAATCTCGTACTCATAATTGGGTGCAACAGAAAGGTGCTTTTTGACGAAGAGTTTCTTTCGAGGAGAACGTGGTATTTGTGGTTTACACCTAAAGTCCCGGAAAGGGATAGTCCTGAAGAATCGGCGGAGGTTAGATCGCTCCAGCTCCTCAACAAGGGGTGAGTGCATAATTTTGCCGGACTATACACTCAAATAACTACCTGTGTAATAGTGCCTATTACACACGGTGGCGTTTGAAAAGCGCATTGCTTATCACCCATGGGTTAAGATTCACCATAAGGTTAGGTCGACACGACAAGTACTCATGTAAATCTTTTTCCACATACAGTTACGCAGTAACGCTCTGCCCATTACCGTTTTTAAAGACACACTGACAAATTACTTTGCCGGCCCATAAAGCACAGCAAACCGTAGGTTTTTCTGGATGCAATTTTGTCTCCAAAAAAGCTTCAGGAGTATCATTGCTTTAAATGCAGCAATTTTCTTTACTAGCACAACTTTTTCTTATACTGAACAAAATTTAAAAATAAAACTTGAATGGAATTGAAAAAATTTAAAATACATATTTCCAAATATCTATTAACGATGCCTTGCCAACGAAACTATATAATCGAAAACAGCCGAGAACTGTAACATCAGCTGCTGCAGAAGACAGTGCTGCCAATTTAACGTCATACGCTATTGAAAAACACACTATGTTAAGGGCCAAATACACTTGTCAAATGCTTGTCATCCAGGCAAATTCACTCGTGAACGTGTGATGGGCGTAATATTCGCCGTCATATCTAAATTTTTTTAAATTTTCCATCCATCATCGTCGGTGTCACTCATACAAACACATTTTCACTTATACTACCACAATGCTTGATGACTATTTTGATAAGTGTATTTGGCCTTAAAACATATTAATTTCAAAAGAACTTACCCAACTGAATTACAAGCTAAAAGACACATTGGGGCAAAAGAGAAAATATTACCTGACAATAGAAGAAAACAAAAAAGGAATCATTATTTAAATAGCAAATTAAAATAAATTTAAAATCAAAAGTTATTAATGTCTTAACTACTTTTTCTGAGTGTACAATTTTTTTTTGCTAAAAGGTGGAATAAATTATCTACCTCCCAGCTTTACAGGCAAAAATGATGAACATTAAAAGGTTTAAAGACGTTGCTGTTGCAACCCACTACACTTGTTTCCATGATCTGTAATAATGATGCTGGCGCACAGGCTGGATAAAGATAAAGACGACACAAACTGTTTAAAATCGAGGTGAAATAACGAAAGACTCTTTTTCAAACAGAAAACACGTACAGACTCGTAAATTATTGTGAGGGTGTAGACAGAAAACACCAGGCGCAATAAAAAGACGACAAAAAAAAACTTTGAAAAAGAAAAAAAGAAACCAGCAAGCATAAAAAGAAAGGATGCATACGAATGGAATCTAAATGACTGCGAATATGGAACAGACACATTTACAAGGGCTATGAAACTAAGCAGGGAGTATAGTTTATGGGAAAATAGTTTGTGGATAGGCAGGTGGTGCGAAAAGTACTAAGTTTTGAAATTGTAGAACTTTTAAAAAAATTTTCAAAAGGTACCATTTGCAAAAGGTAGTAAATTTTTAGTACATTTTAAAATATGTAGTCATATATAAGTCCATTTTCGTAAGTACTAGTACTTTTTTAGATAGTTCTATTTATGAACTATTTAAAAATAGTACTGTTTTAAAAAAGTACTATTTTAATAATTTTTTAAAATAATACTATTTTAGTTACTTTTTAAAATAGTACTATTTTGGTACTTTTTTAAAATAGTATTATTGTAGTACTTTTTTAAAAAAGTACTACTTAAAAAGTTTTTTAAAATAGTACTATTTTAGTGCCCTTTTAAAATAGTACTATTTTAGTACTTTTTCTAATTAGTACTATAAAGTTCCTTTTGAAAATAGTACTATATTAGTACTTTTTTTACAAAGTACTATTCTGAGTAATTTTTTAAAGTAATACTTTTTAAGTACTTGTTTTTAAATAGCACTATTATAGTACTTTTATAAAATAGAACTACCTTAGTACTATTTCAGTTGTTTTTTTTTCAAAATGTAATAACTTAGTACTCGTTCAGAAGGTGCAATTTTAGTATTTTTTCAGAATGCAATCGTTAATAAAATTTCCCTTGATATTTGTTCCCTTTCCCCTAAATAAATGCGGGATGTGCAAAGGAAAAAACTGATCACTTTTTATTCGCGATAGCCGTGAATATATTTGTAATATATCAAAAAATAATATTTTAGTACTTGTTGGCAAATTTTATAACTTTAGTATTTTTTAAGAAAAGTAATATTTTATTACATTTTAAAAATTACTTGTATTTTAGTATTTTAAACAATTTAATATTTAAGAACTTTTTCAAAAGAAACTATTTGCAAAAGGTAGTTAAAAGTTATATTTTTAGTACATTGTAAAACAGTGCTATTTTAGTACTTTTTTGTAAGAGCACTATTCTAGTACTTTTTACATAATACTATTTATGTACTTTTTAAAATAGTCATATTTTGTGATTATTTTTAGTACATTTTAAAATAGTCATATATAAGTCCATTTTCGTAAGTACTAGTACTTTTCTAGATAGTTCTATTTATGACCTATTTTAAAAGAGTACTGTTTTAAAAAACTACTATTTTAATAATTTTTTAAAATAATACTATTTTAGTTCCTTTTTAAAATAGTACTATTTTGGTACTTTTTTAAAAATAGTACTATTGTAGTACTTTTTTAAAAAGTACTACTTAAGAAGTTTTTTAAAATAGGACTATTTTAGTACTTTTTAAAATAGTGCTATTGTAGAACTTTTTTAAAAAAGTACTACTATAGTACTTTTCAAAATAGTACTGTCTTAGTACTATTTCAGTATTTTTTTTAAAAATGTTTTAACTTATTACTTTTTCAAAAAGTGCCATTTTAGTATTTTTTTCAGACGGCAATCACCCACTCGTTAACGACAACGCCTTACGTAATAAGGCCGAATATCTTAGTAGTTTTTCCAAACATAATATTTTAAAGATCTTTTGATTTCTCACATCACCCTCGTTTACATGCAAGATGCATTTCTACTTCTTTTAAATGGCCAAGTGTAATATCAATTGGTTGGATAAAGTGCACTCCTATGGAGTTCTTCTTGCTGAGTTTATTGAACACAATAAACCAACAAATAAACTATAGAAACTAAAATCGAGCGCAGGCGATTGGAAGGGTTGGCAAAAAATATGCGTATTCGTGTGTGCATGTTTAATATCTTTTTTTTTTTTTTTTGCTTGATACTGCAAAAAAAACTACACTTCAGTGATCATTAAACGAAGCATGAAAACATTTGCAAGAACAATAACTACGAGAAAAACTAGAACTAAAACATAATTTAAAAGCCTCAAGGCATCTGCCCATTCTCGTCCCTTTTCCCCATATGCAGGCATTTAAAGTGCTTAAATACGCATTAAATAATTTTGAATTGAATTGAACCATTAAGGGAGAAAAATTTATTTGTAGAATGTGAAAATATTTAAATATAGAATTTATTTTTTAGTATTTATTAGAATGAAACTTAAGAATAAATAAGTTTAGTACTTTTACAAAAGTATTCAACTAAGTCTGGGTTCATACTATGAAAGTTTTCTTTTAGAGGGGCTAAGTTTATTAGTTAGAGGGGAAGAGAATATGCCACTTTTCTCTCCCCTCTCTAGTTTATCATACTCTACGGAATTTTTCGATGAACGGTCCATAATATACTATAGGTTGAATATAAAATCACATCCTGAAAATCACTTCAATACGCCGAATAATATTTCAGAAACAAATAATGATATTTTATTTAAATTAGACAACAAATTATATTTACTATATGGTCAGGTTTTAACATGATTGACTTATAATTTATCGATACCATATAAAGCCCACCCATATTAAAGATCCGGCGCAGCCAAATACATGTATCACCTCAATTGTTTTTAATATTTCAAGTTATGCTTTTTACCCCTCACCGAAGACAAAACGTTTGTCATTCAGTTTGTGATTTCTACAATATTGATATCACCGCCTATAAAGTATATATTTTCTGTATTCTTATGAGAAGAGCAGTTCAAATTACGATATACGTCGTTCCGTCTGCCCGCATCTGTTCATGTATGTTGAAATGGGTATTTCGAAAACCCTAGATATGATGGGAACTATTGTGTGATATATTTTTATCAGATATACTTCGGATTTGTTTGCTATTGAAACTCAGCCTGAGCGTTCCACTAATGGCTGAGATATAAGAAAAACGCCACGACTGCCTACAATTTTTCACAAAATTCCATGTTTTTTTTATACCCATCACAAAAAGTAGTCTTGTATAAATTGATTTTTTTTAATTTTTTTTTATTTTAAGATTTTTTGCGTTTTTTTATACGAACCAATACATATTGTCGGTCTCATGTAGAAAGGCCCTAACTCGATTTTTTTCGAAATTGCGTTTTTTAGTGATTCCAATACATTTCCAACAAATACACCTCGTCACAAGAATTTAATGCAATAGCATCAAAAATATCAAATTTACAAGCAATTGAAGAAGCCATTTCACATTATGATACATACAGTTTCTATTATGTTTTTGCCTTCTCCTGTAAAGTTGCAATTATGTGAGATAGGGCCTTTCTACATGAGACCAACGATACATACATGTACAGAGAAGTTTTTGTAACAACGTGCATCTGTATATCTGGAGAAAAGAAAGAGCAAAAGTTTCAAGATTAGGTACAAGCATCTCGGTTATCAGTACACAACAGCGTACAAAATGAAGGAAAAGTGGGCGTGGCGCAAAATAGATTTATTTATGTCTTAAGAACGGTATTTAAATAACTTTCTGTTCTTATCGCACCATGGTGAAGGGTATTTGGGATTCGGCATAACCGAATATTGCACTCTTTCTTGTTTTGTAATAAAAATGTTCTAATAAAACACCAATAAAACTAATTGCCAAAAAAAAAAATTCATTTCAATTGTATTTAAAGAAAAATGTGTATTAAAATTTTGCCTTAAAACACATTTCAAACTTATTTTAGTTAAATGTATTTCACAACATACTATTTTACTTATAAATTAGTTTTTTTATTTTATATACTTTTTCCAGAAAGTACTTTTCATTAAATACAATTTTTTGTACCAAAAATATTCAAAATTTCTTTTCGAACACAAATTTTTACAGCAGCTCTTAAAGGTTTAATATATTTAACCCCCATAAACAGTCACAACCCCAGAGAGATAATTCATGTTTGCCCAGTTAGCGGTGGACAGGGGAGGAAAAGAGGCCAATATGGTTTAATATCTTCTTCATGTTCTGGTTGTTCATGCATTCGTTTTAAGTTATTAATGACTTTGACCTATGACTGTGCATTAAACAGTTTTTCATTCATTTCATTCTTTTCTGTGATATTATTTTCCTCACTCGATTTTCCATCTCCAAGTGGATTCGGGTGCTGCTGTTTTCATTTTTCTTTATTTTTTTTCTTTCTTGTTATTCCCCTGTGCAATTTCAATTCAGCAATTTGTTTGAACGTGTTTGAATGCGAGTTTCTTAAGAGAGAGAGAAAAAAAATTATTCCACTTCATGTGCAGTGAATATTTAAAAAATAAAAACTTAAATATTTGCATTAAATGCATTTTTTCACTTAATTAAGATTAATTTAAAAATATACGAAGTGTTTTTTTTTGTCGCTGTGGTTTCTAATGTCATGAACAGTGTCCAAAGGAAATATTCGTCAAAATAATTGCTAGCGAGGTTAATTTGTTGAAAAACATTGAACCATCTTATTTATTTATTTATTAATTCATTCACTCACTCGTTCAAGTGAATTGTTTATAATTATAAGTCTGAACACAGCACAAATACTGCATAATAACATCAGCATTTTCTAGTGAGCGGGCAAAAATATCCCCTCTCCATTAAGTGTTAATTAATGGTTTTGCTATCTATTGCCAACAATCTTGACGTTTATATCTTATGAACGAGTATCTGTATGTGTTGTTTTATTTCAGGCATTTCAATGCGCCAAGGATGCGGTTTTGAATTTATGCACAAAATTAAAAAACACAAAAAAAAAAATCTTTTTTACATGTCATTCTTTTCTTAAGGCAGTTTACGATTAAACAAAGTTGTGAACATGCTGAGAGACATTATAAACAAAAAGTACGCATGGATTACTGATACTCTTACTGAGAGATTTTTACTAGAGATATGAGTTTCAATATTAGTTAATTTGCATGTGTGTGTGTGTGTGTGTATTTACACATGTGCTTGACATAAGTGAAATTGAATATTAGCAAGATAGAAATCTTATTAATTAATAAATATTTTTTTAAGTTAATAAAACTTAAAAACAAAATTTAAATTCCAGTTATTTACAAATTAAGCTGGAATAAGTTTTTAATATCTAAAAAAAACAAATTTTCGAGAATGTATCGGTATTTGAGACCCATAAACAATCATGGACCCGCCAAAACAAACAATTGGCTTTTCATATCCATGTTTGCGTGGTATTAAATACTTACATATATTAAAAGTTTAATTAATATATAGCAAGTTTAGTTTTGATCGAATTTCAGTATTTGGTCATAACTCGGCCATTTTTTAACCGATTTGACACATTCTTACACCGACATCTTAAAAAATAAAATTATCATTTACTTTGGTGATAAAACTTGGAGTCGAGAATTTCTATGGTTCCCGAAAATAGGTATTTAAAAAAAAACTATATTTTTGACATTACTTTTTTTTACCGATTTTCCGAGTTTTTCAGCAAATATGTTCTTCTAAAGATTTCCGATATTTTGATATCTTCAACGTATGAATAGGTCATATTGCAGCTCTAAAATTTTAGTTTTTATAAAAATTTAATGTTTTTTAGTCCTTTTTTTTGAGTATTTTGCTCATAACTTAACCATTTTTAACCTACTTGACAGATTTATATACCAACGTGCTTAAGAATAATATTACCATTAAATTGGGTTATAGGTAATATATGTATATATACGTACATATATGTACATACATATATTTAAACAAACTTAATTAAAAAAAAAAAATAAATAAAAACAAACTTAATTATAAAAAAAAGAGTAATTTTTTGGGAATTCAGTATTTTGACTATAACTCAGCCATTTTTAAGCGATTTGACAGATTTATATACCGACGTGTTTAAGAATAAATTTACCAGTTAGTTGGGTTATAAGACTTGGACTCGGGAAGACCTATCTATGGTTCCCGAAAGTGGGGATTTAAAAAAAATTTTGGTCATAACTTTTTGTAGCTGAGCCGATTTTCCCGAAATTTTCAGAAAATATTTTCTACTAAAGATTTCCGATCTTTTGATATATAAGGGATAACCATAGGTCATATGACAGTCGAAAAAATCAGGTTTTCATACAATTTTTGATATTTTTTGTACGGGAGGTACTAAGCCCACTTCTCCAATCCCGCCCACATTTTGTGGGATGCTGTGTACTGATAACCTTAATGTGTGTACCTTAATTGGAAACTTTGGCTCTTTTTGGCCCTTTTCCACCTGTGGTGAAGGGTATAATAAAAGTTGATTTCTATAAAAAAAATTTGTGATATTAATTAAATTCGCACTAGTAAGCAAATTGATAGTATCAATTAAATATTTTTGGATATTAACAACATTTTCTACAGTAATGTTGTTGATCTAAGTAAACGTTAAATTCCCTTCATTAAATTTTTAATTAAAGCGGATTTTATTTTTGATTAATGATTTAAATAAAAAAAAAAAAAAAATATATACAGAGATGTACATGTGTGTAAATACATTAAAATGGTTTGTGGCCAAATATACGCAAAATTCTTCTAAGGCAGCGGTTGGTTAAAGTTTGTAGACGGTTAATTTGTCACTATTCACCATCCAAGTTGTACACCCATATAAGAGCATTGACTTTCCTTTGGCCTCGAAAATTCTTTGGGACTATTTCGGTATCTTATCGATGATTCTATCCATTCCATTTTATTAGGAATAATTCATTCTACCAGGTCTCGATTGCACAGTGCAACAAAATTCGGATCATCGCCGCCAGTCTCAATACTTGCAACTCGAAATGAAACTAGACTATAGGTAGAGCAAATCTGCCGAAGGGTTTTGAAAAGTGAGCTCGGGTTCCCGAAATATCGGCCTCCAAAGTTTTTGAATTTTTTAAAAAGGCGTTTGTTTGGTGTAAGTTAAAAAAAAAATATACTAAATGTACTTCTGAGCTAAAATGCTATTTCAGATGTATGGCGATTCTTTTCTTAGAATATATTAACCCTCTTACACTCATTTTTTCCTTTTTTAACTTCCCCACAAAAGTATACGAAAAGGGCCCTTTAGAGGGTTAAAATGTTTTACGAATATTTTCTGCATCAAATTTTACTAGGGGTCTTCTAAGACCAAAAAATCGTGCAATGTATGTAAAACGGGTTTTCGAAAAATGTCAATGCCCGTGTTATTAGAGAATGTAGCAGCTGTGCAGAGAGTGTCGGATTACATTTGTAAATTTCTGCAGGAAATCCATCAGCACGTGCTGATTTTCCATTTGGCAGTTGTTTTATAGCAGCAATAGTTTCTGATAGGCGGATCTATGGAATCGTGGGGCTCAAGGTTGGTATGTATAGCACCATTTAAAACGGTTAAAAAGTGTTCCTTCCATTGCTGTTTGTGGCATCATTTGTTTTTAATTTAAACCTCTTAAGTTCAAACCGCTATAAATGGTTTTTATTTAATTTAAATCTCGTTAAATCAAATTCTCTTTATTTCGAAAAATCCTCTAATTAGTAAAAAGCAGTCATTCCCTTCGATGACGAATTATCGGGATTCTGCTGCACGTTTCCCCTAATAAAAGGCTATTTCGAAATTGGCTTGATACGTTCTTGGCCTCAACAAAGTGAGCAGTTCTTTTGGCGGAATCTTTATGTTGCCAGAAAGATGGGAAAGTACCATACTTATATGTAAATAATTTATATTTTAAAATTATTGCGCAACGTATACACTATAGACAGGAAAGCTGGGGAATAAATCAAGAGATCAGGGATGGAGAAAATATACAAACGTAACTTCAATGATAATTCAACTTTTTTAAAATAATTCAAAAATGGGTTTATTATTGTGGCAATTATTATTGATTTTTTTTTTTTAGTTAATTTTACTGTTAAAGGACATGTTGTTTGCTTGTAACCCACAAACATGGCGGAGAAAAATACACAACAATAAAATATAAACAAGGCCAAAAGGAAGTTAACAATAGTCCAAATAAAATTTATTTATATGCAATTGCGTGTGTGTGTGTGTTTACATATCAAACAGAGAGTGTGTATATGAATTTCATGCGAGTGTACTTTACTGGTAAATGGCACAAATAAATATGTAAAACAAATGACAAACGTTCTGTAAATTTCACAAGAAAAAAACTGCGAAATTAAAAAAAGACAATTTGAATGAATTTTTATGTCAACTGCATATGCAACAGCAGCAAACAAACATTAATGAAATTGAAGAATTCATATGAGTTCATATTGTTAAACAGTAATTTATTTATTTTAAACAAATGCAAAACATATTTTGTAAAATGCACAGTGGGGTTGAATCTTAAACAATAGAGTGGATGAGCCAGGTAATAAGCTTTGAAGAAAAATACTTTTTGAAAGAGTGTACTTTAAATAAAATTGATATAATTTCTTAAGCCATAATCTTACCAAACCAAGCAAACCACACAAACACTATCCTTTTGCAAATAAACGACCCAAACATAATTCTAATAAAAAACCTGTATCATCTTGACTTTTTTTATGCCTTTTATTCTTCTTTACTTTGCAAGTTTTTCACTTAAATGATTGAATCTAGCACTAGGCAGCGTAAATAGCTGGGAAAATATACAACATATCGATTTTTCTACACTGAAAAAAAAAACAAATCCATCAATCCGTACTTAAATCAAGCCGAAGATGTGTCAAAAGTACGGTAAGTACGGATTTCCTTAAATCAAGAACAGAAAGCTTGATTTAAGTACGGATTTTTCCAGTGCGAAATACTTTACTTATCGGGCATGTTCTGACAATCGCAAAACGCTTAAAATTGGCGATTCTGGCTTGAAATCGTATAATAGGTGTTCTGTAAATCGCAATAGCAAGAAGTTAGCGACTTCAAATTGCAAAAGTATGTTCCTGGGAACTAGAATATTGTTTAGAAACTATACCAGATCGCAAGCTAAGCGCACGAGTTTTAGAACACTACAAAATAAATCTGTCGTTTTGCGATTTCAAATCGTGCGATTGTCAGAACATGGCCGTATATTTAAGCCCGAACTTGTACTTAAAAAAAATCCGAATACAGGATTGACTTAATTAAAAGTGAGATAAAATTAATCACAAGCTGTGCTTGGTTTAAAGAAATCTAAGACGGTTTAATCTCGATTCGTACTTGAAATAATCCGAAAGTGAGATTAGATTGATTCTAACCTAAACACTTACCCCAGAGAACCAGAAAGAATATTATTATTATACTTACCGCCACCTTTGCTTACAGATGAATTCTTTATTATAAGACACCAGCAACATGCCCAATATGGTTGTCGTAATCATTCTACTACTTTGAAAATTTGATGTATTTAACTAAATAATTTTAAGAAATTGAATATGGGAATTATTGCTTCATATTTTAATTTTTAAGCACGCAAATAATCTATATTTTTCTTTTTAAAATATTGCTGTTGGTTTTACAACCAAACTTTTACAAGCTCATAGGAATGCCTTAACCTTGGTTTTCCAAAGTTATCCCATTTTGGATTGCTTTAAGTACTTTTAAGTGTTATCCGTACTTAAATTTTTTAGTACGACTCGTACTTAAGTAAGAAAAACAAACTTAAATTTAGTACGAGTTTTTTCTTTCTATGTACAAACATATTTAAATGGTTTGTTAAACACGCCAATTAAAAACGAAAAAGATTTATAGAAACGTAAAATTTTGACATGTTTGCTTAGCCGTTTCTTTTTTAAGTTGCATTTGAGTTTACATGGTGAAATTTTTATTGCAGCAATTTTTATGTTTTTACACTTGACAAGTAAAGTAACAAATTTGCGCCCGAACTAAAATAAATTCTATGTCAAATGAGAAAACAAATCAAATCTCAAGAGTATATGCACTTGTGTTCCATTATTTCTCTCCCTCTTTCTCTTATCTAGCCTAGAAAGTAACGATTTTCGTTAATAAAAAGGGTGTTTTAGAACGAATGCAATTTTTCATATTAAAATAAGAACACGTAATTTTGGAGATAGTTGTGATTTTTTTTATTGAATCTCTAAGATCCAGATTTAAGTAAGTATGGAATAAAATATCCGTCAAATGGCCCCACGGCTCTGATGACAGGCCATTATTCTTTTTATGAAAATTTCCATGAATTTTTAAGAGAGATGCTTGTATCTTACAATAACACGTTGGATTTCTGATTTGAGCTCAGGAATTGTAACTGGATATTTGCATAAGTCCAAGAGCTCACAAAACCCAAAAAAAAAAATATTTCACGGATTTAAATCGCATGATCTTGGTAGCCAGTATATAACAGAATATCTTGAGACATGTTTGGAAAATTATTGCTGCAAAAAATCGATTGTTTCATGCGCGTAGTGGCCATCTTGCTGAAACCACATGCCGTCCAGATCTACGCCATCCAGTTGAGGCCTCAAGAAATGCGTTATAATGTTCCTGTCACGAATGCCCTTCACAGTCCCTGCAATTTCGACCTCATCTTTAAAAAAGTAAGGCCCAATTACGCTGCCTGACCAAAATCTGCACCAGACAGTTACTAGTTGTGGGAGCATTTGTTTCTCCTGGATGCGTGAGGATTTTCTGAGCACCCAATTCGACAATTTTGTGTATTTACCAAGCCATTCAGATGGAAGTGAGCTTCATCGGAGAAGAAGACTTTTTTTGGAAAAATTGGCATTGACTTCACTTTGCTCCATTGTAATAAGTTTCCAAAATTATAACGCGCTCTTCTTTCGTAAATCGCTCCATTTTTAATAATCGGAATAAACATATGCGATAGCTGTCACGATTCAGAGCTGCCCCTTGCACAAAAAATAATGACACTTAATTAAAAAAGTGCACTCTTACTGAGACAGCTTTTAAAATATTGCATTTGTTTTTTTTATTACCGTTTGTTATAAACAAATTTAATAAATTATAACTTTATAATTTTTTTAAAAAAACCTCTCCATAGAATTTAAATTTGGACCATATTTGTACTACTGGAACCACAACACATCAAAATTGTGTAGTGGGTTTTCAAGCCTTTAAAATTTTTTCGATTCTGTTGCCTTGTGTTGTATATTTTTTTTTGGCTGTTTTTATGTGCAGTTTTTTCTTTATGTTAAAATCATGTTTTTTTTGTTTAATATGCAGTTTTTTTTGAGATAAAGTTATGGCAACGCTGCAGTACACTGAGAGCGTGAGAGTCATATAGGACTAACATTACTATAAAATACACATGTATGTGTTTGCCTATCTGTTTTAAATGCAATATAAAAATTAGGCTATTCATTTCTTGAAGTTTATTGACCCCACTGTGCAATATAAATACATATTTAATTACGCATCAAGTGAGTAAATATTCAAAGAGAACCAAACAAATTATACATTTGGGGTATTCACAAGGTGTGCTATCATGTCATATTGTCATAATGTTCTAACATTTTACAATGGTTAAAAAATATTGTTGTTGCTTTGTAAACAAAAAGTGTCTTTACTTAATAGAACTTTGCTTGCTTTATTTATTGTGCTGTAATCAGCGTTACCGTTGGTGCCACTAAAGTGGCAATTTGCCACTTTTTCGACTGCTTGGATACTATTTGGCCACTTTTACAAAATGCACCCAAATGTGGTACTTTTTGCGATTCTTGCCACTTCTTTGACACTTTTTACGCTAGGAAAATATACTTTTTTTCTTTCTGTTTTATTATAATCCCTAGCTTTAATATATGTAAAACGATTTTAATATGTGTATATGTAAGCGAGTTTATATGAAATTTTATTCTAGTCATGCGTCGTTAGCTGAAAATCGGTTTAATAAACTTTTTATTAACCTATTTTATTTGTTATGAACAAGGGGATAAAGATATCTCACATATCGATGGTTTTCTTCCGCAACCTCGTAACTCAAAAACAACTACTTTTCTGGAGAGACAAAATACTTTTTTTTTTACCAAATATTTGAAACTTCTTGCTATATATTCTTTTATAAATCAAGAATTAGGAAAAATTCCTAAAAAAATATTTAAAAGAATATATAGCAATAAAAAGTATTTTGTCTCTCCTTAGAAGTCATGAAACAGGAACCGAACTGTTGTGTACCGAAAACTTGTCTAAAATTTGTGTAATTTACATTAAAAGTAAAATCTAAGTTTTTACCAAAAATTGTGTAATGAATTGATAATAAGAATTGATATAAAAAATAAAAAGCTCAATATATTGAAGTATTTAGACCCAATATTTATAGTGTCTAATGAAGATATAAACTATTTCGAATTAGTTTCAGAGTTTAAAGATATTATAACTGACCCAGATGCATTTAAACATGAATTTAAATTTCTAGAGAGTAAAGTAAATGACACGAATTATGAACACATGTTCAAAATTTCGAATGCTGAAGATTTTTGGCGTAAAATAGGAACATTGAAAAATAGATTATATTCAAACTTATACAAATTGATCTCTCATATTTTTACATTGCCACATAGTATTGCTTCTGCTGGGCGTGTTTTTACTATGTTAGCTTTAATCAAAAATAAAGTAACAAATAGGCTAAAGACATTTTACGAAAGTATGGAAGTCGTTTTAAGAAGAATTAATTGTAAAAGTTGTATGAAACTGACCATTAATAAATATGTATCACAGGACGACATTGAACAATTTTGTTTAACCATTCCAACTGATTCTTATTTTTTTGGAATGCTAAAGACGAATATGAACACAGTTTTCCCCCATCACGTCACATTTATCAGATACACCAATTATTGTAATTTCGAAAGATGTTTGTACCACAATTAATAACAAATTCCAGTTTTATAATTTTGTTCTATAAAACTGATTACAAAAATTTGAAGCAATAATAGACGAAATTGGATAAAAACTAACTATGCTATAGCAAAGAAATTAAAACACTAACACTTAAATTTAGTAGCATGTATGCATGCCGTGCATTTATTTGTATTAAAGTGAGGAACTGATTATATATAAAGTATTTGAAAAAGTGATATTTTTGTTTTTTGTTATAGGATTTCTGGTTTTCATCCGATTATAGCTTAGCTGCCAGGCCCACGGTGTCGACAAGAAATTTCTTTCGCATATTTATATTAAAAACAATAATAAAAACTAAAATTTGTTTTTGTTTTCATAACAAATATAAGAAAGAAATTTTATTGTCGACATCGTGGGCCTTGGTCTACAACTTTTGTAATTAGGTTGACTGTAGAATTTGTTATTAATTGTGGTACAAAACATCATCCGAAATTACAACAATTGGTGTATCTAATAAATGTGACGTGATGGGAGAAAACTGTGCTCATATTCGGCCATAGCATTCCAAAAAACATAAGAATCTGGTGAAATGGTGGAATAAATAAATTTCTAAAAAGTTTGAAATGTCTACCTGTGCAATATAGTGTCTTAAATAAATTAAAGAAAATGTATTTAAAAGGAATAGTACAAGAAATATATTACTAAATGTATATATAAAACACATTTCATTAATATCTTCTATTTGCTGCAACAGTGTCATAATCCAAAAAAACATGTTTGGCAGAAAACAAGTTAAAAGTTTTTGAATTACCAAAACATTAAAATAAATATTTTATAAAAATTACTTCTCGAGAGAAATATTTACAAAATATTTGTTTTAGTTTTAATACCATTTAAAATTATAATAAATAAAAAAAAAAAAAAACGTAAAAAATACATAATGTGGTGTACTTATTTTAGTTTTAAAAGATGTGCCCCTTTTTTTAAAAAAAAATTTTGGTGCCACTTTTTTTGCAGATATCCCCTTTTTTGGTACTTTTTGAAAATATCCGACGGTTACACTGGCTGTAATTAATCAGAAGAGACCTGCGCTAAGCGGCTGAGCCGAACCGTGTTACAGCCATACCTAAACAAGAGCGGAAAGCGTTTTCTAGCTGTCAAAAATTCTCATGCCTATACAATTTGTATGAAGCATACCGAAACAGCGCGGCGGCAACGCTTTGCAATTGGAAAATCCGATTTTGACAGCGCGTTTAAAAGTGAAGTTGGCCGCTATTGTTAATAAATAATGGCAATTTAGCTATTTTTGGCCAATCTAGCGGTTTTATCTCCATGTTTTGTTTCTATTATGTGGGTTTTATTAAACATTAAAGGTAACACTACTGTTTTTGACTCAACGTTGACGCTTTTATTTAGGTATGGCATTTCATCGTAAGAGCAAAGCGGAAGAAAACGTTCCGCCTTCCGCTTTTATTTAGGTATGGCTGTTAGTTTTTATAGCCGTCGCCGTTGATGGTATAGTTTTATCGGCTTAGGACTCTGATGTTTTGTAAACAAACGAAATAAAATTTATTTGTGATTTGCGTTTGAAAAATGGAAAATAGTCAGGTAAGATCTAATTTAATTTATTAATTCATGGATTAAAATTGAAAAATATTTTGATGTTAGGTAAATATTTATTTTTTATGTTTGTTTTAAATCAGCTTATTTAAATTCAAAATAGCACACTAAATTATGAGGGGTTTTTTTCATGTTATTATTTTAAGACATATGACTTCATGACACCTTGTCAATCCCCCAATTGAAAACATTTCTTCTAAAAAGAATAAATTTCAAAAGTTCAAGTTTCTTTTGCAAAAATAACCACAAACCCATTTTGCCTGAAACAAAAAAAAAAAAAAAGAAAAAAAAAACTCGGCAAAAATACGAACACTAATTTACAAGTAATTGAGAAAAAATCTTTTCAAGTGTAAAATTAAACGACAAGGACAACAAACATAACAATTAAAAATAAAACTGATGATATACATGTTGTAAAAAACAACCACTTAATAAAAAAATAATATAAAATATTTGATACAAACACATGCACATTAGTTTAATAAACTAGCTGAAAACTCTCAAAAAGCAGGGTTGGCAAAGTTGGCGAAACAAATTTTTTTTGGTACTATTCGATCTTTTTAAGAAAAATTGTACACCAACAACGTATTAAGTACAATAAAAAATATCTTAATTTTCCAAGTGCAAATAAAAAAACATTAACTCCTTTTTAAATTAATTCAATTTTGTTAATAAGTCTGACTACTGCGAAAAATTTAAAATCAATCTAAACAAGCATTATGTATGTTGCTCTTTAAACTAAATGTCAACATGTGCGACATAATCGTAGGGCGGCAATGTAAAAAAATATATTTTAACATAAAAATCAATACTTTGCAAGCTCGCTTTAGGCCAAATAAATCACAATAACAGCACGATATTCTTGCGATCAAGAAAGTTGCAAAGTAGCTTAAATGACAGGATGTCTCACAATACTTTGATGTAGAACAAAATTTTGCAAAAATAGAAGGAGTTGACCCAGACTAATAATATTTTGCATGGAGGTATATATGCTAATAGTAAACAAAATTTCAAGTTTTGAAAAAATTCCGTCAATGGATTCATATACCTCCCATATATCCTTCTTTTTAAAAAAATTTAATTCGGCAACATTTTTTATGTTGAATTGTTGAAAATTACCAAATCTATCTAAATATAATGTTAAAGTTGATGTATTTAATTTTTTTTAAATGCTATAGCATATAACTATAGTTAGGATTTTTGTATTTAAAAATATCCTTTTGTTAAAAATATCACAAAAATATAAAATCACTACGCTATATTCCATTTAAATTATATAATTATAAATATAAAAGAGTTTAGTGCCAAGCACTAGTTCGCATTAGAAATTAACAGTTTAAAGTATATATTTTTAGGATAATATATACTTACATAAATTTTCAATGATACAAACATTTAAATATTTCATAATAAAACTATTTCATACAAAAATATAAAAAATTGTACAATTTGGTGTTCCGGAAAAAGCACAAAAAATTACACTTAAACTCAAAATGTGGTAAATTTTTTTTTTACATCAATATTAAGGGCAACGGAGCATATATTCTTTAAAAAAAAACTGAAAAAACGGTGCACTCAGTTTTTATTAAATTTAAAGTAAATATTGACTATTTTCATATTTTTTGCAAAAATAACCTGCATTTTTTTACGGCTATATAATAATGTCTAACAACGTTAGAGATTTTCTTAAAGTTAATTCCTTTAGAAGGTTAATTTTCAAACACAGTACAAAGAAAATAGGATAATTTTATCGTACAGAAAAATATTTATAGCTTTTAATCTAAAGTACTTAATTATAAAAAATAATAAATACGTTTTTGGCCTTTAAAAAAGATCATATATTTCTAAGTTAGAATTAAAATGTGGTTAGTTTCTCTTTTGATTCTTAATGGCGGACACTTGGTTTATAAAACGGCAGAGAAAATTGAAAAAAAGGATTCACTCAGTTTCAGTGTTGCCAGAAGATTTGGAAGGAAAATCTTTATTTGGTGGAAAAAAATCTTATATTGAAGAGAAAAATCTTGAAATTTTTTATAACATGGGCAAAAAAGTAAAATTTATGAGTTTTTTTAAAGAAACTACTACTTATTATGGAAACTTTTAAAATTTAAATACGTAATTGCGGTATTTATACAAAATGAGTTTGTAGGTTTAAATTTTGTTATATTCGAAAAATATTGCAAGGAAAACACAAATTTGGTCTGGCCAGACCCAGACGCTAATCCTAGAGTTAAGTTGCATAAGTTTTACCTTTTGGTACTAAAAATATGAACGTGTTTGTTCTTTAATAAATTAATCTTTATAGAAATACGTTTTTTTTTTTACAAATAATTTTTTTTATCAATATTCCCAAAATGAACAACCGCACTTTTGTGTATGCTAAACAATGGGAACAAAAGTGAACAAAACCAATAGACAACAAGCTGATATAAAACCTCACTGTTTTAAAAATTGACTGTTTAAAAAACTGTAAAAAAAATTATGTATGTTGTACAAACCTAAAGTAATTTGAAATAAAAAATCTTCAAATCTTATTTTGTGCAAAAAATCTTCAAAAATAAGATAAAATCTTAATTCTGACTTTTTTTTATTTACGGCAACACTTTTTAAAGATTCATCCTGAGCATTACTAATACATACTTAGTTTAAATAACCCAGTTGATGGATGCACGACTTGTCCCCTGTCGTTTAGGTTTTCTGGAAGACAATTTTCATTTCATTTAACATTGTCTTGCATCCGTCTTTGACGATGTCTTCAAGACGTGGCCAACGGGGAGAGTGTGGGCTCATATCAAAGAAGAATGTCTTTTTTGCCAAATACTAACTTAAAAATTGTGGTTCTTCTTAAAAATAAATTTTTAATAATTTTTTTTCCTAGTACATGAATTAAGTTTTAATTTAGGACAAGTTTAGCGACCTCTAGCAGCGGCAAAACGCATTTAACATAAAAAAAGGTTCTTCCTACATGTAATTTATTTAGATACGAATACAGTACAGTAATTTTTTTAAACATTGGAACAAGATTATTTCACCTTATTTTTGTACATCGAACAAAGTAGTGTGCGTCTCTTCAAACATTGTGTAGAAAAAATGTTTTGGTACAATTGAGAACAAAACACAATTTTATAATATCACAACTCACTTTGCCATCCCTGGTATGTGGGCATATAAAATGCATATACACACATTGCAAATGCACTAGACCCCACACTTGCACACACACACTTCCAAGGATGAGTACTTGTGCTCGTGTGCATTATTTGTTTATTTTAATAGGTCAAGGACTTGATTGTTGATTATTTATACTGCAACAGTAAAAAAATAAACAACAAAATAAAAACAAACAAAACCATCAACAGCAACAACAACAACAACAATAGCAGTTGCAGCAGCCAGAATAACAAATTAAGAGAATCATCTTTTAAAATTACGAGAATAAAAAGAAAAAATAACAATAGAATTTTTTTATACACACATACTGCACAGTGGGGAGGATTTTGTAAGAAATATTATTTAAAGAACAATTTCAGGAATAAACCAAGAGTTTTCTTATATATTGATATAAAAAAAACGTTGATATATTCTAAAGCTTCATACAGACGGTCGTCAGATCTTACAATATTGTCAAAAAAATTACCTAAAAATGTCTTGCAACTGTATGAACATTGTAAGCTGTAAGCATTTGGCAGATATGTAAAATTAATTAATGGCACCAGATCTGACCACCGTCTGTACGAAGCTTTAGGTATTTTTTTATTTATCTCAATCTCTATTACAAATAGGCTTGCCAACCGTACTTTATAATAAAGTATTGTACGTTATTTCGAGTAATTGTACTCTATACTTTATGAGAACAATAAAGTACGCGAAAATACTTTATTTTTTTCGCATGATTAGATTTATCTAGAATTCAAAATAGATTCAGGTTATATAAGTCAGGGTTTTATTGGTCATAAAATTATAACACTTATTGTACAAGTTTTTTTTTTTGAAAAACAAAACAACAACTAATAAATATTAGTTAGGGCCATTTGTTGATGTTTTTTTATATATATAAAATAATCCGACAGCACTATTTCACTTGTTTGTTTTGTTTGAATACAAAACCTGTTTGTTTTTAAAACAGGAGTGCAAAACTCTTTCAAATTACTGCCTGCTTATTGATCGCGAGCAGAAAAGTGACTCGTTTAACAAACATTTAAAACAAAATTTCAAAATTTAAATACAAAATATTTAATACAGACTAGAAATATATTGAAGAAAACGTACCATAACAGCCAAGGAGTCGCCTTAACAATTTCTCGAGACATACTTGCTCCTTATCACCACTTCTTAAGGGGGCTCTCATACAAATATTGCGTTTTAAATTAATTAAAATTTTTCGACTTTTGTGAATAAAATCAAAAGTTGTTAACAGATTTGAATCATTTATAGCTTGTTTTGTTTGAAGCACTTGTACTGATAACACAATTTTTGATGTGGGAATTTTTAAGTGAAATTGGGAAACAAACGTAAGGGTGTCCCAAAATTACGCAAGCTTTGAAATTGTTGCCATTTGTGCAGTAAAGTGTTTGCAACCCTAAAAAAAGACTAAAAACCAGTGTTTGAAAATAAACACTTAATATCGCTCCTTAGTGTTCGGCTCGGTAGATTTGTGGAAAACACAAACGTTAATAGTGTTTGTGTAGAAAATCATTAAAAAAAATAGCGTTTCCCTGTTAGTCATCTTTCGAATACAAAAATAATACTGTTTTTATCAAACTCAACAAAAGATGAGAACATTGAATCCCGTTCGGTTTTTTTTTAAAAATCCACAAACTTCATTGTGTTCGGTTCGGCTCATTAATGTTCGTTCCTTTTGGCTGGTAAAAAAAACCAAAAATTTTTTACAAAAACAAAAAAAACATACGAAAAAAAAACAAAAAGCCAGCAAAATAATTTAACACAAACATATACACAATACACACACAAGCTGTTCGTGGTGCCGTCGTTGCTAACATTTTTTGTTTGTTCATTTCTTTATTAATATAAAAAAGAAACATTATCGAACATTAAAATATTATGTTTATCTGCAGTTACTACAATTGTTCTGTTTTTTAACAAAGAACAGAACAATATATAATGTTCGGCTCTTTTTTGAAAATAGTTACAAACGGTACTAAGAGTTGTGTTCGTCTACACAATGACAAAAAAAAAATAGACAACGTTCTTGGGTGTGTGAGCCGAAGTCCAAATAATGTACTGTTAATTTTCGAACACTGCTAAATACTGTGTTTTCTATTTAATTCAAATCTTGCGGACGGACACAGTTAATTAAGAAAGAATTTAAATATTTAATAAGAAAAACTAAAATTACTTATTAGAATTTAGCACGTCATAGAGAAATCTTATTAATAATAAATTTTGTATTCCCGAAAATAACTTTGATAATAAATTTGCAGGTGCCCGTGCAAAATACTCAAATGGCAAATTGTTTTTTTATTCGTTTTTCTTTTTACCCACTAACAACTAAAATTCGAGTCGGAAAAAAGCCAACCAATTGTAGGGGAATGTAAGGAAAGATAAACTCACTGTTTATTGTTGGTGTTTGTTTAAGCTTTGATATTGTTACCAGTATGTAGAGTTTTTTTTTTTTTTTTTTAAAGAAAAAGGTTTCCTGATGATCTGGCCTAAACAACCGGTGAAATGCGCATAGAAACTAGCTTTCCCTCAATAATAAATTTCAGTGTATTTATCAAAAATAAAAATTGGAAATTTAGCCCGTCTTAAAGAAATCTTATTAATAGGAATTACTATATTGCATCAAATAAAGTTAGCTGTTCACACTTAAGAAAATTTATTTCTTTGTACTGAATATTTAGTCATATTGTTTTAACAAGTTTATTTGTTTCTTAATAGAACAACAAAAACACTAAATGTACCCTTTTGTCTTCCATATTATTACAGTTGTAAGTAACACATGTTTCATTTAGAAATATTTTTATTACTCTGAATGTATTGCTTTCAATATGCTACTTAGTCGCAATTTACACTATGGACATTTCTTGCCAGACTGAAAAAGTTTTAAGGTAAGGGGGCGACGCTGTACGCTTGACACACTTTACTTCTTGCCTCTTTCGCCAACAATCTTTTTCTGTCCGGAAAGAAATGTCCTTAGTGTAAATTGCGACTTACTACAAGTGACACATCAGTGATACAGAAAACCCCCAGACTTCGCCTAAATACACCTAAATTAATATGTAAGCTAGTAAGTGTGAGAAATGTGCCCCACGATTCTAAAATCGGATCATTTCGATACAAACAGAAAAAGAACTGGGCCCAAATCGTCGCACACGTGATCGAATGAACGTTCATATCGAATAAAACTTCGTGACGTATCAAAAACGGAATTCCGGCATTCGAAAGCTTTCGTATCGAAATTTGTTTAAAAAATGTAATAGATTTTTATGCTTGTATACTAATGGCATAAGGACTTTTCGCCGCATATAAATCAACAATGTTGATAGTGCCCAATAAAATAGGTGACTTCGGTTTATTTATGTGGGTTTTTTTATAACGGCGGCGCTTGCCAAAAAGAGCAACAAAGCAACGCAAAAATTGCAAAATTCGGAAAACATTTTACAAATTCAGAAAATTTGCAAGAATAGCTAGAAAAGCTGTACAGAATCAGAAAACTTACAGAAAAAATCGGTGCTATATGGCTAAAATTCGCAAATAATCGCAAACTTGAAAACAAATCCTAAAATTTATTTGAAATCGGTTAAAAAAAAACAAAATGTCAACAATTAACAAAAAATTTTTTTTTGGAAAAATAGCGAAAATTCGCGAAAATGTTTAATAATTCGAACAAGCCATAAAATTGATTAAAAGTCCATAAAAATATAAGGAATGGAAAAAATTCTGTAAAAATTGCTAAATTAGGGGAAATTCCCAAAAAATTGCTAACAGCGGCATTATAGCAAAGTCTACTATTTATTAAAAATCGGTAAAGCTGTAAAGAATCAAAAAACTTTCAATACAAAAATCGCTTCTATCTATGACTATAATTTGCGAAAAATTGCAAAACTGAATGTTATTATTTTATTTCTTATTGCTGAAAAAAGTTTAATACTTAAATTTTAAGCTATTTGTTAAATAAATCTAATATTTATTCCCAAAAAGTGTGTAAATTGTTTGTAAAAAAACAATTAAATGTTTTTACGAAAGCTCTTAACCTATCGAATGATATTTCGAGTAAAGTCATTCGATCGACTACTCGTTATGGAATGACATAATCTCAAAAAGCAAAATTTCGATCAAAGTCACTCGATCACGACTGCGACGATTTGGGCCCTGTACTAGAACTGAACTTGAAATAAACAAGAACTGAACTAGAACTTCAATTAAACTAAACTCGATGTGAAATAGATCTGAACTAGAACTTAAATAAAACCAGGGTTCGAAAAAAAACAAAACTGAATTGTTTTTTTTTTTATTTGAATTTGTACACAAACTAAATACGGCACACAATAATTGAGGAGGTCCATAACAAAACGCAATAATTACACCATAACATTTTTTTGGATAAACGACAAAATGTAATTTAAATAAGGAGCTCATATTTTTTTTAAAAAAACCATTATTGAGATATTATTGTCTACAAAAAATAATATTAATCACAAATTAATTATTTTATTTGACAGTTTGTTTTAAAGTTATTTAGATAGCAAATTTGGAATTATTGCGTTTTGGTCCGAATCATAGCATTTATTTCATTTTGCTTTGGACTGTATGAAAATATTGCGTTTTTATCTGAACTAGGGCTGGAATTTCTGCTTTTTACATTGAATAGATTTGTATTATATCATTTTGATTTAAATTGCAACCACTTGTGTCATTATTGCATTTTGCTCTCATCCATTATATTTGATACTGAATTGCAGTGTAGTTATTGAGTTTTGGAATGCTTTATAATAGAATTTAATCAAAATATCAAAAAACTTGAAAAATGTAATTACTGCGTTTTGTTATGGACCTCCTCAATTGTGAACTTACGAACACAAATACATTAAAAACGCATAGAACTTAGTTTCAACTTGCATTGAAAACGTTCAATAAAAAGTTAGTAGAATTTTACTGTTTACTGAATTTTTTTTCAACAAAGAGTAAAAATTTCCTGGTTACTGAAAAATTTTCTGGTTACTGCTATCCCAAATCTTATATACCATTCACCATGGTGCGAAAATAACAGAAAGTTATATAAAAAAAAGTTATATAAATATAAATAATTCAACTGTGTGCCACGCCTACTTGTCCAATCCCGCCCACATTTTGTCGGATGTTGTAAATTCATTAACAAGATGCTTGTACCTAATTTGGAAGATTTGGCTCTTGCCGTTCCTCAGATATAGAGAAATCTATAATAACTTTGAATGGGAAGTGACAAGCCCACTTGTCCAATTCCGCCCACATTTTGTCGGGTGTTGTAAATTGATAACCGAAATGCTTATACCTAATGTGGAAACTGGCTCCTGCCATTCTCCATGTATATATAAAAATAAAACAAACAAAAAACAACAACAAGGGATTTTTGATTAAAAATATAGGCAGTCGTTGTTTTTGCTCATATATCAAGCATTTGTGGACCGATAGGGCTTAATTTCAATAGCAAACAATTCCGGACTATATGTGACATAAATATGGAACTACCCCAACACATCTGGGTTCTTCGGAAAACCCTTTTCAACGGACAGACAGACGGAAATCGCTAAATCAACTTCGCTACTTTTAAGGTCTAAAATCAATATTTTAGAAACGCAATGAAAAAGTAAAATATACCCTTTTTAGCTTCGGTAAAGGCTATAATAATGCAGTATGCCCATGCGTGTAGTGTTATTTTAGCGTACGCGTTCTATATTTATTAGTGAACGCATAGTGAACGCTACATTTTGGCGCATGTAAATGCAGAACGTGTACGCTAGAAGAACACCACACGTACGCTAAAACCAGTTGAGTGCATTATCTTAATATGTAGGTTCGTCAGCTCACAGTCGTTGTGTACCGTATTTTGTTTGTATTTTTTTATGGAATGTTTTCAAGTACTGATAGAAAAATACGTTACGGTAAGCTTATACGCTGTACCTCAGTGCTTTTTTAAGACTCTGACTCGAACTGATATAAAACTCAACTAGAAGTAGAGTAGCGCTAAACTAGAGCTAAGTTGGACTGAACTATAACTGAGCTAGAAGTACAGTAGAACAACACTAGTACTAAGCCAGAACTTCATTAGTACTAAACAAGAACTGAACTAGAACTTAACTAGAACTGAAATAGAGCTGAAATGGAAGTAAGGTAGAACTTAAATTAAACTAGAACTGAGCTACTGGAATTAAAACTAAGAGTGAAACTAGAACCGACTAAAGAAAAACTATATAGGATCTAGATGAAATGGAACTAAAATTGAACTGGTGCTTTAGTTACTTGAATCTGAACTAAAATCGAATTTTTAACCAACCAAATAACTTTAATTTAGAATACTGCTTACACATAAGAACCGCTTGTGTGTTGTTTTTAAATAATTTCTAAAGTATAGATGTTCATAAGTACTAAGAATATAAGTAAATATGTTTAGGTATGTTGCTACAAAAAATTACGTTGTTTCAGTACGTTTCTAGTTAAGTGTTAATTTACTTGACTTGGGTTGAGTTAATAGTAATTTCCGTATATATTTACTATTCGAAGCAAATTAAAAATTAAACATAACTTAGATCCAAACTTTTAATCTCTAAGGCCCGTTTTCACAACTTACCGATAGCTTCCAGTAGACTTAAACCGTCCTTATACAAAGTGTTCCATTATTAAAACTTTGCTTTAACCTAAAGTGAGCGATAAAATAAATTAAGGTCCATCCTATCTGGTAGGTTAAAGTAAAGTTCTAATAATAGAACACTTTTTATACGGCCGATAAAATCCTACCTTTAGCTATCGGTAAGTTGCGAAAACGGGCCTTAAAGCATTAACTGTACACTTTCGTTTATACTTAGAGACAGTTAAGTCGCAGCAGAAAGAAACAATGTTGGAAAACTTAAGATGAAGAGCCAAATAAAAATCTACAAATATTAAGAACAAACTATCTGCTTTTAAGGCTACCAGGGATGAATGAAGTAACTGCTGTCTCAGATTTCGTTAGTGAATTCAATTGGTTTTAAATAATTTTTATTTTCATAATTTTCGTTTAAAGGATATTTTGTGCTCCTAGCCAATATTCTATATGTCCTTCTTTTTTACTCTTTCGTTCTGTTTACGTTGCAATTTTCACATTTTTTATATACTTTTTTTGCTGTTGTTTTAAGTTGGCCTGCTTTTAGTTACTTTATTTTATATATTTTTTTTCGTTTTTTTTAGCACACTTTATGTATTTCCTCCGTTTCTCTCTTAATAACATCAGTGTAAATTGAGTTCACACAGTAAATGTATCTGCCTGCTTTAAACATTTGCCTGGGTTTTCTTTTTTTTCTGGGTGCTTCATATGACCACAAAGATACAAAGTATTTGAAAATGTGTGTTATACACTTCAAAAAAAAATTGCTTATTATTTTATTTCTTCTTTTTTTGCTGAAATTCAATATCATTTTGCAAATAGAGTTGTTTTCACCATTATAAAGGAAATTATGGTGTAGAACAAGGTTAAGGATAAAATTATTACTTGAGTGTGTGTTTAATATAATTTTGCACATGTGCAAGGATGTGTGTGTGTGTGTGTGAATTTAAGTAACTATTAACACACACATACAAAAATGGTAATTTTTTTAGAGCCTTGAAAAGGTTTTAGGAAGTTTTTTTTTTTATTAAAAAAAATGTTGGAATATTTTATATAAGTGAAACTTTTAAAAAAAACCAATTTTAAATACTGAATTATTTAAAGAATTTAATTAAATATGTTGAATTTAAATGCTATACCGAATCATTGAAAACCTTAACAAGTAATGGAATTTGTACGATGAAGTATAAGGGAATATCGCAAAAGTTAGGCGCGTAACTGGTTCTTGACTCACGAACAGGCACGCTCACAAGCGAAGAAATATAATCACGTACGCTCGAAGAGTTTGGAAATTCTCTCTATCTCGTACGCTCAGCAACCAAAATGTTTGTTATTACACTCGCTTACTGACAAATCATTCCGAAAGTCACACGATTTCGCACACATGTGGAAACAAAGGGGCTACTCTCTATTGCGATGGGAATGAAAATGGTACCTACCAAATTAAGTGAATGGTATTATTTAATACGTTCGCGCATTTGTCATTCGCATCTTTTTTTCTTCTTTCTTTTCGCAAATCATTACTTTTTATTTTATTAAAATTTTCCAATTTAAATTTTTTTTCAAAACATTTGGCGAAAGTTGTAGAGAGGACCATTTAGCTTTCGCATCGAAAAAAATGGCTAATAAAAGCGAATACCCCTTATACTCTCATAAGAAAATTTTAAACATTTTCAAGCTTTTTTTATTTTTATTTTACGCAAAATAAAAAAAAAAAAAATAAAAATTGGCAACTGGGATGTGTTGCATGTTGCCAAAAAAAAAAAAAAAATAGTAAAATAAAAATGATAACAACCTTGACAACAGATTATAAAATATAACAAAAATATTTTACACTCACACAACGGCCATGGGCAAGTGCGGCTACCACTATTGATTGCTAATGAATGAATGGAAACACAATTCATTTATTTTCATTTTATTTAATTTTTCTATTTTGTTTTTTTTTCCTTCATTGTGTTCTAAAAATAAAAATTTACGTTAACAACAATTTCTATGAAAATTACAATACAAATAAAAGTTTTTATTGCTTGTTTTTTTTTAATGTTACAAATAAACAAGAAAATCCAATTATGAGAACTGAATTTCTATGGAAAAACAAGGCTTTTTAAACCCCAAAGGATATTTCTAAACAGTGAAAGTATTTTTATTACCTTTATATTATTAGCACTTGAATAGACAGAAAATTATTAAATAATTGGCGATTATTTTCTAAGGATTTTTAAAGAATTAGCAAACATATTTATTAGTTCATTATTGTTTACATTACCAGGTAATGTGCATTAGTGCTTAAACATTTAAAACATTTAAATTTATATGCTGGTTTGATTATCATATTTGCATATACATATTTATGGAATTTTAATGTTACGGATTGCCTGACTGACTGACTCATCATTTGATATTAGAACCGGAGGTTGGCCTCCCTCCAAATCGATCCACTAAGAAGGGAATTTTGGAAATTCAAATGGTGCAAGAAGTGTAAAAATTTGTTAATTCGCTGACCGCATACATCCTAAACTAAAAGAGACACAAAAACTAATTATTACAGCGCAGAATGGCCTATATGGTTTGAATCCTTTATAACTTTTTTAATTATTTGTCTAATTAACAATCCCTTTCGTATGGCTGGCTTATCGTTTAAAAAAAATACGATTTTTGTTTTCTTATTGGGTGGTATTATTGATTCCCTTCCGCAAGTGCGGAAAGCAATTTTTGTGCGGAAGCCAAATTTGTAATTATTCATTCCGTTTGTGCGGTATCCTTTCGTTGTTGCGGTATCATCTCTACCATTGTGGTATTGCCATATTATTGAAACCGCAATATAGATATTTATCGCCATTTTGCTTATGTTAAAATTTTACAACGAGAAGCTAACGGAAGGAATAAAAATGTAAGAAATATTTAAAAAAACATTTAGTTTTGTTATTTAAAAAAATTTATTATCATATTTTATATTATTTGTATATTTTACAGAAATTAATTTGATAAAAAAATTATTGATCACAAAAATTTCAACAACTGGTTTTAAATGTTTTTTACCAACAGCTGACACAATAGCTCTTTTTCTTTACTCGGGATCCCAATTTGAACGAAAAGCGTTCCCGTACTTAAAATTTTTGTAAATGAGAGCGGGCTTGAGAGAATAAAATTCTTCTTCTTCTTCTTGCACGAAACAGCCCAGACTTTTTCTTCGTGCAAATTGTGTAAATTGTCAAACAGCTGTAAAACATAAACAGAACAGAAAAAGCAAAGATAAAAAGTTCATGATCCAAATTCTTGAAAAAGTGTTGTGGAATAAAATAATGTACTTAAATAGATAATTTTGTACTGAAATATTAAGGATACAAAATGTTAGTTATTGTAAAAGGGTTTTCTTTTTTGTTTTATTTTTGTTAAAAGTTCCTTGAATTGTGTTTTTTCTGTTGCCGTACTTTTGTCAAAAAGTAAAGAAACAGAGCTAATATCAACTCAGAAATTATTAAAACAGGGTTGTTAAAAATTTATTGCGGAAAGCTTCTACCGCAGGAATGAATAATTGCAATTTGCATATCGATCGATATTTATTTCCGTCGAATTTTCCTTTCCGTGCGGAATAATACCACCCATTATTTAATAAAAGTTAACATTCACATTTTTCGATATCTTTAAATGAAACCAGGTATGAGAGCTTTAACTTGATGTAAAATAGTAAGAAATATAAATGAGAAGCAATTTTAATTAAATTCGTTTAAAAAAATAATTTGGAATGAAATAAACATAATTATTCATTTAATCGGGATTTTGCTTTAATCGGTTAATTTTGTTTTTGATCGGTGAACCGATCAATACATTTTTTTTTTATAAATTAAGTAATATCAATAACAAAAAAATGAATAAATTAATTATTATTTGGAGTTTATTAGTAAAAATAAACAAGAACATAACAAGAATAACAATTCTTGAACCAAAACGGGCAAACAAAATAATAATTCATACAAATGTAATAAGGTTAATCGGTTAAACGAATGAAAAAATTCGAAAATAGCCAATTTTAAATTAACTGATCAATTATCGGGTAGTAATTAATCGGTTAACCGATTAACGTTTAACCGCATGAATACCCTAGTCGCATAATATTTCATAGTGGGGCTCAAATTTCTTTGAAAACTATTACTTTATCGCTCGCTTGCATTGTCGATCGACTTGTCGTGCTGAAAATACTAAGTGGGACACAAATCAGCTATTGGTCGTTGAAAATACAAGCGACCGATAGCAGTCAATATCGTGGGCCAGGCTGGCATTTTCACAATATTTAAAAATTTTTACACATATTTTTTTGTACACAGGCAAAAATTCGTACTGAATTTAAGTTTTGCCTACTTACTTTTAGTACGAGTCGTACTAAAAATGGAATAACTTTCAAAAACCTATAAGCGGGCATATGCGTATGTTTGTAAAAGTTGGCTGTAGAAACAAAAAACACTAAAAAAAAAGGGTGAAAAACGGTTTGCTTCTTTTTTTGTGTAGAAACAACAACAACACTATAAGAAGAAAAACATACATTATTTTCATGTTTAAAAAGTAAAATAAGAAGCAAAAATTCCCAAATTCTATTTGTTAAAATTATTTTGTTGAGAACATTAAATTTTCAAAGTAGAATGATTACAAAAATTATATCGGTCATGCTGCTGATGTCTTATAATTGGCAGTTATTCTGTAAAGAAAGGAGGGAATACAACAAAAGTGAAACAAACATGTGCAATGGGTAAGTAAATAATAATATTTCTCTCTATCTCTGGTTCTCGTGGGTAAGTGCTTAAATTAGAATTAATATTATTTTCGGATTATTTCAAGTACAAATTTAGGACTTAACCAATTTAAAAAATTCATGAATCAAGCACAGTTATCTCACTTTTTTTTAAGTCAATCCAGTTTCGGAACATTTTAATTGCGGGACACTCAAATAATCCGTATTTTAATCAAGCATTATGTACTTGATTTAAGAAAATCCCTACTTACCGCACTGTTGACACCACGCTTTGTCTTGATATAAGTACGGATGGATTGATTTGTCTTTTCAGTGTGCTAAAAATCTACAAATATAAAACTAATTAGATACTTTTGATATCTTAACGATTTGGAAACGTTTCTTTATGAATTTTTTAAATTTTCCTACAAAATGTTTTACAAATTTCTAACTATGTAGTATTTTATTCGTTCACCTGGAAACACCTTTTAAATAATTGCTTGCCTTTGTGCGCCTTATTTATTTAAGAAAATCAATATTTTGTTTTAAAAATTTCCCATATTATTTGCCGGATTGCATGTTTTTTCTTCATAAGAGTTCAATTACGTTACAAATTATTTATTCATTTCTTTTTTGTTCGTTTTATTAACCTTAAATAAGTATTACTACGCACTTTAAAAATTATTTGTGTGTGTGTGTGTGCCTGAGAATACTAAATGATTAGGGATTTTCCCATGAGCCTTGAAATGATTGGGAATTTTTTTTTTTATTATTTTCCAATTAAAAGCAACTAAAAATATGTTCATACAGTGGGATAGGTAACGCCAACAGGGATTTTAAATACGGACCTCCAAGCAAGTTAAAGTTTTGGGACTAAAGAATATTAACTGTGGCGATATAAAAGGCAAAAAGGAATAGTTATATACACTGGGTTAATCTCCAGTGCTCCTCGTGACACCCATTTAAAATAAAAAAAGTAAACAATTTTATTTATAGAGATCTTGTGTATAAAAATTAAAAATATTTGTTCTAAATGTGGATACTTTTACTGTTACCATTATCCAGATATTTAGAAATCTAGATTTTGTATTGAACGCGCCACGCCCACTTCTCCAATCCAATCCACTTTTTGCAAGATAATTTGTCTTTACAACCAAGCTAACTATTTTTACTAGTGCTGGCAAAGTATAAAGTAGTGGGTTCCGAGTATTTGTACTTATTTTTGGGTACTCGTTGCTCAAAATAAGTTACTCAATACTTTCAGAGTTGTATTTTTTTGGAAAAAGTTCAATTTAAAAATTAATGGTTTTCTTTCAAAATACAATTCTTTTCGAGGAAACATCTGAAAAATTTAACCAACAGCCAAAAACAAGTTAACATTAAAAAAACGAAGCTTAAGAAAAGAATTATAAAGTTTGCAAAAAAATTTAACATTTAAGCCTGGTTTGGCTTTGAAGCGTTGCTTGAAAACTCAGAAAAAACCGTAAAAAGTATTGAGTAGTTTTGAGTATCCAAATTAAATATATTGAGTATTATCGAGTACTGAAAATTGGTAGAATTTGTCAGCACTAATTTGTAAACATTTTTAAATAATAGCTTATCCCATCAACAATGAATTTTAGTGTTTTTATCAAGAATAAAAATTACATAGCGTCTTTACCTGACAATTTTTTGTCATACCAAACGTCAAACTTCTTATTAAAAAAACGCTGACAAAAATGTTCGAGTTTTTTTTATATAGACTTTGACGTTTGGTATGACAAAAAATTGTCAGTTGAAGACGCTATGTTAGGAAGTAAGCACGACAAACAAAATCTTGTTAATTGAAAAATTTTGTATTCCCAAAAATTACTTTAATAATTTTTTATAATTTTACTTTAACCGTTCTCCAAATAACCAAGAAATTTTATTGTCTTCTCCAATCTATTGATAAGCTATTTGTACTTAATTTGGATATTTTTACTGCTACCGTTCTCCAGAAATGCAGTAATTTATATTTTGTTTCTATGGGAGTATATTGTCTTTGGTCAAGGCCGTGGAACTTTCTACTTCAAATTTCTTAAATATTTATATTCAGTGCGCCTGGTAGTCCGGAAATAAACTGTAAACCATCAGAAAAATCGGTGCAGTAGTTTAGCAGTCTAGTGCCCATGTTCTGTAACTCTCGCGTCGAGAAACTTTTCGATTGAAATGTGTGAAAGGAAACAAAAATGCCATATATTGAAACAAACAGCTGTTTTTCTCACTAAACTGTGTCTGTAACTTTTTTGGCGGCTACAAGCTGTCGCGTAAGGAAAATTTTTATAAATGGAATGTTTTCAAAGCTCGTTTGCAAACAACAAACATTAAAGTCGCACTTTACAGCATTTGGTATAGCCGACGGTTGTATTTTCGCCGCCGTCGTTGTAAAATTTTTAATTTTAGTAAATTTTGGTCGCCGTCAACGATATGAGTTACTGGCGTTCTCAACGTCCGCAGTGCCACATCGGCTTCGAGTGCAATGTTATGATATTGACAGTGTTGCCACTTTGTGGGTAATTACCCGAATTTGGTATAATTTTTACTGCCGTGGGAAGAGCGTGGGTAATTGCTCTTAGGTGTAACTTGAAATTCTTACTTTAGATACCCAAATAAAATCAAGATTCGATATCAGTGATGACTATTATTTCGTTTTAAATATTGTGGATAAAAAATGCACAGTCTTCTGAACCAAAGTCTCGGTGACTTTTAAAGAAAAATATTTATTTTCAAAAGTTCGATAATGAATGTCGCAAGATGGACTCATAAAGTTTATTAACAGAAGTTATTCAAACTAAAAACTAGCCTGGGTTAGAAATGCTTCAAATATTCCAACATATAATTAATTTTATTTTTATCTGGAAACTTTCAAATGCTTTAGTTTGAAGAATATTTAACGCTTTTAACAGTTGTAAAACTGAATTACGAAGTTGTATACATCCCTACAGGCATTTTTTTTTTACTAAATAAGGTATAAACGGTATTTTTTTTAAACCATGCTACTTAAAATGGTAGACAATCGTAGATTAATATACGGCATATCCATTTGAAATTGATTTCAAACAAATAGGCACCGCGCCTGTCCTTTCATTGCAGACGTTCAATTTTGCTCCTCTTTTTCGAGCAGTGCTGGCTGCATGTCACGAATAAAATGAACAATGTTGACATCCAAGACGTCAATTGTTGCTGGCTTATCAGCTCAAACCAGTGACTTCACAGTCCTACGGAAAAAAATCAAGAGGTGCAACATCGCACGGCCTTGAAGTCTAATTGACAGTTTATTTTCGCTTAATCAACCCATCGCCTTCATTTGTCGCCTAAAAGTCAATGTGGATAATTTGGCGGCATTGTTCAAGCATGAATCTATTCATGATGATGTGCCTGAGCAAAAAGTGAGAGCAGTATGACAGTTCGTTAGACAGCTAACCTTTCGTGAGCTCTATCTGGCTTAAAAAACACCCATTATAAAGGAATGACAATGAGCATTTTGAACCTTCCCTTGACAAATGCAACCAAACTCATTATTTTAGGAGTTTTTTTATGTTTTATTAATTGCTTTTAAGCTTTAACAGTTTGACTAATATTGATCTTTTTTCAATGAGCTTGTTGTGTTTTTGCTTCTTTGTAAATGTCTTTTTATTAAATAAAACTTCAATTTTTATCAGGTTTAATTCCATTTAAATCGTGTAATTTTGCTTCATCTGAAGTGTAATTTTGAATTTTGCTGGTGGTAACACTGGATATTTATAACGTAACGACGTAATCCCTTTTATAGTTCTCGACATGAGTTACACACACAGTTTTTTCTCACTTTTCGAGAAGCGATGGAATATTTTGTGAGGGGGTGCTTTAAAGTCTCTCATTCAATAGGGAGATAAAGCCTTTTGTTTTTTTCCCCCATTTGAATGGGAGATAAAGCCATCATGGCCTTAACTCACATTAGCGATATTAGAAAATGGCTTTATCTCTCATTTCAGTTTTGAAAATCTTTTGCATTTTACATTGATTAATAGTTTTCTTATTTTTATAATTAAGAGTCTTCCCGGAGACACAAAAGTTAAGTATTGAAATCTGGCTTCGCATACTAAAGTTTTTTGCGTGGCGGCCTGCGGCCGCGCTTAAGGGTTTTCTCCTCCAGTAGGACACGGCAGGTGGCTTCGCTGAATAAAGTTTTCCTGCGTGCGTCACAAGAATAAAAAAATGACTTTTCCCGGAAACACTAAAGTAAAGTAACAATATTCTGGAAAAATATGACTTTATCTCACATTTGCGAAAAAAAAAATATGGCAATATCTCTCATTTCGCAAAATTTTAAATATGACCTTATCTCTCAATGATTGTCCAATAAGGCCATTATGGCTTTATCTCCCATTCAATTGAGCAATAAAGCCATCATGGCCTTATTTCGCATGACTTTAAAGCACCCCCCTATTTTGTTTCACATCTTTTCGATACGAGAAGTTCTCACTAAGTTACTGAACATGGTTATAGGAAAAGAACAGGCTCACAAATTAACATTGTTTAATTTTTTTTATATATTTAGATACAATTTAAAAAATTCAGAACGTATTAAAATTAAAAAAAAAACTAAATAAATTTCTGAATTTAATTCGCTGAAATTCGTCCCGATTTGCAGTGGTTATTTCTGCATATATTTAGGGGGATAGTATCAAAAAGTGTCAAAATCCTGAATTTTCTTAAATCCAAATTTTAAAATTCTAAATTTAAAAATTAAGATATCAACTCGCGAATCTAGAAGCTATAGTTAGCGAAGCTGCTGGTGATTTTTATACCAAAGAGGAAAAAGTCTTGCGCCCGAACGAAGGCCCAACCATGCTATCGCTATAGCGCGATTTTTAAATTACAATTATTCGGTCTATTAAAATTCAGGACTGTGAAATTTTTTTTATTATATTTGGGATTTTGAAACTCAAGATTTTGGAAATCGGGACTTTGAATACAGGATTCTAAGTTTCGGGTATATTTTACAATTTCCCAGCGGGAAATTGTAATCAATAGGAAACGAGAATGTAATGCATATATTGATACATATATGATTCCAGAACTTATTACTCTCAACACAGAAAATGTCCTAGGATTGTAACTGTATACTGGGAATGACTTAAATAATTCTAAAAAATACGAATAATTGTTACGAACAGAAGAAAACACACGAATAATTGGTACGAACAGAAACAATACATTCCTTGTTTTGCAAATGTGAGAATATACGTGATAATCAATTCATAATTATTGTTGCAATAAAATTACCTTCTCGATTCCCATGAATGCATCATTATTCTTTCGAAAATAATACATTATTTTTTTTAGTTATTTATGTTATCAATTCCTTATTTTCCCGCAGGGTTTTTCTAAATTTTTACAAAAGAGAAACGTCACTGAGAGGAAAACTCATCATCCCTTAAAACCAAATGGCTTTATTCCGAAACATAAAATTTAAACAGTAGGCCTTAAAATACTGCTATAAAACTGATTATTTCAAACACTAAGGCCGGGTTTTTGAGATGTGGATTAAGTGTAAACTTAGATTAACGTATACATTTTATTTTATTTAACCTTTATTAATTAAACTGCAATATAATTTATTAAGCTTGAGGTTTTTCTTTTTTATATAAAAAATTAGATAACATTTATTTTATAGTTCCAATATTTCGATACAGCAAGGTGTATTCATCGTCAGGGAAATAACTTAACAATTAAAAAAAACGTTCACAAAATAATGATTTAAGGATTTACAATTGAGAAAGAGTGTAACTTAAAATTTCCATATTAAGATAATTTGTTAATAAGAACAAGTAAGAGTGCTATATTCGGCTGTGCCGAATCTTATATACCCTTCACCATTGTGCGAGCAGAATACAGAGCAACTAGACAAAACCTAAATAATTTCTACATAATATACATAAAACTTCATTATAAATTAAATTTAAAAAGTTAAAACTGGTAAATATTTTTTTAAATCGTTTCAGAACATAAAAAAATTAAAAAAAAAAATTTCTTTTTGAAAAAACAAGATTCGAACCAGGGACTCACAGTTTCTAACCTAAGCAAACCCCCTAGACAACTGGACCATGAAGGAACGTTGTTTGAATATCATTAAAAGTAAATATGATCAGTTTACAGTTCACAACTCAACACAGTTGAGTTGTAATTATTTTTGATACAGCAAAGTTGTAAACCATAATACCATCAACTTCGCTTTTCATAAGGACCCAGAATATATATACTTTATAGGGTGTACGATCAATATTTTGGAACATACAAACGGAATGACAAAGTTATATATACCCTCTTACCTTCGGTGAAGGGTATAAGAATACAAATTTTTTGGATTTCAGTATTTTGAACATAACTCAGCCATTTACTAACCGATTTGACAGATTTATATACCGATGTTTTAAGGAATAAATTTACCATTTACTTTGGTGATAAAACTTGGACTCAGAAAGACCTATGGGTTCCGAAAATGTGTATTTAAAAAAAAATTTAATTTTGGTCATAACTTTTTCGTATCTTAACCGATTTTCCCGAGTTTTTCAGAAAATATTTTCTATTTAAAATTTCCGATCTTTTGATATATAAGGCGTAACCATAGGTCATACGACAGTCCAAAAAATCAGGTTTTTATACAATTTTTGATATTTTTTGTATGGGAGGTACCACGCCCACTTGTTCAATCCCGCCCACATTTTGTGGGATGCTGTGTATTGATAACGTTAATGTGTGTACCTAATTTGGAAACTTTGGCTCTTGCCGTTCTCAAGATATACAGAAATAAAAAACTACAACAACAACAAGGGATTTTTGGGCAAAATCAGAGGCAGTCGTGGTTTTTTGCTCATATCTCCGTCATTTTTGAACCGATCTGACTGAATTTCAATAGCAAACTTAAACGGAGTATATGTGACATAAATATACATCAACCTAGTCCACATAATTTCTGGGGTTTTCGGAAAACCCATTTCAACATACACACGGACAGACGGACGGACGGACCCTCTTACCTTCGGTGAAGGGTATAAAAACGGATAAATTATTAATGGATTGTTACCAAAAACCAACTTCTTCTGGCAGAATTATTAATTATTTCTCCAAACATACAAAGAGGGTTATAATTAATACGGCAACAAATCTTATAGAAAGAATACTGAGAATAAGTGACTTAGAATTTCATAACAGGAATTGAAAAAGAATTAGGGATATTTTAAGGGATAATTGTTTTCCAATGGAACTGATATCAGATTTAATAGGACAATGCAATAATCATAGGGCAAACAACTGGAATATAATTGCAGAACCAAACATTTACAAATCACTAACATATGTTCATAAAATATCGGAACGTTTAGAAAAGTCGAAAATATTCGACACAAGGACATGTAAAATAGCACATAAATCATATAATACTGTTGGTAATTTATTCACCAGGACTAAGGTTAAAGTACATTAGTTAAAAATGTCGAATGTAGTTTATAAAATACCTTGTAGGGGAAATGATAAGTGCAACAAAGTATATGTACCCAGCAAAAACTTACTTTGCAAAGTAATGAGTTAAAAAGCTAATATAACGACTCTTCACTACTTATACATTGGCATTTTAACTCATTATTTTAACACGGTGATGTCATTGGAGGCAAGTACTTACCACCCTCGCTTACAAATAGGGAGTTAAATAAGTCATTACCACATTCGCTTACAAATAGGGACTTAAATAACTTATTACTCCGATGTCACCAAAATTACAACTAACATGTAGTGTTATTCATTGGATGAATACTTTCAATAAAGTAAAAAAAAATTTTTTTTTATTATTTTTTTTAATTATTTTTTTTTCTATTTTTTCTTATTTTATTTTACTTATTTTATTTTTTATTTTTTTTTCTGTCTCTGGCAGGATTTGATCGCGCAACCTCGGTGCTGATAGACTAGCTCACTACCAGCTTGTCTACTGGGGCAGTGTAGTTTTTGTAAAAAAAAACTATGTTTTTTACTAAATTAAGAGCGCTAATCAACTCATACACAAGTACTTAGGTATCAGAATATATGTCAGCCATTACTAAACTACTTCTATGTAATGCAGATGGTATGATGTAGTCATTGAAAAGTAAGTTGTTCAGTAATGGCAAGTCATTACCAAGTTTTTGCTGGGTAGGTACGACAAAGAACATACTGAAAACTAGAATTTCGGGTCACAAATCAAATTAAAAGTTTAGGGATATTTCATCACAAAAAAAAAAAAACAGCATTAACAGCCCACTGTGCCAGTTTAAATCACTCTCCGGACTTTGAGAATGTATCAGTTTTAAACACAGAAAAAAATTATAAGCGACGTTTAATTCTAGAAATTTTGAAAATCAATAAAGTACCAGAATTGTTAAGAATTAATTTTAAATCGGACGCGAAAAATGTAGCACAAAATTATAGACATTAACAGCCATATTCATAAAAAGTTCTTATTTTAAGCTTATAGTATGTAATAACTATTAAACGCTTTTTGTCTTATAAACCTCTTATAAAAATTTGTATTCATAAACGTACATTAACAGCTTTTTTTACTATTAACTGTTTGTAGCGATTTTGTGTTTAAGTATGGCAACTTTCTTTATATTTTGCTGCCATTTTATTGTTAGTGATGCATGAAACTTCTATTCGGTTCACATGATATTCTATATTTAAATATTTTTTATAATTTTTTTTTTTTAATTGTAGACCTTCAAAATCATTCTTATCAAATAAAACTACATATTATTTTAGTTTCTGAACAAAATGTTGCCAAAAACTGTCATAAAATCTTTTGTTTGTACCTTTTTTAAATATTCGATAAGAAAGTATTCGAATAAAAAGTTTGTTTACTTTTTATTAACATCGCTATTATTATGATTTGCTTATTTTATTTTTTTTTTTTTATATTTTTGAACAATAATTTCTGTTTTAAACCAAAAAAACAACTAGTTGCAATAATTTAATAAATAATTAAAGAGAATATCTGCATTTGCCCCTGAACGTATTCATTTAAATAATATAAAATTTTTTTTAAATAATTATCAATACAACTTTAAATTGGTTGTCTAAAATAAAAAAAAATTAGTAAAATGTATTTAACATGTCCATATTAATAAATAAAACATATTTGTCATTATTTTTCAACATATTTCACAAAAATAATATCATAAAATGCAAACACTTATCAAAATCTCATTTTATTTTTGGTTTAAAGAAGGGCAAATCCAACAATAAATTTTCTTACTTTATGAATGGTTTATTAAAGGTTCAGTAGACTATTTTTATTTTATGAATACAACTTGAGCAATTTTTGCTTAAAAATGGTCAATTAATCATCAATAAGTTTTTATGAATACGGCTGTAAGTGTATAAAAACAAAACAGGAAATTAAAAACATTTTTAAGAATGGATTATTTTTATAAAAATTTTTTTAATTGTAAATAATTTTTTCTATGTGACAATTGTTATTATTTTTTCATTATTTTGTGAGCGTTTTTTTAATTTTTAAATTATTTCCCTGACGATGATACACATTGCTGTATCGAAATATTGGAACTATAAAACAAATCTTATCTAATTTTTATATAAAAAAGAAAAACCTCAAGCTTAATAAATTATATTGCAATTTAGTTTAACGTAGTTTGAAACTCGGACTTTTCCGGCCAAATGTGATTTTTTATATTTTAATAAACTTTTAAGAGTATCCATAGAAATAAACTTCCAACCAAAAATATGCAGATGGGTATTTTGTTTTTTTTTTTTGGAGTCAAAACGGGTAAATTTGTATAAATATCAATACATATTTGCTACTTTTTTTTAATTCGCTCGAAAGAGTAAAAATGAGTTAATTTGACTATTTTGAGCAAAAATTTGTTTGACCCCTTTCACACTCGGCAAGTTACTTGCGCAAGTCTCTTGCGCAACTCTTGGTTTGTAGACGTTAGCGGTAAGGTCGGGGTAAAGAAAAAACTATTTTGTACAGACTTTGTTGTTGTCGGCAAGTAACTTGCGCAACTAACTTGCCGAGTCTGAAAGGGGTCTTTAATAAAACAACAAAAACCAACACGCATTCGGTACTTTTTTTCAAAAAAAATATTTTTGTGCAAATAAAAAACTTGTTTTACTAACTGGAAAAATAATTGATCCACACATCGACATTATAATCGACAATAATTAAAATAAATATTTTAAAAATAGATACTTACATTATAAAAGTTTTCAAATGAATTTCTTTTGTTTTGTTTTAAGCACACAAATCTTACCTGTAACATAAAAAAAAGAAAGATAAAATTTGTTAAATACAAATCCTTTGCAATTTATATGCTGAATTAAATTAAAAAAAAAAAATATTTAAAATATTATTATGCAATAAATTTAATGTTATAATCATAATATATTTTTTTTAACAAAGATGATTTTTTTTTAAATATATTTTGCAAAGTTAATCTCCAAGTGACCAACAAAAAAATTTATGCGAAATGGGATTTAACAAAAAGTCATTAAAACGAATGCCTGTTTTTAATGGTCAACTTAAAATAATATTTATTTTTTTTTGTTTTAATAATATAAATATTTAACAGAATTCACAGAAGCATATAAAAATATTACACAGTTTAAATAAATGTTACCAAAAAGATACACTTAAAGAAATTGCTGCTTTAAATGAATGAAAGCTTTGTAAAGAGTTGCCAGAATCTTTTTTCTTTTTGAAATAGCTAAACAGCTGTGTAGGTAATAAAAAATTCTATTTTTTTTTTTCTTAAATGCGACAAAAAGTTTTCTCTATATATTTAGGTGAGCTTAGGTTCCTTAGACAGCCATCAAGAAGAAAATTCACTTGCGTTCTCAGTAGAAACACAGTTGCCTCTTCCTTCTCATCATGACAAATTCTGCAGTACACATTGAAATCCTAACATATTCTCCTCGCATGAGTGTCTACAGGCCAGTGCTTAGATATTTCTGAGATCACTGTTCCAATTTATTCCCTATTGAGCCTGAATAGAGAGCATGTCCTCCGTTCATCGTAGCCAGGCAACGAAATAATCAATGAATCTTTCATCCAGACGACTACCTTGAAGAATTCAAAGTTTTTATTCATTGAAAATTACGATCATTTTAGAGTATTTTTCTAGAACAAAAATTTAAATAAAAAGCTGGGTTTAAAAAACTGCAGTAGAAACCAAAAACTGTTGAAAAAAAAACAAAATGTGTGTACAACTTTTCGCTTTTTTTTACATTTAATGAATATGAAGTAAAAGCAACAAATGGCAGTTTTTCTACTTTAACTGCCGTTTTTTAAAAGACTGATAAAAAGTACCTACAAATTAAAAAAAATCTTTCCGATTTTCCTAATTTTATAAAATAAAAAACTTTTAAAAAGCGATTTTTCAACTTCTTTTTGCAATTTTGTCTTCATATTTATTAATCTCCAAATACATTTTACATTTGTAAACTGCACTTCGAGTCGTTACCAAATATCTTTTAGCCCTAGAGGTTCAAGGATTTTTTGGCCCCAAGTGGTACAACTAGGACTGCCCAGACCTACTTGGAAATTGTATGAAATTATTTAGGCAGATGTCTTAAAAGGAAGTGTAAAGGATAAGAACTAAATTTTTTTAAATTTTTGTCACGTATGTCCATAGCGCGATTTCACCATTGTGGTAATCGAACAACGTGCTGAATACATCCCGTTTGGACCCAACATCTTCTTCGATATGCATGCTTTATTTTAACTCATGTGCAGTTGTTTTTAATTCTTCTTTTTATATTTTTCTCTGGTGGAGAACCAAATAAGGTTTGGATTTTACTTGGTGGAGTACCTTATACAACTGAGGTGAATTACTGGTGATATGCCATTTTAAAATCGGATTCATTACTAATAAAAAACATAATACCCAACAGCGTTTAAAAAACTCAGTCAAAGTAGAAAAATTGCCAATTCTTCCACTTCTTCATTTGTCATTGGCCAAAAAAAAAAAACTGTTGCTTTTATTTCTGATTCATTAAATAAAATCAGTCGCTGTTAGGGTTTTTTCCCGGGTTTTCCCGTCCCGGGAATTCCCGGGAATTTCAATTATTTTATTTCCCGTTTTCCCGGGATTTTTCTTGCGGGATCCCGGGAAATAAAAAATTCCTCATAATTTCAGCAAATAGCTATTTATACTTTGAAATTAAGTTTTCTATTCTCTAAAAATTAGCATCTGTGGATGGGTTGTGGATTATATCAATTACAAGAAGTGAGTACATGTATTTAAATCAATGTCTCCTGATGCAATAAATCTACTAAAAGCAGAATGGGCAGTGCAACAGTTAATTTTGATTACATTTAGTGAAGTGAAGAGTTAATAAAGTACATTAATTCAAAATAAGATGCAGGAAGTAAAGTTTCATTGTCCATGAACAAGTCTTAAAAATAGGAGATACCTAAACATATCGCTCCTTTATTGCAACATAGTCATATCTACAAAAACAAACGATCTTGGCAAAATGCGATTAAAGTTTTCAAAATGTACCGATTTAAAGATATATTTTGATATAACTTCGGTTCAGTTTGAGATATAATACGAGAAGGTATGAAGGAAAACTTTGCTTAAGTTACTTAAAATTTAGGCGATAAACACAAATTTTCAATTTCGATTTCAATTTGTATTGGTTTATATACCCGTGAAGTGCGGTGAAACCGAAATAAAATAACATTTTGGAAACTCGTGTAAGATACTACAACATACAACTTGAAAAACACATTGTCCTAAAGATTACAAATCGATCTATTGAAATGAAAAGGTTTGTAAGAAGCAGTCCGGTTAATGCTATTTTTGCATCAACCTTGACATACATTTGACTGATATAGACGTTGTTTATAAAAAAGAAAAAATTGCTTCTGATTGTGATTCGAAGCATGCTACAACGGTGCACTTTTAACTATTTGTCCAACCTCGGTAAAAAATGAACGAAATTTTTCGGAAACATGATAATTAGTAAATAAAGTCCGGAATATACTTTTTGACGACTTACTAAGCGCTTTGAGTGTGTCACACAGAAAAAAGTAAAAAACGGTTTTAATCACCAAAATAATTGAAACAAGCAAAAAATTGTTTAATTTTGCACCTATCAGCGAAATGATTATACCAATTACTCAAAATTGCAAAATTTGCAAAACAAGGATTTTTCCCCCAATTAAAAAGTTTTTACATTTTAATTACAAAAATAATTAAAAAAATTATTAATATTAAACAATATTTTAATTGAATGAATTAACAAATTAATTAAAATAAATATATATTTTAATTGAATGAATTACTGACGCAATTGATTACAATACAAAAAAATAATTATTTTAATAATTGTATTGATTAAAACAGTAATTTTTCAGTTCTTTTTGATGACAAAACATGTGTGTTTGTATGTATGTGTATGTAAGGGCAAATACAATGTAATGTATGTATGTCTATTATTGATGTTGCTTAAGGCCGTTACACACTATCCCACAAAGTCTTACGTATTTTTCAAAAATGCTTTCCTGATCTAATTATTCTTTGAACATTTTTAAAAAACAATAACAACTTATCATGACAGGGTTGCATTTTCATAAATTACTAAAGACTTTGTGGGATAGAGTATAACGGCCTTTAGTAAGCGTTGCATGTTATTTTTCGCCGAAAAATACGGATAGTATTATTTTAACAAAGTGTTTAATTCAAACAACAGAGTTGATTGATTTAATTAAACATTTACTTAAATTTAAGGTTAAAATCAAGTAAAATTTTAATTGAAAAAAAAATATTTTTTTTTTTAATTCAAGCAATTAAGAACGTAATTAAATTTATTTTAAAATTAAAAAATCACCATTAATTGAAAAAAAAAACTGCCAATAATTTTTTCTGTGCAGAAAGTTATTTCCTAAGCCGGTAAAAAATGTTATATGTTTCTTTAAAATATTTTATCTATTTTATTAATTAACTTTTTGATCTCATATCTTGAGTACTTTAATTTTTATTTTGTTTTTATTATTGTTTTAAGAATTAAATTGTTATGTTTATGTTATCTTTTTATCTTGTATCCAGAGCATAATAATACTGAATAAAAGCATAATAATAGGGAATAAAGGCGTGAGGTGATAATAATTCAAGTTCCTATTTCAATCTTCAATTAGTTTTTTAGTATTGAACCATTTCTTTTACTTTCTTTGTAAACAAATTCCCTTACGTTTTTTTATAAAAGTTTTTTTCATTAATTAATAACAAAATTTACTTTGTATTATTTATATGGAGCGGGATCCCGGGATCCCGGGAAATTTAAAAAAATTTCCCGCTTTTCCGGGAATCGAAAAAGTCCGGGAAAAAAACTCTACTCAAAAAGCGAAAAGTTGTACAGAAATGTTTGCTTTTTGTTCGACAGAAGCGGATTCTCGAAGTTTTCAGCTTTTTAGACGAAGATTTAGGTCGAACGATGACTTTAAAAGAGCCACCTATTTTCTGTTAAACCCTGACAATGTATCGTTAAAAGTTATCAAAAAAAAAAATATATATTTTACAGACTATGCTAATCTACTTTTTTTTAATGTACTAAAAAACTCTTTAATAAAAACGATCATAAGTAATCTATAAAGTGACATTTAACAGTTTTCATGATTTTTTTTTTTTATTTCCAAAAATATTTTCATCCTTGTTTTTTTTTTTGTTAAGTGTAGCTTTTGTCTGTTATGTCAGTGTGTACTAAAATATATATCTGTATTCTTTTGTCATTATATATGGCTGACAATTTTGCTGGTAGTTACGAATTACAATTTTGACCCAAATTATAAAAAACCCAAACAAAAAAAATATACAATAATATTACAATACTCATACTTAAAATGGACAACTTGGTAAACTTTTTTAAATGCAGTTAAATTTTTATAAATCTTAAATGTAAAAAGAAAGAAAAAATTAAGCAAAAAAAAAAAAAAAAACTGTAGCAAAATTCATAAAAAATTTAACTGCAGCCCCAACATTTCCCCCGAGTTAAAATATTTTGCATATTTTATAAAAAGATACTTTTGTTTAACTTCAGTAAAGGAGTTAGATGGAATTAAATGTTTGTAAAAGTTTTGGTTACAGAATCAACATGTATTTCATTGTAGTTAGAAACACATAAATCATAATTTTTGCACTTTTTTTTAAAGTCATTCAAAAGAAATATTTTCAGTAATGAGAATTTTTTAAGAAGCTATATTTGAAAAAAAATAAGCAATTCCAAAAATAATGCAGTAGAACAAATATTGAAATTTTTGAGTTTCAAAACTGTTGTTTTTTTAAGCTCAAAAAGTTTATCATAACAAAGTGTTGAACAAAAGTGTCTAAAAAAATTGGAAGCAGAATTTTTGTATACTGTTTTTCCTGTTAAAGGAAACTATAATTTATGGTTATGGCAAAAAACAAAAATTTAATTCGCTTCTATCGCGTTATGGCAAGTCACTTTTAATCAAATACATACGGTGTTGGCCGTAAAGTTGGTTCGAACAGCTAGTTTGTATGGTTATGGTTATTTCACGTCTATTTTTATTGCCAGACAAAAATTTAAAGTTCACACTGTACACAGAAAGAAAAACAGTCGGGATAAATTAAGTTTTTTTTTACACCTACTTTAAGTACGAGTCGTTCTCAAAAATTCAAGTACGAATAACACTAAAACGTACTAAAAACAATCCTAAATGGGATTACTTTCATAAATCCATTCCGGAATTTCTTTAAATAATTCTTAAATCAAGTAAAAAAAGATTGAACTTTTCGTTGGTAGTGCAACTCTGAGAGTAAAATTGCAAAGTGTGGGTTTTAGTCTCATAAAACTTATAATTCTCATCTCTCAGCATTGCATTCTTTTATGCGTGCATGCGCGTGTGTTTTTCAAAGTTTGTTGTAAAAATTACAACAACACCACACAAGTTGGAAAAACCGATTGTGTAAAACGGGTAAGTAAATCAATAATAATAATATTCTTTTTCTAATTTCTTTTATGGTTTTTTGTTTTCAAGCACAAATTCGGGATAAAATCAACTTTACAATACTTGAATCAAATGCATTTTGATATTGATTCAATCTTAGTTTAACTTAAATCAAACTCATTTTCGGATTATTTCGAATACGAGTTCGGGATTGAATATGAATAAGTTAAGTATTTCGCGATTTAAAATCCGTACTTGAATCAATCTTTATGCACGCAAAGAAAAAACATGTTTAAATATGGTCACCTTTAACAAAACCATTTTTAAGAATTTTTTGTTTAATATAACCATATTATTGTTTCCGACAACCATATTATGTTGAAATTAGCCATCCATCAAGAAGCCACAACCATATTATGGTTTCCTTCAAACATAATATGTTTTATAATAACTAAAATATGTTTAAGACTTATAAAAGCATGGTTGTTTTTCAACCATAGCATGTTGCTCTCAAAAAATAGGAAAAAACTAATTTAAATTTGAAAACAAATTATTGTCATATTTAACCATAACATGTTTAGAGGCAGTCATAATATCCCTGCAAATAATGCGACTAAGCCATACACGCATGAAAAATGTAGCCCATAAGGGACTAGGACTAGTCCAAAGGTAACCCCAATGTATGGAAAAACATGGTCTATTTAACATTACGATGTCCTAGGGAAGGACCATGTAACCCAGCTTTGCATTACAAAGGAGTTAGCTTTGAAATCGTTTAAAAACGAAGACATGTCGTTTCACTTCAAACTCTTTTTAACAATGACATGGTCCATGCTTGCATTACATTGGACCAGTCCAGGGAGTAGTTTCTTTCATCAAAATGGATCAGGTAGTCCAATATTATTTGCAGGGATGAGGACTAATTTAACAATATTATGGCTGTCGGTGACAATAATATGGTAATATTAAACACAATATGTTTAAAATTTCCTTTAAAAATAGTTTTGTTAAAAGTGACGAAATTTAAACATGTTCGCTTCGAATCGATTTGAGTACGGATGGACTGATTTTCCTTTTGAGTGTAAGACCTTTTAATTAGTATTGTGGTTATTTTGTTGAACTATTTATGGTTTTTAATCCAAATTTTTAATATTTTTAATTAGGCTTAAGTTCATTAAATTTAATTTTCATTAAATTATTTTTATGAAGAAATAAAAAAATATTATTAGATCTGACAACACTTTTTCGATATTTCCCTCTTGATGCACTGACTTAATTAAACAAAATAAAATGAAATTGAATAAAATAAATTGTGTTGATCCCCCCGGGGTTTTGGGGAACATCTTTATGCTCTAAAAGTGGCCACGTTTTAACCACCACTTTGTTGTAGTAAGTTTGAACTATTTTAAGGCGTTTTTCGCTTGCTAAACGATTCATATTCGTAAATGACAAACCCTTTACTACAAACGACACACTTCAGATGACAGATATTTAACAAATGACAGCCATCGTAGCCAGACCGGCGGTTTTGAAACGACTAAATGGATAACTCTGTATTTGTCATATTCCAAGTGGGCAGTGCCAAGCCTATGCAAGGCCAACATAGGTTTTTTTATATCGCAGTAACGGTAACAGCAAATAAAAGTTTCCAAATTTGGTTATGAATGCAAAGCATGTGTCAAAGCTATGGGTTGGGTAAGAGAAGTGAGCGGGGTCAGAGAAGAGGCCGTAGCACCTCGTATACAAGGCTAATATTAATTTATATATGTCTGGTAAGAGGTATCAGTAAAGCCATCAAAATTTAGTTTTAATAACTTGTTAAGGAAAGCTTACACTATTATACTTTGTATTAATGCATATCAAAAACTCAAGTAAAATTGTATGTAAAAGTGTGATAGTGTGAATGCAATTTGTTATCAAAATGACAAGTATATATTACAAAAAAAAAAAAAAAAAAAAAAATTTGATATCCCATACGACTTTATCGTTTCTTGAAATTTTTCTAAACAATTCACAAAGTATAAGTCTCCATTTACATTATACGATTTTTGTCGGGGCGATTATTGTCGTTTCCTCTTTGAGGTCGGTCTCATATTATTTATATTGTTCGATTTTTGTCGTTAAAACTTTTTCTGTGCCACCAAACTTAAATAAATTTTTCGTCAGATGAGAGAACGAATGTGCAAACAAAACGAATCGAAGAGCACACTCGCTTGGTACCCCTTTTAATTTCTCTCTACCCTTTCGCCTATAAGGTAAGAATCGCAACGACAAAAATCGTATAATGTAAATGGGGACTAAGCGAAGACGCAAAACTTGTGTGATAGTGTAAATTTGCCGTTTTCAATACGCAAAATCTGTTTAAAAGATCAGTTGGAAAAGAGGGCGTAGCACCTTCAATACAATTACAATAAAGGTTTTTGTATATCTGAAAAATACTTACAGTAAAAATATCCAAATACCTTCGTTATTAATAGACGTTAACTGTTAACTGAAAGGGAGCTTTTTCCAATGCATGTTACTTTAACCTTGACTGGCTTAAGTTTATTTTTGAAACCAGTGAATATGTATGTAAAACACTATACGTTTTATAAATTTGTATCCATATTTTATTTAAACTTTCTATACGATAGATATTCGCTACCCAATGTGAAACTTTTTTCCAAGAAAATGTGTAATAAATTAAAATTTAACTCCTTTTTAAATGTAAATAATACAAAAGGAAAAATACAGAAGTATAAAAGTTTCAAGGTTTTTTCCAAAAAGAAAGAAAATTTGTTTCTCTGTCTTCATCTAATTTCGACACTGCTGGTTGTTTCTATACCCCCCCCCCCCTCTCCTTTATATAAAAAACTCTTGCCAACTTTTTTTGATAATGAAGCCACCATTAAAGAAAAAAAGTTTTTTTTTAAATTTTAAAGGAAATTCTTCGAAGAAATAAAAAGTTTCAAAAGAAAATGTAAAGAAATACCGCTTAACTTTATGAAGTTTTTTCTTTTGCGAATGAAATACACATTTGCCATGTTCTCTTGTAAATATTTACAACTCCAGCGAAAAGAAAAAGTAATTTTATATTCCTTAAAGGATTCACACTTAGTAAATTATAGTAAATTATAAAGAAGACAAAAGAAAGAAACAGAAAGAAAACAAACTTTGTTGAGTGGTAATAAAGGAAGTGCTTATGAAAACCAGTGCTGACAAGCATTTTTCCAACGAAATTGGTGGAATCTTAAGAAAAGCAAAAAAAAACTGGCTACACAAGATTTTTTTTAACCAAAAACGCTAAAGAAATTATCAAACAAATTAATAAAAAATTTATTTTTACATAAAATTAAAAATTAGAGAAAAGTGTCTTTATACTAATAAAATATTTCAAACAATAAACTAGAGGAACATAATTGTCCCGTATGAACGTAGTCGGCGTGAAACGTATAATATTGTCTATTAGCGTTAAAGCGTATCTACGTCGTACATGGACATAGAATTTAAGTCCTTGTTACTCTTACAAAAACGTAGACGTTGCGCATCAGCTGTTCCATTTTCATTACCAAGTTTATGTAAAGGGTGTTCAAAAGTCGAAGTATCATTTAAACTTTAATAAAAAAAAGTTTTTTTTTGGGATATTAAAGATATTTTTATTTCAGTTTATTACAAATAGGTTTCGGTTAGAAATGAAAAATTATGTCGGTCAAGTGAACCCCCCTACTGGCTCGGCAAGCCTCCAATCTTTATACAAAACTCTAAATTTTTTAATAGACTGTTGTCAATAGTTGATATCTGCTCGATAATATTGTTGCTTAGCTCTTGAACTGTCGTGGGATTTTTGCTGTACACTTTCGATTTCGCAAAAAAACCCACACAAAATAGCCTCTAGATGTGAAATCGCATCGAACTTTTCTTTCAAAATATCCATTGTTTCTTTTGCTGTGTGGCAAGTGGCACCATCCTGTTGAAGCAACATATTCTCTACGTCTAATTCATAAATTTTCCACCGCAAAAAGCTTCGGATCATCTCCCTGATCCGATGATCCCTCAAATTTGGACCTCCTTTATAAATGGGTTCGCTTGTAAAGATTAAATTATTAACAGTTAGGAAATTAATTAAAATTATTTTTTTTTTATTGGCATGACGCCTTTTTTCAATGTCATGTCTTTTCACTCAAGCAGGTCTTAGTAAAAATCCAGTTTTATAAATTTTAAATTCTATAAGAACTAAAAACTTCCTTCCTACTCGCTAAAAAATACATTAATTAAAAAGAAAAGAAAAAACAAAGAAAACCAGTAATTTTAATTGACCGCAGCCAAAGTCCTTTTTACAAATATTACGAGCTTTTTCAAGTAGCTTCAGTAACAGTCTCTCATATTAAAAAATAAAAACTGTAAACATATTTTTAAAACCACAAAAAATTTAAGTAAAACAACAATTCCTTTTAATATCCCTTATGTTTTGACTCCACTTCCACTTCCCCTCCCCCTCCCACCACTTTTTTCCAATATATTTTTTTATACATAGTTTTAAAGGTTTTTCTCTTTATTTCAGTTTTTGGTTTTCATGTTGAGTGTGACCCCTTTTTATTTTGTATGTCCTTAAAACACTTTTACACACATACCAGGATAAATATTCGTATCCTGTTTTCCCTCTAGGGAGTAATATTGTGTTTTTGAATTTGAGCATGTATGACTTTAATAACAAAACAAAAAAAAAAGGACGGGGGATAAACCAAACATTTGCAACTACGTTAAATTACTTGTACTGTATTGCAAAAAGGACCAAAACACAACCACTCAGATCATCAGCATATGTCGTCCTTTGTGGTTAATAGTTGTTAAAGGTAGACCAATACTTCGCTATAAAATTAAATACTCACTCACACACACACATACATACGTTCATATGTAAATCCATTTATATGTACTCTTGTGTCCACACACACATGTTAACATACATACGTACATGTTATTAAAATATTGTGGTTAAAGGGAAATTTAACTATAACAACAGTAACTTTTAATCCTTTATTGAATTCTACCCTTCCATTAAAGTTCAATGTAAAATATTGTAAAATATTCAACATTGTTGAAGAAAAAAATGATTTCTAAATTTAACATTTTTGCTACACAGGGTGGCGCATAATAAACGCTTTTCACAATTAATTTTGAAAAACTTGGGAAATTTATGATGGAAAAACTCAGCTTAGAACAAAGAACCAACCTTATTTTTAATTTTATTTGGAAAGCCAGCATTCGTTTATTCAGACACAAAGATCATATTGAATAATGAACCCATTTTCAGCAAAATAGTCGATCACCTTAATAAAAAAACAAAAAATTTTCGCCTAAAATCCGAGAATAATTGTTGAACATCAAATTAAGTACCATACTGAGGCTGAAGACGATTTTGCATGTGCAAAATGCTGGCTTTATGTTACAAAAATTATATCTTTTACATCAAATTCTACCTGCCAAAGTGCAAGAAATAATTTGGCTATCTTGGACAGGGTTGTTATGCTTTTTCTTAAAAAATCGACAAAAGTTTTAAAAAAAATTCATCAAAAACGTGACGAACATTAAAGAAAATCGTCAAAAAATCATCATATATTTAAATGTTACAAATCACAGACAATTTAATTTTTTGTTAAAAAAATAAAATTTTGTATTGTACAAAAAAGCAGTTTAACAGTTTTTATTCAAACATAACAATTAAAAATAAACTTTGAATTACAAGAAAGTATAATATATAAGTTTTTGAAAAATATATCTATGGCATTTTTACAAAACATTTTAAGTCGAGATAAGATAGCAAACAAGTTTTTAAAAAAGAAGCAATCAGTTTTATTAAATAATAAAATAAAACAAAATTGAAGAAAACTTTCGTTTATAATACAACATTTTAAAAACGTTAACAAAAATTTATTTTAAATGAAAATTCGTATGATAAACAGCATTATTTTCAATTTTTCAAATTCGACTTAAGATGTTTTGTCAAAATGCCACAGATATGAAATGAACATACTACAACACAGGGCTACCAGATAAATTTGTGAGGAAATCGTCAATTTCCTGAGAAGAAATAAAAAAATCGTCTTTCACGTTCTGAAAAATCGTCAAAAAAATCGGACAACTTAAAATCTCGTTTTTTTTAACAATTTTTGTTCAATTTTTATAAAAAAACATTCGAACAAAAACATAATTACTTCTATCATTTTGTAGCATTTTCAATCGTGTAAGAGATACTGGAAGTCTCATGAAGACCGTTTTTAATCGTCGATGACCGCTATCTTTAATCGTAGAAGATTTCTCATACGGGAAAAACTGTAACACGACTGAGATTCTTCTATAGAACAGCGAAAGACGCTTCTTTAATCGTTTAAGACGTGGGTAGAGATTATCTAACGAGTCTTTCATGTCAAGAATCATATGAAACTCACGTAGATATTATCCCACAACTCGTGAAATGTTTGCCGTATAATTGTTGAAAATATTATTTATACAGAGAGTCGTAAAAGGTTCACTCGATGATGGTTTGACGAAAGATAAACAAAGTGTAACATTGTTGTTTTTGTACCCTGAAAATAATTATTTAAAGATTTTCTTAAGACTTGCATATTATGGCCGTACCTAAACAAAAGCGGCCCGCGTTTTCTGGTTTTTGAATAGAGCGGCCGCAACGCTTTGCAATACGAAAACCCGATTTTGACAGCTCGTTTTATAGTGAAGTTTGCCGATATTGTTATTTAAAAATGACAATTTGGTTTTTTTTTTTTTGGTCAATCTAGCGTTTTTATCTCTATTTTTATTTATAATTTGTGGGTTTTATTAAACAAGAAACCTATCACTACTGTTCGTGAAAAAACGTTGACGCTCTTGCTTGGGTATGGCATATCAGCCTAAAAGCTAAGTGAAAGAAAACGTTCCGCCTTCCGCTCTTGTTAATGTTCTGTTCCAAGATAAAAAAACGAACTTGTCAGAAAATTTAATGTTTTATTCAGACTTTGCAGGCTTAAAAAATCGTCACTTTTTAGAAAAAAATCAGCAAATCGGCACTTTGCTAATTTCGGAACAAAAAATCGTCCAAATGTCGATAAATCGTCAAATCTGGCAGACCTGTACATACATATTAACCAATACCCCAGCTTGCGTCGCTAATTGGGACCAGCAAAACGCGACGCAAACCGAAGTACGATTTTCCATACCTTTGTATTGAAGAAATAAATTTTGACTTGATAAACTTGATAACGGATATATTTCTTTTAGATCAATAATTAGTATTGTGGTTATTTTGTTGAACTATTTATGGTTTTTAATCCAAATTTTTTTAATATTTCTAATTAGGCTTAAGTTCATTAAATTTAATTTTCATTAAATTATTTTTATGAAGAAAGGAATTTTACAACATGAAAATTAATTAAAATTCTTATTGATAATCTTTCATTCTTGACCGTGGCCGGGGCTCGAACCCAGGCCGGCAGGTTACCATGACATGTTTCGATCGCAACCACTCGATCTCCTCAGATGGATTTGCCGTTTTACACTCGCAGCCATCGACGGCTGCTGACGTCAATAGTCAAACATCAATCCTTAAACCAAATTGTATTTTAACCTTTGGTAGATCGAAGTTTGCTTTTTTGAATGATTATCCATTTTAATTGATTTTACATGTTTTTTCTTTACTTCTGTTTTTTCTTTACTTCTGTTTTTTCGTACTTTTTGTCAAGAATTCTTCTTGAAGTCCAAAGTACATTTTTTGTTTTTTTCCTTTTGTCTTTCTTTTTATTGTTGACCTTTTTCAGCACAACTTGAAGGACAAATGAACACATAGAGCTCGTGCTTCTTCAATTAAGTTAAAGCTTTCTTTTGAATAACCATCTGTTTAAAGGGCATTCTTTGCTGATTTTAATCTTCAATCCAAATGATAAGAAGAAGCTTCACTTCAAAACGTTTCAAAATGTCTAGTTTTTGTTCTTAGCTTATTTAATTTCTTGTTGACACATTGCTGCAAAATATTTGAATTTAACTTCTCTTTAGCAAATGTTATTTGAAATTTCTAACGATCTTCAAATTTCAACCTTCACATACATACATACATACATACATACATATTAGTCCCCATCAGCGTTGCCAGAATGAAGATTTTACCTTATTTTTGAAGATTTTTTGACTAAAATAAGATTTGAAGATCTTTTTTCTCAAATTAAGATTTTTTATTTTTAGAAATAAAATGGTTACACAAGCGAGCAAGCGAGTGTACTCTTCGATTCGTTTTGTTCGCTCATTCGTTCTCTCATTGTTCTCTCATCTTACGAAAAATGTATTTAAGTTCGGTGGCACAGAAAAAGTTGTAACGACAAAAAACGAACGATGTAAATATCAGACCGACTTCAAAGAGGAAACGACAATAAACGCAACGACAAAAATCGTATAATGTAAATGGGGACTTAGACTTAAACAGGAAATCCCCTTTTACTGTTTTAGCTTTCTACAAACATTTTGATTTTAATGACGCAAATCGAAGTACTAACGGCGCAACTTCGAAGCCATGCCACACAAAGTGAAGCAAAAACGACGCAACTTCAAAATTACAGAAATTTTAAAAAGACGCAACTTCGAAACTTATCAAACGGATTTTGTTTTACGTAATCTTCTTTAAAAGGTTTTGGCATATCACTGTGCATTTTATGAATTTGAACACCTTTACGTTGAAAAGTCTTATTTATAACGTTAAGAATGTATTTTAAAAAACAGAAATACAACCCATTTGAATTTTTGAATACTTTATTTTTTGCAGTATGGCATCGATATTAGCAGCGAAGCCAAAATAAATTTTTAGCAGTTCATATACATAATTGTAGAATTCGAATTACTTATGCTTCTAATTATCAATAATTTCTGTATTTCGAAAATTGATTGTTATGTTTTTGACTTTTTCCAATATAATTGTAAATATTTCTTGTGAGTGTTTTATTGATGCCAGAAAATCGTCATAACACTATTATTTATTTAAAAAATCGCCAATTGTCATTTTACTGTATTTTCTCAAAAAAATCGTCAAAATGACGAAAAATCGTCATATTTAACAACCCTGATCTTGGACAACCAGCCGAATCAACGCCCAACCCAAATATCTATGGCGTTGATTTTTATTTGGTGGGACCAGAAGTATTCTAAAGCGTCCGCCAAATAAATTTTTTTTTTTTGAAAATGCTATAAAAAAAACTACTGAATATTTTCTCAAATTTCTTTTTTTATTTTAAAGTACAATCCTTCCGGTTAATAATGGAAAATAATTGTATTCAAACGGCTGCCTCGGCTGGCCATGCAGTAGCCTACACGATCGGTCCAATTTTTAAGCACATTATCGATTGTGTGCAGCTGTATTTCACCAATGGCTTCACAAATATTGTCCTTTAAAGCGTCAATTGTCTCTGGCTTGTCGGCGTAACACTTATCTTTGACGGCACCCCACAAATAATAGTCCAACGGTGTCAAGTCGCAGCTCCGAGGTGGCCAAACGACATCAGCTCTGCGGCTGATAATGTGATCTTCAAAAACATGGCGCAAAACATCGAGTGTAGCTTCGGCTGTGTGGCACGTAGCGCCGTCGTGTTGGAACCAAATGTTGCCAATATCCTCCTCTTCAATTTTTGTGAACAAAAATTCGTTCAACATGGCCCGATAACGGTCGCCATTGACTGTAACGGCCACTCCTTGCTCGTTTTCGAAGAAAAATGGCCCAATTATGCCTCTGGACCAAAATCCGCACCAAACAGTGACTCGTTTTGGGTGCATCGGCTTTTCAATATATGCGTGCGGGTTTTCTGTGCCCCAAATGCGCCAAGATCAAAATGAGTTTTATCTGAAAAGATGATGACACTCTGCAACATTGCCATGATTTTTAAAGTAATGTCGCAATATTTCCCAGCGTTGTTCAAGCGTATACACAAGCATATTCGTTCAGCGGAAGGATAAAACTAATTTTCTGTCAAATCAGACATGAGCTAAGTGTTACCATTCACGAAATAAACACTTGTTAAAAAAAAAACGTTAGATGGCGGACCCGTTATATATTGTGTGCTGCTAAAGGGGGGACTAGACGGTGATCTAATTATTGTTGGAAATGTAAAAAAAACCATGGCAACTTATAATCACAGGGTTGTATTTTCAACCACCCTTAAAATCGGGCCAGACGACTACAGAGGAACTGTAACGGACATAATTGATTTGTTTGAAGCGGGCATTGGCCAAAAACCGCCAGGAAATGCGACTAGATATAAAGCCTTAATAGCTCAGCATGATAACACTCGGTCATACATGTTGCAAGTCCAGTTGAAAAGCTTGATAAGTTTTGCCTCACCTTTTTTATGGTGCAGACCAGGCATCGTCCGACTACTATTTGTTTTGATCAATGCAGAACGCTCTTTCTAGAGTACGCGTTACTTTAGAACAGGGTTTTCGAAATTCGCTTGATTTGTTCTAGGCCTTAAAAGAATAGTTCTATCGACGCGGAATCGAATCGGTTTATTGCCAGATGTATGGAAAAAGGTCAAAGCTTAAAATATATTTATAGAGCACCAATGTTTCCTAATAAATTATACTTAATAATTTTAATACATATAAAAAGCAAATATTTAAGACTTTTGAATAGAGAACAAATAAATTCCCCTAGTTTTAAATAAGCAAAACAACTTAAATTAATGCTTTCAGAGAAAATCTTTTTAATTTTCTTTTAATTAACTAAATCAATCTGATGTTTTATTTTCAGCTCTTTTCTTATTATTTTTTTTTTTTTTTGAAAATAAAGTTTCCAAGAGAGAGAAAAAAAAGCTTAAACTTTTCCTTCAACGCAACTCGACATTTTTTTTTCAACACACTGATAAAACTTAAAGTTTGTGTTAATTTAGCGTTTTAAACAGTTTTTAAATCTTTATTATTTTTCTTCTTTATGTATTTTAGAGAAAATGAAAACTTTCTAAACTATTAACAGCAAAAACAACTAAACAACATATTTTTCTTTTAATATCAACAGGATTCAGGAAACAACAGCAACAATAAGAGAAAAAATTTTGTATAAAATCCAAAGTTAAAGCCGTCAGTCATTCTCTTATTAACTTTCCAAGCAGCAGACCTTGATAGTTGGTTGTTGCATGGTACACTAATAGAAGGTAGACTCAAAGAGCGCAGCTGATTATTGTTTTATATGCTTGTTTCGTGATGTGACCTCTGTCAAATGTTGTGGGTGTTAATTCAACACGCATGAGATGAAGCAAAATTACCCGATTTAACTGAAATTACACTAGATTTAAAATTAAAAATTTATTTTATAAACAAAAAGAAACATTTACAGAAAAGAAAAAGAAAACAAAAAATCATTTTAAGAAGATCAATATTAGTTATTTAAAATAAATTAACAAAAATAACATTTAAGATTTAAAGTAAATTAATAAAATTTAAATAAAACACTTAGGGCTAAAAACTCAGAGCAAGTTAAACTCTCTTTTGGTTTAAAATGTGTTTTAACCAACGAATCTATAAATCACCAAACATATAAACCATCTTTAAACGGATAGAATTGGGCGATAGAACTACCAATACAGACCATATGAATTTGATGAGATTTATCGTATTGCAGCCACATGTTATTTTTTAACAACATATAATACATGGGACACTGATTTTTAGTTGTTCAGTTTAAACTACATATAAATTCAAGTTTAGTTCAACTAAACCAGCGTTTATGCCATCAGTAATTTATTAGCCATTAAAATAATGTGTTTAACTTCCACATTTGGTTGCATTCAACACGCATGACTTGAATGAATTTGATAACAACACTAATGTGTGTGGCTGAGAAAGTTTGATTGCATGAACACAAATGAGTGTATATGTTGTTGTTTATTGAATGCAAATTTTTTGCAATCGCACAAAGCCGTTCTCTGTTGCATATCGAGCCATAACCGCAAAAAAAGCTTAAGCGACAAAAACCAACAGAAGAAGGTTTTTTTATTATAAAAAAAGAAAACATACTTGAAATGGCGCTTAAGCTAAAATTGTTTTTGCTATAACATCGCCACGGTAGCTTGTATGACCATACAATTTTAGTAGATTATGCCAATGAAATAATTTATTAACAAAAACGAAAAATGAAAATGATTTTGCTTGAGCAATTTCTGCGGTCATGGCTTGATATAAATAAATAGGGAAGGTTCAAAATGTTCATTGCCGTTTCTTTATAATGGTTGTTTTTAAAGCCTGATAGAACTTACGAAAGGGTTAATTGTCAAAAGAACTGTCATACAACGCTCAGTTTTTGACTTTGGCAAATCATCATAAATAGATTCAAGGCTAACAAATTATACAAATTTTCTTTGAAAATCAGTTATAAGTACGCGCAAATTACAGAGGACTTCATGATTTTTTAATGCGCAATATCATTTAATGATAGAGTTTTTCTTAAAAAGAAACTGTTACTTTGTTTCAGAAGATTATGCATTTTTTAGGTCAACAATATTTAAAATGAAATAAATGTCATCACTGAAATAGAATTTAGAATTTAGAATTACATCTGATTTATACCTAAAAGAAATGACCCACACTCTACCTACGACAGCTAAAATAACACCCAATTCGTGTAATTACCCTGCATCTAAAATCGTTACTAGTAAGGTTTTGGACTAGTTTATTACTAGTGAACATACGGGACACCATTTGTTGTAAAAAAAACCACAACAACAACAACACTTAAAAAAGTAAATAAAAAACAATTAACTGGTTGGTTGTTAAAACCAGGGTTTAAAAAACTGCAGTCGAAACCAAAAACTGTCGAAGAATTGTGTACAACTTTTCGCTTTTTGTGTTGGTTTGACAGCGACTGCTTGCATTTAATTAATCACAAGTAAAATCAACAGTTTTTTTTTGGCTAATGAAAAATGAAGAAGTGGAAGAAATTACAGTTTTTCGACATTGACTGCAGTTTTTTAAGCGCTGGTAAAAACAACCACAAAACTACAGGAAAAAAAAACGTAAAGTTTTTGTTGGTTTCAGAGTTGACAAATTATTTTCATGTTAAAAGAAAAGAATGAAAATTCCCGAATTCATTTTGTTAAATTATTTAGTTAAAAACATCTGCTGGTTTCTTATAATTCAGAGTTCCTTCTGTAAATAAAGCGGAATTTAACAAAAGTATAACAAAAAGCCCATATTTGCACAAAAATTCCCCCATTTTTAAAATTGAATTTAAATAGCAAAAACGGGAAAAGGAAAAAAACTAATAATTGGGCTGATGCTGGCACAGAAAAATAAATAATAATATTCCCATTCTCTCTCTGGTTCCAGTGGTAAGTGCTTAGAATTATTATAAAAAAATACAAACTAAACAGTTTATTGTTGTTGGCGTCTGGCTGGTGTAAACCGGGCATTATGTTTCCCACTATTTTGATTGTGTGCAACGGGACTACAGGTGGTGGTGGTGGCATCTGGCAATGCCTCATGTGGTCTGTAGGCCAGCTGGGCTGTTAACGTCACCTGTAGAGTGAGTTTGCTTTTTTACTTGCTAAATAAAACTTCAACCAGCCAGACGCCGGCCATTGTCTTAAAAAATAAAAATTAAAATTAAAGTGTAACATAACTTAAAAAATAGAAAATAAAGGAGAGAAAAAAAGTCTAAATTGAAAGAGGAAAAAGTGTTCTTTTTTTTTATTAATTAAAACAGCGACAGAGCCACAACAACGGTGCTATTGAGCCCCGGATAAAAAGGGTTGTTTTGTTTAAAACAACAAGTGTGCAGCTGAGCCTACCGACCTGCCTCAACCAGCCAAATATTGAGGTCTAAGGACAACACACTTTTGCGCCACATCCCTTGCGCTCACCTTCATCCGAACCAGGTAACCAGCCCCACTTACACCCCAACAATTGTTAAATTAAGTATGAAAAATATTTTGAAGGGAATTGTGTAATTAGTTTGGCTTTTATTAGTACTCACAATGTAAGTAAAACAACTAAATTTAAACTATTATAAAAATGAGTCAAATTGAAAAAGTTGGGCTCCCAGGACGACCCAACCTTAAATACGTTAGTTTGATATATGAAAAAAGAATCAAAAGTGCAACTAGTTTGAAGTAAAAGCCAACTAGTATATTTCTACCAAAATACTAGTTACTTTGTCTACAGGGTTAACGCAAAGTGGCAACACTGTAACCAACACACACACTATTAAATAGCTTGTGTTTTTTATTATTTCTTTCTTATTTTTTTTTAATTAAAATTGGCTGCTGATTGACAGTTCTCATCACACATAACAAGAATAAAAAGCACCGTGGTTGGTTTTACATTTGTTGTACACTTGCGGCTACCTTTTATTATTTTACCAGGGTTTTTTGCTATTTTACTCAGGTTTACTTTAAGCTACTGTTAGTAACTTCTATTTTCTCCGGTCTTTACTTTCTTGCTCAAGGGTCCATTTATTAGTTACCTTCTCATTCATTCTTTCATTTATTCTGCTGAAATTGATGTTTCTTTTTCTTTTACTGTTGTTTTATTGGTAAGAAACCCACACGAACACACACACACACACAGTTTGCAAAAGTCGTTTAAACTTTTAAACCAAACTAGCAAAATATAAAGAAAGCGCAAGTTAATTTTCAAGCTTTTAGCTACAACAGCAACAACAATGAAGAAAAAGAGATTCTACAATTTCTTTGTAAAAAAGAAAAGTTTAAATCAGAATTAATAAAAGTGTTGATTTTTTTCTTGAATTTTGGCAAAATAAATTAAAAATTGAAACAATTCAATGATATGAGTTTTCTAACTGAGAAGTTGTAATTAATTTTGAGAATAAATACTTTAAGTTTTAGTGCCATGAGATTTTCTATCTCTCATTCGTTAGTGGAGAATTTCGTAGAAAAGAAGATTTTTGCAAAAAATTTTAAAAAAAACAGTGACTTGTTGTGAAGAGTTTACTCAAGGCGAATTGATTAGAAGGTGAGGTCAACTCTACAACTACAATGCTTCTGTGGTCGGGTTGTCAGAAATATTGCTAGTAAAAAAATAGGTTTGTTTACATAAAAACTAGTTTGTATACAAACTTTGACAAGTCGACCACCGAAAAAAATCACCATATGTTGACTTGAACCCAAGAATAATAAAAACAAGATTACGCATTGCGCATGTTTACAAAATTTAACTGTTAAATATGACGTCACAACAGCGAATTAAACACATGTTTGTTTGCTTGTGTTTTTATATTTTAGCTGTACTTATACGCTAATGTGACGTAGATGCGCAGAAAATTTCATTTTTTAAAAGCTGAATGCGCTATCTTGCTTTCTTTGTATCATGACTTGAACCCACCTTCTACTCAATTCGCCTTGAGTTTACTTTTTCCTTAAAAAAAGAGTAACTCTTTTATAGAAAAAAAAAACCAATTTCGGTATCGGTATTACAGTATAACGTACAGAATTACGTTATAGGTACTTATATTGGTTGTACAATTAAATTAACTAAGACAGACAAGAATGTTAAAAAAGACATAGAAGGGGTCAAAACGACTTAAGTGATATATTTTTTACATGATGGCATTTATGAAAGAGATTTTTTTCTAAAATATTGTAAAAATTTTATGACTTTTTATACCCTCCACCACTAGTGATATATTCTAAGTCCTTGAGTAATTCTTAGTCGATTTTGCCATGTCCGTCCGTCTGGCTGTCTGTGCGTCTGTTGAAAACAAGCTCAATTTCGAAAAACCCAAAAGAAAAGAACAATGTTGGTGTCAAATTGCTTCTAGTTATCATAAGCAGTTTGGGATTGAAGTGCAGAAAAATCAGTTCAGTAGGATAACAGTTATGAATCCAAATGTGAGCCACTAACCTAAAAATTGATATTTTTTTTACAAAAGCTAACATTAATAATGGCATAATGCACAAGTTCTTTCTTTCAATATGACTCGAAATCATACTGTTATAATTCCGACCCCTTGTAATAAACAAAATATTTTTGCTGCAAATAGTCAGCTTATAAAGTATGACCTGCTTGTCAGCTTTAAAAAATATGACATTTTAGTGGAAAATGCAAAATATAAAAATTATTATTGTCTACAAGAAGCCATAGTTTTTATTTAAATTAAGATTTTGTTACAGATATTAAAATAAAAAGTGTGTTTTTAGATCAAAATCGATTGCAGAATTAAATTTAAATTGTTTATTTAAAAACGACTTGAAAATTATGGTTTCCAAATTAAAATTTTTTAAGTCATTAAAATAAAATGCAAAAAAATGATGATGTCATGAACCCCTTTTGAGACAAATGAACAGTGGGATGTTAAACAAAATCAATTTCTTTGATGGTGGTTAGAACCTTTTTTATTAATATAGGGTATTTTAGGCACTTTTTCACAAAAAGCGAGTTTTTATAAAAAACAACATATCTCAGCCACCAGACGAGATAGCCGAAAACGGATTGCAGATTTGAAAAATTTGGGGTCGAAAACCTAAGGTGGCATCCTTAACTCAAAATCGTCAAAATGGCGTATAGAGCACTTAAACTTTCGGACGACGATATATTTTCAAAATGAAAATTTACGAATCTTTCGAAAATCAAAAGTTAAAGTTAAGAACTTGCACGGATTTATTAGGCCAAAGTGTCGTTTTGCAATTATGTGAACCTGTTAAAAGTACAACTTACTTGGAAATCGAAATCTGTCTTTAATTTTTTGCAATAAAATTAATACACGAAAAGGCACTTACCTGTAAAGAAATAAAAAAAGGAATATTTTAAAATAATTTAGATACAAAATTAACTTCAACATTTTTTATTTTTCGAATTTATTCTATGAGTTACATTTCAGTTATGTATTTTATAAAGCTTTTTTGTAATAGTTCTATTACTTAAATTTTTAGGAATGACTATTAGAAAGGAGATAATTCCCAGTTTCTATTTGATAAAAAATTAACTAAAATTTTAAATTTAAATATCTATTTTTCTCTACATAAAAAATTAATTTATATATTTTTTTTTATAAATAATTCGACCAGAAAGCTTTAATTTAACTGAGACCTTGATAAGAACTCACATAAATCAATGATTTTGATATGCACACACACACTTAACAAATTCAAGGACATTATTTAACAAGTGCATCCTTTTGCACAGGAAAACCAAAACAGCAACAAAATGAGAAAAAAATTCTAGAATAATATACAAAAAAAAACCAGGTTACACACAAATACACAGAAAGAGAGAACGAAGTCGTAAAAATGTTCAACGATACTTTATTAATTTATTTAAACCACAGATCCACCTGGGTAACTAAATATCTGCATTTGTAAGAGTAAGTAACTATTCATGTAGTTGGTATCTGTTTTATTTAAGAATGAAAGGAAAAACCTCCGAAAAAGATACACAACTAACCTTGAATGTTAATTAAATATTTGAAAACTCACACACACGCACACACACATACATGATTGTAACAGAAAATGGAAATGAAAAAAAAAACAAAGAAGTTTGGGTCTTTCTAGGGCCGACACTTAATATTTTAAACAAAAGTTTTTTTTCTAAACAAATAATTTTATAAAACCCTGGCACAATTTTCTAAAAGCAAAAACAAAAATCACCAGCAAACGGAAGTTGTTGTTGGAAAAAACTCATAAAAACCCAAAACCATTTGAAATAAATTTAAAATTTTACTGACAACACGAAATTTAGATCAATAAAGCAAAACAACTATCCAGCAACAATTAAATAAAAATACATTCATTTTGGTTAAAATAATTTAAAAATAAAATAAATTCATGAATTTTGGCAGAAATAGTAGAAAACAACAAAATACTCAAATTTTAAATCAAGCCAAATGAAAGATACTAAATATGTACACCGAACAGTGAGTTAGAAAATTAAAAGCACTTTTGTGAAAAAAGTGAATTTTTGTAAAAAAAAGTGGATTTTTCGTGAAAAAGTGAATTTTTGTGATAAAAGTGAATTTTTGTAAAAAAAAATTTAATTTTGGTGCAAAAAGGATATTTTTTTAAAAAATTTGAATTTTTGAATTAAAAAGAAATTTTTGTGAAAAGTGAATTATTGTGAAAAAAGTTACTTTTTGTGAAAAGACTGAATTTTTGTGAACAAAGTGAATTTTTGTGAACAAAGTAAATTTTTGAAAAAAGGAAATTTTTGTGATAAGTGAATTTTTGTGAAAAAAGTGAAGTTTTGTGAAAAAAGTGAATTTTTGTGAAAAAAGTGAATTTTTGAGAAAAAAGTGAATTTTTGTGAAAAATTTAATTTTTGTGAAAAAAGTGAATTTTGGTGCAAAAAGGATATTTTTGTAAAAAATGTGAATTTTTGAATTAAAAAGAAATTTTTGTGAAAAGTGAATTATTGTGAAAAAAGTTACTTTTTGTGAAAAGACTGAATTTTTGTGAACAAAGTGAATTTTTGTGAACAAAGTAAATTTTTGAAAAAAGGAAATTTTTGTGATAAGTGAATTTTTGTGAAAAAAAGTGAATTTTGGTGAAAAAGTGATTTTTTGTGAAAAAGTAAATTTTTGTGAAAAAAGTGAAATTTTGTGAAAAAAGTGAAATTTTGTGAAAAAAGAGACTCTTTGTAAAAAAAGAGAATTTTTGTGAAAAAAGGGATTTTATATGAAAAAAGTGAATTTTTGTGGAAAAGGTGAATTTTTGTGGAAAAGGCGACTTTTTATGAAAAAAGTAACTTTTTATGAGAAGTGACTTTTTATGATAAAAGTGACTTTTATGAATAAAGTGACTTTTTATGAAAAAAGTAACTTTTTATTAAACAAGGACTTTTTGTGAAAAAAGTAAATTTTCCCGGAAAGAGTGTAAATTTTTGTGAATAAAGTGAATTTTTGTGTAAAATGATTTTTTGTGAAAAAGTGACTTTTTATGAAAAAGTGACTGAAAAAAGGGTTAGCGGCATTTAAACGTTGTCTCTTCAGACATGTCTGGAAGAAAGAATTGTTGCCAACAAACACGAAATGGGTTTTCATGTTTGTTAATATGATTTTTCCAAAAACTGAGGTATCATTTAAATTTTAATTAAAAAAAAGTTTTTTATCAAAGTAATTTTTGGGAATATGTACGTACAAAATTTTACAGGATTTTGTTAGTCGTGCTTAATTCCCAATATTTATTCTTGATAAAAACACTGAAATTTATTGTTGAAGGAATAAGCTATTCCTATGCGCATTTCACTGGTTGCTTTAGCCAGATCGTCAGGAAACTTCATCCACAGATTTAAGAATAACTAAAGATATTAAACAAGAAAAACTGTTAAGCGAATAAGAATTACTTATAAGTAGGGCAACCAAAAATAAGCAATTGCTTTTTTTTTTGTTTACAAGATAGAAAGATTTTGATTGAACAGAAATTCCGATCATAAAAAAACAAAGAAAATGAGCTATATTTGTTAGGGCTTTTTTTTTTGCTTATTTTGGCAATATCGGCTTTTTTTTAGTTATTTTTGCGATATCGGCTTTTTTTTACTTATTTTGTCATTTTAAGATAATTTTTCATTTTTTTCATACGAAAAAAAAAATTATTTAATAAATATTTGCAGAAATCGTTATGTTTTTTTTTTTTTTTTGATGTGGCAACTTTTTTTATTTGTTTCATTTATTTTATTTCATGAAATCGCCTTACTTTTTGTGCTGCTACAACTCTGGTTGAAAAAAAAACGTTTAAATCAAAGTAGCCAAGTTTTTACTGTCAACAAATTTACATTTTAAAAATTTCATTGAATTGTTGAAAGCATAACATTTTTAAAACTTTTTAAAGTTGTCTTAGTTTAAAAACAGATAAAATTACCTTCATAGCCTCTGCGTTTTGGATGTAAGTATAAATTTTTTTTAATTTATTAAAACCTTTGTTAAAATTGGTTAATTGTTTTATTATTTAGAAAATGCCTAAAGTCAAGGAAAGCAAATCGGTTTACTTGAGCAAGCTAGTCAAACAGTATCCAGATTTAAAAACTGATGGATCAGCTTTAGTGTGTAACGTGTGCTCAAAACCTTTATCTGTTGATAAAAATTACAACATAAAACAACACCTGGATTCAAAAAAGCACAAAGATCTAAAAGAAAGAGAATCAAAAAAAAATTTACAACAAACTTTTCTACAAAGTTCTACAAGTTCATCGGCCGCCGATAAATTTTGCATTGATCTCTGTGAAGCCTTTATATCAGCAGATATACCATTATACAAAATTCGACATTTAAAAGTACAACATTATCTTCAAAACTATACATCATTCCATATTCCATCTGAATCGTCTCTTCGAAACAAATATACAAAAATAGTTTATGAATCTACAGTTAACAAAATAAAGGAAGAAATACAAAAACATTTTATTTGGGTCTCTATAGACGAGACCACCGATGCGTCGAACAGATTTGTGGCAAACGTTGTTGTGGGTATACTGCATGTGGATGAAAATATTTCAGAAAAAAGATTTTTAATAAAAACAGCTGTATTAGAAAAAGTCAATCATTCCACTATTGCACGTTTGTTTGATGATTCAATGAAAGAATTTGACCTAGATAAACAGAAAATTTTTCTTTTTGTAAGTGATGCCGCACCATATATGGTGAAAGCTGCAAAGGCCATTGCTGTATTTTACCCACATATAACTCACGTAACCTGTCTTGCACATGGAGTTCACAGAGTTTGTGAACATATAAGAGAATACTACTCAAATGTAGACAAATTTATTTCAAATGCTAAAAAAACGTTCCTTAAATCTCCTGCAAGGGTTCAAATCTTACGAGAAACAGCACCAGATATACCACTACCTCCACAACCAGTGATAACTCGATGGGGGACGTGGATAATGGCTGTAAATTATTATGCCAAATATTTTGATAATTTCGTAGAAATTTTTTCAAATTTAAACTCTACAGATTCTTCAGCAGTGCGTATATGCCAGGCTTTAATGAATGAAAATAATTTGCGCAACCAAATTTTGTTCATTTCTGTAAATTTTGGGTTTTTACACGAAGTAGTAACCAAATTGGAAACAAAAAATCTTTCATTGGTTTCCCAAGTGAATATAGTTATGGACACCGTAAGAAAAATTTCCGGTGTTCCAGGGGATATAGGCGACAAAGTGAATAAAAAATTTGAATCTGTTTTATTAAAAAATGAAGGATTTTCGGTACTAAAAGATATTGTGGATATACTGGGAGGCAAGCGGCATTGCGAGTTCAATCGTATAAAATATACCTCAGAGCAAATACTCAATTTTAAATATGCTCCCTTAACATCTGTAGACGTAGAAAGAACTTTTTCTATGTACAAAAGCGTGCTGACTTCAAATAGACAGGGGTTTCTTTTCGAAAATTTATCGCATCAATTTATAATTTACTGTAACAACGCATTCAACGAATAAAGTGGAAAATAAACCATAAATTTTAATTGCTTTTTTTTTTATTTTAACAGCTTATTTTCATGTTTTTAAACGCTTTTTTAAGAGCTTAAAACTGTTTTTTTAGTGCTTATTTTTGGTTGCCCTACTTATAAGCAAAAAACTTACTTGTAACCATATCAAAGCTTTAACAAAAACAACAACAATAAACAGTGAGTTTATCTTTTCTTACATTGCCCACTACAATTGGTTGGAATTCTTCCAATATTAATTGTAGTTGTAAGTAGGTTAAGAAAAAACAAAATGAAAACAAACAAGTAAGAGTGCTATATTCGGCTGTGCCGAATCTTATATACCCTTCACCATTGTGCGAGCAGAATACAGAGCAACTAGACAAAACCTAAATAATTTCTACATAAACATACATATATACAATACATAAAACTTCATTATAAATTCAATGAAAATATTTTCTCCAAAAGATTTCCGATCTTTTGATATATAAGGCGTAACCATAGGACAATCCAAAAAATCAGGTTTTTATACAATTTTTGATATTTTTTGTACGGGAGGTACCACGCCCACTTGTTCAATCCCGCCCACATGTGGGATGCTGTGCATTGATAACGTTAATGTGTGTATCTAATTTGGAAACTTTGGCTCTTGCGGTTCTCAAGATATACAGAAATAAAAAAAATACAACAACAACAAGGGATTTTTCGGCAAAATCAGAGGCAGTCGTGGTTTTTTGCCCATATCTTCGTCATTTTTGGACCGATCTGGCTGAATTTCAATAGCAAACTTAAACGGAGTATATGTGGCATAAATATACATCAACCTAGTCTACATCATTTCTGGGGTTTTCGGAAAACCCATTTCAACATACACACGGACAGACGGACATCGTTAAATAAACTTCGCTTTTCATAAGGACCCAAAATATATATACTTTATAGGGTGTAGGATCAATATTTTGGAACATACAAACGGAATGACAAAGTTATATATACCCTCTTACCTTCGGTGAAGGGTATAAAAACAACTTGCTTTAAAAAATAGTCCAAAGGTGTCAAATCACACGATCTTGGTGGCCAATTCAATCCTCCCCTACGAGAAATATGCGATTTTGAACTTTTCTTTCAAAAGATCCACTACATATTTCTCTTGCTGTGTGGCAAGTGGCACCATCCTTTTTAAACCAAATATTCCCTACGTTTAAATAATCAATTTTCCGCCACAAAAAGCTTCGGATTTTTACCCTGAAGCGACTTCCGTTGACCGATGATACCTCGAATTTGGACGCCCTTTATATATATTTATAAAGAAGATTAGACTTGAAAACCGGCATGATTGGAAAGACATCGTAAATGCCGCCATATTAAAAAAAAAACGTTTTTTTGATAAAACTTACTTTTTTGTAAAAAAAACTTTTAATTTCTACTGTAAATTCATGTAAATAAATTGAAACAAAAAAACACATTGTTCATTTTATTTGAAAATAAAAAAAAAACTAAAACTATCCACTATTTAGAGCATTCGTACTTAAACAAATGCAAATGGAGACCATGACGCATTTACTCGAACTCTAAAAACCTTTTTGCAACACACGAAACCATCGAGAGTGTTTTTCTTTTTTTATTATTTTCGTTGAGGGGGATTAAGTTTTAACCATTTTATTCGGGTATAAACAAAATTTGTTTTTTGTCAGTGTAAAGCCGTATAAAATTGCAAAAGAGAGAAAAGTGCAGTTCAGATATTTTTGTTTTTTTTTTTTTTCTTTTTTTGTGGAACATGAAAACGCCATTGGGATTTGGATTGGGGTAAACGTGTTTGTACTTTTTTGGTTTTGTTGCAGCAAAAATAGAGTTACAAACTTTTATTGTTGTGGGTATTAAAGGTTTGTTATTGTTATTGTAAGTGCTGCTCCACTAAATATTTTAGAATTTCGAATATAAATTTTGAATATTTGTTGAAGTAAATTGTGTGCAAACGTGTATGCATTTTTTTCCAAGGCAAACAAAAAAGAAACATATATTTGCGATTTACTAAAATTTAGTACAGTTAAAAAAAAAAAAACAAAAAAACACACACACGTTTTTAGGATTTGCATAAATACGTACTTTGATTTTGAGTGCAATAGAAATTTAAACAGATTGTACCATTTACTTGGTACTTGTTTGTGGTTGCAAAAATCAATATTAATTTACCTTTTTTTTTATGTTTGCTCTGCCAATAAGAAGGAAAACATTTTAATATTCAAAACATTTTTCGGTTTCTAATGTAAACACATACTAATTCAAATGGCTTTGTGTGAGTATGTAAAAATAGATTTGTCGGTTTATTTGTGTTGGCATGAGTGTAGCACGTGTATTTTTGCAACAAATGAAAACATTTTCTTTAATGTCTTTCACTCCCAATTTATTTAACACTCAACATCGTGAATGAAATCTGTTACAAATCACTTAACATGTAAAATAAACTTTGTTAAATGCGAACGGTGTATATTTTTAAGCACGTTAACCCTGTTAATGTAAATAATCATTATTACCTTAACAGGGTAACCGTGCCTAAAAATATGCAACGTTCTCTTTTAACTAAATTTATACACACGAAGTTTCGTTATTCAGGTTGTGTTTAGAAAATAAAACGGTAAATAAGTTCGTGTGGCGTAATATTTTTTGTTTTCCGCGAGAATCTCTCGTGATCATGATAATTTTGTATTAAAGTCACGTTTGAGGGAAAGCACTAAGCATCGCTTGTTTTTCGTAACACATTAATATGATCTAATTTATAACAGTTTTCCGACTAAACGGAGCTATTATTCGTGTTACGAGAGAAAACACTATGTTCGATATGGTCATCTCTAATAAAACTATTTTTAACGAAAAATGTTTAAACATATCGTAGTTTCTTGAGCCATATTATGGTTTTATTAGTCCTCTACGAAAAGTCGCAACCAAATTATGGCTACCTCTGAATAATTCGGTTCAAGTAATTATATGTACTATGTTTTAAAGCTTTTCTTTAAAAACGTTTTGTTAAAGGTGACCATATTGAAAAAATGTGTTTTCTTTATGTGATCTTTAGTTATAAATCATCCTCGAACGGAAATTTCCAATAATAAGAGATATTTTGTAGATTTACTGCCAATTTCACGATGTCAAAGGAAAGCTTTCCTTCGCACAAATACATTCGGAACAAAAACAAAGTTTGAAGAATTTGTTTTTCTTTTTAAATGTAGTTGTGCGAAAGAATGAGTTCTTTCGCATTTAGTGAAATAGCCAGTTAGTTAGAAAATTTAAATATAGAGCTGGTTCCTAATTCTGGCAGTCGTGAACGAGTAATTCCTCGATTCGAAAGCAATTTTATTTCAGTCGAACCTGAGCGAATCGAAACAATTTTTTCTTTGAAAAAATAATTCCGATTCGTTCAGTATTGACTAAAATAATTAGATATTTAATTGCTTTCCATTTGAAAAAGTACTCGATCACGACTGTCCGAATCGGGCCCCAGATTTAATTTTGAAATAATTGTATCGATAAAAAAAATATATTTTTTATGGGAAATTTTTAAACGTTCAGCTGTGTTTTGAAAATCGAATTCTATTGTAATTTAAATCGAACAAATTTTTAAAACTATTATGTGTTTCAAAGTTCAAAGATTAATTTCCTTTTATATACCGCATACTTTGAGGACCATTTGAAAAATTTAATTTAAAATTTCCATTTTTTCAGTTTCACGCGATATCGATTTCAAGGAACCGATCATTTAATTTTTCTTAAAGATAAAATTACGTCAAAGCGAAATTCTTGCAATTAAAGATGTGTTTAAGCATCGATTATAGTCAAAATTAAATTTTTATTAAGAATATATATAAAAAGAAGTGTACACTTTGATGTCACCACTAACTGCGAAAACGGGTCAACCGATTTAAACGAAAACTAACACGGTACTTTGGGGATAGTCTGTAGATGGTTTATGTGAAGTTTGGACGAAATCAACCCAGTGGTTCCGGAGATATTGCATTTAGATTTTCCTATATATTATTCCCATATAAATATGAACAAAATGGGTTTCATTATCCATATTATGATTTTTTTATTGTTACTTAAAAAGTTACCAAACCATGCCTAATGTGTACAATGACATTCAGAATAGATCTTAGTGTATATTTCATATCGCTAGAAGGCGTATCATAGGGCAAAACGGGTAAAAGCTCCCCCTTCCAATATTTTCTTAACTAATCAACCAATTTTCTTGAAATTTTGCAGGCAAATAGTATAAAATCTGGAAGGAACTATAGCCTATAATTTTTATTATTCAGGGCATGAAATTGGTTAAGAGGGGCAAACACTCCCCCTCCCTATATCTTCTTAACTGATCAACCTGTAGTCTTTAAATTTGGCATGCAGATACTGTAGTATCTAAAGGAACTTTAAGATATACATGTTTTTGAAATTCCAACAATTAGGGCGTAAAATAGGGCAAAAGGGGTAAAAGCTCCATCTCCCCATGTCTTCTTAATTAATTATCCGATGAAAGTTTCAAGTCTTGAAGGAACTAAGGGCTATAAATTTTAACATTTACGGCGTAAAATAAAGGTAAACGGGTAAAAGCACCCACATCCAATACCTTCATAATTAATTTGAAAAGTTTATGTATTTTTTTTTTAACATTTTTTTCTCCGGTTATTCTACTTCGGCTTTGCAATGGTACACGATTGGTCGTTTAAAAATTGATGAAAAACGTTATAGGAGCTACCATTTTTAATGGTCAATTCCGAGATGAAAATGTTTTGCTGCCACGAACTCAAACGCGTTTAATTTCCAATTAGATTGGAATTTGCAATAACAATCCATATGTCGCAATGCCAAACGATGTAATTTTGCGGCTTAGATTTGGGCACACCATGTTTTTCACACGGACAATTATACGTGGCATGTTCTCGCGTCGGCAAGCCATCGAGCTTATTTGTGTTGGCTAAAGACGGACTGACAGAAAATACCGTACACGCAATTGCTCTTCGTAATACAAATTGACTATATCTGTTTGATTTTTATACTTCATGATAACAAATACATTACTTTTTTATGTTTAACTTTTGAATATGTAACGAAAAGAAATAAATAACTATTGTTTTTTTCATCGCCGATCATAGTATAAGGTGCTTTATTCCTCTTTCTTTCACTAGAAACATGTTATATGGCAAAACGACGTTTGCCGGGACAGCTAGTTTTAAATATTATTGAATCAAAATAACCATCAATTTAAAATTACCATTAAAGGGAAATTTTTGTGATAAGGGATATTTTTTTTTAGGTTTAACCTTAATTGTCGTAAAGTTTCAAAGTTTTGTTGAAAATTTTAACAATTTTTTACACTTAAAAAGCAAAGGTTTTAGATCCCTAAAAAAATTAAAAAAAAAACAAGTAGGTGTGCCATATTCGGCTGCATCGAGTCTTTGCTACCCTTCACCGAGAATATTTCAGGATTTGGCTTTAAATAGTGCGTTTGGTCTTTATAGAGCAATCTTCACAAAATTTAATTGTAAGATTTCTATAGTCCAAACAGACAAAGTTTTACTACAATAGTGTCATTATTACAGTTTTAGGCATACCAATTGTGTTTTCCTCAAGTGGGCTTTTTTGGGGACTTTGGTAAATTATGGAGCGATCATAACGAAACTTAGCATTCTGATTTCTTGATTCTAAAACGATTTTGTGGAACATCTAATGACAATCCGTGCTTTCCGCCCCAATTTATGTTAGATTTTGTAATAAAATAATACATTTTTTGGAGGTTTTCCACATTTTGATTCCTCTTTTCCTAACGGATTTTGCTAGATTTCAATCCAAAACTGCTAAGGAAAACTAGAAACAACTTGACACCAAAATTGTTCTTTTCTTTTGAGTCGTTTGAAAGTTAGCGTGATTTCATCAGACGAACAGACAGACGGGCATGGCTAAATCGACCTTAAAGTATTCAAGGACCCAGAATATATATACTTTATGGGGTCTTTGGTGAATTCACACGCAATGACAATCTTAGTATACCCTCTTCACAACTAGTTATAGAGGATATAAACAAATACAGTAAAACTTATTAAACTTTAAAAGAAATATTTTTATTTACCCACTAACAACTACATTTCGAGTCGGAAAAAACCCAACCAATTGTAGTCGGGAATGTAAGAAAAGATTAACTCACTGTTTAATGTTTGTGTTTTGTCTAAGCTTTGATATCTTTGCAAATAAGACTTGAGTGTTAATAATTCTCATTCGCTTTACACTTTTATTTGTTTAGTATCTTTAACTTTTCCAAAATCTTTGGAAAAAGGTTTCCTGATGATCTGGCCTAAGCAACCATTGAAAAGAGCATAGAAACTAGCTTATCCCCCAACAATGAATTTCAGAGTATTTGTCAATTTTAAAAATTTAGAATTTAGCACATCATAAGAAAATCTTAAAATTTTATAATTTAGGGAAAAAGAAATTTTATACTTAAACTAATTCACCTTTTCTTTCTAAAGGGATCCCATCTTATAGTCTAATTACAAAATCCGCTTTTTTCTGCCATTTCCAAATAATTCACCAATAACTTTTAGTTCCTTACTCTTAAACACAAAATAGATATAAAATCATTGAGTCTTCTTAAGATGCTTTTAAATAAATTACATTTCCTCTTTTAATTTAATCAAACTTTTAATGAAACTCTCCAAAATCTAATGATCTTTAAGGAGGTCAACCAAAATATATTCGAAAAAAAAATAAAAAAAAATAGTTTTAATTTTATTCACGATGTATCCGCATGAAGAAGCAAGCAGACATCGAACAGGATGTTCCAGTATTTTAAACATTTACAGAAAATACAAAACCAAATAAAAAAAAACCTTTGCAACTAAAACTCCAACCAACATAGAAAATAATTTACAATTACCAAACTCAAATACATGTATTAGGGTGGTACAGATTGAGAAAAAAAATAGAATAAGAATATAAAAGAAGATTACATAATTTAAAGTGATTTCTGGGATTAATCTTTGGAAGCACGATCTATGGTTGAATTTGTCAAACACTGAAACAAAGAAATGTCAAATTAAGTTGGGCAAACACTTGACGTTAAGGTGTGACTCATAACTAACATCGTGCATTATAACATTTATTTGGAGTAGAAAATCATTCACTTAATTAAAATAATTCACTTAATTATAGAAAAAAAGCAAACTTGGGCAACAGTATTTCGATTATTAGAGATTTCTGTGCCACAATCCGAATGCTGTCAATCCTTGTGAAGAAAATAATTGCTTAATTTTAAAATATGTATGTCTTTATATGCAAATACAGTATTTTTCTAGAACTTTGCAAAATATATATTCAAAAACTATTTTTCAAGAAAAATCCTTGAAAAACGTTCCCTAATTATAATTTATTGTTTAAAAAATGACTAAATAAATCGTTTACTATACTGACTCTTCTTTAAGGCACTATTATACTTAGTATTAATACATGTCAAAAACTCAAGTAATATGACAAAGTGTGATAGTGTGAATGCAATGTGTCACGAAAATGACAAGTATTATGAAAAAAGTTTGACATCCGATACGACTTCATCGTTTTTTGAAAAATTTCTAAACAATAATACTTTCCATTGGATCAGGGTTGCATTTTATTTCATGTGTGAGGTTTTATACTTTGTGTGATGGTGTGAACACAAACTGTCATGTTAAATTAGATTTTTTGACAGTCGCAACAAAACTCATTAGATTTCTATCTCACAAAGTATTATGGAATACGTAAGAGTTGTGAGATAGTGTAATCTAGCCTTTAGCAAATTTTGTTGTTGTTTCAAATGTTCCAGGAAATCTGACTTACTTGCACCACCTTAACTGTACTTACGTACACTGAAAAGAAAAATCAATCCATCCATACTTAAATTAAGCCAAAGTGGGGTGTTAATAGTACGGCTAGTAAGGAGTTCCTTAATTCAAGTCAAGAACTATTGATTCAAATATGGATTATTCAAGTACCCCGTACTTTTATATAATCCGAAAACGGGATTGATTGATTTATGTTAAAATATTGTAAAAGTTAATTCCAAAACTGTGCTTGATTCAAGAATTTCTAAAATGGTTTTATCCCAAGTTCGTACCCAGTAAACAAATTTGTGTTTTTGGAAGCACTTAAGAGAAATAGCGCATTATCGAGCGCTTCAATAAGAGAGCTCTTATACAGCAGTCAATGATAAAGAATAAAATATACAAAAAAAGCTGCTATTTTAGTGCTGACAACGAAAAAGATTTTAAAGCGAACAAAATAAAAATATTTACGAAAATGATTGAAAACAGGTATTTAAACAAGTAGAAGCAAAATATTAATAAATATGTTAATATAGTTAGCCCTTAAAAAAGCACTTTAGGAGTGCTTTGTTTGCATGTTTAAAGAAGCGCTTATTGTCAGCAGAAAATAGTCCTCAAAACCGGGAACACCCAATACCAAAATCAGGCATCCCATCAGCAGTTTTGAAGCGATTTGAGGTATGAATTCATACATAAAACCTGTTCCTTTTGGAGCATTGGGTACTTGAAGTAATCCGAAAGTGAGATTATTTTGATTCTTACTTAAAAACTTGCTCCAGAGAACCAGAGGAAGAGAGAATTTTATTATTTACTTATCCCGTTACACATGGTTGTCACACTTTTGTTGTATTCCGCCCTTTGTAAACAGAATAGCTCTCAAGTATAAGACACTAGCAAAATGGCCCGATATGGTTTTCGTAGTAAATCTACCTTGAAAATGTGATGTTTTTAACTAAAAACTTTTAACAAATAGAATTCGGGAATTTTCGCGTTTGATTTTGCTTTTTTAATATGAAAATAATGTTTATTTTTATTCTTGTATAGTTGTTGTTGTTTTTACACAAAACAGGAAAGTCGTTTTTACCTTTTCTTAGTGTTTTGTTGTTGCTTCTACGCATATTGTTTTTCGAAGGTTATACCATTTTAGATTGTTTACTGTTTTGTAGTGTTCGGTTCGAAATAAATGTGGAAAACACAAACGCTAATTGTGTTTGTGTAGTAAATCATTAAAAAAACGTTTCATTGTTTGGGATCTTCGAACACAAAAAAAACTTATCCAACTCAACAAAAAAATAAGATTATTTTATTGCGTTCTGTTTTTTTTTTACTTTCTTGAAACCAGATACCAACGGTATTAAGGGTTAAGTTCCGATACACAAAACGCTAAAAACCATTTATTTCGTTTCTGGGTGTATGAGCCGTAGGCTGTAATCTTGTTTTTATCATTCTTGGCTTTTAAGTACTTTTTAGTGTTATTCATACTTACATTTTTAAGTACTTAAAAAAGTAGAAAAAACTTAAATTTAGTAAGAGTTTTTTCTTTCTGTGTACTTTAAAATTCTACAATTCCTTCCTTCAGACTCAATGCCAGGAGTTCAAGTTTATTTTAAAGGAAAATTTACAAAAGAATGTTGTCAAAAGTTATTGAATAGAACTTTGTTTGGTTTGTGTTGGATTCATGGCAGGGATTTCATACAAAAAGAAGAAAAAAATTTATACAGACGAACTGATTCACCGGCATTGAGTAAAGAAGACATCGAGTTAAAGAGTCCCACATACAAAACATACTATGGAGCCATAAGCAAATATATTAGTAGCTAGAATTAGTGGTGGGCATTAACTCAGTTCCCCAGCACAAGGACAGGGGACAATAAAACTCTGCTTGTTTCAGACGAAAATAGCAATAAAAACATCTTAAAAACATCTTATTTAGGTAACTTTGTTGTTATTTCAACAAAAATCTTTTACACACACAGGCGTATAGTATAACGTAATGTATGCGTTGCCCACCACTATTTTAAATGCAATCAAGCAAAAATAACATTTTTATTTCTTGTTTTTAATCTATTTTTTTTTTTTTTGTTTTTTTTTTTTGTTTTTGCAAGAGTCATGTATCATTAACAGCAAACAGTCAACTACGAAATCAAACATACGACTTGGAGTGCTCTACGGTCCAAATGAATAGATTGGGAAGAATGACTGGATTGAAATTTAAGTATTTTTTTTTTTGCTTTTTTGATGACTTTGGGATGTTGTATGAATGTTGTGAGAGTGTGTGTGTGTGTGTGTGTGTGAGAGTCAAGAGTATTTAACTTGGCAACATGGGATTAATAAAGACAAAACGACAGTCAGTGCTAAAAGCCAATGAACAGGAATGAGGAGGCTGTAGTAGAAAAACAGGCCAACAATTTAACCAACAAACAAACAAACACCAACTGACAACTCCAACAAGAGTTTTATTCATGCGTTTGCAAAATAAACTAGTTAATGTTCACAATTAAAATGGTAAAAGTTTTGAATTTTGTTTTTTGTTTTTCATGTCGTACAAATTTTTTTTTTTTCAAATTAAATTGCAACATTTCCAGCAGACAACAATAAATACTGTTTTATTTCAATGTCTAATTCGAATTGTCTATAATGCATGAACCCTCCCCCCTTCTCCCCCCAAGTGTACCGCAATGTGCTTTTGAGTATCATTTGTGAAGATGTGTGTCAAAGCCGAACTTACAGTTTAACTGTAAAATGCAAAATGTGTGTTATGAATTTACATACACACATACAAGTGTAAGTATTAGCATTAGGATTAACTGAAACAGCCAGCCTGTCTCATTGGGACAGCAGACACACGGGTTAACAAATTTGAAATTTTGACATCAAGTTCTTCTTGTGTCGCTTTTATGCAAATCCGGAAAGAAAATCTTTTAATTTTAAGTCATTTGAATTCGTATTTGAGTGGTGAGCAATTAAAGCTAAAACATTTCACAGTGATTAAATGTCATTAATTTTGATGGCGTATTGCAGAGATTTTCGTTATTTCAACAACAGGTTCCTTTAAACACGTATTTAAACTTTAAAGAATGACTGCTGCACTGTTAGATTTTAATCTGAATTGTTGTTTACGTAAAAAAAACAAAAAATACCTATAACATATTTGTATTTGTCATAAGCCATCAAGGCGAATTCATGCAGGTGGCCGCATTATGAGATGGAGTTATGCTTGCTATCCTTTTTTTTTTTTGAAAAATACTATTGGGGGATTCACAAGGTAGTCATAAAGTTGTAAAGTCATATGTCTTAAAATAATTACAAAAAATATACACGACTGCTGTGGGCAACCGCTTATAATTTAGATTTCTACTGTACAGTTATGACGAATTAATGATTACATCATTAATGTTTTTATGTTATTTAAAGCACAACAGTATTTTTTTAAACAATTGTAAAATATTATTTAAGACATTATTGTGTAGTTTATAGAACACGAGCGCCTTACTCGTCCGTTCAACTTACATTTGAAACAAAAACAAATTTCGAAATTTTGTTTTTGTTTTAAATGTAATTTGAACGGACGAGTAAGGCGATCGTGTTCTATAAACTACACATATGACTTAATAGCACACCTTGTGAATCCCCCATATGTATTTTGTTTTTATAAAAAGTTAGAGTGAATGTTAAAATTATTTTTTGGAAAAATAAAAAAATGATTTTTTTATTTATAAAATATAAACAATTGCTTTACAAGTTAAATCTTATCCCTGTATTGCTAATTAAGTGTGGCTCCACTTATTCCTTACGCCTTTTTAAATCCTTGTGTTTATATTTTATGTTCACTTTTTTTGATTTATAAAATTAAGTTTTATTATTCTTATTAAATTTTAAATTTTAACTTATTTTTTTCAAAAAAGGTAAACAAAGCTTGAAATTCTGCATACACACAAATAAAAAAAAAATGTCACCTTCATGAATTCGCCTTGCTGGAAATCGAATTCTAGTCAATTAAAATTGAAAATATTTTGATAAGTTCAAAAAAATATCGCCTTTTAATTGTACATAAATCAAGGTTTAAGAGCAACTTGTCACTATCAGAACTTCTCTTAAAAAACCGTTTCAATTTTCAAAACATGGCCGCCAATATTTCCATACAACTCATTCCAAAAAATAACATGACCCTCTCTCTTTAAATTTTTTAATTTTTTTTAATAATTTTACAAAATATCACACACATCGAAATTAAATTTAAACAAGCTTCGCGGAATCTTATTTATCCTTTACCATGCCCACTTCTGCAATCCCGCCCATATTTTGAAAGAAGTTGTACCATGCTGCGCTAAGAAAGGAAAGTTGTATAACTACCTTTATTAGATATAAATAATTTTTTTTTGTGCCACGCCCACTTTTCCAATCTCGCCCCTCATTTTGTCGGATGTTGACTATTGATAACCAATATGCTTGTACCTAGTTTGGAAACTTTGGCACTTGTCGTCCTTCAAATATACAGAAACCTATAAGGACTGTGTATGGGATGTGCCACGCTCACTACTCCAATCTAGCTCACATTTTGGCGGAGGTTGTGTTGTGTTAATTTGCAAACTTTAGCTCTTACCGTTCCCCTGACATACAGAAACCTATAATGTCTTTGTATGTGAAGTGCCACTCCCACTTCCTTAATCCTGCCCATATATTTTCAGATGTTTTGTATTGATAACCAAGATGCTTGTTCCTAATTTAGTAACTTTGGCTCTTGCCATTCTCCAGGTATACAGAAATCTACAATGTCTTTGTATGGGAAGTGCCAAGCCCACTTTTCCAATCCCGCCTATTTTTTAGAGAGTTTGGGTATTGATTACCAAAATGCTTCTACCTTATTTGGAAGCTTTGGTTCTTGCCATTCTCCAGATATCCAGGAAAAAGAAATAAAGAAACAACAAGGGATTTATAGATAAAATTAGAGGCAGTCGTTGTTTTTTTTAAATATCTAAGTTACTTATGGACCGATCTGGCTGAATTTCAATAGCAGACTTTAACAGAGTATATAAATATATAACTACCTAGTCCTTATCATTTCTGGGGTCTTCAGAAACCCCATTTCAACATACACTCGTAAAGACGGACAGACGGACATCGTTAAATCAACTTCGCTACTTATAAGAATTCAGAATATATATACTTTATCGGGTCTTAAATCAATAAGGTATAAATTATAAACGGATTGACAAACTTAAATGTGTATGTTTATCCTTGTAATCTGTGGCGAGGGTATAAAATAAAGAACAATTTCAAATTTGTTAAAATTTTTTAATAATATTTTCAAAAGAAAACCAGTGCGATATGTAGCACTTGATCAACAAGATGGTATATTAACTTGAAATTAAAAAATTTCCAGTAGAAGCAAAACAATTTTTAAAAAAGAATTTTTAAACCAACCGTTTTCATTCCCAAAATCTAGGAAAAAATCCATGATATTTTTACAGCGATATTTTTTCGTGTCGTTTTTTTATGCCCTCCACCGCAATTAGTTGTGAAGAGGGTATACTAAGTTTGTCATTCCGTGTGAAACTTTTTTATTATTCATCTCAGACCCCATAAAGTATATATATTCTGGCTGCTTGAGTAATTCTAAGTCGATTTAGCCATGTCCGTCTGTCCGTCTGTTGAAAACACAATCACTTTCGAAAAACTGAGCTAGGTGTCAAATTGCTTGTAGCTATCCTAAGCAGTTTGGGATTGAATTTCAGCAAAATCGATTCAGTAGGACCAGAGCTATGAATCAAAATGTGGAACCACCACCTTCAAAAACTTGATAATTTTGTTACAAAAACTAACATAAATGATGCAAAAATGCACGGAATTACATAAGATTTTGCACAAGTCCGTTTTATTCGACTAGAAATTACACTGTAAAATTTCGCGAAGGTCGGTCATTAATTTACCCTAAGCCCCATATAAACACAACTCCCGGAAAACAGTTAAGTACGCCTAAAACCGTAAAAAATAATGCAATCATAACAAATTTTGGCTCGTCACAATTTTATAGGACTATAAATGATACTGTGAAATTTGGTGAAGATCGGTACATAATTTACCCTAGGCCCCAAATATGCCCTACTCCCGGAAAACAGTTTAGTCCTAAAACCATAATTAATAACAAATCGTCACAGTTTAAGATAATAATAATAAAAAGACATCATACAGATATTACTCCTTAAACATTCGAACTGTCGGTGGAGGGTATCAAAGATTCGGCACAGCCGAATATAGCACTCTAACTTGTTTTTTTTTTCAAAAAGTTAAAATCTAAAAACTTAGAGTAAATACTCTTTTGTTGTAGAGCTGGCAAACAATCGATAGTACTATCGATAGTATCGATAGTTGTATTTCCATTGGACTATCGATAGTTTATTTTTGATAGCGATACTATCGTAGAAATTTTTTTTCAAGAAAACTATCAATAATTTTTTGTTTCGATTTGGCAATAACAAGTCAGCCGTCGTTGCCGCACAGCTTAGCTAGTTACGGCAGTTATTTTATCGGCTTAAGGATCAACCATTTTGAATAGCCTTGCTTATCCTAATGCCAAAGAAAAAATTTTTATAAATGTATGTACCAGTGCCCATGTTCTGAAACTCTTGCTTCGAGAAACTTTTCGATTGAAACGTGTGAAATGAAACAAAAATGGGATATATTGAAACAAACAGCTGTTTTTCTCACTAAACTGTGTCTGTAAATTTTTTTGGCGAGTATTAGCTGTCACGTAAGAAAATTACTCTCCAATTTACAGAAAAAGTGTGTCTGTAACATTTTTGTGTGAAAATTTCCCGCTTTGAACTGTCAAATAAACTCACGAAAAAAAATGGGGCGAGAAACAATTTTAACAATAAAAAACACTTAAAAATGTAAAATGCAAAGAATAATAATAATAATATTTTGTTCTTGGCACATTTTTTCATTGTTTAATTATTTTGCTTTAAACATTTTTATAAAATATACGAATTTTTTCAAAGCTCGTTTGCAAACGACAAACATTAAAGTCGCACTTTACATAATTTGGTATAGCCGACGGTTGTATTTTCGCCGCCGTCGTCAAAAATTTTTCAATGTTGGTAAATTTTGGTCGCCGTCAACGATATGAGTGACTGGCGTTCTCAACGCCTGCAATGTTGTGACATTTATAACGTAACGACGTAATCTCTTTTTATAGTTTTCGATATGAGTTACAGACACACTTTTTTCTCACTTTTCGAGAAACGATGAAATATTTTGTTTCAAATCATTCCGATGCGAGAAGTTCTCACTAAAGTTACAGAACATGGGTACAGGTTTCTCAAATTATTTTCCACCTGAATCGCCAAATAGTATATCGAAAATCGCCAACATTTAATATTTTTAGATTTTAAAGTCGCCAAATACTAGTTTAAATAAAAAGAGTATACTAAAGTAATTTTACCTTTATTAAAGTTTTCTATATTAACTAAAATAAAAATTTTCGTTTAGAAATTTATATTGAGAGCAAAAACAAAGTTGAGTTGTCTTATTGTTGTTTCAGTATATTTTCCCAAACGAAAATTTTTAACAAGGTTTCGTTTAAATTTGCTAAATTCCCATTTCATAATATTGATAAACTGAAATTTATTGTTGAAGGGATAAGCTATTCCTATGCGCATTTCACTGGTTGCTTAGGCCAGATCGTCAGGAAACTTCATCCAAAAAATTTAGAAAAACTAAAGATATTATATAATAAAACTGTTAAGCGAATAAGAATTATAAACCCCAGTTTTACTTGTAACACTATCAAAGCTTAAACAAAAACAACAACAATAAAAAGTGAGTTTATCTTTTCTTACAGCCCCGACTACAATTGGTTGATTTGTCAACTCTAAATGTATGTAGTTGTAAGTGGGTAAAGAAAAAACAAAAATAAAAAAAAATTACTTTATTTTATTTTGCCAGTTCAGTTTTATTTACATTTTTATTTTATTTTGAAAAATTTTGAATACATATTAATTTTTTTAACATACTAACCAGTGCACATTATTATTCTTGAAGTTTTGAAAATTCAACATCATATGCAATCATAAATAAATTGAAGTATGACAACTTTTTTAGTGGAACCCGAATTATTGCAAACTGTATGTATATTTTAATACATATCTGAAAAAATTTAGCTTGTGATAAGGAAAATGACTGAAAATCTAAGAAAGATTAAACTTTATTCCAAATTTGGAAATTGTATTTCATTATATTTCTACATGGACAAGTACGGTAATTACTTACAAATTAAATTAAGGAATTCTACAAAAAATTCGATACTATCGATAGTATCGATAGTTTGTCAACAAACTATCGAAAATATCGAATGTTGCGACTATCGATAGTTTGCCAGCTCTATTTTGTTGTTCAAGTGCGGTATGAACATATGTACATTAACGACGACAGTGTGCGTAACTAGAGCTTGTTTTAAGAAATTTACGTCCTACGTTCATACAACGTAAGGACCAATTATGTTTCTAGTAATTGCTGAAAATGCAAAAACTTCAAAAAAAAAAGAGAAAAATCCCCAAAAAAAAAACAAAAGAAAACTCATGAAATAAAAAAGTTTCTTCAATATTCAATAAGGCTTAAGTAGAAAAATAAAACTTTTGCTTACAATAGGATAATGAAAACATTTTGTATCTCGAACCGAAAAAAAGTTACTACGAATGAATATTAACAGTTGGGGTGCTTCCAAAACCACTACAAAATGTCTTCAATGTTTCTGAGTCTTGTCTGTTCTTTTTGGGATTTTCGATTTTATTTTATGTGTGGGAGGAAGTTTAACCAAAGTGTTTGGTCTCTATTAGAAATATGTTTTGTAATGTTTTTCTCCTTATTTTTTTTTTTTGCTATTTTTGCAAATTTGTGTTGTTTTTGTGAGTTATTTATGTACAAATCCTATTTAACAACTTAAATGCCAGATAAAATGGACATAATTAAAAAAAAGGAATATTTACTCTCTTGTTGTAGGAGTTCTCAAGCGGTTGCTAATGGAAGTGTGTCAAAAACAGTGAAATGTTTCAGAAAGACGGTTGGGTTGTGTTTTTTTGCATTAAGAAGAATATTTTTAATTTAAGCGAAAGTTGGTGGGAGTTAAGCTGTTTTGTATTTAGATATTAATTGTTAATCTTTTTAGAAGAGGTGCTTTAGTCACGCCCAGATCAAAAGGGTCTAGTTATACAGGCAAACCGCGATAATTCTTACCCCGTTAATTGAAAAACCTCAACAATTCGAAATAAATGACTGGTCCCTAAAAAAAACTCATTAATTTGCAAAAATCCAATACATTTTGGTCCGCTCTTTAATTCTTTTTTGTTTGTTTTGTATTTCAAAGTCTGAGAAGACTCCTCTAAATCATACTAACTAGTAGACAACCTCTTATAACTCGTAATAAAAACCACTATCTAACCTTTTGAAATCATCTGTTTTTAAGCCTCATTAAATTCAAACCCCTATAAAACGTTTGTTTAATTTTAACCTCGTTAAATCGAATTTACTGTGTTTCAAAAACTCCTCTTACTCGTAAAAATCAGTCGCTTCCTTCGTTTAATAATTATCGGGATTCTGCTGTATTTACAATGAAATGGGTAATACTGCTAATGGACGTTAAGACAGTGATGGACACCATACCGACCATACATTGTTATATGTGCACAAGAACGAAATGTTGTCAGAATTATTGACACATAATTGTTCATGTTTTTTTGATGGGGGGAAAAATATTTGGCACGACAAGCCATATAAAAAGTAACAATAGCATTAAAGAAAACATTTCTGTAGTGATGTTAGAAATCGTTGTGCGAACAAATATTTGAACAGCGCTGTTTGAACAAGAACAAACATCAACAACAGAAGTCTTTACTATTCACCTTTATGTGGTACACATGAAATTGTTTGTTGTTTGAACATAGCGATGGCTTGTAAGGACGATGTAGACAGGCATTTTGGTAGCAAGAAAGCAGTCTTCGGCTGTTACTTCTTGCTTGGCAGTAATGGAACCAGCAACCTTTTAATGACGCATTAGGAAACACATTTTCTAAAGCTTGCCTTAAAGCTGCTTCATAGTCTGTATGGAAAGCCAAAGCTTCGAATTGTAAAAAATTTTAAGTTAAGTTTTGATAATCACTTGAAATTTTAATGGTATTTTAAGACAAATTTTGCACATTTTAATATTTTTGGTTATAAGTTAAGTTGCGGACGTTATGACACTGCTCTGATGGACATTGTGACACTTTTAAAAGTGTCATAGAGTTCATGAACACTGTGACACTTTTTGGAGTGTCATAATGTCCATGGACACTATGCCACTGGACGTTATGACATGCCACCTTTTCGTAAAAAGCCACATTTTGTGCTGGAAAAAATCTAGTGAAGTTTCGCAAATATTTTACCTCGAAAACTGATAAAAAATTTCATGCAACTCTATAGCTTATGCATGTAAGATATTTTCACTGCTAGCATTTTAATGGTGTTTTTATTGAAATACAGCACTTACAAATTAATACCCGCATTAAACAGGCGGAACACAATTGCAAATTAAAAGCCGAAAAAAATTAATGGTTCCAGCCTGCTACTTAGCACAACTAAACTAAACCTTGGCTTTCAAATCATTTTATAGTCTGTTAAACCGAAGTTGTGAAAACATTGTTAATAGATTGTTTTAATTTAGTTTTCCCTAATCTAGTTTCGGTCTTTTAAATGTACTATAAAACTGTATTTTTTGCAGCCGGGTTTTATGATTTTTTTTTAATTATTTACATAATTTATAAGTTGTAGAACTATCTACACAGCACATACTATTGTTATTTTATTGTTAATTGTTAAACTACATGCTTGTTTTATTGTTTTTTTTTTTTTTGTGTTTATTAATATAATAAAAGTATCAATTCATGTAGAGATTTATGTTTTTCCCATTGAAAAAATTATTTGAATTATTCGAGTAATTCGAACAATTTAAAACCCTTGCTCGATTAGTCGAGCAATTTTAAAATTGAAAAATCGATTAATTCCTTACTCGAACAAAACCAAAAGTTAAATAAATTGATACTCTAATTGTCATGCTCTCCGGGGAAGCAGAAGAAGCACGTAATAACGATTACAGAAAGTATAGATTAACGTTTTCCAGAAAGTGCAATAGATCTTAAGCAAGTACAATATATAAGTAGTGTAAGGGCTAAAAAATCAGAGCAAGTTAAACTCCCTTCTTGGTTTAAAATGTGTTTAAACCAATAAATCTATAAATTATATTAACATGTAAGCCATCTTGAAACGCATAAAATTGGGCGCTTTAATTACCACTACAGACTATATGAGTTTCATCGTAGTGCTGCCACATGTTATTTTTTTAACAACATATAATAAATGGGACACTGATTTTTAGTCGTTGAGTTTAAACTATATATATAAGTTCATGTTTAGTTCAACTAAACCAGCGTTTAAGCCATCAGTGATTTATAAGACGTTAACCTCATAATCATCTTTTAAAACTAGATGATGTTGTAAAAGAAATGCTATTTGATGGATAAAATGTAAATTTTTTTTTAAACTTATTTTGTTTATACTTATATATGGGCGGTGGGCGTGGTTATTGAAACTTGGCATGCATCTTTTGTTTATTTTAGAAAGTATATGAACGAAGTTTGAAGAATTTTGCTTGGATAGGAAAAATATTATGCGAAAAAATTTATTTGGATTGCATGGAAGGTGGGCAGTGGGCGTAGTAGTTGTTGGTAAAACTTGGCATGCATATTTTGTTTATTCTATAGAGTGTATGTACCAATTTTTAGAACGACTTTTGCTTGCATAAGACACATTTTAGGCGAAAATTTAGATTATGATTGTATGGGCGGTGGGCGTAGCCAATTTCGATGAAATCCACCTTTATTTCTTAATTTAGTAATAAAATTATCAAAAAATGTATGAAGCCATCTCTCAGTGTTGTGTGCCAACTGCTCGGCATGTGTACTTTTGTTATGTACTCATCAGTGTTGCCAAATCTTCACGATAATAAATAGTTTAGTTCTAAGCAAAAAATTGCTTAATATTGCCTAAAAAATTGTATAACTAAACTATTTTTTACACTAAAAAATACTTTTATAACAAGAAAATATTTACACTAAAAAATACTTTTATAACAAGAAAATATTTATAAGATAAAAAAACTCTTTATACTGCTTATAAATCCATTACAATAGATAATCATTTAGAACAACAAATGTTAATCGACCAATTTTTTTTTTTTTTTTTTTTTGTTTTAAGATTGATGTTTGACTACACAGTACAACAGCCAATCTGGGGGGTGCGAAATTCCAAGTCAGGGTGATGGTACTAGGTCAGTATAGTAAAACCCTCAAAGGGTTTGGCGTTTGTATGTGTCAGTTTTTTTTATGACATTTTAAATTTTTTCCTTATCTTGCTATTTTTTTGTTTAACATAACTCGAGAACCACTTGTCCGATTTTGCTAAAACAATATTTATTAAAATAAATTTCTTCTTATTTTTAAATCAAGCTTAAGGTCAGGTTATGCAAAAAATATTTATTTAAAGTTTATCCAATTTTTCGCTGCCACAATGGACAGCTTCTTCAGGGATCTTTGGTTAATAAATTTCAAACAAATTTTTAACCTGACCTTGAGCTTGATTTAAAAATAAGAAGAAATAAAATTAAAAGGTCGAAGAATATAGACTAAATAATTTATTAAAATAAATTTTAATTTTTAGGCAAAAAAATATTTTTTTTTTCTCCACAAATTTATTTTTACCGGCAAAACTGTTGATTATAAAGAAAAACGTTATATGAACGGAATAAAGAAATTGTAATTCTAAATTTTTTTGAGTTTGTTTTAGCAAAATCGGACAAGTGGTTCTCGAGTTATGTTAAACAAAAAACATAAAGATAAGGAAAAAATTTAAAATGTCATAAAAAAAACTGACACATACGAACGCCAAACCCTTTGAGGGTTTTACTATACTGACCTAGTACCATCACCCTGACTTGGAATTTCGCACCCCCCAGACAATAATCCCAAAAATGTTCCATAGTGCTATTGACTGCCAGCCGTTGGTAACAGCGGTGAGTATTAAACGGCAAAGATTTCTGAAGCGATAGTGTGGTTACTATCGAAACATGCCAGGGCAACCTGGGTTCGATTCCCAGGTCAGTCAAGAATGAAACTTTTTTAAAAAAAATTTTAATTAATTTCATGTTTTTTTTTATTTTTCGAATTTATTTTATGAGCTTATTTTCAGTGATGTGAAAAGAAATAATTCCCAGATTCTATTTGTTAATAATTTAATGAAAATTAAATTTGATGAACTTTAGCCTGATTAGAAAATATTAAAATTTGGATTATAAACCATGAACAGTTCAATAAAATAACCACATACTAATTATTGTTAACAGCTTGGGCACCTGGGTCCTTCAAGTTGAGCTGAAAAGGTCAACGGAAAAAAGAAAGACAGAAAAAGTAAAAAAGAAACACATAAAAAATAGAAACATGTACTTTAGACGACAAGAAGAATTCTTGGCAAAAAATATTTAAAACAGAAGTAAGGAAGAACATGTAAATCAAATAAAATTGGTGATCATTCACAACAAATTTTGATCCGCCAAATGGAATCAAATTTGGTTTAAGATTGATGTTTGTGTTAAATTGTAAAGAAGAATAATAAAATTAAATAATTTACGTGATTTAAATTGTATGTAGATACCGTTGGTCGTATATCAAAACTAGAAAATTTTTGTACTCGTTTTTCTATACTTCACTCGTTTTATAAACCTCATCAAATAAACATAATTTTTGTTAATAAACTTTTATTGTTATTTATAATATTTTTCTTCAACTGCTGTCTATGGCGGTGAGTGTTAAATCGCAAAGCCCTCTGCAGAGAGTGGTTACTATCGAAACATGTCAAGTCGACCTATCCATGAACGTGAGTTCGATTCCCGCGGCAGTCAAGAAAATTATCAAACAAAATTTTTTATTCATTTCATGTTGTAAAATTACTTTCTTCATATAAATAATTTAATGAAAAATTAATTTAATAAACTTTAGCCTGAATAAAAAATAAAAATTTCGATTAAAAACAGTAAAAAGTTCAATAAAGCAACCACAATACTAATAATTTTATAATAAAAACATTTAAAAATTATGTGCTTAAATCTTGTTAAAAAGTTTGTTATTTGAAAAAGGTCTTTGTAATCATGAAGGTACTGCGGTATGTTCTATTTCTGAAATTACTGGATAATGTTTAACAGTACAGAAATTTCCATCTCTGATACACTACAAAATTCTATGTTTTTTGTCGCTCTGTTTTTAACTAAAATTTCAAAAACATCTTTTTCATCTATAGTCCGCTTTACAGAAATAGTATGTGTGTTGGCCATCACTGCTTTATAGGATTTTACAAAATGACGACTAATAGCTCACTTACACTTCCTTACAGTGTCCATTCTTACGAAAAGTTTGCTGCTTTAAACTTTGCCAAAAACTTTTTAAACTTTATTAAACTTTTTATTTTTCAGAAATAAAGATTTGATGTATCTAGTATTTTAAAAGTTTTTTTTTTAAAAATGAAATAATACAAAAAAGCTACTGATTTTTTTTTTCTTTCCATCCCTAGAACTTAAGTACCCTTGGAAATACCTTGAGTGCAATTGATTTCACCAACTCAAACAAATTTCAATGAATAAATTAGAAAACTTTTAACACAAGACGACATTATTTGTGCAAGTACTTTCTCCTTAAAAACATTCAACAATTTTGTAAGCCCAGTTTCCAGTCACACTTTTCGAACAAATTCCATTTTGAAAAACAGCAAAAATAAAATTTCGTAGCGTAAATAAATAAACATTACCGTTAAAGTAACAATTTCTCTCAGAACGAGAAACACACAATTTAAATGAAATAAAATAAATACTAGCATAAACCATAATTTAATCATGTAAACCATCCTTGAGCACAACCCCAAACCCAGCCACTTTGGAAAAGTTGTCTAGGCAAAAAGGAACCACAACAACAACAACGATGAACTGCCAACCTAGATACATTTTAAATTGAATTGCGTTGTAATGTTACCAAGATGAAGCAGATGAAGAATTGCGAAGGAAGAACTAACAAGAACATGAAAAGAGGAAACTTTACAGTAAATTTAATGTGAAACATATTCAAAATACTTAAAAGTGGGAATCCGTTTTCTCTTCCTCGCTGCCAACTCGTCACTCAAGAGAAGGCGACGTAAGTGTTTGAAGTATAAACTTTTAATTTTCATTGAAAACAGAACATTTTGTTTCACATCCATCTAACACGCAGGCAAAGAAAAATATCTTTGCAAATTTTATTTATAATTTTCATTGATGCTTTTCTACTGCAAATATAAGTTTAAGGCTCCAGGAGCCGATGGGCTGCTAGTGGAGCCTACACGCAGAGAAAACACAGTTTTCTATATGATCACATTACAAAAAAAATTTGAGGGCAAGAATTTTCTTAATTAAATTTATGTTCTATGTCTAGATTTGGGTCTTAGGGAAACACGAAATATTTACGAAACATTGATCTATATCTGTGTAGCGACAACAAAGAAATATAATTTTCAACCTTAAATTAAAAAAAAAAAAAAAAACTATAAATATTTTTTTAATAAAGTTTATTGTCTTGCATATTCTTGCTTTTTTTAAAAAATGTATTTTTTTTCAAATTCGAAATTTTGTTGTGCATACAATAACTTGCTATGCTAATAAGATATTAAAGTGCAACAGCAAATTGTGTCCCTGCCGCCATAATTGTATTTTGCATTTTAACTATTTAAAATAATTTAAAAAAAACCTTTAAACTAATTGGTTGCATAACGCAGGGTCTTTCACCTATTCACTTTCTTTCTCAGAGTCTCTCTCTCTCTCTCTCTCTCTCTCTTACCACAATTTGTGACAAAATGACAACAGTGTATTTTGCTTTAACGATAAAAAGTGGAAAAGTATGTATGGATAATGCTCTCTACGAACCAGGGATAATATATGATAAAACCAATATCGTACTACCAAACTTTTAAAATCGTACTTTTTCGACCCCAATAGTACTTAATCATTTTTTATTATTTTTTTTTTTTACAGAAAAAGGCTTTTGTTTCGGTTAGACTTGAAACCGTTGGCACATATATACTATTTCGTCCCTTTGTTTTTATAATATTTTGGCGTGACAATTTTCTTTCCACATTCGCCGAAGAGTCTGCAATGGAAAATATTCTATTGGTTATTTTACTAAGCGCTGGAAGCATTAACTGATCTCGGTAGGCTAGCTGGTAGCGAGCTAGTCTATCAGCGCCGAGGTTGCGGGTTCGATTCCCGCCAGAGACTCTGGTTTCTTTCCTGCAGACAAGCATAGAGCTTTGCGGGATTAGCTTAGGAAATTAAAAAAAAAAAAAAAAAAAAATAAATTTTTTATTGTGGTCACTGTGGACCAAGAAACAAAAATATTTTTTAATGTTATGTATATCGTCGGCTTAGAGTGTAAACATGATAAGTCCATTTTTAACCGTATATAACATTTTGATACTTTTCAAAAGAAAAAATGACGCCGCATCGAGTTAAAAAAACATTTTCTTCAATTTGGGACTCAATAACATATTAGAAAATAACCCAAACATATATAGATTTTCTTCTTAAGTTAGACATATAAATTATTAGAAGTTTTTTGTCTGCCCTGTTAAATTTTCAAGAAGTCAGTAAGCAGGATTACACTCTAAGGCGACGATATAGTATTATACTTTCAATGTTATTTCTGGATATGGGCATTTCCGTCAAAAGGTCCACCGTGACCGAAAATTTAAAAGTTATTAAAAGCTGATTATTTTACGATATTGTTATAGAGAAATATTTAGATTTTACTAATTTTATAAATTTACCCATAAATTTGTTCACTTAGATAAACAATCAGACTGCAAAGTTGTGCAAACGTTATTTCTTATTTGTGAGAATGTTTTATTGTATATTTTCTTTAATATTATCTTCCTTAAAAGAGGTGATATTTGATGAAAATTATTCCAAAAAAATTTTCTTACATGGTCTGTAATCTAAGGAAGAGTTCGAAGAGAAATATGTTATTCGGATTAACGGTAAATTTTTATTTTTTTTTAATCATTATTTATTGAAATTATTATGGAAAAAATTTCACGTTCGAAATGTCACGTATCGAACCAGATTTTGGCTTAAACAAAAAAAAAAAAAAAAATACAGAAGATTTTGGAATCAAACCAAAGACATTTTAATGTTACATTGCTACGTAAAATTCTGAAAGTAGTTTGACTAAAAAATTGTGCCAGGTTTTGCTGAATTACGCCTTTTTATACATGGCCACAAAAACTACTTATATTTTTTTCACGTTCGAACCGCTACTTCTTTTGCCATTATCTTTGACCTAGAATCGCGCCGCCCATAAACTTTAGCATAGATAATAGTGCTTTCTTAGAGCTATAATTTAAGGGTTAAAAGAACGTAAAAATATTTGTTGTTTAAAATGTTATTGTATTTTTGATGCTTACGCCTGTCGCGTTCAACACTTTGTAATTACCCAAATACAAATATCGTTAAGTGCCAGATGATTTTCTTCAAATCTTAGCTTTGATAATTCGAACTGGTCTTTCAACTCCCTTTTCACTTGACGAAACAATAATGTTAATCGTTCTAAAAATATGTGCATTCGAGCATCTTGGGATTTATTGTGTTTACAATTTTCAATATGTACTGCAGAAAGAGGAAAGACATTTTAAAAGCTGCACTGAAAGAATTTTCTTCACATATCCAATGGATTTTGACATTAATCCAATGAAAAATTACATTAAAATTCAACCTATGTAACGTTTCATTAGATTAATGAAGAATGTTACATTACATTTCATAAAATCGATAAAAATTTTAATTTGTTTAATGACATAAATTCATTAAACTACTAATTAAATTTGGTCATTTTTATGACCATATATATATTCATGTTTATTTATTTCAGCCATTTCAATGTGCGTTTTGAGTTGTTGGAAATTTTATTTTTTTTTTTCTGTTTCAAATCATCAAGTTATATTAATGTTATTTCGTTTATATATATCTGTTACATCATGTTATGTTCTACTTGCATAAGCTAACCTTTTAGTAAATTGTATTTAATTCATTTTCCAGCCCGGGACGACCTTCAAATTGCTTCTTTCCATTTTGCTGGCTTGTACTACTACGTAAATTTAGTGTATTTAAATTAAAAATTAAAGAAAAAAGAATGTGAGAATTGTTTGCTCTTGTTTCTTCTTTCTCGTTGTATGTTTTTGAACCTATTACAAACATTTAGCTAAATTCAGTGTTTCGTTATCGTTATGAATTTTTTCATTGATGTTATGAAACATTGAAATTTACAATTTTTTTCAGATATTTTCATGTCTATTGCCTTAAATGGAACTAAAAATACGTTTTTACAGCAGTTATAGGAAGAAAATATTTTCTAGTTATAAGTATTTTGAAGTTAGAGAACTTTATCTTGTTTTCATTGATTTAGTGACATTTTTCATGGAAAATATGAAGTTACACTCTTTTCATTTACTGAAAAATATTTGAATACATTAATTTATGATTGGTTTTAATCTTAAAAAACCTATTGAAATAATGTTTAAGAAATTAGTTAAATTTTTCTTTTGAAAGAGATATTAAGTTGTCATTAATTTAATGAAAAATGTTACCAAATTACAAAACTCAATTTCGTAGTGGTAATGAAATTGCTTCATTATTTTTGTAAAATTTCATTACCGTTATGAAATTTTTCGTTGGATTAGTGAAAAAACTTTAATGAAATTGATTCATTAGATTTATGAAGCATAATTCTTTCAGTTTTGGTAGAAAATCCGAATGTAATAAAATTTAATTTAGCGCTTGTAAAATCTCCTTCAAAATCATTCAAAGTAAAATAATAAAGACGTGACAACCATCTTGTTGACGAATATTTAAAAATATTTCGAGTTTCCGTTCCAAAATAATCTTGAAATGACATGAAGTCGTCTCTTCTACTAGAACTTTTGCAGAAGTGGTTTTCTATATCTTTAAAAAACGTGTCAATATCATCAGAAAATTTAAGCTTATATGCTACCGCTGATACTTGATTTAGAATGTGGCATATGCAATCGTGCAAAGAACAAGTGCAAAAAATCTTTTCACAATAGCGGAGTTCAGTGCAAATGCTCTTGCAAAAGAGCAAATGCCAAATACCATAGCTGTTTTGTTAAATCCAACAACAAAATACACAGAGGTTCCGTTAAATTTCATAAAAAATCTACGGAATTTAGCATTTTCTATTTCGCAAGACCATTTGCACCAAACACTGAAGTCCGTTTATATTCATTTTACAGTAAATACGAGTTACTATAACAATAGGTTTGAAAAATTGGAAATAGTACTAAATTAGCCATGGGGGTACCAGCGTACTTTTTAGCTTTGAATTGTACCAAAAAAGTACAATTGTACCAACTTTATCAACCCTGCTAGGAACTAAAGAAAGAAAAGTAAAAAGGGGGAGAAGTAAAAGAGGTGGTGGTGGTGGCTTTATTGTTGTTTTCTTTAAACGACAAGAGTAAAGTTAAACGAAATGAAATAAAATGATATTTTCAATTTACTTCATGACTTTATTTTATCATTGTTTTTTTTTTTTTTTTCTGATGATGCCACTACACAAAAGCGACTGTTGCAGATTTTTGTTGTTGTTTTTGTTGACTTTTTACTTTTATTTTTATTTACTTAAAACATCACATGACAACATTTACGTATAATCAACCACCAGTAGCATTTGTTTGTGTATTTTTATTTTTATCACTCGCTCACTCACTCAGAACGTCAAACAGCCAGTCTTTCAGTCATTTATTTTATTCCTTCAGATGGCCTGTTGACTTGTTTCTTCAGACATTTTGTTTCCTGTGCTGGCTCTTTTCTTTCTACCTTTAAATTAAGTTTCAATGTGTTGCTTTTTTCCCCTTCTCTTCTGTCCTTTTTAATGTGACATCAGCATCACATCTTGAGTTGTGACATCTTATCAAGTCGAATGAAAAAATGAAAAAAAAAACTTATATAAAGCAAAATAACCAATTTCTAAAGCGGTTGGGGGGGGGAGCGAAAACAGCTCTTGAATTCTAGGCAACAGGGTGCGTGGAATATTCTTTCTGTTTTGTTCTTTTGTTGCCTCTTCTCTCCCCTTCCCCCCTTCTAAACGAAAATCCTGAGGCATGTGCCACATTACTTCAAATTATTTATTACAATTGTAATAAATATTTTTGCCATTTATTTGCTTGTTTTTTAGCTCTAGTCCTTTCTTTACTAGTGTTTGTTGTAAGGATTATTGTTATTTTTTTTTTCTTTCGTCTTTATAAATATTTAAATGATATTTACTTACAAGTAAGAGAATTCATTAACTTTAATAAAAAATAACAAGTTCTAAAAGGGTAGTGAAAAGTTTTTTATTAAAAAGGTTAAAGGTTATTTTGTTATAAATTTTGAAATGGCAAAGTGTCTTTTAAAATATTAAATAATATTTTATAAAGAGAAAAAGGTCTACTTTCTATAGAATTCTATAGAATATCTAAAATGAAAAGACAGAGCACAAACCCCACTTCTAAAATTGTCAAAGGATAGTATCAAACCGATGAGGGTTTGTTGTCAAAGTTTTTGACAACATCCGTTGTCAATTCTATAAGAAAACGTTGTCAAATCAGGAGCACAAAGTTTTTTAAAAGACCAGACGTTGTCAAATTAAAATGGGAATGTTATCAAATTAAGAACAAAAAGTTAAAAATTCCATATGTTGTCGAATTAATAACACCGCTGTTATAAAACTGAAACTATCTCGTTGTCAAATTAAAGACAAGACGTTCTGCTTCGTTGTTAAGGCTGCTTGTTTGACTCGTAAATTACACAGAACGAAAAGAGACGTTACAAAACTGTCAACCAATGGTTATAAAATGTTAACAAAACTATTTCAAACTAAAACCAAATACATAAAAACGTTTATCGTTGTTATTAAACTTACAACTTCCAGTTGTCAAAAAGATAACGCGCTGTTGTCAATATTAATAGCGTACCTATATTGGCTGGCTAATTACTTTTGAACTTGGAGCTTTACAAATGGAAAAAAGTGCAAATTCTAATACGTGAATATTAAATTAGTGGAAAACTAAAAATAAAACGTAGAACTGTACCCATGTGTTGTAACTTTTGTGAGAGCTTCTCGCATCGAACATAGGTGAAAAAAAATGTGTGTAAAGATAAATACGAAAAAATAAATTAATTTTTTTTAAATATCGCATGCGATAAAAATTATATAAAAAATATTGCATGCGATCAAAAATATATAAAAAAAATATCGCATGCGATAAAAAAATGTAATACAGAAAATACGATAATTTACACGAAACTTTAAAGTTCCTTTGTAATATCAATCATTTTTATTTATTATTTAAAAACTTTTTTGATATTTTATGAGTCTTTTAATATTAAAATTAACGATTTTTGAAAAAATATGACCACTGTGTCCAAATCCTTCCATATCAGAGGCTACCATAATCTATAAACACTATATCCAAATTGTATTTGTGAACATTTTTAAACATTTTTGAAAATTTGACTTAAATGCCTTCCAGAGTATTTTCATGATAATTTCACTCCTTATTCTTAAAAGCTGATTTTGTAGTTAATTGGTACTCAAAGTAAACAGTTTATAAAAAGGAATATTTTCATGAACTTTCAAGACAGGGTCGTTTTCAAAATTTGCACAATTTTAAAATCACTTTATTTCGATTTACATAATATGCCCGAATATGAAGGTAATTGATGCCATACAATTTTTTTTTTTTTTGTTTTTTTTTTCTTAAAATATGTTAATAATTTTATTAAAAAAAAAGTAAATAAATACAATTAAATGTTTTTTATTAGTTGGGTTCAGAATGGGTTATTCTTTATTGGACTGACAACAATGTGTTGTCGAAATGACATCTGAATTTTGTCAATAAACCAACAGTCTGTTGTCAAAAATTAAAACAACATGTTCTCGGAATGACACCATTGTGGGAAAATATATTAACAGTTTATTAACAGAATGAGACCAAATGGTAACAAAATGACAACGAGGTCGTTTAAAAATATTGACACCAATCGTTACCAAATTAAACACGAACGTAGTTGGCTCACTTTAGACAACAAATGGTGTAAATTTTTCTATTTTTATACAGGATTTTTCCCTTTGTGTGTAGATTAATAAATAATAGTAAACATTATATTTTTAAATGGGTTAAAAATTGACAATATTTAAGTGATTAACAGCCAAATTTACCAAGTTAAGGTACAACTAATTATAACTTTAACTTCTAGTTTTTAAAAACGCTTTTGACAGTTGTAACTGATAGAAAGTTATAAATGAACTTGGTGAAATCGGTCGTATATCAAATGCAAATAATAACAGAAAAAATTCTTTACCTTAAATTTTGTAATTCAATAAAGACGCAATACCCAGGATTACGTGTTTAAATTCGAAAAATATTATTTTGCTGAAATAAAACAGTGATAATATTTTGCTGTGAAGAGAAAACCAGTTTCAAAACGTGCAAAATTACATGTAACAAGTATCCCTAAACTATGCAAAACTTTTGCGATTATCGAACAATAGAATTGGTAAGCTTTAATTGTAATTCTGTATACATAGTTATGCCTGTATTTATAAAAAATTGTAAAATTTCTTAAAGGTTTACAAAACAAATTTTCTATGAAAACATTTCTTAAACGTTTGTTAAATTTAATAATCGTTTATGAATACGGGGTTTAGTGTTTTAATCTAAATGAATATTTAATTAAAAATGCTTATCACCGACTTTTTTATTTATAGGGTTCGTAATGATTTATTTCCAAAAGGTAAGCAGTGAAAATGTCAAAATGACAACAACATGGTTTCAATATAACAACGTGCGTTGTCAAAATGAAAACTACAGATTGTCGAAATAAGAACAATATTTTGCCAATTAAAAATAAATTAAAAATGAGAACAAATTAAAACAAAATAACAATGAAATATTTTTAAAATGCTGAGACCATCCGTTTTTAAATTAAGCATAAGCGTTGTTAACTTACTTTTGAAATTTTTGTTATTTTTCTAACAGACTTTTCCCTCCCTTTTGCATTTCTATGAGAAAATTAAAAATTTGTTTTAATTTCGGGAATCCCCGAGAAGTTTTGTATAGAAAAAATGTGAAAAATAATTTAGAATTTTTGGCTGTTATAGAAGTTTTTATTTAAGAATTATTAAATAAGTTGTTCTTTCGGACAATCGTGTTTAAGTCATTGAAATCCCTTAAAATCCAAAAACTAATACAATAAATCCTAAAAATTTCCGTTTAAAAATTTTTCGAAAAGCGAAAAACTCCTTAGAGTTCTTCTATATTCGAATTTTTGCAATCCAAAAAAGGCCAAGTAAAGTCTCGCTAAGATCGATTTTTAGTTTTGTCAATGGGCCCCTAAAACCCCTTTAAAACTTCAACTATCATTTAAAAATTTTAAATATTTTCTATTGCAGCCATCAGTTTTTTTAAACTTTCCGCTCCTACATTTTTAATAATTCATTTTAAATTTGCCACTCTCTTTTCCACCTCAAGTATTTAACGCACAACCGAAAAAATCTAAAAAATATTTCGTATGAGTTTTGTAGTTGGCACTTAGTGAAAATCATATTTTTTATAATGTGAAATCAGGCAAACAAAAATCAATAAATACCTTCAGGCGTTTATTGAATTTATAATTTTTTTTTCTTTATTCTTTCAACAACATACAAAAAGTGTGCATGTGAATAGATAAGAAGTAAAAAATTGTATGACGCAAAATATTTGTTATTGAAAATACTTGAAAATAAAAAAATAAAAAAATCAACAACGATGAAGCGGATTCTCGGTAAAATAAATGAAAATCAATTTTTCTTCTATGTTATCGAAATAAAACATAAACATAAACTGATCTAAGAGCATACATACATGCTCATTCATGTCTTTTCATACTCCTAACAACATTGCAGCAGTTAACGGCTGTTTAATGGCTCCTAAAAATATGCTGTATTTTGTCTATATACATCAGCATAAATAAAATTTGCATATTTTAAAATTAAATTTAAACATTAAAATAAACTACCCTTCAAAACAAAACAAGAAGAAGAAGTCTAATAAACAAAAAAAAAATCCGATTTTCCCCCTCTACTTATTTCTGGTTTATAATTTCTCCAACCACAAATATTCAGTTTATTACAAGTCCATACATGAAAAAAACGTAAACAATTTTTGCAAATGTATTTTTCGGTAAAATAAATATAAGTATGTCTGCGTACGAGTTCCTGTCTCCCCTCCCCTCCCTCTCCCACTCTTTGTTTCCTTTTAGAATTTTTGTTGATTGGTCTGAAAGAGCCCAACAGGGATGCATGAGTCTTATAAATAATCAGTGATTTATTGGCAAAAAGTCTGTTGAATTATAAAAATTTTGTTTCGTTTTTGCCGTCGTCGTTGTTTTTTTTTTTTTTGCAAGTTCATATTCCGATGAAGGCAATAAATATCAATAAAACTAAACTAAAGTTTTCTGGCATGTATTGAAATTCTTTACTAGAAAATTTCTCATTTTATTAAGAAGAACAACTAAAAAACAATGGAGAAAAAGTCTAAACTTTAATAATGCCTTATATGAAATATTTGTGTATCAGAAGCAAATTTTTTTCGTTGAAATATTTTTTAGTTTTCAACAAACTTTGCAAATTAAAGAAAAGCGTAGTATATTTTTTGGCGAATCAGTTTTATAACTTTTTAAAGCATACATTTACTTTTATGTTCAAAACAATAATGCAAAATTGTATGGAATATTAAAGAGTTAAATGTAACGACAAGATTCTACTAAAACCTATAAAGAGCTTTGAATCTTTTAAAAGTTAGGTAAGGTTATAAGGCTGTTGCGAAGTCGACTTCACACCCTCACCGAGAGTCCTCTATGGTCCATTGTGACGCCTTAGTTCGTTAGAAGAGACAGAGTGTAAAGTGAAAGGAGAAAGTAGTGGAAGATAAAATCGTTTAAAGGAACTTATAAAAATAGTTGGAGTCGGTGTTAAAAATTAAGTCCGACAACGAATTTCGGCCCAGAACGGGTTTTTATAAGGCAGCCATGTGTAATGTTAAATTTGGAAATTCTTAGATGGTATTTGATTCGTTAGCTTTGCCCTGATACTGCTTTTTTAGGTTCTTTTTGTGCATTTGATAAATGCGAATAAGGAAGTTTACTATTATGCCTACCGTGATTACGAACAAATAAATTTCTACAGTGTATAAGTCTAGTCTTTCTTCAGTTACTTTAACCTCATTTACTACATTTGCCTTAGGGCGGTCAAAAGTTGTTTGTGATTTACACATATTAATAAAAAAAAAAAAATAAAATATATAACGATAAAAATAATGATAATGTTAGACAATTGTTTTATATACTTTAAGTTATTTATTCGTGTTTTTTTTTTCTTTTTGTTATGATTCTCTTAATGTTGTCTATCCGCTCCCAGATTTCTGTAGCTCTCTCCCAGCTAATCACAGTGTCTTCTTGTCTTGCTAACCTCACTAGTTCAGCTAGCTCTTTCCTAAGCCGCACTAATTGGCCTCCCCTTCTTTTTTTATTTCAACGTTGACTCTAGGGATAGCCGTAAGACGTTCCTCTGTCAAGCGGTGTTGCCTAAGTCTAAAATCCTCGATTGATATTGCTTTTGGTCCTATCCTTGATGGATTATATGGCGGAGGTGGTTGATTATTTACGTCCTTGGGGATGTACTCGTCCATATGAGAGGAAAATAAAAAAAAACCACAACAGGAGTCTAGCTTGCTTCTGTAGCCTTGCAGAGTTACTTTATTATTATTTTTTATACCCTTCACCACAGGTGGAAAAGGGTATATATAAGTTTGTCATTCCGTGTGTAATTTCTATAATATTGATCTTAGACCCTATAAAGTATATATATTCTGGGTCCTTATGAAGAGAGATGTTGATTTAACGATGTCCGTCCGTCCGTCTGTCCGTCTTACGTTTGATATGTGTTTTCCGGATACTCCAGACATGATAGCGACTAGGTTGTTTTACATTTATGTCACATATAGTCTACCATTTCTTGCTATTGAAATTCAGCAAGATCGGTCCACAAATGGCTGAGATATGACCAAAAAACCACGACTGCCTCTGATTTTGCCCAAAAATCCCTTGTTGTTGTTGTAGTTTTTTATTTCTGTATATCTTGAGAACGGCAAGAGCCGAAGTTTCCAAATTAGGTACACACATATTAACGTTATCCATACACAGCATTCCACAAAATGTGGGCGGGATTGAACAAGTGGGCGTGGTACCTCCCGTACAAAAAATATCAAAAATTTTATAAAAACCTGATTTTTTGGACTGCCATATGACCTATGGTTACGCCTTATATATCAAAAGATCGGAAATTTTTAATAGAAAATATTTTCTGAAAAACTCGGGAAAATCGGTTCAGATACGAAAAAGTTATGACCAAAATATTAATTTTTCTTTGAAAAATACCCATTTTCGGGAACCATAGATCTTCCCGAGTCCAAGTTTTATAATCAAAATAACTGGCAAATTTCTTCTTTAACACGTCGGTATATAAATCTGTCAAATGGGTTAAGAAATAGCAGAGTTATGACCGAAATACTGAAATCTCAAAAATTACTCTTTTTATAATTAAGTTTGTTTTTTAAACCCTTCACCGAAGTTCCTATACCCTATAAAGTTCTGGGTATTCTGGGTCCTTATGAAAAGCGAAGTTCAAATGCAGTTGTCCCGGGATCCCGGGAAATTTAAAAAAATTTCCTGCTTTCCCGGGAATCGAAAAAGTCCGGGAAAAAAAACTCTATTTACAACTTTTCTTTATTGTGGTGAACTAAAACATCAAAAATAATTACAACTCAACTGTGTTGAGTTTTGAACTGTAAACTGATCATATTTACTTTTAATAATATTCATAAAACGTTCCTTCATGGTCCAGTTGTCTAGGGGGTTTGCTTAGGTTAGAAACTGTGAGTCCCTGGTTCGAATCTTGTTTTTTCAAAAAGAAAATTTATTTTTAATTTTTTTATGTTCTGAAACAATTTAAAAAAATATTTACCAGTTTTAACTTTTTAAATTTAATTTATAATGAAATTTTATGTATTGTATATATGTATGTTTATGAAGAAATTATTTAGGTTTTGTCTAGTTGCTCTGTATTCTGTTCGCACAATGGTGATTCGGCACAGCCGAATATAGCACTCTTACTTGTTTTTATTTCGGTCCGTTTAGGCAGTATCGCCATGTAATGTTAAATGTAAAAATGTTATTTATATTATTTTTGTGTCCGGCAGAGTTTGCCACTGGCCACGCTATTTACTCTTGCCGATCTCAAGGGATTGAGGGCAAAAGGAGATTTTAAACAATAGAAACATAAGGCCAGTAGTGCCGATTTGTAGTTTAAATTGAATCCGATTTATTTTGGGCAGTGCGCCCCATTTTATACAAAAATTATCTTAAGCTAAATTCTTATTCTATTTCCCTTTTTTGTTACATAGCCAATCATAATTAGTTTGGGAAATTGAGTTAAAAGAATAGTCACTCAATTTACCAAAATGCTCATTGATTTATTTTTACTAAATGCCTGTATGGTGTCAAATGCATGTGGGTTATTTATTAGGGTCGCTCACCTTCATATGGTAAAGTGTATTAGGGTACACTACACATGTTTAGATTTCAAAATAGAGTTTTGGCATACATGAAAAAAAATTGCATGTTATTAAAAATAAGATGGCTCGTGCTTCATAGGCAGTGTTGCCAATTTAGCCATTTAGTGGCTAGATTTAGCCATTTTTCATCTTGTTTAGCCATTAAAAAATGAATTTAGCCATTAGCCATTTTTTTAGCCATTTTTCAAATTGTTTAGCCATAAAATTTTTTTGCCGTTTTTGTAGTAAAATAATAGAAACAATATTAAAATATTCAATTTTTAAAATGGACCAACAAAAGCAACAGTTTCTTTCTGGTCGGAAGTTTTAGACATTTTAGTATTTCTGTAAAGTTGCTCAAGTACATTGAGTATATAGCTAAGTTAACATTTTTAAAAGTAACTTGAGAAATAGGCAACCGTAAATTCTATTTTATGAATTAGGTAAAAAATTTTGCAAAAGGTTGGGTAAAGGATGTCATGATAATGGTTTACCTTTTTATTTATGAACGATAACGACATCGAATTTACCGATGATTTAATTTTTTAAATGTCAGAATATTTAATTTACTTTTTTTTTCTTATTATGTAGAAAATTAATCTTAGGTTAAAATTTCATTCTAAAACATTTTTAATGGTTTATATTTGTTCTGTTATTTAATTTCAATGTGTTTTTATTTAAAAAAGTTTTTAGCCATTTTTTAGTCGATTTTTAGCCATTTTTTAGCCATTTTTTTCTGTAAATTTAGCCATTTTTGGTCACCAAGTTTTGGCAACACTGTTCATAGGATATATAGGTTTTTAGCTACTCGACGAAAAGTGTAATTTTTACCGAAGCTAATGACTTTAAAGGGCTGGCGCCGCACCAAAAATGCTTCGATTGACCTGAAACTTTCCACTTTTTGTTTATCTCACAAACAAAATAATTGGCGGGCCAACATTAACATTTCCAACTTGAAATATAACAAGCATTCTGTTTAACAAGCATTCTGTTTTGAATGTTAATATCATTTTGTTTAGCGCTTACGGGGTTTTTAGAAATGGCTTTAATATAAATTTTTGTTTATACAAAAGCAAATGTTATTTTCTACTATAAAAACCGAAAAGTCAATTTCAAAAACTTGGGGCTTACGTGGTTTAAGAAGAAACGTGACGGTACCAGTCTGTTATTTCGTTTTTAATTTCTATAAAATTGATCTAACGCCTAGAGTACACGTGATGTCAAAATCCATATGCGCATGTGGTTCTGACGTAATTTTTACATTATCACACCACACATTGTAGTCAATATGGCTTTATAATGACGTCAAAATTACTTAAGAAAACACATGCCCATGTGGCCTTTCACATTTCGTATACTCTTAGTTTACGACCATATTAAGTACTCAGATGTGATGGGGTATGGGTTGATATATATTTATATTGCATATGCAATATACCTGAAATTGTACCTGAAATTCAGACAGATCGGCCTACAAATGGCTGAGTTATCAGCAAAATACCAAGTCTGCCTCTTATTTTTAACAAACCAAATGATAAATGTTATCATTTTGTTACATTAAAAAAATAAGTGCACAATTATACGCTACGCAATAACACATACAGAGATTCAGTGAAGTAAGTGAAAGAATTCTATACAACTTTTATAAAAAAAAAAATTAAATTTTAAGTGCAATGGCATTCCCTTACTACGAAGCAGGTTTGTAAGGGAGAATACTAAAAAAAAAACTGTAATTAAGCGCTTTATGTGACAAAAATGTATTGCTTCAAAGTGGGAACTCGCCATATAAAATTCATGCCTTCCGTAAGCGATATGGTAAGCGATACTTTTACGTTTCTCCCTTCCAAGCCTGCTTCGTTGGAAGCTCCATTTTTTATTGGGAATAAACCTTCTCTTTTTAGGTCTTCTTTAAAGTTATGAACTTTAGTTTTCACTAATCAACTAAAATAATTTTAGTAGAATACAAGTATTGAAAATCGGTTCATCAATGACTTAATCATGGACAAAGAACTACCTTTTTCTTCCCGAAATAATGGTTTTTGGTACAAATGTGAAAACAGATGTACATTAGCACCTGCCATACTGCCTAATCTCATGGTGGATCTTAACGGCTGAGTGACAAACTAAGAGTTTTCCAAACGCCCACGAGTGTAACCAGCACCATTACACCCAAGCAGAAGTTTAAGTGTATAATCCGATAAAAAATAATAATACACTCGCCCCATGTTATGGAACTGGAGTATTTAGCCTCCGCTGCTAAAGGATAGCCAGCAGCATTTATTGAATAGCAAACAGCACCTAAGGAGAACCTCCACAGGCCAAACTTTTCCTTCGAAAACACATCTCATGACAGAAGTTGAAAACTAACGCACGCACACATTCGCTACCTCAACCTTTCATCCACTTTCAATTTTAGGTCTTCACTTTCAAGGGGTCACCGACCGAAACTAGACTCAACTCTGTACTCTTTACAGAGACAGACCATCATACCAACGCAATATTCCAATCCCATTTTCCCTATGTTGCAACAATTGCCACAAGGGTGAAAAATCAGTCTTCCATGTCGGACTCTCCCTTCCCGCGCATTTGAGTAAAAACCACAGCCGCCACGTGATCCCCAACACACACGTCCAAAGAGAATGCCCTTCCCGGACAAGAGCATCACCCTGCAAAAAACAAATCTCACGAGAGTAGTCAAAAACCCACGCACACCCAGCAAAGACCAACGCACCTTGATACTTCAACCTTTTATCAGCTTTCAATTCCAGGTCCTCACTAACCACTGACAGTGCTTCCACCTTACTCTTTAATAAGTCAGACCATTAAATCTTCGTTATACTAACGCAATACCCATTTCGACCATCTCATAAAACGTGACCCCATAGAACTCATCTCAAGTACGAAGACACCCCTCCCTAAGAGTGTATGCCGCCACGGGGCCTTAAATTATAGTCAGTCCGGTGCCAAGTCACCGTTGGCAACTCTCTTCCGTGTTACCAGATAGATAGGATCGTTGTCTCAAGAAATCACGAAGACTTCGGAGGTCTATCATTTTGTTTGTCGAATCCAGGTATGAGTACACCTGATTATGCCACGGAGTACGCCACACCAAACGGTTAATTATAATCCTAAATATTATCCCTACTCCACCATGGGGGTGTTTTTGGTTTAATTAGGTCATCAAGGCCAAATTTGGCTTAAATATTTCTTATTTTTAAATACTTTAAAGTATCTAAAAAGAACCAAATCGGACTATTTGAAATGGAGAAAAATTGGTTTTTCCATGTTATGGCGAAGAGAATATAAGATTCGGCACAGCCGACTATTGCACTCTTACTTGTTTACTATGACTTTGCTTTCATACCTTTAACTAGATTAACTATTAAAAGCAAATTTTTCTTTTAAAGTAAAAAAAAAACTTGTCCCAAGAGAATTGGTATAAAAAACAAGTGTTACATTTTCCAAAATACGTATATTGAAAACAAAAGTAAAGCCATTTACAAAGAAAAGTTTTTCTTTCAGTTTCCCAATGCTTATTTTGCTATTGCCAATGAGAGAGAGAGATAAATTTCTCGTAAATAGATAATTTAATTGAGGAAAAAGAAAACTTTCTATTTTATAAAGATGCTTTTTTTAGTTCTTTGTAGTTTCTTCTCAGAATTTTATAATAAAATTTCACTTAAAGAAAAGGAAACGTTAACCCAAAAGGAAACTCCTTTAAAGGGAAATTTATTATCAATTTTTTTTTTTAATTTTGTAAAAGCAAATTTTTAAAAATTAGAATTAAGTTTGTGAAAAACGATTGTAATTTTCGGTAGAGCGACGTCCCAGCAAACATTTGGATGATAATTTATTGTAAAAATCATCTAAATGAGTCTTCTCAGATCCCTTTTGATGATTAATATAATTCATTCATATGCTCAAAAAGGAATCATAAAATTTAGACACAAATGATTCTTCGAGGTGATATTTTAGTAGAGTACCATTTTCCCACAACGAGAGTATTTTTCAAAAAAACTGCAATCGAAACCAAAAACTGTCGAACAAAAAACGAAAATTTGTGAGCAACTGTTCGCTTTTTGAGTTGGTTTGACAGCGACTGTTTACATTTAATGAATCAGAAGTAAAAGCCAAAGTTTTTTTTGGCCAATGACATATGAAGAAGTTGAAGAAATTGCAGTTTTTTCCATTTTGACTGCAGTTTTTAAACGCTGGTATTAATGGTCAAAAAATGAGTTCATATGCGATTATTCTGCACAGGAAGCAGATTACTAAAATATTTGATTATGATAAAGTAAGCTACTGGGGTTAAGTGCAAAATATTCTTATAGACTTTCAACAAAAAAATATGCAAATTAGAAAATTAATTTCAAAACGTCTTTAAGAAAGGAAATTTGAAAATTAGAAAATTAAAGAAAAAACTTTTGAAAAGTTCTAAATGGATGATAAGAACAAAAGTCACGTCCAACTAAAGGGTGTTTTTTATGCACGATTTTAAAATATTACAACGGAAATTAAATTTTAACAAAAAAAATTTTTTTTCAGCTTATTATTGGTTTGACCTACCGACCATTTTTAGAAGAATTTTGTTAGGTATGGGGTATTTATATTTTGAGTACGCCCCTTCAGAATTCAACCCCTGTTTCACGAAATTTGTTAAAGCTTCTGAGATATTAAGCATTAATTTTGCTCCTCATCAACTGGTTTAAAGTTTATGAAGTATTGTTTTGCTCTACACGCCACTGTTTGGCGAATTTTGCAAATTCCTCATACAAAAACGTACAAAATAAATTTCATTCTTGCTGTACTTCATTGCCATAAGAAAAACAAGTAGTTAAAGCGAAAGCCAAATAAAATGATAGCAAGAAAATAAATTTTACTCTTGCTTCGCTTCATTGCCGGAAGAAAAAAAATAGTAAAAGCCAAAGCAAAATAAACTGTCAGCAACTCATTACACAGCAGTTGGTATACGTATGCAGCAGAAAAAGATTCAGAAAATTTCATTTAAACCTTCATTGTCGTTTTTTCCACTACGACTTTTTGGAATATGCGCCAAACCAATAATGAGCTGACCACATGTTATAAGCATATGAAAATTATTACGGGCATATGGGCACCGTGAGCGATTCTGTTTACCAAGCCAACCGATCGATCGAAGATGTTGAATCGTTTTTCTTCTCTGAAAGTCTCTCGGAAAATTCCGGTGGATCTTAGCAAGATATACTCATTTGCATTAAAAAAGCTCTGCAGGCATTTATGGATTTCAAAAACAATATCGCAGAAGATTAAATTCAAACTATTTTACTTTAATTTTAACTAAGTATTGCTTTTAGGCTTGTGGAATGCTGCTCAACGTGACCTACACGCCATTTTACTATCACGACAAATCGCCTATGTTCAACAACATAACAACAACTAATCCATTTTGAAATCAGAAGAAGCAAATGGGGACGAATAGGCCACCCGTTGCAGATGACATCGCAAGACAGGCCATCGAGTGGAACTCACAGGGTAGCAGGTGAAGAAGCTTTAAATTCAAATTAAAGCTAATACGTTAAACTTAAGTCTTCTTTTGTCAAACACTTATCGGAGCAAAGGGCCTCTACAAAGTTTCTTTTAGTTATTCTGCCGGATGCTTTCGCTTTTATTTCGTTCCACAATACTACATTTTCCCTAATGATGTACCATGTACCAAAACTTAAGTCTAAATGAATAAAAAGCTTGTGCTATAAATAGATTGAAATCAAATTGCTACGGCCCTATTCTCCCTACAGGAGTAAAAGGAATAAATATTTATGTATTTCTTCCGTCACCGCAGCTAATCTTGACTAAGCGCCTTCTCGACGTCCAGTTTCCCGCCACTTTTTCGAGCATTGCTGGCCTTGTGTCACGAATAACACGAAGAGTGTTGGCATCCAAGGCGTTGCTGGCTTATAAGCTTTAACCAGTGACTTCATGTAGTCCTCTAGGAGATAATCGAAACTGTCAAATCACACGACCTTGGGGGTCAATTGACAAGTCCATTTCTCAAAAGCAACTTTTCGCCAAATTTTCCTTTCTTTTAGACGAAAGTTGCGGTCGGCGTATTGCAGGTAGCGCCATCTCACCCGGATCAATGGCAATTGTATTTGCAAACAAAGAATCATTGATCACGTTGCGAGATCCGGCTACCGTTTAAAAAAAAAATAAAATGATATCACCCGCGTGTAAGCCGCACCAAACAGTGCATTCTTCTGGTTGTAAAGGAGTCTTTAGGTCCTGTTTTGCGGCAATTCTGTTTAATAACAAATTCGTTAAGCCAAAAACCGGCCCGTGCGTTATAAAAATCGCGAAGTTGTCTATGAATTACGCGAATCGATGTCTAATTTTCAAAGTAAATTCAGATAGTTTTCCAGCATTGCTTAAGCGTCTATTTCTTTAATAATTTGACAGAGTAAGCTTAACATAAATGTCAAAAAGTGTGCGCATTATGACAGTTCGTTTGACAGCTTACCCTTGCGTAAGTTTTATCGGGCATTAAAAAAACACCTTTTAAAAAGATAAGACTAGCTTGACCTTTTTTATTACCACAGAATTAAAGATATGGACAATCAGAAATAGCAAAGAAAACAAACGGAACATTTTTTTAGTGACGGAATTGAAGAAAATGCATTGGGTCTTAATTGCTTTGCGTTATTTTATCGTTTGCTCTCAAACGATAACAAAGTAAATAGTTCATAGAAGTATTTTTGTGGAAATTTTTTAATCAAGAATTTGTAAAAAAGACATTCGAAGTAAATTTTAGAAAAGATAGAGAAAAACAACAAGCAGAAGAAATACAAAGACATCTTGTAAAATTAACCTGCCAGAGAAAAGGAAAAAGGAAAAATTGTTTGAATGAAAAGAGTTGTTAGATTCTGTTGACTAGATGCTTTTCATTTAATCCCTTGAGACATTGTAGTGAAGCTGAGTTGACATCTTTAAGAGTAATTAAATTTACAATTTAGTGTGGAAATTATTAATAAGTAGACTTTTAAAGGCACTTGTTTAACACATAAAAATAAATTTTCCTAAAAATAGGCAATATATTTTAAAGATAACACTGGAGGTATACTTTGAGATATCTAGTATGTACTTAGTTTTGTTTAATTTATTTGCATTTTAAACTGCCTAAAATTCAAATCATCCTAAAATTATGCTACATTTAAGGTCGTTAAATTTGTGCTTAAAGCACACATTTGTTTTTGTTTTAATTTATTTGCTATTCATTGCTAGAAAGGCATTATTAAATTGAAATATTTATTTGCATTTTATTTTATATTCTAATTTTAAATGCAATTAAATTTACCTTCAAATTGATTTTAAATTAGAAAAAATAAAAATTAAGCATTTGTTTTTTTTTAACAAATATTTATTTGCCTTTAACAACAACAAAAAGTGTGCAAATAACCAAAAATATTTTGACATGACTTCAAAAATAGAATGAAAATAATTTTTAAATTATTTATAGTAAATAAATTGTAAAAAAAAACTATATGCAAAAAAGCGAATAAAGCAATAAAAATAAAATAATATAAAATAAACAAAGTATTACAATTGCAAATGGATAAAATGTATTAAAAAATGTTCGCACTTATACAAATGCAAGCGAATACACAAATACCTTCATGAGTTATGTATGAATGCAGTAAGTGACACACATACTTTGAAATATTGTAAACATAGTTGCATAAATATTGTGTAAATTGTTATTAAACAATATGAAAATAAAATTGAAAATTGCATAAAAACAATAAAATATATAAACACACATACACGCACACACTTGCAATTATCCTGATGGAAATGAGATTGTGTAAGTTTTTATTGTAGCATTAAAAAGAAAATAAAGTACATGGTCGATTTTTGTATTTGGTAGAAAATACAATGAGATAATAATTCAATCTGCATACAAGAACACACACTTTCACATTTCTAAAGGGTATTTTTTTTTTTAAAGATGTATAGAGCTTCCGATAGGGATAACTGTAGAGCTGGCTGTCATACTAAAGAAGTGTGTTTGACTTTCTATCAGTATGCTTTGGCAAATCACCACAAAGAGAAAATAAAGATTTATTTGTATTAAAAAATGTGTGATAATAATTTAAAAATTAAAAATATTTGCACCAGTCAACAAATTAATAGTTTTCAATTAAAATTTTAATGATATTAACACAATTTTTAGCAGTAATGTTGTTGATATAAGTAAACGTTTGATTAACTTGATTAAATTTTGAATTAAAACTGATTTTATTTTTGATTAATAATTTAATTGAAATTAAAAATGGCGAGAATTTTTTCTGTGCATACAAAGACTTAAACCAGAACAAGTGTATGAAGATATATTCGAAAAGTTAAATCAATTTTTTAAAAATATCGCATGCGATAAAAAAATATATTAAAAAATATCGCATGGGATAAAAAATATATATTAAAAAATATCGCATGCATGATAAACATTTTTTTTTTAATTTCAAAAGTTTTATTAAATATCAATAATTTTAATTTTAATTTTAATTTAATATTAAAAACTTATTTGATATTTATTTAATATTGTTTAATATACTTCAACAATTTCGAGGAATGATCTTGACCTAATAAGATTTCTGTATGACGTGCTAAATTCCAAATTTTTTTGTTTTTGATAAATAAACTGACATTTATTGTTGAGGGAAAGCCAGCTTCTATGTGCATTTCACTGGTTGCTTAGGCCAGATCATCAGGAAACCTTTTTCCAAGGACTTTGGAAAAGCTAAAGATATTATACAAATAAAAGTGTAAAGCGAATAAGAATTATAAACACTCAAAGTCTTACTTGTAACAATATCAAGGCTTAATCAAAACACCAACAATAAACAGTGAGTTTATCTTTTCATTCGCACAAGATCCAACTAGTGCAAGGAATAAAGCCAGGGGACCATTAAGTTGTTGTTTGTTTGGTGAATGGGCTGACAACCGACTGTTAGTTAAACCAGGTTTTTTTTCGTCAAATCCTCTTAAGCGATTAGGCTAATTTCTGGCTTAACGGGGATGCAAAAAACAGGCATTGTCGCTTTTGGAGAGAGCACTGTCCTCATGAAACTCCATTACATCCCGAAAAAATCACAGGTTGGTGACGTTTACATGCAGAAGACGTCATCAGCATTATATAAATCTTTAAATCGAAAATGGCGAACGCAACCGGCAAATATTTCGTGATTTTTTATTTCTCATGTCATCAGCGCCGTGGTTGCGGGTTCGATTCCCGCCAAGGACTTTGGTTTCCTGCAGACAAGTGTAGAGCATTAAATTTCTGAGCTAATTAAAGCCAAAGTTATTGTCATTCCATTGAAAAAAGTTCTATGACTCTAAAAAAAAACACCCTTTTTATACATATACAAATATGTACTCGTATATAAACTCATAAAAATTTAATTGATGTATGTATGCAAATATATGGCCAACACCCATAAATAACTTTGTAATACAGTAAAATGTCCTAAAAGTTAAAATCACCTTAAAAATTCCACAAAATGAAAAATGTTCCTAAAAGTATGTTACATTTCCATGACATAAGAATTTAAATTGAATTTAAAAAATCCTAAAAATTTTTAGTAATAAGGCTGGGTGCCCCGGTAGGCTACTTGGTAGAGAGTTCCATTCCCGCCATGGACTAGACTGTTTTCATTACAACGGGATAAAGGTATAAGTGACTATTGCTCGTTTAATTAAGTTAGAATATAATTTGTAATTCTTAATAAATAAATAAATAATTTAATACAGCTACAAAATTTGCATATTTATATGTTCCACTGTATTCTTTGCATATGTATTATTGTATGTATATGTAATAGCATATTCTTTGTATGTATTGTGCATTGCAAAAATATTGTTATATTTTCCATTTTTATGTAAATAAAAAATAAATTTCATTTTGTAAATATGTTTATTAAAAATTTTCGATTGAATTCATTTTTATGTCCATATATTATGGCATACTTTGGGGCAATTTTTAAAATATGCATATATTGCATACTTTCAAGATGTGTATGTCTATAAATTAAAGAAAATTAAGATTATTTTATGGTATCAATTAAATATCTTTAAATGTATTGAGGCTTAAAGAAGTTAAAGGAAAACATTTGAATTTAAATATCTTGAAATGTATTCAAGTTTTAATGAATATGTATCTTAATTTATGGTGGAAAGGACTAAAATTTGTGCCAGAACCAATCTTGTTTTGACGGCACAATTTTCTGTGTTGCTAATAACTATGGATCAAATCCATACAGCCGACAAAATAAGTGCAGAGGGCCTGGCATGGCACTTACAAATGTTGGTATCATGGGGATCTCAATCATAATTGTACCAGTTTTCTATGGAAAATGTTTCCTTGAATCTGCAATATCCACTTAGGATTTGTAGGGATCATCTTGAGGATATTTCACCTCCGGGGAAATCAAGTGCAGTCAATACTAGGGATTCGACTAAAATCCAACATTGACAGTTCTCTTGAGATCATAAGAGCTTTTGCGATAAGATATCATATCTAGTACCACGGGAGTCAGTAGCCTCCAGTGGCATGGTTGAGGCCTCCGTTAGTATGCTTCTTGCGGGAAATGCTTTTCGTCTTTCAGGAAGATTGTCTTTGCGGACGTTACGCTTTACCGTTAAAAATATACTTTTGTGGATCACTTGGGGTTGTGGTTTACTACCCATATTCGCGGGGAGGAATATCCTGAAACCCCACTAAAATGTTAATTTTTCACTACTTGTGGGATAGTTCAGCCTGAGGGGGACAGTCCTCCCTGGTGGTTTTGCTACTCAACAGATCTGCTAGCATTTTTGCAAAAGTAGACGAGATTAGAAAGCTCCAGGTCCTTGACAGGGATAGAGTGTATAATCTTGCCGGATTGTGCACTTAAATTGCTATAATTGTGCTGGTTTCGCTCAAGATCAAGGAAGTTTGGTAAACGCATTATTTGGTTAAGATCCACCATGGCGCTAGGAAAGGTATCCATGTAAATATTTCTTACAGCTCTATCAAGAAACAAGCGGTGGGCGCAACATTCATGCGATTACAATATTAGCCGACTCTCTTTAAATTTCGTTCAGTTATATAAAGGGTTCCAATAGGCACTTCCGAACTTTGATAGATAAAAGCGGCCTTAGCAATGACGCTACATTTGTCGAATTGGCTGTCATTAAGCCAATTATTATTATTATTAAGTTTTACCAAATCACCATGTACGAATAAAGCTTTCAACAACACGTGCAAATAGTTTTACCAAAATAACTCTCACTTATTTTAAACGAAAACTCATCCTTACCGAGCCTGTTTCTGGATAAATGGGTACGTCGACAAACGAAATTGTTGGATTTGGAAAAAAACCAGTCCTCATTAAATCCAGAGTTCCCGAAAAAGTTAGTGTTTAGTGTGGATTTTGGGCTAAAGGCGTCACTGCTCCATATTAGTTTAAGAACGACCGTCATCAACAACAACAATCAAAAACAACAGAAATAACATACAGTATTTTGCACTGCATTGTTAGTGTTTACGGTTCGAAATTTCAGCCATTTCTAACAAAACACCAACAAATTAAAAACAAATTGGTTTGAGCTGTCAAAACCAAATGGCATTTCGACAACACCTGTAGTTGAATTCGCCTAGAAACCAACAATATGTGGTATGAACAGATCGGCGTTACGTGACACACAGGTAATGCCACTTTGGATACACGGAACAAGCGATTAGAGGCCATGGTCATCTTACGTAGAGGTGATGTAATCTGCTCATCGAGATCGTTAAAACGTTAAAAACCCATTCCTTATCAAGAGCCCTTAATAAACGGCGTAAACAGCTTTTGCTATTTCGGTAGCACCATCGGCAGCAACGGAGGATTTAAAGGTGAAATTGCTTACCTTAAAAGACCGCCAAACATACATATGGAACACTGAGCCTTATCTGGAACTTAACACACATTTCAAGAAAAACCCAGATTGCAATTTTCAACTCCAATGTTAAATTTTACTTGTTATATGGATGCGAAACTGGAAACGCAGGTTTCCGCGATGCAAGCGCTCTACAAGTGTTAACCAACAGATGCCTAAAAAGAATTTTTGAAGATATTTTGGTCAGCGACAATATCTAAAAGGGATTTATGGACAACGACAGGACAATCCCCCTGGCAACCGAAATGCTAAGACGTAAGTGGAAGTGGCTTGGACTAATGTTGCGCTTACAACAAGACGACCTGACCAGATCTGCGCTTCACTGGAAACTACAGGGAAGCCGAAGAAAAGGAAGGCCCGCCCATACATAGAGAATACAACTCAACAGAAAAAAAAAGATACTGAACGAATCGAAAAATATGTTTCCGTGTTGAGAAAACTCAAATTAATGCTTTACAACACCGAAAAAATTATTTCGATTCGTTCAGTATCGACCAAAAGAATTAGAAGTAAAATTGCTTTCGAATCGAAAAAGTATACGATCACTGTTAAACCAGTGGAATAAAGATGTTACCCCTTAAAAGAGCCGAATGGCACATTTGAACAGCGGGCATAAATATAAAATACATATTAAAAAAAATGCGTTTTTTTTATAGGACCAGCACTCAGGGGATGACCCCTACTAATGCATTACATCGTGTTGGAACTAGGAAAATAGATTTTGGGAAGGAGGATAGAGGGAGTAGTGTTTGTAAACATTCGACTTGAACTTATTCATATTGAAAGTGAGAGGGAAGACTTAAGACAATTCCGGCCAAAAAACGAATGTTTCCTGCAACGCATTGTACGATGCACCGGCCAATCCATCACAAAAGGATGGGCTCTTGAGGAAAAACGTGTATTACGAACAAACTATTTCGTCAGAACACATCCGATTGTAGTAACGATAAAACAGGCAAATACAACCCACATTACGATTCAATAGAATTGGATACCCTACTGTCACCAATGAGAACATTCGCCCTCTCCTTTACGCGGTCGAGAAGGTCCAAAATAGTCTTTGAAGCACCGGCCCACACATGAGAGTTGTATTCCATACGAGGTCCGATATAGGTGGTATAAACAGTGGGGTGAAGTAAAATGGACAAATCTTTTGTCAAAACTTTCTATAATGACCTTCCACTTTTTATTTTCAGTATTGCATATAGAATTTATTTAAATGCCAATTTATGTTTTACTTTAGAATCTTTTCATCCTTAAGTTATGCTTTAAATTAACTAAATGAATCTGTTATTTTAAAAATCCCCTAGAGTATGCTTTAAATTTGCATATATTTTATTTTTAAAATATTTCAAAATAAATTTCTTCACTTCAATTCTTTTCAATTTCACTTGCCCTGGTTACTTTTATCTTTGAAATTATGCGCTGCCTCCTGCTCTTCTTATTTCCCATTAAACTCATTACCAACTTTATCAAATTTTTGGTAGAGACAGTTATCACAGTTATCTCTTTGTATAAACGTGTATGAGTGTTTCTGTGTATCTATGCTTGGATGGAAAGAAAATGTTTGAACTGATTCCTGTTTCCAGCTTCCAAATATTTAACTTTTTTTCTTTTAATAAATTTGTGAATTTATTTATTTGAGTTTTCAAAGTCACGTGTTTAATATTTTCATTATTTTTTTAGAATAAATTCTATTTGAATATGGTTGCGGATGTCTGTTTTAGGAAATAAATTTATACATAATTTAATTATTTATGTTTTATTTTTGGCATTTTGCAGGTGTTGAATGTTAAAATTTTAAGATACAACTTACAGAAAAGAAAAAAAAAATTAAGTGAATCATAAATTTTTTAGCCATATTTTATCAGCAAAACACAATATTGCGAAACAAATGGATAAAATACGGATTAAGTATTTATCGTTCCAAAGAAAAAGAAAACAAATGAATTGAATTTTAAAAATAATCGTTTTAAACTCAATAGAAAAAACTTGGCATACTTTAAGGATTAAGAATTTATGTTTAATTAAATGCCTACTTTAACCACCCCTAAACAATTTAAAATGATCTAAAAAAATTTTCTTCAACTTTAATTAAAAATTTAACAAACAAATTGGGCTATCTTTAAGATGCTTTTAATTTTAACTGAACTTTTACACTTTTTAAAAATTTAAAACCATCTTTAAAAAGGAAAATCAACCTGTTTTTAGATTTAAGAACAAGCATACTTTAAGGGTTCTTTTTTCTTTTTACAAAATTAGCTTTTTTACTTTGATATTTTTATCAGGCTAAAGTTCATTGAATTTAATTTTTATTAAATTATTTTAATGGAGAAATGTATTTTACAACATGAAATGAATTAAAATTTATTGATAATTTTTTATCCTTAACTGCTGCGGGAATCGAACCAACGTTCACGTTCAGGTTGGTTTGACATGTTTCGATAAATAGATAATAGTTAAAAAACAATTTTCGATCTACCAAAGCTGAAATATCACTTGACTTTAAGATTGATGTTTGACTATTGACTGCCAGCCATCGTAAATGAGATTCTGAAGAGATAGTGTGGCTACTATCGAAACATGTCAGTGCAACCTGGGTTCGATTCCCAGGTCAGCCAAGAATGAAAAATTATCAATAAATTTTAATTCATTTCATGTTGTAAAATGCATATCTTCATAAAAATAATTCAATAAAAAGTAAATTCAAGCCTGATTAAAATAAAAAAATTTTGATTTTAACCCATACATAAACAGTTCAATAAAAAAACCACAAAACTAATTATTGTTAACTTTTTCATTAGCTCTTTTAAATTTTCAGCAAATCAAAGCCTACTTTAAGGGGCCTTAAAAATAGTTCAAAATATTCCCAGTCTTGTTTGTGTGTTTTAATCAATTTCGGTTATTTAAAGCCTACTTTTAGGAACCTTAATAAATTCATAATAATGTTAAATTCTATTTTTGGTTTTAGACCACAAATATTGGTTTCTTGCTGGTCTCTTAGCACAAGCGGAAAACTTTTAACCATGAATAATTTTTTTTGGAAATTTACATAATTTTAAAATTAATGACAAACTTTAGGATTTCGCTTCAGTAAATATTTGAACAGAAAAACCTTAAAACTCGATAAATATAAATGTTTAACTATTAAACGAGAATTTTAGCCGCCCAAATAGACCAAAATAGACGAACCAAATGAACGTGTTCGAGCATGAAAGCAGAGCTAACAAATCAACCATTTGCCCAGTAACACAGAAATTTCAAAATACACATTTACACTACACACATACATGGATAAAGGCTACACACTTATACACACACATTTTGAAAATGAACGTTTGGAAATATGAGTCAGTGTCTGTGTAAATGATTCCATTAAATTAAAGGATAATTTTCGTTTGTGTTACAAAAAGGATTATATATAAAACAAAGTAACGATGCAAGGGGTAGGAGAGAGTGAATAAGTGAAAAATAACATTGTGTTTGTTGTAAATTGAAAAATTGTCCAGTACCATGACAATTATTGAATCGCAAGAACTGAAAGGAAATGTAACCATCACAAATTAATTTATGCGCTTTCATATGCGAGTGTGCAATACATATAAGAAATATAAAATTTATGTGTGTATGTGTAAAAAACATTATTAAATGTCTTCCTTTTCATATGAGTAGATGAGTTGCAAAACTCGTTCGTTACAAAATTAAAAATACGAGATGACAATTGATTCTAACAGTTTTTTTGGAGCATTATGAGAAGAAATATACTGATTGTATCAATGCGACGGTAAAAAAAAACAATTGTATAAAATCACTTTACTGGAATCAAAATGCTGAAGTTCGTTTTGGAGATATTGTGACAGAAAAATGTTCTATCAAAAAGGAGTACCCCAGGGATGCATTATATCTCCATTGCTTTTTAATAAATATTCGGCGTTATATTTCCATAAGCCATAAGTGATTTAAATAGTTGGGTTAAAGTCATTACATAAATGTATATAAATATATAAATAATATACCTACGCAGACATTTCAACGGTATTGGTCAACAACGCTTGTAAACGCTGTTTTTAAACAAAGCAAAAAGTTTGGTCTTAATGTCGGGTTTTTCAACAAGAACTTTGTCCCATTTGAAAATATTTGAGATTTTGTGAAACACATTAACTGGTTTTTTCTGTTTAGTTTCGTTTAAATGATTATTTTAGTTTTTGTTATTTTTCTGAAATGCAGAAGTTTCTGCTGAAATTACAAAAATTGATAGAAAGATTGCGTATAATAATTATTGTTGTTTCACGAGATTCACTTCAAAAATTTCGCGACTTTATCCATAAAACCGCAAATCTGTTCGTAAACATTTACCCATGGTTCTATATGCCTCCCATTTTACACAAGTTCCTAAATTATGTACCCGAAATAGTTTCCCATGCTCTATTGCCAACTTTCTCAGGAGATTTATAAAGATTTTAAAATTTTAAGATTTTAAACACAACAGGTTAATTAAACCATGGCATTCCTGTAGAAATACGCTAATATTCAAACAGAGCAATGTGTGAGCGATATTTTAATCAAGTTATAAGCAGAGTGAAAAACAAAAGGATGTAATTTATCCTAAATAAATCTGCATCTTTCCCACATCAACGACATGCAAACGTTATAAACAGTCACCACCGATCAGTAAATATTGTCATAATCCTTTGTAATACAATCCATACATTTAGGCTTGTCACAGAAATCAATCTCGATCAAAAACGATTTCGTTTTATGTGAAGCAAGATACGAAATCACTTTCGATAGGAACTGATTTATGTGACAGGCCTGACTGAGTACACAAGAACACAGTTTTACATACATATCGCACTTGTTCCTCTAAAAGTCATCTCAAAATTTACACATTTTCACTTTTTGCAGCAAAATTATAAACAGTAGTTATATCTACACTGATAGAAAAATGCATATTCATATTGATGATGCCCTAACATCAGAATTGTGACATCAATGTTACAACAAATGGCATCAATGTTGCAAAAAGTAACATCAATCCAATGACTAACGTCTTCGTACAATTTTGTCATTTTTTACGTGTCATCTAGTCTTGGGCTTAATCGTTCGTTTAGGTGACCGGTCATTAACGTTCAATTCGAAACAGTGAACGAGTTCGTTCATTTCGTTCAGTCGGTCATTTCAGGTCACTTGTCTTTTGGGTCGGTTGATCGTTTGGATCAGTCGGTCTTTTGTATCAGTTGCTCTTTTGTGGTTTTCGTTCAGTCATTCACAATTGATTGAATACGGCAATGTGTTAAAAGAGTATAGCAATATTCATATAAGAAATATGTATACAATAATAGAAAACAATAAACACAAAGCAAATTCGAAGAAACATTTTGCTTTGTGTTTTGCATTGTTTTTTGTGAATGACTGATTCAAACTGATTCAAAAGACCCAAGTGAACCATATTGAACGATGTATTATGAAAATGTGTAAAGCAATGTGACAATGAGTAAAAGAAACAAGTATATTATTCTTGCATAACAAACATATACACAAGAATAGTACTGTTGTTTCTTTTCAATCAGTTGTTCGGTAAGCAAGTGAATGACTGATTCAAACTGATTCAAAAGACCTGAAAAGACCCAAGTGAACCATATTGAACGAAGAGACTGAACGGCCGTTCAACGTTCATTTGACTGATTCGTTCAATTGAACCGGGTCGTTCATGACCGACACAACTCTAGTGTCATCTATTTTATGACTATAGTGAAATCAATTCGATGCCACATTTTGTATATTATTAACATTATTTTCATGATTACAATGTATTATAAGAAGCAAAAATTCCTATATTCTATTTTTTTAAATTATTTAGTTAAATACATGAAATTTTAAAAGCAGAATGATTACGAAAACCACATGAGGCATGGTGTTGGTGTCTTATTATTGAGAGTTCTGCTGTAAACAAAGGTCGTAATTCAACTAACGTGAAACAAACATATGCAACGGGTAAGTAAATAATAATATTTTCTCACTTTGACTTAAGTCAATTCCAATGACTTTGACTTTGTCCTTACTCCGATGTTACTGCGTCATCGTACTGAGGACATGTTCGTCATTTCTGTGATGCAGATGTGTATCCCATTGATGACATAATTTCATTTTGACCCTGATGACACTTTGGCCAAGTGATGTTAAGGTTAGCATCACAATGATGACAAGTGTCATGGGGTCAAAAACGAACACACTTGTCATAGTGCTGATGTCAAAATACATCAGCGTTATGACGCCTTTTCTATCAGTGTATCCACTGCAAAAATCTTAGTGCAATTTCTCAACTAATTTGCCAAAAAAAATTCTGTTGTATCCACCTTTGTGATATAAGGAATAAGTTTCCAAATTAATCTTAAATGATTTTGAAATCAATTTTAAAATCGATTTTGAGGTTCGATTAATCGATTTCAAAAACCGACATAAAAAAAGTCGATCGAAAAATCGAAAATCGATTTTGAAATCCATTTACCATTCCCTAATACACCTAAATACCGAATCTACTGAACGGATTCAGAAGTAAAAATATCTTGGTTGTGAAAAACGGCTTGAGGTCTTTTTTTATAAAATATTTTATTTATTATATAAATTTTTTCATATTATTCGAATGTGTATTCTATGTCAAATACAATCCTCAAAAGCTTTTATACTTTAATAGCCTCATTCCTTCAATATTTCATTCTGCTGGTATCTAATAGTTGTATAAATTTTCTTTACAATTTACTTCATTGCTAACCAAAGGATAGCTAAGGTAAGCTTCGTAACAGAAATATACAAAACAAAAATTCTGATAGTGCATAGAAAATATTCCTGTGAAATATTGAAGGAATGAGGCTATTAAAGTATAAAAGCTTTTGAGGATTGTATTTGACATAGAATACACATTCGAATAATATGAAAAAATTTATATAATAAATGTAACTCACCATGAGGAATAAATTCCCAGATTCTATTTTATTTATTTTTATTTTCAATATTTCGCTAACAAATTTGTTAATTTCCTGACGATGCTAACCAAAGGTTAGCGAAATATTGAAAATAAAAATAAATAAAATATTTTATAAAAAAAGACCTCAAGCTTAAATAATTGAAAGTAATTATAAATAAAGGTCAAATAAGAAAAAAGAACATTTAGAAAAAAATTATTAACAAACCGTCATAATAACATCAATTTACGCATAAGATTTTTGAGAGGTTATGTTTGTTCAGTTCTGTTGCATGGACACTCAAAGTTACAAATATGAATAGACTGAGAGCTTTTAAAACGAGCTGCTTTCACCGCAGCACAACCACATTTCAAAAGTGTCGAATGCCGAAGTTTTTAACAGGCTACAAAAAGGTCGCGAAGTCTTAAAAACTAAAAAATGCATATATCTCTCACATTTTTAGAGGAGATAAATATGAACTGATTCAGGGCATAGTAGGCGGAAGAAGGGGCTTCGGAAAAAAACAAAAGTCTTGGTTTGAATAGACTGGTTTGAGAGCCATTGATGAACTAATTCATACGTCGAGAAACAGAAATGAATTTCTTCAAATAATAAGAAATATTTATAAACTTCAAAGCAGGTAGAAATAGTAAATATATCTATGTATATTAGTTTTTCATTCCGTTTGTAATTTTTATACATATGATATATATTCTGAGTTCTTATGAGTAGCAAAGTTGTTTACGCGTCTGTCCGTGTGTATGTTGAAAAAGGCTATCCGAAGACCCCAAAGACGGTGGGTGGGGACTAGGTTGTTATACATTTATGTTGCATACACTCCATTAAAGTTTGCTAATCCCTTATTGTTGTTGTTTTTTTTTTTTTAAGTATATCTCGTGAATGGCAGAGCCAAAGTTTCCAAATTAGGTACGAGCATTACACAACCGATCTAAGATAAAGGGCGGGATTGTGTAAGTGAGCGTGGCACCTCCTGTAGAAAGACATTATAGAATTCTGTATATATGGAGAACGGCAAGAGTTAGGTACAAGAATCTTGGTTATCGATACACAACATCCCACAAAATGTGGCTGGGATAGGATAAGTGGGAGTGGCACAAGGTAGGATTATTTATATATAGGCTAGTTATATAGATTTCTGTTCTTATCGCATCATGGTGAAAGGCATATAGCACTTTTACTTGTTTAAAATGCATATCATTTTAGTTTTTAGCCAAGAAAAAAATCTTGAATGTAATCACTTCAAAGAATTCTAACAAATTTAGCTTTCGTCTTTCTTCTTATTTGATTGTTGATATCCATCTGGTTAATATGACTTAGAACTTAATTTTTTGAACTTCTTCTTGGCCACCAAATCTCTTTTGTAAGTCCTCATCCATATTATAAAACATATATGCTGCGAGACCTTTCTTCAATCCCCTTTTGAAGCTGCTTTCATGTCCATACAATAAATCTTTTGTTTTAAAGTATTTAACTAGTTTGTATGCCTTCTCGCTTTCTTCTTATTTTCAATAACAAACTCATAAAAGCTGCTTGTAAACAAAACAAAGAACATTTTCTATACGTCTTTCCCTTTCCACCATCAAACTCAAAAGTTTCGCAGCTAATGTTTTATAATATGGACGGCGACAAGGCACCTGTTCGTGAAGCTCTGAAATAAAAGTTATGTGAACTCAAGAAAATTTGATCAAATAATTTTGAACTTTAAGAATTAACAACCCTGGTTTAAGAAATCAAGATCTAAATTCAATTACAATTAGATGTAATTGTATAAGAAAAACGTCAATTACATAAAAAAATACATGTAATAATTACACCTCTTATTACTAAAATAATTACAAAATGTAGCTGAGACCCTCCAGACCTGTGTATTATTTTGGTGGTCACACTTTATTTTTACAAAAATTAGTTAAGCACTCATGTTAATTCTAAAACTGTGACAACGTTTAACTTATTTTTATTTAAATATCTAGTTATTGTAAGCTATTGTAAAATATAATAGCTACCAGTAGAATCTTCAAGCTAAATATAGACCAACAAGTTACGAAAACTTAAATTTGCAGTTGGTCACATTTTTTCTTTTTTCTTTTTTGCTTCAACAATATTTCATTTAATGAAATGTGTCAACATGTAATTCCTCGTGTTTTTCTGCTGCTGATAAAATTTACATGTCGTTTGTAGTCAGCGACAAACAAAGGCCACATGAAACACGAGTCAGACATAAAACACAATCACACATACACTACTTACAAACACTTTAACAACATGTACAGCAATTTAGACTTCACTGCCTAACGATATGCAATGAAATATTAAATAAAAACAAAAGCATCTATAAAATAATAAACTTCACAACTATTTTTTGTTCTTTAATAAAACATGCAATGCTTAAAAAACAAAAAAAAAAAAACAGAATGAAAACACAATAAAAAAAATTTATAAAAAGGTGGCAAAAATTGTTACTTAATATACACATATTTCCGAATAAACCAAACAGTTTTTATTGCATACTCTTAAGGCTTTATAAAATAATTAAAAATATTGCATACTTTGAAGGGTTTTCTGTTATTATTTTCTTATTTTCTTTTCATTTTCAAATTCCATAAGTGTAAGCATTTTTTCTGTGTTTTAATGAATTAAATATGGAAGAATGCAAGAGTTATTACACATACCTTTGGTGAGAATACCAACACAAATACAAGCTTTTATTGTTAAGCATCTCTTTACCTTAATGTTTTTCTTCTTCTTTTTATTGTTGTTGGTTTTTACTTATTTTTATTGTTGTTGTTTGTACCTACTCCTTCCTACTCTTTGCTTTTTGTTAATTTCAACAACAAAGCTTATTTTGTTGTGTTATTTTCTTTGTATTCATTTTTTTTCATACTTTCAAAGAGAAACGAAGAAAAATAATGAGAAATTTTATGCAAATGCGATTATATGGCAGCTGAAGAAGCATACACACACACACACGTACATAGAAATATTTTACATAAAGAGTGAATACATCTTTAACACCATTACAATGCATTTGAAAAGTAAACAAGCACACACACATACTGCTGGATATTAAAAAAATAACAACAACATAAAGAAAAATATTGAAAAATAAAGAGCATTTATTTAAAAAAAAATTAATTTTATATTAAAATGAATAAAGAAAATTAATAAGTATAATTTAAGTTAATAAATGAATAAATTTTTAAGCAAAAGTGGGAAGTCGGCAGAATTTATAAAGTGGCGTCCCAGCTTTCGAAATGGGAATGCATAAAACTCTTGGGATCCCATGGAGTCTGTAGAATGGAGTACACAAATATTTTCTATTGTTGAAATTTTTGAAGTTTTAATTAAATTTCCAAAACCAAGGAAGGCCAGGGCAATTTTCTTTTGCAAAATTTAAGGGCTGGTCAATAAGTCTGCGTCACCACTAATGTACTTTGTAGCGAAATAAACAGTTATGTAAGCCGCATTATCCAGGCTTACCAGGTAATTTATACAGTAAGCAATAAAATGAGCATTAAATCAACCATAACAGCATAACAAAGCATTATTTTCGTTTGGCCTTGACAAGTTTTAATATTTAAGTGTCACAGTTAATCAGAATATGTCAATGAAAATAATCTTTCTTTATTTTTTAAATTATTTGCCAAACCTTAAAGCAGTGCAAAGCATTTTATTCATTTTTTTTATAAAAAAAAACTTGTCTTTAATCAAAAGAAAAAGTAAAACTAAACAACCCAGCCAAAAAAGAAAATAGCAAAAACTGTATAAAGACAGATATTTCTATTTGTTTTTCCTGTAAATCCTTTGACATTTTGTTGTTTCAAACTTTCTTTATTGTTTCCATTCATTTTTTTTTCTCTCATCTTGTCTTTCACTCACTTCACTAACTTTGTTTTTCTTTTTGCCCACACAAGTTGTTTCTTCTTTCTTGCTTTTTCTATTTTTCTTTTGCACTTTGTTAAATTTCCTTTAAAAAAGAAAAAAAAGCAGGAGAAAATACAAAAAGAAAATCTTTGAATACAGAAAACGGAAAATCGTTTGATTCCATTTTGTTTGTTAAAAAGCGTCAGTGAGTTCCCTGCAATTGTGTTTCTACAAAAAAATAAAACTATTAAAAAAAGTTCGTTTTACATAAAACTATACATTTTTTCTGCTTTTCTCTTAGTCCTTTAAACAAACAAGAATTTGTTTGTCAAGACAGAAACAATGGTGAACAAGAAACTAGGTTAGGGTTTTTTCTATCGTTTCTAGTCCTTTATTTGGAAGAAAGGAACAAAAAAAAAGAAAACAATTGATTAAACGATTTGTCTTGTCTTTCGTGCAAAAGTTAAAAACAAATTACGACTTTAAAATCCATTGAAGTTGGTAGATTGCAAAAAAAATTTTTTATTTAATTGTTGCCTAAATGTAGGCAACAATAATTTAGTTTGAATAACAAATATTGTAATAAAAGAAAGTTTGAAATTGAAAGTTTTTATTGAGAGGAATTTCCTGGCAATAAGTAAGAAAAAAATTGTTCAAAAACAATAAAATTAATGCAGTTTTTGTTTATACAAAAAAAAATAAAAACAAAGCCTACTTTTAAAATATTTAAGTAAAACAACTATGTAGAATAATGTAAGGATCAATTTGTAAACTGTTAGGAAATTGTTTCTAAAAAAAATTACTTACTCTGAAGGTGAAAAATTACTTACAATAAAGGTGAAAAAAGCTTACCTGCAAAGAAAAAGAAATATAAATATTAATTAAATATAAACAATTGACCAAACAATTTAATATACAGATTTATAAAAGAGGTGCAAAGAGTAAACAAGGTTTGTCATCATGTTTCGTTTTATTATGATAATATAATAGAAAATTTAAATAAAGTATAATAGTACAATAGAATAATAGTATAATAAAACTTAAAATTTTTTATTTAATTGTATAATAAAGGGTCCGCCAAATAACTTTTTTTTTTGAAAATGCTATAAAAAAAAAAACTACTGAATATTTTTTGAAATTTCTTTTTTTATTTGAAAGTACAATCCTTCCGGTAAATAATGGAAAATAATTTCATTCAAATGGCTGCCTCGGCTGGCCATGCAGTAGCCTACACGATCGGTCTAATTTTAAAGCACATTATCGATTGTGTGCAGCTGTATTTCACCAATGGCTTCACGAATATTGTCCTTTAAAGCGTCAATTGTCTCTGGCTTTTCGGCATAGCACTTATCTTTGACGGCACCCCACAAATAATAGTCCAACGGTGTCAAATCGCAGCTCCGAGGTGGCCAAACGACATCAGCTCTGCGGCTGATAATGCGATCTTCAAAAACAGGGCGCAAAACATCGAGTGTAGTTCGGCTGTGTGGCACGTAGCGCCGTCCTGTTGAAACCATGTTGCCAATATCCTCCTCTTCAATTTTTGTGAACAAAAATTCGTTCAACATGGCCCGATAACGATCGCCATTGACTGTAACGGCCACTCCTTGCTCATTTGCGAAAAAAAATGGCCCAATTATTCCTCTGGACCAAAATCTGCACCAAACAGTGACTCGTTTTGGGTGCATCGGCTTTTCAATGTATGCGTGCGCCAAATGCGACAATTTTGCTGGTTTACATACACGCCAAGATCAAAATGAGCTTCATCTGAAAAGATGATTTTTTTTGGCAAAATCTGAATCTTCTGTAAGTCGATCGCAGGCCCACTTAGCGAAGCGAAAACGCATTGGATGGTCAGTTGGCTTCAACTCCTGAACCAATTGGACTTTGTATGGCGTCATACCAAGGTCTTTATGCAAAATTCGTCTCAATGATGTCTCCGATATGTTCAATTGTTGAGAACGACGGTGAATTGATGTTGATGACGCTTCACGCACACTTTCTGCCACAGCAGCAATATTCTCGGGTCTACGCACTGTTTTTGGCTTTTCACGCTTTGGTTTATCGATGAGGATGCCAGTTTCTTTCACTTTTTTCACAAGATAACGAACATACGGAGCTGACGGTGCTTCTCTTCTTCCAAAATCCGTACGCAATTTTTGCACACATTCTGCAACATTACCAAGATTTTCAAAGTAATGTCGCAATATTTCCCAGCTTTTTTCAAGTGTATAAACAACCATATTCGTTCAGCGGAAGGATAAAACTAATTATCTGTCAAATCAGACATGAGCTAAGGGTTACCATTCCCGAAATAAGCACTAGGTTAAAAAAAAAACTTTATATGGCGGACCCCTTATAATGGTATAGTAGTATTATTTGGGGAGTTCACAAGGTAGTCATAAAGTTGTAAAGTCATATGCCTTAAAATAATTACAAGAAATATATATGACTGCTGTGGGCAACCGCTTCTATGCAGCATTACAATTTTTATTTTATTTAAAACACAAAAATATTTTGTTTAAACAATTGTAAAATATTATTAAGGACATTATGACGATATGACTTGATAGCACACCTTGTGAATACCCCAATAGTATAATATGTAGTTTAATAGTATAATAGCTTATCTTCACCAAAACTACCCTTAAAATCTGGAAAAACTATGGTAATTTTCAAAAAAAAAATTTAACTGAATGTCTCCATCAATTTTAATTTTACTTGATTTCGATTTCCAGAACATGACTAATAAGTCATTTAATTCAGATCCTTTTTACTTTTTTTCAGCTACCTTGAAGAGAATACGCGATGATGTGGCCAGGACGTCCATTTAGTTTGTAGTAGCCCTTTGTCACTTATAGGAACCACCGGGTATAATAGAATATATATATACACTGCTCCTTTAAAGATGAAAATTATGATGTAAAAGACAAACCCCCATGTTTTTGTATTTTTATTCCACTGTTAAAATGGGAGAAAGGAACACCCTCCTGGTATATTTTTATTTATTATTCCGTTTATAAATATAAATAAATCTTGCTAAATCATAAGAAGTTACAACAAGGATATTTTACTTTCATTGAAAATATTGGTCACATTATCATCAGAAGCTAGCGGACAATAAATATTGTTACAAACCCGTTTTTTTATTTCATTGGGGATTAAGTTAATTTGAAAGATTGCTCTAGGTTTCTGTCTGGACGGCCTTACTCCTTAGTGAGCAAGGCAGAGAGTGAATACAATGCGTCTACTAACGCCCCTGCGTGAGAGGAACCAAAACATGTGGCTTTTAAAGTGTTCTATGCCACCGAACCATTACACTTAGCCTTTGCTTAGGCGATGAAATTTTTTAACTCCACTACAAATTGCAGTTTCAGTTGTATATTTACCACACACACAGGGATATCTATAATTAAGGGCAAAAAATTAGCCCTCCATACTGACTTTTTAAGATCTTTCCTCCCGCAGTTATAAGCAGAGCCAATACGCGATCTCCGAAGATGCCTTAAAAACAACCAATCAAAGACTTACAAAATTCAAGGGGTACTTGTATGTTACACCTTGTTTCCCCTGAGAGTAAAACGCCTAGAGTTAGGTCCTCCTCAAAATGCAAAGCGCATTCATAAATAAATTCGAAGTTTTAACATAATTGTAATTAATTTTTTTTTTTTTTCATTATGACACAAGGAGTATTTCATAAATAGCTGATGAAAAGTTTTATCCCACAAACGTTCTTTTAAGGTCACAAAACTTGCACTATCTGGATTCCGTTTGTGCCGTTGTTCGATATAGAAATATACAAACAGTTTAACCGAAGGCTTGATTCTGGTCTCAAATGAAAGGAAGAAAGCTAAGAAAGTGTTAGCCTTTATAAAGCCTTTATAAATAACTGGCAATTGAAAACTAAAGAGAATTTTTATTGTCTTACCAACGCTTTTAAAAAAATTTAATTTTGTGTAAAAATGTGCGCTTTAAAAGTAATTTTGCTTAATTTTAAAACTATTCCCAACAATAAAGCATGAATCTCCATTTCCCTGTCTGCTAGGAAACTTTTATTTTTGACCTTGATTTTAATTAAACACGTCAGACTATTTCTCTCTCTCTCAACTAAAACTTTTTAAGGTAAATAAACATCAAAATAAAGATATATAACAAAACGACACAAATACGGGTCAATTAAGTATTTTCTAATTACTTTGTTCGTCTGACTGACTTTGGGTCTTTTCTAATGCGCAATAATTTCAAAACAAAAAAAACAAATTTGTTCTAATCTTTGAGTTTATAACAAAATATATTAAAACCGCACATCCACACGCACACACACAACGACGACCACAACAACAGCAATATCATAAATATTTTCATAGCCTGCTATCGGGCAGAATTAAAAATTAAAATATGTTGCATAATTTTTTGGATTTAAGCAAATAATAAAATAGAGTATTAAAAACAAACTTTTTTAATAAAACTTTAAGCCTAAATAAGCTGATTTAAGCACACACAACCATGAACTTTTAAATAATATGGACTGTAATGTACGGCTATGAATATTAAATATCAAACAATTTAAATAAACTTATAATAAAAAGAACAATTCATTTAAAATAGTTTCTGGATAAGAAAAAAATTAATAATTGTTTTTTTTTTTTTTTTAATTTGACTACAAATTAAAATTTTATTAAAAACAGAAATGGTTTAAAATTAATATTTGTAACTTATTTAAAATTCTATAGTATAGTTTTAGGTTTGTTAAAAACTGAAATAATAACATATTTTTGGGATTTTAGTTGTGACATTTTGAAGGCGTTTAATTTGACTAAAATTGTAAATTGTATTTAAATTAAATATTCGAATATTCTATTAATATTGAAAATTAATTTCTTGTGACAAATGGAGTAGCTTAGTAAAAGTTTAATGGCATACTTAAAGGCTTGTTGAAAGAAATTAAATAAAGAGTAATGTTATCATTAAAAACTGGGATTTAAGTTGCTGCTGTTGGCTTTAATGCTGCGATAGGCAACCTATATTATATTATATTTTGCGATTGTATGTATTGTATAAATTGTACATATCGGTCTGGTTCCTCTAAAGAGAGTCAACTCAAAATTGTTCACTTTTTTGTGTTGAAATCTAAGGTCAATTTCTGTAGTATCTTTCCAAAAAAAAATCCAATTGTATCCCCTTTGTAATATAAGACTACATATAAAAAGAAAACCGTTTTTTGTCTCTACTGAAGATTTATAAATTTTGAGTAAACCCACTTTAGAGGAACCAGTGCGACACGTACGTAATAAAAGAGACAACGGAGCGCCCTCAATTTGCCGATCGCAGTTCTAATGTCATATTTTTCAGATGTTTTATTCAAACATGAACAGTAGTATCATACAATCTACTGATTCCCAGAGGGAAAAAGGAGTAACATTGCCTTCTAGAAGGAGTACGGATGCCTTCTAGAATGCCTTCTTATAGAAAGAAGTGTGAAATATGTATCTTTTCTTTTATGCATAAGAGCCGAGACCTTCTATTAGCCATTCTTTAGCAGTTAGATAAGAATGGTAATTAAATCAATTTTTAAGTAGGATTCCCAGTACTCGAATTAGTTTTTTGCACTAGCACAGTGTAATTAGTTTACACATTTTTCCCTTTGCTTGAAATTCCACGCGAATAAGGCGCAGCTTATGAAGGGTGTCGAAAAATTAACGCAAGATTTGAGTTTTTTTTCAATTTTTTTTTTTTCGGTCTGCCAACACTACTATACAAATGGTGACAAATTCATATCTATTTCTAAAAAATGTATGCCAAACACACTTCGTAACTTGTTCACAACATGAACAGAGTACAACTTTATCAACCATCACCCCCATAGTGAATAACAGGTGGATTTTTTGTTCCCAAGAAATTTTCATTCCCCTCGAAGGGAAAAAAGTAAACGTGAATCTCATGTGAAAAAGTTTTCACGCTATCAGTTCCAGTGAATGTAAAAAAAGAAGAAAACCCAATGAAATTTTTGTTCAAAAATATACACTTATATATTTTAAAGAAAAGTTAAAATAATAAAGCAAAATATTTAGGTTTGGAGGGATGGTTTGATTACAGCGTTAGTTTTTTGCACTTTATAAATTTTATGTACATAGTAAAATATTTTCCAAAATTCTGCCACCACGTCTTTCAAAGCTTTACAAATCTACAGGCAATCGACCTGTTGTTTTGCATTTTGTTGACCAATATATGGGTTTGTACCTTAATATTCGATTTATAGAAGAAAATACTTACATACATGTTCTGTTCCCTAGCAAAAATAAAGTGAGAAAACCTAAGGGACACGTGAACAAATTACGAGGAAAAAAACTTTTCACGATAAGGGAAATTTGTTCCCGTGAAAATTTTTTTACGTTACTATTCTCCTTTGAATTACCTTTTTTTCATGGGAGTTTTTAATGATCGAAATATTTCAAAAGGGAAACAAATACGAGGCAAAAATTATTCACGATAGGGGTGAATATTTCATAAAAATATCGCACAAATGTTTTTCATATGAGCTTTTTACGTGAAATGCTAAAGAGAGTATCAGACTTAAGAAAGTATAGTCGGTCAAGCGCGACCATATGATACCCTACACCACAGAATTTAGACTAAAAATTTTAGAGACAAATTTTTGAAAAGTTTACCCTTTTTCGAAATCATGGACAATCATGGACCCTCCAAACTAAAATTAAAGTTTAATTTCAAAGACAAGTTCTTTACTCAAAAGAAAAATCATTCCATCCGTACTCAAATCAATCCGAAGCGGTATTAATAGTACGGTGAGTACGGATTTTATTGAATCAAGTACAGAAAGATTGATTTAAGTAATTATTCACATTCAATCCCGATTTTGTACTTGAAAAAAATCCGAAAATGAGATTTATTAAAGTAAATCTAAGATTAAATCAATCTCAAAATGCGCTTGATTCAAGTATTATAAAGTTGATTTTATCCCGAACTAGAAAGTAGAACCTATTATGATTAATTTACTTACTCGTATTACACCTTAGAGAATGATAAAACACCAACATCATGCCCGATATGGTTTTTACTTTAGAAATCGTATGTACATATTTAATCAAAAATATAACCTAAATGAAAAAAAAGAGTTCAAATAAACTTTTTAACCCTTCGGGGTACACACGAGTCTGGCCAGGCCTTTTTCCAATGTGTATAGAAAATTAAAACATGAGTAAGCCGGAGAGTTAAACACAACTTTGTCGAATATTCTCCAGAAATCGGCATCTATGATATTTGTTTGCCATTAAGTGATTTTAGTATGGGAGTTGTTATGGGACCTATGGTTCATTTTAGACCTACCAGCTCAACATTTTGTCATAACATAGAAGCCATTAAAAAAAGTTATTGTCGCCAGTTTTAATATCAATCAGTGTGGCCACCTCACGTGTAATTACACATATCATGTGTAATATTTTTTTTCATGTGTAGCCCATGTGTAATTGACTGCATGTGTAATTTAATAGTTTAACGTTTTGTAGCACTGGTTTTGTTATTATTTTTTCACAAGAAGTAAAAAGGTTTATTATTCTTAGCAAAACTTAAAAATTTAATTAAAAGAATGGAAGCGTTAAAAGACCTGAACTAAAAATGGTTGCATCATTAACTTCTAACCAATTGGCATTTAGAAAGCTTTTGTCACAATTTATTATAAAGACGAAACATCTTGGGTACATTATTCTTTTTTTTCAAAGAGGGTGGATAATCCACTGCAAAAGAAATGTTTGAGCTTCTCAAAGGCACGATTATAGAAAAACGGACTCCTTTTCAAAATCTAGTTAGATTTGCATCAGATACACCTAATGTTATGTTTGGACAGTATACTTCAGAAGTATTTTGATAAAATGCTCGTGCCAACTAATACATTTGGTAGCGTCGAAGGCCTGTCTGAACCTTCCAACATATTTGGAAGATTTACTTTGTAATATAAGATCTTGTTTTATTAGAAGTAATTTAGCACATTTAACCGAAACCTTGTTAATTAATTTTTGAATCCCAAGAAAAACTTTGATGCACTCTTACATTTTTTTTTTTTTTGGAAAAAGGTTTTTGATATAAAAATTCCTTTGGAGACAGATTATTTCCTACTTTGCAAATAGTTATTTTTGTTTTAATCTTTTAAATGGTAAATTAAAAATAACGATAAGATTGTTGTAAACAAAAAGCAAATAAAGAGACATTTAAAAAATATTTGTGTGTTGCATAAGTAAAAAATATAAAAATATCCAATGTTGCAGCGATAGAGGAACTGAATTAACATTCCGTTGAAAAATTGCGTCGACGACATTTGAGGGATGCATCAGATCCTTTATCATACCCAAATGAAATGTATGTTAAATATCGTAACCTAAAATGCAAAAGGGCTTAACAAAAAAAAAAATCGATATAAGAGTTTTTGATTGAGTTTTGTTCATTTTATTAAACTAATTAAATAATTTTAGATCAAAAATGGCGCCTTTATTAAAGAATTTCAAACGCCAATTACACCTTGTTGTTACTGATTTTGTAAAGTTGTTAGCTTCTCCTGTAAAAATATAAAGTTGTTACGCCCTTTTGCATTTTAGGTGACGATATTTATGATTATTTGTTTAGCAAAAATGCATAAATTTTTAGTGGTTTGTGCGAAATAAAAAGGTGGAATAATAAGTTTTTTGGTATACATATATGCTGCTTAAATTATCAATTCCACTTAGAAAATTGAAATTGGTTTCTGTTTTCTGAAGAAGCCAAATACGGTTTTAATTCCACTTTTGATCGAAATTTGTTTCTGTGACATCAGTAAAAAGATAGCATGTATAATTCGTATTTTTATGTGTAATTTTGGCATGATCCATGTGTAATTTACCATTTCGTTGGTGGCAACACTGATATCAATACAAATATTTATAAGGAAGTTATGGTATTGAAACCTATTTTCAGGAGTAGTATTTGTATAAGAGCTTTCGTCAAATATGGACCGATTCCAATATAGTTTGTTAAGATAATTAAGATTGCAATTAAAAAAGTTTGTGCCAAATTTAATCTAAATACCCACATAATAAGATGATTAATAGACACAAAGACTCTATTCCGAAAAGAAGCTTGTATGGGGGCTTTTTGAAATTTTAGGCCGATTCTCACTATTTTGAACAAGCGTGGTGTTGTAAAAATTTTCATCAAATTATCTTAAAAATTGCGAACTGTACTTTGGGCACAAGGTTAAAATGAACAGCTAGCCGGACGCACGGTCATCGTTAGACCGATTGAAAAAGTGATTCTGAGTCGATCAGTATACTAAAAGATGGGTCTAGGACCAATATTTTTAAGTGTTAGTTAAAACTCACAATACCCTCTCCACTTTTGTGGTGTGGATTTGAAAAGTTTTTAAAGTTCCGTTTAAATTTTTAAAACAACTTTAGAATTTTGTATGAACATATTTGTGACTTTATTAAAAAACTTTTTTGCTTAATTATTTATACGGATTTCAAATAATAATGAAGACATGTTTTTATTTAATAAATACACACGCATACAAACAATTTATAATTAACCTTTTAATCTGTATTTTATATGTACTTGAATTTTTTTTCAACAAAATGTGTGTATAAATATGTGGTTAAAAAAAGACAGGCCGAAAAGTTTTTCCCAAAATAGCTGTAAAATTAAAAAATAAGCTTTTATTGCAGGAGTACAAAGAAAAAAGCCTGGATATTGTTGTTATTATTCGTATTATCTTTAAACACAAATACACAAGAGTCTTTTATGGGCTTCACTTAAATACTCACACTCATACATTCTTATATGCAGATACCCAGCAAACTTCCGTGTTAGATATCGAATTAACAATTGTTTCAAATCAAACCCTTTCTTGAACGACAAATGTTAAGGAATTATACGAAAATAATTTGAAAAACACAACATTGTTTATATTCTAACGGCCAATTACAACCAGTTCGTTTAAAACTAACTATGTATTACTTTTTGAGTTTTAACTGATAGTTGATTATATTGAACTTGGTAAAATTGGCCGTAAATCATTATTAATTTATATTCAAATGTTAAAACCAAAACCATAAAAAACGGTTTGAGAATTGTGCTTGATATCAACTCTTAAAATCATTTTATATCAAAGGTTTGATTTCGTGTTCGCTGGGTACAGCCATTTGAATATATCCATGGAATTACATAAAAAGATTTTTTTTTATAAAATCCCTACACGCAAACACACACATACATTAATGTAATTATTAAAAACAAAATTTAAAAATTCCCATCACACATTTTCTACCTCCATCTCTCTCGCTCTCCCTTCCTCTTATTGTTCTAAGCCGTTATAACTGTTTGTTGTTTATCTTTTATGTTGTTTTTGTTGTTACTGCAATTCAAAACCCCTAAAAATGTTATTTTATTTGAAATTTAATTATGTATAACAGAAAATTTAACAACAAAAGCACAAAAATCCATAACATTTATGAAAAAGAATTTATAAAAAGATTTTGCTTTGTTTCAATTGTTATGGTTTGTTTGGGTGGGTGTGTTGTGAAGAAAGAGGGCAAGAGAAAAAAAAGAGCAAATGTGTGTATGTAAATTAGCGTGTATGTATGTATGTATTTGGGTTTATGTTTTTTGTTTGTTGTCTAATTGCTTAAATGTTTTTGTTGATTTTATTTTTGAAATATTTTTTGTGGATTTGTTTTATTTAACTAAGTGTTGCCTATATTTAGGCTGTTTTTGGTTTTTTTTTTTAATTAAAAGGGATTATATAACAGGCATTTTAATAGAATAATTATAATATATTTAAAAGTATGAAATTTCGGTAAAATTTTAAGAACTACCTACATAATTTAAAATTGTTGAAATAGGTATTTTTAAAAAAAAATACAAAAATTTAAAGATTTTTTTATATTATATGTTAATAATGGTATTTAAGACCTAACAAATATATGACGAAAAAATCCAAAAAAAACGTGACCAGTAAATTAATCTAGCTTTAGTTTTAACAATTTCTATTGATTCACTTAACTTTATTTTTAAGAAGATAATTGCATAATGTAATTTAGAAACTGTTAAATGACGTTTTGCAAAAGCAAATAATTTTTTAATAAAACTAGGCGCTTCGTGTAGATAGTCAAATATTTAATAGGTATGAAGATAGCTTAATTATACAAGTTTTCGTAGCGTTTTTGTTTGTGAGAAATAAAAATCTGATTTTGGAAGTTTTTAATTAAAATCTGAGCCCTTGATTAAACAAAATTATATTTTAATTATTTTGTTTGCTTAGAACTAGGCAACACTAATAGAGACAATTTAAGAAAATAACCAAAAAAACAGAAAAATTAAGAGTATGAAACAGGAAAAATATGAATAAATATGAAAAAAGAATAAAAACGAAAAATCGTTAAAGAAAAACACAGAATTTCATATTTAACACTAAGACCAGGTTAAAGAATCATTAGGGCGAATATTTGCATCATTCAACCTGCTATAAATTGACTTAAAAAGGAAAAAAAAACTTTAAACGTTAGAAAACCTTAAAGCCCATATCCATAGCGATGAAATAAAATTTCCTAAAAGCAGAATTTGTCAAAAAAAATGTCGCTTATATTTACAAAATTTGCTTTTAATACAGTTTTTATTTCAAAATTGCCCTTACAAATTAATTTCCAATTGAGAGCTCATAAGATCTCATATAAATGAAACGTTGTCTATTAGAAAAAAATGTACAGATGTCCAAACTTTAAACTAAAATGGAAAAAAAAATTACGGGGAATGTGATGCACGATTATATCACGATTTTTTTTATGGCTTAAATACTCCTTCTTAAAAGCACTTGCAAGAATATAGAATTAGGAAACTGTACCAGAAAAACGAAATTAGAGAGTAATCGAACGAAAATGAAACATAGATCTTTTACAACAACTCGGAAAAGAAATCTGTAAATTCAAAGTGATTTAAACGCCAATTCTAGAAACGGAAGAGGACAAACTGAGAGATTAGCTGGCTGGGTTAAGCCAACATCGGAACTGTGTAGATCGGGAAAGTACTCTTCAAATAATTACGGAACAGTCGGCCGGGTAGAAGTCATCTCTATATCTCCTTTTTATTTATTTCGAAAAGCTTTTCATTTCACCAATAGAAATGCAATATGGTAAGCTTTAATGTAGAAAGGAGTGCCAAACAAAATAATCCACAATAATCAAGCTATGTACACCAGGGTTGAAATGAAGGTACTCCACAAAGGGTCTTGCTTAATGACCCAACTTTCACCACTAACATGGGCGTAAAACAGAGCTGCCCACTATCACCACTTCTAGTTGCAGTGCCAATTGAATGTTTGAATGAAGAATTTTGCATAAAAAAGGTTAGGTATACTGTGGAGTTTCCAAAGGCTTCTGGGAGGCTTGAACTATGACGATTTTATTTGCCTCCTGTCACATAACTAGTTAGACATGAGAAAGAGAAAACGAACGATATTGTGAAGGTAGCCAAAAATCAGTTTAGAAATCAATATAAAAAAGACGGTAGTCATGCGCCTTAAAAACAAAATAACAACTACTGTATTTTAATCGGCAACCATCGAACAGAGTTCGCACACAGCTTCTGCTACTTAGAATAACCATGTCGATTAACGGGGTGGCCTTAAGGATGGTGTCGTTAACAGGCCCCAAAAAGCTACAAGTGCATTCGGTAGACCTACATATACATTGTTTATAAATCTTTCTAAGTTTTTGTGCATCAATTATTAATTTCAAAATTAAATAGTAGTAAAAAATTCTTTTAATTTAATACGCCACAGATTTTCGCTGCAAATAACCTTTCTTTTTTTTAATTCTGAAGAAATGAAATAGATCCCAAAATAAACAAATTTTTTTATGCTTAAAATATTAAATAGAAATACAGCCTACTTTTAAGCTGAACTATTTATTTTCTTTATACCTACTCAAATAAAAAAAGTAATAAAAAACCCCACACAAAGCCCCTAAATTGCTTTATTACCTTTTATTTGCCTAAAAGTATGCTTTGAAATGTGTTTTTCAAAAGCAGCCTTTAATTATACTAAACGCATTATATTTCTTTTAATTACAAATTATTAACTTTTTTTTTTGGTTATACAAAAAAGGATTAAAAGATGTTGCTATTTTTTTCCTATTCGTTTTGTGTTTTATAGTGAATTTTATTAAGGCTCAAACCAGAAATAGTTTTACTGAAAATAGCTCAATAGATGTTTAGGCAGGTTATACAAATGTCTGGCTGTGCGCGTTTATAATTTTATGCTCTTAATGGAAAACGTACCCACAGCGCTTTGTTTCATAGACAAAAAAAGAAAAAAATAGGTTTTCCAATTTTGACAATAAGAATCCAACGTGGTCTCCACGGCTTCTTATTCGAATACTAGATATGTTAAAAATTCGACATATTTCAAAATAGTTGCAGCAAAGTGAAAAATATGAATTTTGAATTTTATAAAAAATACTCTCAACATTTTAGTTTTGAAAGTAAATAGTCCATTTTTATTCGCTTCACCGAAACGCAAAAGGCCCTATCTGACCAAACATTAAAAATCAGCTTTTTCATTGATTCTGATGTATTGCATCAACCCAAATGTCCACAAAAAATTTTGGAATCTTTCGACCGAAAACGCTTAAAGGCCTTACAACAACTCTTTTACAAGAAAAATATATGAAAAATAAATTATAAACAGTTTAAGACGATTTATCAATTTATTATTTTAAATAGTTTTTGCTTCTTCTGTAAAATTTTTAAAATGTTAGAGAGGGCCTTTTGCGTTTTAGTGACGATATAAGCTTGTCATTCCGTTTGTAATTTTTACATTAAAGATCTTAGATATAAGGTATATTTTTGGGTCCTTATGAGGAGCGAAGTTGAAATAACGATGTCCCTCTGACCGTGTGTCCGTTGAAATGGGTTTTCCGAAAACGCCAGATATGATGGGGGCTTGGTAGTTATATATCTATGTCACACAAAGTCCAGAATTATTTGCTATTGAAATTAGGCCTGATCGATTCACATATGGCTGAGATATGAGCAAAAAAACCATGACGGGCTCAATTTTACCCAAACATCCCTTGTTGTTATTTTTTTATTTTATATTTATGTATATCTTGAGAACGGCTAAAGCCAAAGTTTCCAAATTTAGTATAAGCATCCGAAAAAAACGTGTTGATTTATTCATATTTAAAGAACGATATTTATATAACTTTCTATCGCACAATGGTTAAGGGTATATAAGATTCGGCAAAGCGCTCTTACTTTTTTGTTTGTTTATGTATAAGAAGTGCATAATCAGATGGTATATTGTAAAGCATGAGGAGCTAATAATTTTTGTCTTCCATCTCACTCGATGTTGGGTTGTACACGCCCAATCCACTACTATTTAGGTTTTTGGACTTCAGAAGCCACATTCATTTGAATTGCTTGGGGAGAAGCTGTACATTCGTTATGAGACAAGGTCAGAAAATATGTAAAATTCATCGGAGACAAAGATTTAAGAAGGTTTGTACTCGATTGAAACCGCCACTGGTCCCCTTCCAAGTTTTGAATCCATATAACAGGAGGGATTTAAAGTTGGAACTAAATATTCTAAGCGTGGTCCGTAGCTGTTGTTCTGCCAAATCAGTGCAGATTTTAGCTTCTAAATCTAACTCTGTGCCTCCATCTGTTGCGATCAGACTTCCAAGATAACAGAATTGGTTGACCATAGCATAGTTTTGTCCTCCAGCAGTTATCAGTTGCGGACTGCTGCCATAAATATTGAGAAATTGAGATTGCCTTGAAGCTTTGAAACAGACTGTAGTTCTCTGTCACCAACTTTATATGACAAATGTCATCCGCATAGGCTGGTAGACTAAGATTGGCCTGGATACACCAACGTTGGAACGAGGTTCAAAATAGTACGCCTTCGATGACAAGTAAGAATAGAATAGCCGATAGTTGTTGTTGGTATTGTAGCAACGAGACATGAAAAACAGGTGCTATTGAGTTGACAATTCTTGCTCTGTATTCGTTTAACTCCGAGTCATTCCGGGGCGTAGTACCGTTTGCCGTGGGAACGTGAAAGAGCCGATAGTATACAGCCTTGGCGTACTGCACTCAATACTTGAAAAAGGCTGATATAATTTTCCTTTATGCAACACATAATAGTTTTTTCGCCGTTGTAGCTCTCCTTTATAAGGGCTATAAGCTTCGGGAGAATCCCCCTTCTATGCAATGCGTTCCAGATGCAGTCGCGATTATTGCTGTCGAATAACTTTTCAAAATCGATGGAAAATATATGTAGGCTTTAAATTAAATTTGACAATTGTTTCAATAATCAATCGGATGGTGTTAATATGACCGCACAGGAGAAACCCCGAAGTTAATGGAATCTTCAAGATGATTTTTGGTGCGGTTAAAGATAATTTTAGAAATTGCTCTATTTCTATATTCTTTGTAGAATCTTACAGACGTACCCAAACAAGAGCGGAAAGCTTTTGCTAGCTATCAAAAATTCTCATGCCCATATAATTTGTATGAAGCATTCCTAAATAGCGCGGCATCAACGCTTTTCAATTGGAAAATTCGATTTCGCAGCGCGTTTAATAGTGAAATTGGTCGCAATTGTTGATAATTAATGGCAATAAAGTTGTTTTTAGGTGAATATAGCAATTTCATCTCCATGTTTATTTCTATTGTGTGGGTTTTAGTCAACAAGAAAGTTAACACTACTGTTCGTGACACAACGTTATCGCTTTTGTTTAGGTATGGCAAATCAACGTAAAAGCTACGCGGAAGAAAACGTTCCGCCTTCTGCTCTTGTTTAGGTACAGCTGTTAATACCACGCCAGTTGTCATTTTTTCATTAGCTCGGGAGGCCTTTTACTCCCAAACGTCGGATATCAGAGGGAGACGAATTTCAACGCTGATGTTTAAAAGTCCTTGTATATTTCGGCGGGCATGCCAACAATAATATTAGGTGTATTAAAAATGTTCCATACGAATAATTAAATAATATTTTTGTTTTAATTCTTTTTTTTCTGTAGTTTACGATAATTACTGTTCTTAATTATTGGCTATTATTTATAAAATTATATTCTATTTTATAAATTAAACTTTCACGATTTTGTGATCTTTTCCGAAATTAGTACAGTTTGCCCAAAAATTTAAACGAAGTATAAATGTAGGCAAATGCCTCAGTTTTACTTCTGTATCATTCAATTTCCCCTTAAGCAAAAATCTACATATTTTTAGGAGCAAACTTAATTTCTTATTTCAAAGCTCAACTCTTCGCATAACTTAATTATTTTTAATGGCATGCGAACTTTTGTTAATCTACGCCTAATCCTTCTATTTTGTCTAATTTTGATGAAAAACAAAGCAATGTGCTACCCCATAAGTATGCTACATTTATTATTTTGTTTTTTTTTTTATTTTTATTACATATTTCCGCCTTAAGTACTGTCTGACGTTTTTGAAGCTAAAAAGTCAGATAAGTCATGTGACCTTTTGTTTTGCACTTAAGTTATTTTTATATATTTTTTTATACATTATTTTTGTTTTTTTACACCCCTAAAAAAGTAGCAGCCGCAGCAACCACCTTCATTATACTCCTACCTGGAGACTTTTACTTCTTCACTTGTGTGAATATTCCCAGTTTAAGAAATAAAGTGAAAGGTAGTAGAAAATATTTACATAAATACACATGTAGATTTATTTACGTAAGTATTTTATTTAACTTATGAGTGGGTCTGTGACCTGAGGTTCTGAAGAATGTCCAGCTTAGTTGACTATTTCAAACTCATTTCTATTTTATTTCCGTTTCAATGCAGATTTAGTTTTGTTTATGAACAATTCTAGTTCAGTTCTGGTTCGGTTTAAGTTCAGTTCTAGTTCCGTTCTAGTTCAGTTCTAGTTCAGTTCTAGTTCAGTTCTAGTTCAGTTCTAGTTCAGTTCTAGTTCAGTTCTAGTTCAGTTCTAGTTCAGTTCTAGTTCAGTTCTAGTTCAGTTCTAGTTCAGTTCTAGTTCAGTTCTAGTTCAGTTCTTGTTCAGTTGTAGTTCAGTTCTAGTTCAGTTCTAGCTCAGTTCTAGTTCAGTTCTAGTTCAGTTCTAGTTCAGTTCTAGTTCAGTTCTAGTTCAGTTATAGTTCAGTTATAGTTCAGTTCTAGTTCAGTTCTAGTTCAGTTCTAGTTTAGTTATAGTTCAGTTTTACTTCAAAACTAGTTTAGTTCTAGTTCAGTTCTAGCTCAGTTCTAGTTCAGTTCTAGTTCAGTTCTAGTTCAGCTCTAGTTAAGTTCTAGTTTAGTTGTAGTTAGGTTTTAGTTCAGTTCTAACTCAGTTCTAGTTCAGTTCTAACTCAGTTCTAGTTTAGTTCTAGTTCACATCTAGTTTAGTTCAGTCCTTTTTTATGTACAAAATTTTCTTATATGTACTAGTTCCTCAAGCTTTAAGCTTGGCCGCAGCAGTTCAGTTATCAGAACTGCTGGGTGTGCATAATTATATGCTTGTACGAATCAAATATAAAAAAAGTATTTGTGTGTGTTCTTTTATTAAGCCTTTGCGTGCGTGTTTGTTTGATGATTATTATTATGATTCTGATGAGTATGACGACAAAGACGCTGACGTTAAAACCCTGTTTTTTTTTGCTGTTGCTGCTGATGATGAGGCATGGCAACAACCTTAAATGGCGGCAGACCTTTCTTCATAGTCACTCACTCTCATACACCCAAACACATTTCAATTGTGTGTGTTTAGTATTAATGCGACAAATTTGTTATTACACATTTCTTTTTAATATTTTCCACCCTACACCTCATTTCTTCTTGGTCTATGGTGAAGAGCTATGAGCTTTTTATGTTGTATTTCAAACTCTTTGCCCAACACATTTATAACTACGCAAAAGGCATATTCTCCCCCTTTTAAGAGTTTAATGTTTTTTTTTTGTACTTTTTCTCTTTTTTTCTTTTTTGCTGAGTTGTTTAATTTGTAGTTGGCGTCGGTGTTGTTGTGTTTGCTGTTGGTTATTTTACACATTTTTCACTATTTATGCCCTGCCGTGTACGTGTAATAAGTGAATGAATGATTTAAATGCAGGAAAAAGGCGTTGATGTTTAATTTATTATACCATTATGGTTTATTATGTTGGTTGGCTATGACTGCGTGTTTATTTTTTTTTTGCTATTTAATAATTTATTTATATTGTAAAAGTTTAATAGTATACTTTTAGGAAGTTTTGTTTTAAATCAAAGTTTTTTATGTGGCTGTAAATAATGTGTGCATGTGTAACATGTTTGCTGATGGTAACCATTTTGTTGTAATTATAATTAAATGGCTGAATGAAAGTGAGTAAGGAAATTAGCTAATGAAAATTTTTAAATTGCATACTTTTAGGTAAAGTTTAAACTGTAAAAAGAGCAAACTAGTGCTGTTGTCAATAACTGTATTTCTATTGTTATGAGGAGAGATCAGATAAATCTTTAGTTGAACTAATTCGTAACAGTTTTAGACGTATGTACTACGACGATGAATTAATATTGGATTAATGGTAAATTATGTATCAATATCACAAAATTCTGCGGAATGATTTTTTGTATAAGAAACCCATAATTAGTCTAAATTTCAATACAGCAGTGAAATTTGTTTAAGCAAAGAAATTCATTTATTTTCAAAAGTCAGCTGGGTTTCGTTAGACGGACATGCCTTAATCGGCTTAGATATATATATATATATATATATATATATATATATATATATATATATACATACTTATGGGGCCTTAGATGAATATTAAAAAAGTTTCGCACATAATGGCAAACTTCACCACAAGTGCTGGAGGGTATAAAAAAATATACATTTAAACATTTATTGCTGTTAATGCTGCTGTTTAATTTTAATATTTTTTATTGTTGTTGATGAAGAATATCGCTGTCCAAGAGCTGGTTTCTATTATAAAAGCCATTATGGTCGGTATTTTAGTTCAAGGATTCTTATATAAAACAAAGTGAAATACATACATATAAGCACAAATATAACAGAAGAAAAAAAAGAGCAGAAAATCTGCACGAGTAAAGTAACAAATGGTTATTTAAAGGAAGAGTTTTGGGTCAGAGTTTTTGCGCCAAAGGCCTTTTAAATAGGATAAATAACGCTAATTCCAGTTTTCCTGAGAACATTGGTTTATGCGTGTAAAGATAAATACGTATTTAACTAGCAGAGACAAACAGAACAATTTCTTAACAGCAACTGTTTGCAGTTAATATTGAATAATACTGAAATAGAAAAAGGAAACCTAATGCACAAAATAGAAATAGCGGCCCAATAAGTGCTCTATGGAACCATAATCACAGCTGCCAGACTTGGGGATTTCATGCGAGCAAAAAGGACAAAGAAAGTCATTTGGGGATTGAAAAAAAATAATCGGGGATTTTACACATTTTTAATATATTTTCCTTTCTTTTATTATTTACGCTTATTTTTCTTTGTTTCGTATATAAAATATGAAAAATAGGAGCAAAACTTTTATCTTACTCATATCAACAACTTTTACGGTATAAAAAGTCCTAATTAAAATGACCATTTTTATTAAGTGTGTGAAAGGTTCTTAATAAACTTATGTTATTATTCTTGAGTGAGTGTTTTAAAAAAAGAATCTAAAGGCCCAAATACACTTGTCAAATGCTTGTCCAGCCGGCGAATTCAACGTGTACGTCTGCTGGACGTTATATTCGCCGTCATATCTAAATTTTTTGATTTTTCATTAAGCGTTGTCGGTGTCACACATACAAACACATTTTCACTAATACTACCACAATGCTTGATGAGTATTTTGATCAATGTATTTTGGCCTTAAAACCGTTGACAACACATACAATTTTTGATTTTTAAAGACAATTTTCAGGCAAATATGTCTTCCCCAGAAATAAGTAAATATGAAAGACAATATAATAAAGTTTGGAAAAAATGTATTTTAATTGTTAATTTTAAGGATGGCTAAAACCGATTGAACAAGCTCCAAGTTCTTATAAATTGGCTCATTTGTCTTCAAAAACAGCATATTGTTCTGCTTATAATTTCTAAACTGGAATCGCATAAAATGGATTTAAAAAAACATGCCGAATCCAGTCGCTACAAACCGAATAAAATAATTTTTTTTACTAAAAATTTTTATTTGGGGGTTTTTGGGAATTTCTTTTAACAATTTTTCTTTCTATTTTTAATAAAAAAATTAAAGTTTGGTCAGAAAAAAAACAATAAAAATATATAAGCTTTTTAGAGTTTTGTTTTTTAGTTTGGGGATTTTTGCGAATTTATTTTAAATTTTTTGGGGACAAGGCAAAAAGTATCAGGCAGCCCTGACCATAATAGTAGAATGTCTGAACTAATTTCAAAATTATTTCAGATATCCCACTATCAGAATCATCTTAAGAACTATTTTCTTATGTAATATCCTCTCAAATATACTTTTTTTACTGCAGTTGCACTGTAAATTTCAAAGTTAACTGCAAATAGTTGCTGTAAAGAAATTGTGGTGTATGTCTCTGCTAGTTTAATACGTTTTTATCTCCACACACATCATATGATCTATTTATAATCTGTTTTTGTATTTCGATTTTATTCTTTTTATTTATTTATCCATCCAGTCAAAATTAAATTTGTATAATACAACTCGTCATTGGGAATAAAATTAATAATATTCGTATAGAAATTCGAAAAGTTCATATCACCATAGCTATTGTGAATGAATGGTTTAAAAATATTTGAATATAAATATCCTTTCCATCTGTAGTGAAGGGTATACAAGCAGGGCTTTTTAAAAGGCCTGTTCTAAATTCCGCCTTTAAGTTACTTCTGTTTGTCTGCAAACGAGTATTAGAGTGTATTAGTAACATTTTTATTTTAATTAAAATCCTGCCAGACGCACTGCTTTTTTCCTTTTTTTCTATTTTTGGTTTGTCTTTGATTTTTTCCCCTATTTTTTTATTTTTTTTGCTTTTGCCTAGTGTAGTAACTTAGATCTTGGGCACAAGTAAAAATATAAAAAACAAAATTACTTTGTGACGGCTCTAGTGTAAGTTTCTTCTTTGTAGAATATAAATTACTATGAGTATAAATTTAGTGTGACTGTATTAGTTTGAGTTTAAATGTTTTTTTTTCCACTTCTGTTGTTTTATTTTCTATTCCCTACACCCCATTAATAACTTAAAGCAAAAAAATATTTCAAGTAAAAGCAAAAAATATAGAAAAATTAGAACAAGAATTATTAAAATGCATGTTGGACACTTTGTTGCCACAACTATGTCAACTATTTTAACCTTAAGGCGCTTTTGGTTTGGTTGGGTTAGGCTTTTTTCCTTCTCGGTTGCATTTTGGTATGCACGTTTGCACAACAGATTAAGGAAATTGTTAATTTTTTTCAAATCTAATTTTTTAAGGTCTTTAAAAAAAGTTTAAACTAAAAATAAAGCTAATTGTTTATATGTCAAAAGCAGTTGAATAATTAAATAAATAAAATTTTCATTTAACTAAACAGTTAAGAACATATCGAGCGCTAACCGCTAAAAAAATCAAATATTACAGGACAGAGTTTTTTTTATTTTATATAAATTTTGTATGAAATTTGTCGCTTACGATAAAATTGTTTTTGCTATAAAATCGTTACGGTACCCTGTGTGACCAAGACATTTTAGGAGATGATGCAAGTGTTGCCAATAAAGTCATTTAAAAAAAACGAAAATTTAAAATGATGTCGCTTACGTTATTTTCGCAGTTAGGGCTCGATATAGATTGAACTGGATTCTCGTTTCAGCTGGACTACTTCATAGAGTTGACTAGGCAGACCAATATTCTTATCTTTAAACTGGATTCAAGTCTAGTTTATAGACTGAAATATAGTTAAATGTAGTGTGGACTATAGTTTATTCCATAGATGAAGTGTGTAATTGGTAATAAAGTTGGGTATGCTACAACTCCCGAGATAGTAATGCAGATTATGTTGTCTTCAGAGGAAAAAGTGCAGCTAATATTAAGCTTCATTACTTCAATAAATTTATCGCTTAAAATTGCACGAGAAGAGACGCTAGCTTGCACGAATTTTTGAACGAGCTTAAAAGCTGACTAACCCTGCGGCGTAATACTTATAGTCAGGTGCTTATAGGGCGCTGACAGATGTGCCCAATTATTAACGTGAGTGCCTGTCTTGCGACCACGATGCTCTTAACACAGGATCAAAACATTGCATTGACCACCGTTACTTCTTCTCCACAAACCAGACACCAGAGAAAAGATCCTGACTTCGAATCGACACATTTGGACACTTCATCCCCCTAGGTAAACGGCGGAGCCTATCTAACACTGCTAACGTTCTATAGGCAAACGACATTCGATTGCAATGCAACTCCACACCGGTCCATAAATTGCTTTACCCGCGATATGGGCAATAAACCTCCATCACCACGATACTACCCGAAGTGAGGCACCAATAGTCAGGCTGAACCCGAAATTCCAGGGAATCTTGGTTCTCGTGGTAGCGAATAAAGACTTCGATCGTTTTCGTAGCCTAAGCTAGTCCCAACTAGGATCGCAAATAGTCCGGGACTAGAGACCCACTGCCGCTACTTACAAACATTTACATCTGGTAACACAAAACAAAAACAAATAACAGCCGTCCTCACGTGCGACACTTAGGCCACATGTGTAATAGCGGCAAAGAGCAAAACGAATAACACTGGACATGAGCACATTGGTAATAACTAAAAAATAACAATTAGGATTAAGCTTTGAATACAAATTGTAAATTTCGACAAGAAATATTCAATAATAAAAAAAAAACTCACGGGTAAACTCTCGGATCCCTCAGTAGCTCAGCGAAAGCGTAGGGGTTTGGAAATTGCGACTGGAAACATCTGCTGATGAACTACAGGATTTATCAATTTTACTGCCTTGACAGCAAAAGGACTTTACATCATCATTTTCCTTGCCGTATATCAGGAATTTTCACGCTGCGTTAGCATCCTTAAGCCCAATAAAAAATTGAGCTTCAAACGAAGCAGGTTTATAAGGGAGAAATGTAAGAATTTCGCTACCATCTTGCTTAAGAAAGGTATGCATTTTATATGGTGACTTCCCCCCTTACTGGTGTTAAGAGAAGGAAAACCGCACAGCAAATAGTATTAGATGCTTAACAGGAACGATGGGATAACATTGAAACAAGTCGGTGAATTCGGCGAATTTTGCGTAAAGATCTTGGTTTACACCCATACAAGATCCAGCTGACACAAGAATTGAAGCCGATGGACCATTTGACGCGACGAACGTTTTCCGATTGTCAAGTTGTCAAGTCCTTATTGGAAACCTTGATATTTTATGACTCCAATCATGATGGGTCAATCAAACTTTAATAGTTAGCTATATGGGTTCAAATTCAAGGATTCTAAATACTACTAGTGCGGAAGTTAAGATGAAAATGCAGAACATAATATCTTTTATTGTCTGAAATGGGAATAAAAGAGGACGCAACTGAACGATAAACTGCAGATGGTACTAACACCTAAAAATATATTGGATAATATGTAAGATTTATGGAAACGTGAAAATAGTGCGAGGACTTAATTAGTTACATAATGAGAGAGAAAAGTCGCATAATTTCGAAACCCTGATGAAATGCGGCAGTCGTATCGGGATGGGTTGGAAAATAAATCGTAGGGTCACTAGATGATAGCGCGCTACAAATACGTCCATTAAAAAAAATGTAGTACATAAACAGCAATGTAGTCTAGCCCATAGACTGGACTATAGCCTAGTTCATAGACCTGACTAAAGTCTAGTCAGTAAAATGAACAATAATCATGTTCATACAATAATTTTTAGTCTATAGTCAGGTATTCAAAAGTGTTAAAAAAAAAGTTATTAATAACTCCATTTTATAAATATTATTCATCTTTATTGTTTAACAAAATATTTAAACAAAATTAAATAAATATAATGTTCAACAAATAAAGTCTGCACGAAAATTTTCATGCAAAATATAAAAATAAACCTTGTTGTGAGTGAAATAGCGCAGAAGTTAAAGAAAAAAATATGCATGTTTAATTTAGAAAAAATTTAAAAAAAAGAAAAAAAAATGTTAAAGGTAAATTTTACAATATTAAATATTATAAATTAATAATAAATTTTTCTTACATGCGTCTAGGCACGAACAGTTTTTCATATAAATTGGAATAATAATAATAAAATTTTAAATTCAGGTACAGGTACATCTGGCGGCAGCCTTTTTGAATGATTCCCATATAGTTCTGGTGGTTGTTCTCCAATTATTAGATAAGTAAATCAAAATTGTCATATCCATATGTTTTAGGCAGAAATTTACGCTTTATAACTTCAAAAACACGGCCAAAAATTTATAAAATATGAACTCACTACACATTAGATTACAAAGGGACAGTAAAGGGAGCAAAACTTAATTTTTGTTTAGTTCCAGCCACCTGAATCAACAGACTTCAACAGAGGATATCGCCAAAAGATTAAAGCGTTTTCCTATTTCTCTTCAAAACTGTTGGGTTTTGTAAATGTATGGGTTATGTAAATGTGCGTGTGTAAGTTGTGTGCGTTTAAGTAAATTTACAGTAAAACATCACGTTACTTTATTTACTTTTTATATAATCAATTTAAAATAATTTTGAATTTTATTTTTCTTACATGCATCAGATATTAAAGGCATTCATACATGCCACACAGTGGGCACGATGATCAAAAGAAGCAACTGATTTTGCGAAAACACAGTTTTTTGTTTTGTTTAAATGTTTAAGAAAAACTACTTTCTATCTTGCTCCCCCGGGGGTGTAGGGATAGTCGAAAGGATATTTCAACTTTGGTATTGCAGCCTCCAGGAAAAATCAGGTGCAATTATACCTGGAATCCGCCAAATATTCAAAACTGATAGGCCTCATGATTTCTTGAGACCAAGGACTGACTAGAGTTTCTTGTCGGGTACCACATGCGTCAATAGCGCCCGGTCCCACGGCACGACTGTTGACTGAGGCCACCTGCGGTATGCTCTCCTAGGAAGGGCTGTCTTCGTGCTTGAGATAAGTTCTGTTGGAGGCACGTTTTTTGTGATGGTCAAAATGGTTAAGGTTGAAATGCTGGTTGTAGTAAAGATCTGGCAGTCTTGTTAGTAAAGTATTCGGTTAAAGAATCGTGAAATGGGCAGTGAAGACGTTAAATTGAAAGCGAAGATGGTTGTGAGTTGGTAAAGCATGGAGTGTATTTGTTTTCACTGCTCTCTTGCGGTGTGTTTTTCGCAGGATGATTCCCTTCAGGGTTACCGTTGAGAATTTTGAAAAAGTCGCACAAAAAGTCGTTTTAAAAACAAAAAGTCGCATGAAAAAGTCGTTTTTTCAAATTTAAATTTTTTTTAACATTTTAATTACTTTAATTTAAAAACTCTCTTAAATTTGCTTCAGTTAAAAAGAAATTTTTACTTACAGAACAAATTTTTTTCGTAAAAAAAACTGAAAAAAATTGGTATGACGAAAACTACATGCGCTGCTTATTTGTCTAAATTAAGGTACAATGGTTAATTAAGAGCAATTTTTAAGCTTCCTACTGTATGCCAAAAATGGTTAGCATTTGTAATTTTAAAAATGTAATTGTATGATTTATCATTGGATTTACTTTCAAACAACTTAAATTCGTTAATAAAAGCCTGTGTTATTTATAACATTTTTAAATAAAGATATAAGATCAATCGCGGTAAAAAAGTTGGTCTAAAAACGCTTTAAATAATAATGCCGATCATCCTAGATTGGCATGAAAATTCAAAGAACACGATACAAAAAAAGGCATATACAATACAGTTCAGTAGTAGGAAAATATGTGAAACTAAGCAGTGTAAAAAAAGTATTTCACTTACAAAAAAGGGGCAAAAAGTCGCAAATAGTTGGAAAAAGTTGCAAAATTAGACGATTTTAAAAAAGTCGCACAAAAAGTGTCAGAGCGTCAAAAAGGTTGCAAATTGCAACTAAAGTCGCACAACGGTAACGCTGATTCCCTTGCACGGAGAGTGATTTTCGTTTAGGGGAGAGATTGCTTCAGCTCCTAAGCAAGAGGCAAATGTATAATTTGCCGTATTTACACTCAAAATTGCTACCGGTGTGGTGATGGTGCATCTTACGAACGGGGGCGTTTTGTAAACGCATAGTTTGTCACCCAGTGGTTAAGTTCCACCATGAGATTAGGCGAAATGTTTCAAGACAAAATATGTTTCCACAGAAGTTCCGAAACATTTCAGTCACAATAGTTGTAGGAATATTTTTTGTTATAAGTTTAATTGATTCGGTTGTTTGGTAAGTTTGACAAAAAAATTCATTTTTACATATTTAGGAACACTAAAGTTTCCTCTAGCTACAACTATTGTGAATGAATTTAAAAAGTATATAAAAAAATTACTTTAAAAAACATCGTTTTCAGCTGAAAACTTATCATGAAATATAACGTCCACAAAAAAAAACACTTTTCCAAGCACATGAGACCACAGTACTTCGTCTTGCTGTCTTAATTTTGTGTCTAAAAAACAACAATTTTAAAAAAAAAAAAAAAAAAAAAAAAAAGGTAACAAACAGTAGCATGTGCCTGGCACTCGCTAACTCATGCTCAAATAAAATAAAGCCTGAACAAAAAAAAAAATTTGTTTCATAAGATGGAAGAAATAGAAAAAGCAAGAATGTGCAAAATTTGAACGCGTTCGATTGCAACTAGAGAAATATTGAAACGTGATATATTTGGGATTCTATTTTTTAACGTCAAGTTGAGTGTTGAATAATTTCGCTGTTGTTCGTTGTTTCTTTCCATAAAAATTTTGCAGTCTTTTTTTTATTTTAGATTTGTTACCTAAGCTTTGAAATTGTATCAAGTTACGGTGGAAAATGCTAACAAATATAACTTTATAAAATAAAAATAAAAAATTTTAACATAGAAGGCGGGAGGGGGAAAATAAATCTTCAATAATTTTTGCAACAGAAAAAACTTTATTAAGGAACATTTAGTAGAAACTTTGATTCAAAATTTGTATTTTTGTAAAGGGCAGATACTTCTGAATTTTTATATAAATTTCCGCTAGAGATGTGACTGTAGTCCGATCGTCCGATCAAGGACAAGAACCTTTTAAATTCTCCAGACAACACACGCTCACTAAAAAGAAGGTTTGCTCTTACGCAAGCTCACTTACGAAAAAAATTTTTTTCAAGTTATCACAATCACCCACTTTTAATTTGATCGCATTGTTTTTAGACTTAAGAGAACCTTCTTTGGCTCAGCTGAGATTCGAACCCAGGCTACAAAAGAGTCTGTACTTTTTTAGTCATGAATCTTACTTCTCGACGTTAAAATTAAAAATTTAGCGTAAGTTTATGCTGGATGGCACTCAAAATGTTAAGCCTTAAAACATTTTGGGAAATTTGGCACCTTTTTTAAAAAGCAATTTCTTGTTTTTGGTGAAGCAGTTGTGCTAAAAACCATTACCCTTAGCCTCTATACTAGACACATTACACATCACAGCTGTTTTATTTATAACTCAACTGAGTTGTATGTTGTATGAAAGAATTTTCCTTCCGTCTGGCTGGTTGTCTGTCCATGTGCGCGAAGTACATGTTGCAATCTTGCAGATAGTGTGATCGAATTTTGTAAATACATTTTAATTGTACTAAGGACGAAGTCTATGTTTATTTTGAGAATCGGTCTATAATTTCACTTATTCCCCATAAAAACTTCTTTCCATATTAGACTGACTGTGGCCGTCTAATTATGTTGGTACATATTTAGATTAAATTCATCCTTAAAGATATTTAACTGCAGATTAAATTCTTTGCGAATCAGTTCACATTGGCCCAAAGCTCCCATCTATAAATAGTTTTAACTTCCTTTTAAATGTTAACAAGAATACACAATTTAGCGGCCGTCCGAAACATCCCTTAAAGAAAAAAAATCTCATATGATAACTCCGGCTGACTTCCAAAACGTCAATTGCTTTGTTTTAGAACAAAGTATAATGTTTCATATCGCCGCAGTACAATATATATACAATGCAAACCCTTCCAAAACGTCACTGCTAAGTATTAGTAACGCATCAAAAAAGCAATCAGAGCATCGGTTTTAAAGTTGTTGCTTTGTGACATTTAACATTTAATTTGCAAGCAATACAGATTTATTTAAAAAGTATTATGCATTGCATCACTTACATTTCAAAACGTTTTAATAAACAAAACACATAGTTGCATTGTTTCGGTACTTTGTACATGTACATTGTTAAAATACATTACATAGTAAAATTGTGTACGAACTTTGTATTAGTACGTTTTGGAAGTCAGCCTCCTTTATGAACTTTAACCTCTTAACATAACTTTGTTTTTGTGAACCGATGACAGCCCATCGTTTCCAAATAGGGTTAAATCTCGAAAATTCGTCTGTTAATACTATCGTGTTTGGGCTTTACTGATTATAATTTTAGATTTGTTTTTATTAAATGAACTGTTGAATATTTTGTTTTCAAATGAACAATTTATGAATTTTTTGGGGCATATTTTCAAGTTTTTACTGCATAATTAATGCGCATAAAAAGCGTTTTTAGAGCATATTTCCCTGATGATAACTTACAAAGTTATTAAATTTAAAATATCTATGGTTTTAAACAGGAAAATAACAGTTATAACCAATATTTGAAAAAATCCTGAAATAATAATTTATCACGAATTTTTAAAACCTGATCTCTGAATAATTGTTAAAAATAACCAGTATTTTTTTGGTCTTTGATAACCGTTATAGTTTGTTTTTGTTTTTTATGGGCTTCCATAACCATTACAAAAGATTTTAATTTTTTTTTGGTCTTCCGTAACCATAACAAAAGACTTTTTTTTTTTGGTCTTCCATATCGAATTTCACACAAGTTTTATGAAAATATTCGTTGGAGTTCAGCCAATGACATTCCTAATAAAGTCTATGAAACAGGTTTCGTTACAGTCAATGTTTATGAAAAGCTTCATAGAATTAATGAAACTCTTTACAGAAACAATAAATCGTCAGGTAATGAAGCATTTTATAGAATCTATGAAATAGTTTCATAAAAGTCATTCCTAAAAAGAGCTTCATTAAATTATCATTTTTATTAACATTTGTATTACTAGCAATATTTGCATTTGAAATTACTTTCATTATTTCGCTCAAGCCAACCGATAGTTGAGGATGTTAAGAAATAATTATTTCTTTTTGAAAAATGTTTTTTTTTTTGGTCGCTCGAGCCAGGAATCGAATCCGGGTCCTATCGGTTTCAGAGTCCACATCTTAGCTACTACACCAGCAGCACTGACTACTCAATGGTATATAAATACAATTTTAGTGCAAAATTTCTTGTATTTAAAAAAAATCGGGAAAATATGCCTAAAACTGGAGCGATTTTATTTAAACTCAGCACCATGATTGTGTGGCATAATTGGTTTCTATTTACAAATATGAGAAAGATATCAATAAATTTGCGGATCCTTACCAAAATCATTAAAAAAAAGTTCGTCCTTGTGCAAATATAAGTCAGTGTGCGAAATTTTATAAAAATATCTTAAGATTTCCGAACTGTAGCGTGGTTATAGAAGACAGAAAAAATAAAAATCTTTTATAATGGTTATAGAAGACCAATAAGAATAAAAATCTTTCATAATGGTTACCAAAGACCAAAAAAAAAAAAATCTTTCATAATGTTTATGGCAGAACTATAATTTTCTGGCTAACTTATAATTATTATGTATTACAGGACAAATTTTTTTTAGTTATTTTTTCCATAACCTATTGGATATTTAAAAAATAATAACAGTTATTTTGGGTCCCTGGTTTTAAATTCGTATATCTGTTATATAAACACCACTTACACTTAAAACCTTAGGGTGTCTTCGCTACAATTTTTTATTTTAAAATATATCTTGCCTGTTTTCAAATTGTTACTAACCTAAAATTAAATATAGAACAAAACGCCTACAGCTAAATTAAACAATTTTTATTTATCAAACTAAGTATAAATACTGAAGTATTTTTTACCCAAAAGGGTTACAACAAAGAAATTAGAAATTATATCAGTAAATAAGAAAAACAATATTTTACAGTTGCTAAGCAACAATTGTAGCTATATACTTACTTATGTATGCATAGTTTAAATGTATGAAAATAAAAACAGTTTCAATCTATTTCTATTTGAAGATCGAAAGATTTTTTTTTTTAAATTTATAGTTCCTAATTAACTCAAAAAAAACTAAGTATGTAGTTCCAAACTACTTCAAACTTCTTCATATCTGCCCCATTTTTCTGAGTTATTTTTCAGTTCTATTCGAATCTTTTCAATTACAAGTTGGAAATAAGATAATGAAAATAACAAGACCCAGTTTTTTATTTTACAACGCTTCTCAACAACATCAAATACATAAAAACTGCAAGAAAAACAAAAGCAACAACATTAAAAAGATGTTTTAGAGGAGATTGTAAACCTAAAAAAAAAAAAAATGTATGGAAAGAAATCATTGTGTTGCCGGTTGTTTCGAATTGTAAATGAAAGCAACCAACATTTTTATTGTCGTCTGCTGTTCTAGAAAATAAAAATCAAAAGAATAAATACAAAAACAACTTCATTCGTATTAGAATTAATGAAAACAATCTAACAACAAAGATTGCGTGTTAGATTCGTAACCACCATCACCATTTTTACAAATGAGCTGCAATCGCAGATACACACGAACACACATCCATTCATATTCGTACGCAGATATCAACAACAGAAACAACAAAATCTATTATTATTTATTTTTTGTAGATTTTATTTCACTGGGTTTTTATTTCTACTCAACTTTCTTAAGTACGAAAAGAAACTAAAAACAAATACAACAAGTTGTAAAAATAGAAGAAGAAGTTGCCAGGTAACATTTATTAAACATCTTCCAAAGTCCCAATCCATATTATGAAACATTTGAGTTTGTTGATGAAAGGGAAAAGACGAATGTTATTAAAAGAAAGAGATAAGCATAGAAAATGGCTCAATGCTGTAAAACAAAATTGTTATTCTATGGACACGAATGCAGTTTCAAAAGAGAATTGAAGAAAGTTTTTGCAGCAAATGTTTCATAATATGGATTAGGACAAATAGTTAATAAAGAAAATGTTTTTTAAAGGTTTTTCCCGGGAATTAATTGTGAATTTCCGGAAAATATTGAACAAAACTTTAGTAAATCTACGTGGCACTCGTGTCTTTAAAATTCACCACAATATTAATCTTCGCAGCGGTCTAAGGCTTATTAAGCTTATGTTCGAGAATGGGCTTTATATAGGGCCAGATCGCACTTTTCGTATGGAATAAAATATTTTTTGATTTTATTTTTTTATTTTTTTAAAAGCTTTTTTAATTTTTATCAGTAGCTTAAGCCAGCTTATGCATATTATAGTTGGGCCTTTAATGGGATCAGAATTATATTGATATTTCATTGACCCATTCCTGTTGACAATAATTTTCGTACCATAATTAGACAGTTGCTGCAAATGATAGTTTATCTGGGAGTGCTTGCAATTAACGTGAGTAATTTTAATAAATTGTTTTTGTGTTGGCACAATACTTTTAATGATTGTTTGTTTTTTTTTTTCATTTTTTGTTTTTCTTTGGAATGTATTAATAAAATATTCGTGAAATATTCGTTTGAATTTGGCGAATACGAATTCGAATGTCGTTAAATAGGAGAATATTCCGCATTTCGAATACGAATATTCGTAACATCACTTTTGTGGAATAGCATGAAACAACTCCAAGTCCCAGTAGAGATAATAAGGTTGACAAGAATGGCAACTAGAAACAGCATGCATGTGTTAAGAGTAAAAAATGCTCATTCCGAGCCCTTTTACACTAACACCAGTGTAAGGCAGGGCGATGGATTATTAACTGAATTATTTATTATTGTTGTGGAGCAAATGGTGAGGAACGCATCATGGTATCGGTAGACACTATATGGAGTTTGAATACACAGCTGTTAGCGTTTACAAACGATAAGGACTGGATTGGAAGATCGGTTATCTCTATGAAAGAAGGATTTTAGAGATTAAATAAAGCAGCAAATAAAGCAGGCCCAGACATATCAATGAAGCCAAACCTAAGATAATGCTAGCTGTAAGCCCTAACTTGAAAACAAGGTTCGGGCCACGAATAAGTACTGATAATTAAAGCTTCAAAGTGGTTGAGAATTTTAAATATTTAGGCTCCTATGTCAACGCCGAAAATTTCTGCACAGCTTATATTAAGAAGAGATTGATAACTGCAACCAGAGCATTCTATGCACTTATAAGATGTATAACATCTAGAAGCATTTCAGCCTAGATTAAGAACAATTTATATCGCTGACTTCGCTAAAAGACAATTCTTAAAGCGGACCCTCGGAACAGTAAAAAAACAACAAATTTATACAGGATAAGAACGAATAATAAACTTAAGACAGCACTTGAAAGATAATCCCTCTTATTACTAATAAGATCACAAAGACTTGGATGGGCTGGGCATGTGGCACGTATGGAAACAAGCTGTAACCATCAAGAGCATCTGTTTTGGCAAACCAGAAGTAAGAAAAGCAGTTGGACGACCAAAAGCATCAAATAGATGGTGCCAATGCTGATTTGAAAAAGCTAAATGTACAGGATTAAAAAAATATTGCGAGAGAGGTAAAAAAAATAAATGGAAAAGTATTGTTTGGAAGGCAAAAGCTGAACTTAAGCTGTAGCGCCAATAATGTATGTATGTGGTCTTAGATTAATATAAAAAAGTTTCATATGAAATGACAAACTTATGAGTCGATTACGGATGACAACACAACTAAAGTTAAGTTTCCAGCAGCGAAATCAGGCAACGCCGCTTATGTTAAAATATGTTAAAATTATGTTAAAATATTTTTTCATATTTTAACATGAGCGGCATTGCCTGATTTTGCTTGTGGCAACTTAACATCAGTTCAGTTGCCATCCGTAATCGACCCATTTGTATATTTTCATTTATCACTGCTGGTTAGGGGTATAAAACTGTAAACAAATACTTTAGTAAATTGAATTTCGCTATGGCCGGGAATACCGGGATCCCGGGGAAAGTGCGTGAAAACAAAAATACTTTTAAACATTCACCCTTATCGTGTTTGGCGTATTTAAAATACGCCTACGACTGTTTGGTAATAGATTAAAGGAAATAAGTTCACGTTCTCTTTAATCTATTACCAAACAGTCGTAGGCGTATTTTAAATACGCCAAACACGATAAGGGTGATTATATTTAAAAAAAAAATTGTTTAAAGATTGTTTTATTTAGAAATTTTAGGTTTAAGGCCTGGAACAGAATAAAGTAGTTGTAGTAGCAGCTGAAGCTTTGTAGCACAACAACGTTAAAAATTTCGAATTTTGCGCTTCAACTTCAACTGCAACGACAACTACAACTACGTATTCTGCTGACAGTACTTTAGAACTGCCGTTTTTAACTTTTGACAGCTTGCAGCGCTATTCGTAACGTTGTACTGCAGCGACTTTTCTGTTCCCCACTTAAATCGTTTAAGTAAACAAATCTGGTAACAGTACTTTTTACAGAAAGGTAAGTTAATATTGAGATGAAAAAGAGTGACAGCCGGAGAGACGGAACGAAGAAAAGAGTAAGAGAGATAAAAAAAGCAAACATAATGGAAATAACTGTAAAAAAATAAGAAGGTATTCTAGCATAATAATCACTTTGGAACCCCAAGAAAAAAGTAAAAAGGTGTACGTACAAATCTTATAAGAAAATAAAACTGGAAAAAAATTAAGAAAATAAAGTAAAAAAAGACTTAATAGTGTTATGAAAATGTCTGTTTTTTAGATCCTAGTGAATGGCATTTTTTACAGAACAACATATTTTCGCTTTTTTACAAAGCAAACAAACACAACTGCCCAAACACAATAAAGACGATAGAATTACAGTTGAAAACAAAATCAAATACAACGTCTATAGTCAATTAAAAATACATGCTATAACTGATTTTAAATTAATATTGAAAATTTAAACGTTTTAGTAAATTTAAAAAAAAATTAGCACATAATTTAGAATCTTGTAGTCCAAAAATGTTACTGCAATTTTAAACAAACTGTCTTCTTAACATGTACTTGAAGTGATAATAATAATAATGATCAAAGTCATTAGACATAATTTTAAAATATTACAAATTTAGCACCTTCAAAAAAATTTCACATTAAATTTAGCTGTATCTAAAGAATTGTTATCAGTTTCAAAAGAAACAATAAATTAAAAAAATGTGTGTTAAATACACACAACCAAAGTGTGCCATACTGTATGGCCCATACAAAACTTTCGTTTAAAAATAAAAACTTTTTTGAACTCCAAACACCTTTAAAAGTTTATATGACCATATTTTTCTCTATTTCTCTTGCATTCAATTCTAACCAAAATGGAAATATTACACATTTCACATTCATTCGTTGAATAAACGGATTTGTTAGTAACGGTTTTAAAAGCTATTACCCCATCTAGCTAACCAACCAACCAACCCAACCATCCATCCAGCCATCCATTTAGCCAACTGCCGCAATTTGCCTTTAAAATCTAAACTCACACACACACACACAGACACAAACACTCAGTTAATGAAAAATTGTAATCGTATTCCAGTCGTTTACAAGTCAGAGATGAAAAGTTGCTACAACCCAGTAAGCCAAGTTTCGATGCAATACTTTTTCCTAAGCGATTTAAACCTTTAGCAAAGAAAAACAAAAAATCTTTAATTTTCTAGTCGGAAATATAGCAAACTTAGGAATAGTCCATTTTTAGCTAAAAAAAAACATATACATACATAGTTTACTAACGGATACCCGGAGTATGCTACTACGGTCCCCCTTCTTTTAGTTCAATTTTTTAAAACACTCATAGTTTATGTGTTTATCTAAATAGGGAACTATCTACGCTTTTAATTTCATTCGAATCTGTTAAATAGTTTTGGAGAGGCAGATATTTCCGCCTACCTCGTGATCCTAGTTTTTAAAAAATTTATAACTTATGCATCCATATATGTAGGAATCTATCTATCTTAAAAATAAAATTTGTTGGATAGTTTCTGAGAGGCAAATATCGCCCTCTAACTCCTCTCATGACCCTAGATTTTAAAAAATATGAAGCCTAAAACCATCTTCACAAAATAGCCTTTCTAAAAGCACAGTGGTTGGATGGTTTTAGAGTCTATAACGGACATAGAAACATTTTTTGTATGTTTTTGTATGATTTAAGCTTTAGGCAACTGTAATTTTAAAAGTATGATACATAATCGTAGTTTAAAACCAAAGATCAAAAAGGTATTTTTTTTTCGTTGAAAAGGTCTTTCAGTACCATTTTGAATGGGCGGCGGTCATGCAAAACATATAATTTTCATTGTCTCTGACGCAAGAATAAGTCCAAATTTAGCCAATAGCATAAGCATAAGCTAAGTTGTGGTCTGTAGCCTTCCCTCGGTGGTTTGTAGGGATAATCTTAAAGTTATTTCACCTAGTGATGTTACACCCCCCCCCCCCCAGGAAATCAGGTTATGGGGTTCGGAAAAACATACAAAATTGACAAATCTCTGGAGATGCCGGCTGACCAGAGATCCTATCAGGTGGCACGGGAGTCAGTTGCCCCTCGTTGAGTTGGCACCGGACTATCTATTGGTTGAGGCCCCTAAAAGTATACTTCTTCCGGAAAATGGTTTTTGCTCTTTAGGAAGATTGTAGTTTCACATTTTTGTTGAAAAGATGCTTTCGGAGGTCACGCAACCACAGTTTATCCCTAAAGACGCGGAAAGGTAGATTTCAAAAATCCCACTAAAGGGTCGATTTTACACCACTTGTGGGAGAGTTTGGGCTAAGGAATGCATTATCTCTAGTTGCTGTTGCTACTCAACCGATACTGCTACTTAACAAGGGGCAAGTGCATTATCTTGACGGATTATGCCCTCAAATTGCTACCTGTGTGTTGTGGTTGATCTCATACTCAGGGGCGGTTGGTGAACGCATAGTTGTTCACCTAGTCGTTAAGATCCTCCATGAGATTAGGCCTAACGGCAGTGGCTCGGGTAACTCTGTTTCACATCCGTGTTCTGTAGCTTTTTCGCATAGACCTGTCACTTAAGAATACCCGACGAGAAAAAAGTTCACATCACCTCTACGCGAGATGACCATGGCCTCAAATTGCTCGTGCAAAATTTGCAATGCGACATTAGCTGTGTGCACGTATCGCCGTCCTGTTCAAGCCACATAGCGTTAGCATCTATAAAATCCAATTCAGATCAAAAGAAGTTGGTAATCATCGACCTATAGCGGTTGCCCTTAACGGTAAAGGGTGGGCCAACGTCGTTCTTAGAGAAATATTGAGCGATGACGCCGCCACACCGATTTAAAAGAACGCTCTTCGATCTCATGTGGATTTGGAACGTACCAAATTTGACAATTGTGTTTGTTGACGTCGTAAACGCTAAATTTGATTTTTCAATGAAAATTACTTAAAACCCAGCAGCCATAAAAAAAAATATTTGTTTGCAAGTGTTTGGTTAATGGTGATTTGGCAAAACAGACTGAATAAATGACAGCCAAATCGACTGATGTAGCTTCTTCAATATGGCCGCTATCAACTGTCAAGTTCGAATGTCCCTATTGGAGGACCCTTTGAAATAACCTACTTTGTATTGCAAAGAAATTTCAACTTGAAGCGTCATTAAATCGCAATAATGAAATCCTAATTTTAAAACATGTTTTTATTTTATTCTTTGCATTTTTGTGTTACGAAATTTTATTTATCTTTAACGAAAATTGCTTATATTCAAATGCTTGATTAATAGGAATGTACATACAAACTTAATTTATACTAAACATTAGTACATTTATCTCTTCTTTTCTCTTCTCTCTCTCTCTCTCTCTTTCTCTTTCCTTCTGATTTAAACTGCTTTAATGCATTTTTCTCCTTCTTACGTTTTCTGTACTTAACTACAACATAAAATAAAAAAAAAATATAGTTTGAAAATTATAGTAAAAGGCAAAAACAATAAAATGTGTGCGAACAAAGTATAAAGTTGTTTGGTTCGTTTATTACATTCATTTGTCTAAAAAGTGCTAAAAGCATAATGAGCAAAAAGAAAATATATAAACCGTTACAATAAACCCGTTATGGCTTAAACTCCATAAGAAGTTTTTTCTAAGGCTTATTAAGTAAAATTGGAATTTTCTATTTAAAATGCAGAGACATTAAAAATAAATTTTTTCTATAAGGAAATTTCGTTAAAGTGGAGAAAATAAACTTTGAAGGAATCGTTTGAAAACAGTGGTGCCCAAAATCACACAAGCCTTATAATGTGCATGTTCTAGAAGCAGCAAAACACGATGCTTAACTTTTGAGTTATTTAAAAAAGTTGCGTAGCGAGCAGTGTTGCCCGAAAAGTTTTGTTTCATCTCCACAATTTAAAGTTCGATGTTTCCAAAAATCCCCTCACAAAATATATAAATTCCCAAATTTTAAATTATTTAATAACAGATTAGTTTTGAACTAACAATTAAATTTATCAACTTTTCTTTAAAAAAAAACATGTAAAATTACTATATTCGGCTAAACCATGTCGTTGATACCCTCCACCGAGAGTAACAATGTTAAGGAGTACAGATTCCGACGAAGCGCAACTCAAGCCAGTTATAATTAACTACATTTGACTTTTACTGTGAAATAACATATCGTTACCTTTAGTCGGAAAGAAGCTAAGTCCACATTTTTTGAAAATTAAGTTTTTAATGCAGTTCAATAGAGTTTACCAAAATGCATAGTTTGCGGAAAAAATACTATTTTATATGATTATTTATTATCTGAGCCCTGAATTTGAAAAAAGATAGCAGCAGGGAATGTGGTGGCCCCCATAGAACGCCAATGTTAAATATCGCATATGCTAAGAACTGGGGCCTGATTCTGGCAGTCGTGATTGAGTACTTTCTCGATTTGAAAGCAATTTAATATCTAGTTATTTCAGGCAATACTGAACGCATCGCAATTATTTTTTCGGTGTTGTAAAGCATTAATTTGAGTTTCACAAAACTAAAAAAATAATTTCGATTCGTTCAGTATCGACTGAAATAAAATTGCTTTCGAATGGAGAAAGTAATCGATCACGACTGCCAGAATTAGGCCCCTGTTATAGTGAGAATGTTCAAACTTGGTAGTAGTCACCCTTATGGTAAACTACACGTTTGAAAAAAAAATAAATATTCTCAGCGAAGGGGTACTAATGCCCCCATGGGATGCATACAATAAATATCGCCTAACTGAAGTACTATTATAGCATGTCTTCAAACGCGGTTAAAGCTATGGTTCCGTTTTAGGGCTACTACTTTTTACGTTGTATATTAATAGCTTATCTAATTTCATTTTTGCCGATGATGTCTTCTTACTCTTCAAAAGAAGAGTTGACTTTAGTGATGTTTTACAGAATAATATAAACTTTTGCTAAGATCGGGCACGTGAATGGACTTCATTCAATTCGCTATCAATTAATCCTAGTAAGTCTTTAGCAATGATGTTTGGACCAACTAGTCGTTTTTATCCTGACATTTATATAGTTTTGAGCAATCCTCATATTTCTTTGATTGACCATATTAAGTGTCTAGGTGTGTATTTGGATAGCAAACTTTCTTTTGGTCCCCATTTTAATATGGTTTATTGTAAAATTTATGGCATATTGCGTGAAATTCATTCTACTTATTTATACTTGCCTCTTCGAATTAAGTATAACTTGGCACATGCTTTGATGTTTTCGAATATCTTATATGGCCTTGAAGTTTACTCAGTTACTGGTTCTATGCGTTTGAGAATGATCAGGCCTATTTTCAATATAATCGTTCGTTTTGTTTATAATGTTAGACGCTATGAACATATTTCTAATATTGCTTTTAGTTTTCTTGGATGTACTTTGAATACCCTTATTAAATATCGGAACATGATTTTGTTTTATAAAATTATCAAAAATGGTAAACCACCTGAATTATTGAACTCCTTTGAGTTTATGCGTTCTTCTAGTAATGATGGATGATAATTATGATATTTATATATGTAATGTGGCTGGGGAGCCTTTATCTAAAGTGAGTGATAGTATGTATATTATTTATAATTTTCATTTTGTTAGTTTTAATAATGAATTATAATTATTGATTAATTAATATTATCAGGTATGTGATGGAAATCGAATTTAAAAACGAATCGATTTGAAACCGAAAATAAAGTTTTCAGTATCTTTTTAAATAGATTTTAAATGCATATTTCTTTTATTTTTAGTCGTTATTCTTTTACGTTTGTTTGTTTTTAAATCGATCGATTTTCATCACATACCTGTATATATACTTACATATGTATTTTAAGCATTTATCACTTGTAGTATTGATTTTTGGCCTAAATGGCTTAATACTACGTAAATAAATAAATAGAATTTCAAAATAAAAATGGCCTGGGTGGACGGAGGAGGAGCATTACCCCCCAGAGAACGAATACATTAAATACCAAATATCTAAAGATAAAAGTCTTCAAGCTTTGTAGGACCCACTCTTTTGCTAAACTTTACCTTTCAAAATAAAAACAAGTTAGAGTGTTATATTCGGCTGTGCCGAATCTTTGATACCCTCCACCGACAATTTGAATATTTCAGGAGTGATATCTATATGATGTCATTTTATTATTAATTTATCTTTATAAAAACAGACATTAGCATTAAAATTGGTTGCGTCTTAGACCAATATTAAATTTTTGACCGACAAACGCTATTATGATAGCATTATTAATTACGGTTTTAGGCGTACTAAACTGTTTTCCGGGAGTAGGGTTTATATGAGGCCTAGGGTAAATTATGGACCGATCTTCATGAAATTTCACAGTGTGATTTCCAGTCGAATAAAACGAACATTTGCAAAATTTCATATCATTTCGTGCATTGTTCAATCATTTATGTTAGTTTTTGTAACAAAATTATCAATTTTTTAAAGTGGTGGGTCCACATTTTGATTCATAGCTCTGATCCTACTGAAACGATTTGGCTGAATTTCAATCCCAAACTTCTTAGGATAACTACAAGCAATTTGACATCCAGTTTTTTTTATTTCTTTTGAGTTTTTCGAAAGTGAGCGTGTTTTCAACAGACGAACAGACGGTTATGGCTAAATCGACTTATAATTACTCAAGGAGCCAGAATATATATACTTTATAGGGTCTGAGGTGAATAATAAAAAAGTTTCACACGGAATGCCAAACTTAGTATACCCTCTTTACAACTTATTGTGGTGGAGCGTATAATAAAGGGGAAAGGTGCAGGGGGTAGTGCTGGGAAACTATCGATATTATTGATAGTCTTAAAATATCGAAAATATCGATAGGAAAAATATCAATATCGATATTATTATTTTTTAAAATACATCTATGAAGACATGTAACAGCAGCTATGCACACAGTTTTTTGCTGCAAGTTTTTACTTGCCATTATTAATGCGCGCTGAATTACAGCAATGAATACAAGCAACAAGAATGGCAGGTGGTATGGATTGCTTAGCTGTGATTTTTTACTGCTAATTAAATGCCTTTATATCGAAATTCGTGTATGTCAAATATTTTTGTAAGTAAAAAAAAAGCAAATGCATTTTGCGATCATGGGACGAAACAATGAACGACCATTAGAGGATAAGTCTGCTAGATTGATTACCTTTTGGGTTGAGAATCAAAACCAATTTAGAAAGCTATCTTAAGTTGCAAAAAAATATCTTATAGTCCCTCCTACTTCGGTTCCTTCAGAAAACTGCTTATCAGCAGCACTATTTTTCAAATACTGTCATCTAAAATAACGTGCGTACATACATTCGTCTCATGAAGAGATACAAAACGAACTGTAGCCTGATAAAAAACTAGTTAAAGATTTCCTGTACAACTACTAACATTCAGTCGATAGTAATATCGATAGTGAAATCTCAACTATCGATAAATATCGATAGTAGAACATATCGATAGTATCCCAGCACTAGCAGGGGGAGCAATAAATAATTTATAAATTAAAAAGCATATCTAATTTTGTTCCCTATAGACTCTTAAATTACTGAACCTATTTTCCTGAAATGCTTACAGTAATTTTCTGATTACCCAGTGCTTAACATAGGCGATTAAAATTTTTTAATATTCAAAAAAAGCTTTCAAAAGTAGGTTCAATGGAAAAGAAGGCATGGCACCTCCCATACGAATACACTTGAAATTTCTGTATACATACATATCTGTAGTACAGTTACTGTAAAATCATTAAAATTTAGTACAAGATGCTAGTTTACCAATACACGAGATATGTTTTTAAAAATGTTTACTAATTACATTTCTATGGGGGTAGCAACGCGTACCGGGTTAAGCTTGTGTTATATAACATTTAAAAAATAATATTTGACAGAAAAGCACCTAAATCACAAAAACTTTTGTTTAACAAAGATCCATAATTTTGAGTTGTCCATGTTTTGCATGGCAAAAAAGAGTCGACAATTGTGTATACAAAACTGCAGTTACGGATTTAAAAATAGTGATAACTAAAGATTTTAGCAAGTTTTATACGCTCTTATTAAATTCGATTTAGCTGCTTTACGACTGAAGTAAAAGACATTATTAACTGGCAGTTATAGTTTATTATAGCTGAACTTGCTAAAATTGCCCATAAATGTTTACGCAGGGTCTCGACGTAGCAATTTTTTTTTTTGCTAAGCACAAGCAAAAACGTCGGCAGATCAATGGCGCAATAATTGTTGATTATATTGCTGGAGAACACGTGAAATTGCTTTTAAACAAACGTACAGAGAAATAAAATGTCAGATAAATGACAACAGTTTTTACAGCAGATTGCTAAGCAATAATTGCTCAAGAAATCATTGCGCAATTGATTGCTACTCATGGCAATTGCTACATGGAGACCGGGGGTTGAAAATATTATAGTTAAAAAAAAATTGTTTAAAGCTAAAAACCAAGGGCTTACTAAGAGGTTTTGTTAATATTTTTAATCCTTTCGTTTAAGGGTTAATTATCAGATGATTAAAAAAAAGTTTTGATACAAACCCTTTGAAGTGCCATTAAAATTTTAAATAAATCAAATTTCATTTACGTACCTGTAACGATAAAAACAAAGAAAAACACAATATCATTAATTTAATTATTAAAAACTTTTTTCTTAGTTTTAAGACAACAAAGTTTTTTTGTTACTATTTTTCATCTTTATTATGTTTCATTTAAGTCGATGTAATTATGTTTAAATCTAACTATTAGTTCACTCAAACAACCAACAATAACAAAAAATCCTTATTATTAATTAATTTTTGTTTTTCAAAAGTCTTTGCTTTTTTTTTTTTTTTTTGTTCAAGCAAATCTTTTAAACATTTCAAAAGTTGTCGTCTCATCTTCATTTTATATTTGTTGCAAAAAAAAGAAAGAATTAAAAAAGTTTAACTTTTTAATTTAATTTCAAAGTAAAAAACATCTTTGACAATAAAACTTTTTCTCAGTGATTGATGTTGTTGAAAAATGTCTGAATATCTGTCGTCTGTTCTTGTCTGTCTGTCTTTCTGTCATTCTGTTTTCTTGTTGGAAAGAAGAAACAAAATTGAGGTGTGAAATTTAAGACCAACAAAAAGTAAATGTGTTTTTTTCTTAATGATGATGATGGTTAAAATGTTTTAAACAAATTAATATACATTTTATTTTAAGTTCAGTTTCAATTTGTAACGACTTAAACGATCGATTTCAGGCAAAAAGTTTTTGGTTACAAAGAATATGGAGAAATAGTTTTTGTTTTAATTTAATTAAAGTTGAATTCTCCTTGAAAGTTGAGATTTGAATAGTGGCTTAGAAAGTTTAAGTGGCTGTAAAACATTTTCGAAATTTTTCAGTACAACCAAACAACAAGAAAGTTTTCAAAAGTGATTTTATGCAAATGAAATAAAAATTTATTAGATTTGATCTCATGAATATTTTTTAAAGAAATTTTATTGTTATGTAAAAAAATTTGTTATTAAACTTAAAAATACCAACAAATTAAAAAAAAACAATTGGGATACATAAGTTAATGAAAATTTTAACAAAAAAGAAAGTAGCGGGTGATTTTTTTACCATTAAGGTTTGGAAAAAAACACATAAAATTTGCCGACCATAAAATGGACGTAATTTATGAAACGCACTTCCGATACAGCACGAATTTTGATAAAAAAATTCAAAGGTTTGCAAGCAAAATTTTAGACTCGCGATCAAAAATGGTGGCAAAAAGTCGTAACTCTTGTATGAAAAACATGCTGTTGGAGGTACTTTGAACCATCTACTTCCGCTTTTTAGGCAAAAGTGCACTTTACGGGGCGTACGAAAAAAAAAAAAAAAAAATTGGACCCCCTCTGGAATAAAAAAAGAAAAAAACCAAAATTAAAATTTAAGGGGGCTGAGGCCCCTGGGACCCCATGGATCAAAAAAGCGGCCCGCCCACTTAGTGGTATGTGTGGGTACTCAAATTAAAGGTAATTGTGTAAAAAATACGAAATTAATAAAATTTAGGTCGAGCGGGACTTCTGGGTCCCTCTGGGGGGTAAAAAAATTGCCCCTCCCACCCTTATAACTATGTGTGGGTACTCGAATGAAAGGTATTTTGCTTACGATTGTAAATATTTTGTTTTTATTTGGCTTTTTTAATGTTGTATACAAATCGCGGGATTTTTTTATTTTTTTGTAACTAAGGCTTTTCTGTATAGCCGTCCTTCGGCCGGGCGCAAGGATTTTCTCCTCTATGGTATGACAAAGACCGGCTTCACTAACTAAAGCTTTTCTGTATAGCCGGCCTTCGGCGGGCGCAAGGATTTTCTCCTCTATGGTATAACAAAGACCGGCTTCGCTTACTAAAGCTTCTCTGCATAGCCGGCCTTCGGCCGGGCAAAAGGATTTTCTCCTCTATGGTATAACAAAGACCGGCTTCGCTAACTAAAACTTCTCTGCATACCTATAAAAGATACATAAATTAACCTAGAGAGGAAAATATTAAACGAATACAAAAACAAAATACATATTGGCAATCGTGAGCAAATTACCTTTAATTTGAGTACCCACACAGATATACATAAGTGTTATAGGGGGGGAAACTTTTTTTGCCCCAGAGGGCCCTTAAAGTGCCCCCACCCAAAATTTTATTATTTTCGTTTTTGTTGCACAATTACCTTTAATTTGAGTACCCACACATACCATTCAGTGGGCGGGGCGGTTTTTTAGACCCAGGGGTCTAAATATTAATTTTGGTATTTTTTTTTTTTTATTCTGGATCGGGTGGCATATTTTTTATATATTTTTTTCGTACGCCCCGTAAAGTGCACTTCAGCCGCTTTTTATACCCATATCACAAAAGTGGAGAGGATATTTTACGTTTGTCCTGATGTGTGTTCTGGACCCACCTTTTACCGCACCGATAAACTCAGAATTGATTTTACAATGTCCGGCCGTCCGTCCATCCGTTCGGCTGGCTGGTTGTCCATTTTGGAGATAAATTTATTTAATTGTCACAAGGACCAAGTCTATTGAAAAAAGTGAGAATCAGTCCATAATTTTTGTGTCAAAAAATAAAAAATACCTTAAGTTGACTTAAGCCGAATATGAGTTAATGCCACCTTAGAGATGTTCACGTTCAAAAGTACATATGGGCAAATTTTCAATAATTTTATACACACAGAAAAATATACCAATGTGAAATTAATATGGCGCTATGTTGTTAAAAATCATAGTAAATTTCTGCAAAAGTATTGGCTTTCTTTAAAATTATCTTTGTTTCATATCAATTTTAAATGAAAAATGTTTAAAAAGTATTGTTCAATATTGAATCCATAAAATCCTATTTTATTTGTTTTGTGTATAAACAACGACAATACTACAAGCAAAAAATCATACACATTTTTTATTTTCGTGCTTAAAATAATTTATAAAAAGAAGAAAAATTCCCGTATTCTTATTGGTAAAATTACTTAGTAGAATACAAATTTTCAAAACAGAATGATGACGAAAACTACATAATGCATTAGTTTACCAAAACATTAAGCCCATATACTTTTGCTACACTTTTGTGAACTTTAACTTTTTTTTGCATAAAGGGGTTTATGGTTACCACAACAATTCATAAATCTTCGTTTTATCGCATGGTTCTTAAACGAGGATTAAGCAAACCAAGTTAATGTTAACAATAAACTGCATTTTTAAAACTAAAATTTTAAAATACAAAAAAGCCTTTCTTGAATTATGATTAATCATGAATTAAACGTAAATCCATCATTTACTTGTTTTGTTTTGTTTTGCTGTCACTAAAAATTTTTTGTTATAAGTTGAGATTTGTTGCTTTTTTCCAATTTTAACATTTCAGTTCACTGATTCGATACAAATTAATTGTGTAAAATTTTGTTGCTACAACCATGCTGCACGTACGAATTTGAAAACAGCAACAATTATGAAATTGTTTTTGCGATCATTTTTCTAGGCACAAGTAATAAAAGATTTAAACTTCATTATTTTTTTATAAAAAGAAACAACTACAGATTGTATTGTTTGTTTTCTGGTAGTTGGTGATTGTTGGTCAGTAAATGACTTAAAGATAAACAAAAAAAAAAAAAAAAACTATAAGCAAAACTAGAGATTAGATATCTACAACTTTGAAGCTATTGTCAGTTTTAAAACCAAAAATATACAACTAAAAAGAAATATATTTATGTAAATGTTACTTTGGCAACTGAGAAAATCAAAACAAAAGAAATTAAAACCAGCTTAACCAGTTTTGAAATGATAAAAATAAACACAGTAAAAACAAACTGTAAGATAAAACAATTGATTAAAAAGCATTTCAAAGATTGATTATCCAGGAATGAAATTAAAAATTTGTTTTCATAAGGCTTTTAGTTCTTTAAGTGCAAATAAAAAATCTTAGATCTTGTGCAATAAAGAATAATTCTAAATCTTTTCACTTTTGGATTTTCTAAAATGGTTGCAATAAAACTTTTTTTAATCGACAAATTTAAGAGAATAGAAAACTTTAAGAACATGTCATTGTTCTAGAGGCCTGCTTAATTCTATTGGAACACACATTCAAATCATTTAAAAATTTTCAGATTCTTTACTGTAGTGTCACTGTTACAAATAAATACTGAAGAAAAGTGTAGACGACGAGAAACGTTAAAAAAATACAAAATGATACAAATTAATTGTGTAAAATTTTGTTGATGCACCCATGCTGCAAGTCCCAATTGGAAAACAGCATATCCACAAAGCATAACTGCATTCTCCAATTGTGAATGCCGTTTTAAAAAACAAAAATTTCAAAATTTTGCTAATATTTTTTTTTTTTTTTTTTGCCAAAACGACTTTTGCTTAAACGACATCGCAGATTACAAAAAAGTTTTGCCTTACTTAAAGGTAATTTTATTGCGGAATTTCGAAAGTTTATTTAACCCTTAACACATAACCTTCGAGCTTACCCCTTTAAGCCTTACCATTCGTCATTGCGAAGAGCACTTTAAACAAGCACTATTTTCTTGAGATCATAGTGAGACTATGCAGAAACATAGTTGGGGGTAGTGCACTAAATATTGATTTAAATCAGCATTGCACTATCACTAAATAAAACTGCAAAGAAAGTAGTTTGCACTCTTTTTTACCAGCTTTAGTGATGATTGTTATTTTTTAACTACCACTAAAAAATTTTGAGTGATATTGCAAATTTTTTCACTATCACTAAACGCAGATTTGAATGCAAAAATCTGCACTCAAATAAAATAGTGCAAAATTTGGACATGCAATCAAAAAAGCTGCATGCAAATATTGTCTCACTAAAATGTAAAAAATGTAACTTTGTATGTGAATGTTTTTGATTTCTTTTGAGGATATACATAAGTAAAAAACATTAAACAAAATGATATTTTGTCAATAACGGTATAATTATTGGCTTTAGTCATGAAAAAACAAGCTTATAATTTGAAAATTAGTGCAACAATTTAAGTTGCACTCAAATCAGTGAAGAAAAAAAGTTGCAATCAGCTGATGATTGCTTTATTTTAAATCAAACTACTTTTTTTTGAGTGCAAAATTTTTTAACATCACTATCACTCATGTTTAGTGAGGCTGCAAATTTTCAATTCATCACTCAACATCTACAAAATGATTGCAATATTTTTGCACTATCACTAAGTGTGAGTTGAAACTGCAAAATGAATGCACTACCCCCATCTATGTGCAGAAATCAATTTCTTGTTCCCACAAATTGCAGTTTTGCATTTTGGGCATGCAATACCTCCAGAAATTATGTGTCTACGCGCTGGATAATCATTCAAAAAAGCAAACTTCGATCTACCAAAGGTTAAAATACAATTTGGTTTAAGGATTGATGTTTGACTATTGACGTCAGCAGTCGTCGATGGCTGCGAGTGTAAAACGGCAAATCCATCTGAGGAGATCGAGTGGTTGCGATCGAAACATGTCATGGTAACCTGCCGGCCCGGGTTCGAGCCCCGGCCACGGTCAAGAATGAAAGATTATCAATAACAATTTTAATTGATTTTCATGTTGTAAAATTCCTTTCTTCATAAAAATAATTTAATAAAAATTAAATTTAATGAACTTAAGCCTAATTAAAATTATTATAAAGCAAAATATTTAGTATTGGAGGGATATATTATTTTCCAAAATTCTGCCACCACGTCTTTCGAAAACTTCACAAGTCCGCAGGCAATCGACTTGTTGTTTTGCATTTTGTTAACCAATATATCGGTTTGTGCCATATTAACGGATCTAGCCCTTAATATTCGATATATAGGATGAACTACTTACATACAAGTTCTGTTCCCTAGCAAAAATAAAGTGAGAAAATCTAAGGGAAATGTGAACAAATTACGAGGGAAAAATCTTTTCACGATAAGGGGATTTATTTCCCGTGAACATTATTTCACGTTATTATTCTCATTTGAATTACCTTTTTTTCATGGCAGTTGTTCATGATCGCAAATATGTGAAAAGTGGAAAAATTACGAGGGAAAAATTATTCACGATAGGGGTGTTTATTTTGGGTTCTTGATTTGGAATGTTTATTTGTTTGATAATATTGCAACAGCTTTTCTTAACAAAAACAATTATTTGTATGCGAACGCCTCACACGTACGACACACAAATAAACATCATAAATTTTCGCATACTGCAGGAAATAGTTTTCAAATACTAGGAATATAGGCAAAAATTTGTTACTGTATTGAAAGGTTTTGAAAGAAAAAAGTACTGTATAGAGTGTACTTCTTTGCATGCTTGTACTTGTAACAAAATTTAAATTGTACCAGGAATAGTCAGGCATTTGTCATATTGTTTGTACACAAACGTTTTGTATACACATGTAAATTTTGTTGGTTGTTTGATTTTTAAATACATACATACATTTATGCAGGCATACGATGTATTGTTGGTGAAGTCCCTCAATCTACTACAATAGGAATTTCTCCTTTTTAATTTCTCGAGTAGGAAAAATCTATAATTGGTAAGCAAAGAACCAACAAATTATTAGCGGTTCTCAGCAACTCATTTAGTCCATTATATATTTTCTATTGCCTGGATCTTTAACAAGTCGCTCTCTTTTATTCCAATCAAAATTTACAACTGTTTCTGTCTGTTTTTGTTTTTATTATTTCTTTTTTTTTATACAATTTTTATTTTTTTACCTCTTCTTACTATTTTTGTTTCTTCATTTCGTGAGAAACACTTTCGTTTTTATTTTTTATCGGAATCTTGTCATTTTGTTTTATCTGTGTAGGTACTATCTGGCCACTTCTAGTTGCTTTTTTACTACTTGATGTGTGTAATAATTTTTAAAAATAAACAAAGCAAAAACTCTTAAGTAGCTGAACAGCAGTTTTAAGAAATATTTCTTCGTCTTCACTTAAAAGTAAAGCAGAGTATCAACACGAAATGAATTGGATGTTTGTAAAGAAAATATTAAGTTACATACCAGGGGCCAAGAATATTAAAGTTTTTCTTTGACTTTCTTCTAATGTTGTGACAAGAGACTTGTGAAACCTGAAAATTTCTACTAAGAAACTGGATGGTTTTTCAATTTATTAAATTTATAATTCAAGTTGTTTATAATAATAAAACTTATTTAAAATAAAAAATATAATTCGAGTTTTTTCTAGTTTCCTTTTCCTAATCTAGAATTTCGATTTTGAGATTCTACAAAGAAATTGTCCTTAAAGTTTCAAGTCAATCTTCTTGTAAACTAGTAGAGAGTAGTTATACAACAGTGAAACCTCCCGTAACCGGAAACTAACCGTCGCGGTGTTTTTGTCCGGTTGTAAAAGATGTCTCTCCGCTTATGAGAGAGGTACACATTTATTTATTTAAATTTTTTATTTTATAATGATACATTTCATTCAAGCAATGCTAGACTGTTACATTGCGGTTGAAAAATTTATTTAGAGTAGACTTTTACTAAGATCGGTTCAATTTAAGCTGTTGAGTTTCAAAATAGCTTTCAATGTTTTTGATGAGATGAAATGGCAAACTTCTTCAAACGGACAGTTTGTTTTAATGCTTCATTGTACGAATTTATGGAATCAGATATTTCTCTTATTTAGAAAAATTAATTAAATAATTTAATATATTTAAAAAAAGAAAGCCTCTTATTTGCTTTTTCATATAAACACTATTCGGGTACCCCGGTTATGTGTTTGCGTAGGTGTCTTCTTTGGAAGCTTATAGTTATGAAACCGCTGAACCGAATTTCATAAAACGACTCAAAAAGACTTGAATATCCTAGATCCGAGCTTTAATACTCTATTAGTATAGGTTTTGCTGCTAGAAACGTTTAAAGTTGCTAGTGGACACACTTGTATACCCGGTCATGCGTTTTACGGTTAACGCAAACATGAATCAGAGTTGCAAAAAAAAAAAAAGAATTACTAACAAATTACAACTTTTATTTGGTGTATTTCAACGCTTTCTGTGCGTTTAAGAGATAGTTTGAAAAAAAAAGTAATTTTTTTTTAGTGTCCCTGTCCGGTTATGGGAATACATTTTGTATAGAAAACCTAATTAACAGCTTGGATCAAAAGAATATGGCCGGTTATGGGTGATGTCCATTATTGGAGGTTTCACTTTTATTGTAAAAAAGGTTTTGCATAATCCCTTATTTGTTAAGTCTTTAAAAAAGTGTAAAATATGAATTAATTTTGAAATTCATTAAATTAATGAACTTTACAAAATTATAAAATAAATATAAAATTAAAGTAGATGAAAATTTTTAAAACTCCAATAAGCACTCAAAAATAAAATTTCAAGTGCTTAAAATTTTACTAGAAATAATTTTGAGTTCAAACGCATTTTTTAATACTATTCAAGTTTCAAAATTTTTACAAATGTTTACTTACATAATTTTAAATTCCCATTGTACTGGAGAATGCTATTGAAATAAAGTGTAACAAAAGTATATCTCAACCTTTGAAACTTGAAATTCGAACTTGAATACCAATTGTTTTGCACTTGTTTTGCAGCAGAATTGCTTATTGGGACTATTTTAGCACAATATTTGTTGTACTTTTATTGTCTTACTTATTTTGGTAGATGTTTTAGTTTTGTTTTGGTTATTTCAAAAATAAAAATAACTAAAACAGTAAAACCAGTAATACCACTTTAATGTTTTTTTTTTGTTTTTTCATTTCTTCTTTTGGTTTTGTTTAAAAATATTTTCTGTTGCTCATCATCCGGCAGATTACAGGGAAATACATTAAAAATATGCATACATACATATCGCACACCTAGTTCAGAAGTGACTCAACTCGAAATTTTAATTTTTCGGGTATATACGCTTAACTATGCACAATACACTTGTTTATCTATAAAAAAAAATATCAGTGTATTGGTATAAAGTTGCAATTCATAAAAGTGTCTTAATTCGAGTTGTAACAATTTTGATAAAATTAATCATTGTTGGAGTTTATATTAATTAGACTTGTGTCAGTTTAGCATCTGGCAAAAGTGTCAAAACTTGAAAAGAATTCAGCTAAAGTAACATAACTCAAAATTCGGTAACTAAATCCATCATCAAAAATGGCACAACTAAAAACTTTTTAGATCATAATCTGTGTGGATTTTGTACTAAATGGCCCAAAGATTTGTTTTTAACTATTTTTTTTAGGTCAAAAACATTTTTTTTTTCAATTTCTGAAAATTTAAGTTTTTTGAGTTGGGTCACTTTTGAACTAGGTGTGCGATATGTATGTATGTACCTATATGGAGTATTTATATAAAAACATACATCCAAATATAAGTAAAACTTGCATATGAGTATTCCACATATGTTCATATTTTTATACCCATATGCATATTGTGTTTATGTGTGTATGTATGTATATAATTTTACACTGCAGGAAAAGAAAGTACCAATTATACACACGATCTATATACATAATATTACTATACATTATTAAATCCATATGTTTCTTTCTTTTTATTTTGAGTTTTGTTTGTTTTTTACCGTTATTGTTGTTTTTTATTTAAGAGTTTTGTTTTTGTTTAAATACATAACATGTTTATTATGGTTTTTATAATAATAATGCAAATTTTGTATGTACATATTTTTATACGGTTGTATATTTTACTTTGTTATTGTATAATATTGTTTATTGTATTTTAAAAATTTTTGAAGGAAATAATTATGTTTTTTTATAATGAAAAATTAATTTATGCAATTTAATGTTACCTTAAACGCAAAAGGCCCTAACTAGCCAAAAATTAAAAATCTAGTTTTTTTATTCTGATGTAATTCAAAAAAAAAAAAAAACGGCCCTATCAACAAAAGATTATATGATAAGGGCTAAAAAGCCTAATTAGCAGTTTTCATTATAGGCAACATTGTCAATTGTCAAAATAGGTTTAACAAGAAAAATAGAAGGGAAACAAATAAGAGTGTTAAATTACGCTATGCCAATTTTTATATACTTTCCCTATAGTGCAATAAGAACAGAAAGTTATGTAAATACCGTTATAAATAGAATATGTGCAAATAAATCTATTTCGGGCCACGTACATTTCTCCAATACAGCCCACATTTTGTCCGATGTTGTGTACCTAATTTGCAAACTTTTGGTCTTCCCGTTCCCCCAACAAAAAGACGGAGAGATGTACATTATTTAACAAACTGAGGTTTTCGGGAAGCCAATTTCAACTGTCAGACGGATAGATGGACATCGTTAAATCAACTTCGCTACTCATAACGTCCCAGAATATATATACTTTATTGGATCTAATATCAATACATATTTTGTTTGTAATTTCTAACAAACGGAATGACAAATTTATATATACCCTTCCACCTGCAGTGAAGGGTATAATTAATTATAAATAGTTTAAGGCAATTGAGCATTTAAAATAGTTTTTTGCTTGTAAAATTCCTCCTGTAAAATTTTCAAAAAGGTATTTTAGGTAACGAATTGTATGTTCTATGATTGTTTAAATATTTGTTTATATTTTTTTAAGGAAAACCTACAAAATGTTAATTAAAAAAGAATATATAAAGCGTAGCACGCAAGTTAAGTTCAATATTTTAAGTCGATTTTTTTCATTTTATGTCGATTCATGAATTTAATGAAAGTTATGAATTTCAGTTTATTTACATTCTTTAGGTCATTTTGTAAAAAAAGGTACAATAATGAATTGTTGTTCAACTTAAGAAAGAATAATTACATTCAAGTTCGTCGTTTTTTACATAAGGGGGATTTCATGTCAAGTGACCCAATTGTGACAAATTTTGCTAACACCAATATGTAATAAGTTAGATGGATGAGAAAGAACAATGCATATATGCTTAAAATTGAAAAACCCTCGTCTTGAGTAAGAAATTATTTTTTTTTATACATATCCCACTCGCATCCAAAAAAGCGACAAAAACTACCTTAAAGGAAAAGATATAAGCTTTCTTTTAAGCAAAAAAAAAAACATTCCGGATAAAAAAAAATTTTATATTTAAAAAAAAATTAAATTAAATTTTATTTGTTCGACCTTTTTGTTTATAATTAAAATAAAAATTAAAAAAAATTTTAAAAAAACAAAATCTTTTTTCAAAAGATTGATCAAATAGATATCGAAGCTTCTTGGGACAAATTTTGCTTACACCAATAGGTAATAAGCTACATGAATGATAAAGAACGCCTGTGTGGCCAAAATGTCAAACTTTGACCCCCTCTAAATCAGAAACCTTTTGACCGAACTTTTTTTTTTTTTAAATTTGTGTCTAAACTACTATCCAATAGGACTAACCGTGGTGTAAATTTCATCCAAATCGGAAGACATCGATTTAAAAATTGGGTCACTTGACATGAAACCCCCCCATATTTTAAAGTAAAAGAAAATAATTTTTGTTAGATTTATAAACTTGATGCAAGTTATGAATTGAAGTTTATTCACACCTTTTATATAATAATTTTATGTAATTTCGTAAACCTCATATCTCCAAAACTAAAAGAGATACAAAAATAATTAAAGCTTATCGTTCTTCATTAGAAAATTAGGTGGACAGTTGTCTGGTATTTTTTTTCGAAATTCGGACCTTTTGGGGAGTAAACGGATATAACCTGGATTTCGAAACTTCCTTGTAACCCCATACATATTTTAAGCCAATAGACATAGAAATACCAGATTATACCAAATTCGTAACTTTTTTAAAAAATATAAATTTTGTACATTTTCAAAATTTGAACGTTTAAGGGGTGAAAATAGTACGTATTTTTGTACTTTTTTACAAAACATTTTTCTCCCTTCATTGACATTAACGTATTAAATTATGGCCTCCCACTACAATATTGAAATTTTTGATACTTTAATGGGGAGAAAAAATGTATCAAAAGGGGAAAATACGGAAATCAAATTTCTTTCTTTTACTTTTTTTCTTTTTACCACATATTTTTAAATTTTTTATAATATTGAACTTAGAAACATAATATTATAGGTTCAGGGTCCTTAATAAATGAGAAACTATAAGATGAAATATGTTTGCTCTTTTTTTAGTTCTTCAACTGGTACTTTTTGAATTTTCGTTAATGTTGTACGTAGAAGTATAAAATTTAGCAAGCATGGTCCTTAGTGAATTATAATCTGTAAAGAGGAGCTTCTTGGTACTTTTTCGTTTTACAACTGGTACTCTTTTAATTTTTGTTAGTATTGGACGTAGAAACATTTAATTAAATATGAAATGTCCTAAGTGAATGAGAATCTGAAAGAGGGTCTTTTTGGTAGTTTTTTTGTTCTTTACCCGGTACTTTTTGAATTTCCGTAAATATTGGATCTAGAAATATTAAATTAAACATAAAAGGTCCTGAATAAATGAGAATCTGTTAGAGGGATATTTTTTGTACTTTTTCGTTCTTTAACTAGTACTTTTTTGAATTTTCGTTAATATTGGACCTAAGAAAATAAAAAACATGCAAGGTCCTGAGTGAACGGTAATATGTAAGAGGGCTTTTTGGTACTTTTTTGTTCTTTTACTGGTAGTTTTTGAATTTCTGTTTTGTTCTCGTCTTCTCTGAAAACTTGTTGTTTTATTTACAATTAACATTGTGCGTTTTGGTTGGACCACCCTTTATATATTTTTCTTTCAAAACTGAGCTATGCCATAAAGATTTTATTGAAAATACAGAATTCCCAAAAAACTTTTGAAAAATAACAAAAAAATATTTCACATATTTGACTTTTTTTAAGTAAATTTTCGAAAAAGTAAGAGTTTATTGTTGTGGGGCATATAAAACAGCTGCCAATTGGAAAAATTGTAATGCATATTTTTCATCTTTCCAATAGGAATTAAAAGTTTGAAGAAATTGGAAAAAAGTGGGCTTGACTTCCTTATAACCTTCCTATAATCTTTTATATTCAAACCATTTCTCAAAATAAACCATTTTTTGCATTAAATTTTTAATCGCTTAAAAGTTTTTGTTCTTTGAATATTTATTTAAAAGTGCTTACACCTGCTTTGAATTCTATGGAAAACAATTAACAAAATATTTTAGTAAAAATGCATAAAATGATAGCGAAACAAATTAAAAATAAACAAACAAAAAAAAATTCAATAAAAAACGAAAAAAAAAAAAAATATTTTAAAAGATAAATAAATAAACGAAATACAGATATTTTAAGAGTTAAAGAAAGTCAACAATCACATGGAACCAATGATTTTTTTAAATAAATAAACTCTTATCTCCATATTTATTCAAAAAAAAAACAAAGAGTTTTTAATTCACTTCAATTCAAAGTGTTTCTTTGTCAAATAAATAAAAAAAAAACATCTGGTTGATTTTGAACAAAAAAAAATCAAATAAAAATTCAAATTCATTGACTTAAAATTTGTCACAGTTTATTTTTCTCTTCTAATTCATTCACTTTCGAAATCAATACAACGAGTTTTTGTTTTTGTGTGTCCGTCAATATTTTTAATGTAATAATTTCTTAGATATTATTATTGTTATAAACAGTATTTATACATTTTTTTTATTGTTTTGTTGAGTCATTTAATTCTTCTTTCTTCACTTTTCTTTTGTTTTAATATTTTCTACATGTTTTTTTTTTCTTCTGTCATACAAACGCGATAATTATTATAAACTTTCGTATTTCCGGTTGACATGTATTAGAGTATCTACGAGTATGTTTGTATGTGTGTGTGTGTGTGTATAAATGTTTGTATAAATTTCCATTTTAAGAGCCGGTTCATGTTTGTTCTTTTGTGTTTATTTAAGACACTTGAAACACTTTAAATTTTAACACTTGTTTGCTTAACCTCCTCCTGTTATTTCTTTATTAATAAAATAACACTAATAAACAATTTATTTATTACAACAAATTTACAATTATGTGCATACAAACACACAAACATTAATGCTTGTGTATTTTAAAAGGGAAGACAAAAGGTCAATGTTGCCAGATTTTATTTGATGGAGCGTTTTTAGTGATGGAAAATGGCTTAAAGAATTATTTTACTCATATTTTTTTCAATTATTTCATATAGAATTGATTAAAAAAGTAAGCAAATACAGTCGGTCAAGCCCGACTAAATCATACCCTACACCAAAGTATTTTAAATCAATTATTCGAGAGTCTAACCTATTTGGGAGAACTAAAATATGCTATGAGGTTAAAGGAGCAACCATAACAATACTTCGAGAGAACGTTAAACATTGTACGCCGATAGCTCTCGTCCAAATAGAAACATCACCACTGTTCCTTCCAGTTTAAGTGCAATACGGCACTTCATCGCAATGTTAAAACCAGGCAAATTTGCAGGCTGTGACGGTATCCCATCAGATTTAAAACAATGCAAATCATCAAAAGCAGATCATATAACTAGTAAAATGACCGGTAATCTTCTTGTAGGGTCGTTTGTTTTACTTTTATTTAAAAAAAAATTTTTTTTTAACAACAGCTGACTTTAGTTATTGAAAATAAGTGCTGTTAACGCTTATAGGAATTCAAACAAAATATAATGTTGTAAATTGCTGCAACCGTGGTGAATATCGCTTATTAGTATAAACTTTACATATGATAGTTCGAAAATTGTTCAGAGAAGAGTATAAACTCAAGACATTAATGGGTTACCAAAAGTAATTTTTGGGAATACAAAATTTTAATTTAAATTAATTTATTCGTGCTTAATTCCAAGTTTTTATTCTTGATAAAAACACTTGAAATTTATTGTTGATGGGATATGCTATTCCTATGCGCATTTCACTGGTTGCTTAGGCCAGATCATCAGGAAACTTCATCCATAAAGATTTTAGAAAAACTAAAGATATTAAACCAAATAAAACTGTTAAGCGTATAAGAATTATAAGCAACAGCTCCACTTGTAACAATATCAAAGTTTAAACAAAAACATCAACAATAAACAGTGAGTTTATCTCTTCTTACATTCCCCACTACAATTGATTGGAATTCTTCCAACATTAATTGTAGTTGTAAGTAGGTTAAGAAAAAACAAAATGCAAAAAACAACTTGCAAAATCATGTTGCCAGGTAAGCTTTTTTTTAGGCCGTGCACTTGCCAGTTTATTATCAAAAGTAATTTTTGGGAATACAAAATTTTAATTTAAAAGATTTTGTAATTCGTGCTTAATTCCCACTTTTTATTCTTGATACTTTAAAAAAAAAACGTCTTTTTTATTTGTTGGAAAAGTTGTAAGAGGTTAATTGTAGCATTCGTATAAAACGACATTATGTCAAAATCGAACAAATTTCTGAAATTTGGACAACCGTTTCAATGAAATGCAATAAGGGATCGCCCTTTAATGTAACCGACAAAGAAAGCAACAGTATGGCTGGGATTTTAAGCTTTTGTAAACTTTAAAAAATAATAATTCTAATTCAATTTCTTTACAAACAGAATGACTTTTCAGTTCTTTTTATACTTTTATAAGCACGGCAAGTTTTTGTATGCATTAAAATATGAAAAATAGGCAAGCAAAAAAAAACAAAGAAATATGACCAAAAATATACTAAAGAAAACTATGCATACCAAAAGAATGTGTATTTTATTTAAAAAGTTTTTGTTTTTATAATTTTTTCTCTTGTTAACTAAAAATAATGTTTTTTTTTTTTTGTATATGAAAATAAACTAAATATTTCATAAACACTTGGAAAATATACAAAACGTTTAAAAGGATCCGAAACGAGTTCAACCTCTCGTTCAGTCAAGAATAAAAATCTATATAATAAAAATGAAATGTTGTGTGTTGCTGATCGTATAACTTGAGAACGGCTTGACCGATTTGGACGATTTTTTCTTTAAAATTATCGCCATGGTCCAGCTTAGGTTTGTACGGAAAGAAAATTTTGCCCCGCCCACTTTTTTCCATTTACCTAATATCAGAAAACGGCTCCATCGATTTGACTAATTTTTCTTTCAAATGTTCGTATTAATCCATTTTTAGTTTTCATCGAAGGAAAAATTTACCACGCCTACTTTTTCTATTAAGCGCATAACTTGAGAACGGCTGGACTGATTTGGACGACTTTTTCTTTCTAGTGATCGCCATGATCCAACTTAGATTTTTACGAAAAGAAAATTTTGCACCGCACACTTTTACGGCTACTTTTTTCGATTTACCTAAAATAAGAAAACGGCTCCGTTGATCATTAGTAATCAGCTACCGAGTGAAGCCGGGGCGGCCAGCTAGTAATCAATAAATTTTAATTTATTTCATGTTGTAAAATTCCTTCCTTCATTAAAATAATTAAATGAAAATTAAATTTAAGGAACTTGAGAGCCTGATTTTAAAAAATCATATTTGAATTAAAAACTTTGAATAGTTCAATAAAAACCACAAGAAAACTAATTACATAATTCAAAAAAAAAATCGAAACAAATACTTTTTAAGTGCAAACAAAACGATTGTCATTTCACTCATCTGAATGCTTTAATTTACTTTTGCAATCAGTGTTCGAAAATAAACAGAACATTATTTAACGTACGGCTTACACACCCAGAAACGATATCTTGTTTTTAGTGTTTGTGTATACGAACACAACCCTTAAAAGCATTCGTAACTATTTTCAAGAAAGTAACGAACATTATACCTTCAAAAAACAGAACAATTGTAGTGATACTGTAGACATACATTATATTTTAATGTTCTATAATGTTCCTTTTTTGATAAAGAAATGATCCAACGAAAAAATGTTTGCAACAACCACAGCACGAATATCTTGTGTGTGCATTGTGCACATGGTTTCTTTGTGTATAATTTTTGCGCTGTTTTTTGTTTTTTTATATATTTTGTTTTTGTAAAAAAATGTTGGTTTTTTACCAGCCAAAAGGGTGCTAAGCATAACTGATACGAACGAGCATTAATGTGCTGAACTGAACATAACGAAGTTTGTGGTTTAAGAAGAGTTTTATTTTTGTGTTCGAAAATTACAAACAGGTTAACATTATTTTTTAATGATTTACTTACTACACAAACACTATTAGCGTTTGTGTTTTCGACAAATCTACCGAACCGTACACTATGGAACGATATTTAATGTTTATTTTCGAACACTGATTGCAATTGTACATTTGAGAACAAAGCAAATGCCGTAACATATTTTGTAAAAAAAAAAAATACATTCAGTTTATAGCATTTTGATTTTATTAATTGCTTAATTTTTTCTTTTTTACTGTAATCTAAATAAGCATTAATAAAAACAAAAAACTTTATTCGCTAGTCTATCTTTAAAATGTACTCAAAAACATCACTATAAGCAGCAAATCAAGTAGTAAAGGCTTGCGAAAAGTAAATAAAAAGTAAAGCTGCGTAAGTTTAAAATAATGTACATGTTGTGCTCAAAAGTAAAAGCAATACAAAACTATAAAGCAAAATCATTGTTATTGTTTTTGTTTTGCTTTCTGCAAAGTATAAAACAAAACGATTGCAAACGTTTGGTTCAAGGCGAATTGAATATAAGGCGGCCTCGTTAGCCTGCGTCATCATCATCATCAGCTGTGCAAAGGCAAATTAACAATTCAAAACCGAAGTATTAAAAATTGATTATGTTTTAATGTTGGCTCTCATTAATTTGTAAAAGTGAGAAGTAAAAAAATATTAAAAATTTCAGCAAACAAAAATATATTTTTTTCAACCGGACATTGTTACTTTTTTTCATATTTTCTTTGTGATTTAGTTAGATGTTTTTGACAGATTGGTTACTAGATTGCACAAGGTGATTTGCTTGTTTTTTTTTTTTTTTTTTTTTTTTTTTTTTTTTTGTTATAGCGGTAGAACCAGCTAGTATCCAATTCGCCTCGGCTTTGTTTTTTATATTTATGTGCCTTTTTTTTAATTAAAAATATAATTAAAAAAGTATTCCATTACTACCATATACCCACTATTTCGTTAGCGTCTCCTTTTTCTTCGTGGACATATTTTTATGCCAAAGTTTATTTTTCTAGGTTTAAACTTGTTTAAATTCTAGCATTTAACCCGCTACTTAAGAAGAACCAAAAAGCTAAAAAAAATTTTAGATTTCCCGTATTTCCTTCTTTGGGTACTATATTTTTCCCCCATTAAAGTATCAAAAATTTCAGTATTGTAGTGGCAGCGCATAATTTAGTACGTATATGTCAATGAATGGAGGAAAATGTTTTGTAAAAAAAGTTCCAAAAATAGTTACGATTTACACCCCTTAAATGTTCGAAATTCGAAAAAGTACCAAATTCGTATACGTTTCGAATGTGGTATTAACCAGGGTTTAAAAAACTACAGTCAAAATGAAAAAATTGCTTTTTCTTCCACTTTTTGATTTTTCATTGAACAAAAATAAACCGTTGCTTTTACTTCTGATTCATTAAATGAAAACAGTCGCAGTCAGAGTTCCCAGTTTTATTTTAAGCCATATCCCCAATTTGTGATTTTTCATCCCCAAAAATCCCCAAAATAGCCATTTTCTTATCCCCAAAAATCCCCACATTTTCTTAAAAATAAAAAACATAATATTATGTCAATGGAAAAATATGCATACATCGATTTGTATAAATAAATCCATTTGTGTAATATAATTAAAACTAATGGTTTTTATTCTTTGAGTTCTACGTATCTATGTGTACACATGTATTGAATGTAACAAAGGTAACGTAAAAACGCAAAAGAAAAATAATTATGCGTCAATACATATTTATCATTTCCAAAACTAGGGAATCCATAATCTTCTAAGTCATAAGCCAATGCAATTTTGTTTTACATGTTGTTTGTTTAAAAAGTGCATTTAAGATTGTTGAATAAATTTGTCACAGCAAGCTGCATTATTTTTAAGTGTACAAACTTCTATTCTAAGAAGAGCTCCTAATAACTCATATTCTATTCTGTTGCAAATATTGATGGTTGTATTCATTACAGAAAAAAGCTAGTTCAACAGAAGAAACGCTTGTTGGTACAAAAAGCATATTTAAGCCTATTTCAACAAGTTCTTAAAATAGTTTAAAACCGGGAAAAGACTAAAATTTGTACCCACATATTGACCAAATCGGACTTGCCATTGGAAAAATGAAATTTAGAATAATATATTATCCCCAAAAATCCCCAGCGAAAAAAGTGCTTTTCCCCAAAAAATCCCCTGGGGATTTTCACGAAATTTTTATCCCCAATTACAAAAAAATAAATCCCCAATTTGGGGATAAATCCCCAAAACTGGGAACACTAGTCGCAGTGAAGGCAAAAGCAAAAAACGAAATGTTGTACACAACAAAGAACATTGGCAGTCGTCATGTTAGAAAGTGTTTGGTTTGACAGATTGAAACTTTTAATAAATCCCGAAGTTAACGAAGATGGGACGTTGTGTTCATTGTATATATATGAAAGCGATGATGTTATTTACAGTTTTATTTAATTTCAAAAAATTAAAAAGATTTGTTAAGCTTAAAAATAATAAATATGTACTTATGTACATATTTATTCTTTTATGAACGCATGTATTATTAAAAAAATATGGAAAATAAAAACACAAACACAACGTCCCATCTTCGATAACTACGGGATTTTTTAAAAGTTTTGGTATGTCAAACCAAACACTTCCGAACATGTCGACTGCCGATGTTCTTTGTCGTGTACAACATTTCGTGTTTTGCTTTTGGCTTCACTGCGACTGTGTTCATTTAATGAATCAGAAGTAAAGCCAACAGTTTATTTTTGTCCAATGACAAATGAAGATGTCGAAGTTACAGCATAATCTTATGACTTTTACTATCTCAACTGCAGCTTTTTAAACGCTGGTATTAACTTCGTTTCTATGTTTATTACTAAATTATTACTAAAATTCCCGTTTACTCCCTAATAGTGCCGAATTTTAAAAAAGTACCAGACACCTGTCCGCTTATTGTTCTAAAGAACAACGATAAGTATTACATTTATTTTGCATCTCTTTTAGTTTTGGAGATATAAGATTACCAAATTTTCCCGTTTTTACCTTTTTTATTCCCTAAACATTCGAATTTCGAAAAATTCCGTCTTAGTGGATCGATTTGGGAAGTGACCAATCGCTAGTCCAAATTTCAAGTTTCTTGGGTCAGCGGTTTGGGCTGGGCGATTATGAATGAGTTAGTCAGTTAGTCAGTCACTCACGCAACTCTTTTATATATGTATGTATATAGATTTCAAAAATATTCTCTAAATCAAAATAGTTATAAGAGATTCCTTTCAAGATCTTAACGTTATCGTTAATGACAACTACTTATGTAAGCACTTACATATATTAAAAAAAAAAACCAAAAGAATTTTTAAAAACTTCTTATGAAATAGGCAAAAACTTATTTTTCGAACAAAAGGCTTAAAAACTTGCCCTGTTTATAACCACAAAAAAAAATTCCATTTAGAAATAACGAATAAACAAGCAGGGCACAACAAATGTTAAAAGGGAATTTCCTAAAAAAAGATTTAATTTCTGGTAAAAAAAAAAATAGCTTTCACATCTTGATGTCATACCCAACACTTTCCTTTAGCTTTTTTCTATATTTTTCTTTAATTTGTTCCCCTGTATATTGTCATACACTTGTAAGATTTCCTTAGAAGTAGAGATAGTAACACAAACTCTAAATATCAAGGAAATGAAAAAGAAACTGGCACTTGTTAAAAGAAAAAAAGAGAAGGAAGGGATGTATACCCTCAAAGTTTTATAGCATTCTTTAGCTTTCAACTTTTCCAAAAGGCTAAAGCAAAAACTTAAAGGTAACCAACAATCCCTTCTATTGCTACAAAAAAAAAAAAAAACTTAAATTGACTAAAACACATTTTCTCTTAAGCAATGGAATTTCTGCAGTGAACCATAACAACCATTTGTGAAACCAAAGGCTTATCCAAGATTATGCTTAAAGTTTGCCGCTCTATATATTTTTTTTTCTAACGTTGCTTTTACTTATTTTTTTTTCTATTATACCGTTTTATACCGAATAGAGTTTAAAAAGTAGAATATGGCTAAACATAAAGTTGTAGTTGTCATATAGAAAAGTAGAAAAAATAAACGAAAAAGGAGAAAATTATTAAGGAAATTAACAACTTCCTTGACACAAAAAAAGAAATAAAATGAAAAAGTGGAAAAATATCAGCAGTTGGTTTTTAAAAGAGACGAAGAAGAGCGTGCATCAAGCAGATAGTGTGGTTAATTTTGGGATTTACTTATGGTTTAAGGGGAGAAACAACAAAAAAAAATACACGTATTAATTACGACAGCTACAATAGAAAGGGTATTTCAAGACTAAGAACTTAGGACATGATTCCTTGTCAGGAGTTCAACAAGCCTTTACGAAAGGAAGTTGCACTGAAACCGCGCTTCCCTTATTGGTGGGTTACATAGAGAGATCCCTATACTAAAATGAATTTCCTTTAGTTGCATTTCTAGATATTGAGTGAACTTTTAACAGCGTTAAGTCTGAATGGCTTATTAATGCTATGAGACTTCTGGAGATCGATCCAGCAATAATCCAAATTGTCAGGAGTATCACAGAGCATACATAGACAAAAAAGTGACGTATGAAAAATGCGCAAATCATTTGCAAGGGCAGCTTTCGAAGAAAGAGAAAGAAAGCGTTTTTTGGCAATGTGTAAAAACAGGCCGCTACTATCAACACAAATTGCGTGATCAAAACAAAAATGCAAAAAGGGCAGCTTTCGAAGAAAAAAACAAAATATTTTCTGTTCCGTGACGCCTCTGTGTGCTCGGTGGCAGTATCTTGCACTTCAGGCGTATCGATACTAATTTTAGCGCCTAGAATATTTCTAAAGTTGCGACTACGGGCACCTTACAAGTAGGTGTACTGACCCCATTACTCTGGAATGAGAATATCAACACCCTGCTCAAGGCCATGGAAAGGACGTTCTGCAGAACTTATGCATATGCGGATGATGTAGCAGTTGTGGTAACGGGTTTCTAAAATATTGTCAGAACTTATGGAGTCCATACTGGATGCCCTAATAAAATGGTGCCAGGGATGTTAGCTGGATGTAAATTCCGCCAATACGGAATTGTTACTTTTCACAAGGAGATAAAAAAGTCCCAAATTTGCTACACCAAAAATAAATAGGGTCTAACTGAAACTATCCGATAATTCCAAATATCTTCGGCTAATATTGGACAGCAAACTGAACTGGAAGATGAACACCATTACCAGGACCACTAAGGCGACAACTGCATTATATTGCTATTGGCCTAAGCTGGGGAACCAAAGCGAGGAATGCATACTGTCTATACGAATGTGTCATTAATTCCATTCTATTCTTCGGTGCAGCTGTTTGGTAGTTGGCACTCAGAGAGAAAAGTTATCAAACAACGTTTGATCGTATAATAAGTATGGTGGCAATAAAGGTAACAGGTGTCTTGGGGACCACCCATTCTAGGACATTTTTTACGATCTTGAACATCATCGGACATGCTAAAATCCTGTATAAGATAAATTTGGCACTTGGACGTTAATTATAACACACCTGTAGTGCGATTCTGTAATTAATTTTAACAATAGTTGTCATTGTTAAAAAATTTAACAAGCAAATTAACGATTTTGCTATTCTGTAACATTTTAAACAACACTTGTTATCGTAAAGTCAGCTGTTTGTGTTAAGTAAACGACAACTTTTGTAGTGTTGTTTATTTATTGTTAAATGTCGAAAAAAAAATAAGTTTAAAGAAATAATATAACTTGAAAATGGCCATTAAATAATTTGCAATTAATTTAATAGTAAAAAGCTTTGCTTATCTTCTTAAAAAAAAACAAAAATCTAAAAAAAGTTCTGTTTAGTTTTAATAATTTTATTTGTTTTTTTTGGTATTCCTCTTTGTGTTTTTCGTTATTTGGTGATTTTTTTGACAGTGATGCCACTTGACGTTAATTTTTATCTATGTTGTTAACAACAAAACAGGTTGACAATTATAACAACAGTTGTTATTGTTAAAAGTTACAGAATCCCACTACTGACCCAATCTTTGATACTGGCTTCACCGTAAGTATTTTTGATAACGTGGTTCACTATGATGACCTACAAATTGTAACGAGTGCGATAGAGATATTCACTGGAGTTTCCAAAACATTGAATGTTGTCGATGCTGGCATATACTCCGAGAAGTTGAACTGGAGCATTCCTCTAAGGCTACCGGACCATAGCAATGTCAGTCAGGCCAAGATAATGCCCATCTAGATAGCCGCGAGACACATCCGGTATAGTGACATATCTGGTAGAGATATTCACATTATTACCGATAGTAAGGCGGCCATAAGATCCGTGGAGAAAGTCTTTATCATCACATCGAGAATTGTCCAAGAGTGCAGGAGAATATAGCGAGAAAACTCATTGGTTACCCTTAAGTGGGTCCCTGGGCAGAGGGAAATACATGTAAACTGTATGGCTGACTCATTTGCGCCTGCAGGCACCACCTTGAATCATTGCGGTTCAACACATGATATAAGTGTTTCACTCCCGAGGAGTAAGCAACTTATTGCACACAAGTTTTATCTTATTTTCAGGAAAATCTGGCCAATCATAGATGAAAAAGGATTCGACGGGCGTTAGAGCTGTGCAGACATCACCTCTGGAACCTAATTACGGTAAAAAATGGTCACTGGTCTATAGAGAAACATGCCCAAAGACAGGGCTGCCTTACAATGACCTCTGTAGAAGTTGCGGCGACGAGGACAACAGAAAATTTTCATTGTCCGGCATTCGAAGATCTAAGAGTTGAACTGTTTGGTCGAAGAGCCCTTAGGGACAAAACATGTCTCTCTGTTATTGATTTTAACCGGATCCACTCCGTCATTGAATCGAACGGGCGCCTTATGTGAGAGTATTCACAGCCAGGTAATTAGGACCCTTGGGAGTCGGTGAAACATACAAACACAACGAGAACTAATTACTGTACACACGTGAGCTGTGCTTAATTGCAGCTGCCAATGGAACCTAATCTATTGCCGGCGTTAGCCAGGTATTAGGCTTGGACTTTATATGGACTTCAAGACAAAGCATGTACAGGTCGACCTGACGAAAGTATCGACGATTAGCTTGGGAAGCATTATCAGATTCTTGAACATGACAGGTTAGATCTATTAACTTTATATAATTAATGTACAGTCTTTGATTTTAGTATTCATATCATATTGAGTGGTTGTCAAAACGGGGTCTTTAGACTCTACTTGTAAACTTTAATAAAACGCCTTAAATTATTTTACTCTGCTGATTTTTTTTGCAGCCCAAGGTTGGCAACAGATACCGTTAGCAATACGTATACCGCTTAATACTGTTTAAAAATGATAAGCGGTATTGATACCAATACCCAAGTAACATATAGTTTAATACTAAGGATGCCAGTCGGAACTGGTTTTCGCAAATCCCTGCCACCGCCCCTAGTGTTAAAAATTATAAAGTATATAAATTACAATACTTAGTTGTATTCTCGGAAAACACTTTAATACGCATAAATTCGCAACGATTCAGCGAATTCCGAATACCTGGATTTTAGGGATCGGGATTGACATCCCTATTTAAAACTGATACCAAAACAGCAAATATTTAAATACCGATACCGAAATTCGTTTTGGTTGTGAACTTTAGTTTAAGATAATGGTTACCATATGGGGGTGCCAAGTGGCACGCGAAGGAGAATGCAAAAAATTTTCTTTTGTCTTGAATTTTTAAAATCCAAATTACATTTGTGGCCACGAAAAAAAAATGTAACGCAAAAATCGGTGAAGTCTTGTGAAATTAACAAAAATATGTTTAATTTGTTCGAGGAATGCCCTCATAAAGTCGACACAAATTGTGTTGTTCATGTCTCATTAGTAAAATGTATAATAAAACTAGCTGGACCGGCAAACGTACTTTTACTTCTTTCAGATCTTACAGTGTCCGCATGCCAAATTTAAAGAAAACCGGTTGATAAGTTTAAAAGATATTGGGAGGGGAAGCTTTTGCCATATTTCACGCCCTAAATAATAAAAAAATATAGGCTATAATTCCTTCCAGATGTTACACTATTTGCCTGCCAAATTTCAAGAAAATTGGTTGATTATTTAAGAAGATATAAGGAGGGGGAGATTTTACCCCGTTTGTCCTATTTCACGCCCTATTACTTATTTCCTTTCTGCTGTTACAGTATCTGCATGACAAATTTGATGAAAACCGATTGATTAGTTAAGAAGATAAACTACACAGAAACACTACTCTCGGCCCATAGAATAAAAAATATAAAATTTTATCAAAATCGGTCCAGTAGTTTTTGAGTTTAGCGATCACGAAAATACACGTAATTTTTATTTATGTAGAGATTTAAACGAGCAGACTTTGCATCTGCACGATCTGCTCAATTTTAAATAAAATCGGTCTTTACTTCTTTTTGCCCACTTTTATGCGTCACATAATATTAAAATAAATCTCTGCCTAAAAGTTTGCAAAAAAATTTATTTTAACAACTACAGACTACTTTTAGGCAACAAAACAAATTAACATTTAATATAACCTTTAAAAACAAGGTTTTCCCTTAATGCTTATAAAACCAATTTACAAAACAGAGAATAGAAATACAAAAAAAAAAAAATAAAAAAAGACCAGGCAAAGTTAAAAACATTTTGATCTGTCAAAATAAATTTGTTCATTTGCTAAAGCTGAAACAAGACCGTTAGAGAGGTCGTTACGAAGGCAAAAGAAAAACCCACAAAAATTATAGAGGTCAAGTTGACAATTTTTCTTTTATCGTTAAAAAAAAAAAACAAAAAAACCAACAACAAACATATAAAATCTAAAATAAACCCAAACACACAGTTAAAATTATGTATGTCCGTGCGATTGTACACAAGTGTGTTTGTTTAACTAGATAGATTTTAATGTATTTTTTTTTCTTGCAAATTTTCCAAAGGTGATTGCTAACAGTTTAAGGCTAAATATACAGTTTTTTTTTCTGGATGTATTTTTTAACGGCGGCAGCAGCAGCAGCAGTGGCGGCGGCAATGAAGCTTAAAGCAACAAATTTAATACCAATTCAATGAACATTCTACAAAACATTTCTCGAATATGGAAAACGGGGAGAAAATTGCAAAAACGTGTAACCAAATGACTTTGGGCTATTCAAACGCACACACAAACATACAAAATCCAAGCATATAAACACACAGATTTAAAAAACATAATGGACATTTAAAAAATTTAAGGACACAACCCTACATACTCTTATGCAAAGAACAAGGGTGACGCATATTTTCCGCCAGAAAAGGGATGAAAATAATAGAATCTTGTTCACAGAACCAGGGATGTCAGATGTAGCAATTTCTCGCCAAGCGTGGCGTGGATTTATAAACTCATTTGGCGATGAAATTTTGTGTTTGGAGACATGGCGATACTTTTAAAAGTTGGCATTTATTTTGGCGATTTCTAAAACTTTTCCAAAAATTATTTGGGAGAATGTTTCCTAATGATCTGGCCTAAGCAACCAGTGAAATGCGCATAGAAACTAGCTTCTCCTCCAACAATAAATTTCAGTGTATTTATCAAGAATAAAAACTGGGAATTAAGCACGACAAACCAAATCTTATTAACTATATAAAGAACTTTTTTTTTTAATTTTTGACGAGCTTGATAAATTGATAGTATTGCCAGATAATTTTCTAGAAATCATTGCAAAATTGTTGCTTTAGAAATTTGGATTTAAGTTTGAGCTTGCTAAGATTTTCAGACATCAGCAAAAGCCCATTTTTTGCCTTTCTTTTCAAGTATCTTCTAAAAACTCTTGCATTTATACCATGATTTTTAAGCATGGATTTTTTTTTGGGCAGAATTTATGTTTAAAAGTAAAATACCTGTTAGCACTTTGAAAGTAAAAAAAGAATAAAACATAACAACAAGAACGAAAATTAAAATAAATCCAAAGAGAAGCACAAAAAAATATGGAAAACAGATATCGTGATGTTTTTTTTACCCCTCTTTTTGTCTACATTGCTCGTCCGCCAAAAAAAAATGATCATGATATTCAGCCATGACTAAAAATCTACGCGTGAATTTAGTGTAAGAAAGTTTCGAGGTAAATCGAGCAGTACATTTGACATTATTTCGACTTATTTTCACATAGTGTTTAACGCTTGTAAAAGCTGATTTACTTTTGAATCAAATTATGCCCATTTTGCATACTGGCAAAAATTATTTAGAGAATTCATATGTTGTCTTAAGCTTGATTCATCCATGCGTTCCGAACAATATTTTTGTCCGGACATTATGTCCGTGGACACTACGACATGCCACCGTTTACAAACTCGAAAGCATAGCCTCTATGGTATAGCAAATACTAGCTTCGCTAACTAAAGCTTCTCTTCACAGCGCAAGGATTTTCTTTTCTACGGTATAACAAATACCGGCTTTGCTAACTAAAGCGTCTCGGCATAGCCGATTTATTCACACGGTTTCGTTTAAATGTGCTAAATTCCCTTTTCATACTATTGATAAACCGAAATTTATTGTCAATGGAATATGCGCATTTCCATTTTTTGTCCATTTTTGTTAACACACTTTTAGAAAACAATTCAAGTAGTTAAGTAGTTTGCTAGTTGTGCTGCGATTTTGTATAAATGTTTGTGAATCGTTCTGCAGAGCACTTTCAGTAAAAAAAATTGTCTGCGGACAAAAATCGATATCGATCGAAGTACAATACATTTTAAGTGGAAATTTCGATCGATATCGAATGCCGTAATTTGCTCCCAGGCAATTTTCAAATACTAGGAGTATAGGAAAACACGTTTAACTGTATTGAAAGGTTTTGAAAGAAACAAGTACTACTTAAAGGGAGCTTCTATGAATTCTTGTACTGTCACAAGTATTCAAACAGTAACGCATAGTATTTGTGATTGTGGTTATACACAAACGTTTTGTACACACATTTGATTTTTGTTCTGTGTTAACTTTTTAAATAGATTTATGAAAAACTTTTCTTTACATCGAGAGTATTCGCACGCCCAAACAAAACTGTGACAACTAGAAAAACCTTATGACCTTGCAGTAAAATTAATAACAAAGCACGAGCGGATAAGTAAAAAAAAGGTCAAGGCAAACTGGAAAAAAGTTAAGATGGAATATTCAAATCAACACAAGACAAAATGAGTCATATCCAAGAGTTGGGGTCTGGCGCTAAGTCAGCTATTACAAATGTCGTCGCGGCTGTGTTGCGTCCTAAATGTTGTTGCTTTTGTTACTGCTATTGTTATTTTTGGTTGCTGGTATTTTCAATTAAATTCTTTAAATAACAAATTACTTTAAGTACAAAGCAAAACATAGACTGTATAATATTTTTCTCTTTTCGTCGTAAAAATATTTGTTAATACGCATTTTACTTTGCTGTGATTTGATTTGATTGTCCTTAAATACTTTGTTTTTATTTCTTGGGCTCCTTAAATGCCTTGTATGTCTTTTTGTTCTTGTTATTTTTCAAGGATAAAAGAATTATACTTAGTTTTCAGTTAATTAAGTATTCTTTTTAATTTTTTTTTGCGTGAATTTATTTTGTGCTCTGCATCTTTCTTTGTGTCTGACGTCAGGGAGGATAATAGAAAAATTATTGGGCGCTACATGTATGTATTGTGTTGTTAGTTAGTTGTAATTTACTTTCGAAAAGTTGCGTGGTAAATAAGAAAATCAGCTTAAGACACTAATAAATATTAAAGATTAAGGCAAGAGCATATTTTTTTTAAATAATTAAAGAGTAGTAAATAAGTAGGGTGTTCAGTCGATTAATTCTTGTTCGATTAATCGCACAATTTTAGACGATTAATAGTTGGAATAATTTAAAATTGCTAATTTCGATTAAAGGATTAATCGAAGAATTTATGCCGATTTATCGAATGATAAAAATATATATAGTATTTTTGTTATATGGGTGTTTCTCTGGTTATGCACGCGACATTTGTTTGAATATTAAAAAAATAGAAGTGGATTGGAATTTTAGAATGAATTCTAGAATCGTTACATTGTTTGTGATGAGTTCTTTCTAAAAAGTATATATAATGGTAAATTGAGCACTGGGTACCCAAATGCCATGCAATCAAAGTTGACTTACTAACGTGACAAAAATAGACGTGCCTTTTAGGACCGTAAGAAAAAGTGCGAAAGTAAGTGAATTGTAGGAGGTTTTTATTTCGGAAAAAATGTTTTTATAAAGGTTAGTAATGGGCCTTTATAATCATGTTATGTTCAAAAGCAACTATGCATGGGTTGGCGAAGAAAAAAATAAATTGTTAATTACGCACGTGACATTACGCACGTGACACTTTGACATATATGTTTTTTTATTATTATCGACATGCATTTTCCCATAAATATCCTTAAATTTCCTTAACAAAAAAACTTAATACTCCTTTTACAACTGATTGTAATGGAGAGATTATTTAGAAAGAGTGTAAACATAACATATTTTTTGCATTTAAAATAAATATATAAAAATGTCTTTAGAAGTAGAAAATATAAAATTTTCTAGTTTCCAGTGCAATTTCCTCAAGTAAAACAGCTGAGATATGCTATGAAACCATTCTTTTATAACAACATAGACTTTTTTTAATAATAAACAATAAAAGACAAAGATTATCAAAATTTTATTTTTTCATCCTGGTAGACCATTCTGGGGAAATGCCCATATGTATAATTTTGTCAAAGTTTTAAGTTGAATTAAAACAAACAGTCATGTTTAGTGAGTAATTTAGCTTATATTGTTGTTACATTTTTCAACACAATTTAAAAATTCATTTCACAAAATAAAAAACGACAAAGGTATGCATGTTAAAACTCAAAGATTTATCGGGTATGTTCTAGAAATCGAAATGAAGTGAAATTGAAATCAAATGGTAATTTAAATCCAATTATTTACAAAATGACCGTAGTTTTTCGTGGTTTTAAGTGTTGTTCTTGCAAAAATAATAGACACTTAAAAAATTAAGTAGATAAAATGGAATATTTTTATGAACTTTCATTGCAGGGTCGTTTTTCAAATTTGCTCGATTTTAAATCCACTTCGTTCCGATTTCTAGAACAGCCTGTATTTTTTAACAAAATAGTTCATGAGTTTCTCTCTTTAAAATGAGTTTGGTTTAAAAATATTGTACGAAGAATAAATCTAATAATATATAATTTTTGGCCTCTTAGGCTTTTTATATTACTTGGATTGAAATAAATAAATAAATGTAAAAGATGTGTTAACGTAAATTTTCATCAACAACTGAAGAAGATGCTCCACCAACAAAATCAAAGGGAGCTGGCTACAAGTGGTCAAATGAATAACTATTTTAAACCAGATACTTCGATCGATTCTCTGGAGGAAATTATTTGCAGAAGCATAGCAGAGGATGGAATGTCCATGAAAAGTTTCAGAAAGTCCACAGTTATATTGACTCTTTTAAAATCTAAGTGCCCTAAAATGAAGCAACAATTGTAGTTTCATTGACAAGTTTTTAAACAAGAATTTTTGTTAACTCAAGTACTAATTTTTTAAATTTATGGAAAAAAATCTTATTTATAAAATTTCCGGATTTAGAATTATTCGATTAATCGATTAATTTTGAAATTTTATTCGTTTAATCGAATAAGGTAAAAATGCCAAATAACGATTAATCGTTTAATCGAACAAAAATAAAACCCGATTATTTGAACACCCTATAAATAAGACAACAAATAAAGATAAAACAAGTAAGAAGGTAAAGTCGGTCAAACCCGACCATTTAAAAAGCTACACCACAGTATAAAAAGACAAAATTTCAAGAGTGTAGCCTTTTTGGAACCCATGGGCATTCACGGGCCCGCCAGAACAAAATTATGTTATGACGTTAAGATTCATGTTGAAGTTCTTTGTGCCAATTACTATTTGGATATGTATCTTTAACTATCATCTTTGGCCCAACACAATAACTTACGCTGAGCTGCTTCGAAGCACGAACCAATTCAATACGACATCCTATAAAGGAAATTTGGATGGATTGGTCATACACGAGGTAGCCAAGGCAGCGCTGCAGTACAACCCCCAAGGTTTTCTCGGCGAGTTGAATGATGTTTTTTTAATTCCCTTAGCTAATCCCGCGAAGCTCTACGCTTGTCTGCATGAAGGAAACCAGAGTCTCTGGCGGGAATTGAATCCGCAACCCCGGCGGTGATAGCCTAGCTAACTACCAGCTAGCCTACCGGGGCACGCATTATAATTTTAAAGCATAAACTTAGGCGGTAAAAACGTTTGTAATTTGTTTTTTTTTTTTCAATTTTAAAATGAAATTTAAGATAAATTTTTACAAGAATACTTTGCTTCAAATGGAACTCTGAACTAAAATCTACATTAAATTCCAACTTTTAATTTAAAAATGTTTTTTTTATTAACTACCCACTTTTCGTTGTTGTTAGATTTTAAGAGATTTTAACAATAGTTTCGACATAATAAATATTGCCAATGATTATTGGCACACAAATCTAACAAAATCCTTACTGAAGGGCATGTGCCACTATATACTATGCATTTTTTTCTCTAAAAGAAAATAGGAAAAAAAAATAAAAACGGAAAACAATATATTGCACATTGTTCCCATGCACTGCTCTAAGCTTATTTTATAGTACTACATTCAATACTATATAAATGGACTTCATCAGGACAATGTTATACGTACATACAAGTAGATCTTATCGTTTAACACAAACCAAAATCTCAGCATTATATTAAAGCAGTTAAAGGAAAAAACACAAGAAGAAGAATAAAAAAAATCAAAACCCAAAACATATGACTACTGCATGAAGGCACATCATCAATAACATTTCGTACCCCCAGTACTTTCGCATGCATCACCACTCCTGAAAGTATGCACTAGATTGCAAGAATAAAGAAGGAAAACGTTTGTATGTATTTGTACAATTTTACAAAAGTTAACATTGAAATGATGATAATTTTTTTTCTTATTTGCAGCATGTTAAGAAAGCAACAAAAAATCAATATAAAAATAAAAAGCTTTGCAAGGCCTTTTAAAACCGAACAAAAGATGAACAAGAACAGAAAAAAAAAATAACGACAGCCACCCACATTTAAACAAAACCCCAGATGAAACAACGAGCATAACTGCATGCCAATGCACAGTGGGGAATTAAAAAAAAAGAATCTACAGTTAAAAAAGTGTGTTTATTAATTAACGCAGGAACCACTCGTGATTGTGACTACTTTAAATATGAAACAAGCGTTAGAAAGTGAGCGTGATTAAAATAAAATGTGCGTAAAGATGTTCCGACTCGAAAAGCATCACCAGCGTCATTGTCAATATTTGTTTGTCTGCCTTCGCGCGTTTTACGTCTCCTCCGCATTGGTTAATTGTATGTCGTCGCATAACTGTTCCGAGTTTCAGTTTTTCGGGTTGCGACATTAACCAATCGTTGTCAACCATACTTTTTGCAATTATTATGAGTGGCGGCGTGGTGTTGTGGTTACAGTGCATGTCTTTAAAACCAAGCACCCCAGGTTCGATCCCTGGCAAAGGACGAAAAATTGTAATCGTGGTTTTCGAGATCAAAAATTAAATGGCTTCAGCCCTCTGGCCTTTCCTTGCCCTGGAAAAGAGGATAACATCATGACAAAGCTCAAGCTACCGCCACGCCCTAGAAAAAAAGGTACACTCATAGAAAAATGCATCTTCATATTGATTATGCCCAAACATCAGAATTGTGAAATCAATGTTATTACAAATGTCATCAATGAAGCTAAAAGTGACAAACGTCATCAAAAAATGTTGTCATATTTTATGCGTCATCTATGCTATGACTACAGTGACATTAATGCGATGCCCCATTTGCATTATTAATAATATTATTTTCATTTTTAAAAAGTAAATTAAGAAGCAAAAATTCCCATATTCTGTTTGCTTAAATTATGTAGTTAAATACATAAAATTTTCAAAGTAGAATGATAACTGGTGTCTTATAATTAAGAGTTCTTCTGTTAACAAAGGGCGGAATATAAAAAAGTGAAACAAACATGTGTAACGAACGGGTAAGTAAACAATTATATTCTCTCACTTAGACTTGAGTCAATGTTAATGACTCAATTTAATGACAACAGTTTTTAATTGAGCCTAATGAGTCCTTTCTCCGATGTTACTTCATTTCATTTCATTTCTGTGATGCCATAATTTAAAATGTTGACCCTGATGACAATTTGGTCAAGTAATGTTAAGGCTGACATCATAATGATGAAAAGTGTCATGGGGTTAAAAACCAAGACACTTGTCATAGTACTGATGTCAAAATACATCAGCGTTATGACGCCTTATCTATCAGTGTAGGAATCAGAGATTAGCAAGGTTCCCCACCCAAATACACCGTATACAATGCAAAAATAACAATACTGAATAGATCGATACTCCAAGAACTAGGACATTGAAATCTTACATGGGAACAAGCGAAAACAAACACTTGCATAAAATTGCATAAACGAAGTTGCTTTGTGGAAGCCATTTGCTGACAAAGGGGGTAATGAAGAAAATATTTTTATATTGTCATTATCTCAATGTGAACACAAATCCTCCAACTATGAGGAAATAAAAATTTAAAACGAACAGTTTAAAATTAACAAATTCCTCCCGAAATTTTGAAATGCTGCTCACAGAAATGACAATCATATTCTTTCCCTAATTTCAGGATATATGGCAACAAAACTAAATACCAAATAATTGGCTACAAGGAATTCTGATAAAACTATAAAAAGAGGAGACATCTACTAGAAGCGCAAAGGCAAATAGCGCATTCTTCTAATTACAGAATATACATATGAGAATCTACATTATTATTAACGGAAACGAAAATAAATATTTTTAAATCGAATGTACAAAGAGTATTGCTTTACAACTGCACGACATGGCAGACAACATATGCCCTTAACGGGAAGCTACAAAGCTTCACTAACCGCTGCCCACGATACATATTTAAAAATGTCATAAGCAACGCTTAACGCTTTATTTTAAATTCGTTCTATTACCACAATTATGAAGGAAAGAAAATGGAAGTGGATTGGACATACATTAATAAAGCATTCAAATGAAACATGTCGCAAAGCCCTAGTCTGAAAACCACAGAAAAAAAAGGTCGGCGAAAAAACAAATTCGAACCACAATCCGCAAAGGATATAAAGAAAAGTGGAGTATCGTGAAATTAAATTAAAACGAAAGCATCCGACAAAACAACTTGGAAAAACTTTGAAAAGGACCTATGACCCGATAGAAGCTTTGGGCTCCCACTGCAATAACTCCCAATGAAATAAGTCCCAAACTGGAAAATAGAAATAAATCCCAAAAATTTAATAGTTCCCCAAATCAAATAAGAAACAAATCCCAACTTTGAGACGATGTTTCATAATGGAATAACTCCCAAAAAAGTAATTGAAATAACTCCAAAAAACAGTCCATCGAAAAGGAATAAAATAAGACCCAAAAAATTAAAGAACTCGCAAACAAATTTATTTTATATTATGTATAAAATTGATTATTTACATATCACATCAGCAGAATTCCTCTTGCATTACGGGTGTTATGGATCGCACAACATTAAAATTTAAAAGTATATAATGACCCTAAGCAAAATCGCCCAAAGCAATGTGTAAAAAATTGCCGAAACGAAAAATCGGCCAACGTAAACTCTGAAGAGATTGAGTGGTTGCAATTAAAACATATAAGGGTAACCTGTCCGTGAAAGCCTGGGTTCGATTCCCGCAGCAGACAAGAAAGAAAAATTATCAATAAATTTTAATTAATTTCGTGTTGTAAAATTCCTTTCTTCATAAAAATAATGTAATGAAAAGTAAATTGGATGAACTTTAGCCTTATTAACAATATCAAAATTTGGATAAAACACCATAAACAGTTCAACATAATAACCACAATACTAATTATAATTAAACATACATACTTGGGTTAAGGTCATTTACCCGTAACTTTAAGTCCCGAATTCGAAAATCACGAATTTCGTAATCCCAATTTTTAAAATTCAGAATCACTACCTAAAACTTCTCTGCAATGGTTTTCTTCTCTAGAGTATACCAAACAGTGCAACCTCCTCCATTTTCGAAATAACGGTATATCCCAAAAACAAGAGCTTACCTAAAAAAAAAAAAGGCTATCACTGGATTCAGCGTGCCCAAATTAGGTTAAACAAAAATGTTTTTCAACAAAATTAAAGATTCGTGATTCATAGAAAATGCTTTTCTTTAATTAATTAAAGATTTGGTTTTTTAGGGGTTTATTCGATATTTTTCAGTTTATTTTGTTTAATAAGAGATTCAGGAAGACAAAATAATTATTATCTAAGTTATGAAACATAAAAGTCAGATTTCATGTAAATAAATAATTTTTCTCAAACTTTGGTGGGCGTGAGCTTTTGCCGATCGTCCTAAGGTGTTTTATGCGTTGTTTTTTTTATCAATACCCACCATTTTGGCTGGTGAGACCTAAAGAAATCCAACTTTTGATTTTGACGGTCACCCTAACCAAACACCGCCTTCACTAACTAAAGCTTCCTGCAAAAACGGGCATCGGCCGGGCTCAAGGCCAGATTTTGTAGGATGGTTATTGTTTTTATCGTCGTTTAAACTTAACACAACTACAACAAAATTAATATAGCAAAAAAAATAAATAATAACGAGAGGGCTGGGAGCCATATCATAATGAAATAACTCCTAAACTATTGGGAAAAATTTTTGGGGCAAATTTCAATGGTTTATCTTTGGAGTAAAAAAGTAAATTTTTCAATAAAATATTTCGTAAGTCGCGACCTTAGGACCACAAGGTTTTATCTTACATGTTGTTTAGGTGCATATGTTGTAAGACTTTGAAAGTGATTAGCAAATGAGCCGGCGTGATACAAAAAAAATAGTAGTGAGCGTGCGCCAGCGTGAGAAAATTGAAATTCCCAGTGCGTGACCAAGCGTAGTAAAATTTCCTTTGCTCAAAGCCCAATTGTGACCAATCGCAAGCGTGACTGTAAGTCAAAATCAAAAAATTACTCACGCGCACAGTGTTATTCATATTTTCCCCAATTACAAAGCATAACCTAAAAATAACTGCTATACTGAAAAACTGCCAACTTCAAATATTCATAATATATTCATTTCGCACTTCCCAATTAATATTTTTAGGACGAACCAAAATGCTTAAACATCTTATGAACAAATCTCAGATTTTTATTCAATACCACCCACCAGCAAATATTTCAATTCTTCTCCACTGTGCAATAAAAGGAGAATCACTGAAAAAAGAAAAACTCTGTTAAAGCACTACATATTTGCAAAATTGTTTGCATGTCTAAAAATATGCTACACAAAGAAACTAGTGTATTCAAAGCCTCCAACATATGCTACAATATGCAGCTGTTACAAATATAACTCAGAGTATTCTTATATAAAAAAAAACATTTTATTTTTTGCTTTTGTTTGGCCTTTCAAATGAATTTTATTTGATTTAAAGTAAAAACAAGCGAAAAAATAAAATACAAATATGGAAAAAAATATGCACTCACCTTGTCCGAGGGTATAGTACGCGATTTTTGCGTAATCACGGCCGGAGTAACAATATTGGCATTTCCTTGGCCTACACCTGCTGCTAAGCCACCACCACCACCACCACCAACACCTACACCTACACTGCCTGTATTGCCAGCACCTGCAGCTGATACCGAATTAGAACTCGCCGAGGAACAGCAAGAGGAGGACGACGAAGAGCATACCGAAACATCTGTAGTATGACGTTTGATGCTGCATGGGGTGCACGAGCTGTTTTGCGACGAAGAGGTGGCGGCTGTGCAAGGAGCTGACATTGACGTCGAAGGCCTTGCAAATTGCAAATGCTGATGATGATGTTGTTGATGTGGTTGCTGTTGTTGTTGCTGATATTGTGTATGAGAATGTGAATGATTTTGTTGATGGGAATAGGAGGACGATGCCGAAGATGTAGAAGAAGAACAATTGTGATTATATTGTTGCTGTTGTTGTTGCTGAGCTGAATATGAATTAGTTGAATGATTATTGTGGGAGTATTGTGGCTGATGTACGGCCACAGCAGCGGCTGTAGATGCACTGGCCGATGCAGAGGGCGAAGAAGCGTTTGAAGATGAAGGTGTTAAAAGTGAATGAGTAGAAGATTGATTATTATATTGATGATGTTGATTGTGACTGGCATTCGAAATCATATTGTTGGTCATTGGATTAAAGGACGAACCGTTGGTGGCGGAAGACCCGTTCGATGATGAGGAAGTGGAATGAGAACGTTTATTAGTGAGATGTTGGGGACCGTTGTTGCTAGTTTTTTTAACAACAGAAGCAGCAGTTGTAGAAGTTGTTGTTTGTGTATAGGGATTATTATGTGGCCCAGCGCCAGCGCTGACTACAATGGCCCTCGTAGTGTGCTGATGCGACGAAGTGTGATGGTGACTGTGACTACTACTACGATTGTGTTGCAATGGTTTATGTTGTAGTGGACCCGTTGGCGAAGTTGGCGTTTCAATGGACGAAGTTGTCGACATGCTGCACGTAGCACGTTCAATTAATCTTAAATATTCCAATAATTTGTAATTACAGCACGTTTTGTAATTATGTATTAGTTTTTTTTTCTTTTATTCTCCTTTATTTAATTTTCTTTTGTTGTGATATTTACACTTGATTATATTTTTTTAAAGAAATATTTTTCTATTTATTCTTTTAAAATGCCTGCAAAAGAAAGAAAGTGGTTTTGTAATCAAATAATTAAAAAGTATAAAGTACAATTAAATTATATCGAGTTTGAATAAAAAAGCGATTGTACTGTGGAATATTGTCTTCCTGTCATGGAAACAAAAATAACTGGTCACTTTGCAAATGAAAAAATATATGTACATATGCTTTTTTGGAAAAAAGACATTATTTTTGTTACGGTTTAGCCAATTTAAAACCAAGGATCTTTTAGGTTAAATGGAATTCAATATATTTATTTCATATTTTAAAAAACGTGTCCTTATACATTAGATTACAAGAAATAAGAGAATAAGTAAAAAGTAAAAAATGATAGTGATGGTACTTTTTAATACATGGTTGTATTTTCTTCGTAGGCCTTTCACACTCCCACAACATCTCCCCTCTTAAGAAACGTCGTAGTCAGCCAGCCAGGCCGGTTGCCGGATAAGGCGGCGTGGTCGTGGATCACTTATTTCAGTCGTTGGCATGGCCTCCGGCTCCCTGCTACCAACATCATTTATAGCGCCGTCAGAGGAGCTACAACGCCGTTGTGACAAATTATAAAGATCAAAGCTGTCACATAGAAATCTTGTCGAGTCGATATCAGCTTCGTTTACAAATCTGCGCTTTAACTGGTTTATGTGTGATCGAATGAGTCTGCGATTTTCCTTAAGCAAAACATTGTAGTTTACGTTTCCAATTCGTTCGATAACCGTGCCTGGTACCCAATGACTAGCGTTGCGATTATATACCTTTGCGTACACCAAATTACCTGCTTCCAGTTTCCTTAACTTTTTTCCACGTTCAATTCGTTTATCTGGATTTTCGTTCCGCTTTTCTTGTTTCTGGAGTGGATTTAACAGGTCTAAAGATGTCTTTATTTTGCGTTTTAGAAATGCTTCTGCTGGGGTATCGAAATTTGGCACATTTGGATTTGGCGTTGACCTGTATGTTTGTAGAAATGTTTGTAAGTTTGATACACTCGTTCCTTCATTTTTGAGTTTTGCCAATGCCCTTTTAAGAGTATCTACAAATCTCTCAGCCTGCCCATTCGATTGCGGATGATATGGGGCTGTGCGCATATGATTTACACCTCGACTTTTTAAAAATTCTTGAAATTGTGCACTAACAAATTGTGTGCCGTTGTCAGAAACAATGGTGTCACAATTTCCATATCTGGCAAACGTTTCATCTAATTTCTCAATCACACTTGATGAGGATATATTACTAATTTCGAATATCTCAGGCCATTTAGAGTAGGCATCCACTATTACTAGGTAATACATTCGTTCACAAGGTCCCGCTATATCAATATGCAACCTTTCCATTGGCTTCTTTGCTAGCGGCCACGGCTGTGGTGTTGCTTTCATAGGGGATCTGGCTGCCAGTGCACATGGTTGACAATTTCGTACAAAGGACGCTATTTCCTCATCTATACCAGGCCAAAACACATGACATCTAGCCAATGATTTCATTCTTTCTTTCCCGGGATGACCCCTATGTAACTGCTGTAAAATGCGATTCCGCAAAAGCCTTGGTATGATAACGCGATCTCCAAAAAGTAGACAACCTTCTACGACACTCAAGGATTCCCTGCGTCTGTAATAAGGAAGTAGGACATCCTCTACATTTGTGTCCCAGCTTGAATTTAGTGCGGTTATAACTCGTTGCAATTGCTCACATTTCCTTGTAGTTTGTTGAACCATATTAAACGTAACTGGAATTTTGCTTATTTGATAATTAAGAACCGCGGACATATCTTCTTCGAGTTGAGTGCATGCTATTACCATGTCTTCGTTCCCATCATCATTTATCAATCTCGACAGTGCATCCACACATCCAAAATTCTTTGTATTTATATACTGCAATTCAAAATCATAACGCATCAACGTGAGTGCCCACCTCTGTAGTCGATTTGCAGTATGCGCTGGGATTCCTTTTTTACTGCCAAAAATGGAAAGTAATGGTTTATGATCGGTCCATAATATGAATCTTCTTCCAAAAATGTAACGATGGAATTTCTTTACAGCAAATATTAACGCAAGCGCTTCCTTCTCTATCTGAGAGTACTTTTGTTCAGCTGACGATAGAGTACAGGCTGCGTGTGCTATAACTTTCTCCGTGTTATCTGGCATTATGTGGCAAATGAAAGCTCCAATACCCTTGCCTGACGCATCTGCTGCAACTTTTATAGGAAGATTTGGATTATAATGCGTCAACAGTAAATTGGAATTAAGTATACTCTTAAACTGCTCAAATGCCTGCCTACATTCTGCCGTCCATACGAATTTTACATTTTCATGCAGCAATTTGTCCAAAGGCGCCCTCAAATTACTCATGTTACGCACAAATTTACCATAGTAGTTTACACTACCCAAAAATGCTCGGAGCTCAGAAACGTTTTTGGGGGGCGGCATTTTTAAAACAGCGCTTATCTTTTCTGGATCAGGCCGTATCCCAGATTGTGAAACGATATTTCCTAAATATTTGACTTCCGTTGCAAAAAATTTGCACTTTTCCATTTTTATATGGAAGTTAAATTCGCGTAACCTTTGAAATACTTTATATACATTCTGTACGTGTTTTTCCCACGTGGCGCCTCCGATAATTATATCGTCTATGTATGCTGCCGTATCGTCGATGTCTGCTAACATGGTGTCTATTATTTGCTGAAATGCGGCTGGAGCGCTTTTGACTCCTGGTGCCAAACGGTTAAACGTAAATAGTCCCTTATGGGTGTTTATAGTTAGTAGCTTTGCTGCTTCTTTGGTAACCTCTGTCTGCAAATAAGCGTCAGACAAGTCGATATGCGTGAAGCAATGACTATTTGCAATCTTAGCGTAAATATCATCCGCTGTACGCAATGGATACTGATGAAGTTCCAGCGATGAATTTAACCCTGAGGAGTAGTCACCACAAATACGAACTTCCCCCGATGCCTTTCTAACAGCTACTATAGGAGCTGCCCAATCTGAAAAATCTACTGGTGTGATAATGCCCAACTTCTGCAGCCTATTAAGTTCATTTTCTATCAAAGGCTGCATTGCGTATGCCACAGGTCGTTTTGCTCGGAAAATGGGTTTTGCGTTTGGTTTCAAATGTAGTTGAACCACTGCTTTGCTGCATTTTGATGGAACTGCGTCCAAAATATCCGAATACCGATGTTTAATTTCAGCCATGACAGCCGCCGCTTTCTCTTGCACCACACGCTCGATTTTGCAACATATACTGCTCAAAGGTTTTTCCCACATGCCAAATATGTCCAGTGCGTCTGTACCTAAAACATTTAAGGAATCAATTTCTACTACATAAACTTTCATTTGTTTTACTTCCCCGTTGAGCTGAAGTTCACAAGGGAACTCAGCTATAAAACGAATTTTGTCCTGCGATGCACTAGTAGCGTGGCTGTTTTGAAGTTGCAACCCTGGACTACCTAGTTTTTTCCAATTTTGTTTGCCGATTATAGTTACGTCTGAAGCTGAATCGATTTGAAGCTTAAAAGTTTCTTGCTTTGCATCAGGTACAGCTTGCATTGTTGGCTTAATGACGACTTCAACATACTTGCGACGCGCTGCAAAATTTATGCAGTTAACGTTTACTTTGTTGCTTGTTGGTCGGTTCTGATTTTGTTTTCTACCACCATTTGATGCTACCTTATGTGGCTTATTTCTTTGTGTGTTACAATAACCCTCTTTGTGGCCAGTGCGTCTACATTGAGTGCACTTATGATTTTTAAATTCACAGTGTTCTGCGTAATGCATTGCACCACAATTCCAGCAAGGAGATTTTGGTATTTTCCTATGCTTAGCTTTAACGTTTACTTTACTATTAATACTGTTTACACTTAGATCCTTAACAACATTTACAATTTTGCTTGGCTGCTCTACCATAACTGTGTCTTTCTTCAAGTTAAGCATTCGCTCTGCCGTACTGACTAGCTTGCTCAACTTCGGATCAGTCTCATCTTCCAAACCAGCTAATAGTTTTGTACGCATTTCTGCATCTTGCTTGCATTTTAACCCAATAACAAAAATTAAACATTTAATTTGATCAGCTGTCATATCTGCCAACTTTGATCTTTCACAGCATTCATTTACACGAGCTGCATACGTAACAATATCCTCCTGTGTTTCCTTTTCCAGCTGCAAACACTTATATCTTAGGCTGAAAATGGATTCTCTCGAGCCAAACATATTTTGCAAAATTTTTATTGTTTCAGAAAAAGAAATGTCCCTAGGATTTTTCGGTAAGATATATGTTGCGTATTTCCCGTATGCTATAGAGTTAAGCTTTCTCATTAATAAACGTACACGTGCTGCATCATCCAAATCTTTGCCGTCAACCGTAAACACGTCTTCGTGCCGGGCGTACCATACATCAAATGTTAGGTTATTTTGAGGATCATAACAAAATTCAGCTATACTGCTAGCCAACTTTTCCATCAAATTTTCTGGACTTTTTTCTGTTTTGCCCTCTGCAAGCATTTTAAGCAATTTGCTCTGCAGTTCCAGTAACTCCTGAATTTTTGCAGTTTCTGCCATCACGATGCCGCAATGTTTTTAATAAAAAAACCAAAGTAAAAAAAGATGTTAGCTTAGAAATGCTTCTAGAAATGTCTTTTTTTTCCAACTTTCAGTTTTTTCTCTTCGTATGAATCTACTCTTCCAATATCCTCGTCGCCACTTTCTGTTACGGTTTAGCCAATTTAAAACCAAGGATCTTTTAGGTTAAATGGAATTCAATATATTTATTTCATATTTTAAAAAACGTGTCCTTATACATTAGATTACAAGAAATAAGAGAATAAGTAAAAAGTAAAAAATGATAGTGATGGTACTTTTTAATACATGGTTGTATTTTCTTCGTAGGCCTTTCACACTCCCACAACAATTTTGTAAAAAGATACTTTTTATGAAATGAATACTTTTAACAAAAAAAAAAAAAATACTTTATATGTACGTAAAAAGGTATTTTTTTAGTTAAAAAAGTATTTTGAATGTAAATTAGGTGCATCCAAACATAAATAAATTTTAGGTAAAAATGTACTTTTTATGTAAAAAACAAGGTACTTTTTATATAAAAAGAGTACTTTTTGTATGAAAAGGGTACTTTTTATGTAAAAGATTACTTTTTATGTGAAAGGTTCCTTTTTATGTAATAGATATTTTTATGTAAAAAGGTGCTCTTTATGTTAGTAGGTACTTTTTATGTAAAATGGTACTTGTTATGTATAAAGGTACTTTTTATATAAAAAGATACTTGTTATATAAAAAGGTACTTGTTATATAAAAAGGTACTTGTTATGTTAAAAGGTACTTTTTATGTAAAAGGCTAGTTGTTATGTAAAAAGTACTTTTTATGTAAAAAGATACTTTTTATGTAGATGGTACTTGTTATGTAAAAAGGTACTTTTTATGTAAAAAGGTACTTTTTATGTAAAAAGGTACTTTTTATGTAAAAAGGTACTTTTTATGTAAAAAGGTACTTTTTATGTACTTTTTATGTAAAAAGGTACTTTTTATATAAAAAGGTACTTTTTATGTAAAAAGGTGTTTTTTATGTAAAAAGGTACATTTTATATAAAAGGCTACTTGTTATGTAATTAAGTACTTTTTATGTAAAAAGGTACTTTTAATGTAAATTTTATATAAAAAGGTACTTTTTATATAAAAAGATACGTGTTATGTAAAATTTTACTTTTTATATTAGAAGATATTTTTATATAGAGGTACTTCTTATAAAAAGAGATATTTTTTATATTTTTTAGAAGTACTTTTTTACTATCTTTTTTTTATATAGATTTACTTTTTATATAAAGTGGTACTTTTAATTAAAATACGTTCTTTTTATATAAAGAGGGACCTTTTATTTAAAGACATAATTTTTACTTAAAGAACTTTTTCTAAAAAAGGTAATTTTACGTGCACTTTAAAAATGTATCTGGCCACTTTTAAATGTAGCTCTCTATTGCTCGTGTTGCACATTTGCATACACACTACTCTATTATTCGTTTTTTTCTACAAAATGTAACTGTGATATATATTTTTTTATTACTCCTTTAAAACATGGGCTCTCACTTAATGGACAAATTTCTCTCTTCTTTGGAAAAATAGTGCTTTTGTTGTTGGGTTGTTTTTCTGCATAATGTTTAAAATTTTCCAAGTTTGTCATGTGCTTGAAAATATTTTGTCTCTGGTGCTTCTTCTTCTAGAATTTTTCTTCTATTTCTTGTTGATGTTAATTTTTCTTTTGCATACAAAGTATGTACGAGTATGTAAAATAATTCTTGTATGTTTTTGTTTTTTATGCAAATGAGTTATTTAAAAATACACATATAAAAAATAAGCAACAACAGCAAAAACAACATAAGAAAATGAAAAATTGCATTGTGTAATTCCTTTATGCATGTGAGTGCGTATAAGTGTGCGAATGTAAAAAACATAAATTTATTAAATTATTTTGCTTAAGCAAATGACAAATTATGTGCATGTTTATTTTTAGTAATGTATTATGTACATTTGTGTTTGTTCATTTTTAACTTTTAACGTCAGTTTGTGTCTGATTGTTTGTGTGCTGAGCTCAACCAACGTTCATGTCATCGACGAAGTCAGTTTAACAAAGCCATTTTTTGTCACTCTTTTCCTTGTTGTTGTTGTTGCTGTTTAAATGCACTTATTCATTTATTTATTTATACGTCATTTCCAACCACCCTCAAATTTATGATGGTGATGTTAATGTCGATAACGTGCAACAAAATAAAACTGCAAAAAGCAAACAAATACATGATACAACAACAAAATAAACAAGACAGCATATTATACACTCAGAAAATATTTCCATTTACACGAAATAGAGTTACAAAAACCATTGAAAGAGATGAAAACTTTTTGATGTTTTATATGTACAAAACAATATTTTTTTTTTTGCTCATATAATTTAGTTTTGAAACAAAACATTGCATTTTGTTAATAAAACTAGACTATTTATTTAATTTTATTTATATTCCTTTTTGAATACGGGAAATCCGGAATGACAACTGTTGGGACACTAAGCGCGTTAAGACATGGAAAACGGGCTTAATTGAAAAAAGGACGGTTTAAATACATTTTCATGACATTTTTTTTTGTTTTCAAAAAAGCGCAAAAAGGGACAAAATATATTTTAAAGGAAACACAATATGTTAAACAAATAATATATTTAAAATATCTATTAATGAGCATTGGATCATTCAACTTTAAATTAAAATAAGGTACTTGTACAACTGAGGTCTTAAATTAGATTTGAACTCCTCTAAAACTGGTCATTGTTGAATAAAATTTGCAGTTCTTGGTGATTGTCATATTCATTTCATAAATCGTTGTAATATTCCGAACTTTTTTATGTTTCGTTAGGACTAGTTTTTAAACATAACTTGGCAGGTACTTAAACAATAGCCATGATATTGTCTTAGACTTTATACATACTCAAACGTATTTAATATGAATTAGGCCCTTGTATGTATTCAACGGCATTCACGATACTAAAACTCCTGTTAATATATTGATTGACTATAAAGTTTGATGAATAAACTAAGACGCCTTTCAGACTCGATGTCTTCTTTGAGTTCTATACAATTTGTCCAAATTAATTAATTTTTGGTTTTATTTAATAAATATCAATTTAAATTCACTTTACAGAAAATATAAATCCCAAAAAAAACGGAATTTCTAAATCGGTAGCCCGGGATATTTTTTTTAATAATTTCACATCAAAACTTGTTTCAACTTTTTTCCTAGTAAATAGACGCAATATGTAAATTTATTATACAAAGTATAAATCCTAAACTGAAAGAATTTTCTTCACAGCCTAATTTTTTTACATTAATCCACTCAATTAAAACTTAGCCTATGTAACGTTTCATCGGATTAATGAAGAATATTTTTAATCAAATTAAATTAATAACTAAATTTCTTAATTTTTTATGGAATTCTTTCCTTTTAGTTGAATGATTATTAAATGGTCACGTGTGATTGAAAATATGAAGTTTTTTCATAAATTTAAAATATTTAATATTTTAATTAATAGAATGTGAGAATTATTTCTTTTTTTAGCTAGCCAGAAAAAGCATTGCACTCTGCTAGTACCTGATAATAGTTAAATTTTCTGTACATACAAAGTTTATGTCATTGCTAATCCAAGGATAGCTTAAGTAAAAACATGTAACATGAATATACAATATATTCTGGTAGAGTAAAGAGTCATTCCTAAAAACAACTAAATATCTATAGCTTCAATCTTAACCAAAGGTTTGCTTAAGCAAAAAGAATCTGAAATATTGAGGGAATAAGACTATTTTGAAAAACTAAAAATTCAACTCATGATAGCACATTTGAAAAAACGGTTAATACATATATTTTAATAAATAGTAAAAAAAATCTATTGAAATAATGTACAATTAGTTTGATTTTCTTCTAAAAGATATACATATTAAGTTTTCATCAATCCAATAAAAAAAAATTAACGAAATAACGGAACTCAATTCCGTTGTGTTAATTAAATTGCTTCATTAAATTTATAAAATTTCATTCCCATAAGGAAATTTTCATTGGATTAAATAAAAAAGCTTTATAAAATACATAACTGAAATTTAGCTTATAGAATAAATTCGAAAAATAAAAAAAAAAATTAAATTAAAAAAATGTTGAATGTAATATAAAGTAACCTACGAAAGGAAATAATTCCCAGTTTCTATTTGTTAAAATAAAATTTAATGAAATTCCTTTACTAGATTTATAAAGCTTTGTTCACAAAAGATAGCAACGTTTTCGCTGGAGTTTATAATGGAGCAACAATTTTTTTTCGCAACAACACACATTTGCACTTAACCCTGCGTTAGTATCGTCTGGGTGGATTCCACCCAAACGCCTTAACTTTAAAGAAAACTATATTATTTTTCATTAAAATCGTTCTTTTAGTAAAATGTAATCTATCTTTGAATAGTTTTTTGTTTTTACTACATTAATTTGAGATTAAATTTACATAAAATTTGTTTTAAAAAGAGCTTGGGTGTTTAACACCCGCGATAGTAAAAGCGTATAATTTTGTTTGGGTGTTTTATACCCATCGATAGTAACCATGTACATCTTTGTAGCGATTACATTTTGTGCAAATGCGAAATTTTTTTTTCAAAAGTCACAGCCACCTACTGTGTACTAGTTGCTATCAATCTACAATCTCAGCATTGGCAAAATATTACGAAAACCATGATGATATGTTTGATGGATTTAATGAGTTACTAAATTTTGTTGGTACTTATCTCAATTTTTACGCACAATTTTACTTTGTTGAAAAAAAAAATTTTTACTCTGTTTAGAAAAATGTTATTAAATAACTTTTTTTTCTATATCCTTTCAACTTGCCAAATCAGTAACTCGCATAGGATTGGCTTACAAATTTTCTTAATTATCACTAGTTTTACATAATCCATTTAATATTATTTTTTATTTTTTTTTAATGAAATAAAATAATAGATATACGAATAAAACTAAATGTGTTCGGTATTTAGGTGCTCATTATTTAAAAAAATTACATTAATTGTATATTTGAATTTGACAGTTATGAAATGCAGACACTTAAAAGGCATGGGTGGATTACACCCAATGATAAAGGGTGTTTTTTTAAGCTAGATAGAACTTTAAATTGTAAAAAGTAACACAAAAAATTAAATTTTGATGAAATATTTTTTTTTATCGTTTCAGTATACTCTGACAAATCATCATGAATAGACTCACGCTTGAACAACGCTACGAAATTATCCAAATTTACTTTGAAAATCAGTCGTCGATTCGCGCAACTTATAGACGACTTCGTAATTTTTATGGCGTACATAATCGTCCATCTGAACAAGCCATTCGTCGAACTGTGGATAGATTTCGTACCACATACTCTTTAGAGGATGCAATAACACCAACACGTCGAAGGAATGTGCGTACTGAAGAGAATATCGCCGCTGTAAACGAAAGTGTGGAAGAAGATCCAAATTTATCGATTCGTCGTCGGTCGCAGGAATTGGGGCTCTGTCCGTCCACTACGTGGAAAATTTTGCGCAAAGATCTCGGCCTACACCCGTATAAGATCCAGCTGGTGCAGGAATTGAAGCCACGAGACCATTATATGCGTCGTTCTTTCGCCGATTGGGCTCTAGAGCAGTTGGCAACTGACCCGTTGTTTTATCGCAAAATTGTGTTCAGCGATGAGGCGCATTTTTGGCTTAACGGGTTTGTTAATAAGCAAAATTGCCGTATATGGAGCGAGACCAATCCACAAGAGACCCTACAGACTCCATTACATCCAGAAAAATGCACCGTTTGGTGCGGTTTTCACGCTGGTGGCATCATCGGACCTTATTTCTTTAAAAATGAGGCCGGAGCTCGCGTTACGGTCAATGGAGATCGTTACCGCACCATGATCAATGATTTTTTGTTTGAAAACATGGATGACATTGATCCGGAGGAGATGTGGTTTCAACAGGATGGCGCTACGTGCCATACGGCGAACGCAACCATCGACTTATTGAAATCAAAATTTGGCGATAAGTTGATTTCGAGAAATGGACCTGTCAATTGGCCTCCAAGGTCGTGCGATTTGACACCTCCCGATTATTTCCTGTGGGGCTACGTGAAGTCACTGGTTTATGCTGATAAACCAGCAACAATTGACGCCTTGGAGGCCAGCATTGTTCGTGTTATTCGTGACATACGGCCAGCAGTGCTCGAAAAAGTGGCCCAAAATTGGACGTCCAGAATGCGCTTCGTCAAGAACAGCCGCGGTGCCCATATGACCGAAATCATTTTCAAATGTTAATGTCACGTATTGATCTTTCGAATAAAAAAAAAATTTTGATTACAATTTAATTTTTTGTGTTATTTTTTACAATTTCAAGTTCTATCGGGCTTAAAAAAACACCCTTTAGTACCGAAGTAAGTAAAATATACGATAGTAATGGAGGGTTAAGAAACCTTTTGCAAATTTTTCCCACAGCAAAATGATGTATTTATTTTTATTTTTAAAACATTTTGTTCAAATTTTTTATTCAAAACTAAATAAAATAATTATTAACGTCAGTTTCAATGAAACAAATTGTTGCTGAAGTAAAAGTAGACTCAACTTTAGTTACATTTTTAAAAAAAAATTCTAGTAGTTACATTTTTTATCTAAAATTTTAAAGAAAATATATAAAATACTTTGGGAAGAAAAAACGAAATTTTTTCTCTTATTGTGAACAATGCTTAAAGCTTCGTTCACAATCAGTGCAACCGTTTCTTTTTTTCTTCTATATTATTTCTCCCCAAAGTTTTTCATATATTTTCCTTTTATTTCTCAAACAAAAATGTAACTACTTCAGCAACAATTTGTATGAAATTGTTTCTGACGTTTAAAATAATTTAATTTAGTTTTGGATGAACATTTTTACAAAATGTTCTAACATTTTTACAAAATGTTCTAACATTTTTGTTTGAAAAATTAAAGAAAAATATATGAAATACTTGGAAGAAAGAAGATACCTAGAAGAGAAAAGGAAATTGTTGCTCTGTTTGTCAACAAAGCTTAATTCTTTCTAAGAACGATAATATTATTTTTCAATTATCTATTATTGATACTTTTCAAACTTCAGGTTAATATTTTTTTTTTTTTTTGCTTGAAACAAAAATTACCAAAAACAAGAAATTAGATTACCGATTTTCGATAATTTTCATTACCAATTTTGGTTTAAGAACGGACTAAATTTAAAAAATTAACTCATGGTTGACTGACTTATCACGGTAAAGCCAAAGTAGGTACATTTGTACACACTCATAAAATTATTACAGTAACTGATTGTGGGTTATTAAATTCGTTTTCCGTACTGTTAAAATTGAATAAGAATATAGTTATTTTATTAATAATTTTATTTTTTAACATTTATGTTTGTTATTCAAAAAACAAACTACCAAAAAAATAATGTTTTTCCGCATTTATTTTGTTATGTAGTTTGATTTTTGTCTGTTAAAATATAATTTTTAAAAGTAAAAACTATTCAATTTTAACGAATATGCTGTTCAATAAATAAAGAATTTTAAAATTAATGTAAAAATCATTTGTTTTAAATGAATTGTAAATGATCCGTTTTTTAAATGAATTTTAAGTTGTTTAAAATGAATTTTCGTTTGAATTTAACTACATAATATTTTGAGTGCATATATTAATTTGATCTATTCTATATATGTACCATTAACTTTTTGTGTTCAGTATTTTGGTATTAAAAATATGGTCACCGATTGATTTTAAAATATTGCAACAATTTTCCAGAAGACTATACCGTCTATACCCTTATTTCCTCCAGGGATGTTACAAATAAATGGAATTATAATAATTTTTGCACAAACTTCAATCAGTAATTTATTATTTTATTTTAGTATAATTCTCAAAACTTTTAATTCATAATTGACACACATATTTCTTTTAGTGTAATTATGATTTTATTTGCATTCACACACACACACACACGACACAGGCAAGTAAAAACAATGTTAGTGGAACTTGATGCAAAAATTCAAAGGTGGGGCGTTAATTTGTGTTGATTTTGTTATTGTTGTTTTAAGTGAATCAAATGCAAGAATTGATATACAATAAAAAACACACCCGAAATAAAACTTAATTCAAAGTAACAACAATAAAAATCGAATAAGAATAAATGAGTTGTGCTCTTTTACATAAAATTTTGGCGTTTTTTCTTAAAATTTTTTTAGTTTAACCCACAATACAATCGATTTTAGTAAGAAAAAATAAAAAATAAATAAACACACACGCAAACACCAACTTAATAAAAGAATAAAAATATAGATAAAAAAAATAGAAAGAAGGAAAAATTATATATAAACAACATAACATACACAAATAAAATATTTTTGATAGAAAAAAAAACTTTTTTTATATTTTCTTCAAAACCTTGGCCAATATTTCTCGTGGATTTTATTTGAAATGAAATAATACCTATTCAATTTCCTCTTTTTTTAACAACAATTTCATTTTGTAATAAATAACGAATAATTAAAATATTGCACTTTATTTATTTATTTTTTTTTTTTTTTTTCTTTTGCTTTTTTCATAAATTTTGATTAAACATTTTTAACACTTTATTTCTTTTAAAATTTGTTGGTATTTTTTAATTTTATTTTTATTTTTTGTTTTGAAAATTTTAATTTTTAATTTAATTTAAATGTTGTGCAAGAATTTCTTTAATTTAATTATTTTTTTAAAAAATTTATTTATTTTGCCATTTGTTTTGTTTAATATATAAACATTCACAAACACACACACACACACACTTGCTCAGTAAAACGCACGGTGGAGTATCAAAGAAGAAACCAGTTTACTTGCATTTGTTTTTATATTGATTTTTTGTTTTTCTTTAGCTTTTTCTTTGTTTGTTTGTTAAACATTTACATTATATTCATTTGCAAATGCCACAACAAATTTTTTTATTGCAACACTTTTTTACTTCCTTTTTATGCCATAAAATTGTGAAATTTATGTTTTCCTGTTGAATTTACTGTCAATGTTTAGTAATTTCTTATTGATTTTTCTAGTTTTTCCACAAACAAATAAAAAGAAAAACTATTGCAAATATATATATTTTTTTTGGCCCGTGCCCGTCATTAGTACACCACAACAACTTGCACGTAAACGCGTTGACCCGTCTATTTCCAGAGCAAAACACAAACTAAAATTTTCTCATTAAATAAATAAAAGAAAATAAGCAAGACTTTAGTGTACACAGTTGTATTAGAGAGTACATAGTACTTTTTTTTGCATAAAATATTTGCTAAAACTTTTGCATTGGGCTATTATATAAATTATTTAAACTTGAAAATATTTTGTTTGCTTATTTTTGACTTTGTTTAACAACAATATGGTTTTTAATTAATAAAAAAATAGTTTTTATACGGAAAGAAGCAACTGTGTTTTCTTTATTTCCTTTTTATCTACTAAAAAATCTAATAAGATTTCTTATGGGGCGTGCTTACACTGCAGCCAGTGCTGGTAAGTTGTAGACGTTTAAAATAAATTGCATAGACACTCGAGTATCCAATTATTCGACATTTGGTTTTGTTCAAGACGGAAATTAATCGATTTTTGAATTTTAAAATTGCTCGATTAATTGAATAAAGGCTTTAATTGTTCGAATTACTCGAATAACTCGAAGAATTCAAATAATTTTATCTAATGGGAAAAAACAAACATCTCTATTTGAACTCATACTTTAGTTTTATCAATAAACAGAAAAAGAGAGGTGAGAGGTGCCAGCCAATTTATTAAGGCCAATTTATTATTTCTTAAAATTGAAAAAAAATCACCGCAGTTTTTCCTGGTTTTAAGAGAAATTTTGTTAAAGATAAGAATTCAATGTTTAATATATAAGAGGAATTTTTTATAATCTTTTAAAACAGGATCTTGGTTTTTAAATTCCCTTCTAATTTCCTTTATTTTTTTTAGGTTTGGTTAATTTATTTTTTAACGTATTACTATTTCACGACCAGAAACGAAAGTAATGATAACTCAAACGTTACATCCAGCCGATTAGGAGATACGAGGTAATAAAAAATTTACAGTAGGGTAACAACAGGTAACCCATTATCTGACAGTACATGGTTTACAATTTGATAACTGCTGAAGAATTTTTTTTACGAATTTGACGTTTATAGTCAGCGTTTAAAAAACTGCAGTCAAAGTAGGAAAACTGCCATTTCTTTCACTTCTTCACTTATCATTGGCCAAAAAACATTTGCTTTTATTTCTGATTCATTAAATGTAAGCAGTCGCTATCAAACTCACTAAAAAAGCAAAAAGTTGTATACAAATTTTCGTTTTGGTCTCGACTGTAGTTTTTAAAACCTTGTTAATAGTGATTTACATATGTCACAAACGCACAAATCTAAAAATGGACTAAAATATGTTTTAAAGTATGAGTAATGAAAATAAATGCAAAAGGTAACAACATGTAATTTAGTTTTAAGGTTAGAAATTTAAACAAAATATTATTACATTAAAAAAGTAGAATTTTCTAAGAAATTAATTTTAATCGATTAATTGACATAAATTGTTCGAGTTATTCGTTATTTGAAATTGGCTATTTTAATTATTCGATCAAATAATGGCGGAAAAATTCCTCGATTAATTGAACAACGTTTAATCGAGTGGATACTCGAATAGACACAAAAGAAAAAAAAGACAATTATACAAAACTAAATATATATATTGACAAATAATAAGCACAAAACAAAAAAAAAATATATATAATAAATACATAATAAGAAATTCAAATAAATCTGTTAGCATTGAATAAAATCCCAATGGTATAAGAAAGAACCATTGTCATTAGTGACTAGCGAAATGGTTGGCATTTTTACTCTAAGCACCAATGGCTTTAGTGATAGTGTATACCACAGTGTACACACATACCTCTTTCTCCAGACACTTATTACTGTGGTAACCACTAATCGTTAGCTTCTTCGCTAACCCTAAGAAATACAGGAAACATGTTTTTTTTAAGATAAATTCTTTATTTGTCACAAAGGCATTGATGTCCATTTCAGCAAACAATTGTTTAGAAACCCCACCCCCACAAAAAACATATACGTTGCCAAATTTTGTAGTTAAAAAAAAAAACAACTCTGGAAATATATTTTTAATCGATTTTAGGAAAAATAAAATTTCTCAACCGTTTTGCATTTATTTCATAAAAATGCGTTAAGCATATTATGGTTAGGCCTTTATATGAATTTTAACCTCATAACATTACTTTAATTTGGTGTGCCCAGAATTAAGTTTATTTTAATGTAATTATTAAATTGTGGAATATTTTGCTTTCAAATAAACTATATTTTGTGTTTGGGGCATATTTTTTTAATCTAGTGCATATTTCATTTTTTTTTATAACATGTAAACTGGGTTGTACTGAGGCAATTAAACGAATGAAATTTACGTGCAATTATGTTTTGGGAGTTAAATTTTTAAGGCAATTACCCGAATTGTGTAAATAAACGAATGGCAATTAAACGTGGATTTTTGTTTATAAAATGGAAGAAATAAAACGGGGATTTTAAACTCAAGGTAAATAACCGTGAAAGGCATTTAAGCGTGGGGTAATTAGCTGGGTTATACTGTATACGTTTCTTTAAACTTAAATTTTAATTTGGTAAAAAAATTCCATTTTTACACTTGGTAGCCCTTTTAGTTCTATTATGGAATGCTCTAAAAGCGCTTTTATTAAATTTTTTAATGATTGAGAAATCTAATTTTGAAACTAGCTCTTGCCGTTCGCCAGATATACAGAAATCTATACAGCCCAATTATGAATACAAATTCCCAGGGAGTTTTTCCCCTTTTCCCATTTTTACACCCACAGCACAATAGTGGAGAGGGTATTATGCATTTGTTCTGATGTGTGTAACACCTTAAAATATTGGTCCTAGACGCACCTTAAAGTATTCCGTTCGACTCAGAATCACTTTCTGAGTCGAACTAGCGATTTCCGCCCGGCTGGCAGGCTGTCCATGTAACCTTGTGCGCAAAGTACAGGTCGCAATTTTGGAGATAATTTGATCAAATTTAGCTTATTAGCCTATTAAAAATGAGCCGAATCGTAGGACCTCGAGGGGGAGATAGGGGCAATTTCTGCTTCTCAGAAACTATCAAACCGATTTTAAGGTAATTTAAAACATAGATAGATCTATATGTACATGGCTACATAAGCTATGCAGCTTTTCAAAAATAGGACCACAAGGGGAGATAGGGGCAATTTCTGCCTCTCAGAAACTATCAAACCGATTTAAAGGAAATTTAAAACATAGATAGATCTATGTGTGCATGGATACATAAGCTATGCAGATTTTTAAGAATAGGACCACAGGGGAGGGGGAAATTTCTATCTCTCACAAACTTTCTAACCGATTTTAATTAAATTTAAAACATGGAAAGATCCATATTTATATGGACACATAAACATTATTCTCCATGGGTCCCGAATAGGGTGCACTCTCGTAAATGTGTTTTAAAATACTGTGGTGTAGGGTATCATTCAGTCGGGCTTGACGGACTGTACTTTCTTACTTTTTACAATTCAACATAGGAAAAATGGGAGAAGGGAGAAAACTTCTAGGAAATTTTTATTCATAACTAGCTGGACCCGGTCCGCTTTGCTGGCCCTTAGTAAAGATTTAAAATTTTATAAAATATGAACGTATTTAATTGATTTTCAAAACATTAAAAAAAAATAATAATAAATGTTTTACTTACCAGCAAATGCTATTAGATTCTTCATGTTTGTATAAAATTATTGGATACCCTAACCGCGTATTTGAAAAATATTTATGGAAGTGGAAATAGACTTTGGTAAACTAAAATTTACATAGATGTTTGGAATAAAACTGGCTATTAAACCATATAAATTTTTTTTTCATTTTGGTGATTTTAGCGTATTTTAGTGAATTACCGCTGAATTGATAAATGTATATTGATAAAGATTTAGTGACATACCATGCATCTAAATTTTAAAACATTATGTTTAGCGATTACGACGAAAATGACAAAAATATAAAAACGTGGTGCAATCTAACGGATAAATACGAAACTCCACAGAAACACTCCTCATGCCTCATACATCAAACACACAAATTTTGGTCAAAGTCGGTGCAGTAGTTTTTGAGTTTAGCGATTACAAACAAACACGTCTCTTTTATATATATAGATAGATAGATAGATAAATTTTGTTTTTTCATTTTGGTGATTTTTAAAAACATTATGTTTAGCGATTACGACGAAAATGACAAAAATATAAAAACGTGGTGCAATCTAACGGATAAATACGAAACTCCACAGAAACACTCCTCATACCTCATACATCAAACACACAAATTTTGGTCAAAGTCGGTGCAGTAGTTTTTGAGTTTAGCGATTACAAACAAACACGTCTCTTTTATATATATAGATAGAAAGATAGATACATTTTGTTTTTTCATTTTGGTGATTTTTAAAAACATTATGTTTAGCGATTACGACGAAAATGACAAAAATATAAAAACGTGGAGCAATCTAACGGATAAATACGAAACTCCACAGAAACACTCCTCATACCTCATACATCAAACACACAAATTTTGGCCAAAGTCGGTGCAGTAGTTTTTGAGTTTAGCGATTACAAACAAACACGTCTCTTTTATATATATAGATAGAAAGATAGATAAATTTTGTTTTTTCATTTTGGTGATTTTTAAAAACATTATGTTTAGCGATTACGACGAAAATGACAAAAATATAAAAACGTGGAGCCATCTATCGGATAAATACGAAACTCCACAGAAACACTCCTCATACCTCATACATCAAACACACAAATTTTGGTCAAAGTCGGTGCAGTAGTTTTTGAGTTTAGCGATTACAAACAAACACGTCTCTTTTATATATATAGATAGAAAGATAGATAAATTTTGTTTTTTCATTTTGGTGATTTTTAAAAACATTATGTTTAGCGATTACGACGAAAATGACAAAAATATAAAAACGTGGAGCAATCTAACGGATAAATACGAAACTCCACAGAAACACGCCTCATACCTCATACATCAAACACACAAATTTTGGTCAAAGTCGGTGCAGTAGTTTTTGAGTTTAGCGATTACAAACAAACACGTCTCTTTTATATATATAGATAGAAAGATAGATAAATTTTGTTTTTTCATTTTGGTGATTTTTAAAAACATTATGTTTAGCGATTACGACGAAAATGACAAAAATATAAAAACGTGGAGCCATCTATCGGATAAATACGAAACTCCACAGAAACACTCCTCATACCTCATACATCAAACACACAAATTTTGGTCAAAGTCGGTGCAGTAGTTTTTGAGTTTAGCGATTACAAACAAACACGTCTCTTTTATATATATAGATAGATAAATTTTGTTTTTTCATTTTGGTGATTTTTAAAAACATTATGTTTAGCGATTACGACGAAAATGACAAAAATATAAAAACGTGGTGCAATCTAACGGATAAATACGAAACTCCACAGAAACGCTCCTCATACCTCATACATCAAACACACAAATTTTGGTCAAAGTCGGTGCAGTAGTTTTTGAGTTTAGCGATTACAAACAAACACGTCTCTTTTATATATATAGATTGGGCTGATAATGTATTTTTACGGAAAATGGCACACCCACTTCTCCAATCCCGCCCATTTTATTTAAAGAGATGTATTGATATGCGAGATATGTATACCAAATTTAAAAAATTTTCCTTTACCACTCTTTAGATATAAATAAATTTGTTGTGTGCCACGCCCAATCCTTCAATCCCGCTTACATTTTGTCGGATGTTGTGTATTGATAACCAAGATGCTTGTACCTAATTTTGAAACTTTGGCCCTTACCGCTCTCCAGATGCATAGGAAAAAACAACAACAACAAGGGATATATATGTGTACATATGTTCTTATTTACAACAATTTTTAAAGAGTACAGAGTGAACATAGGACATCGACTAACTCTCTCCATATAACTCTATCGTTGGTCAATGTTTTTACGTGATTCCAGGGTATTTGGACTGATTTAAATTCTCTTTTAGTACAGCGTATCCTAGTGTTTTTGGACGTCCTCTTCTACGTTGCCCTTGGGGGTTCCAGTCTAAGACAGCTCTAGCGATGTGGCCTACCCAAGTCCATTTTCTTCTTCGGACTTCTATTTCGACAGGACCAGTATTTGTTCGTAGTAGTAGCTCTTTATTTGAAATTCGGTTTGGCCAGAAAACTCTCAATAATTGGCGTAGACAGCGGTTGTCGCTGTCAAACTCCAAGCTGTGTAGCCATATAGTAAACTTGATTGAACACTGCGGTTCAAAATTTTTATTTTTGTTTTACGCGAGACATTATTGCATCTCCAAATTTTATTCAGTGTTTGAATAGCCTTGTTAATACGATTGCGGATATCTGCCTCTGATCCCCAGTTTTTGGCTTAATTACTGCCGAGGTAGCTAAAGCTGTCGACGTCTTTAATGGCCTGCCCGTCTATAGTTAGCGGATTAACATTTGTTGTGTCTATTCTCATAAGCTTGGTTTTTCTAATATTTATCTTCTCACCGATCTTGCACGATTTTCTGCCAGGCATTTCAACTTGGCTTTAAAACAACAAGGGATATATGGGCAAAATTAGAAGCAATGGTTTTTTGCTCATATCTTAGCCATTTGTCGACCGATCAGGCTGATATATACATTTATAGCAAATTGCAACGGAGTCAATGTGACATAAGCTTATAATAACCTAGTGCTTATCATTTCTGGGGTCTTCAGAAAACCCATTTCTACATGTACACGGACAGACGGTCAAAGTTAAATCAACTTCGCTACTCATCAGGACCCATAATATATACTTATACCTTATAAGATCTTCTAAGATCAATACTCTTTGTTAAAAATGATTTCTTTGCACATTTTGCACAAAATATAAAAAGTTAATAAGATTCAACTAAAATAATGCAAACCTGTTTTGTGCCCCATATACCATTTATTACACTAATATTTTTAAATGTCTTTTAAGTAGGTTGAAGTATTTTTTAAAGCAAACACAAGATAGAAACCACATAGTGTATCGTCGGGTGGTTACTGGTTTGCCGCACGGAACAAAAATGTTTTGATATACATGCTTTGAATAAAACACGTAGCATAACAATTACAAACAATAATATTTTTACTTTTACATTGAAAATTGGCTACAAATCACAAAAAGAGACAAATGAAGCAAAACAATATTTAGAAAACTCTAAAACTGAGGATATGAGGCAATGTTAGAACTAACAGTAATTAATCAAATCTTATTCTAATACTTTATTATATGTCCTGCCAATGCCGGACGTAAATTTTCCTCATTAAGGCTTCTGTTCACATATGTTCGTGTTCAAATCGGATGAGTCCTACAGTATCTCTTCTCCTTAATCGAGTATAGTCGCCTTCATTATATAAAAGATTAATATTGTGTTTCCTTTCTTCTCTTGGGGGAAAGTCATGATAAAATTGTTTTTATAAAAACGTTAAACAAAACAAGTAAGTGTGCTATATTCGCCAATGCCGAATCCTATATACCCTTCGTCATGCAATACACTTTGGTTTTTATTTTGTGTTTGCTTGAACTTCTTTGATCTACTTGAAAGACATTGTGCAATAGGCTTTTTACACTGATCAACATCTAAATAAATAGGGCTAATAACCAACATCTTTAAAAGATGTTCCTAACTCATTTAATTCCATTCTACATCTTTCGATTATTTTAGTGTCATCACTAGAAAAGTGACAATAAGTTCTATTATTATTGTGGCATCACAAAGTGCTGGTTCACACACGTCAAGTTTGACTCGTCAAGTCTTGAGTATTTAGGAGAAAGGGGAAAGGAAATGGCATTCTCTTTTACCTTCTCTCGTAAAAGCTCAAGACTTGACGTGTGTGCCGGTTCAAAAAATTGCTTTTGAAAGCAGCGTTACAATTTGCTAAGTTTTCTCTTTTATTGCAATGTTTTTTGTTAAGTATTTTTTATATTTTTAAACAAATTGAACTTCAAATACATTTATTTTCGTGTTTTCTTTTTAAATTTTGGCACTTTTGTAGAAAAAAACATTTTTTATTTTAAAAACTTTTTTTCAAATATGGTGACATTTTTGTTTGATGGTAGATGTCAGATGTGAGCAATGTAAACGAGTGCTTCACATTTTCTACATCTTTGATGGTAGATGTTGATCAGTGTAAAAAGCCTATAAGAAATACATAAGGCTAAAAATCAACATCATTCAACATCTTTACTAGAAGTTCCTATATCATTTAATCCATTTCACATCTTTTGATTATTTTATGTCATCACTAGAAAAGTGGCAATAATTCTATTATTATTGTTGTATCACTGACAAAATGGCATTTATTTTGAAAGAAGCGCTACCATTTGCCAAGTTTGTCTTAGCGCTGGTTCACACACGTCAAGTTTTACTCGTCAAGTCTTGAGCTTTTAGGAGAGAAGGGAAACGAGAATGCCATTTCTTTTCCCCTCTCTCCTAAAAACTAAAGACTTGACGTGTGTGAACCGGCACTTATTTTGCAAATCTTTTTTGCTTAATTTTTTTATATTAAATAATAAGCAAAATGAAATGCAAATACATTTCGTTGTTTCCATTTAAAATGTAAGCACTTTTGTAGAAAAAAGTTTAAAAAATAAATTTCTTTCAGAAATGCTGACATTTTTGATTGATAGTAGATGTTTCAAGTGTTGATGCATGTTTCAAATTTTCAACATCCTACGTGCGTTTCTCCGAAATGTATTCAAGTATATAAAGAGTATTAACGTTGAATTCTATTTTTAACAGACTTGTCCGTAACGGAAAAGAACGATAAAGTTAAGCCAAACCACACATACAGATTGAACAGAAACAGAATAGCTGATTCATAGCAGAACAGAACTTGCAAACTAAGACTTTTATTTTAAATTCCAAGCATAGCAACATAAGACTTTTTCTATGTGTTTCACTTTAAGTGCGAGTAAATATACATACATCCATCAAATATTGCTAGTGTATCACACAAAGTTATCGGTCGACCTAGGCCCTCGGATAGGAAGGCGAAAACTTTCAGAACACGCTCCAGAGTATTTTGGCCTCCCCCAGTAATTTATTTGAATTTTTATTGATACCCATGGTAGAATAAGTACAAGGTATAGTCATTAGAAATTTTGTTCTCAATTTTAAAACCCATATAACGTCAAACAAAAGAAAATGAGGAAAAAAAATTAAAGCAAGCGTCAAAAATCCAATAAATTAATTTGACATTACATGGGTAAATAATGACAGCTCTCCCTAATGAACCTACCTGGACCTTATTATACTATGATTGATACCCATCCGTAATCTATTTGAGTATTAAATGGAACTCCACCAAGTCGCATCGTGTAATTTTTGGTTATCCACCAGACAAACACGTTAAGAAAGTAAGGTTTAAAAGATTGTATAGGGGTAATGTTTATAGATGGAATTCTACAGGGTATTTACCTGATGCCTGGGTAAATAACGGGTATATTTCTTTCTTGGGAATTTATTTGGGTATTTATAAAACACTAATAAATATGCCAATCATTAACTGTCAATAAACTTAAAGTAAAGTATATTTCATATCGCTAGAGGACGTAAAATAGGGCAAATCAACCGATTTTCTTAAATGGCTTGCAGACACTGTAACATCTGAAAGGAACTTTAAGATATATATTTTTTTGAAATTTCAACATTAAGGGCGTAAAATATGGAAAATCGGGTAATAGCCTACCCATATCTTCTTAATTAACTATCCGATGATAGTTTTAAGTCTTAAAGACTAAACATTTAAACATTTAGGGCGAAAAATAAATCAAAAAGGATAGAAGCCTCCCCTCCTAAACCTTCTTAATTAATTAACAACAACGAGAATCTGAACGGTGACAATTGTGCCGGTTCCTAGTTGACACAGAAAGAGCAAATGGACAACAACGCCACCTATTTCTAATATAGATCCGATCCCTACACACTTACAATACATTCGTTATTTTTTAATTGCAACCAAAATATTCACTAGAAATAAGTTAAATGGCAAAACAACGCATGCCGGGCTAGCTAGTTGTCCTATATAAACATTTTTCAAATATTAGAAAACCGATAACCAAGAAAAATCAAGAAACCAAATTTTCAAAATAATCGCAAAGTTATTTTACAAATTAAAAAGTTTGATTAAATTCCTCTGGAAAAAATTGTATAGGAACCAGCACACACAATTAATTGTTCTTGTTGTTTTCGATACAAAGTTTTCGAAACGGAATTCGTTGAAGTTTTATAAATAATATAAATATGTTCTCTCCATTTTAATGCAGTACCCTGTAATCTAAAGAGTCAGAGTTGTATTTGTTTTAAACAATGCCAATCAAACGCCAAAATGCAGCTCTGCAGTATGAAAGTCTCCAACGAATAATGTCGAAAATGAAAACGACGAGCAAGTATAAAATAACGCAGTATTGGGAAAAATCTTTTGAAAAAATCCTTTTACATTTTTTCTTTGTAATTTTCAATGGAAAATTTTACAATTTTAAGTGTTTTTTCAAGTGCAACAAATATTTAAATAAACAGTGTCGATTTTTAATATAAAATTATCTATAAATTGTTAAATTTGTAGAGTGCATAAACCATTTTAAAATCATAGCAAAAAAGTCCCGTTTACAATCATTTTTTTCGGTAAGGAAATCAATAAACGTAATAGAATGAAGCCAAAGTAAATGGTGGAAAAATAAAAAGAAGAATAAGGCGGACGTACATTTTTATAAAAATTTGTGTGTGAATAAAAACTGAAATAAAATATTTATCCTAAAATAAGCAAAATGTTAAACATGCAATACATATAAATAAAAACAAATATGTACGTCAACAAAAATAATACGCTCAAGTCAACATAATCGATTGATTGTAAAAAAGTGCTGTAAAAATAAGTTGTCTAAATTTGAGATCGAGTGGAAATTATAAAATAAACAAAGAAAATTTCTTTGAAAATGGAAGCAATAAAACTTTTCTATCCCAGTCGTTTTTTCGCTTGAATTGTGATTTTTTTCTTGTTTTGCTGTTTTATTGGTCTTTTTGAGTTTTACGCCGCATCCTCTTTGCCCTTCAATCGTTCTCTTCATAAGTTTTTTTTGCGGCTTTCATTGAAATTCAACCCCAAAAAAAAGCGAGAACAAAAAACAATTTGAATAAAAATGCCTACCACCCCTCCGAGCTCCAATAATTGAAAATAAAACAGATTTTGGTTCTTTATTGTGGCTGCTAGTGCCTGCAAGTATGAGTGAGCGAGAGGCTAGATGAGTGTGCAAAGAAGACGAACAAAGTTGTTTGGTTAGTGGTAAATGGAGAAATTTTAACTTCAACAAAAAAAAGACGACCGAAAATGTGATTACAACATAAGACAAAAAAACAAAAAAATAAATAATAAAAGAAAAAATTATAACGAAAGGCGAGAAAAAATACAAACCAGAAGAACTGAAGGAATTGTTGGATAAAAATAAACTATGAAAGAATACAGGTGAAAAATTACAATTAAAGAAAATTAAACAAACACGGTTGCAATTTTTAGGAACAAGCGCATATTAGTTAAATAATCTTTATACATAGTCGTAAAAGTTTTATTTTATGCACTTAAATTTTTTGGCTGAAGTGCACTGAAGTGTACGAAAAAAAAAATATAAAAGATATGCCACCCGATCCAGAATTAAAAAAAAAAATACCAAAATTAATATTTAAGGGGGCTGAGGCCCGTGGGGACCCCTGGGTCCAAAAAACCGCCCGCCCACTGAATGTTATGTGTGGGTACTCAAATTAAAGGTAATTGTGCAACAAAAACGAAAATAATAAAATTTTGGGTGGATGGCACTTCAAGGGCCTTCTGGGGCAAAAAAAGTTTCCCCCCCATAACACTTATGTATATCTGTGTGGGTACTCAAATTAAAGGTAATTTGCTCACGATTGCCAATATGTATTTTGTTTTTGTATTCTTTAATATTTTCCTCTCTAGGTTAATTTATGTATCTTTTATAGGTATGCAGAGAAGTTTTAGTTAGCGAAGACGGTCTTTGTTATACCATAGAGGAGAAAATCCTTTTGCCCGGCCGAAGGCCGGCTATGCAGAGAAGCTTTAGTAAGCGAAGCCGGTCTTTGTTATACCATAGAGGAGAAAATCCTTGCGTCCGGCCGAAGGCCGGCTATACAGAAAAGCTTTAGTTAGCGAAGCCGGTCTTTGTTATACCATAGAGGAGAAAATCCTTGCGCCCGGCCGAAGGCCGGCTATACAGAAAAGCTTTAGTTAGCGAAGCCGGTCTTTGTTATACCATAGAGGAGAAAATCCTTCGCCCGGCCGAAGGCCGGCTATACACAAAAGCTTTAGTTAGCGAAGCCGGTCTTTGTTATACCATAAAGGAGAAAATCCTTGCGCCCGGCCGAAGGCCGTCTATACAGAAAAGCTTTAGTTTGCGAAGCCGGTCTTTGTTATACCATAGAGGAGAAAATCCTTGCGCCCGGCCAAAGACCGGCTATACAGAAAAGCTTTAGTTACAAAAAAATAAAAAAAATCCCGCGATTTTTATACAACATTAAAAAAGCCAAATAAAAACAAAATACATATTTACAATCGTAAGCAAAATACCTTTCATTCGAGTACCCACACATAGTTATATGGGTGGGAGGGGCAATTTTTTTACCCCCCAGAGGGACCCAGAAGTCCCGCTCGACCTAAATTTTATTGATTTCGTATTTTTTACACAATTACCTTTAATTTGAGTACCCACACATACCACTAAGTGGGCGGGCCGCTTTTTTTGATCCATGGGGTCCCAGGGGCCTCAGCCCCCTTAAATTTTAATTTTGGTTTTTTTCTTTTTTTATTCCAGAGGGGGTCCAATTTTTTTTTTTTTTTTTTTTCGTACGCCCCGTAAAGTGCACTTTTGCCAATTTTTTAAATGAAATTATTTATAATATTTTCCAAATCTAGTTTACCAACGGAGCTCCAAACAAAAAAAAAATGTACATTGGGTAATAGAAAATTGAAAAGACGAAGAAAAAATTATATGGAAAAAGTCTCGAAAACGCATAGTGTTTGAGTTATGGACCTTTGAAGTTTTCATATGTATATGTGATTTTCCACTACATTTCTGAACCAATGAATCCATAACTGGTTTATAACTTTACGTAAAATTTGGTATCGCAACTTAAGAATAGCATATTTGAAGGTGTAATAAAATATGATCATTTGTAGCAATTATATTAATAGTTTGTGGAATATCTATATATGCTCATCGCCTGTCCCCATCTTTTTTCTTACCTTAAGGCTGGATTACACTATCTCACAAGTCTTACGTATTCCATAATACTTTGTGAGATAGAAATCTAATGAGTTTTGTTGCGACTGACAAAAAATCTAATTTAACATAACAGTTTGTTCTCACACCATCACACAAAGTATAAAAACTCACACATGAAATAAAATGCAACCATGATCCAATGAAAAGTATTATTGTTTAGAAATTTTTCAAAAAACGATGAAGTCGTATGGGATGTCAAACTTTTTTCATAATACTTGTCATTTTCGTGACATTGCATTCACACTATCACACTTTGTCATATTACTTGAGTTTTTGACATGTATTAAACAAAGTATAATAGTGTAATCTAGCCTTTAGCAAAAAATAATAAAATGATAGTTAAATTGTGTACTGTTTTGTGTTAGCTATAATTTACCATTACACTTTCATCAAAATTCTAAAACTAAGAATAATTTATGTCCGCAATAGACTAATGTGCACACTGTTCAATTACAGTCAAACCTCATAACTTTCTTATTTCTTTCAGTAAATAGCTGAAACTTGGCATTCAAATATTGGTCATATATTCAGTATAAAAATAAAAATAGCTTAATAGAAAAAAGTACCAACGTCTGTTAGATCACGAGATATAAGGAGGATTATGACAATAGTTTCTTTGCTAAGTTAATATTAAGTTAGCTTTAGAAAACAAACGATTGCATGTCATTTATGTCGGAAGGATGCAGAGATATTCCTTTGTAATTTTGTATTTGTTAGGATAAATTACTCTGTTTTTCCACTCTGCTAAAAAATAGATTAAAATATTGCTCACACACTGGTCTGATTAAATGTTAGCTCAATTCTACAGGAATGCCATGGTTTGAATCACTTGTTGTGTTTCTATAATAGATTTTCACAAAGCTCACTTTTTGTGTTTATTTGGGCACGAAACGTTTAGGACTGTTTTGTTCACTGTCCATCAATGACTTTAATTTCTAAAGAACAAGAGGACCATATTAAAGTTGGAAGTATGCTAGGGTACTAATAGGTAAACATGTAAAACTACAACTGGTTATTTTACTTCAAACTTGGCCAATTGCTTAAACATACCTACACACGTATGAACTCTAAAAAACAATTTTAAGTTGCATATTTCATCGGTTTAGTAAATTCTATTGCAAAAAATCGATTTTTTTTAACACAACATCGATTTTCGATTGGAATCGAAATCGATTTACAATTCCCTAGTAGAGTATATTCCAAAATCTCTTTAATTTTTTAATATAACTTTAATATAACTAGGCATCCCTAATAACAGTTTTTACTACTATTTTTCCTAATAGCAGGACTTTGTGTTTCTGAAATTGAAAGACAATTTTTAGATTATAAGTATAATAAATTTTATTAGTAAAAAAAACTTTATGTACAGACACTTGCGTTAATTGGACAACACCTTAGAATGGACACATGATGTGTGGTCCCAGCATCGCCCCTTAAGGAAAGACTTAAGTTCTTCTGAGAGGCCTTAACCCATATTTCTACTCTCTCACTCTGTTTCCCGTAACGTGAAATTTCATTTTAATACACTACGTGACAAAATTTCAACAAAGTCGTGACCAAATGAATCTGACAGCTAATGCAAAAAAAAAATATTCCGCTGAACCCGAATATTAAGTCAGAATTGTCAAAAGTAGAACAGTTTTTGAGATATTTCAAAATAACCGTTATTTGTATTTTTTTAAAAAGATGTGACTGAAATGCAAATATCTTCAAACATTTTATACGGATTATGAGTTTCTTTCATTTTAGTGAAAGGTTTTAAAATTTCTAAAATAACCATGGATCGTTCGTTTGTGAAGATGAGTTAATAAATGGCAGAGTTATAGTAGAAAAAATTTCAAACTTCATTATATTAGGTGTCAATTCATTTGGCCAAAAAAACAATCACGTAGTGATATCAGAAACAAAAAATATCACAATTATAAAGGACGATAAGTCCTAATTTTGCATTCCATTATCTTAGAAACTATGAAACAAAAGTATATATAGATGAATATGTTATATATCAGTGGAATTTTGACAAAACGTCTTAAGTCAAATTTAAAAGTAGAAAAAAATCTTGTTGATCATAGGTACGAATTTTCATTCAAAAAACATTTTTGTTTACCTTTTTAAAATCAGTCGTTTACGACAACGACAACTACAAAAGGGCAAATTCCCCGGGAGCTTTTTCCCTTTCCCCATTTTTAAAATTGAATTTACATAGGAAAAATAGGAGAAGGGAGAAAACTCCCTTCTCGGCAAGGCAAAGTTAAGAACACTTACCTTCCTCTGTTTGTCCACCAACTTAAACAAAAAGTGCACTATTTTAAAGGTATTAACTTACAGAAGTGCACAATATGTGTATTATTAAAATCTGTTCAATATTTTCGGAGATATATGCGTTCAAAACACATAAAAAATAAAAACTAAAAACTTTTTCCCATTACACAAAGTTTTTTCCATGGCAGAATAAGTACTTAATATACTATGGTTTTTTCTACTTTTCCGTGCTGCATGTGGTGGTGATTTTTAAATGTTCTTTAATATTGAATTTAGAAACAGTACATTTGCAATATTATTGTTCAATAATGGATACTGTGCAGTTAAATTGGCTGTGTGTATTCGATTTGAACAAAATATACATCATTTGAAAGGTATTTACTTACAGAAGTGCACAATATACATTTTATTAAAATCTGTTCAATATTTTCAGAGTTAGAAGCGTTCAAATTTGCTACTAACATATATGCAGAACACATAAATACAAAATTTGTTTTTTTCAATTATCAAGTAATAAAAAAAAATAGGGTTGTTGATTATTCGACATTTTTTTAGAAATCGGGTTTCGAATATTTCGACTATATAAATCTTATGTATAAATCAGTACAGGCAAAACAGTTAAAAACGCTTTCTTCCTTTGTTTGCCAACCGAACCTGTATGGGGAGAAAAAAGTATCAAAAAGGGAAATTAATTTTCTTTCTTTTACTTTTTCGTGCTTAATGTGATAATTTTTAAATTTTCTATAATATTGAACTTAGAAACATAATATTATAGGTGCAGATTACTGAGTGAATGAGAACCTATAAGATGAAAAATGTTGGTACCTTTTGTTTTTCATTTGGTGCTTTTTGAATTTTTGTTAATATTCGACCTACAAAGATAAATATTAACATGCATTATCATGAGTGAATAAGAATGTATAAAAGGGAGCTTTTTGGCACTTTTTCGTTCTTCATCTAGTACTTTGATTAATTTTCGTTAATATTAGGCATAGAAACATAAAATTAAGCATGCAATGTCCTGAGTGGATGACAATCTATAAAGGAGACTTTTTGATACTTTTTTGTTTTTCAATTGATAATTTCCGATATTTTTTATATTATACTTACAAAATTAAATTAACTCACGTAGAAGTTAAAATATGAACTGGAGGTTAGTCCCTCAGCAAATCGATTTACTTAGACGGAAAAATAAATGCTCAGAACATGTTATTTCATATATACTTCGATGTAGTATGTTTTCTTCATATGTCCAAAAATATTTATGGTCGAATTTTGACCATTAGGCGAACACAAGTATATTGAATAACATCAATCAACATCTGATTTACATGGCGCAAAAAAACTATATGTTAATGTGCTGAGAACATTATACAATACGCACATGTGTGCGTTGGGTTTGTTTACTTTTACATGTATTGAACATGTAACATGTAAATGTGGAGCATTTGCACAAAACACAACTGTAATAAAGTACTCAATAATATTGCAAATATGGGCTCCCTTAACTATATCACTACATATATGGCAAAAATGCAGTTTACGGGCTCGATTCAGAATTAAACAAAATTAAAATTAATCCGAAAATCCGTCCGCTCACTTAGTGGTATGCATGGGTACTCAAGTTAAAGATAATGGTGCAAGAAAAGCGAAAATAAAAAAAATTTAGGGCGGCCAGGAGTTCTGGCGCCATTTTGGGCAAAAAAAGTGCGCCACTATGTGTGGGTGCTTAAATTATTTTTTTTTTTTTTTATTTTTCACATTACCTATTATAACCTAGACTTTCAAGGCCATAATCGTTTACAAATTTCTACTAACAATTTTAAATAAAAATTAAAATACATAAATAAAGGTTAAAATATAATTATAAAAGGGTTAGATAGCTTAATTAAAATATAAGAATTAAAGGTAATCTGCTCACGATTGTAAATTTTTTGTTGTTATTTTGTAATGTTGTGCCATTTATTAAATAATATAGGGCAATATAGAAATTATATGGCGAATAACATATACAATAATATAATAATGGATGGGGCGCTTAAAGCTTCTCTGAATCTAAAATATACTTAAATTAACCTAGAGGGGAAATAATATTCTTAGTATATATATGATGATATTTATAATGAACAAAACAAATATAATGTTCAAAAACAAAATTCATTTTTGCAATCGTGATCATATTATATTTGATTTGATTACCCACACATACCACTAAGTGGGAGGCGCGTTTTTTTTTGGGTCCAAGGGTTTAGTTTTTTTATATCTGAATCGGGTGCCATAGTTTATTTTTTTATTTTTGGTTCCCCGTAAACTGCATTTCAGCCCACTACATTTTACTAAAATATTTTGAAAAACCTTCCCACAAAATTATTAACAAAAGAAACTAAATAATAAAAAAAAAAATTAAAATAAATTTAATTTTTAAGCGATAACATAAATCGTCAGGTGATTATTGTTTGAGCCTACACGCCATTTTTGTAAAAAATATATTCCAAAATCCATTTTTTGATATCTCGTATAGAATCTGAGATATTCAGCATCGACTTTGGTCTACATCCACATTTTTTAGGTTCATTGAACATTATATATGACAATTTTTTGCATATGGAGCAAATTTTGCACACAAACATAACCAAATTATACTTTACTATGGTTTTGCGCCATTCGAATAATGAACAACGTAGGTTAAAATAAACCGTCACAATAGTTTAAATTTATTGGTTACAATGTGAAACTTGAGATGAATATGGAGCCCACAACAAAACTAATTGTTGAATGTTTATTTGCGCTAGCTAACAAAACATTTTAAGCAGCTCTGATTTCTTTTAGTTTTCAGTTTTTGATACTTTTATATTTATGTATAACTCTAAAGTTTACTAAAAAAAGGCTGTCGTAATAGACTTAAGTACAAAATCTATTATTTATTATAAATTTTTTTTAATCATAACGGTAGAACTGTTTTTGTGTTATATTGCTAATAAAATATAAATATTGCAAAATTTAAAAACCATAATATATTTTTTTCCATCTGCATTTCGGGGCTTATAGGAGAGAGTTTAGCAATAATCACCATTCTAAAACATACCAACCTGTCCATATAAATCTCTATTAACTTTCAACTTCATTGTTTTTGCCATAGACTTACTTTGCTCCACGTCAAAGAAAACATCATAATACGAAATAAAATTTGATATGGAGCACAAAACGACAAAATGTTATTTTAGAAAAACCATTAATACTTTGGATTTATTGCATCTTAACTCATGAAAGTGTATAGTTATGTTAAAAACATACGTAGAAATCAATAAGGAGCGTTTAAAAAAAATCTATTGTGTAGTTTTTGAGAAAATTGTTTGTAAACCTATTTTATCGTTTTTCTCAAAACCGACTTGATGGCTTGTAGGCTAAAACAATAATAACCTGACGAAATGTTAAATTGTTTTAAGTACCGAATTAAAAATAATACCTAGAAATACAACGCTGATTATAGATACAATCTGAATACAACCCTATAAATAATGTGCAAATTTTTTTAATGATGGAAAAGAAAATTGATGGGTAAAACAAACAGCGAAACAAAGAAAAAAATCACGTAGAGTTGAAAGAAAAGGAAAGAGTATAAAGTTTTCCATTTTTAAAGAAAATTTATTTCAATCATTGACGTTTTCCATGGAAGAGTTGGACTGCCTGAATAAAGTGAGGTATGTGCGCGACTGAGTGTGCAAGTGTTTGTGTGAAAAAGGTGAACTTTGAAAACTATTAAGGCAAAAAAGGAAAATCAAGAGAAAGAAAATGAAGTAAAATATTATGCGTAGTAAAATAAATTCCTTATATTTTTTTTTGTTAAAAATAGAAAATGAAATAAATAATTGGAATAATTTGAAAAAATAAAAGAACATTCAACCGACAAAAAAAGAAGAAATGTTTTCAAAAAAAGAAACAATTTTTTAAGTGAAAAATAAAAAAAATAAATTAAAATGAATATAAATGAGTACAAAACAAAAAAGAAAAACATTCTCTGAATAAAGAAGAAATTAAAAACGAAATTAGTTTAAATGAATGTGAATTAAAGAATTAAAAACAGAAAAAACACGCTACATTTTTATAATTGAAGAATTTTTTGTATGAAGAATTTTTGCGAAAAAAAACTTAATGCTACAATTAAATAATTGATATACTTATTTTTAAATACAAATTAAACACACTACAATAGCAGCAGCAGCAATAGAAAATAATGGATGGCTCTAATAATACAACTGGAGGTTTATCTTCGCGCAGTCTTCCCTCGATATTCGCACTAAGCAATGGTTCTTCTATGGCTACTAAGGATTTAGAGGGCCTAATGGCGATGAACGACAGTGCATTGTCTCAACAAATCGAATTTATATTACAAGATGCTCCCATGGAGCACGAAGATGATGACGACGATGACAATCATCAACAGCCCAGCCATCAGCAAGTATTATATCAACGCCAAGTGACTACCAAGTCCGCCAGTGAAGTAGGTCAACAACTTATGGATACAGAAACCAGCAATTCTCAGGGGGCCATATCATCGACTGCAGCTTCAAAAAAAACAATAGCAGCTGCAATTTATAAACTAGAGACCCCACCGAATTCAAATACACCAATAACAAGCGCTTCCGATTTAAGTCAAACCAGTCAAGATGCCGAACAGCCCATAATTGAAACCACAAAGGCACCACCACTTCATACAACTTCTATTCAACAGCAGCAAAATCAGCAACAACAACAACAACATCGTCGTACACAACATCATTTTCTTAATGGCCGTGGTATCATTGTACGCTCTTCAACTTTACACAATTACAATTCCCTGTCCCTGTCTGCAGTCGGTTCTATGAACCACCATTCTTTAGAAACAGAAGAAGATGAAGAGGATCCCGAATTAAATGATGAGAATCTTCAGGACATAGAGGAAGAAGCGAAGGCAGCGGAAGCCGATGAGGAGCCTCCGCATTTGGATGCCTCACAGATCAAAGTTGAAAATATGGATGTACAAGAAAATACACCACGTTTAGCTTACACTAGTGCTGCCACCACAATTTCCACTACTGATGCCGACGGCCAGCCTACCCAATTGGTGTTACCCGCAGGTTCCATAGTCAGCACTGGCACACGAGCTTTAACAGTTCCAGTTTCAGAAGCGTTAGCCCATCTTCAAAGACGTCCAGTGTTTATTAGCAACGGAGTAACCAATGTAGGGGGAACTACATTAGTACGAATGCCTGCAGTGTTAAGTCGTAATGGTTCCATGGCTGTATTGAATGTGGTACAGCAGCAAGTTGGTTCAAACGGGCCAACAACACAACTTATACTTCAGGCCGCACCTATGGGAAGCGGCTCAAATGCCGCAGGGACCCCTATAATGGTAACAACCACCCAGCAACCGCAGCAACAACAACATCAGCAGCTTACAAATACATCTACAGATAATACAGGGAACTCGTCACCAATCTCAACAATTACCCCAACTTCCAACACCCATCATATAATAACAAATTCTATAACGACCAACCAACAGCAACAAACACACCACCAGCAACAGCAGCAAACAACTACAATAATGACCCTAAACAATGGATTAACTACGTCCTCCTCAGCTTCGTCGTCATCTCAATCATCGGCATCCTCTGCAATTACAAATGCTGCCATATCAACAACAACTACAAGATCACCACCTCCACGATCGCAATCTGCATCCATTCAGACGACCCAACAGCACCCAGTCGCATCAACTTCTGCCCAAGCCCAGGCTGCTTACATACGCAATACAGCATCCACTTCGCCACCCTCCTCCTCTTCCTCCGCTTCGCCATCCTCTACTTCGATTCCGTCAGGACCAGGAACAGGCGGCATTTCCGGAGGTGGTGGTGGCACCATTTATCAGTGCATGGAATGTGTTGAAAAATTCGATAACAAGGAACTCTACGAAATTCATCGTTCTGGTCATGCCAATAACATGAAATGCGCCATTTGCAACATGGTCTTGAAATCTTTGAAGAACTATGAGAAACATTGTCTTCGCTGTAAACCGTACGAATGTCAAATCTGCGGTCGTGTCGTTCGTTTTCGTCCCAATTTCATCAAACATATGCGTGTCCATACCGGACAACAGTCCGAACGTCATAAGTACAAGTGCGAAGTGTGCCACAAGGAATTCATGAGTTTTGAATATTTCAAAGTCCACAAAAAGATCCACAATGAAAACGTTAATCTGACGTGTGAAATATGCGGTAAGCAATTTAGTGCGTTGGCGTCGTTGCGGGGTCACTCAAAATTGCATTCAGGTGTTAAGTTGCATAAGTAAGTTTCAATCCAAATTTATAAAACCAAATCTAGGTTTCATTTATCTTCAATATTTTGTATATTTAAAATTTTTTTTTACAGATGCGAAGTTTGTGGTAAAGGATTTGGCCAACGTTATAATCTTAAAATTCATGCTCGCACTCATACTGGCGATTTTCCATTCGAATGTAAAATTTGTAAAAAGAAATTGCACACCCAATCATCGTTGCAAACCCACATGCAGGTTCATCAACGTGTTCAAACGTCCCAAGCAACGTCGACTATTAAATCTACAGCCACCAGTACTACAACAAGTGGCAATACAAGTTCCAGTAGCAGTAGTGCAAGCAGTGCTCACAATTCTCCCACATCGACCATCATCAAAATGGAACCCCAACTATCGGCATCTAGCCCCATGGAAAGACCCAGTACCAGTGGTAATGTTCTACTCAGCCAACATTCAATGCATGATGATCTAGATGAGAACTCGGCCATGAGTGATGGACTCAATTCGTTGAATGGTCATCAGTATGTTACAACTAGTTGTGTTAAAAATACAATCGTCTCAGCTACCGGCGATGATTCATCAAATTCTTCAAATACATCTCAAGAACAATTGCGACAGACAAGACAGATTTTGTTGAACGGTGCGACACCAACACGAGCCATTGTTATTAACAACTATTTACATAATAATGATAATAAAGGTGTTGACACTCTGCTGTCGCAAACTTCACAGCCGCAACACCATCAGCAACATCATGCTCAAGTTATACGCCACAATAATAGCAGCAGTAGCAGTCATATTACCAGCAGTAATAGTGCGCTGCAGCAGCAATTGATGCGTAAAACTCCTATAATACATTCGACTGGTGGTGCAACCTCGTTATCAAATTCAGTATTCGCTAGTGCCATACAGCATAGAGGTGAGTGATTTTTTTTACCAAACAAAAGGTACAACTTTTTTTTTTTTTTACAAAAAGGGAAATTATAAAAAATTTAAAACAAGGCGAATTCATACAGGTAATATTTTCGTTTCATCTATTGATGTTTTTTTTATTTGTGTGTATGCTGAATGTCAAGCTTTGTTTACATTTTGTCAAAAAATAATTTAAATTTTATAAAACAAAAAGTGAACATAAAACACAAGGAAAAAATTCAGGAAAAAGATTTACCTTCTTAAGCAACTTTGTATGGTTTTTTAATGAACAAAAATTCCCTTTTCTTATATTTTCAACAAATAATTTCGACATTCACTCGTACTTTTTACAAACACAAAGTACATAGTATTCTTCAAAAAAAGGGATTCCTAGCATAACTCTTGTCTCATTTATGCACCTGTATGAATTCATTCGCCTTGATTCAAAATTAACAAAAAAAATTTAAAGGAGTTTTTTTCAGGTATATTTGGCAAAAAAATGGATATTTAAAAGTATATAATTTTTAAAAAAGTACATTTATAATGGATTTTTTTTAATACAAACTTCTTTTCAGAAAAAATTTAGATTTCACAAATACAAAAAATTAAAATCTACAACATTTTTACAGGCACTTCACCATCTCCTTCGCCCTCTTCATCATCGACATCATGTTCCTCTTCAGTTGTGGTCTCCAAATCGAGAGTACCCCTATCATTGGCCTCGGCGGCTCTGGGTTCCTCATCGATAATACGCAGTACACGTGATCATGATGCGTCTCTCAATGGCCACCATCATCAGCACCATCAACAAAGTCACCACCAACGCAGTAACCACCGAAATCACCACCGGCGTCGTCATCTGGCCGACATGGATGATGACGATGATGAAACGAATTTACATCATCCAAGTGTCAATAATGGCCGTCACTTTGATGACGACGATGATATATTAGATGAGAAATCTTCCCCGTCCCTGGCTACCACAGCCATCAAAACTGAACCGAATTTCTATGTCTCTGGTGATAATTCCAATGAAATGTTGATCAAAGAAGAGGTCGTATTCGATGACAACTCCGCCAATTCGCCCCACTCGCCACCCAGTTCGAAGTTCGGCATGTCCAATTTCGACAATGATCTCGATCATCATGTTGATTTGTCCCATTCTTTACCCACATATGGGTATCTCTTGGACCAGCACTCAATTCCCGACACAATACCAGCTCAACTGTATGCCGACGACGATGACTTTCGATTAGATCACAATTCATTGGGAGCTTTGCACAATAATTCCTCATCGACCACAGATGGTGATTACATCAAGAAGGAGTGGAGTTATGGCGCAAGTTCGAACTACACAATAAATGGTAAATTTGACGATGATAGCAATGCCCTGTGCGATGCCGCTAATTTCATTTACAATTGATTAGAAGATAATATACCACCGTCACCGGTATTAGTTGATCGCTGATGATGAACAGTAAGAGCGGCAGCAGCAGCAGTAACATGATAACAAAATTAAGGTGAAGTTAAAGTAATTATAAGCATAAATATCCTGGAATCCTTGCGCCGGCTAAGGAAAATTAATTGATTATTTTTTTTCCCTAGACCTCACTGTGATTTCTTTTATTAGAGATAAAACTTAAAACATGTGTTTTGTTAAGAAACATTAAAACATGTAAAAAAAACAAATGCCAACAAATTTACTAAGTATTGAAAACAAAACAAAAACACAAGCACATATAATTCTATGAATAATTTTAATTATTAAACTTAAAAGAAAAATCATAATTACAACAGAAAACCCACTATGGATTTATAACTGACAACAAAACGAATCAAGTCCAAACTCTTTTATTTTGGATTTTGATTAAGTTAAAAGAATTTTAACTCCTCCTCGCATTAAAGAACCAGAAATGAAACAAACAACTGATTAATCGTTTTTCATTAAGAAACAACAGCAACAGTCCTAGAACAAACCAAACTTTTTCTGGGCCTTTCATCATTTTTTTTCCATAAATTGAAAATATTTAACTGAAAACAAAAAACGAAAGAGGTTAGTTTTTTTTGTTTTATTTTTTTTTTTTTTTTTAATTAAATACTTTATTTATGTTTAAACTCTTATGATTTTTTTAATGTAGTTGTTTAAGATTTTTTTTATATATAAAAACATAAATATTTAAAATATATTTTTTAATTTAATTTTGGTATTTATACATTATTATCTATAAACAAATTTAACAATTATGTATGTGTGTGTGTCTGTGTGTGTAATTACATAATTAATTGTTTAATTTGATGTTATAATTTTCTAACTTGTAAGCGTCGTAAATGTGAAATTTATTCTTAATTTATCTAAATTTATCTTTTTATAAAAAAGCTCTTTCCCTCCTCTCTTTTCAAAAAAAAAGCAAAAAAAACTCTCAACACTGTCTCTTGTACCCCCTCCCACCCCAACTAAAACAATCTCCCGTTTGTTGTTTTCTAAATATTGAGACAACCAACCATAGCATCAACAAACAACATTGATAAGTTTTTATGATTAATATTATTTTTTAAGTTTTTTTTTTTTTTATTTTACTTTTAATATTTTTTTTATTATTTTATTAATGAATTTAATTGTATATATATGCAAATGTGTGTATGTTAATGTCATAGAATTTTCAATATATTAAATATAACTATACATATTTTTTTCTTTTTGGTGTCTTATACTTTAAAAACTTTTGAAAAGAAAAAACCCAAAATGTTGTTGCCCGATGAATGCATGTTAAAATTATGTATATTATTAAAATATTACCTAGAACAAAACAAAAAACTCATATTATAATTATTATTATTATTAGATATTATAATTAAGAGTATGTAGTTTACAGTTTTAAAAAAGTAGGATTTTATTATTATCACTAATATCAATAGAGATTTCATTATAATTTAAAATAAGTAAAAAACGTAGAATAAAGGAAAACTTTTTTTAACATAAAAAACACTTGCTTAAAATTCCAACTTCTTGCCCATACCTTTGAAAAAAAAAGATTTAAAAAGAAAGTATTAACAAGATTAAAAATATTCAGAAAACACTATTGTTTAAAAATAAACCCCCTTGACAGCTAAGATTACAAGTTTTTTAGAGTTTGAAATTCCCAGTGCAATATTTTTTGTGTTTCTATTTTTTTATTTTTGTAAAAGAAAATTTGAAATCCTTAATGAAAAAGTTTTCCTTTTTAATAAAAATTTCCTTTTAATTTATAATTTTATCTGTTCTTCATAACTCTTAAATACTTTTTAGACTTCTTTGTGTAAATGAAAATGTGATTTTCCAAAACCAACGATTTTTAATTTTTTACTTTTTCTTTAAATTTTTAATTGTTTCTTTTTGATTTAATATATATATTTTTTTTTTAATCTAACAAGTGCAATTTCATTTTGTCTTTATTTTTTCCTCATTCGTATTTAAAATTTTTTTTTTTAAACATTAAAAGTTATTATGTATTTTAGTATTGAAATAAAATTGAATTGAAATTTTTTCAAATATTTATATAAACAAAATTTTATTTTTTTAAATTTTCTTAATTGGCATTTTCAGTCGAAATTTATTTCGAATATTTTTAAATTAAATAAAAAAATTAGATTTTTATTAAGTTACTGCCAGTTTGAAAACAAATTCTTTTAAGTTTCATAAAAGTTTAATTTTTAACGATAATATACTTCTTTTTCAATGGTAAAAAACGTTTGTCCACTTTGATGAAAAAATTTCAATGACTGGTTCAGGAAAGAATGTGCTAATTATAGTCAGTTCATTTGGCACTGATATTTTGATTTTAAATGATGGGCTGAGTCATAAAAAGCCTTTTATGTTGTAAATATCTACTTACTCATTTGTAGGACCTCGGGACGAAAAGCCATTAGTTTTTTTAACGATAACATAGAGAAAATTTTTCTGGGGTGCAAATCGCATAAACGACCATTCTATTATCTTCAGAAGATAAAAAAAAACGATGAATAAAATTTCCCTCGAAATTTCTTTCCTTATCCCTAAAAAATTTATGGGGAAAAGAAAAATTTTGAGGGACAAACTGTTCACATTAAGTCGCAGAATTATTAAACTATCCCAGTATTGTCAACAAAATTACATTAAGGTATAAAAAAAGAACTTTTTGGCAAAAAAAAAAACTTTTTAGAAAAATTATTGAAATCAGCGTTTAAAAAGCTGCAGTTGAGATAGTAAAAGTCATAAGATTATGCTGTAACTTCGACATCTTCATTTGTCATTGGACAAAAATAAACTGTTGGCTTTACTTCTGATTTATTAAATGAACACAGTCGCAGTGAAGGCAAAAGCAAAACACGAAATGTTGTACACGACAAAGAACATCGGCAGTCGACATGTTCGGAAGTGTTTGGTTTGACAGACCAAAACTTTTAAAAAATTCCGTAGTTATCGAAGATTGGGACGTTGTGTTTGTGTTTTTATTTTCCATATTTTTTTTAATAATACATGCGTTCATAAAAACATAAATATGTACATAAGTACATATTTATTATTTTTAAGCTTAACAAATTTTTTTAATTTTTTGAAATTAAATAAAACTGTAAATAACATCATCGCTTTCATATATATACAATGAACACAACGTCCCATCTTCGTTAACTTCGGGATTTATTAAAAGTTTCAATCTGGCAAACCAAACACTTTCTAACATTACGACTGCCAATGTTCTTTGTTGTGTACAACATTTCGTTTTTTGCTTTTGCCTTCACTGCGACTGTTTTCATTTAATGAATCAGAAGTAAAAGCAACGGTTTATTTTTGTTCAATGAAAAATCAAAAAGTGGAAGAAAAAGCAATTTTTTCATTTTGACTGTAGTTTTTTAAACCCTGATTGAAATAACTGATATTTAAAAATGCTGGAAAGTCATTGGTCTGTCCTGGTATTTGTACTTTTTATTAAACAAAACTCCTTTTTTTTTGGTTAATAGAGGTGAAAAAAGTAGTTTTTTTTTTTAAAAAGCTGCTTAAAAAAAGGACAATTTTAATAAAAAGGGACATATTCATTAAAGAATTTCTTTTATAAATATTATTATTTAAAAATAAAGTAAACTTAAAAAACGGCTTTATTTATTTATAAAAATAAAATTGCTTTCTTTACAAAAAAAAATTTTTTGCTTTTTACAAAAACTATTATTTTTACCAAAAAAATTTTTTTTCACAAAAAAGTACTTTTGTACTTTTACAAAAAAGTACTTTTGTACTTTTACAAAAAAGTATTTTTTTAAAAAACGGTATATTTGGGGTCAAAGGTTACTTTTTGTCAATATATCACAAAATATATCAAATTTTACAAAAATTAACTTTTTATTATTTTTTTTACTTGAAAGTACTTTTTTCAAAAGTTAAAATTTAAAAAAAAGTACTACTTAAAAAAATGTTATTAAAAAGTTTATTTTTCTAAATTTTAAAAAATTTTTTTGTTACAAAATGAATTTTTGTTTACAATTTTTTTCGACATACAGGCCAGTTTCGAAAATCACTTTAACTCAAATCACATGATTTCAAATCGCATGTGCCTTTTAAAATCACACGTTTGATATTTTTGTGTTCTCTTTTTGGAGTGTTTCGGTTTGATTTTCAATTGACCAAAGCATACCGAGAAACACAAAAACGGTATAAATTTCAGAACACCACAAATTCACACGTGTGATTTTAAAAGCACGTGTGATTTTCAGAACAGTCCCGATAGTAACATTTAATATTTTCTAAAAACTCTCTAGTAACTCTTTGCAAAAATTAACTTTTTTTTATAAAAAGTGTCTGTTTTTCTAAAAATTTTCTTTCAAAAAAGTTTTATAATGCAACGTACAAAACTAACATTTTTGTTAAAAAAAATTTTGTTTTTACAACAAAAAGTAGTTTTTCAAAAGGAATGACTTCACAACTGATGCAAAATTAACAAAAACACAAAAGAGCACTCCATTTTGACTTCAGTTGATTACACAGAGCAACATTTACAAGGACATCAAATGTATACATACTTCGTTTTAACTTCAGTTTCTTAAAGTACTAATCGAAACTAGCAAAAAGCCGTTTGGAGTTTTCTATCTTAGCTCGGACTAAGTTTTATAGCATCATTAATAAATGCTATGAACGTGATAAGTTTGAAAATGTAGCACTGCGTTATGAACCCAATTATAAATAAATAATGGCCTATAAACTTTTACCTTCTCCAATTTTTCCTTCAGAAAATGAACTTCAATGGGAAAATAGGACAAGGAAAAAATTCTCGATAAATTTTATTTATATTTGTTTTGATTTTTTTGCAATCTTTAAAAATGATCACACTCAAGGCGAATTTACACCAGGTGAACTTATCTTGCTACGTAAGCAACAGCTGATAACTAACCTTGTGTCAAAATAGTATACCGTTCTAGTGGTTCTGTGGAATCTTTACTAAATTCTATCATTTTTGTTTAAAATTATGAAATTGAAAACTTTTTTAAGTTATTAAATTTCAAAACACACAATTTAAAATTGAAAACAATATAAAATATTTGCTTAAATTTTTGACACAACGTTAAAATATTTTACAGTGTTGTAAAACGTTTTCAAAATAAGACCACCTTGTATAAATTCGCCTTGATCACACTTTTCCATTTAAATAGTAATTCCGTAATTTGGGGCCCTGTTTTTTTAAGACTAAATTCATCACTGCGCTGCAAATGTAAATGTCCTAAAATACTTTGCTAAAGCAGATAACGCACAAACAATGTTCAGGGTTCGAAGAAGAAAAATGGCTTCTGCCATAAAAGATCATCAGCAAACTTGCACTGTCAGCGTAAAGCAATGTTTGGTTGTATGATGCACACAGCAGTGATGAATTTACGAACAGGTCCAGGTTTTTTTTCAGCGAATTGCTGCTTACTCATTTAAAGTAGCATTTTATAAGTCAGTTATATAATTTTTACATTTTTGGAAGCATTTATCACTTTTTTTTATAATAATTTACTGGTTTTGAACATAGAAAACGATTAAAATAGAAAGAAGAAAATTACAAAACTTTTTCTCAAAATTCAGTTTGTATGAAGTTACAACCAAGAATGATAGAAACAAAGATTACGCCATTCCAAATACTAAGTTGAAATCTTTTGCGCATGTAAAACAAATGACGTCACGTGAACTGCATTTCTATTGGCAATTATTTTATGCTGGCAAACTTAAATAGTAGCAGCTTAAATTCGGGAGTGCAGCTCTTATAAAGCACATACCTTTTTATATAAAAAAGTTTGCGAATCTTAGAGGGACTTTTATACAGGCTTAAATTCGACGTGTTATAACCAACGTTATTTGGTGACTTACCATTACGCCATAATCAAGGCGGATTCACTTTTCGGGTGGCTTTGAATACACAGCTGAGCTCAGAATGGACTTAAAAAGTGACATTACAAGCACGGCTGTTCGCAGTGGTTTTCTTCGTGGTGCGACGTTTAGTGTCTTTTTTTTGTTTATTTACATTTTTTATAAAGGCATTTTGACATTTGCCGTCTTAATTCTAGCAACAAAATGCCTGTTGTTTTTTCTATTGTTGCACTGATGTAGTGCTGGGGTCACTTTATTAATACATTTTGGCTGAGCTACTTTTTTTCTTAGAGAGAAATGTCAAAAATTTACCGTTTTTTTGACATATCGATCACAAAAGCAACAAAAAAAAAAAAATAAAAATAAAATGTGTTTTTTGTTGTTGTACTTGTTGTAGTATTACCACCACCGTTTACATGAATTCGCCTTGGCCATAACCATAGAATCCAATTGAATTTTGTTTTCTTCCATAACCATAAACAGCAGTAACGGCGATGGCATTATGGTATGGCCTGTCTAATAAAACCTTGATCCGTATTCTATCATTCTTTGCAGCAACAACAAAATACACAAACATCAAGTTGAGTTGGGGTTTTTATCCTCCTTTCTTTCTGTTCTAGTCGTCTTCTATGGTTTTTAATGAAAAGGATAAAAAAAAGTATTGACATTTTTGCCTTTGCAAAACGTTTTGACGTTTCAATAAACGTGGTCAGATTAATATATTTTTTATTTCTTTTTAATATTTGCTGCATTTTGATTTTAGCATTTTTTTAAGTTATGAGAGACTACGACAGGAAATTTTCTTATTTACATATCTTTAGATAAATATTTGAAAAGTTTTTAAGAACCGCTTTCTTTACTAAAAAACGCTTGTTGGGTACCTTAATTTTTTAATCATTTTAATTTGTATTTAATATTACATATTTCATTAGTTTCATAACCTTTGATTTGCCTTTTAAACATCTGAACCAATACCTAACCCCTCCTCCTTGTGATTGCATTTAATAAAACAGTCCAACATTCGTCCTCCTCCCAAACAAACAATTTTATTGTTGAATAAATACATAAATTAAATGAATAATAAATGTTTATATTTTAGCATGGTAGACAACATATTGATTAGAACATTTCAAATTATTTGCTTTAAAAATAACAACAACAACAACAACATCAACAACAAAAGCACGTAATTCACATTTTTTTGTTTTGTTTGTAAATCAATGAAAAATGTAGTATAGAATTAAACAAAATTAACAAAAAGAAAAATCAACAAATTATTATACATTTTAAATTAACGAACAAAAAATAATTAAATATTAATAATAAAAAAATTTTAGCGAAATTTAAACTTTGTCTTAATAAAAAGTTAAAAATGAAAAATTAATTAATTAATAGCAAATAAAACAAAAACAAAAAAGTAGTCAAATGTAGAATTTAAGAAATGATAATAACAAAAACAAAAAAAAAAGCAAAATTAATATGATTTTAGTAAAATTATTAGAATCGTTTTCAAATATCTTATAGGCATTTTTTTCCATTTTAAAATTTATTTTTAAAAATTAAAGTTTTTATTTTTTGGCAGCTTCAATTGTGTGCAGGTTGTTTATTTTATTGCATTTTCATAATTTTTAAGTCACAGAAAAATAGTATAGAAATTTGTTGAAGTCTTCTCTTCTTTTATATGTATTTAAATCTTCCATTTGTTATAATTTTTTTTTTTCTTTTAACTCTTTTAAGACTTCTTTTTGTTTATAAACTTTAGGTGAGAAAGTCTATTTTAGACTTTTATTAGTTCTCAATTCCATATTTAACTACAGGCGTTTTCTTTGCTGATACAAAATGTTGCAAAAATGTTTTGTACAACTTATTGAGGGTTAAGACGCAGTTAGCTGATCGTACAGATTTAGACATTACGGTTAAGTTACATATTACTGCTACCTATAATCGTTTTAATTGCTTTACATACAACAAAACGAAGCAGCTGATTTGCAACGTTACTGTTATTGTCATCTAACTGGGGCTTTACTAATAATATGTTACATTTTTAATGAGTTACACTTTTAACAATCACAAAAGAATAAATAGTAGGTTTTATGGAATTCCACTTTAACCTTTTAAAGCCAAAAATGAAAAGAACACAAAAGAAATTCAAAAAAATTGTTATTTTAAGACAATAACAAATTCGCATAAAATTGTAACATATTTTTGGTTTGCCTGGGCAACATTATTAGAACGTTATGCGCCTACAAAATTACATTTGTTTTAAGAAATGCAAACAAAGAACGGCAGCAAAAGGTTAATGGCAACATTTATGCAGGAAAAGAAAACGCCATGAGTAAAACGAGATTAAAAATAAGAATTCTATATAAGTTTCTAAAAAAAAAATTACTAGTTTTCTAAGAGGTACTTTTGGAAAAACTACTTTAAATCAGAGGAGTGGATACTCTCGATTGCGATGCGAATGAAAATGGCAGCAAATCTAATGATTGGTACCCTATAATGCATTTGCGCATTTGTCATATATTTTTATAGAGAGTACGAAGTTGGAATTTAGCTTTTGCATCGTAATAGAGAGTAGCCCCCAGGTTATCTCAAATTTTTGCTTTTCGCACCGTACCATGCCACTAAACCTTATTTGGTTACAAGAGACATAAAGAAATATTTTTCAAAATAAATGGAACCAAGTAAAGAACTTTCAACAAGAACCCTTTTTTATATTCGTTTTCGATGAATATCTAAAAATTTGTAAATAACCCTGCTGTGGTGCTGTTTAATTTCAAGCGTATTTGCTCTAGCCGACGTTTTAATTATTGCTAAAAAAGGGCGATATTGAACGATCCTAAAAAAACCATTTATGATCACAAAGGATCAGTTGCAAAACATCATACATACATTTTACTTTGTGCAAAATCCAAAATGTATCAAGTTTCATAATACACAGTTTGCTAATTGCGTACACAACGATAACCTTTTTGTGGCCTTTGGGGCAGATAACATTGTAAAATTCTACACGGTTGCATTGTAGAAGGCATTAAAAAAAGCGACTTGCTTTGCAACCGACATTTTGAACCTCACCCATAGTCGTTTTGAAAATCGGGAATTTTTTCTCTTCTCCCATTTTTTCCATTTAAATTCAATTGTAAAAATGTGAAAAGGAAATAAAAACTTTCAGTGCTTTTTCTTTGCTTTTATGTTATAAGTTTGGTTTCAATAGATATTCACAACAGGGATGGAAAATGGCTTATAATTTTGTACCAACTATGAAAACAAAATGTACTTTTTAGGCCATCATGGTACCATTTTTTAATATTTATTAAAAAAAAGCTTAATGGGTACAAAAATTAAGAATTGCAAAAAAAAAAAAAAAATATATACATATATATAACATAAAAATAACAAATATTACATACCTAAAGGTTATTTATAAAATATATATCAAATTTCCGAAATGGAAACACATACGTCTTCAATTGCTTACATGACCTGCATTATAGATAATTTGTATGATAACATTGTGTGTAAAAAAATGGAAGTTTTAAAAATTTTTACGATTTTGATATTGAAGATGAAGTTTTTTTGATTTTATATGTTCACAATTTTTGTTCAGAGGGTAAATCAAAATTCCGAACGGTTTGCAAGATATGAGTTTGAGGTAATGATCACTTTTTTGCAAAAATGACACCGAGGCCCCAAATCTTTGTGGGGCCCATAAAAATTGCATGACTTTGGGCAAAACTGGCAGACACGTGTTATTTTTTTTTTGTCTTTTATTCCCAGTGGTCTCCGTATATGATTATTTTTATCGTGTTGCACTGTGTAATTTTAAAAAGCTACATTTTCTTTTCAAGAATTTATAATTTTAGGCCCGTTTTTAAAACTTCCGATACCAAAAGTTTGGATTTTATTGGTTTGTTTTTTTTTCGTGCAACGAAAAGCTGAGTTCGGTTTATCAACAATTTTAGGGATGGCATAAACCACATGCAATATTAAAAAAGTACTTTTATAGTACATATCAGAGCTGTAAAAAACTGCATTCAATTGGCATTGAAATCAAAATGAACTGATTTCATTCTTTGATTTAAAACTTATTTCAGCTTTCAAAATACAATCATGACAGAATTGCATTTTTTTTTTTTGATTTTAATCGTTTTTAAATCATTCTAGTTAGAAATCATTGAATGCTATCGATTCGGTTGCAATCATATTCCTTTGAAATCACATTAATAGCGAAAGTTCAACGAAATAATATATATGTACTTGGAATCTAGCAGTTGTAAACATAAATTGACATTGTTGCCAATTTAAAATTATCAGAATCAGCTTTATTTCTAGAAGAAAGAGTATTATTGAAAGAGATCGAAGATTTCGATTATGATTTTGGTTATTTGCAATTGCTGATATGAACTTTAAAAGTACTTTTTTAAAAAAGCCTTTTGAAAAGTATTTTTAAAGAAAAAGATATTAAATTTGTGGTTTATGCAACAAAAGTATTGCAATCAAATCGAATTAATAACGGGTGTTTCAGTAAGCAGTAATGCATTTGTTGCGCATCAGTTGCGCATTGGTAAAGTTGAATGTTCATTAATGCATCACTTGTAAGAAACTTGACATTACTTTCATGTGTCAAAAATTTTTTTATGCAGTTATGCCGCAGTTCTGCAGCAAATATTGGCAATTAATGCACCAGTTAATTTTCTGATGCAATAACTTTAAACATTAAAGAAATCGTTTTATTTTTCTTTTTTGATGCTTTTCTTGTAATTTACAAGAAAACTATTACTTTTGGTTAAATATTATCAATAAAATTTGCCATCGCGATTGTTGATACCATATTTTTTTATTTTATTTTATTTTATGTTCGCTTATTAAGCTTTTAAAATTTAGCTTGTGTTCAAATATTCAAACTTTGCACAGCTGTTGTGCAGTAAAAATGCATCAGCATCGCAAGTGCAACTGGTGATCACGCATCAGCAACAAAATTTTGCATCACTGCAGCAGTGATGCACAGTTTTGACGCATTTACGAACGTACCCATTCTCTTTTCCCTTCTGTCCTAAAAGCTCAAGACTTGACGAGTCAAACTTGATGTGTGTGAACCGGCACTTATAAAAATGGAACGAAGAACAACGCGTTATAATTGTGAAAAAATACGTGTTTTTATTTTTCAAAATGAAAAAGTGCATTCTTACTGCGACGCACTTTATATGAATTGACTATGGGGGGTGTGATGGAAATCGCAAACGCAAAACGCAAGAATTTGGAGGCTGTTTTTAATACACTTTTAATCTAATTTTTATAAATTTTGTTATAAAAGTCTGTTTAATAGAGAAATGTTTGTATAATATTTTCCATAAAATTCATTTATTACAGAAATCTTACTAAAAAACGACTTTTAAAATTCTTGCGTTTTGCGTTTGCGATTTCCAGCACACCCCTGTATATATATGTTGGACTAGTGTCTGTACGGTGGCTTAAATATTTATTATTTGGCAACTGAAATAGACATCAGTTGCTATCTGTAATATATTTTCGGTAACTTGGCAACTCAACTAAAGTTTGGTTGTCACACATAACAAAACTGATACAAGATAAATATTACAATACTGAATGGATGGATACTCCAAGAACTAGGACAGTCAAATCTTACATGGGAAGACGCGAAAGCAATTGTACCAAACTTTTAAGATAAAGATGCTTTGTGGAAGAAGAAAAAACACATAATCGACCGACAAATTAACGCCGTCGACTTGATGTGACGAAAATTTAAAATTGCACTCGACATCGACGACGACTTATATAATAGGTGGGAATATTTCTACTAAATTTCTATACAAAATAATTTGTGTTTGACAATTGACTGACGAAAACTAGCGGGCCACACATCAAACAAGCGAAAATTTAAGCAAAATTCTCATTCATGCTCGGTAGTGTGTACCACGCTTTAAGGTTATGCGTCATACACTCGACAATAAACTCGCTACAAATAAATTTATTTGAAATTTATGGACGACTGAACTGAAGTTGAGTTGCCAGCAGCGAAATCAGGCAACGCCGCTCATTTTAAAATATAAAATAACAATTTTTTTTGGATATTTTAACGAGCGGCGTTGATTTCATAAAAATTTTCTAAAGGAATTTTGTGTATGAAATTCTGAAACTTACGTTTTTTTAAGAACTTTTATATGTTAATTTTTTAGAAAGTGATACCTTAAGAATTTTCAACATTTATTTTAAATCATTTTTGTTTAAATAAGAGTTTCTAGTTGTAATATCTTTTAAGAAAAAAGAAATCAATCAAGAATGGTTTTTTTTAAATTTTGCAAATTTTCAAATCTGGCAGGCTAATAAAACATTCATCTGGCAACAATATTTTTAGTATAAAAAAAGAAATAAAATATCAAAAGCAAAACAGATGCCCAAATTTTAAGAAAATAAAAAAAAAATTATTTTTTAAAGAAAATCATACGCACAGATTAAGCAAATAATAATAAACCAAGAACGAACAAACAATAATAAAAAAGAAAAATAGGCTGCTACGAATATTATAATTATTTGTTTTAATTTTATATAATTACATAATATTTTTTACACTTAAAGAAATTTCTCTTTTTTTTTTTTTAATAATTAAGTTAAGAACTAAACGACAGAAATAATCTCTGATTAAAAAACAATATTGTATTTATTTAAATTTAAACTATTTTAAAACAAAAAAAAAAAAAAAAAAAAAAAAAAGAATTAAAAACAAAAAGAAACAACTGTGAAATACTTTTTTTTCTACTTTTACTATTTAAACTAACTTTTTCTTATCTTTTCTTTTTTAATTTTTTTCGTTTAAACAATTTTTAATTTTCTCTTTTTTACTTTTTTATACCAAAGATACGAATTTTATTCGTAGTAAAAAACTTATTTTAAGCTTAACAAAAATTTATATGTAAATATATACGGATTTGTTTTATTTTTTTAAGATTTCCAATTGTTTTTTGTGAAAAAGCTGCAGTTAACCCTCACGAATCAGCCAGCTTCATTTACGTTCATCAATGACCGGCTGTACCTCAATATGATGATATTCAATGATTTTCAAGAGTTTACAATATAATTAAAATTCGCGTTTTTGTTTTATTTAAAAACGCCAAACAGGTTTTCGGACAAACGGAAACACTTGAAATTTGGCGTTTTTAACCCGCTAGTTATATGTACTGAAACGATGTGGTATATTTTATTGAAACTGCTACACTTTAAAGAGAAAATGAAATGATGCACAATAAAAATGTAAAATAATTTTTCTTTTATTTGAAGAAAAACTAGAAGTTAGCGTCGGAAAACTGATTTTAATATTAGCTTTAAAAAGATACAATCAAAAGAAGTTCATAAGTAAACAATTGAGACAGACAACTGAAAAATTCAAAGCAAATTTATAAATTGCATATTTTTAATTAATATCAGGGAACGCAATAATTATTTCTTTTTTTTATAAAAGTCACTGCTATTTTCTGACTTAAATTAACAAAAAAAAAAAAAAGGAATAATTATTACCAAGGCGAATTCATACAAGGTGTTTTTATTTTGAAAACGGATACAACATGGAAAAGCACTTCTACGTTGTATCAAAACAATACAACACTATAGTAAACAATTCAAACAGATATTTCATTTGATTTTAATTTCATTTTGTGCAAGGTATATTTACACAAGGTAGACTCACTTGGGAGTGTAGACATGCTGCTCTATAACAGGAACCGAGTTGTCAACATTGTCTTCATATAAAACAATAATAATTTAACGCACACATATACAAATTTTGGCTCATATACACGAAATTTGACGTTTGGGTTCCAACTTGGGTAAACAGCTGACAAACATATGGGCCAACGAGTTTACCTTGTGTAAATATACCTTGATTTTGTGTGTTTTGAAATGTTAAAATTTAAAAGCGTTTTAATTTTCATAATTCTAATAGCCTATTTCCGATGTGTTTGTATCTTTCGAACAATTACATTAAAACGAAAAACAAAAATTTTAGAATTTGTTTTTTTGTTTTAAATATAGTTGTACGATAGAAAGAGTTCTTTCGCATATCGGAAATAGGCAGTAAGTGAAATTATAGAATTTATAAAAGATTTGCTAGAAACACCAGAACGGTAAACGGTTATAGGCTGTTACCTACGTAGCAAGTTAAGGTCACCTGGATTAAATTCGCCTTGATTATTATAGTTTCTGATATTAATTAAAAATATGCAATTTAAAAATTTGTTTTGAGTTTGTCAATTATTTGTCCTAATTGTTTATTTATGAACATCTTCTATCTTCTTAAAGCTAATATAGCAAGCAAGAACCCTTTTTCCGCGTTATTTTTAATTACCGAAAACACAGCGAAAAATACAAAAACTGTATGTTTGTAATTGTAGAACAGGCCTGGGTGGGCCCTGTTTCTCAAAACTACAATGTACAAATCTACAAGTAAAAAAATATTTTAAACAAAAAAAAAAAAACTTGTAAAATTGTTGCTATTTTAATGTATTTTACTTGTAGATTTGTACATTGTAGTTTTGAGAAACAGGTCCCACCCAGGCCTGTTCTACAATTACAAACATACAGTTTTTGTATTTTTCGCTGTGTTTTCGGTAATTAAAAATAACGCCGAAAAACACAAAAACGGAACACCACAATATCACACGTGTGATTTTTCAGAACAGGCCTGTATGTATGTTAAATAAACTGTATTGTGAGCAAAAAATTAAGTGGTTAGTTCAGTGGGCTACTCTCTACTCTCTATTTCGATACGAAAGCAGAATGCCAATTTGGTACTCTCTATCACCTTCGCAATATTTTTTGAAAATTAATCAATACTGGAAATAAAAGTTAAAGCATGGTACAACTGCACAAGGTAGACTCGTTGCTACAACAAGTACAACAAGACAAAAACAACAGGCAATTTGTTTCGATCGTAAAAATCTTTATAGATTTCGGTATCAAATGATTTGAAATATGATGCTGTAAGAAAGAGATTTGAGTGATATAGTATGTAGTAGCGGGAAAAATAGAAGTTTAAGATTTAAATAGGGCGATTATTACGACATTAGTTTTATTTTTATAATCACAAACACAATAAATAAATTCGGATGTTAATAACAATTGCAAAAAGGGTGTTATATTCAGCACTTATGCCCCTAATTTCTACAAAATGAAATCTTTCTGTGTGTAGAAATTTATAGTGTAAAATTTGCCGCCGCATTTAAAAAGAAAACTGAAGGTTAAAACACGTTGGCCAAATAAACGTTGATATAGGTGAAGATTCTTTTTGTAAAAATTAGGGGCATTAATTAGTCTGAACAATTTTTGCTAAATAATTTACAAAATTGGGGTTCTAGCTCGTGATGTCTGGGGAGGGGGGGGGGGGGCCTTCAAACGCTATGCCAACTCAATGCGTTGTAACGCAACTGCTTCAGTGTGGTCAAGAAGGTTAAAAAATTATAATTAAAGAAATCCAATTAGCCTGCTTGTATCTCCGTTTACATATAAATGTTACTAAAGGCCGTTACACACTATCCCACAAAGTCTTACGTATTTTTCAAAAATGCTTCCCTGATCTAATTGTTCTTTGAACATTTTAAAAAAACAATAACAACTTATCAGGACAGGATTGCATTTTTGTAAATTACTGAAGACTTTGTGGGATAGTGTATAACGGCCTTAGGGGCTTTAACCATTTACTGAAAGCACCCTTTTGCATTTACCGAGCTACGGGAAAAGTTTGTGTGGTATTATATTATAAAATAAAATTTTAAGAAAACTATGTTAAAGATGATGGTGGGGTTTGAAGAGTTTTTGCGTAAAGTAGAAAGCAGTTTTAAGGCAAAGGCTGTCCAAATGGACGAAGAAAAAATTGAATTTTAAAAAACAATTGAACTTTACAGAAAACAAGTTTTTTTTATTACTTTTTACGAAAGTGTATTAATTGATTTTTAATTAAAGAAAAATTAATTTTAAAAAAGCATTTTAAGGAGTTTTTTTAGACAATAATTGTGTCCTTGTTCGAATTATGCTTCTTTCATCAATCATATTGTACATAGTTATAACATGAGTTAAAGATAGCTCAGATTGACAGTAACGAAATGTAAAAATGTGTAAGAAAAATGGAAATTTGAAAATTTAAATGAAATAAATAGCAAAATTTACTAAAAGAAAAAATAAAAAAGACAAATGCGCAAACACACTAAAAAGTACCAATCACTAGATTTGGTATCATTTTATTTATTTTGCATCGCTGAAATGGATTTGAAAATCCCCCAAAATTTATTCCACCTTTCAAAAACGATCATGTTGACGATCAATTTTCATCACATACCTTTTAACTTTACATTCGTTTCGTTTCAATTAACAATTGCAGTTTTTATTTTACCTAAGAGATGAAAGATGATCAATCAAACACGGATGATCGTATCAAAATTCTTTTTTTATTGAGAAAAAAGATACGTGGACGACCATCATTTTTGTATTACGCAGGGGCTACTCTCTACTGCGATGCAGACGAAAAATCGTGTGAATGGCTTTGCGCATTTGTCTATCTTATTCATTTCTTTTCGCAAATCATTATTATTTATTTTATTTACAGGCTGTTTAACGATATGCGAACGTTAACGTTTGAAATCGATAAACAGGCTGTTAAATTTTCAAACGAAACACGTTAAGGGGCTTAATTTTTCTTATTTATTTTCTTACATATTTTGGCAATTTATATCTCAATTCTCCCCATCTTTAATTTTTATTGCGAGTGTTGATTCGTTTTCAAAAAAATTTTGCGAAAGTACTTGCGAAAACGATAGAGATTACAAAATGGCCACTTATCGCATTTATTCTTGAGTATCGAAATTGCAATCGAATCGCAATAGAGAGTACCCCATGTTTTTAGAACGTGTGAAATATTTTTTTTTTTTTTTTTTTTTGTAAATCTTTAGTTCAAGATTCGATAACCGAATCTTTTCCAAACTAAAGAAACACGGAAATATCTATATTTATTTCAATGGAGATTATATTCAATGAATTTTTAATTGAACTATTTGAATGTTTTATTGCCTATTGATCTGCACTACATCCGAAAGAGATTTATACGGAGATGTTCTGGAAATCGAATTCGATTAAAATTAAAATCAAAAAAATTTTCGAAAACGACCCTGTTTTGAAAGTTCATGAAAATATTCATTTTATTCTACTTTATACTTTGAATACCGAATATGTTTAACAGAACTACTTCTGAAAGTAGGAAAAACTACAATCATTTTTAAAATAAAATTACTTAGGCCCTGATTGTGTAAAACGCAACGCAACTCCAAAAATAACATTGAAAGCAAAACCAATGTCAAAAATTTGTTGTTGCTTTCTACAGGCATTCATATTGCGTTTTAAAATGTTCAACGCTACAAGATATGCAGCGTTTGAAATTTAAATATTCAATATGAATTTCTGTAGAAAACAACAACAAAATTATGAAATATGTAATTTTGATTTTGTTTTTGCATACAATGTAATTTTTGGCGTTGCGTTTCTGTTTTACAGAATTAGGTACCAAATATCTTGTACCATTTAATTTTCACTCGATTTCAGGAACATGGCCGATAATGCAAAATATTTTGAAATTGTATGAGTTATTGGGAGTACCCGGTTTTTTTTACTGCGGCAGGTTTCAACATTAATTACTTTTTTATTTTGGCATCATAACACTCGATGGCGAATGAAATGTATTATAATATGAAATAATCAGGGATATTCTGGAAATCGAAAACGTAAAACGCAAGAATTTGGAAGTTGTTTTTAATACACTTTTAATCAAATTTTTAAAATTTTTTTTATAAAATTCTATTTAATAGAATAATATTTGTATAATAACTGATTATTTTTATTTAAGCTCTAGGTCTTTTTTAAAGATGCCAACCGATGGTTAGCGAAATATCGAAAAAATAAATAATTTAAAATTTTTAAAAAAAGACCTAGAGCTTAAATAAAAATAATCAGTTATTAAATTAAAAAAGGTCAAACAAAAAGTTATATATAATATTTGTATAATATTCATCATAAAATTATTTTATTACAGAAATCTTATTAAAAAACGACGTTTAAAATTCTTCCGTTTTTTAATTTCCAGAACACCCCTGAATAACATTCCATAACGAGTTTTCATTCGATAGATTACTCGATAGTAAAGTTTATTCGAAAACGAATACGGTGATTAGACCCCTGAACTACTTTGTATCTTACTTGGATAGAGAAATGTTAACAGTTGCTGGTATTTTCGACGTTTCGACCAACCAAAGCAACAATACTGTTGTACTTTTTGTAGTATTGCCGCCAACGGTTACATGAATTCGCCTTGTCTATTTCTTTATTATTGAACAAATGCGAGTTCTTTTATGGTACCTGGGAGTATCAAATTCAAGCTTTCGATATCGAACGAAATTATAATACAATTTAATAGATATTTCACGCTTATTGATCGTGGAGTTAACACTTTAAACAAATTTCATTTTATTATTTTTTTTTTCCTAAAATGTTCTTTTATATAAAAATTATTAAAAAAAAATCATTGTGATTTAAAAACTATTTCTAATACAAAACAAAGAAACTTTATTGACAAAAACAAATGACTGCGCACACATTTAAAAAAAAAAATAAAAATTATAAAACAAATTAAAGGATTATAATAAAAAGAAACAACAATTTTTATTAATATTTATTATATATTTTTTTTTTCGAATTGCACAAAAAAATTTTGAAAAAGTAAAATTAAAGAAAATAAAACAAGTTCAAATTATTATCATGCTCTATTTTATTCTTAACTAAAATCTATTCTTATCTACTCTAAACTTTCTACACTTTCTGTAAAAAAAATCTTTATTATACATAGTTTTTTTTTTAAATTTTTATAACTACATATATTTGAAATTAAAAAAAAAAATAAATAAGATTTTATAATTTTGTTTTACAATATTTATATTTTTAAATATTTTTTGTATTTATTTTATACTAAAAATAATAATAAAAAAATATAAAAAATATATCATGCTAACACACTCTACAAAATAATTTTTAATATAAAAAAAACCCAACAAAAACAACATCATATTATTTAAAACGAAAGCAACAACAAAAAAAAAAAATTATATTTCTATAAATGTATGTGTAATTAAAAAAAAAAAAAATTAACCAAAACAAAAAAATCAATAAAATATTAAAAAAAAACTCTGAAATTCTTTATTATTTCTTTTGTTTTAGCAAAAAAAAAAAAAAAAAAATGGTTTTTAATTTTAAATTGACTTTAAACAATCTTTTTTAAAATGTACCTTATATATAAATAATAAAAATATAATAATTATTAAAACAAAAAAAATTAGCTTAATTTTTATGTTTATAAAAAAAAAGAAATTTCTAATATAAAACGTAGTAGTTTTGATAAATTAATATAGACCACAAAAAAAAAAAAAGAAAAAATCTAAATCAATAATTCTGAATACTGCTACAACAAACAAATCAATACAATTAATACAACAAAAAACCAGTGATTAATGTTTGAGATTTTCAAACAAATTTGATTTAATTTATATAACAATATTTTAATTTAAGTATCACATTTTTATTTTAAAGATGGATTCTCAAACTTTTTTTTTTAATATTCAAACATAGAAAAAGTATTTTGATTATTAATTATTTTCTTTTAATTTCGAGACCAATCGCCTCTTACTAAAAATTATTAGTAATTATATAAAGAAATTATCAAAAAATTTATCAAAAAATCGTCCGAGTATCCCTGGGCTTTATTAAAAACATTAATGCCCACATTTCCAATTACCCAACACTCATGGTTGAGCTTCCTCGACACATGTGCCCAAGATATTTCTCACTACTAGCTCTGTCTCTCCCTCTCTCTCACACTCTGTTTCTAATGAAAATGACAAAAACATCAACTCTTTTTTCGCTTTGCTTCTATTTTCTTGTAATATTTTTTGTAAGCAAATCTGTTGCAGCTTTCCACCAAGGCAAATTTATGAACATGGCGGCAGCAATACTACAACAATACAAAAACAAGTAAGGAAGTATGTATAGTCGATCAAGCCCGACCATATGATATCATGCACTACAGTAATTCAAAACAAATTTTCGAAAGTGTTCCCTATTTGGGACCCATAGGCAATCATTAAGAAATCTTTACCTTTAAGAGATTTGTTTGCCTTTAAGTGATTTTAGGAAGGGCGTTTAAAAAACTGCAGTCAAAGTCGAAAAACTGCCATTTCTTCAACTTCTTCATTTGTCATTGGCCAAAAAAATGACTGTTGCTTTCACTTCTGATTCATTAAAAGCGACTGTTTACGCTGTCAAAGTAATTAAAAAAGCGAAAAGTTAAACTCTAATTTTCGTTTTTTGGTTGACAGTTTTTGTTTTTTGACTGCAGTTTATTAAACCCTGGTTAATTTTGGACTTACCGGCACAACATTTTGCCATGACATAGAAGTAAAATTATTGTCCCCAATTTGTATGTCAATATGTACCAACCTTTAAAAGGAAGTTATGGCATTAAAAGCTATTTTCGGGAGTAGTATTTGTATGCGTGCTATGGCCAAATATAGACCGATTCGAAAAAATTTGGTAAGTTAACTTAGAAATTAGTTAATTGGCACAAATACTCTATTGCGGAAGGAAGCTTGTATGGGCTATCTGTGAAATTATGGACCGATTCTCAACAATTTCAATTCAAAACCCTTTGTATCAAATTTCATTAAATTACTTCAAAATTGCAGCTTGTGCTTTGGGCACAAGGTTTTAGATCGATTCAAAAAGAGGTCTGAGTCCAAATGTTGCGTCATTTCTGTCAATCTTGTGCTTCTGTTTTGGCCATTAATTGGTCTTAACGGTTTTTTTGAAGATGTTATCCATTGTGTCTTGTCAAGTTGTTCTTCTGGTGGACACCTTTTAGGAAGTTGTTGTTACGATCTGAGTATAATCCAGCTGCTGCCGATATTCTAGCGTTTAGGTCTTTTTTTCAATTTTACATCCTCACTTATCACTGATCGAAGATACAAGAACTGTTTCACCTGTTCCATTTCAATTTTAATCCACTGTTGACTCTGCTGGACATTTCGTCGAAATAGAGGTTGAGGTTGCTTTGCAGGTCATTCGCCGTATTTGCTATAAGGGCCACATCGTCCACGTATGCGAACATGTTTGCTTGCAGTTTAAGCTGTAACTTGGATATTTAAGAAGTATGTATGTATTTGAGGAGTTTAGTGAACAGGTATGGGCTCAGTATACTGCTTGCCTATCACCCAGTGTTGCCATAACTGTTTGATGTGAGTATGCCAAGACTTCAAAAAAATCTGCTAAATCTTAAAATGATGAAAATCAGCCCAATTATGAATAAAAATTCTCCGGGAGTTTTCTCCTTCTCCTTCATTTTTCCTATGTAAATTCAATTGTAAAAATGGGAAAAGGGAAAAAACTCCCGGGAATTTTTTTTTTTAAATAGGGCTGAATATGCTAAAAATCTGCTAAGATTAAAACATAAAATATTAAATTTTCCAAAATTATGTTAAATTTGTAAAAAAAATATGCTAAACATCTGCTGAGCTTTTATAAAAAATATTATGCTAAAAATCTGCTAAATAAAAGAAAATCTTAATATACATGATATTTATAGCGATTGCTTAATATAAAAAAGGCCTAAATCGATTTTTTTGTTTGTTTACCGAGTGAAAAAAACTTAATAAAATCCGTAAAATCTTAGATAAAAAAATTTATAATACAATTTTTAATAACAATATCCAACAAATGTTGTATTACAGCCCCTTAGAAATTTTAAATCAAGATACATGTGGCATTAGCTACCAGAATAAACAAAAACAGCTATTTAAAAAAAAAATTGATTTAGACCTTTTTTATATTAAGCCATCGATATGTATTTCATTAAATCTTTTATTTAAAAAAAGTATTAGATTAATAATGCGAAAAACAAAGAAGTACTACAAATTTGAATATGAAATTGTTTAAAAATATATATCTGTCTGTAAAAGTCTGTTTGAAACAAAGTTTGCTAAAAAAAATTCTGCTTTTCTAAAAATTCTGCCTTTGGACTAAGAAATATGCTAAAAAGCAGTTAGCATATTTTTTTAAAACAAATATTCAATTTCCCAACTCAATCTGCTAAATCTAGCAGAAAATATGCTAAAATGAGAACACTGCTATCGCCTTGTGTTGTGGTGAACTGCTCTGAATTATGCAAAAAGAGAGTGAGTTAAAATTTTCAAAAATTTTCTCCCACTTACTCAAAAAAAATTAAAGCAGTAAATAAACGGTTTACCAGTCAAAACTTACAAGTTATGCACATTGGCATTAATGCTGGGTACAGACAGTGCAATCTACATGCAATCTATTTCAATCCAACCTCAAAATATCAAAGTGTTTTGATGTTGATGCAATCTGAGATGAATGAAAAATGAATGAAAATTAATTTAATTTGCTAGATTGCATAAATGCATTCCATAGTTTGTAGCCAGCATAAGCAGCTGTAAGATACGAAATTGTGTCTTCCTTAATTTAATTATTTTGAACTATTTTCGCATGGTTATTGTTCCTAAATTTAAGAAAAAATATTTATTTATTTTGTTATTGAAAAGTTTTTAATTTAAAAATTCTGAATATTATTTTGAAACACATTTTTTTTTGTAAACAAAAAGATTAATAAACAGTGAAAATTTGCAAGAATTTTTTGTCTCTCAATTTATTAATCTTTTTTGACGCTCTCTACTTGCAAATTTTTTGGGATATGAAAAGTTTCAAGTCACAATTGTTAAAAATTCGTAACAATTTTTAGTAAATGAACACACCTATTATTACCAGTTCTTACTTGTGTTTGTCAAAAAGCCACGGATCAGTACCTAATTAAAAACAATAATCTAGAACAAATTCAATCGATTCCTCCCATCCATCAATAAAAAATTTAATTAACTTTAAAATAAAGAAAATTTAAATTGTTTCAACTTTTGTTTTGTTTTTTTTCATCCGCTTTGTGTATAATATGTATAATACAAATAATACAGACCTATTCCACAAAGAAATTTGTTAAGAGACAACGTAAAGTCATGAACCAATTAAGAGCATCTTAAAATGTTATGGCATTATCTATAAAATGATGTCTTACTTTGATATTGGGTCTGGTCTCTTGGTATTGACTTTCAATTTGAAAAATTATTAATTTATTAATTAATTATATTTTATAATAATTAAATTAATATTTTGAACGGAACAAATTCGTATACTAAGAAAAAAATTGCGAAGAAAAGACATTCTAAATAACAATATTCGGTTTTATTTTTCAAAAATGTAAAATAACAATATTCATGCCAATTAGCAATACTTTACTCACAAGAATCCATTCCTCTGACCGAATAAAAGCTACAATTTTAATAAGACTAAATTTTGAAGAAAGTTGGAAAATGATTTCAACATTTTTGCTTACAACTAGGTAATTGAGTTATAAAATTCTGCAAATAACAATAAAAAATATGTTTAGTATATGTGGGTAAACAAAAAGTTATCAGCCATGTTCTGAAAATCTTATTCGAGTGAAATTTATATCGAACAAACTTTAAAAACGATTCATGTTTTAAACTTCATTAAATTATTTCGTTTTATATACTTTAGCTTACTCTAGCTTACCTTCATCTAAACTTATCTTAAAATCAGGAAAAACTACGGTAATTTTCCAAAAAAATTATCTCGAAAAGCTTTATCGGCTTTGCTTTTAATTTGACTCGATTACGTCTTCTATAACTTGGCTGTATATTTTTTTTTTGTGATTTTAATTAAAGTATACCAAGGCGAATTTATATATACAGTGGAAGAAATACTACAACAATTCAAAAACAACAAGCAACAGATGTTTTTTACATTGCATTGTTAGTGTTTACGGTTCGAAATGTCAACCATTTCTGAACAAAAAGTTGTGAAATCAAAACAAATTGGTTCGAAGTTCGAACTGTCAAAGTCGGCAGCCTGTTACTGCCACCTGTAGTTAATTTGCCCTGATATATATGAATTTAAAAAGTTACGTTTTCTTGCTTTATATGTTTTTTTTATACCCTCCACCACAATTAGTTGTGAAGAGGGTATACTAAGTTTGTCATTCCGTGTGAAACTTTTTTATTATTCATCTCAGACCCCATAAAGTATATATATTCTGGCTGCTTGAGTAATTCTAAGTCGATTTAGACATGTCCGTCTGTCTGTCCGTCTGTCCGTCTGTCCGTCTGTCCGTCTGTTGAAAACACGCTCACTTTCGAAAAACTCAAAAGAAATAAACAAACTAGGTGTCAAATTGCTTGTAGTTATCCTAAGCAGTTTGGGATTGAATTTCAGCAAAATCGGTTCAGTAGGACCAGAGCTATGAATCAAAATGTGGAACCACCACCTTCAAAAACTTGATAATTTTGTTACAAAAACTAACATAAATGATGCAAAAATGCACGGAATGACATAAGATTTTGCACAAGTCCGTTTTATTCGACTAGAAATTACACTGTTCGTACAAATTGTACAAATGTACAAATTTCGCGAAGGTCGGTCCATAATTTACCCTAGGCCCCATATAAACCCTACTCTCGGAAAACAGTTTTGTCCGCCTAAAACCGTAAAAAATAATGCAATCATAACAAATTTTGGCTCGTCACAATTTTATAGGACTATAAATGATACTGTGAAATTTCGTGAAGATCGGTACATAATTTACCTTAGGCCCCATATATGCCCTACTCCCGGAAAACAGTTTAGTCTCCTAAAACCATAATTAATAACAAATTGTCACAGTTTAAGATAATAATAATAAAAAGACATCATACAGATATTACTCCTTAAACATTCGAACTGTCGGTGGAGGGTATCAAAGATTCGGCACAGCCGAATATAGCACTCTAACTTGTTTTTTTTTTTTTTTAATTGTAAACATGGTCAAAAACGAACTTCCGAACATGTCGACTGCCGATGTTCTTTGTTGTGTACAACTTTTCCATTCAACGTTAACGTTCGAAATCGTTGAACAGGCTGTTCGTTTTTTTGCTTTTGCCTGGACTACGTGCGACTGTTTTTATTTAATGAATCAGAAGTAAAAGCAACAGTTTATTTTTGTCCAATGAAAAATCAAAAAGTGGAAGAAAAAGCAGTTTTTTTATTTTGACTCTAGTTTTTTAAACCCTGATTAGAACTGCGATCTGCAACCAATACTATTACATTTTGCGATTGTATGCGTTGTATGAATTCTACATATGTTATTTTTAATGTTGTTAAATTCTCTTCAATTGTATCGGCAGGCAGTACTCTGGCATGCTGGCAACATGCCCAAACTATCTTAGCTTTTGGTGCTCGATCCTATGATTTAACGGTACTGTTGATAGTAAATAAGTAAGTTGGTAAGCTTGCTTGTGTAGTGTCGTTTCATATTTTTAGTTTAAATGTAGTAAGTTTAGTTTAATCAAGTGAATGATTGGGGCACTGTATCCAATCCTGGGTCAAGAGGGTTTCTCCCATATGACGTTCTCCAGGATGGACCTTTCGTGCAATTACGTTATTGTTTGCATGTAAGTTTTGTATTAACACACTGCAATGTTTCCTCCTCTTTTCTTATCGGGGCTTCGGGCCAGCAACCGCGGAGTGTTTAGCAGTTATACTATTAACAAAAAGGAATACCATAGAAAACCTCCAGCAGCAAGTTTTCTTAAATCGTTGCCTGCGGGGAATTCTAAAAATATTAGGTATGGCCAGTTACGATATCCAATAAAGGCTTATGGGCCCAAACTTACCAAATTTCCATACATGTTGAGATATGTAAAAGCAAATGGCGTTGGTAAGGAAATACTCTATAGAAGAGTGAGACCACCAAACATCTGGCGACCCCAAATCAAAATTTAAGCGGCCAATCAAGACGAGAGCTGGAATTAGATAAAAGCACTCGCATCGGACAAACCCGAATGTAATTAATTTGTTATTGTCCTATGCTTCTTATAGGAACTACGGGTACATATATACCTCCGACGTATTTTTTATTAAAAACTTGATATTTTTGACCACGAGTAAAAAAAAAAAAATTGCAATAGAGTTTCATATTTAATTTTTCTACTTTAAAATTTTTGAATATAATTATTTTTATTTTTGAATATTTGAGTATTTGCGATTGTGACTTGAACTCACAAGAGCGGTGTTTTGTAAAAAAGATATCGCAAGACTCTAAGCGAGTTCAAATCGCAACAGTATGCTGAAGTGATCTGGCATATTTAGGCTTAACCAAACTTTTAAAGGGGTCTATACCCGATCAAAATGCTTAACAAGCGGCTGTTTATAGTATGAGTAAAAAGTTTGTTAGTATGTGCAAAATCAAACCAATTTAGATATTACGTCAAACACCGGTGCACGAATTTGATATCAAGCATTTTAATCGTTTATAGACCCATAAGAAGTTTTTTTTAATGATTAATACATTTAATTTGATATGCATTATACGAATATATAATGCATTATTGTGTTTGCACTAAAAAAAAAAAAACAATTTTTGGATTATTTTTACACATTGTGTGTTTCTAAAAAACAAGTGGCGATATCGCTCCTCTCGCTTGAAAGCCTACTAGCAACTAATCAGAGTTTTTTATTTTTTTAAGAATATTTTGCTGACATTTTTGATGTGTATGTGACCGCGTAAGTCGCAATTTACTCTGGACATTTTTTGCCGGACAGACGAAGTTTGTAGAAGGGAGAGGAAAAGAGTAAGCTTAAAGCGTCGCCCCCTTACCAACAAACTTCGTCTGTCCGGCAGTAAGTGTCCATAGAGTAAATTGCGTCTAACCAGCTATTTGAGAATCGAATTCACTTTTCAGATGGCGTTGAACCCACATTTGAGCTGCTTTGTTTTCTTATAAAAAAAATGTCAAAAGTTGCTTGTGTTTTTGACATATCGACCAACGAAAGCAACAAATAAAATACAATAGCGGTGTTCACCCTTTGTATTAAAAGTACAACTCTGCTTTTCTTAATATGATTTTATACTACAAAGCATGAGGGTCTTTTTCGTTAGTATTGTTAATTAATGAAGTTGCTGAGGGAGGGAAAGAGACAGATATAGTTTATTTAACTATTTTATTCTGAGTTATTTAACAAACATGTTTACTACAGCTTTTTGGTGGATTTTTCAACCAGAGCGTAGTGAATTTTAGTCTAATACATTTTGTTGTTGCAGTGTTGTAAATCTTAGTACTTTAACTAAATTAATAAGATTCAAAAGGTCTACAAGGGACTTTACTATCAAGGGTGAAAACCGCTCTTCTTCTTCTTTTATTTGCCCATCCGTTATTCGGATATTAGCGATCATACAATATACAGTACATTTTATAAAACATATAATTAATTAATTCATTTTGGAAGTCTTTTTTACAATTCAGAAATAATCAGTTCTCTATTTTTGGCGGCATATAGGAGACTTCGTTCTTCACGATAACCTGTCCATTCTTGAATATTTCTTAACCAAGAAAGTTCTCTTCTACCTCTAGCGCGTTTTCCTTCTATTTTCCCTTTGAGAATTGTTTGGATAAATTTATATTTGTCGTTTCTTATCAGGTGTCCCAAATACGATATTTTACGGTTTTTAAAAGTTGTCGGTCCAGGTTCATTCTTCTCAATACTTCGATATTTGGGACGTGGTCAGTCCATGGTATCTTCAATATGCGCCGGTATACCCACATTTCAAATGCTTCCAATCTTTTCTCATCCGTCGCTTTAACTGTCCATACTTCTGCCGCATATAAAAGCACGGAACACACATAGCATTTGATAAACCGGTACTTTGTTGCAAGACTGATGTCATGGCTGGTCAGTACCTTGCTGTATTTAAAGAAAGCATCTCTCGCCATCTCTATACGACATCTTATTTCCTTTGATGCGTCCCATTGATCATTTAACAAAACTCCTAGATATTTAAAATTTTTTACACGTTCAATTTCTATGTTATTTATTTTTAGCGTCGTGTTATTTTGAGCATTCTTCCTGCTGACAACCATGTATTTTGTCTTTTTAATGTTGATTTTCAGACCATATGATTCACTTACATATGTAAGTTCGTCTGTCAGTTTTTGTAGGCCAGATATACTGCTTGCAAGTAAAGTTGTGTCGTCAGCGTATCGTACGTTATTGATAAACTTTCCGTTTAATAGTATACCTATTCTCTTTCCTTCTACTGATTCCCGTAATATTTTTTCTGAGTATATGTTGAATAACAAGGGCGATAGTATACACCCCTGTCTGACTCCTTTTGATATGACAATTTCGTCACTAAATTCTCCATTTATTTGAATTCGTGCTGATTGGTTCCAGTATAGGTTTTTTATGCATTGTATTTCCTTCTCATCTATTCCAATGGACATTAAAATTTCCATTAGCTTATCATGTTGGACAGTGTCAAAGGCTTTTTCATAATCTATAAAGCACATGAATACATCTTTATGGACATCTCGACAATTTTGAATTAGTATCTGCACACTTAGTAGCGCTTCTCTAGTACCCATTGCTTCTTTGAAACCAAATTGTGATTCTCCCATAGCAGTTTCGCATTTATCATACCGCTAATGTTGTATTTTTGGTATTGTACTTACTGAAGTATTGTGACCACCGTTTACATGAATTCGCCTTGGTATTAACATTATTGCCAAAAAGAGAACCTTAGCCAGGCATGGGAAATTCAGTACTATTTTTTTTTCTTTGAAGTACTTCCGCGACATGAAAAGTACCATTATATATAGTTTAAGTAATACTTTTTATTTAAAAATTAAAAGAGATTTTTTAAATTCTAATTTTAGACATTAACTTACTTTTAAAACAAATTTAAAAATATTTTTTTGTTTTACATTTTAGTTATGCGAACGAAATCGAGGAACAGGCAGTAAATTTAACTTTGTGCTGCTTCTTTTTTTCTTAAAATTGTCTCATTAAATGTTAAATGGAGTTTTGACATTTCTGCGTTTTTTGTTTTTTTTTAGGAAGTTTTCGCTTTCGGAATCGCTTTTAAATTTGTTGCAAACATAAAGTTTAAAGCAGAAAGTATTTTTGTTCCAGTTTCGTTTAACCATCTTTATTCATTTTACCGGCGTGAGGCGTGTTGGGTGAGCAGGCATATTTTAACTTGCTTCAAATTTTGTTACAACGCAAGAAACGTAGCCAATGTTGCCAGTAGCTAGATATGTTTAGTTGCTAAAAATAAGGTAAACGAGACAAATCGCATCGACAAAGCGGATCTAGAGGGTCCTCCTGACTCCGGGTTTAATCTTAAATTAGCACAATATCATGGTTTCCCCGGCAAAAATTTCTGTAAACATTAGGAAAAGTTTTAGGGTCTTTAGTAATTAATTTGTGACTCCCTGAATAACGATTTTGGTGTCAAAAACATCTTTAATTAGATGATAAATTAATAGATAGATATAGAAGGCAATAAGCACTGCGACCTATTTGATCTTTTGAAGAGAGGATAAAATAAAATGAGTAGAAAACGGCTTAATTGAAGCCTGAAAGTATATTAACATGTTTTGTAATATTCAGCGGTTCATTGTACACAATATGCCACCTCAATTAAAGGTGAAGTCTGGAAAGTAAAAGATTTATTTTTTGTTAAGTTATTATAAGTTTGTGGTAGAATATTTCTAAACGAAAAACTTTATTAGTATAGTTTATGTTTTGAATAAGATTGAGAATTTCTTTTTTTGTTTATTTAAATTATTTTAATTTCTTAAGAATAATTTAATTTTGATATTTAAAGTGTTATTATATCTAATATGCAGGACTAAAATAAGTAGCATATTTTTAGGATATTTAAATTACATATAAAACTTCTGTTAATAATTAGAAACTGATAAACCTTAAAGTATGCTACAAACTTTTAATGTTTAAATAACACTAGCATACATTTTATTGTAAATTCATTATCATTTTTTTTCATTAAAACAAAAAAACTTAGAAAATATTAGATTTTTAAAACAGGAAAACGTTCGAACTGAAATTTTAAGAAATCTACAAAATGCACATACACATATGTATTGTATATGTATAAACAAAATTTGGAACAGATTCCTGATAAAAGAATTTATTGGTCAAACTTAAAAATAAAATAAAAAATAAAACGTTTTTAATTAGAAAAATACTTGTAAATGTCACTTAATAAATTTAGTGACCGTTAAAGTTTTCTTTTGATTTCAAGATTTTTTTAAGTTAATAAAGTTTCTTAAAAAAAATTTACGCAATAAAAAATTTTAAAAAAATATTTTTTTTTTTCTTTGAACAAGAAATACATTTAAAAATGATGTGAAATTAAACCCCAACGGTAAAATTAAAGTAAAATTGAGACAAGTAATTAAAAAAAATAATAATCTAAAAAAAAATTAATATACATATATATTTATATAAATGTCTAGTCGTATTTTCAGTATTATTAAAAATAATAACAAAAAATATTAAAACTCAAAAAAAAAAATCAACTAAAATCTTCAAGAAAAATAAAAACTAAATTGAAAAATCAACTACTCGATAATTACAGACAACTTTAAGCTGTAAAAAATAAAATAAAATACAATTTAATAAAAAATTAATACTAAAACAAAAACAATAAATATCCCCAAACCAACCAAAATTTTTAGAAACATTTTTTAACTAAAAATTAAAAATAAAATAAAAAAAATATTAAAAAACAAAGAAAGAACAATTATTTGTTTTTGTTTTTTCATAAATGTTTACAACAGAAAATACATCAAAAAAAGAAAAATAAAAAAAAAAATTAAATAAATAATAAAAATATTAAAAAAAATCTTATAAATGTGTCTGTTTTTTTAGCCCATAAGTTTACAAACAAACAAACAAATACATATAATATTATCTATATTATATTATTATTACTACATATATTAATTATATATATTAATATTAATTATATAATTATTAATATTATTATAATTATTATTATTATTAATATTATTATATTGTATCCTTAAATGTATGTATGCATAAAAATTATAAATGTGTAAAACTATAAAAAACAAAAAAAAAAAAAAAACTAAAACACAAAAAACCAACAAAAAATGAAAAATCTTTAATAAAAATCATTTAAAAATTATTTAAAAAAAAAACAAAAAAAAAAAATCCACTTGCGTGCAATTCATTTAATTAAGGCTTCACTTTCTTTAATTCTTTTTATGAAATTTATTTATTACTAGTTGCTTGGCTGCGGCGCTGCCCGGGTTTTTTATAATGAAATGTAAACACATGGTTTTTTATTTTTATCAGGAAACTTATTTTTGTTTAATTAATATATTTTGTGAATTTCAGCCAAATCGTATCATAATTAAAAAAAAAATAAATATCACGACAGTAGCGGAACCTTTCTGGATTAAGCTTAAAAGAAAGCTGGTTCCAGACTTAGCTAATTTATTGTCAAAGCTTAGTGTCAATCGTTGCAGCAGTTCTAGAGCCTTAGTAGCACGTAGCCGGAACAAACGTTTTTATATAAATATATGGGGGATTTCATATCAAGTGACCCAATTTTGAAATCGATGTCTTCCGATTTGGATTTCCGAATTTGCACCAAGGTTAGTCCTGTTGGATAATAGCTGAGACACAACAAGATCGGCCAAAAAGCTGCTGAGATAGAGGCGGTCAAAGTTTGACATTTTGGTCATACATGTGTTCTTTCTCATCCATGTAACTTATTACCTTTTCTTATCTTCTTATCCTCTTTATGCCCACACCACAACAGTGGAGAAGGTATTATGCATTTGTGCTGATGTGTGTAACGCCTTAAAATATTGGTCCTAGACCCACCTTAAAGTATACCGATCGACTCAGAATCACTTTCTGAGTCGAACTAACGATGTCCGTCCGGCTGGCTGGCTGGCCATGTAACCTTGTGCGCAAAGTACAGGTCGCAATTTTGAAGATGATTTGACAAAATTTGGGACATAGGTTCTTATTGGTACAAGGTCCAAGCCTATTGAAAATGGGCCTAATCTTAGGACAACGATAGAAAATAGGGGGAAACTTCTTCATCTCAGAAACTATCAAACCGATTTTAATGAAATTTAAAACTTAGATAGAACCATATCCATATGGACACATAAGGTATGCATCTTTTAAAAAATAGGACCACAAGGGGAGATAGGGACAATTTATGCCTCTCAAACCGATTTTAATGAAATTTAAAACATAGATAGATCCATATCTATATGGACGCATAATCTATACAGTTTTTCAAAAATAGGACCACAAGGGGAAGTAGGGGGCAATTTCTGCCTCTCACAAGCCTTCAAACCGATTTTAATGAAGTTTATAAACATAGATAAATCCATATTCATATGGACACATAAGCATGATGTGTTTTTAAATACTGTGGTGTAGGGTATCATGTGGTCGGCCTTGACCGACTATACTTTCTTACTTGTTTTCTTTTTGCGTACACATAAATTTGTAAAATTTTCATATTACTCACCTACTGGATTTTACTGGAAAAGTAAACCAACGCACATAATGCAAACAAAGCTTGACATTCAGTGTACACACAAAAAAATAAACAATCAACAGATGACTCGAAAATGTCACTTCTATGAATTCGCCTTGGTTAACGCTAGAACAATACGGAAATTTACTTTGAAAAAAATTATCCTGTTCTCGGAGTTCATAGAGCAATTCGTCCATTTTACGCAGCTCATTTCAAGTAAAATGACTACGCCAATAAGCCAAATTGCCGTATTTGGAGCAAAATCAATCTTCAAGCCGTTAACGAATTTGTTAAAATGTAAAGTTTAGTGCGGTTTACACGCTCTTTCGAAACAAGCGAGGAGCCACCTTTACGGTAAATGGCGAACGCTATCGAGCCATGCTGACTGAATGTTTGTTTCCAAAAATTGATCATCTTATCTCATCAACGACATTTCCCAGCGGGAAAAGGTAATCAAAATGAATCGAGAAAGTAATACATATCTTGTATAATATTTGATTCCAGAATTCATTATTCTTAACACAGACCAGCGTTGCCAGAATTAAGATTTTATCTTATTTTTTAAGATTTTTTGAACAAAATAAGATTTGAAGATTTTTTTCTCAAATTAAGATTTTTACTTTTAAAAATTAAGATTTTTATTGTGGTTATTTTGTTGAACTATTTATGGTTTTTAATCCAAATTATTAATATTTTTAATTAGGCTTAAGTTCATTAAATTTAATTTTCATTAAATTATTTTGATGAAGAAAGGAATTTTACAACATGAAAATTAATTAAAATTGTTATTGATAATCTTTCATTCTTGACCGGGATTCGAACCGCGGCCGGCAGGTTACCATGACATGTTTCGATCGCAACCACTCGATCTTCTCAAATGGATTTGCCGTTTTACACTCGCAGCCATCGACGACTGCTGACGTCAATAGTCAAACATCAATCCTTAAACCAAATTGTAGTTTAACCTTTGGTAGATCGAAGTTTGCTTTTCTGAATGATTATCTATTTTAATTGATTTTACATGTTTTTTCTTTACTTCTGTTTTTTCGTACTTTTGTCAAGAATTCTTCTTGAAGTCCAAAGTACATTTTTTGTTTTTTCCTTTTGTCTTTCTTTTTCTTGTTGACCTTTTCAGCACAACTTGAAGGACAAATGAACACATAGAGCTCGTGCCTTAGCTTTTAACAATAATTAGTATTGTGGTTATTTTGTTGAACTATTTATGGTTTCTAATCCAAATTTTTAATTAGGCTTAAGTTCATTAAATTTAATTTTCATTAAATTATTTTGATGAAGAAAGGAATTTTACAACATGAAAATTTATTAAAATTGTTATTGATAATCTTTCATTCTTGACCGTGGCCGGGATTCGGGATTTTAACTTTAAGTTTGTACAACATACATTATTTTTTACAGTTTTTTAAACAGTAAATTTTTAAAACAATTTTTGTACCCATTGTCGAGCATACACAAAAATGCATCATTATTTCTGGGCATACAAAATTTTAAAAAAGCATCATAGATTAGCGGTTGTTCATTTTGGAAATACTGATGAAAAAAAAAAAATATTTGTGAAAAGAAAAAAAAAACGTATTTTTATAAGATTAATTTATTAAAGAACAAAAAAGTTCATGTATTTAGTAGCAAAAGGTAAAAATCTAATGGAACTTAACACTAGGATTACCGTATTGGTCTGGCCGGACCAAATTTGGGGTTTCCTTGCAATATTTTTCGAATATAACAAAAAAACAGGGGCGTGAATTCTGTAAATGATATGAGCGGAATCGAATTAAACTATAGATAATTTGGATTTGATTGGAGCAAATTAGTGGGGTGAAATTCTATTTTTATGTAAAAGTCTATGAAATTACACTCTTGGCCAGGAAAATCCATATTTTTTCAATGAGCTTTTTTTAAATGCAATTTTCTCAAAATGACTTCGATATAACAACGGTTTCAAAAAATATAATATTAAATTGAGAACTCTTAAGATTTCATATGATGTATGAGTTTCATAGCTCCCTAACTAAATTTTTTTTTCTTCCAAAATTTATACATCTCTAATATTATAATTTAATTACTTTTGATGAAACTTCTTTATTTAGATGGACTTTTTTACTTTCTTATTTATTAGAAATTAAATGGATTTAAAATGTATTTTTAGAAAGAATTTTAAAGAAAATATAACTAAAAGCACAATTTAAACCTACAATCTAATTTTGTATAAATACGGCAATAACGTATTTCAATTTAGATAGTTTCCATAATAAGAAGAATTTTCTTTTAAAAAATTAATAACTTTTACTTTTTTGCCCTTGTTATAAAAATTTCAAGATTTTTCTCTTCAAAATAAGATTTTTTTTTTCGCCAAATGAAGATTTTTCTTCCAATTCTTCTGGCAACGCTGACACAGACCATGTCCTAGGATTGTAATAAATTATTTTAATGTATCCTGCGAATGAATTAAATAATTCATCCTTGATAATAAAAATTAGTAGACGAGATAAAAACAGCAAAAAATAACGGATTTTTATTAAGAAAATATGTAATAGAAAAACACGAATAATACTCACGAATGGACATGTGCAAATGTGAGAATATACGTGGTAATCAATTCATAATTATTTTGTCTGATAAAATTACCTTCTCGATTCCAATGAATGCATTATTATTCTTTCAAAAATAATACATTATTTTTTTAATTATTTATGTAATCAATTCCTCATTTTCCCGCTGGGTCGGTTCCAACAAAACGGCGCGGCGCGCAACTTGCCATACAGCCCGCTTAACAATTGGACTGACAGAATGTTGTTCATAAGTCGAAATTATTTTTAAACATTAAATGCCATTAAATTTGTGCGCTAATTAAGCCAACATTTTGGCCATTCCATTGAATTTGTTGTGTTTTATTTAAAAAAAGTTCTATGCCTCTAAAGAAACACCCCATATAAACCTGATGGGGTTTAAGATGAGCATTAAAAAAGTTTTACATGGAAGGGCAAACTTAGTATTCCTTCATTCTTTACTGCTGGTTGAAGCCAGGATTCACTTTCTATACCATCAAATGAAACATTAAAACGAAAATCATACCGAATTTCTGCAAAATCTGTTGCCAATGCCACCCTTTTACACAAATAAGATGCAAAATTATATGACTCAGGTACTTTACAAATAACTCTGATCGCATAGAATCTATAATTTTATGGGTGTGATCCCGTACTCAACGTTGGAAGCCCACGGGATCCCAATCTTACCGAAAACTGTTGCCGTACTTTAAGTTTGGTAAAGTGAGAGAGCTTTTAAGAGAAAAATTTTCTTCTTCTTGCACGAAGTAGCCCGTATTTTTTCTTTGGGCTGGTTGGGAAAATTGTTTAACAATCAGCTGTCAAAAATAAACAATAAAATACTACAAACAAGTATTACCAAAAGAATAAAAAAATGAAATATTATAAAAATAAAGAATGTTAACATTTTACTTTTATACATGCTAATGTGTCATTTATGTATTCATTTGAACGTTTTCAAAGTAACGTTTTCTTTTGGGGTAGAAATGTGGTTTTTATTGTTCTCGTTCTTTTGTACATTTTTGTCTTTTAGTGAGAGACATTTTTGTTTGATTTCATTTACCGAACTAAACCAAAAAGTACGGACTCGCACCTAATAAAAGATTTTTAAACATTTGCAAATCGGGCGGACTTGTAAAAAAATACTGTCACTCATTTTAATTTTTTAGGCCACATTATTATATTTTATGGGAAGCACACGACTTTTTTGAACAATCGTTCGATTGAGAGTATCAAACTGTAAATAAATAGGTTATTAACAGGGCAAGTTTTTCATGATATTTGCATGAAAAATAATGAAAAGACTAAGCACAGAATAAAGAAGAAAAGTTGTTCAATTTCATTATTAAAATCAGCATTCGATTATTCAGATACAAAGATCACATCGAATAATGAGCGATGAGGCCCATTTTCACCGAATGGTCGCGTGATTAAATAAAATTTCTGTGGCTCTTATTTTTGGCGATCAAATAATATCGGGTTTTTCTGATTTTAACTGGCCACCGTGTTTGCTCGATTTTTTCTTAGGGATAACCTTAAGGCTAAGGTGTATGTCAATATGCCAAAGGCCATCCAACTGCTTAAGGCGAATTTCCTACTAGAAGTAATGGTGCTGGGACCTGAAATTCTAAGAAAAGCTTTGGGAAAAACTCTGGAAAGAACACGCCATTTCAAAGCAAATAATAGGCATGGAGAAAGATTAAAGTAACACACAACCCGTGTTCTTTTACCCTTTCGGTCCGACTTTTTATTTGAGAAACAACAATGTTCATGAAAAATCTGTTTACACATATTGAAAAAGCTTAAAAATTTATTATGTTTTGCATTATTAGTTTTTTCGTAAGTCCTTTCATTTTTCTGAGATATTGTCTGAGATATTGTCCCAATCGGATTTTTCGGAGTATTGTTCCAACCGGGTTTTTAATACAAATGGGACAATATGTCCCACTAGTATCGAAACTATGTACAACTCCTATAATAATGTGCTCAAAATTGGCAACCGTTACTTCTTTGATAAACTAACACAAAAAGTTCGACTGGGACAATTGCAAACGTGATTTTTTACTTTAAAGAAAGAAAGAACAAATCGGATTATTCAAACATTGTCTGGGATGTAGTATCCCAATAGGACCGAAAGGGTTAATCTATAAAACAAATCGATTTACGCATTAACGACAACGCCTAACACAACAAGGGTGATTATTTTTAAAAAATTAATATGAACATATTTTCAAACTATAATCTAAATTTTATAAACTTCCAACGTTAAATAAAATCAGAGAAAAGTTATTCATAAGAAAAATCGTCTAGTTACTTATTGCAGATATGTATGCCGAAATTTAATTCTGTTTGTTAAAGGTGCATGTAGACGACATGTTTTTTGCATCTGACTTGTCAACTTTTCAATTCACATGTAATTGTGCATGTCTGTCAAAATTGCTGTTTTACATAAGGTTTATAATATTCAGTCACAAACGTACATGTAATTTGTTTCTGAAATTGTCTGTTTTTTTCGCATAGTTATTGCAGAAACCAAGTAGTTCTCGGTTTCAAAATAGCTTGCTGCCACCACGAAAATTTTTATTGGCGCCGTAAAATAGCTTAGCCATCTTGACATTTTTTCTTTTACTTCAAAGACACCAATTTAGGATATTATAATATATATATACAGGGTTGTCATAGAAACCAAAATTGGTTTTGCTAATTGTCGGTTTTGAAAACCAATATTGGTTTCATTTGGTGTCACGAAACAAAGTGGGTTTTGTTAATTTCGAATGTATGTAAATAAAACCAATATCGAAACAGCTGTTGTTTACATTTTTCTTATTTTTTCTTTTACTTTTTTGCAGAAAATTAACAAAATATTATATTTTTTTCATTAAAATATCAGTAAAAGTGTTTTTGTGAAAATAATTTATATCAAATAATTAAAAGGTGATAAGTGCTTATAAAGAAAATAAAATGGCATCAGCAGTTGTAGCATTTTTGTTATTGGAAGATGATCTTGCATTGCATTTTCTGTTTTAATTTGTGTAATTTTATTGTTTTGGAAAAATATGTAATTATAAAGCGAATTTATTAAAAATATAAGCAAATTTGTTGTTTAACGTTATAAATAAGTAAAGTGACCACTGCTGTTGTTGCATATTTGTTGTTAGCAGAAAAAGTGAGAAGAAGACTTTTGCAAATTTGCAGCAGCCCGCTGCCAGAGACTACCGGAAACATGCAAAAAATACTATTTTATCAATTTTTTTTCTATCTGTGGAAAAAATCTAACTGTTAAATAAAAATTAATGTTTTAGCAACTATATTTATTTCCAATAAAAAAAACAAGAGCTGTAAGCTGCTTGGTTTATTTCCAATAAAAACCCGATAACATTGGTTTCTGTGACACCTAAAACCGACACTAATTTTAGTTCGAACATAAAACCAATAACATTGGTTTCTATGCCACCAACGCATTTTTTCTTGTCGGTTTTAAGACCAATTCTGACAATATTGGTTTCTATGACAACCCTGATATTTACATAAAAACACAGACTCGCCTCAAACGCAAATGCAGTGGGTTTAAAAATAAACATAAAAAACTAAACTAATGCGTATTGGCTTAGTAATCGACACTTCTCTTACATTGAATGGAGAAGTCATCGAAGACGTTAAATCCTTCAGTTACCTGGGTAGTATATTAACTAAAGACGGCAGGTCAGAAGACGATATCGTAAACAGAATAAATAAAGCTAGAGTAGCGTTCCGCGGTTTACACAAGATATAGAGATCTAACCATATATCCAGAACAACAAAAATAAGTATTTTCAACTGTAGTGTCATGTCGATTCTACTATACAGTTGCACAACCTGGGGTACAACACAACATCAAATGGCTAGGATACAAACGTTTATTAACCGATGCCTAAGACAAATACACAAAATTTTCTGGCCAAATTGGGTGACAAATGAGCAGTTGCTGTCAATGTCAAATTTGGTTGCTATCCAAATGGACGTGGATAGGCCACATACTCCGAAGACCCGGAAATGATATTGCAAGAGCCGCCGTGAAATGGAATCCCCAAGGACATCGTAGACCCGGTCGACCTCGTAACACCTGGCAACGAACCCAACTGAAAGAATGCCAAATGTCAAATAAATCATGGAGTCAAATAAAATTCCTCGCCAATAACCGTCATGAATAGAGAAGATTCTTTGGTGCCCTATGTCTACTACATGAACTTTGTTTTAATTAATTCACAATCCGTGTGTATAATTATTATGAATAAAGGCAATAAAAAAAAAAAACATAAATTCTATTCAGTGGTGAGATGATCGTTCATATGTATATCGATGGCGTACAATATTAACTGCAGCCGGCTAAGGATTCCGTCAATAGTGGACGCCGCTGCCGGTTTCTTCCCGGCATAGATTTCTGATGTCATATGGCTTGTCAGAAAAAAATAGAGCACGCTCTAATTGAAATTTTGTCAGATGACTTTGCATCTGGCTTTCACAGAAGCAATGTTATTAAGGTAACACACGACATGTATGCATTTTGCAGTGGGAAATTTGACAAGTCAGATGTAAAAAACATGTCGTGTACATGCTGCTTAACTGATTTGAACAAAAATAACCATTTGAAAGGTAGTAACTTACTGTATTAACTCGAAATTTTAAAATTTTCAGTGAAAGCAAAACCATTTTTGGTTTACTATGAAAGGCATATGAAAAAGTATTTTTAAACCAACCTTTTCCTTACCAAAAAGTAGACAAAAAAGCTAGATATTTTGTACAGCGGGAAGATACGAATAATACCTGTAAATTTTTTCCAAAAAGTGAAAAACTTTAAATTTTGAGTTAATACAGGATTGTTAAATAAGTGCGACATGATATATATTTTATTAAAATCTGAGAGGGTAAACAAGCGTACAAACGGGTAAATTCTGTAAATTCTCCAAAACTAAAAGAGATACAAAAAAATTAATACTTATCGTTGTTCATAAGAAAAAAATAAGCTGACAGGTGTCTGGTACTTTTTTGAAAGGGAGTCAACGGGTATAATCTGTATTTTGAAACTTCTTTGTCACCCAATCTTTTTTTAAACCAATAAACATATAAATAAATATTATGCCAAATTCGTAACTTATCTAAAAACAAGTAAGAAAGTATAGTCGGTCAAGCCCAGAAGTAGGGGAAAATCCCTACATTTAGGTTTTTTTTGATACTAAAATAGAAGCGTAGGGAAAATCGGACAGATTTTTTATAATCTCCATTATGTAGGGATTTTTCGTCATATCGCATTATTTTCGAAAAAGGCAGAAAAAAACGTATTTTTAGTAATATTTTCTTGTCCAAAACTATAAATAAAAAATTTATCTTAGAAAAAATTTGTTTCCTACAATACTTAAGGTTAACGAAGAAGCTAACGAATAGTGGATACCAACTGCCTATTTCACGATGTCACTCGAACGTTTACGTTCGCAAAAATAACATATAAAACAAAAACAAATTTTTGAGTTTTGTTTTTGTTTTATATGTTATTTGTGCGAACGTAAACGTTCGAGTGACATCGTGAAATAGGCAGCAATTGTTACAGCTATAAGTGTCTGGAGAAAGAGATATGTGTGTACACTGTGGTATACACTACCACTCAAGCCATAGATTGGTGTGAAGAGTAAAAGTGACAACCATTTCGCTAGTCACTAATGTATAACGATTTAATTGAATTTATTAAAATTACACACCTACATATGTATAATTTTTTTTGCTTTGTACTTATTTTTCGTCAAAGCTTAAATATAGATATTCAAATAAATTTTTTTTTTAACTATCCTTTTTTTCTATTTTAATGACAATAATGCGTAGGGATTTTTGTAAGGGAAATTTTTTCAACGTGTAGGGAAAAATCGGATTTTTTTTAGCATGTGTAGGTATTTTTTCGAAAAACACACTGGCAACACTGGTTGTAAAGGAGTTATTTGAGTTTTCATAAAACTGAAAAAATAATTACGATTCGTTCCGTATTGACTGAAATAAAATTGCTTTTGAATCGAAAAAGTATTTGATCACGACTGCCATAATTTGCCGACTGCGTGAATAAGAATCTGTAAGGGGGAGCTTTTTGGTACTTTTTCGTTCTACAACTGGTACTTTTTTGGATTTTCCTAAATAGAAACATAAAATTAAACATGCAATGCCCTTAGTGGGTGCGAATCTATAAAAGAAAACTTTCTGGTACTTTTTGTTCTTTAACTGGTACTTTTTGAATTTACGTTTTATTGGACCTAGAAATAAAAAATTAAACAGACAAGCTTCCGAGTAAATGAGAATCTGAAGGAGGGATGTTTTTGGTACTTTTTCGTATTTTAACCGGTACTTTTGGGATTTTTTTAAATACTAAGCCGAAAAATATAAAATTCAACATGTAGAGTCCAGAGTGATTAAGAAACTATAAGAGGAGACTTTTTGGTACTTTTTTGTTTTCCAATTGGTACTTTTTTATTTTTTTTTTATTATTGAACTTACAAAATTAAATTAAACATTCACAGACTTGAGTGAAAGATAACATATGGACCGGGGGTTGGTACCTCGCCAAATCGATCCACCAAGATGAAAAAACAAATGCTCGAAACATGTAAATTCATTTATACTTATGTATATGTATGTTTTCTTCACATTTGCATAAATAATTATGGTCGAATTTTAAACACTGGGCAAACACTGGTATTATGAAAAATTTTAAAATTTTAAAAGATTTAGCGAAGCTCAGTATAAGTCTTGAAAAAGTGCATCGTAGCTCCTTCGTTAAATCCAACAACAAAACACACACAGTTTCCGTTAGATTTCATTAAATTGCAACGATATTTTGCATTTGCTCTTTTGCAAGCCTAATACTGGACCCCGCTAATGTTTTGCAAGACTTTGCCACGCCTTTAAGTTTGAAAATATTATGAAAATTGTGACATGGAAATTTATTATTTAAGCCCCTTTTAAATAATAAGATAAGATATTTATGTATTTTTATATTTTTTTTTTTTTATTGAAAATATACCAAATATTTAATTTGTCATAAAATTTATTTTATTTTTTTTTTTATATAAAATATACAATTATTTTTAATGGTTGTATAAATATATTTATGGCTTAAATATTAACAAAATACAAATACATACATACATAATAAGAATTATATTTCAATAAAAACCAAATATTTTTTTCAAAATTTGATTTAAGGGAATGGAAGTCGACAAGGCTTTTTCTTTAAACGAAAAAAAGTTACAGAAGATTCGTTAAATAATTAAATTTTCATATATTTTTAATTCCAAAACTTGTAGTTGATTTTTGTGTGTGTTGGTTGGCTTAAAGCTTTATGTCTGTATTCATAAAAATTTTTGAGATTAAACAAAGGTTTACAAAACAAATTTTGTATGAAAATTTGACTTAATAAACATTTGTTAAATTTAATAATCGTTTATGAATACGTGGGTAGAAACTTATTTTGAATACAAAATTTGTAAGTCTAATCAATTGACTGCTGGTGCAACTTTTGAACTATACTAGTGAAAAAGTAGCACTCAACTGATTCGACAATGTTTACGAAAATTTCATTTAAAATATACAAAAGTTTAAGGAAAATATATTTCTTTTTATCTTGAAATAAAAGGAAATTATTTAAAAAAATTTTACAATAATATGGTTTTTATTAAATAAAAAAAAAAAAAAAGTTATATCTATTTACATTTTTATACTGCTGTAAAATTTGTGTGTGTTTGTTTTTTTTTTATTTTTATTAAAATCGGAAGATGCATAATACAAAAAGTAATAAAATATATAAATTTTTTTTGTAAAATAATTTACATTTAAATTGCTTTTTTTTTTATATATTTTTTAAATGGCCACTGATTTATTTTTTGTTTAAAAGTTTTGTTTTTTGCTCGAATTATGGATTTTAGAATCAAAATATTTTAGCTAAACTAGGCGTACGTCTAAATGGATTCCAAGAGCTGGATGAAACACTGCCGACACGTGTTTTTGACGTAGATTTACAACGAATTTTCGGTTTAGTTGTTGTACCAGTGGGACTGGAGGAACCCGATGAAACACCGGATGAACTAGCGGCAGATAAAGTGGAAATCGAACCCTTTGATGATAAAGGCTGGAATAGAAGAATGAAATTTTAATCAATGGATTTGAAAATTCTAAAAAATTGTTTTTCAAATTGTTAATGAAAGGCTTCTAAACAAAATTGAATTACAAAAATTAAATTAATTGAATAAAAATAGCTTTCTTGAATTTTAAGTTTTAAGGTTTTTTTAAGCTGTTTATGTACATATATTTTTGCAAGATCAGCTTATGTAAGCTTTAAGTACGTTTAAAGCTTTTGCTGTAAAAGCCTTTTATTTATAATTTAAAATCTAAGTTTGCTTAGAAAATGCTTGCGCTTTAAAAGCTTATCACAAAATAAAATACTTTCAGAGCTTTTTGAAAGCCTAAAAAAGCGTTTTTTGTTTCGAAAAATTCAAAGCTTTCAGACAGAAATTCAGGGGTCTAATCACCGCATACGATATTTAGCAAAATTTATCGAAATTGACACTCGATAGCGACTGAAGTGTCTTGTAATTTGAGATGACAGCAGTCGATATCGAGTAACCAAAGACATTACATCTCTCGATTTTTCATTCGATACGTCTGTGTCTATCGTTTGCAGAAAATTACGATAGTTTACTCGATATCTAATGCGATGATAAGACCCCAAATATGAAATGTTAACTATATATTTTCTATATCTTAAAACTGATGTACCTTCAAATAATTTCTATCCATCGGTGTAATGACTTTCAGTTCCAATGTTGAACCACATGACTGTATTAAACGCACCACTTGTTGATGCAAATACCATTTAACATCGATGCCGGCAATTTCAACTATGAAATCACCCTCCTTAATGCCACCCATCTAAAAAGAAATAAATAAAAACAATATTTTATTAAATAATTTTGAAAAAAAACCAACAATTTCAAAACTTACATCTGCCAGAGAATTTATCTCAGCATGCGCTATCATAACTGGTGAATCACCTTGAACATGGAAACCAAAGCTCTCCACTTCCTCTTTGTACAAACTGCAGCCAACTTCATGACCATCGGTCGGTGAGGGGCAATGACAGTGATAATGAGTGCCATCGTGATAAATCGAAGAACCTTTTTGCAGACGCACACAACGTGGTGCAGTCCAGTGACGTCGAGCCGAAAAAATGGCAATAGGTCCCAAGCGTTTAAAGGGATCTTCAATTTTGTACGATGTAAAATCGGGACCAGTTAAAGTCAGGGTAAATTTAGAGCAGGCTGTTAATAAACATAAAGAAATTAAATTTTAACAAAAAGTATCTGGGAATTTATTTCTCATGGTGAGTAGCATTTATTATATACATTTTCATATTATTCGAATGTGTATTTAACAGAATTTAAAAGAAATATAAAAACGAAATATTCTGATAGCGCATAGAAAATATTCCTGGAAAATATTGAAGGAATAAGCCATTTAAAGTATAAAAGCTTTTGCAGATTGTAATTTGACTTAGAATACACATTCGAATACATAATATGAAAATTTATAGAAATTAAATTTTCTTAATCTACTCTTTAAGTATCATTTAAGATCAACTTTTACCTTCCACTTGATTGATATCGAACACTTCATCGATTTCATTTTTAGGGATTTCTTCATATAATTTTTCCAATTCATCTTGTGTCTTATACTGGGCTTCTTTAATGACTTGTGTAAGAGACATTTTATTCTAAAAAGAAAGAAAACGCAAATGAAAAAAGTAAATAAATCAGTTGTTGGTGGCACAAGGCGTTTAATTTGCTGTCAATTATATGCCAAGTTTTTAAAAAAGTAAACAGCTGAAAAAACAGAATTCTAAAATGGTATTCCAACGCCGCCACCACCACCATCATCTTTATCATCACCACCAATCCTAAACAGACTCTTAGTCACTGTCTGCTACTCATAATCATTCATAGCCAAGACATGCTTAGAAAAACACCCAGTGGTTTTAAATCAATGCAGCTGCAGTCATCTTTTATGATGATTAGAAATTAACAAACCACCACGCAGAAAAAGTAACAACTTTAGTAAATTTATAGAAAAAAAAAAAAAAAAAAAACTACAGAAGAATATGGCAATGAAGCTGCCATAGATGGTGTGGCAAGCGTAGCTAAACAATTGCCATCATAGGCCTTCATCAGCTGTGTCTATGTATGGAATTAGTGTTCGGCTTGAAGAGTATGCATGTACATATGTATGTGCAGTATGTGGGTAAAAACAACAACATTACAAACTAAATATTGAAATCAGAATGACATTACATTAGATTTGGTGGGGGGAAAAATTAATACGGATGTTTGTTTATAATTTTTTGAAAGCATTTAAAGATGGAGTTAAATCAGATGTGTCACAGAAATCAAATTCGTACGAAAGTGAAAATAAAAGCGTTTGTAGCTTCTCTAGGAAACTAAAAAGGCAATTTTTTTGTTTTTAATTTAAAAGAGCAAAACAAAAACGGTGCGAATGCTATTATACTCTTCCCTGAACCCACTCTTTATTCTCTTTTGAAACTAAAGCGTACGGTACACACACCCAGAAACAATATAAATTTTTTGTAGTGTTTGTGTATTAGTACACAACCCTTAATACCGTTCATAACTATTTTTAAGAAAGAAACAAACATTATGTAGTGTTCTGTGTTTGTTATAAAACAGAATAATTGTAGTGATTCTGTAGACATACATTATATTTTAAAGTTCTTTAGTGTATTTTCTTACTTTGATGAAGAAATGAGCAAACAAAAAATTTTAAGAGGGCTTCGTCTCACTTGCATTGTAGTTGTTGCTTGGCAGTATACACGACTCCAGCATTAATAGCCTATGTGTGTATTGTAAACATTTTTTGGTCGCTGTTTTTTTTTTCGTTAAAAACACAGATTTTTTTTTTGTTTCTGTAAGATTTGTTTGGTTGTTTAACAGCCAAAAGCGCGCTGAGCTCAACTCAAACGAACAAACATAAATGGGCTGAAACAAACACAACGAAGTTTGTGGTTTTTTTACGAATAACCGACCGTAATGAAATGTTCCCATCTTTATGTTGAGTTGGATTAGTACATTATTTTCATTGTGTACGAATATCATAAAGAGAGAAACGTTTTTAAGGTATTTCCTACACAAACACTATTGACATTTTTGTTTTCCATATTTGTACCGTACAGAACACTAAATTGCAGTACATATAATATTAATTTTTGAGCACTTGTCCATGTAATAAAACTTTTGCTTTGCAGCATTAAAATATTTTGTTTGCCTGCTCTCCTTCTTCGTCTTTCTCCCAATTAAAAACTCACAAAATCTTCTTGTGCAAAGCATGATCAAATAAACAGGTGGCATTACTACGCCCAATGACGATTCTTATACCCTTTACCGCAGGTGGATAGGGTGTATATAATTTTGTCATTCCGTTTGCAATTTCTGCAATATTGATCTTAGACACTTTAAATAGTATCAGCCCAATTATGATAAAATTTCCCCGGGAGTTTTTCCCCTCTCCCATTTTTCCTGTGTTAATTCAATTGTAAAAATGGGAAAAGGGAAAAACTCCCGGGGAATTTGTATTCATAATTGGGCTGTATATATACTGGGTCCTTGTAAGTAGCGAAGTTGATTGATTTAACAATGTCCTTCGGTCTGTCCGTGTATGATGTTGAAATTGGTTTTCTTAAGACCCTAGAAATTATGAGGACTTAGTTGTTATATATTTATGTTACATATACTCCGTTAAAGATTTCTATTGAAATTCAACCAGATCGGTCCTAAACTGGTTGAGATATGAGAAAAGAACCACGAATACCTCTTTTTTTACCAATAAATCCCTTGTTGTGGTTTTTTTAACAGTAGAATGTCAAGAGCCAAAGTTTTAAAATTAGGTTCAAACAAATTGGTTATCAATACACAGCATCCGACAAAATGGGGGTGGAATTGCAGAAGTGGTCGTGGTCGCCCAGCTATGTGTCAACATTTGGTAGACATAACTAGCCTCTTAAAAAAAAATGGACGGTATTAAATAAGTGGTCGTGGAACTACCTACACGCAGAGAAAAAACATATTTAAATATAGTCACCTCCAACAAAACTATTATTAAAGAAAATTTTAAACATATTATGTTAATTAAAACCGTATTATTGTCACCTATATGCCACAACCATATTATGGTTGCATCTAAACATGTTATGGTTAAAAATAACAATATTTTGTTTTAAAATTAACAATAGTATTTTTCTCTTTTTCAAGAGCAACATGCTATGGTTGAAAACCAACCAAGCTATTATAAGTGTTAGACATGATTTAGGTATTTTTTACCATATCATGTTCGGATACAACCATAATAAGGTTGTGGCTTCTCGATGGAGGACATGTTCAACCATTATATGGTTGTCGGTGAAAATAATATTGGTTAATGAGTCATAATATGTTTAAAATTTTCTTAATTCCTGATAAAACACTGAAATTTATTCTTGATGAGATAAGCCATTCCTATGCGCATTTCACTGGTTGCTTAGGCCAGATCATCAGGAAACTTCATCCATAAAGATTTTAGAAAAACTAAAGATAATAAACCAGCAAAACTGTTAAGCGAATAAGAATTATAAGCAACAGTTTTACTTGTAACAATATCAATGCTTAAACAAAAACAACAACAACAAACAGTGAGCTTATCTTTCCTTACATTCCCCACTTTAGTACTATCTTAATAAAATCTCTTTTAATTACAGCTTTAAATTATTAGCAAAAGATTTTTATTAAGTTCCCAACTTAATTATTAAAAGTAAATACGTAAAATGCTTTTATTTTGTATCAAAAAAAAGCTTTTTTGCTTTCAAATTAATCACTTTGAGCTTTTTAAAATCAGTTAAATCGAAAAGGTTAAATTAAAAAAATTCTAACCTAAAAATCAATATTCGCTTGAATAGCATTTCCCAATTTCAAGCTTATTTCTTAACTTTATTCCATATAAGTTTTTCTCTTACCCAATTTTAATTCATCATTTAAATAAAAACAAACAGAAAAAATATGCATTCTTTGCATAAAACGTACAGCTTTTGTTTCCACACATATGTACATAAATATTATGTTTCTTTTGTTATTCTCTACTTTTTTCTAGTGTTCAAGTTTTTAACTCACCTTTAAATAACGACACATGCGCTGCAGACGTTGGGTTTCTTCATGACTAGCCAATGCTTCTTTTAAATGTGCCCGTTTTAAGGCCGCTAAACTTGTGCACTCCTCATCGTTGTCATCGATAGCACAACGCATTGCCTCCCGCGCATTACCAATAAACGATTCATTTGAGGTGGCTTGACTTTTTTTGGTGCTCAAGGAAGCTTTGTCATCGTTGGCATCTATGCTGCGAGCTTCATAATGATGAGCCAGAGCTGGTAAAAAAAAATAGCAAAGCAAGAAATATTATTAAAAAAAAGAAAAAGAAAAAAACAAAAACATATTGTAGATTATGAAATATACAAAACAAAAATTAATAACATAGCAGCTCTTCTTTTGTTTTAAATTTTATTGTTGTTGTATTCCTATAACCATATTTCAGTTACACAGATGAGTTAGCTAAGTTTTGCATTGATATTTCTATGACAATAGCAATCACGATGATGCTGCTGCTTTTGTTGCAAGGTAATTCTGTTAGTGGTTTATTTGTCTTTGACTTCAGTTTTCTTGAGCATAAAGTTGCTTAAACAGAACAAATGAAAAACTAACTTTTTGGTGGCATAAATTATTGTCTGTTCACACGCAGAGATTAGGAAACAAAACAGAAATACTACAAGTACTTAGAGTTCAAGTAAGACTTAAAGGAAATCATGACGCCGATCTTTAGAATAGAAATAAAATACAACAAAATTCGCAAAGAAGCTACTGGTTATGGTGACGTTTTGTCAAACCTTTTTGCAAAATTTTGCAATCATTACAATAAAGAAGAATCATTTTTTTTAAAGTTTGTAAACATTTTTTGCTAACTCACCTTTATAATATTCCGCTTTGAGTGGCACTAGACCAGCCCAACATTCGGGTAAATATGTATGGGTATCATTCAGTTGTATATTTTTGTGCATTTCATTGTACTCTTGTGTTAGTTGTGCTGCTTCGCCAGCTAAATCTTTGAAAAGCTAAAATATCAAGGGAAAACAAATAAATGAGAGACTGTCTTAAATAAATTTGGATATCGATCAATATTATATTAAAAATATTTTACATGGAAAGAACTATTTACAAGATATGGCTTGAAACAAGAAAATTTAGCATGATTCTAATCCAAGCCATAAATTACTTATTCTAAATTATGTGTGGCTTGGGTTAAACGAAATGTTTCTTTATTTAAGAAAATGTTACTAAATAAGAACAAAATAAGTTAAAATCAAGAAACTTTTGGCTTGGACGAGAATCAAGCAAAATTTAGGAAATAATTCTTTCCGTGCATAATTTTTTATATCATTTTTTTTTAAATAAAAATTTTACAGCAACTTTTTTTTTTAATATTTTTATCTAAAATCTTGAATTTCTCTTATGTTGTAAAGAAAACTTAAGACACATTCTTGTGCTTTTACTCTAAAGGACTGAAGAAAGAAACTTTGTTTACGTTACATAAAAAAATATTGTGATTTACTTAACCTGAACAAGGACTTAAGAAACAAACTTTGTTTACATAACTATTTTTTAGATTTGCAAAAGAGAGAGAGAAGGCAAGTATAAAGACTTAAGAAACATGCGTGTGTTTTCTTTTTATAACCGAAAAAGACTTAAGACACGAATCAAAAGGAGAATATTGAGAGAGCAAATAAGAAAATTTTGCAATAATTTAACGGACTTAAAATAAAAACATTTTTAAACCAAATTTAGAAAATAATTCAATAAAAAAATAAGAGATAAGTTTTTCTATAAAATTAACATAAATTGTAGTCCTCATTTAAAATTTAATTTAAATGAAATTAATAAAATTTAAATAAAAAAATAAAAACAATTTAAATTCCACTATTTGCAAGTTCAACAAAATAAAATAAAGTAAAATCTAAATTATTTTGATATTCTTACTACATTTTTATTTGAAATATATTTTACATACATACTTCACATAATGACATAACATAATACATAGTGACATAACTCAAAAAATTAAATTTTGGAGTTAGTAATGCCAAGTTGTTCGCAATGTTTTTCTTTATATTATGTAAAAAATCAAACTTTATATATTTAATACTTTCCCCGTTTGAAGAAAATGTGTCGTTAGTTTTTCTAAATCAAAATCTTTAAACGCCTTTATCTCGAAATGGGTTTTTTGAGTTATGTCTCTATTGAATTTAATAAGCGATATGTATATTATGAAAACACTTACATGACTCGATTCCGTTAAACCCAATGACTCGATTTGCAATTGCAACTTTTCGAACAAACATTCACGGGCCTGTGATAACATGCATGACACGAAAACGTCTAAGACTTGTGGCTTCAAATCCATTGAGGGCGCATTCGTGAATGTGTCGTAAATGTGACGAAAAATACCAGCAGCACGTAGAAAACTATCGACAGCGGCATCTAGCCCTTTTTCAGTGGTACGATCATGTCGGGCACCGATTTGAGTGTAAATGGCACCCAAATTGAATAGAGTACAGGCCTTCTCGAAGGCAATTGTGCGTTGGCAAGAAGGGACGCCTAAAAATAATACAACACAAATAAAACAATAACATTTTTATAACACTTAGATCAAATAAATTAATAAAACTTACCGGTTAACGAATCATACCACTCAAAATATACACCCAAATTTCGATCTGGTGGAAAAAAACGTCTTTCAACATAATACAATAAATTGTAGTAGCGAAAGAGTAAAGCCACACCCTGACTGTCGCGGGAGGGTGTTTTGGAGGCCTGGCAAATTAAAATAAAAAACGTTTTTTTAATAAAAAGCTAATAAAGGTTTTATGAAGCAAAAAAATACATTTTCGAAAAATAATTTTGTTACTATTTGAAAATAAATAGTTTGTCGAAAAATCTAACTTTATAAAGAACGTACCTTTTATACGAAAACATTATTTTAGAGAAATGCACTTAACTATTTTAAATTTTTACGAAATAACTTTTCTACATAAAAATATTGGCATAGAAAATATTTTTTACAAGAAAGGTATATTTTTACATGAAAATTACCGTTTTACACAAAGATACCTTTTTGCACAGTATTTTTTTACACAAAAAGTTTATTTTTTAACATAAAAAGTACCTTTTAACATAGAAAGTACCTTTTAACATAGAAAGTACCTTTTAACTTAAAAAGTACCTTTTAACATAAAAAGTACCTTTCAACATAAAAAGTACCTTTTAACATAAAAAGTACCTTTTAACTTAAAAAGTACCTTTTAACATAAAAAGTACCTTTTAACATAAAAAGTACCTTTTAACATAAAAAGTACCTTTTAACATAAAAAGTACCTTTTAACATAAAAAGTACCTTTTAACATAAAAAGTACCTTTTAACATAAAAAGTACCTTTTAACATAAAAAGTACCTTTTAACATAAAAAGTACCTTTTAACATAAAAAGTACCTTTTAACATAAAAAGGACCTTTTAACATAAAAAGTACCTTTTAACATAAAATGTACTTTTTAACATAAAAAGTACCGTTTAACATAAGACGTGCCTTTTAAGGCCTCGTACTTATGTGTCTTTTAACATAAAAAGTGCCTTTTAACATAAAAAGTACTCTTTATAACAAAAAGTACCTTGTAACATAAAAGGTACCTTTTAACATAAAAAGTACCTTTTACCATAAAACTTTTAAGAAAAAAAGTACCTTTTACCATAAAACTTTTAAGAAAAAAAGTACCTTTTAACATAAAAAGTACCATTTAACATAAAATGTGCCTTATAAGGCCTCGTTGCGGACACTTAAACGTTGAAGTCGATTTAAATGGTTAGTAGTTACTAAAAATTCATAACGTGTTGAAATGTGTTAAAAGGAAACCAGAAAATTTGTCAAAATTTATGTATATAATTTATACATTTTGGCTTTTGTTATTTGCGCGTTTTGTATAAAAATATTAAAAAAAACGTCGCGTACGTCGATGGAATGTTCGCTTTATCAATTAACATAAGCTAACATAAAATTAATTTACAGCTGTTACGTAGAAACGGATAAATTTGTTATAATATTTTATCAGGTTCATCCGCAACGCAAGGTTACGTTAACGTAAGAGTACCGAATTATACATAAACTTGATAACGGGCAAGCTGATTCGCAACGTTTACGTTTGCGTTGGAGTAACGAGGCCTTTAACACAAAAATTACATTTTACATGAAAAGCACTTTTTAACATGAAAAGTACCTTTCAATGTACGATTTAACATAAAAACTACTTTTTGTCATAAGTAATTTTTAAAAGTACTTTTACAAAAAAGTACTTTTTAAAAGTACTTTTTAAAGGTACTTTTACCAAAAAAGTACTTTTTATCTAAACATAAATAAAAAATACAATTCACCATTAAAAAACTTTCAGCACAAAAATTACGTTCTACCATAAAATGTACATAAAAAATACCTTTTGATATAAAGTCCTTTTTAACATAAAAATAACTTTTAACATAAAAATCACTTTAACATAAAAAGCACCTTTTAACACAAAAAGTACCTGTTAACGAAAAAAGTGCCTTCTGCTATAAAAATATACCTTTTTACATAAAACATTTAATTGCAAATATTATCAAATGTGCCTTTTTCTTAAATTAAAGCTTACCTGTCTTGTATCTGTGATATCGGCTATTGCATCTGTATACATTGATGGTTCTTCACTATAGTGTTCTAGTATAAAATCGGAAAACGGTTCCATAAAATCGATTTCCTTTGTTTCTTTTAAACCTAACGGTATCATTGGCATAACACCATCTTGACTGTAATGAGAAGTAATAAGAAGAGGTTGATTTATTGCGAATTTTTCTTGTTTGTTTAGATCATGTTAGTAGTTTGTAGCTAATTAATCATTTCCTTTGATATATTATTTGTTAGTGGTGTGTTTAAAATGCATTTAAAAATGTTATTTTATGTTTAGTTGGTAATAAATTTAACGGTGCAGGTAGTTAATTCAAAACAACTATTAACGGGCTGTGATATTTATTTTGTCATACAACTTTTGTATTCAATTTGTTGTATTGAGAATTGGACTTTTACTTGAGGCACTAATGGCTTATAAATCACTGATGGTTTAAAAGCGGGTTTAGTTGAACTAAACTTGAACTTATAAGTATCATCAGTGTCACATGTGTTATATGTTGTTAAAAAATAACATGTGGCACCACTACGATAAATCTTATCGAATTCATATGGTCTGTATTGGTAGTTTAAGCGCCCAATTTATGCGTTTAAAGATGGTTTATATGTTTAGTGATTTATAGATTTGTCGGTTTAAACATATTTTAAATCAAAACGAGAGTTAAACTTGCTCTGATTTTTTAGCCCTAAGACGAACATTTAAAATTAATATAAAATAAGAAAGAAGAACTAGCCAGGGTTTCATTAAAAATTCATTTAAAATTGCCTGAAATGAGGGGATAAATAGAATATTTTTTTTTTTTTAACTTTGGCTAACTAATAATTTTTTTCCTACAATGTAAAATAAACTTAATCTCCTTAGTCTACTTTTAAAGCAAATTATAAAAAAAAAAAATTCCGTAACACCTAAAACTGCTTTATAAAATTAAAAATTAAGGGCCACTTCACAGTAAAGAAACCACTCAAACTTGTTAGTACGAAAAAGATCGTTAAAGTAAAAGTTGTTAACAAATTTACACAAAATATTTTCACCTTAATTTTTTTTTTTATTTTTAAGATGACATTATTTTGTGATGTTAAAATAATCAAAATACAAAAACGTGAATGAAAAATTGCTCATCACTATCGAAATGAATGAAGCCCATTAAAACCATCCATGACTGTGTGTGAATATTTGGGGAGGGTATAATGCGTTTGTGCTGATGTTTGTAACCACTTTAAAAATTTTTTAGTATACCGATCGAATTTGAGCCTTTTTTTGAACCGATCTAATGATGTCTGTCCGTCCGGCTGGCTGTCAATGTTAATCTTGGAGATAATTTGAAGAAATTTGATGAATTTGGTCCAAAGCTATTGAAAATGATGAGAATCAGTCGGTAATTTTACATAGCGCCGATACAAGCTTTTTTCCGGAATAGAGTCTGTGCTAATAAGCAAACTTATTGGGGCATGTTCTGCAAATCGAAATGTAGTGGATTTAAAAACGCACAAATTTTGAAAACGATCCTGGAAAGAAGGTTCATGAAAATATTCTTTTTTATATGCTTCATATTTTGAGTACTAATTATCTTTACAAGAACCACTGTTAAAAACCGGATAATTAGATTAAATTTAATCCAAACTTATTTTATTGCAATCTTAATCATTTGACCAGATTTCATTGAAATCGGCTTTCATACAAATGCTAATCCCGAAAATAGCTTTTAGGGCTTTAAAATCCTAATAAATGTTGGCATTGACATAAAGTTAGGGAAAATTACTATTATGATAGCAACTACAGTCATGACAAAATATCAGGTTCAAAATGAACCATAGTTCCCATGTAACCCCCTTCCTAAAATCACTTAAAATCACAAACAAGTCTCTTATATGTAGCTGAAGATATCTTAATAATATTCAACACAAAGAAGTTTTACATGAATCTTAACCGATAACATAATTTTGATCTGGTGGGTAAATGATTGCCCATGGGTCCCAAATGGGAACACTCTCTAAAATTAGTTTTAGAATATTATGGTGTATGGTATCATATGGTCGCGCTTGACCGACTATACTTACTTACTCGTTTTTATTATAGTAGCATTAAAGCTATTGATTGTTCTGAAGAATTCTCAAGAATCAAAGACAATCTTTATATTTTGACACCAATTCCTGGTTTATTTATTCATTGTTTCGTAATGAATCGTCGAAATTATTAAAAGAATAAGTTTTTTTTTGTAAAACTATACACATATACATTTATGTCGTCCATACGTTTGCATGTATAAAAAGATATACCTACATTTGTATGTATGCTTTTAATATTGCCATATCACTCAATTAACAACTTTTTTCAGTAAGTAAATGAAGGCTACAAATACAAAAGATTGTTATTCGTCTAACTAGTAAAATAAAAGAATTTATAAATAAAGGGTGTTTTTTTAAGCCCGATAGACCTAAGGAAAGGGTTAGCTGTGAAAACAGCTGTCATAATGCACACACTTTTTGAGATTTAGGATCTGTATGATTATAATCTGGCAAATTTTCATGAACAGATTCACGCTTTAACAACGCTACCACATAATCCAAGCCTATTTACAAAAATCAATCATGGATTCGCGCAACTTATAGAGGACTTCCTTATATGGCGCACGGCAAATTTTTGGCGTAAATAGCTTTTTAGACTGATCAACATCTAGCATCAGTTTGCAAAGATGTTATTATCTTCCCATAAGATATACATACGGCTAACAATCAACATCTTTCCTATCTTATTTTATTCCATACATTTATTTTGATTATTTGAGTGTCATCACTAGAAAAGTTGCAAAAATCTAATATTATTGTGGCATCACTGACAAAAAGAAGTTTGTGTTAAAAGCAGCGTTACACCAGGTCTACACTAAAGATAAATATCTCAGCAATTTAGCAATAACGTTGGCAGAATAACAGAGCCATATTTCTTATTGTTCAGCTTATGTGAATGGGAAAACGTATTTATGTTAACTCATAATTTGAAATAAAAAATCAGGGAAGAAGGTGCAGTGTAAAAACTGACCACCTCTTGCAAAAATTATTTTTATTAATATAAATTCTTTCTTATTCGACTTTATTATTTAAATGTATATTAATTTGTTTAAGCTTGAAGTCTTTCTTATTCGACTTTATTATTTAAATGTATATTAATTTGTTTAAGCTTGAAGTCTTTTTTTTATATAAAAATATAAATTTTTATTAAATTTATTTTCTTGTTAAAATGAAATTAACATTTTTATATAAAAAAGAACTCAAGTTAAAAAAAATTAACAAAAATTTAAATAATAAAGTTCGAATTAGAAAAAAATTATATTAATAAAAATAATTTTTGCAATTTTATTTTAGTGTTTATATAATTCTTTAATTTAACACTTTTTCACATTTGCTAAATTGTTGATGGTTAGATGTTGATCAGTATAAAAAACCTATAAAGGGTTTGTTAATAAACAATGATGCCGCATATGGACTAAGTCCACTCCACAACAGACTCCAATACATCAAGAGAAATGCATTTTTTAGTGCGGTTTACTCGCTGGTAACATTATCGCACCTTATTTTTTATAAATGAAGTCAGATATAACCTTACGGTATTATTTGATCGTTTACACATCACAGTCAATGAGTTTTTGTTTGAAAATTTGGATGACATTCATGTGAGCGAGATGTGGTTTCAACAGGATGGTACTACGTAATATACAGCGATCGCAGGCAGACAGAAAAAAATTTTTCTAAATTGTTCACTAATTAAAGCACTAATCAAAAATAAAATCAGTTTTAATTAACAATTTAATTAAGTGAATTAAACATTTAATCAAGTGAATTAAACGTTTAATCAAGTAAATTAAACGTTTAATTGATACTATTAATTTGTTTACTGGTGCAAAATTAATTAATTTTTTAATAAATATCACAAATTTTTTGACTGAAATCAAATTTTATTTTTTTTCTGTGCATCGATTGATTTCGAGAAAAGAACATGCCAGTTTGCCTTAAAGGTCGTGATATTTTACACCTCTCCTGTGGGGGTTGTACGATATTTTGGTTTTACATTCTCCAGGGAGATCAGATGCAGTTGTACGATATTTTGGTTTTACATCCTCCAGGGAGATCAGATGCAGTAAAATCCAGGGAGATCAGATGCAGTAAAAACCTGGGAATTAAAAAAACAAACAAAATTCACAGCTGACCAGAAATTCTTGCTGGTTCCACGGGAATTAGTAGCCACCGTTAGCTTAGCGCCGAACTGACCATGGATTTAAGAAGTTTGTTTTTGTGGAAGTTTCGCTTTTCCGCTGAAAAGATACTTTCGGGGATCACTTGTTGGTTATGGATTACTATCAAAAGTCGTGGAAAGGGGAATCCTAAAAATCCCACTAAAGAGCTAGTTTTTTTACCACTTGTGGGAGAGTTTAGTCTGAGGGAGACTATTTCTAGGTGCTCTTGCTACTCAACATATGATGCAAGTGGAGGTAAGATAGCTGCAGCTCTTAAACAAGGGGCGGGTTTACTTTATAATCCTGCAGGATTATGCACTTAAATTGGTACTAGGTGTGTTGATTGCACTTACACTCAGGGGGTGGTTGGTAAACGCACTGCTTGTCACCCAGTGGCTGAGATCCAGTATGAATTGGGACCTAGGGCAGGTATTCATGTAAATCTTTTCCATAGCTGTGAAGCTTTGGCTTATGCTTATAAACCAGCAACAATTTTCGTTTTGGAGTTCAACATTGATCGTGTTATTTGTAACTTACGGCCAAAAAGTTGCCAAAATTGAACGTTTAAAATGCGCTTCTTCGCGGTGCCCAATTGCACGCAGTTGTTTTTAAATATTAATCTTTCGAATAAAAAAATTTCTGCTATTTTAAAAGGTAGTTTCTATCCTTAAACTAAAAAATAAAATTGTTCTAAATTAACAATTCTTAAGAAAATATATGAACGTTACAAATTAAAATATAACTATTTTTCATTCCACATTACACATCTACAATAAATCTAACTCAGATAACAATTATTTTTATTGGAATTACAAAAATGTCTAAAGCGTAGTTTATTGTTAGAAAAAAATAGTTTTGAAATGATTCACAATTGTCACCTGACAATTTTCAAATGTGGTAATAAGTTCTTTTCTTTCTAATTTTTATAGAAGGCGGCTTTTATTTTTTGTAGTTTAAATTTGCTAAATGTTTTAAAAACAAAAAACATTTTTTATGAGATTATAAAAAAAAAAATCAGATAAATTTGGCTTAATTTTTTCATACAAAATAAAATTTATCAACGAACACACACATTTATTTTGTTAATGGCATTTTGTGAGCCAAGCCTTTTCCTAAATCTAGAAATAAAATTAAACATCATTTTAATTTCATTTATTTACTTTTTTTGATTTTTTTTTTTAAGTAAAATTTTTTATATTGTAGTTCCAGCATTTTACAAAATTTTTGTTATAGAAAACAAATCTGTTTTTGCGTTCTGGTCAAGTAAATTTCAAAATCAACGAAGCGTATTGCTTTTTTTGCAGAAAAAAAAAAGTTTTTATAAACACTTTTTTTGTAAAAAAAAAATTATATAAAAATTATATTTTTTTTGGGAGAAATTTTTGCTTTTAGTTTAATGCTGTATAAATTGTTTGTATGTATCAAAAAAAATTAGTTTAAGTTTAATAATTTAAAAAAGTTATTTAAAACTTTGATTTATTAAAATAGAAAAAAAGCTTCCTTTAAAAAAAAAAACTAAAAACTACTTTTACAAAAAAAATAAATTATTTCACATATAAAAAGTAAATTTTGGTTTTATAAAAAACGCTTTTTACATGTATTTTTTATTTCCTTTATTTACTCCTTCAGGGCTTCTCCAATTATTTTCAATTAATAGAATTAACGCAAGATTTTAATTTATCGCCATTTGTGCAGTTAAGTGTTGGCAGCCCTAAAAAATTTATTTATTTTGATCTCTTTCCGTGACTAGTTAAGTTTTCCTCATTCCATTAGAGTTGTTCGTCGCCATGTTGTTTGGGGTCGTCCACGTTGTCTACTGTCCTATGGATTTTACTCCCATGCTACCCTTCATATACGTTGGAATAATTTGCGAAGGGTCTTATTGAAGTTATAATTAGTGCTAGCAGTACCTGCTGTGTAGCAAAAGCACCTCGGAATGATCCGTCCCTCAGACGAAACTCTACCAAAAGTGGAGATTTTCAGGATATCCATTTCACCACCACGTGATCCTCGAAAGTATATTTTCAACGGAAAAGGGAAGAAGCATACTAACGAAGGCCTCAACCAATAGTCAAATCGGCGCCATGCCATCGGGGGCTACTGACTCCCGTGAAACCAGAAAGGATCTCTGGTGAGCCGTGATCGCAAGAGATCGTGAAGATCTTCTTAGATCTGTCAGTTTAAAAATTTTTGCCGAGTCCCAGGTAATGACTGCACATGGCTTCCCCGGAGGATGTAACACCAATGCGTAAAATATCTATAAGATGACCCCTACAATCCCCAAAGGGGACGCAACTGCATAGGGAATAATAGAGAGGTGTCTAATCTCATGACTTTGGAGGCCAACTGACAGGCCAACTTATCGAAATCCACTCGAAAACTAATACACAGAAAGGTGTTCGACATTGTCATGCTTAACTACCTGTTTATTTATTTTCGAACGATGACTTCGTCTGCTTAGCTTACATTTAAAACAATAACAAATAATAAAATATTGTTTTTGTTTTACATGTAAGTTAAGCAAACAAAGTCTTCGTTGGAAATCCATGAAAAGGCCATTCGTTCCGTATAGTAGCGATGATTTTATACAAGAATTAAAAATGCGTATTTTCGTTTAGAGAGAGGAAATTGCAATGATCGCCATATACATGTATTTTAATCTCCCGAATACGAATCGGGCTTTACTTAAGGCTACTTTTCACTATCTCACAAGTCTTACGTATTCCGTAATACATTGTGAGATATAAATCTTATGAGTTTTGTTGCGACTGTCAAAAAATCTAATTTAACACGACAGTTTGTGTTCACACCATCACACATAAACACTCATATATGAAATAAAATGCAACCCTGATGCAATGAAAAGTATTATTTTTTAGAAATTTTTCAAAAAACGATAAAGTCGTATGGGATGTCAAACTTTTTCCATAATACTTGTCATTTTCGTGACACATTGCATTCACACTATCACACTTTGTCATATTACACGAGTTTTTGACATGTATTTATACAAAGTATAATAGTGTAATCTAGCCTTTAGTTTATATCGATTATTACATTTCACATTCGCTACTATTCTACTATAAATTTTCAAAAATAGAATGATGCAGTTCCATAGAGAACTGTTTTGCTAAGAGAAATCCATTTTTGGTTTTCGTAAAAAACGCATTTTGTACTAGAAAATAATCTAATGAAGTTAGTTAAATATTTTAGCACGAAAACTGATGAAAATTTTCATGAAACTCTGTAACTTTAATTAAGATACAGCACCTTCCTTTTATTAAAAAAAATTAATTAGATTGCATATGTAGCTTTGTAGATATGATCGAAAAATGGCACTTGGAGTTTTCATTGTTCTCTTTGCATTTCATCAAAAAACAAAAAATAATAATAATAAATTCAAGAAAACTCACCGATCGCTGAACAAAAAAAGTCAGGAATATTGAACTGCAGATTTGTGATAAAATCTGCTGCATACATCTGGGCTTTAACATTTTTAATAATATTGCAGTTATTAATACAATAAGGTTTATAACACTCAATTAGGGTTTTTTCCCGGGATTTCCCGTCCCGGGAATTCCCGGGAATTTCGATTATTTTATTTCCCGTTTTCCCGGGATTTTTCTTGCGGGATCCCGGGAAATAAAAAATTCCTCATAATTTCAGAAAATAGCTATTTATACTTTGAAATTTAGTTTTCTATTCTCTAAAAATTAGCATCTGTGGATGGGTTGTGAATGAGACCAATTACAAGAAGTGAGTACATACATGTATTTAAATCAATGTCTGATGCAATAAATCTACTAAAAGCAGAATGGGAAGTGCAACAGTTTATAATTATTACATTTAGTGAAGTGAAGAGTTAATAAAGTACATTAATTCAAAATAAGATGCAGGCAGTAAAGTTTCATTGTCCATGAACAAGTCTTAAAAATAGGAGATACCTAAACATATCGCTTCTTTATTGCAACATAGTCATATCTACAAAAAAAACGATCTTGGCAAAATGCGATTAAAGTTTTCAAAATGTACCGATTTAAAGATATATTTTGCTATAACTTCGGTTCAGTTGGAGATATAATACGAGAAGGCATGAAGGAAAACTTTGCTAAAGTTACTTCGAATTTTGAGATATGACTGTGATACAATGAAGGAGCGATATGTTTATTAGGTGATAAACACAAATTTTCAATTTCCATTTGTGTTGGTTTATATACCCGTGAAGTGCGGGGAAACCGAAATAAAATAACATTTTGGAAACTCGTGTAAGATACTACAACATACAACTTGAAAAACACATTGTCCTAAAGATTACAAATGGACCTATTGAAATGAAAAGGTTTGTAAGAAGCAGTCCGGTTGATGCTATTTTTGCATCAACCTTGACATACATTTGACTGATATAGACGTTGTTTATAAAAAAGAAAAAATTGCTTCTGATTGTGAATCCGAAGCAACCTCGGTAAAAAATGAACGAAATTTTTTGGAAACATGATAATTAGTAAATTAACTGTCTGTTTTTAGAAAACGTAAACAAGTGAGTGAGTGAGAAATTATATTGAAAACAAAAACAAATTTTCGTTTTTTATTGTTGTTTCCAATATAATTTCTCACTCAATCACTTGTTTACGTTTTCTAAAAACAGGATGTTAATCAGGAATATACTTTTTGACGACATACTAAGCGCTTTGAGTGTGTCGGAAAGTTATTTCCTAAAGCGTTAAAAAATGTTTTATATTTCTTTAAAATATTTTATCTATTTTATTAATTAACATTTTGATCCCATATCTTGAGTACTTTAATTTTATTTTGTTTTTATTATTGTTTTATGAATTAAATTCTTATGTTTATGTTATCTTTTTATCTTGTATCTAGATCATAATAATACTGAATAAAAGCATAATAATCTTCAATCTTCTATTAATTTTTTAGTATTGAACCATTTCTTTTACTTTCTTTGTAAACAAGTTCCCTTACGTTATTTTATAAAAGTGTTTTTCATTAATTAATTACAAAATTTACTTTGTATTATTTATATGGAGCGGGATCCCGGGATCCCGGGAAATTTAAAAAAATTTCCCGCTTTCCCGGGAATCGAAAAAGTCCGGGAAAAAAAACTCTACACTCAATGCACACGGAGGCTTTTACGACATTGCTTTTTCGTTTGTAGGCAGACGGTGTAGAGAAGAAAGAGAGGTAAACAAAAAGACTCGGTTTGTGTTTTCATGTCGTGTTTTAAATTTCTCTTTTAACTTCTTTTTGGTACGTTTTATTCTTTTTCTTTGAAGTTTTAGGTTGTAAATACAGTGAGACCTAGATTATCCATAACGGACGGGACCGGCAGCATTTTGGATTATAATTTTTTTTTTTCGTGTGTTTCTTATTTTATGTAAATATATAATGTATTATTATGTAATTTTTGCAGAACATGCTTCCAGTACGGTGAGAAATTATCTTTCTTCGTTTATTTAAATTTTTTTAATTGTTCAAAAGCAAACGAAAAAAAGTATAATTTGCTTACATGCCGGTTAATCGAATTACGAATAATCAAGGCCCTACTGCAAATAAAAAATAAAAACCAAACATCATCGTATGAACGCAAAGGATTTTTGGAAGTTGCTTTAAAAGGGAATGAAGAAATAATGACGTCTTTAAATCCCTCATGTGAATTAAGCTTAAAACTTTCTTACAATTATCCTTTAATTCTATTCCCTCAATATTTTACATACTTTTTGCTTAAGCCAACCTTTTATTAACATGGAAGCTATAGATATGTACATATACTAAAGAATAATTTATTATTTTCAAAATTATTAATTAAGCCGGATTCACAATGGAAGCAACATTTTCGTTGGCTGTTCACAATGTTAATGACAATTTTGTTAGGTTTTTAAAGAAAAATAAACATAGCTGCAAACTACACCCAAACCCTGAAATTTCAATGCATACATATCGCACTCGATTATAAAAAGGGAATTGACTCAAAATTTTTATTATTTTACTTTTTGGACAAAATCGACAAGTAATATTCAAATCTACCCGCTGAAGAAATATCGTGCTATTTTGTCTACTTTTTGGCAATGAAGCGGTTGGTTAAAAAATTATTTTTCATTTTAAATTAATTTTTCAAAAATTAAATTAAAAATTATTTTGCTTTTACTAAACATTTTATAATTTTGAGTTAAAACCCTTTTTATGATGAAGTGCGATATGTATTGTTAAAATTTTTTTTCTTTCAAAAGTTATAAAAATTTTTATAAATGTCATTTACAATTTCATACAATTTAATTTCATGTTGCTGTAGGCGTAGAATAGACTTTATTTTCTAACAAAATTTTGAACTAAAAATTAAAAGAATTTATTCAATGGAAGAAAATAAGTGTTCATATTTTGGGGTGTTGATATATTAGGTCGTTCATATTATCGCGTGTGCACTGTATTACCTAAAGAGTAAATGTACGATCAAAAGCAATTATGCTTGACTTAAGTTATTGATACCAAACGAGAGAAAGAGAGAAATTGTATTAATCTCATTAAGAAACTCAAAATGCATTTTTTGACTTGATAACTTTTTTCGTAATATCAAAGAATTATTCAAGTATCTGCTTACAGAAATTTTTGCTCATTATACAATTCCATAAAATAAATGAATATTCAATAGTTGTTTTTAATTTATTAAATTATTTACTTTTGAAAATAAATAAAAAAAATAGAAATAAATCAAGAAAACAGTTAAGTTTTGTGCTTTTAAATTTGTCTGAAAGAAATTTTTACTTAAGTATTTGTGAGGTTTTGCACGCTACTGTAAAACGCATGGCAGACGGTGTACTACGTTTTATAATTAGTTTGTAACAAAAAAATGTTTTTCGCAAATCACTGTAAAATGAAATATATTTTTTATACTAGATTTAAAAAAAAAGAAGTAGATCAAGAGATATTTCCACTGATTCATAATGGTTTGTTGCAAAATAAATTTATATGCAACAATTATTAGTTTGCACGTTTTATTTTCTGCAAATAGAAACGTACTTTGCATTATAGAGTATTGATCAAATTCGTTGAAAGCACTAATTTTTTTTTTATTTTTTCGCTTTTAGTAATTGTTTAAACGTGACAAAATGCCATGAATTTTATTTGTTTATTACAATACGGTAATAATTATTTCTGACTGATAAATTATAACAAATACATTTGTACAAATACATACATATCAACATTATTATAAATAATATTTAATATTAAGCAAAATTAAAAACAATGAAAATATATTATTAAAGTTTTTTTTTTTAGAATTTGGATTTTTTTGTAAACGCAGAAAAAATGTATGAGAAAAACCTACGAAAAATTAAAAAAAAAATATATGGGAATATTGTAAAATTTGAAATAAGTTTTAAAATGTCTCAAAATACAGTGGAACTTTGATGTGTTGGAATTTAAAGAGGATCGAAAAATTCTTCGTTATAGCCATTGATTCGTTGTTCATATGTATGTATAAGAGAGCGTAATGAATAATTTCACTTTTGCTGCCCCTTGATAAATTCATTGCTTTTGCATTGCCTTTAACCGACAACAATAAATATATGGGGGATTTAATCAGAGTAGGTAAATGAATTTCTTTTTTCTTTCTTTCTCGCGAAGATTTTTTTGTACAAAACTTTTCGATTATCATTATCGCGAGAAAGAAGAAAATATTGTTGTTGTTTCCTTCTTTTGTGTTTGCCGAAGCAAACACAAATGCTTCTCTTCGTTTAGCAGAACGAAGAGGAATGATATAGAAGGAAACAAACTGAAGGAGAATAAAATTAGAAAAGAAAAATGAAATCGAAATATCGAATGGAAGGAAGGAAAAAATAAAGAATTCTTTTTCTGTTTTTTATTGAAATTATATTGTTATTTTGTGATCCGTAGCATATTAAAAACTTCGTTTTTGAAAAATTCCCTAATAATTATATATATATATGTGTTCCTCTAACTCCCATTGGAGCATAGGGCGCCAAAAATTTATTTCCCTCTATTTTTTTCCTTCGATTTAGAAAGAAGAAACAATTTTGTTTGCTTCTTCTCTCCATTTCGTTTCCTTCTTGTTCAGCCAAACGAATGGTTTTTTATTTCAGCACAAATATCAACGAAAGAAAACACAGCAGTTTCTCGCCTTCGTTTATAGAAACGAAACAAAAACAACAAATCTCTTCTTTTCGCGAAACGAAGAGGGAAAGATAAAAAAAAAAGAATTCTTTGCGAGGAAATACCTACCCTGGATTTAATGACAAGTGACCCAATTTTCAAATCGATGTCTTCCGATTTGGATGAAATTTTCACCAAGGTAAGTCCTATTGGAAAGTAGCTTAGACACAAATTTTCAACAATCGGTCAAAAAGTTGTTGAGTTAGAGGGGTAAAGTTTGACATTTTGGCCATACAAGTGTTCTTTCTCATCCATGTAACTTATTACCTAAGTAGCTCTATGGATGAAGTTTCCTGATGATCTGGCCTAAGCAACCAGTGAAATGCGCATAGGAATAGCTTATCCCATCAACAATAAATTTCAAGTGTTTTTATCAAGAATAAAAACTGGGAATTAAGCACGAATAACAAAATCTTTTAAATTTTTTTTTAAATTTAAAACTTTTTTTTTATTTTTTTTAGCGGGAATTTTTTTTTTTTTTTTTGCTCAAAAGAAAGCTAAAAATAAATATTTCTGTAATTTTATTGCAAACAAACACCCAAACTATGTTGTTAAATTTTTGTTCAATACAATTTATAACATGTACAGACTTTTATTCAAATCAGCATTGAAACCATTCATACTATTCGTTAAGTATTCGCTCCCTTTACGAGTATTAGCTTACATTTGTATAAGAAATGCAATGCATGCATCATTTTTCGTTACGCTCTGTTTTCTGAATAGTGTCATGCATTGTTTTTATGAATTTATGAATTGATTTATAAAATACACAGAAAAAAAAATTTTCCACCAGTAAAAGCATTAATCAAAAATTAAATCAGTTTTAATTAAAAATTTAATCAAGTGAATTAAACGTTTAATCAAGTGAATTAAAAGTTCAATCAAGTGTATTAAACGTTTAATTGACAATAATAATTTGCACCAGTAAACAAATTAATAATATAAATTAAACATTAAACGTTTAATTCACTTGATGAAATTTGTAATTATTAGTTGTTTTTGTTTGGCTGCAGGTCTAAGTAAATAAATTAAAATTAAAAACTCGTGATTTTTGTTTTTATATTTTTATTTTTAGTTCCCAATATTTCGGTTAGCGCCGCTAACCATCTTCAGGGGTCTAAATATTTAAATACATAAAAAAATTATTATTAATATTACACAAAAAACAAAACATAATTTAACAAAGATATTTACATCTAAACAATTAAAAAATAATTACAAAACTTCACAAAAGCACTTAACCAAATCTAGTTTTTTGATCGTCTGTTTTGTTTATTATTTGTCTGTATATATGAGCACAATTTTCTGTATCTTGTCGGTAATTGGGACGAAGTTCTGGGTCAGTATCAGGCCTGCCATATTTGCCGATTTTTAGCCCCTAAATTAAAAAAGTGCCGATTTTTGCTCCAAAAATGACGATTTTTTGATTAAGACTTAAAATACGATTACTTTTTGTTTGTTTGATAATAATATAATAATTTTAAGCTATACTGAAATAGTTGTAACATTGAAAAGAGACAATTGTTAAGAAAAAATGGTTAGTTTTATTTAATATTATATGCAGTGTTTGTAATGTGTTGGGTTAATACATTTTTATTTGAAAAATATTCCACTCTGAAGAATTTAAAAAGAAATATTTTTTAAGCCTAAAATAATTCAGTTAAAATGTCTTTTTCTATAAGGAAAATATAAAACACTTTATATTTGTGTTTGAAAACGGACTAATAAATTAAAAGAATAAAGGTAAGCTAAGTTTATATTCACTATTAATTAATATAATTTAACCAAAAATTACTTTGATAATTAAATAAAACATTTTTTTTAAGATTAATAAAAGCTGGAGCTTTCAACGAAGCAGGTTTGTAAGGGAGAAACATAAAAGTTTCGCTTACCATTGCGCTTACGGAAGACATGAATTTTATATGGCGAGTTCCCACTTTGAAGCAATACATTTTTGACACCTAATGTGCATTATTCAGCGCATATAAAAATTGTTGGATGTAACGATCAGCTTAACACACTGAATGTTTTGATACAGTTATTTTTTAGTATTCTCCCTTACAAACCTGCTTCGTAGTAACACAGCGTTTACATTTGACAGTACTGGCAAGACAGTTAGAAAATACATATTAGTTGCCAAAAACACTACTAACTGCCTTCGTGACGTAGGCGTCCAGACAGTAGTTAAATAAGAAAGTTAAAAATACTTTTTATTTATCTACAATTTATTTGTAAAACGTTTATTTTGATTGATTATTTTGTAATTTCATAATTTAAAAACATTAGGTAATGCTGAAATGTTCTTATTTGTAAGTAAGAATAGGTTTTATTGTATTTAAAATAAGTATTTTTAATTTGCCGATTTTTTTAAATTAAGTGCCGATAATGCCGATTTTTTTTGGAAAAGTATCAATGATATGTAGCATCTCTAGCAAAAATCTCCTTGAATAATTTCTCTCTTCTTGTAATTTTTGTACTTCTTCGAAATGTGGCTTATAATTTGTCAGCGTACAGTGGGCTGCTAGCGCAGTTTTTTGCTCGATAGGCTTGTCACTAGTTTTTTGGTCAGATTTATGCGAAGATATTCTTGTCTTAAGTTTTGTTTTTGTCGTCCCAACGTATACTTTATTGCATATATTGGGCCCACACGGAATTTTATACACCACATTTGACTTTTCTTCCTTTTTGATTTTCGATTTTGTCTTACTAAACAACTGATTCACAGTGTTTTTCCATCTTTCAGAAAGTCCAGAAATATATGATACGCTTTTATATCTTGTTGGTTCTCTTTCCTCCTGCTGCCTGTTGTTTCTTGTATGTTCTATAAGATTTTTAATTGTCTTTATTTGGAAGTCTTTCATGCTTAATATATTAGTTATTTTTGCAATATTATTTTTATGGAATTCCATGTCACTTATTTTCAAAACTCGTCGTATGAAATTTGATGCTGTATTTATAATTATTCTTCTAGGGTGCTTGGAATAAAAATTGATCAATCGTCCCGAGGCTGTTGGTTTTTGATACCAGTTTACTTTTAAATGGTTTCGTTTTCTTATGGTAATCGCGTCTAAGTATGGTATAGGGTGTTTTTTTTACAGGTTTGTTTTTCGAATAGAGATAAAACTGGCATTTTGTGGTCAAATCTGGCAACTCTAATGTCATTTATGTTCAGTTTGGTTTGCCATTTCATCATGAACAGGTTGACAAAAGAACAACGCTTGGTGTATGGGCCGAAAATGAGATTGATCTCGATGCTGATTTTCATCGCAAAATTTTGTTCAGTGATGAGGCTCATTTTTGGTTGAATGGCTACGTCAACAAGCAAAATTGCAGCATTTGGAGTGAAGAGAATCCACATGAGACCCTTGAGACGCCATTACATCCACAAAAACTGACTGTTTGGTGTGCTCTATGGGCTGGTGGAGTCATTGGGCCATACTTCTTCCGAAATAATGCTGGAGAGGCATTTACCGTTAATGGAGACCGGTATAGGTCCATGATAACCGACTATTTTGTTCCCGAATTGGATGGCATGAATGTGGATGAGTTGTGGTTCCAACAAGACGGCGCTACATGCCACACAGCGCACGCCACAATCGATTTATTGAAGGAAACATTCGATGAGCGCATAATTTCGCGGAATGGACCTGTCAATTGGCCACCAAGATGGTGTGATTTGACACCATTGGATTATTTTCTTTGGGGATATGTGAAGTCGCTCGTCTACGCCAACAAACCAGAAACGTTAGGGGAATTGGAAGCCAACATTCGTGGCGTTATTGCCGACATACGGCCCCATATGCTCGAAAAAGTGGTTGAAAATTGGACCTGTAGAATTGGCTTTATTCGAGCCAGCCGCGGCGGCCACATGCCTGAAATCATATTTAAACATTAATGGCATAAAATTATCCTTCCAATAAAGCCAAATTGATGGTCATTAAAACGATTTTCTTGTGTTTTATTTCAATTCGAAGTTCTATACCACTGAAAAAAACACCCTATAGTTGGTTATGGATTTCCTCCTCCATGGTAAATTGTATTTGTTCATTAAATGAATTTAGTTTTTTGATGGTGTCATTTATTCTGTCCTTTTTTAATATAGCGAATAAGTCATCTACGTATTTCATCATTATCCTCGGTTTTTCGTCCCTTTTATCTAGTGATATGTCCAGAAGTTGTTCCATAACAATGTCAGCTATCACTGGTGAGGCTGGAGAGCCCATCGGCATTCCTTTTCTTTGTTCATAGATTTTGTCATCATACATAAAATATCTACTTTCCTTAATACAAAACCTCAAAATGTCTATAAACAAATCCTTTGGTATATGTGTATGTGTCTCTAAAAGTTCCCATTTTTCTTCAATTGTCCTTAACGCTAAATGAATCGGAATACTTGGAAATAATGAAACCACGTCAAATGAAATAAGTGCTTCGTCATCGGCGATGTATGTGTTGTTTATTTTTGAACTAAATTCAACAGCATCCTAAATATTATATTTTGAATTCTTTGTCAAGCGTTTTAGTACGTCTATCATATATTTAAAGAGTCCATAGGAGGGTGAATTTATCGACGAGCATATTGGTCTCAAGGGAGTTCCATCCTTCTGAATCTTAGGAAGTCCATATATCCTAGTTGCTATCGCATTCTTTGTGGTCAATTTGTGCTTTCCATATACATCAATTAAATCAAGTTTGTATAATTTGTCCACAAATTACTCTGTAAACTAGATGTCGGATCTCTCTTTAAACGACGATATGTGCACAAATCTTGTAAAATTGCTGTCATCTTCTCCTTATAGTCATTTTGGCCATCGCTACTGTTTTGCTTCCCTTATCAGCTTTGAGAATAAGTATGTCATAATTTTTGTTCAAAAATTGTTTTGATTGTCCCACTGTGTCAAGTATTATTCTGTCTCTTTTGTTAATTTTTGTTCTTTCCAAATGGTTGTCCAGTAACGATGTTAATTTTATTCTTGCCTTCACTTGTTTCTCCTTATTTTCAATTGTTTGTATACAGTCCTCCCCAAGGCGAATTGAGTAGAAGGTGGGGTCAAGTCAACATATGGTGTTTTTTTTCGGTGTTCGAGTTGTCAAAGTTTGTATACAAACTAGTTTTTTATGTAAACAAACCTATTTTTTTAACTAGCAATATTTTTGACAACCCGACCACAGAAGCATTGTAGTTGTAGAGTAGACCTCACCTTCTAGTCAATTCGCCTTGGTCCTACCCTTCAGCAATGCATTTAAAAAGCGGGAATGTTTTATTTGTTGTTGTTTGTAATTAAAACTGATTTTATTGTTGATTAATGCTTTTACTGTGTAAAGCATTTAAACCGTTCTCTGGTATGTATCAGCGAAACCTTTCATCATACCATGGTGAGGGCAATGTTAGATTCGGAAGAGCCGAATATAACATTCCTACTTGTTTACTTTAAACTCGGCAAGTTTTTGAATTTGTATTTAAATACGTTTTCAGTTAAAGTTGGGGCACTGCTACACGTTCATTATATATTGACCCCGATCCAGTATCGCGATATTAATTAAACGTGTAGCATACAGTATTTAAGGATCTATTTCGTAGAATAGCCTAATTTTATGTCATCCATCAATCCTTTAAAATGGATGGAAATTCAAATATCTCAATATATATATTGAACGTGAAGCAGTGCTTTTCCATTTAAAACCCGTTTCAGTTTGTAAGCGCTACTTGAATAATCTTATTTTATTAAGAAAAAAAAAAAAACGATGGTAGCACTAGCTTATATAAAACAAGTAAGAGTGCTAAATTCGGCTGTTCCGAATCTTATATACCCTTTACCATTGTGCGAGCAGAATACAGAGCAACTAGACAAAAACTAAATAATTTTTACATATACATACATATATACAATACATTAAACTTCATTATAAATTAAATTTAAAAAGCGAAAACTTGTAAATTTTTTTAAAATAGTTTTTAGACCATAAAAAAAATTAAAAAAAATGTTCTGTTTGAAAAACCAAGATTCGAACCAGGGGACTCACAGTTTCTAGCCTTAACAAACCACCTTGACAACTGAACCACGAAGGAACGTTGTTTAAATATCATTAAAATGAAATATGACCCGTTTACGGTTCACAACTCAACTCAACACAGTTGAGTTGTAATTATTTTTGATGTTTTTGTTCACCACAAAATAGCAAAGTTGTAAACCATAATACAAAAATTACAAATCATATTATTTGAGTTGTGAACCTTAATAAGTGGCCTATATTCACCAAAATAGTTTGCACCATGTATGTGTGTTTGTTTGTTCTCTTTTTATATAGGCACTGGTGTCGTACCATAGATTTATCTTTTTTGGCGAGTTTTAAATTTCTCCGGAAACACACATATCAAACGTAAGACGGACAGACGGACGGACATCGTTAAATCGACTTCTCTCCTCATAAGGATCCAAAATATATATACTTTATAGGGTCTAAGATCAATTTTGTAGATATTACAAACGAAATGACAAACTTATATACACTCTTTTCCACCTGTGGTAAAGGGTATTAAAACTATCATAAACAGCTGTTAAATAAAAAACAAAGAAATTTGTGAAGTGTATTTGTTTACAAGGTGGCTTAGAAGAAACAGCTGCTTGTTAGTTTTGCTTCGCCTGCTGTTTTTGAATTGTTTTAATATTAAAGCCACCTTGTCCAGTAATTACACCATAGAAACTTTAATCGAATTTGAACCCAATTATGCATAACAATTGGCCGGGATTTGTTTTCTCTTCTCCCATTTTTACAATTTATCAGAGTTCAGAAAAATTCATATATGCTCTTTCATATTTACGCATTCATGAATTTCCTTATAAATGAGAAATCAAAAATTTCTTACTTTTTTCAGTCATATGTGAATTGGTTATTTTTTGCGCATTCACTCATAAACTTGAGGAATTAAAAAATTTTGAATTTTCTCAATTATGAGGAATGAGCAAACAAACATTTTGGTACTCTGCTTTTTATATTCAATTGTAAGAATGTGAAAAGGAAAAAAACTTACGGATAATTTTTATTCATAATTGGACTGTATAAATTAAAATCGTGGGATATTTAAGTATCATTTAAAAAAGTACTGGAAAAATTAATTTTGTATATAAAAAAACTTAAAGATAAATAACATTTAAATACGATGTTAAAAACAGGCCCCAAATATAGTTACTACAAAAATCTACTAATAAACATTTTATCTAAGAAAATTTTTATGTTTTTTTTTTGCAATTTTTCTTATTCCTATTAAAATAAATTTTCCTTTCGTTATTGTGTTTAATTAAATTTAAATAGTTGTTGTTTTTTCTTTGTCCTTAACTCTGACTATTTAAAACAATTACAATCTTTAGAAATTTACAGCCTCTGGGAATAAGATCGCATGTCTGAAAACAATAGCTTGGAAGACAACCAACAACGGCAGCGGGAGCAGCAGCCAAAGTATCGACTAAACACTTCCTTCTAAGCCATCCTCAAATCGATATAAGACAAAGAATATTCCAAAGAATCATTTATACAAAGATTTCTTTTACCCCTACTTACGAATAAGAAGAAGAAGAAGTAGAAGCAGAGTACAAAGTCAGGCAATGACTTAAATCAATCGGTAATTTAAAATCTTAATGGTTTGCAGGAAGAAACGAAAATTTTTTTTTTTTTTACTGAAACCAAAGTCAAGAATAAAACCAACATGCATGTTAAATGAAATACGAAATATTCATTAAAAAAGGAGTTCAATACAGCGTATTGGAACCAGCGTTGCCAAGACAAAAAAAATTTTTTTCACCAAAATGTAAAAAAAGTAAACAAAAGCTAAAAAAATAACCAAATTTTTTTTTGTATTTAAAGTTCTTTTGTATTTTTTACTTTAGTCTACACTTAAATGCAGTGTTCGAAAATTAACCGACCATTATTAAGCGTACTGTTCACACGTCCAGAAACGATTTATTTTTTTTAGTGTTTGTGTATTAGTACAACTATTTTCAAGAAAGTAACTAACATTATGTAGTGTTCTGTTTTTTCCAGCCAAAAAGGCGCTGAGCAAAACTTAAAAGAATAAACATTAATGTGCTAAGCCGAACACAACGAAGTTTGTGGTTTTTAACGAACATCTCATCTTTATGTTGCGTTGGTGTAGTACAGCATTCTTATTTTGTGTATAAAGATCACAAGCAGAGAAACGATTTTTTTACTAGGGATTTACTAGAAAAACTTTATAATCTTTTGTGTTTTCCACATTTCTACCGTAGAGAACACTAAAGAACAGTATATAATGTTTATTTTTGAACACAGCTTTAAAATATATAACTTATATGGTTAAGTTGGTAGTCTGTTACAGTTTAACCTTCTTATTTATAGAAAAATAAAACAGGTTTAAAAAGGGTTTATTAATCAGCTTATAGAAAAATAATTTTTAAGTCGATGAAAAAAAAAATTTTATATATAATATAAAAATCAAAAAAAAAGGGAGCAGAAAAAGCTTGTAGAGGGTGATTTTTTTAACCAATTGGGTTTCAAAAATTAGAAAAAAAAAACAAAAAATGTTCCAAACTGAATTAAATATTTATTTAAGACGATTAATGAATGTTGGCCGCGGCTAAGTCGTAGGTGGGCTATCCTTGAGCTTTAATTTTGCCCTACATTTTTCTGTATTTCGGCCGGTAGCTCATCAATGGCAGCTGTAATGTTGTCTTCCAGGACGCAATTTACAAAACACATTTCTCACACGAGCGGTGCTCGTTTGTTAGTATTTATATTCATAGTAAAATGTCAAATGTTACTTAGCCTTTTTACCACATGTCACGAATCTTTTTTTTACACTGTAAAAATTTACACTAAAAAACCAAATAGCAAACAAATCAGCCTTTAACTAAACAAAAAATTGGTTATTTTTGTGTTGAAAAAAAGTAACAAAACTGGAAAAAAGTACATAAGTAAACATTAAAAGAAAGAAAACTATTTTGTTTAAAATTAACCAAAACGGCAACGTTGATTGGAACCACACACATGCCATCTCTAAATAGTACTTTTGCAGGAAGATTAAAATAAGTTTTTTCGTAAAAAACCAGATGGAAAAACAAAAGTTGCATAAATTTAATATTAAAATAAAAAAAAAAAAAAAATGTGTTCAGTGGTTAGAAGCAGGACAAAAATTCAATATTTGTTTTATGAAATTTTGACCTTTTTGCATGTGGAATTCGCACAAAAAAAAAAAAAAAAAATAACAACAACGATCATTTGTGGTATTTATAACTCAGATCAAATGGAAATTTATGTGAATTGTAATATAAAACAGTATAAAGTATTTCCTTATGGAAATGTACAAATGTTTTAAAATATTGTTTAACATTTTTAAATGATTCTGAGTCATGTTTTTGGCTTATTCTTATAATAAAATATGAGGTTTTTTTTTTATTATTTAACTCACCTATTGTTTTGATAAATTTCCACTGATGAATTCAATTCAGCCAATTGTTCCTTTAATAATTGTAAATTGGAATTGACAAAACTCAATTCCAGGGCTACTGTATCACGTAGTTTACGATTTGTGGTTGCCTGAAAGTACAATAATGACATTTGATTAAACTAAAGTAGATGACATTTGCTGTTGTGGTAGGGAGGGGGGGGGTTAACAGGCATGACTTTGAGTTTGAGTCAGGCTGGATAAAGGCCCAAACAGAATGTGCATAACGGGGCTTAATCAACTGTGTGTTTACATGCAAATCATATGCGTCAAACTATATTGAACTTAAGCAAAATGTATTAATAAAGTGACCTCACTACTACAACAATAGAAAAAGCAACAGGCATTTTTTTTTGCTAGAATTGCGACAGTGAATGTCAAAATGCCATCATAAAAAAAATGTAAATAAACAAAACAAAGACACCAAACGTTAGAACACGAAGAAAAATAATTATGTATGTCGTTTTTTGTTTTTGTAGAACTGAGGCCACTTTATAAGTACATTCTGGAACTTAAGGAAACTTTTTGTTAAGTTTTATAAAACTCTCTCTTAAGCAAAGTGCGAAACTGATATCACATTTTGTACGGAATCAAATGTTTTGTTTTTGCTTTTTTTACATGCGTTTTAAAGGCTCTTTGTTAATTTTTGACAGAAGCTTGGCTTGTTTATGCACATTCTGGTTGGGCCTTTAAGGCCATGTCAGATAAAACTTCATCGCTTTGCGTGACACTTCTAACTTGACAGAAAAGCGTAACGCAATAGGTAACGCAATAAAAACTTTGACAACACTCACACATTGTGTGTTAAAAAGAAAATAAATTAAAAAAATTATACTAGCAGATTGTCAAAGCGCGCAAAAAGATGAGAGTTGCCTAACTTTTCGCCTTTCTTTGCGTTAAAAGTTCTTTATGTGACATGTTTGGTATAAGTATGAATATTTCATCTTAGATGTCAAAGCGAATCTCTAACGCAACGCAAAGCAAAAGTTTTATCTGACATGGCCTTTAGTCACGCCTATTCCCTTTCCAAGTCAAATTAATCATTTTATAAGTCCAGTCCTAATAAAATTATTGAAATATTTAAGAATGGATTTTTTATTTATTATTTTGAGGAGTTAATTACCTTAAATAGGTTTTCAGCACCGGCTCGTAATCGCAATTCTTTGTTTATTTCCTGATTTAGCTTACAGCGGCGAGTTTGTAATTTTCCACGGCAAGTGGCAGCTCGAGGATCGGAGCCCTATAAAAAAGATAATGTAAAAAAAGTTATGTTATTAAATTTTGGTGCTCACAATATGTTTAAGAATCAGACATGTTCGAGAGAAACTGAAATTTTACTCCATTTCGATTTTCAGAACATGGCCGAATTTATTGGTTTACAAGATTAAGCGCGATTCATTTGAATCATTTTAAAGAAATAATTCCCACAGTTTATTAATTAAATAAAGATTTTTTCTATCAAATGTTTTCCAGTAGTTGTCGAAGTCGCTTAAAATTCTGATCGATATCAAGTGAAATTTACGACAACGACATTGTAAAACCCAATTTGTTGTGTTTGTGTCGTTTACGAAAATCATAATACCAATTTTTCAACACGACTTGTTTTCGACTACGACAATGACATTTATAATAAGGCCACTTACATATGAGACAGTTTTTTTTACAATTATTATGATAAGACAACATACATCGTTTAAAATTTATTTTGCTATTTATAGAGAAAATTTTCTATAAAGAGTTAGGTTAGGTCGAAAGGAGGATGAAGCATCAAAGATGCAACATCATACCTAGGCCACTACCGGGCCTGTTGTGCGCTCCTTAACAACATGCAAATTTAGTTGGGTAGCGCTACCACTACCTATATGGATGGGGTTAATGTCCGTTAAGAAACTCCGTTTCCCGGAGGTAATTCCTTACGGTTTTCCAGTCAACGTTTCTCAGGGATCCTAAGTCCAACATGGCATCGCTCCCTAGGTGTTTGGTTCTTATTTCGACGAAGGCCTGACAGCGGCAGAGAAAGTGTTCCAGCATCTCGTTCTCCTCCCCACACGCTATACAGTCGTCAGATTCCGCTCGTCCAATTTGATGTAGCTGTGTCCGTAAGCATGTATGACCAGTCAGGATACGTACCATCATACTAGCTTCAGATCTACTCCCATTGAGGAAGCGTCTTGTTCTCCTCTCGTCTGGGTTACCCAATAAAATCTTAATATAGAGTTGAAATTATCGTTTCATTTTTGATATGAAACTTTTAATTGCCTGAATTCGTACAGGCAAACCCAAATCAATCGTTTTACATATCGTTAGCTAAAATGCAAAAAGACGTAACTAACAAAAATATAATTTTACAGGAGAAGCAAAAAAATTTATAAAATCGAAACAACAAACATGTCAGGAAACATGCATTGCTAAAGCTACGGTCACACTTATTAAATATTTGATCAAATAAGCGTAACCCCTACTTTTGTTAATAGTTAGTGAGATTTAAAATGGTCTTAATATTACAAAATAAACTTATTAAACTACTAAACATAGCAAAAAACAGTTTTTTGGAAGATGTGATATTTTAATCAAAATAAATATTGATATTAAGCGAAATAATTTTTTAGTTTGGTTGTTGGTCCCATTTTTTTCGTCAAATATTTGATAAGTCTGACCGTAGCTTAAGTCATCCATGGAATTCTTCAAACATTATTAAAAGGAAACCATTTCAATATATTTTGTTAAAAAAATGGGTACGTCCTTTTGTTTTTTGCTAATAAAAGCGTCATTTTTGATCGCAGAAGCGTAAAACTTTGTCAAGACATGTAGTTCAATGGCATTCATAATAACCAATCAAAAACACGATTTTGAATTTTTTGTTAGTTACGTCTTTTTGCATTTTAGCTAACGATATATATGTCAAAAATGCTCATTCTCAAGTAATATCAATTTAGCTACTTTTAGGTCAATCTAACAGTTTTATCTCCATTTTTTTTAAACGATAAGTTAACATTACTGCAGCACTTTTCGTATTTCTAACACAGCGGTCACGTTGTAGTTTCTAGGTCCGCGCTAGAAAACGTTACCCTTGACGCGCCGATATATGGAGGGCTTAGAGTTGAAGGGAACGAAGTCAAAAAAGAAAATTCGAACAAATTTTCAGTTTGAGTAGGTGCACTCCCATTCAATTCTGGAGCCATTAACTTGGATTTGTTTGTGGAATTTCTCAAAGTACTTATCGAAGCTAACGAAACTCCATTTGTGTTTTGTTAGTATAAAAATTTGTATAAAAATATTTTGTGAGTGCACAGAACAAAATCTCTAAATATTTCTCCAATTAAAGCATTAATCGAAAAAAAAAATCAGTTCTAATTAAAAATTTAATCAAGTGAAACATTTAGTCAAATGAATTAAACATTTGATTAAGTGAATTAAACGTTAAATGGTTACTATTAATCTGTTTACTAGTGCAAATTTAATAATTTTTTCAATTAATATCAGAAATTTTTTAATTGAAATCAATTTTTATTTTTTTCTGTGTGATGTAAAATGTTTTACAAAATAAGGGGGTTAATTAACCGAACAACAGTAACGTATAGCTTCGGCGCGTTTTTAGCGATACAGAACAAAGACTCTGGATGGAATAGAACCAACAACCTTCACGCTGATAGTCTAGCTTACTACCAACTATTCCACCGTAGCTTCCACGCAATAAAAAAATTTATTTTAATTAAAAAATATTTGATATTGATTAAAAAAAAAATAATTAAATTTGCACCAGTAAACAAATTAAACGTTTAATTTACTTGATTAAACGCTTAATTAATTTTATTAAACATTTAATAGACTTGATTACATTTTTAATTAAAACTGATTTTATTTTTAATTAATGCTTTAATTGGAGAACAATTTTAGAAAAGTTTTTCTGTGCAGAATAACGACTTGTCAACAAGTTTTATGTAAAAATGTTTTTGTTAATTAATCGTAAAATTTTCGTAAAAAAAATGTTTAGTTCAAAAACCATTTATGGATAAGTTTGCATTTAGACAATTTTCTAAATAATTTATCAGTAAATTCAAGTTCAGATAAGTTTCCTGATAACTTAATATATTTATATTTTATCGATAGAATTGCCTGAAGAAACCTTTTTAAAGAAAGTTTCCCTTGAACAGTTTTTATATATTCGAGTATCGCTGAATTTCCATTTCGAAATTTTTTTCAAATTTAAAAATTTTAATTTAAAAATTTTTTTTTTCATATAATCATCACTATTATAGAAGACGTTTTTGATGACGTCGTCAATTTAAAGTTGTTGTCACATCAAGTCGCTACATCACTTCGACGTCAATTTGGCAATTTTTACGAATTTTGGGTCGCTGTCGACTATTTATCGTACATTTGCTAAAACAAAATAAATTGAAATTGTGTTTTGGGTAATTCAAGCGTAACTCTCTAATGGGCATTTTGCCGAACTCTAAAATGTATTTTTTTATTCAAAACGCAGGTGTTTGGTTAACTTTTGGCGGCCATATTTAAACATTTAATTTTAACAATTCTTAATAAAATATGTGTAAATAGGTTTCTTTTTCACTTTAAACGAACATTTCTTTAACTTTCAGTTGGGTCGTCGCAAAATTTACTCGTCGACTAAAACATAGTCAATTCTACACGACTTTCTCTTAAAAATGCCTTAAGAAATACCAAGTGACTGTCAATAGTAAACGATTATTATCAATATTGACTAGGAACATACAATTATTGTTCCGTTGTCGTCGTTTTCTGCCGAAGTCAACTTTCTTAATAGAAGTTTATACAGAGATCAATTTAATTTAATTTTTTTATTTTAAAGAATTAAAAAAACAATTTGTTTTCTTTACCACTTATTTGTTCCTTGCAATCCTTGCTTTCTCGATTTTAATCTCTTATATATAATTAGCATTGCACTTAAGACTAATTATTCTCTCTTCTCATCCACTCATCGTATGTCATTTCAATCTGTCATAACATTCAATTATACACACGACTTACATTCGACTTAAAAACGATATTCAGTGTTCTTCCTTCAGTCACATGAAAACATGATTTCCACAGTTAATAATATTAATAATGTGAGCGACCGACCGACCACATACGAACAACGGGCCAACTGACTGACGTTGGCGCATTCGTAGTCACATTATGAAAATACACTTTAATAAATAAATAAATATTTTCACAAACATGGAACTAATTCATTGTCTATGCCATTATGCACTTTTTCATTTTCTTTCTTTCTTTCTTTCAGAAAACTGAATAAACGTTCCTGAACTGGTTTTTGGTGTATAAAACGAAATATTAAAGTAGCACGCTTTAAAGCTAAAAAAGAGATACTTCTGATACACAATCTTAGCTTTAACTATCATGAGTTACCACCATCACCAGTCAGTCCAGTCCGTCCTCTGAGATAGAAGAAAATCTTTGAGAAACGCATCTGCCTTCTTTCAAGTATCTCTGTGTTTTAGTTTCTGTTGTTTTTAGATCAAATTTATGACAAAGACTTTTTTCCTACTGTTTAGAAGTCTTTGGAAAAAAAAAAATAGAAACTGAAAACTTGTTGTTTGAAATTGTGGCCCAAAAGACAAAGAGGCTTTTTTTGCGCACAATGAAAGTGTAAAACTTTCATCATTTCCGTTTTAAGTCATCGATAATGCTGAGAAATTGTTGCAAGGTTTTCATTATATACATTTGAATTGTTTTGTGTTTGTGTGTGTGTGTGTGCTTTTTTAGCACAAAAACACTTTCGTTAAGGCGCTTAACTTAATTATACATCATCATTTAGATTGCGTTTTTAAGATAAAAGATTATTTAAGATAAACAACCAACAACTGGGCAAACTACAGGGTGACTACGAATAAAGAATACCGAAAAACTAACTATGTTTTTGTTTCGACCTTTTAAATTTTAAATAATTGAAATAAATAATCAGGCTCGAGGTCTCGAGGAAAAATATTGAAAAATAAAATAAAAGATTATAACCCAGACCTTGAGCCTGATTATTTACTTAGTTTATTTAAAACCGAAAAAGTTTAGCTTAATTGGCCACTAACAAGTGAATGAAAAATTTTCAAAATTATTGCTATGATTTAACAAGTCAAATCTATTTGGAAAATATTTTTAGTTTCAGGCAAAAACTCTTTATGAAAATTTAATCTAAACCTTCTTCGATTCTCCTCCTGACCATCAGCTGTGGATGCTGTAAATAATTTATTCGTTTTAGAATCTTTTAAAGAAATTCAAGATGTTAATTTGTCCATATTTAGCATGTCATTGAATATTAAAGACAGCCAGCTTGACGGGCTTTAGCAATAAATGGTGAAGTTTATTTCTAGCACTATACGGTTTACGAGGGTATTCAGTGTTTGTGGTAGTGTATGTAAACCTTTAAAAATTTGAAATTAAATCAAACTTGAATCGACCGTTTAATTGATTGGACAAGAATGAAAGTCCCTATGATTCACGAGTTCGTTTAAACAAATGTAGGCACTTTATAAAAGTTGGCAACCCCGCAATTACACAATAGATATCTTAAGTTTTCCAGCTTGAAATTATTAGATAATAGGAATGTAGTTCGAGTGATATCATTTGTGCGATATGCGATATAAGCTTTGTTTTTGGTATGGCGTAATCTTCAGTTCTATCATTCTTGGTCAGATGTATGAATTCGCCTTGCAATAGGCCAATTTCGAAAAATCAATAAAAATTTTGGTGTAGAATTTAAAATATAACTTAAGGCCCAACCATAATATGCATAGCCTTGCTTAACCTACTGTCAAAAATAACAAAAAGTCTCTCAAATGTATTTAAAAAAACAAAAACAAAATAAAAAACAATTGATTTCGTACGGAATGTGCGATTAGATTCGCACCTTGCTTAAGCAAATGACAGTTTCATTAAACTAAGCAAGAAGTTTCCTTAAGTTCAATATGGTTTGCCTCATTAATTAACATGTATTGGCACATTTGCTTAAGCCAACTCAAGCACATTACGGTTGGGCCTTTAATCATTGTTTGATTAATCGAGGATTTTTTCCGCCATTATTTGATCGAATAATCAAAATAGCCAATTTCGAATAACGAATAACTCGAACAATTTATGTCAATTAATCGATTAAAAAATGTGTAAATTAAAGGATATTACAAAAATTTAATAAGTTATCAGTGAAATTGAAATCAAAGTAATTTTAAAAACTTAAAAGTATAAACAAAATAAAAGGTGATTTGTAAAAAATTTTTAACTTAAAATGTCCATCGACTTCAATTTCACTCGATTTCTAGGAATAATAAATTGTTTTTAAAAGTTTTTCATAACTAACTGGCACCTCTCACAAAATATGCCGGAATCAAAAAGACAAAAATATATGAAGTAAATAAAAAATTGTCTTAAAAAATATGAGCTGAAGCCTATATTTAATACCCGCAAATGCTTGTCCAGCGGGCAAATTCACTGGTGTATGCACGCGTGCTGGAGATAATATTCGGTGTCATATCTACATTTTTTGATTTTCCATCCAGCATCATCGGTGTGACACATACAAACACATGTTCACTAATCTAATCCATAGCGCTTTTAAGAAATACTTGACGTATACAGACCCCTTTAAATTAAAATAGTGGAAACTCAATTCTGTTTTCCTTAATCTTGTTTCGGTCCTTTTAATGTATAAAAACCAGGGACCGAAAATAACAGTTATAATCAAATTTTAAAACAAAAAAAGCATATAGAAGTAAATGTGGAAAAACTTCAAGTATACCATATTGATCCTTATGAACTTATCTATGCTAAAATATTTTGATTTTTAAAATTTTGATTTATATTTTTTCGATCAAAATTAAGAGTTATTTTTTGATTTTTATTTTTTCGATCAAAAATTACAGTTATTTTTTAATTATTATTTTTTTGAGCAAAAATAAAAGTTATTCTTTAAAGAAATGTACGTGTAATAATAATTTTGTTGACTTTAAATGTTTATTTTTATGTGTAGTCATCATTGGGAGTTCTTATGCACATTAAAATAAATATTTAAAGTCAACTAAATTGTTATTACACGCACATTTCTTTAAAGAATAACTTTTATTTTGGCTCGAAAAAATAAAAATCAAAAAATAACTGTTATTTTTGCTCGAAAAAATAAATACCAATAAATGACAGTTATTTTTGTTCAAAAAAATTAAAATCAAAAAATAACTGTTTTCATCTGACTTTTATGAAAAAAGGAATAACTGTTACGGTCCCTGATAAAAACTGTATTTTTTGCAGCCGGGTGTTTTGATTTTTTAAATTATTTATTTAATTTAAAAGTTTTAAAACTAACTACATAGCACACACCGCTTCTTTATTGCAACAAAGTCATATCTAAAAAAAATCAAACTTGGCAAAATGCTATAACTTCGGTTCAGTTTGAGACATAATTCTGATTTTAGCTGTTTGAGAGGCTGTTAGTGTCAAAATTAACTCCAATTTTAAGTGAAAATAGATGTATTCCTAATCACCAATTCGGCTTTAGGAGAGAACACAGCACAATTGAACAAACCCATCGTATAGTAAACGCCATAAGAAAAGCCTTTGAAGAAAGAAAATATTGTTCCGCACTCTTCATCGATATTTCTCAAGCTTTTGATAAAGTCTGGCATTAAGGCTTATTACATAAATTGAAGCAAAATGTACCAGCAAACACACACAAGCTACTAGAAACCTACTTAGTCGGTCGTCAATTTATTATTAAAGAAGGAAATTTCTTAAGTTCACCTCAGCCCATTGGCGCTGGAGTCCCACAAGGCAGCATCCTGGGCCCTCTATTATACTTAATTTATACTTCGGACATGCCAACAAGCAACTACACCCAAACTTCAACATTTGCAGACGATACAGCTTTTCTAAGCGTCCACGAAAACCGTTATGAAGCATCTCGTTACTTACAGCATCATATAGTTCAACTAGAAATATGGTTAAGACAATGGAGGATTATGGTCAATGAGCAAAAATGCGTGCATATAACATTCACCTTGCGCCGGGAATCTTGCCCCCATATTACAATCAATAATCAAATAATTCCTCAACATTCGCATGTAAAATATCTCGGTATACATCTGGATCGGCGATTAACGTGGAAATGCCATATAGAGGCAAAATTAACTCAATTGAAACTAAAAGCCATTCAAATTCATTGGCTTATTGGTAGAAACTCTGTCCTTAGTCTCGACTGCAAACTTCTTCTTCACAACTCCATCTTAAAGCTAATCTGGTGCTATGGTATTCAGTTATGGGGCACTGCCTCGGCCTCTAATATAGAAAAAATTCAAAGGCGCCAAAATAAACTTCTTCGAATAATCACAGCTGCCCCTTGGTATGTTAAAAATTCAAATATTCACCAGGATCTTAATGTTCCTTTAGTAAAAACTATGATTACGAAATATGCAGTAAAATACTTAAAAAGGCTCGAATCGCATCCGAACCCACTAGCTCGAAATATTTTATATGATAGCGGCCACACTCGCTTAAGAAGAAGAGACACTGCAGCACTTATCCAATTAGATGAGCGATAAACACCTAGATAAGTGAACAGAACCCGTGATGAAGAAAATTTTTGTCTGGCACTGGCAGGACATAAAATAAAGTATTAGGTTAAGATTTGATTAATTATTGTTAGTTCATATTTAATGTATGAAGATTCAATAAATAATATTGCAAAAAAAAAAAAAAAAAAAAAAAAAAAAAAAAAAAAAGTAACTATAAAAAAAAGTAACTATAAATTTAGCAAAAGTTAAAGTAACGTGAAATTTTTGATTTTTTTTTTTGTTTTTTTTTATGTTGCAATAAAGGAGCGATATAAATTGTTATTTTATTGTTTATTGTTTAACTACATGTTTGTATTATTGTTTTTTTTTATGTTTATTAATATGAAAAAAAGTATCAATTCATGTAGAGATTTATGTTTTTTTCCCATTGGATAAAATTATTTGAATTATTCGAGTTATTCGAGTAATTCGAACAATATAAAAACCTTACTCGATTAATCGAGCAAATTTAAAATTAAAAAATCTATTAATTTCTTGCTCGAACAAAACCAAAAGTCAAATAATTGGATACTCTAATTCTAACGCAAACTCATGTTTATTTTACATTGTTGTTTTCCGCCCTTTGTTCACGGAAGAATTCTCAATTTTAAGACACCAGCAGCATGCTCAATATGATTTCCGTAATTGTTCTACTTTAAAAATTTGATGTTCATATTTAACAAATTGAATATGGGAATTGGGATGCTTTAAATGCTTTAAAAAAGCAACAAATCGACCGATCTTATTAAAATAAAGTTATCTACCACTTAGCTGGGATAGTTCTCTTTAAAATAAGGTATGGTTCATCATTCCCGGTCCTCCGGTTGGTCCACAATGGTAAAAAGACCACCGAAACACCATACAACCAAAAAATAGATTCAAAAATCTACCTAAAATGCTTTAAAAAAGCAACAAATCGACCGATCTTATTAAAATAAAGTTATCTACCACTTTTTTGAACATGAAATTAATCTATATTTTTCTTCTTGTAGTGTTGTTGTTGGTTTTACAAACACACGCGTATCAACGAATATTTATTTTTGAAAGTTATCCGAACTTAACTTTTTGAGGACGAGTTTTTTCTTTCTGTGTATTCCCTTGGAGACCTCAACCAATAGTCAGGCTGGTGCCATACTAAGCTGACCGTAGAGTGTAGTGTATTTGGAGTTTACCCGTGCTGCCAAATACAAGGTGTTGTTTTTGCTGTCTTCGTATGAGGGGTGCCACGCCTACTTGAAATGGTTGTTCGTAGACAACCACAATATGGTTGTGGGTTATTGGTAGAGGACTAGTTTAACCATAATATGGTTTCCGGTGACAATAATATGGTTAGTTTTAACCATAATATGTTTAAACATTTTCTATAAAATTAGTTTTGTTGGAGGTGAACATATTTCTATGGGTGCGTTAAAGTAAGTCGTCTCTTGCCGTTTAGCGAATCCTATAATCGGATAGGCTCACTTAGAATTTCTTCTTTAATTTTGTTTTATATTAAATTCTCTTTATATGATTTCATTTCATTTTGTGTTTGTTCTCAACTTTAGTAGAGTTCGAAATTAATGTAATATTATATTGGTTGGTGGTCTTGCCTTTGGATTTTTTGTCTTCTTCACCTCATCACCAGCATCATGGTCGTCATCTTCAACATCATCTTTTGTAAAAGAATAAATATAATTCTTAGGACTCGTGTTCTATTATGGTTTTGTATAGATCGTTTCTTTGTTCAAGCTTCTAGCCAGATCTGTTTTCTTAAATAAGAAATATAGAAAATACAAAAAAAAAAAATCTGGATACATGATATCCAACAACAAAAACCCTTTAAGTTATAATTGGCTTTAAACATCAACTTGTTTTTTTTTTAATTTTTATAAAAAATTCATCTTGTTTGTGGTTGTTTAAATTGTTTCTTTGTTGATTTTTTTTTTCAATATTAATTTTGTTGCATGTTTTGTTTTCATGTTGTTTTTATTTCTAGTGCCTTCAATTCAATTTGTTTTGTGTTTACATGTGAAAATGACAAGCGTAAACCACTTTTGCTCTTCATTATTTCATTTCATAGAATAACAACAATATTTGCTTGATAGAGCATAAAATTTGTTTTAGTAAAATATATAGATTGACTGACGTTCGTTCGCCCAGCCATTTAGAAAATAAATATTTATTAGGACGACTGACTACTCATCCAACATGAGACGAAATGCCGGCTTTTTAGAAAATGAAAGGAAAATTATATATTAAACCTGATTTAAACTTTTTTTCTAGTTTCCATAAATCAGGAGGAAAATTGTTATTGAAATGAGTCTGATGCTCTGTTCAACATTTCGCACAAAATGCTAACAAAACTGCAATTTGTACATATGAATAATGTGAAAACATATGGAAAATAATGTTGATAGAATTGTACGGTGTTTATTGAGTGAAAAAGTTACTAAATGTTTCTGGCAACATTTTTCTACAAATGCGAAATAATATGAGTTGCACTTTTTTGCTCGGAATTATAAGCAACAGCTTATCAGTTTTATGAATCTTCCGGTTTCGTTGGAAGTCAAAATTTTTCTAAAAGTTCCTTCGGGGCAACAAAAATATCTATTCAATGTTGTTGTGGCCAATTACAGTTTTTTATTCATATAATACTTTTATTTTTTCATTAAGTTTGATAATAATTAAATACACTTTTATTTGTAAATTTTTTTTTTTTTTTTTTTTTTTTTTTTTTTTCAATTTTATTGTTATAATAATATTTATATTTACACAATAATTTGATTTTTTTTTAATTTAAGAGATCAATTAATACTACATTTTTCTTCTTAATTATCTACAGGGGTTTTTTATAATATTAGTTTTATTTAGTGTAACATGTATTTATTTAGGGAAAAGAAACAAAAAAAACCCATAAGGAGAGCAATAAAGTTAGAGGGTAAAAATTAAGGATGAATGTTATCAAACTAATGCATTGATGTGTGGATAGCTAGAGTATCTACAACGATTTTTAAAGTTTAGAGACAATATATTGAGTTTGTTTTTAACTAATTTTATGTTTGACATAGAGTGCAATGTTTGTGTTGAAAAATGTATTGGCAAATTATATATCATTTTGAGTAATTTATTCTGACATATTTGAAGTTTTTTAACATGGCAATCGGACGTGATATACCAAGCAGGCGCCGCATATAACATTATTGAATGGAAAATTGTTTTTAAAATAAGAAGTTTGTTGTGGATATTTAGTTCAGACTTTCTGTTTATCAACGGATACATTATTTTAATTGTTGTGTTTATTTTGTGAACTATATATTTTACATGTTCATTAAATAAAAGCTTTTTATCCAGCATTACACCAAGATATTTAACTTTGTCATCCCAGGGAACGGATACGGTATCGACAATAACATTGGTTTGTGGTAGAAATAAACTTTTTCTTCTTTTTGTAAAGAAAATAGATTGAGTTTTTGCGGGGTTGATCATTATTTTCCATTTCTTAAAATAGTCAGTAACTATTTTAGTTGATTCCTCCAAGTTGTGTATGATATCTTCTGGTAATATTTCTGAACTAAGTATTGCTGTGTCATCTGCAAAAATAGATGAATTACATCCATGCAAAGTAGGAAAGTCATGCGTGAATATATTGTATAAAATTGGCGATAGACATGATCCTTGTGGACATCCGGCAGGAATATCATAATTCTGGGAACGAATATTACCAATATGAACTTTGAATGTTCTGTTTGACAAGAAGCTTCTTATTAATTTAACAAGCGCAGGATCCAGTCCAATTGTATATAGTTTATGGATGAGGGCATCATGCCAAACAGAATCAAAGGCCGCTTTTATGTCCATTAGGACCATTCCTGTAGATTTACCTTCATTAAAGGAGCTCTTGACAATATTTCTTATTCTAACAAGAGGCTGAATTGTGTTATGTTCCGAACGGAATCCAAACTGTTGTGGCGGTAATATGTTAGTTTCTTCCATGAAACAAACTAGTTTTTCCTTAATAATTTTTTCGAAAATTTTAGACATTGTGTTTAATAAACTTATTGGTCGATAGCAGTTGGGATTGCTACTGTCTTTTCCAGGTTTGGGAATCGCGATGGTTTTTGATTCCTTCCAAATTAATGGGAAATAGCAAAAACTTAAGCATGAGTTGTAAATACGACGCAAAACTTTTAAACCTTTAGATGAAACTTTCTTCAGACAAAGATTTGAGATGCCATCAATTCCTGGCGCTTTTTTGTTTTTTAAATTCTTAATTATATTTTTTAAAATATCGATACTGACAGTTATATGACTTAAGTTTTGATCATTATCAATCGTACTTAAAGTACAGCTAACCACTCTTTCTGTATCCAAATCACTTAAATTTGAAGAAATATTATGATTCAAAAAGAAATTTTGAGCCAGTATTTCAGTTTTTTCGTTATTAGTTACATATAAACTATTATTTTGCTTTAGTGTAGGTATACAGTTTGTTTTCTTCTTAAGAGCTTTAGATATCTTCCAAAACTTTGAAGAACCTTTGGGTAGATTAGACAGAACGTTATTCCACTGTTGATTTTTAAATTCCAAGATTTGACTTTTAATGACATTGTTTAAGAAGTGTATTTGTGATTTAAAAAGTGGGTTTTTTAGTCTTATCCACTTCCTGCGCACACAGTTCCTTAATTTAATAATTTTCAAAATCGATTCCGGCAATCTTTTCACATAAATATTTGGAATTGAAATTTTAGGTACGCCAGCATCTATAGCTTCTTTTATAACATTCGTAAATCCTTCAATTAAATAATCAATATCATTTGTAGAACTAATATCCATTTCCAAAAACGAGTCGACATTATTATTTATATAGTTTGAAAATATATTCCAGTCAGCGTTTTTGAAATTATGTTTTTCAGAGATTTGTCGATTACATGAAAAGTCTATAGAAACGTGTACTGGCATATGATCAGAATTTAATCTGTGGAAAGTTTGTGCCGCAGATACTTTTTCAGGAATATTTGTTAAGAAAAAATCAAGAACTGAAGCCTGAGATGTACTACTTGTAGGAACTAAAGTTGGATCTGGGGGGAAAGCTATGCTAAAAGTATTGGTTGTTATTAAATCGTGAACTATCGATCCCCAACAGTTAAGTCTTAAACAACCCCAGCTATGATGTCGGCTATTAAAATCCCCACCGATTATAAAATTACCATTTATTCTCGAAAACATTTTTAAATCAGCTTTGAATAAGTTTTTCTTCAGGTCGTTGGGACCTGCCGACCCTCCAGGAAAATAACAGCTGTAAATGTCAATGGAGTGATTGTTTGAAGTATGTAATTTGATTCCAATGTTTTCTATTAGTTTTGTTTGCAATGTGTAAATTGGATCATGCTTTAAGTTTTTCCGGATTGCAATTGCAACACCACCACCCCTTTTTGAGTTGGATCTATCCACTCGGTAACAAAAATAGTTCGGATGTTTCATAATTATTTTATCGTTTAGCCATGTTTCACATAATAATGCAACATCTATGTTTTCTCTAATTAGATAATCAAAAAACTCATTAAATTTATAACGAATACCTCTAGCGTTCCAAGTAATTATTTTTATGTTGTTATCCATTTTTACGAAAGGAATTTAAATGCTAATGAAGTTATAACATCAAACTGCTCTAACTTATTTTTACAATTTTTCAAATTATTTATCAGATCAAAGGTTAAAGATTTTAGTTGTTCTATAGAAAACAAATCATTATTATTCGTATTAGAAGAAGATACAACATTAGCCCAGCTTCTGTTTCCATAATTTTGTTGTGAAAGATTTATATTTTGTTGAGCAATACCATTTGGCCGTCCAATATGGGAAATCTGTTGAATATTTCTGATTTGCCTATTGGCAACACGTTGTCTCAATCCAATATAAGCTGCTCTGCTAGGACAGGTATTATCAGTCGATTTATGATCCCCGTGACAGTTAGCACATTTGACTATATCAGTTTTACACTCCGTTGTTTTGTGAGGGCCAGCACATTTAGAGCAAAAAGTATTTACATTGCAATTATCCGAACCATGGCCAAACATTTGGCAATTGTAACATTGAGTAAGCTTATGTGGTTTCCTAGCTTGATAACTCCATTTAACCCTAACATAATTAATACTTTTGTACTTTTCACGCAATTCTTTAAGCGTAATAGCACCTTTTTTAAAGTAAACAATATACAAGATAATTTCTTTATTGTTTTCTGCTTTCCTATAAACTAGCTTTACATCAGTGCACTGCAGCCCAACGTTCAAAAGAATGGATTTAAGTTGAGTTGGGTCGGTTTTGTCCAAACCTGATAGAACGACTTTGTATGGCCTATTATTTTTTGGAGTATATGAAAAATACTCAACTTTGTTTTCATTGAGATATTTAACTGCACAATCATAATCGTATTGAAGTTCACAGAAAAGTTTGTGGCCGATAGTCATTTTTCTGATTGAGTAACTCGAAATCGATAGCTTTTTGCACATTTGGTGTATCTTTTCCATATCAATTTTAACTAAAGTAATAGGTGGTATAATACTTTTCTTTACTTTAGTAGGTAAATCATCCACATTATCATTGTCTGCTTTGTCATCCATTAAAGTTTGTAATGGATAAAAATAATTTGAGTTAACAGCTGTTTTAGAATTTTTAGATGTGGAAGCAATACCATCATCTGCTCTTTTTCTCTTATACGAACTCATGTTCGAATAAGAGAGTGTATTACATTCTCTCACTAGTTCGCAGCAATCTCTCCAAATGGTGACAAAACAAACTCAGAAAGAAAAAAAAAAAAAAAAAAAAAACAAATAATGCAGTTTGCATTAATTTTGTTATTGTTACTTGTAAAAATTAACTGTATAATAGAATGTTTTTAAATATAGAATTTATGCGCGATCTTGTCTGTTGTCTTTCAATAGTCAAGAGAGACGATTTATTTGTAAATCTTTTTGAAAACAACAACAATATAATAAAACATATGGGTTCTGTATACATGCGCAAGATAATGTCGAAAACTTTGAAAAAACAAAACGACAAATTCTTTAAAATCTCTAGATATATATATCATGTGCAACATGTGCCTAACGGCAACATGTTTCTAAGCATATTATTTTCTAATATGTTGTTGGCAAAGTTTTACTTAAATGTTTCCGGAAAACATTTAGGTAAAATGATGTTGCTAGCAACATGCTGGTTTCCAAGTATACAAATTATTGTAGCTTCATTAAGTCAAATTGTTGTAAATGGTATCTCGAAATTTTTAATAATATTCTTAAGAGATAATGAAATGAATGTTGCTACTAGCAACATAATGAAACTAATGTTTACAAACATTATTAAGAAGCTTATGTTGCTAAGCGATGAAATGTGTTTAAAAGAAAGCAGAAAATTTGTCAAAATTTATAACGATGAGTTTGTAATTCAAGAATACATTAGTGTTCTTAAAAAATATTATAATTTCCAAGTAATAACTTCAAAATTTATTAAATTCTATCGCTTTACATTTTGTTGGCAACATTAATACAAAAAGCTTTTTAAAGAGTACAAAACAAAAAAAAAAAAAAAATTAATTGTTACACAAATAAGTTCACAATGGTAATGTACTGTTATTAAATTCAAAAATCATGTCAACTGTTAACTAATGACCCATTTACATATTGACAATATAACAATAAAGGTGACTTTAGTAGCCAAAATATTTATACACAAAAAACAAAACAAAAAAAAATATATACAAATTCACGTATAAAGAATACGTCACAAAAAAAAACGACAAAACTAGATTCCATAAATGACATTCTAAAGCGCGAATGGCTTACACATATTCGGAGGGGAATACAAAAGCTTTTTATAGGCCAAAGAAAAAAGTCCAATAACAGAAATAAATAAATAAATACGAATAAACTTTTCAGACAAAAAAAAAAAATATCATAAGTTACCAAAAATATAAAACTAATAAAAATAAAAAGTAAACAAAAAATTTAAAAATAACAGAAATAACTAACAGATAATATTAAAAAAAACAAATAATGTGCATATGGTAACCAGTTAAAACGCCAACAACAATTTTTTAAACCGAAAAGGTTGTTGACATTGTGAAAATCTTGGCAAACAACCACAGAGTTGTAAAAAAAAACCAAACAAACACAAAAACTTTACAGTCATAATACGTTAAAAGAAATACAACAACAATATCAACACAGCAGAAAAACATTTAAATGAAAATAAAGAAAAAAATATTAAACATTTGGTTACACCAAGAAAATTCCGCCTTTATGAGCTCCACATAACCAGGTGATTGTACACCAAATTGTAAGCATGTATTTGGAACTAATTAAGGAATTCGAGAGTTCAATGAAATTAAAAAGAAAACGAAAAAATTTTGTAATGCTTAAATTCGAAAGGAAATGTAACAAGTTTAAAAAGTTCAAAAAGCTTAGAAACACTGAAAGCTTCTTGAAGTAATAATAAAAATGTTTTAAGGCTTTTTATTTCCAAGTTAATCTCGAAGAAATTTGTTTAAATTTAGCTTAACAACAAATTTGATACATAACTCATATTGGAGATAAAATGTAAAAGCTTTTTGAAGAAAAGCTTTAAAAGACCAAGCTATTTTTCGTACTACTATTTTAGACATTTTCAAAACATTTAATTCACACCTAACCTAAACTATTGTAAAAGTTTGTACGTAAAGAAGCTCTGGAAGGCCTCAAAAGCTTTTTGAAGGCGTTTTATTTCCAAGTTAATCTTTCAAAACATTATTAAAAATAAGTTTAATAACAAACTTGTTTGATATTTAGCTTATTTCCGGGGTGAAATGTTAAAGTTTTTTGTAGAAATTTGCTAAACCATTTAAAAAAGCTTTTCTGTAAAGAAGCTTTCAAAACCAATAAAAGCATTTTATTTCCAAGTTATTATTTCAGAAATTTATTTAATTTAAATTCCACCAGCTATTTGACTTATATTTAACTTATTTTCGAGAATAAATCTTTTATTTATTTAATAAGACTTTAAAAAAAGCTTCTAAACTATTAAAAAAACAAATTAGTGCCTTAGAGCTTTCTTTAATTTGCAATTTTACTTCTTAAATGTTAAAAGACAGCAAGAAAACTTTTTTGTTTCTAGCATATTACTTTACAAGTTTTTTACGCTTGGCATTTATGTATATTGGATTAGGTTTGGCATGATAAATATTTTTGAAGTTATTGCTTTTAAGAAAAACATTGTAGCCCGCAACCACACAAACTTTTTACACTAATTGGTCGATTTGTTTGTCATACACTTAAAAAAATGTAAATAAATTTAGAACTAGGTTTTTGTTTTAATAATACTAGAAACTAAGGAAATAAATTTCGCATACAATATCAATTTTAAACGTTGATATAAATTGTAAGAGTGTTAACCCCATTAACATTCAAGCAAAAGATGTTTTCAGCAACATGATGCTTAAGAAAAATAGTTGGAAATGTTTTAAAAACTGTTCTTAAGACTTAAAGTTTTAATGAATTATAAAATATATACTTATGCCGAACCAATGTTTTTTGGAAATAATGTTGCTAAAAACCTTTTAAAGGTACCTCAACATGTTTTCAAGTTAATTTTTAGTTTTTTTTACCATGTTGCTGAACAAAGTAAAGGAAAAAATATTTTAATGTCAATTAAAAAAGTTTGGTAAATTTACTTAAGCCACTTAAATTGTTTAAGCAACATATTTTGCTAAAGAAACATGTTGCAAAAAAATACAAATTAAAATGTATATAATATTAAAAAAAAAATAATGTTACTAGAAACAAGTTAATTAAGAAACTAATAATGCCTTGATAAAGATACGGAAAAACAAAATGCTTAAAAATATTGCAAATTAATAGTCCAATATTGGTTGAATTGAAATTAATTGTTGAAAATGTTGCTAAGACTGTTGCAGCAATACGGCACAGTAGGCATGCTTTAAATAGACATGTTATTAAAATTTTATATATATTTTTTAAATTTAGATTTTAATTAACATGTTGCTAGAGAGTTATAAAGGAAAATGTTGGCAAACAATGCTACTAAAATATGTTGCTTAGTTTCATCCACTAGAATGTTACATAAAAAAAATTTGATTAATTTTATTAATTAATAGAGTATTAAGCAAAAAGTTATTTAAAAATTTTAAAAATTTATTGTTTAAGTTGATAGCAAGTGTAAATTACATTGTGCAACATGTTGCTTAAAAGTATTGTAATTTTTTTATCTTTATATACACACAAAGTAAAAATAAATAAAAAGTTTTTAAAGAACAATTAAGCAACATCGAAAAAAAATTTTTTTTCAATGTTTATTTAATCCAAATTACATGTTTAACAATAAGTTTAACTATAAATAAACAAATAGTAATTATAAATTGTTTCGAAAATAATGTTTATGTAATATATTGCTAAATTAGCATAAATATTTTAACAAAAATTAACACAGGATTTATTAATACTAACTTAAAATTTTAATATACTAAAAATAATTAAGTGTTTCGCCGGCAACTGGATAATCCAATTTATAATTTTTCTATTCCAGAAACATGTTTCTAAGTAAATTTTGAACTGTTTGAGTTTTCATTATTGTTTTCTTTTCTAAAATAAATTTAAGATTTTAGAGATGTAAAAAAAGAAGTTAACATTTGAGTTAAAGCAACATTTTATTTTTCATTTTATAAACATGATGCAAAGACAGTAAAATAAACTAAAGGCCGAACTATAATATGCATAAGCTGGGTTAAGCTACTGTCAAAAATTGACAAAAAGCCTCTCAGAAGCATAAAAAAAACCAAAATAAATGAAAAAATATGTTATTCCGTATGGAAAGCGCGCTCTGTTTCGCACTTTGCTTAAGCAAATGCCAGTTTCATAAAATTTACCAAAAAGTTTTCTAAACTTCAATATGGTTTAACACATATAAATCACATGTATTTGCACAACTGCTTAAGCCAACTTAAGCATATTACAGTTCGGCCTTAAGTTTGACTCAGTGTTGCCATTTTTAACATTTAGCAGCTGGATTAAGCCATTTATTATTACTGTAAAAATTTGCACTTAGCAATCAAATAGCAAAAAAATTACTTTTTATATAATTTAATTTCTAGCAACATGTTGACATTAAAAATCTAAATACGCACTAGAAACATTTTCCTAATTTTTTTTCTCTGTGTACTTGTCTTAAGAACCTAGTAAAATCGTCTAAACTCCTATTTGACACTTAAGGTTTTGGACTGTCTTTTGCTGGCCACATTTATTGCATTGACTATTTTATGCAGAAGACCAAATGAGGGACAGTTTAGAATAATACCCAATGCAAAGTACTCAAGGTACACATTTATGAACGTACATTGTATTGTAGTATTTTGTACATTGAGCATTGGAGTCAGTATTATTTTTTTATATTTTTTTGCTTCTTTTAAAATCCATTTTTAGTACGTGTTTAAAACTTTTGTCACGTCTCAAAATAAAAGCTAAACGTCTTTGACTTTAAACCAAAAACAACCACAAAATATTTATGCTCGTAAAAGAACTACGCCAAGAATGAATTTACTCAGCACCAAGAGCCAACTGCTTTCCATCTATCTGGGCTTTAGTTAAAGAATAAAAGTAGTTGGAGTGTTTTTCGCCTTAAACATTTTTTTTTTTTGAAATATCTACGAGTGTGACAATGTGTGTATGTTTTTTAAGAATCGTGTTGAGTCTATAGAATTTTATTTAAATCGGAAACCCGCTTATGTTTTTTGAAAAGGGTGTTGGGGTTTTAATGAATTTTCTTTATCTGGTTTTTCTTTGTGACTTTCGTGGCTCCTGCTAGTAAAAGTGCCAGAATGAAGTTGAGTGTTTTCATTTTAATTGCGGAAATGTTTAATTTATTTTAATGTTGTTGTTGATTTTTAATTTGTAAATTAACCTTTACGCTAACGTTTTTTTCTTAATTTTATAAGTCTCTCAATAAACAAACAAATAAACGAAATGAATAAGAAAAGAAAAAAATAAATTGAATAATTGAACATAAACAAATGCTCATCATTCTTTGTAGTTTAAAACTAAAAACTTCTAGTATTAAGTTTAAGTTGAATGTAACTTGAATTGTTTTTATGCAAAAGTTTTGTTGAAATATTTATCAAGTTTTTTGTTGTTGTTGTTTTGTTTTGGTTTCTATGACATTTAAAGAATATTGATAAGTTGTTGTTGAATAATGACTGGTTTTGGGTCTTCCCTTCACTTAAACTTGTATTAAGTTAAGCCACATAAACATCTGGTTAAATAAAATGTTGCTCAACAATCGTTCTATCGAAACGTTAGAGAAATATATAAAAAAAATATTTTTAATTAAGAGAAAATGAGGAAATTTTAAATTGAATACATACTTTTAAACTTTATCAGAAAATATTTTGCCAGAAACTTTATTTTAAATTTTTTTATTTTCATTTAAAAAAAAATGTTGCTAAGCAATGTTTCTACAAATTTGTTAAATTAAGTGGACATTAGGAAATTCTTAAACTCTAAACTTTTATGCCTGTATTCATAAAAATTTTTTAAATTTAATAAAGGGTTAAGAACAAATTTTTTATGAAAATTATCCTTAATAAACGTATGTTAAATTTAATAATCGTTTATGAATACGGGGGTAAAACTTTATCAAAAATTTTGTTGATAGAAAGAATTTTTTTTTTAATTTCGTGTAAAACATAATGTTGCTTAAAATTGTTTCTAAGGATTTTTAAAAAGTTATAGGAAAATATATTTTAATTAAAATAATTATATAATTACGAATAAAAAAGTAAACATTCTAATTTTCAAACAAAATCGGTTTCCACTTAAACTTGTATTAAGTTAAGATACATAAACATTCAATTGAATAAAATGTTGCTCATCAATCGTTCTAACGAAAAGTTAGAGAAAAATAAAAATACATGTTTAATTAAGAAGAAATTGTGAAATTTTTATTTAAAAACTTTTAAACTTTATCAAAAAATATGTTGCCAGAAACATTATTTAACATAATTTTTATTTTCATATAAAACAAAATGTTGCTGAACCATGTTTCTAAGGCAAATGCATAAAAAAATTATAGGGAAATACGTTTTAACTCATTAGCGCCCAATGATCCCATTTGGGAATTTATAGAATTTTATTCTTCGAAAAAAGCTAACAAGCTTTAAAATAAAAATCAGGCGCTAATGAGTTAATTATAAGAATTATAGAATTACTAATCAAAATGTAAAGATATAAATTTTTTAACAAAATCTTTTGCCAGCATCATGTTGCTTAGCACAACTTTTCTACTTAACAAAAATCTTATTTAACAATGTTTCTAAAAATGGCTTAAGAATGTTCTAAAAGCAATTTGTTTTATTAAAAAATTTAAAATAAAAATGTTGAAAAGTTTTTCAGTTTTAATTAAATCATGTTTCCAGCAACAATGTTACTCAACAATATTTCTAATAGTAGTTGCGGAGCTTTATGTAAAAATATTTTAAATTTGATGTTGAAATGTTTAATAAAACTTCACTAAGCCCTAAATTTATAACACAAACTCACTAAACAATAACACTGATATTGTTGCAGCAACATACTGTTCTCTTTTATCTATTTCAATATGAATAAAATGATGCTCAACAATGTTTTTTTTTTAGAACAAGTAATGGAAATGTACATACATAAATACAAAAAAGTGTTTTCCTTATTACTAAATTATTATTAATGGAAATTCGTGTAAATTTTTAATTACATAACTGAAATGTAACTCATAGAATAAATTCGAAAAATAAAAAAATGTTGAATATAATATAAAGTAACCTACGAAAGGAGATAATTCCCAGTTTCTAAAAAAAAAAAATTTCTACTTAAAGCATGTTGCCCGCAATATGTAGCGTTTTTAATTTAACGTAATTTAAAACGTTTCTTATATTTCATTAAACATATTTTTTGAAATTATCTACATTGTACTTAAAGTCTAGTCCAGCGAAGCCATTGGGCTTTTCTGCAGTTTCCAGTTTTTAAATTTGTGCCAAATTCTATAAAATTATTAGGAACAATTTCATTAAACTTTTTTCTCTTTATTTCTATGAAAATAAAATTTTGCAATAATTAGTATTGTGGTTATTTTGTTGAACTATTTATGGTTTTTAATCCAAATTTTTTTTTTTTTACATTTTTAATTAGGCTTAAGTTCATTAAATATAATTTTCATTAAATTATTTTTATGAAGAAAGGAATTTTACAACATGAAAATTAATTAAAATTGTTATTGATAATCTTTCATTCTTGACCGTGGCCGGGGCTCAAACCCGGGCCGGCAGGTTACCATAACATGTTTCGATCGCAACCACTCGATCTCCTCAGATGGTTTTGCCGTTTTACACTCGCAGCCATCGACGACTGCTGACGTCAATAGTCAAACATCAATCCTTAAACCAAATTGTATTTTAACCTTTGGTAGATCGAAGTTTGCTTTTTTGAATGATTATCCATCTTAATTGATTTTACATGTTCTACCTTACTTTTTTGCTTAACATTGTTTATAAGAAGGAACAATAGAAATTTTTTGAATATAAAATTTATAGATTGTTGTATTTAATTATTTATCAAGAATTCAATAAAATTAAAAATTTCATATTTTAACCAGGATAAAGTTTATTTAATTTAATTATTTTTATAAAGAAAGGAATTTTACAATATGAAATGAATGAATTAATATATATTCATAATTTTTTTTCATTCTTGACTGACCGGGGAATTGAACCCACGTTCTCGGACTGGTTGATTTGACATGTTTCGATAGTTACCACAGTACTATAAAAATAGTTTAGGCCCTAATTATGTAAATCGCAACGCAACGCCAAAGAATTACCTTGAAAGCAAAAACAAAGTCATATATATTTTGTAATTTTGTTGTTGCTTTCTACAAAAATTCATGTACCGTGTTAACATTTTCAACGCCACAAGCTATGAATTTCTGTAGAAAGCAACAACAAAACTACAAAATATTTATGACTTTGTTTTTGCTTTCAATTTATTCTTTGGCATTGCGTTGCGTTTTACGTAATTAGGGCCTTAATGAAAATTAAACTTAATAAACTTTAGCCTGATTAAAATATGAAAATTTGGATTCAAAACCATAAGCAGTTCAAAAAATTACCCAAATACTAAAATTTTACATGAAATATTGTTGCCAACAATAGTTTTATGTTTTTTTTTTCTATTATGTCGCCTGCAACATGTTGTTGATAATATAGAAATTGCAATTCTTCTTTACTTTCTTAAATGTTTCTTACAAGAATCTAGAAAAAAATGTCTGTAATTGTATAGAAATTATATGTTGTATAAAAAAAAAAAAAATGTTGCCAACATGTTGCCTTGGCGAAATTTTCATTTAGCTTGTCTCCCGCAACATCTTGCTTATTTAGTATTCACGTAAAAAGGGAAATTTCCTAATTTATTAATAAAATAAAAAACCTGATTTGATTTCATATTTGAAAATTCAATGTCTTGAAATTGATTAAAATTTAATTAAACTATTTCTATGCAATGAAAAAATCAAGTTTAATGGCATGTTTGTTGTAAATAATTTGTTAAAATCACTATTATTATATAAAATTATGTTGTTGTATTATGTACGAACATTATTAATTTAAATTGTTTGTACGATTTCAGTATCTGTTGCAAGTCTTGGATTGGCAACAGCATGCAAATATGGCCATCTTTTTGTACAAGAGTTTCAATTAAGGAAGACATTTTTTTAATGGGTACATTTATAGCAAAAAAGTATTTTTTAAAAAAGTAATTTCAAAATATGTATTAAACTGATTTAGTTTAAAATAGACCGTTGAAACTTGACTATAAATCTACAAAATAGTGGCAATTTTAACTTTAAAAAATTTTTATTGCCAATTATTTGTAATCGTTGCTAATAAATTTCAATAAATTTGATATTAATATTTTGCTCAGCAATTTAATAACTGAAACAATTATTTTTAATTTGAACTGATCAATTTTTATAACAATAAATGAAAACAGGAAGTGATAATAAATTAATATATTTTCCGATTACGTCATTAATAAGATTTTCATAGAAATTTATTTTATACTATCGGCAAGAAATTACGAAAACAAAACATGGTAAACATTTTTGTTTTAATTTTGTTAGTACAGAAATGGGAAGTGCTGCTCCGGAAAAGGAGCTTCTAGCAATACATTTCTAGAAACTTTTGTTGAATAATGTGAAAACGAATTTACATGAGTACCTGCCATATGGCCTAAATAGCCACTGGGTGACTATTTATGCATTTAGCAGATGCTCCCATGTGTGCACTGGTACTTCATGCACAGGTAGCATATTTGAATGTATAATACGACAAAAACTATACAGTCGCCCCCTTGCTTAGGAGCCACAGCTATCTAACCCCCAGTGCTATACTGAACTCTAGCAGCATCTGTCGAATCAAATAGTAATAGGACCAAGGGAGAACCTTCACAGGCCGAACTTTTCCACAAGGGTGAAAAACCAGCCTTTCAGGTGAAGATCTCCCTCCTCACGGCTTAAGGTATAAACCACGGCCACAACGTGTCCCCGAAAGTAGTCCTTTGCCAAGAAAGTACCGCTCTGTTGTCAGAAAGACAGCTTTTCATTAGAAAAGCAAAGCTTCCGCAAAGACAATCATCCTGAAAGACAGGAAGCAATTCTCGCAAGAATTAAACTCAGCCAATAGGCAGTTCGGTGGCATGTTCCCCAGGGGCTACTGACTCCCGTAGCACCAGATAACAAGGTAATCTTGTGAGTTACTCGAACTCAAGAAATTAAAAGAGCCCGGTCATTTTGGATGTTTGTTGCATCTGAGTTATGCATACACCTAAAAAGACCATAAATTTTCGATGTCCGAGGATAAAATATCGACACAACAGAAACTGTTATGCTCCTCGAGCTTATCAACCAAATCTCTCCTAAAAGAACTTAAAAGAAGGTATGATTGTAAAACAGAAAAGATTAATCTTCCCCTACCTCCTAACGGCTTCTCTATGGACGCCAGGCACAGGGTCAATTTTAGTCCTTTTGGCTTTCAGTCATTGATCACAGCTGTTTCTCCAGTGGATGTAACATCTAGAGGTCAAAGATCCTTAAAACTGTTTACGTCACCCCCTGAGAGGTGCAGCCCCCTGGGGGTTATACTGAATAATGTAAGGTTCTTTTAAAAGAATTTTGCTAGTGAAAAATTAATGGAATGTGTTCACAAAAGCTCTCCATCTAACTCTGTCTTGCGCCATGTAACGTATTTGTGGCCATGTGAGCACTCTTTGGTGATGCTCAACTTCCACCAATCCTCTCCATATTGTACTCTGGCTCTCAACATTGTATCTACCCAGAGTGTACCACTATAGGCATGCCTTTGCTATGTCTGAGACTTCTTTTCAAAGCGTGTGACATCTCGATATAAATTTTCGCTGGCGAATGTCTGTTGATTTTGGGCAGACATTTATTATCAAGCACTTGAAGCTAAGACGGTACAGATGGAGTTACTTTCAATATTACGCATCCTAAAAAATGCACTGATTACACGCTGAAGTGAAAATTTCTAGCCTCTTTGATATTTGCGAAGAATTCTACATTTTGCCTAAAAATGCACATGCGCTTCGTACTCCTTTTATTCTGTTCTCGACCTTGTTTATTATTTTGCACAGATAAGTAGCTGTATCCACTTTTTCTATTTGTGTACCGTTTAAAAGGATCAGTTTTGTGTGTTGGTGTGCCAGTTCTCATCGACTTTGTTTTGGATATGTTAGGCCGACTTGCAAGCCATTCTGTTGCAGTCTTTTTAGCTTTTGTTGAATGCCGTCGAAAAAATGTTTATAGATTTGTACTCTATTTATGTTGCGATAAATATACAAAATGTTTCTAGCAAGATTTTTGCTTTTGTAGCGAAACAAGTGGAGCTCATATTGTTGCGCACGGAATTTTAAGCAGCAGCTTATCAATGTTTGTTGTTGTTATTTTGTACTTGTGTAGTGGTTTTAGTAAAAAGCGAAACAGAAACAAAAAATAAAAATGGGAAAAACAATGTTGTATATTTGTAACTAATAAAAACGTTAAGTTCTGAAAAACCGCGAGATAGATAATATTGAAACATGTTAAAATTGACGTGTAACATTATCAATGTTGCTCAACATTTTTCACAAATTTGAGCAGAGTATCAGGCTAAAGGGGGAAAAATATAATTAAGATATTTTGTGTCTTTGGCAACATGTTGCTGATCATATTTTTTTTTTGTTTTTTAATACATACTTTGTTTAAATTTGATGTTTTTTTCAGCTTATATTGTGTTTCATGCACATAAAATCTTATTAATACACTATAAAAACTTAAGTAAATAAATCTCAGCAACATGTTGAAGGGTTTAATAGCGTACCGTAAAGTTTTCCTAAGAATAAGTAAGAACAACTTGTATAACAGGTTGCTTAGAATTAAATTGATATTTTTTTATTATTATTAAAACCATAATATGTTTATATTTTAATTCTTCCTATTTCATCCCAGCAACATGTTGCTAACCAAAATATTTAAAACGAATTGTTAAGCATTTTAAAAACGCCAAAAAATTTAAATCAAAATTAGCTGATCTTGAAGAATTAAAAAAAATCCTCACGTAATAGAAAAACTTTGCTTATCAACAAATTAAAAATTCTTAAACTTGAAGTACAAAATATACATTGACATTGAAAGGTAATTTATTAAACTGTCTAAAATGCACAAATTTTTTTAAAATACTATAAAAAAAAACAACGATTGTAAAAAATCAACGCAATTGTTCAATATGCAAATTGTTGTTTAATAAACCGCATTTATTGATAGTAAATGGAATATTTAATTAATATTTATTTTTTTATTTCATAAATTAAAATGTCTGACACTTGAATTACGAAATTTGTAAAAAAAATCTCAAGTTCAATGAATGTTACAGGTTTTATTTTGTAATTATTTAAATTGTCTTAAAAGTCTTATTATGACCGATGATTTTTATAGCATTTTGTTAATAATTTTTTTTTTTTTTTAATATTTTTAAATTGTTAATAATTTGTTTTGCTTGAATTAACAATGTTAATGAATGGCGGGGAGTAAGATAATATTAAAATAATTTATAATTACAATTTAATAAGAAGCATTGTTGTGCGTCAATGTTGTGATTTGAGATTAAAGTTTTTTAAACTGTCTCTCATGAACGGGAAGTTGAAATGAGAAATTATTTAATTAAACCGTTTCAGCTGATCGCAAAAATGATAGATGCGAACTAAGTTTACTTTGTTTTTAATGAAGTTAATTTATAGAATTTTAATTGAAAATAAAATCAACAAAAAATTGTAATTTTGCTGGCCGGGACTATGCTTCTTGCAGGAGTAAAAGGACAAATATTATTATATATGGGCCGAATTGTATGGACAAAAAATTGTCGATATTGTGCCATCAATTTTTGTATGAATTTGGCATGAGGAAAAAAAGGTTTCACTACGACATATCAAAAAATTATTTTCGAGGCGCCCACATTGAAATTTTTTTACTTTTTCTCAACTTTTATTTTTAAGGGTTTTTAAGTAGGTAATAATAAAAATCGACTGATTTAATTTTTTTTTTTAAATATTACATTTCCAAGGTGAAATTGAACGCTAAAAACGATGCCGATAGCAGTTTTTCCAAAAATAAAAATCGTTTTTCTTGAGGTTTTGGACGAGTTTTTGTCGAAAAATTGATATTTTTACGCGTTAATTTTTAATGTTTTTTTTTGGCAGGAATGTTAAAAAAATTAGCGGATTTAAAATTTTTTAAATACATATTATACGCTTAAAACAATGGCGACATTATTTTTTTGGGTTTTTTGTCGAAAATACGTTTTTTTTCGATTTTTTACTCTTTTTTTGTTTAAACATGACATATAGCCTTAAGAGCCACTTTTTGGGTTTGAGATTAAAGTTAATTAAATTCTATATGTAAAATTCCTTTCTTCATAGAAATAATTTAATGAAAATTAAATTTAATGAACTTAAGCCTAATTAAAAATATTAAAAATTTGGATTAAAAACCATAAATAGTAAAACAAAAATAACCACAATACTAATTATTGTTAAAGCTAAGGCACGAGCTCTATGTGTTCATTTGTCCTTCAAGTTGTGCTGAGAAAGGTCAACAAGAAAAAGAAAGACAAAAATGAATAAAACAAAAAATGTAAGGAAAAACATGTAAAATCAAATTAAAATGGATAATCATTCAAAAAAGCAAACTTCGATCTACCAAAGGTTGAAATACAATTTGGTTTAAGGATTGATGTTTGACTATTGACGTCAGCAGTCGTCGATGGCTACGAGTGTAAAACGGCAAATCCATCTAAGAAGATCGAGTGGTTGCGATCGAAACATGTCATGGTAACCTGCCGGCCGCGGTTCGAATCCCGGCCACGGTCGAAAATGAAAGATTATCAATAACAATTTTAATTAATTTTCATGTTGTAAAATTCCTTTATTCATAGAAATAATTTAATGAAAATTAAATTTAATGAACTTAAGCCTAATTAAAAATATTAAAAATTTGGATTAAAAACCATAAATAGTTCAACAAAAATAACCACAATACTAATTATTCTATAATTAGTTAATCTGAGAATTAAGTTAATCTAGTATAAATTGAATTTGATATTTTTGGGTGGTGGCTTAAACCATGTAGCGCTACCATACTTAGCACAAATAAATGGCAACATTTTTTTGCAAATGGCAACTTTTTATCAAAGCAATATGGATGTTTTCAAAGAAGAAGAAGAAAATGCGCGAATTAAATATTGTTTACAAGGTAAAAATTTTTTTGTGTTTAAAGAAAAAATATATTAATGAAAAAATATAGAATGGAAAAATTATATAAATCTGCTAATCAATATATCATGTTTTAAAATGTATTTTTTGTTTATGTTTTTGCAAAAGTTTTTTATGTTAATCATTTGTATGTTGACAGTTTAAGTTTAGGTTTAAACCACCACCGTTGTCCGCTTAAACTAGCAAAAAAAGTTTAAAAAAAATACAACTCAAAAAGTAAATACGGAGATTAAAGTTAATTTAATCCCTAATCTCTAACCCAAAAAGTGGCTCTAAGAGGCCTTTTGACCCTATAAAAAAGAACTAGAACTGAGCTAGAACTAAACTAGAACTGAACTACAACTGAACTAGAACTGAACTAGAACTGAACTAGAACTGAACTAGAACTGAACTAGAACTGAACTAGAACTGAACTAGAACTGAACTAGAACTGAACTAGAACTGAACTAGAACTGAACTAGAACTGAACTAGAACTGAACTAGAACTGAACTAGAACTGAACTAGAACTGAACTAGAACTGAACTAGAACTGAACTAGAACTGAACTAGAACTGAACGAGAACTGAACTAGAACTGAACTAGAACTAAAGTAGAACTGAACTAGAACTGAACTAGAACTGAACTAAAACTGAACTAGAACTGAACTAGAACTGAACTAGAACTGAACTAGAACTGAACGAGAACTGAACTAGAACTGAACTAGAACTAAAGTAGAACTGAACTGGAACTGAACTAGAACTGAACTAGAACTGAACTAGAACTGAACTAGAACTGAACTAGAACTGAACTAGAACTGAACTAGAACTGAACTAGAACTGAACTAGAACTGAACTAGAACTGAACTAGAACTGAACTAGAACTGAACTAGAACTGAACTAGAACTGAACTAGAACTGAACTAGAACTGAACTGGAACTGAACTAGAACTGAACTAGAACTGAACTAGAACTGAACTAGAACTGAACTAAAACTAGAACTAGAACTGAACTAGAACTGAACTAGAACTGAACTAGAACTGAACTAGAACTGAACTAGAACTGAACTAGAACTGAACTAGAACTGAACTAGAACTGAACTAGAACTGAACTAGAACTGAACTAGAACTGAACTAGAACTGAACTAGAACTGAACTAGAACTGAACTAGAACTGAACTAGAACTGAACTAGAACTGAACTAGAACTGAACTAGAACTGAACTAGAACTGAAGTAGAACTGAACTAGAACTGAACTGAACTGAGCTAGAACTGAACAAGAACTGAACTAGAACTGAACTAGAACTGAAGTAGAACTGAACGAGAACTGAAGTAGAACTGAACTGAGAACTGACCTTGACCTAAACTGGACTAGAGCTACAGTGGTTTAAGGTTAACAACTAAAATTATATTTTTTTTGCCGTATTCATAAAAAATTAAAATAGATTTTAAATGTATTTGAAGAAAAATTTTTATGAAAATGTTGCCTTAAAATACATTTCAAATTTATATTATTTTTAATGAATACGGCAGTTTGTGTTTAATAAAATTTTTTGTATATTTATTTGAGTTGAAGGTTTATCTAGCATTTTAAATCAAAAACTTATTTTCTTTAACACTAATTGTTTTCCTTAAGAAAAAATTTCCTTGAATAAAACTTTTTATTGGCTTTAATTATTTCCTTTGACTTTACCCACTTTAAGCCAGGTCTGTCTGCCCATCTGTCCGTCTAGCTTTTGCATACAATGTTGCCAATAAATATGATTAACATCAATTCAATGCCACAAGTAAAAAATATTTTTATTAATCGAATCCTCTTTGTACACAAATTTGCGGTTGCAGTTTCTTTATTTAAGTTGCCAGCAAGAAAATAAAATCATATATATTGATAAATATTTGCCTTGTTGCATATTAAATTTGTTATTGTGATCTTTAGGAATTTTTGTCTTAAGAAAAAAAAATATTTTTCAAAATTTATTTATAGAGTTTTAAAATTATGTGTCTTTGGGTCGTCTGCCTGTTTGCTCGAAAACATTAAAACCCATGATTATGATGAGTTGAGATTGTTTTTATTTGTTTTTATTTTATTTTAGATTTGTTCACAAAAGGCATTTAACAACAAGAACGACAATAACAACATCGTGAACAAACTACAATAATAATAATGAACACGCTTCGTGCAACATTGTTGCAAGACTTTGTTTTGGTAAGTCCACTAAGTAGTCTTTAATGTCTTAAGTAGGCGTGTTATATTTCTTGTGGTCCAGGGTTAAGAAATTTGCAAAGGTATTTCATTTATTTTTATAGTAAATTCTTTTGTTGTAGCTTTTGCAAACATGTTCCTAGAAAAAAAAGATCAGGAGCACAAAAGAAGAACACACAAATTAAAAAAAATCGCATTATTTAGTTGAGTTAAAGAAAATTAAATAATTTTAAACCTGAAAAGCAATTGAAGGGTTTGAGTTTTAAAAGAGGGCTTTTTGAAGCTTAAGTTGTAAAAATCGCCAAGACAACTTCGTTATACAGTGTTTTACAGCAGCAGGTTCTTGTCTTAGCTAAATAATTGAATTTAATTAATAAAACAGCTAATTTTTCAAATTTGGGAAAGGTAGGCAAAAATGTTATTTTTTACAAAAATTTCTAAATGTCTTTTTCATGCAGCAGGTTAAAAACCTTAAGAAAAATCTTTGATCTTTTACACAAAAACCTTAAAGGAAATTTTAGTTTATACTTAAACAAAATATCAAATTTTTATTTTAAATATTTAAAAAAAAAAAAACCAACAGACATGATAAGTTTTTATAAGATGTTTGCACAAACGGATCTCTATCTTTTTTTTTTCTTTTTAAGCGAATAAACATGGCTAAACACGTATTTGCTCTTGAAGTTGTAAATTTTTCATTTAAATAAACGAATGAAAGAAAAAAGCCTTAACAATTTACAACTTAACATAAATTTCTATGTAAATATAATAAAAAATAGAAAAAAATAAACAAAAAAATTGTTATTTTTACCCTTTGGACACAACAAATTGTCGCATGGTTATCAGCCAGTAGTGAAATGAAAAGAAGCGAAAAAAAAAGATTTTTAACTTTTAACTTAAAAAACACTTAAAGGCAGAGCACGATTTGAAAAAACGTTGTTGGATGGATGACTTTAAAATGACATGTTTATTATATAGTAATCAATTTTCAGAGATATTTTTTAATATATTTTTCAAACAGCAAAAAAAACTTTAAAAAAATTTCACCAAATTTTGGTTTAAAGGGATAAAATGCTGCAATAAATATAATTTACAAGAAATAAATCAATTTAACTACATACAAAATTATTAAGCAGATATTTTTGAAAGAAAATCTTAAATTAATAAAAGACACAAAGAGAAGTTGGTAATTCCCGACCATTTGATATCCTATACCAGAGTATACGCAGACACATTTGATTCCCTATATCCTGTATACCCTATTTATGTCATGAGGTTAAGATATATGTATATAACTGCTGTAATTGGCGAATATTATCTTGATATCTTCATCCACATACATGAGATACTTATTCCCAACTTTAAGCGATTTTAGAGACAGGGTTTATATAGGACCTAAGGTCCTGGCTCAAAATCTATTCTTTAAATTTAATATCAATATTTGTAGAAGTGCTATGGCATTTAAAGCTATTTTCGAAAACGGTATAGTATGTATAGAAGTTAAGGTCACTTGTGGTAAAATGATTTAGATTGCATTAAAAAATTTTTTCAAATAATTTTCATTTCTATTCTGGTGAGAGCTATGTGAAATTATAAACCGATTCTCAATATTTTCAATACAATCCGTCCTTATCAAATTATCCTAAAAATTGCAACCTGTACATTGTGCGTAAAGTGTACATGACCAAAGTGTACATGACCATCCAGCCAGACGGAAGGATGGACATTGTAGTTTGGTGTCTATGCTATTCTAGTTTTAAACCAACATTTTATTTTAGAAATCAAAATTGCTCTCTATATCCTGCGGGAATTTCGTGTCAATTGTTCTTAAAGCACTTATCCAGAGACCAGTATACAATATTATTGTAAAAATAAAAAGAAGAATTGTCATAGGCGAAAACAAGACATATCAATTAACTGGTCATAATGTGTTTAAAGTGTAGTTACTCCAGAGGAAAGGCAATTGACACAAAATTAGCCATGTGACTGGATGTTGTGCGGGCTGATGCTATCGGCTTATATTATTTTATGGATGGAGATCTATCATATTAATGTGGTTAAAACCCTCCTAGGACATCACCATGTTAAAGTGACAAGGCCCTTTCATATAAAGCAAGGTGAATTCATGTAAACGGTGGTGTCGATACTACAACAAGTAATCCATATGTCCATATGTCAAAATCACAAGGAACTTTTGACATTTCTCTCTCTAATTAAGAAAAAAAGTAGCACAGCTGTGTTTTCAACGCCACCTGAAAAATGAATTCGCCTTGATATAAAGTGTTGAAACTAAAAACGATCCCTACCCCTTAAGAACTGCCACGTGACAAGTTTGGTGTTAGTTCGCTTTCCCCTAGGGTACTTAGTTCTATTGGATTTTTTAAGTTACCTCCCTGCAAATAATATTGGATTAACTGATCCATTTTGACTCCATGGACTGGTCCAATGTAATGCAAGCACGGACCATGTCATTGTTAAAAAGTGTTTGTAGTGAGACAACATGTCTTCGGTTTTTAACGACATGTTTTTGTTTTTAAACGACTTCAAAACTAATCCTCTTGAATATACCACGGAGTAGTTTTAAGACTATATGGTCCTGCCCTAGGACATAGTAATGAAATATACCATGTTTTTCCATACGTTTGGGTTACTTTTGGACTAGTCCTAGTCCCTTGTGAGCTGCATTTTACACGCGTGTTTGGACTAGTACTATTATTTGCAGGGCTGGGGCTTACACATACAAGTGCAGGTTCGAAAAACTTTATACACTCGAACTTTTTCACTAAAACACACACACACACTTTTTGTACTTTCAGCCCATCGGCTATTTCTTTGATTTTACGGTGATAATACGTATACTTAAATCACCAGAATGTACTTGCTTGTGTAAACTCCAGGTTAAACAAAATTAAACTTAAAATTTAATAGAAGAATAAAAACTGAAAGTTTTCTTTAAACCTTATGTCGGTCGTGCGCTACACGACTTCAGCGTGCAGGTCTGGCACTGTACAGTGAGTTTGTTTAGTGTATGGCGGTGTACTTGCTATTTACGTCGTGAACTGATTAAAAGTGAAAGTCATATTGAAATTTGCTCAAGGTTGTTACAGCCATCCCCAAACACGTGCGGAAGGAGTTTTTAACTGACAAAAATTCTTATGCCCATACCGAAATATCGCCGCGCAACGCTTTGCAATTGAAAAATTCGATTTTGACTGCGCGTTTATTTTTATTTTATGGGTTTTTATTAAACAAGGAAGTTAGTAGTGCTACTGTTCGTGACACAACGTTGACTCTCTTGCTTCCTGTTCCGATTTCCGCTCTTGTTTTGGTATGACTGTAAGAGTGTACAGTAGGGCTATAACTTGTTCACATTTTTTGCGAATATCAAAAACGGCATAGTATAGTCGTGTACAAAGTTATTAATAAAATATATGATAATTTTTTCGGATTGTTAAAAAAGTTCACGCAGGGATCGGGTTAAAGTTTGAAAACAACAATTTTTATCTCACGGAAATTTTAAAAAATATACGCCTGATATTTGTATATATTCCTATACGTATCACTTAAATGCTATTTTAGAATTAATCCACTGCTTTAGATTTAAAATTTTCCTAAGATTTACAATTCATTGCTGTTCAAAATTTCTTGGAAGTTTTAAAAATTTGCTTCCCTGCGTGAGGTTTTTTTCGCAAAACGAAGGGAGAAGGTGTTTTCATTACTAAAACATTCTTGGCCACTTCGTGGTACTATGCCAAAAATTTGGTTATAGCCCTAGTGTACAGTGAACTTGTGTAGTGTATGTTAAGAACGTTAAATTCGGTTGCGGTTTTTAAGAGTTGACAACAAACAACTAGGGCAGCTGAAATATTCTGAACAGAGAATCGCCTGAATTATGGTGCATTGAAAGCAGAAAAGCTGGAGGGAAACTAATGCCATTGCATCCGACAGATCCAAATGGAACGGACTAGTTACGGCCCTATGCTCCTTATAGGAACAACAGGAATTAATATATATAAAAGCAGAAATAGACTCATGAAAGCCGAATGCTATAAAAAATTAATTAAATTTACAATCATGTCGAATTAATACAAGGTGGTCTTATTTTGAAAACGGATACAAAACTGTTAAACACTTTAACGTTGTGCTAAAATAATACAACACTGTAGTTAACAATTTAAACAAACATTCAATATTGTTTTTAATATTAAATTAAGGCCCGTTTTCACGACTTACCTATAAAGTTCGAAATAGTAAACGGTACCTTTAGCACTAGTGAGGAATAAAGTTACCTTCAACTATTTTTCGTTTTCACAACTTCTGTATAAAATAAACTTAACATTTTTGAAAATGTGGCAATACTAAAGAAAATACCGATTATTTTTTCCAAAATAAAAATACAAACTGGCAACTACGTACTTTTTTTTACATTTACAAAATATACGAATAATTGGAGTTGCTATATATAAAAAATATGTGAATATAATATGGCAATCTCAAATCTAAACCTTACGACAAAAGTTAAAGGTAGAACGTTCCTCTCTTTAGCTTATCCTGCACTTTTAGATGAAAGGGAACTTGTGATAATTAAAAGCTCATTATCTGTTCGATAACTTCCTACATTTAGCTATCGTTAAGTCGTGGAAACGGGCCTAAGTGTTTTAGTTTGTCGGCAACTCATTATTGGTTTGGCGCATATGCCAAAAAGTCGTAATGGAGAAAAACGACAATAAAGGTTTACATGAATTTTTCTGAAAATTTTTGGAAACGTTCATGAACGAACTTAGAAGGTAATAGCATTTTATTGAAAGTGAAAATTATTGTTTTGTGACACATACACCACTTTTCTAAATTTAATTTGAAATAGTAGCTTTTTGTGCTGCATAGGTTTATTTGCTGCTGTTTACTGAGTTGTTGACACATTATTTTGCTTTTGCTTTAACTACTTTTTTTGGCAATGAAGCGAAGAAAGACTGAAATTTATTTTCTTGTTGTCATTTTGTTTTGATTTCGATTTAACAAATTTTTTTTACGGCAATAAAGCAAAGCAAGAGTTTAATTTATTGAGTACGTTTTTGTATGATTAATATCTCAGAAACTAAAACAAATTTCGTGAAACTGATTTTGTTATCAGAACGGAGGTATTCAAAATATATATATACCCCATTCCAAGCTCGGTTTTTTGAAAAATAGTCGGTAGGTCAAACCAATAATAAGCTGACGATGTAATAATTTAAAACCGTTTTAAATGTCATAATTCTTAATAAAAATTATAGAGTTTGTGAAAGATTCCCCAGAACCAACAGAACAGCACACCATTTTGACATACAAATGGTTAGTTATCATCTGTTGCTTACGTAGCAAGCTGAGGTCACCTGGTGTCAATTCGCCTTGATTATAATGAAAAAGTTTAACAAGTCTAAAATTTTTTAATTTTTTTTATTTGCTTTTAAATTTATATTTAATATCAAAATTGCAATTGTTGCAAAAAATATAGTTGTATTGGTGTGTCACAAGTGCCACACGTAAGCACTGAACTTTAGAAGAATAAGTTTATGCCTTTGCTATTTGAGATACAAACCAAACTATTTAAAAAGCGGTTTTAATACGATAAAGATTAAACCAAATGACCAATGAGTATGAAATTTGTCACAAATATTAGGCCAATATAAAAGTTGCTTTGACATTAAAGTATATTTATTAAAAGGCAGTAAGGCCCAATTTTTTATAAGTTATAATCTTTTAATATTTAAAGAAAATAAAGCAATTTTCTTAAGCAACTTATTTACTTTTAACAGATAAATTATGTAACTTTGTGTTTGTAAACGGATTTATAGCATTTCACAGTTTGACAAGTGTCATTTAACTATTTTATAAAGTCTTCCCTAAGGTTTCTTTCTTTATTTTTTTTTTTTTGCTTAATAATTTTTAATCGTATTTTCAGTTCAATATAGACTTTATGACTTTGTACTCGTGTGTTAAATAAGTACCTGTTAAAAATTATATATGGTTGTTTTCCAACTACAAAAATCTGGCCTCGCCTCAGTGTACAATATTTAAATATTTAACATTTTGTTTTTCTCTCTGTTGTTGTTTTTATTTTTAATACCATGACGTTATTTTTTAGCAGATACTTTTTTGTTTGTTTAAATATATATTTAAGCATATTTGTTTTTATATTTTACTACGTTGTTTTTAATGGTCCACCTCACAATTATCTAGTCAAGCATTTATTTTCTATTTTGCCACCACCGGGCACTTGTTGTGTGACTGAGTGCCAGTGTAAGCGAGTGTTAAACACAGTGCAAGTAAGAAAGGTGGGGTATTTTATGGTCCCCCCCAAACAAAAACAAAAGGCAAGTAAACCCATTAAAAAGGTTTTGCTTTGTAGACATTTCAGCCTATTAGATGCACTTGTTGTACAGCTGTAATGAATTTTAAATACTTTTTTTTGGGGGGGATTTCTTTCTTTTTGGAAATTTCTGTGTGTTTGGCATGAGAAATATTTTAGTAGTCAAATACTTTTGGTTTTATTTAGTTTTCTTAAAGTTAAATAACTTTTGTTTAATATGCACAATTTTGTTAAGGTTGCCAAATGAGAGCAGTGTTGCCAGAAATTTTTTTAAGTCCCTACTTTGCCTTTAAAAAATAAGTTTTTTTCAGACATTCTAAGAAAAAATTTTTCAACACTCGCTTAAGGAGAAGAGACACTGCAGCACTCACCCAAGCAGAAAAGCGATTAACACCTACATATGTGAACAAAAATCGTGTTGACGAAATTTTTTGTCTGACGCTGGCAGGATATTAAGTAATGTTTAAGGATAAGATTTGATTAATTTTAATATATATTTATATTTATATATATATATTTATATTTAATATATAAAGATTCAATAAATAAATATGAGAAAAAATATTTATTTGAAGTAAAACAAAATTTTTATTTCAACTGAGATGAACAAAACTTATTTTTGAAAAGAAATTGTAATCGAACAAATATTGTTAATGTCTTGTATTTCTAAATAATCAAATTCTTCAAGTATTTTTGTTCATCGTACCCTGGGGACCTTTTAACTTTGGCAAATCGAAATTGAAAAGAGTTGGACTAAAATTTTCCGGTTTCATTTTTACTAATGATATCCCGCTATTCTCCAGCTGGGGAGCAAACGGTCTCCATTATTGACTTCCAACCGACTCTGTTGGGAGCTGTTCTTATGGCCTCCATTCCATTTAAACCCTGCAGTAGTAAGTTCTAGTACAGTTGCAGTGCGCAATAATGTTTTTAGACGTCCTCGGCGTCGATAACCTTGCTGGTTCTATTACAATACCGCCTTTGCTATCTCGTTGTTGGATCTCAGTGTATGTCCAATCCTTTGGATGTTGGTTGGTTTGGCGAAGCAGATCTAAATTACTTATGAAATTTGGCCTGAAGAAACCGTCTTAGACATCGGTTAATAAGAACCTGTAGACAAAGTACGTTGGTTTTGGATAAGCCCCAGATTTTAGAGCCATAATGAAGTATAGGCTTTGCTCAAGTGCTACTAAAATCATTTACATTTTTCTTCCTACTTGTCTTTCTGTTTTTAAACAGAAATTTTTTTTATTGTAGTCGATAAATTCTAATATATATTTGTCCAATTCATAAGTTCGTAGTTACCTTGTATTCGTTGTATAATCGTATAATAATACAATATTGTATTTTTGCTGTTGGCTATTTTCATACAAAAGTGTTGTCTCTTTGTACGATTGATGTTTATGTATTTTAAAAAACGTTGTTGTATTCTTACCAGGCCTGGAAATGTTCGATTTTTTTGGAGAATTTGTAAATATCTTTATAAAATGTGATAAAATAACACCATAAATTTTTTTGTTCTTAATAATTTATATATTTTAAAGTTATTTCAAATTATTTATCAAACGAATTTATATAAAATTGTTTATCAATTAATATTAAATACCATTTCACATCAAATTAAAACTCCCATACCTGGTTAAGCTTCATGGTATCGAATAATGTGAATATCAACTTTTAAAAAAGAAGAAAATATTTATTTCTTTAAATGATAAGCCATACGACACAGCTTGTGAATTTGACAGTTAAATTTATTACAGTATTGCCATAGTTTTATAAAAATAGAATTCTTAACAAAACCATTTTAAGCACAGGACACAAAATAAAAAGTTTTTTCTCGGTTAAGAACAATTTAAAAAAGTACATACAATTCAAAAAATTTGAAAACTTAATAAAAAAAACCTACCTAAAAAAATTGTTCCCTATTTCTGGCAACACTGATTGAGACTAACGTTTTTTTATTGCAAATATATATTTTTTTTTTTGGTGTTTAAAAGAGTTTTTTTCTTCATTTTTTTACAGAAATTTGTGTGGAATTTTAATTTTTTGAAACCAATCACAAAAACAGTTTCACTTTCATTAAATTTGTCATTTAAATTTTTTTTTTTTATTGTTTCACATTTTAGCGGTTAAGATTTATCGATGTGCAGTCTCAAACATTTTGTAGTCATGGTTATAATTTAAAACTAAAATAATATATTTTTTAGTTTAAAATACATCGTTTGTTTTCTTTAGGAGCAAGTGGTGTAGGGGTAACGTAGTAGGCAAATAAAACACTAGGATATATGTAAATGGGTAATTCTAAAGAGAACTATGGTGTTTTCTGCAACGACCTTGGGGTTGGTATCACCTACCGTCTTTTGAATGTCTGTATCATTTTTTAGGCTGAAATCTTGCGATCAAGGCAGCTTTTAATTCTCTCTATGGCTAAAATGTTTTTGGCAATATTCATAGACATTTTTGTCGAAAGCCAGAATGCGCTTACGAAAAATTCGTACACTACTACATCCCAATGGGTAAGACAGTGTAAGAATGAGCTGTCAGGCCTGGGTCGTCTACATGGCTTTACTCTATGGTAATACGCAGACAGACGATTGAGCCAGAATGGGATCTTACTTTCAAAATCTATAATCAGGTGTCATTCGCAATACCGCTAGGTTTTATTAAAAGTAGCAGGTTTGGGTTCTTTCTTCAAAAGGCTAGCCCTCCTCAATTTAAACCCATGTTCAGTGGCAAAGTTATTGTTGCCCTTATGAAAACAGAAACGCACTATGCAACCTTTAACCCGGACTAGAAGGGTTGAGTCAAGGTAGTATAAACGGGACATTGGATATTTGGTTATCATGCAAATGGCTCAGATCACTCTCACAGTCGCAATGAAAGACGGAAAAGAAGAAGCGGTCTTCCTCATTAGCTGTGAGGAGATACAAACTAACAAAACTTGGTGAAATAATGGGCCCAGATAAGTCCTACTGATATGTATATATCTCAAGGCAAGAGGCTCGATCTGATACCACAATAGTCAACGGTACGATGTTAATGCGAAAACATCTGACGAGTGGTGTGTTGTTGCCAAATCAGAGTGCTTTCGAATCTGCTTGACTGTTTTTTTTTTTTTTTTGGTTAATACTTAATAGAAATTAATATAAATTTATAATAAACTAGTTTTTACCCGTGCCTAAGTTAACGTAAAAATTACAGCAACAATTTAAAAAAAAAAGGTTTATCCAATAAAAAGTTTACAGATTTCTTATTTAATTTTCTACATCTTTACTCATTTTATGTTCAATTATTTTTCTATAAACAAAAAATGTGTTTACAAAAAGTACCAAGAGTACGAATTTGTACCCCGTTTTGCCCTCAAATATACATTACTTGCTTGTCACTTTTATGCTAAAGGACATAGGTTTTAAGTTCGAGAAAGATTATTTTGAAAACAAAAAAGGGTAAACAAAAAGTACCAAAAGTACGATTTTGTACCCTGTTTTGTCCCTTTACTCGTTTGCTGCCATTGGTAAAAACATAAGTTTCAAGGTTTAAAGTTTGCACAAAATTATTTTTTAAAGAATGTGTCTAAAAAAAAGTATCAAAAGCACTAATTTGTACCCAGTTTTTCCCCTCAAATGTACTATATTTGTTTTTTGCCTTTTTGTTAAAAGACGTAGGTTTCAAGTTCGCGCAAAATTATTTCAAAAATAAAGCGTTTTAATAAGAAGTGCTTAAAGTACGAATTTTTACCCAGTTTTGCCCCAAAAATGTACTTTACTTTTTTGCCGCCTCTATCATAAAGAATACAATTTTAATTCTAATTTTGAAAAAACCTCTTTTATAAAATCTAGCAAAAGTACAAATTTTTAACCTGTTTTGCCTTAAAAATGTACTTTATTTGCTTGCCACGTTTAGAATTCAAGTTCGAAGAAAATTACTTTGAAAAAAAAAAACGTGTAAACAAAAAGTACCAACAGTACGAGTTTTTACCCTGTTTTGTTCAATATATTTTCTTTTTTGCTACCATACGTTAAAAACATAGGTTTCAAGTTTTCGAACATAGGTTTAAAGTTTGCGCAAAATTATTTTTAAAAGAATTTGTCTACAAAGAGTACTAATTTTTACACAGTACAATTTTTACCAAATGTACTGTATTTGTTTGCTGCTTTTGGTAAAAGACATTGGTTTTAAGTTAGCACAAAATTAAAAAAAGCGTTTTTTAAAAAGGTACCAAAAGTACGAATTTTTACCCTGTTTTGACGCCTTTATTATAAAGAATATAGTTTTTATTCCTAGCAAAACTTTTTTGAAAAAAAAACGTGCTTACAAATAGTACCTAAAAGCACGAATTTTTGCCCTGTTTTGTCAACATTTCTTTTTTCCTTATCTTTCGTGTAGCAATTACGAACAACCCGCTGAATCCAATTTAGTCCGAACGAAATTCAATTAATTTTTATATAATCATTTATTTCAAGCTTTTGTGGATACCAATAGCTTAAATATATTTGCAACAATAAATACTTCAAAACTCAACCGAATTGGATTGAGCTGAAAATATAAAAGATTTCAATATATGACCCATATAAAAACATTGTTTAAAACCTTGTTAAGATTTGTATAAATAAACGAAAATACAAAAATTCTTTTTAAATGAAATGTAGCAAGAAATAACCGCAGGCTTTCGTATGTAACATTCAATATTTTGCTTAAAGACTTGCAATTAATTTTCTTAAACACTTTATCAGAAAAAAATTTTGATTAATTTGAAAACTGTTCGAGAATTCCGTTAAAATATTTAAAATATCGATCGCATAATAATATTATTTAGAATGTGCTCTAGTTTTTCCTCTGGCACTAAAACTAGTCTAATAATCACAATGTCCATTAATTACACGCCTACTTTGCGTACTCGTTTTACGATTTATCATTAGAAATTGTGGCCGTATGCAATTTAGATAAAAATTACTTTGCATTTCTGCCTCTTTTTTTGTGTGTTTGTTCTAAATGAAACCATTAAGATGTAAAAACATAAAATTACTGGTTAAAAAAATTTTTTTAAAAAGAAAATTTTTCACACACTCAAACATTTTTTTTTTTAAATAGAAGTTTGTATGTATAAAAAACTACTACAAATTACTTGATTCCATACGTATGAGAGTAACAAGTGTTTGCAACTTGTAAGAAAAACTAATAAAAACAAGTCTTAAACTTAAACTACAACTTTTAAATACAAGCAATCTGAAAAAATTTACTAGTGTTTAAACACTAAAACGCTGTTGTTTTAGATTTTTTGCAAGTGATCATTCATTCTTTATTGTATTAAATAAATACCAATATCAACAATAGAGGAGAAAATTTTAGCACTATTGATACAATATTTTAACAAACTGACGAAATTTAAAAGAAAACCTAGCTCAAAAGTACTTTTTTGTTTGAAAATGTCTTATTTTATTTAGAAATTTGCTTTTTGTGAGAATTTGGTTATTTTCGTGTAAAAAGTACTTTTTGTACAAAATGGTACTTTTTGTGCCAAAAAAGGACTTTTTGTCTAAAAAGTGCTTCTCTGTTAAACAAGTATTTTTTATGTAAAAAGTACATTTTATGTAAAAATGTACCTACTGCTTAAGTTAAATAAGTATATTTTATGCAAAAAAGTACTTTTTTTGTAAAAAAGTACGTATATTTTATTTAAAAATGTCTTATTTTATTTAGAAATTTACTTTTTTGAGAATTTGGTACTTTTTGTGTAAAAGTACTTTTTGTATAAGAAGGTACTCTTTTTACAAAAAGGTACTTTCAGTGCCAAAAAAGTACTTTTTGTTAAAAACAACAAATTTTTAAGCAAAAAGTGCTTTTTTGTTTAAAAAGGATTTTTATGTAAAAGTACATTTTATGTAAAAATTAAAAAATAACATGAAAAAGCTTATGAAAAAATCGAATATTGTAAGTTAAAAAGTACTTTTTATAAAAAAAAGTATATTACTTGTATGTAAAAAAGTGTATTCTATGTTGAAAAGTAACTCCCCTTATTCCACATCCAAAGCACAACTATCGAAAACGTCGAATAATTTTTTTTATTTGGGCAGCATCATAACACCTGACAGAGGAGCTTTAGCAGATGTTGAAATCCAAATAACTAAATTGGAATTGGAAAGAACACTCACCGATGACCAAGGTTAAGTAAGGAATGAAAATGTGCCCAAAGGCACACCTCCACTCGGAGACCAATGCGTTCCAATGCGATGACCAAAGTACACATATATAGGTAATACACGCGATAAATCTCTCTTGCTGTACGGTTCAGAGACATGGCTTATCAACACTAATTAAACGTAAGCTTCAAACCTTTACCAAAAGATGCTTGAGAAACATGTTAAGAATATGGTGGCCTCGAATATACATTAACGATGCGTTGCTCAACTTGCACATCAGAAAGATATTAATAAGACGTCTTAAACTGACAAGGTTGGGCCACACCCTAAGAACACCCTCTGAAGAAATCTGTCATGCAACAATTAAGTGGAACCCACAAGGCACCCGACGACACAGAACGACCAAGAACCACATGACAGGAAAAAAGGTAAATTCGTTAACCGTATATCTCCAAAACTAAAAGAGACTTAAATAAAATTTTATACTTATTGGTGTTCACTAGACAAATAAGTGGACAGTTGTCTGGTACCATTTTAGAAATCGGGCCTTTTGGGGAGTAAACGGGTATGACCTGCATTTTGGAACTTTTTTGTCCTCCCATCTATTTTTTAAGCCAATCATAGCAATAAAGTTTATAAGTAACTTCGTAACTTATCTCAAAAAATACAAATATTAATTTGATAATTTTTTGAAATTCGAACGTTTCGAATGTGTAACTATTTTTGGTACTTTGTTTTACAAAACATATTTCTTCATTCGTTGGCTTATACGTATTAAATTATGAACTCCCGCTACAATATTGAATCTTTTGATACTTCAATGGAGAGAAAAAAGTATCAAAAAGGCAACATTAAATGTATTTCTTTTATTTTTCCGTGCTGCATGTGGTAATTCTTGAATTGTTTATAATATTGAGCTTAGAAACATCAAATTAAAGGTACAGGGTCCTGAGTGAAGAATTGTTGGTACTTTTTTGTTCTTCAAATGGTACTTTTTGAATTTTTGTTAATATTAGACCTAGAAACTTAAAGTTAAACATACATGATCCTGAGTGAATAAGAACCTGTAAGGGGAAGCTTTTTGGTACTTTTTCGTTTTACAACTGTTATTTTTTTAATATTCCTGCAATAACCTGAGCGGATGCGAATCTTTAAGAGGGAACTTTTTGGAACCTTTTCCAACTGGTACTTTTTGAATTTCCGCTGGTATCGGACCTAGAAACATACAATTAAACACGCATTGTCCTTAGTGAGAATCTGTAAGAGGGATTGTTTTCGTTCTTAAACGGGCATTCTTTTAAATTTTCCTTAATATTGGACCTCGCGACAGAAAATTAAACATGTCAATGTCCTGAGCGTATGAGAATCTTTAAGAGGAAACTGTTTGGTACATTTTTGTTCTTCAATTGGTACTTTTAGAATTTCCGTTACAATCGTACCTAGAACCATAAAATTAAATATGCAAGGTCCTGAGTGAATGAGAATCTGTAAGAGGAATCTTTTTGGTACTTTTTCGTTTTTTATTCAAAAACTATAAGAGGAATCTTTTTGGTACTTTTTCGTTTTTTATTCAAAAACTAAAAGATATAAAGACAAATTTTATACACAATATAAAGAAAAACATAGCAAAAAATTCTGCATCACGAATTCCAAAATTTAATTTTTTGAGTTATGACACTATTGAAGTAAATGAGCGATATATGTATGCTTTCTTCATATATATTTGCATAAGTAATTATGGTCGAATTTGTGATTTTTTTACAAATAAGTACCAGTACATCTCACATTTACGACGAAAACTCGATAAAAAAATGCAGTTAATATAAAAGAGTTTTCTTAGAATTTTAAATAGGTGCGTTAGAAAAATTACTTTTTTAATATTTTTGCTGATCTTTTGCTATCCCTAATTGTATCTTACAAAAACGCTCACCTGAGTGTTGGATACATTTTATTTAAGACAATACAATACAAAAAAACATTTGCCGGGGCTCCATGTAGCATTCATAGTTAATAATAGACGTATTAATGTATAACGCTATCTATATTAATGTATCTTAAACTTTAAAAAGGAGAGAAAAAAAATCACACAAAAATTGTAAAAGTCACAACTGCAATGTCGTTGTCTTGCAGACTATTGCTGCTGTAGATGCTGCTGCTAATGCTACAACTGGAAAAAGCAAACAGCAGGCAGCTCTACTGTTCATACTACTGACCTACATAAACTTTTCTTAAATTATATACATATACATTTACACATTTATTTAATGTATAAATCACATACATATAGAAACATGTGTAGCGTAGCTGTATAATGATGGCAGTTGTGTTAAAGTATAATATTTATTTAGATTTACGATATTTTTTGTGTTTCTTTCAAATATTTGGGCAAAGAATTTTATCTAAATGCACTATAACTGAAAAAAATAAACACACACACACAACATGAATATTTATTTAAAAAAGTCAAAAAAGACACGAAAACATGCGGGTTCAAGTGGTTTACCTTTAAAAAAAACAATCAGACATAGAAAATATGCAAAAAAAAAAAAAAAAAAAAATCTTGTTTTAAATGGAGTTCGTAAAAAATTTAAACAATTTTCTATTCAAAGATTTTGCAGTAAAGTAGAAACATAAAAAAAGTATTGTTTCCTTTTTCTTTTTTCCATTTTCTTTGTTTTTTTTTTTTGTATGGAAATTGCCAAATTGTCAAATGCAATTAGAATTAAAGTTTATTGCTTAAGTCTTTTGATTTGTTTGCAACAAGACAATAAGCATTAAGTCTTAAATAATCATATGTATGTGTGTGTGTGTTCGTTTTGTATGCAATAACTTCAATAAACCGTAAACTTGTCTTTAACGTTACTTCTCTCATTTTTCTGTCCGATTTGTTGTTCAGAACAAGTTTCATTCAAAGTTGATTTGTTTTATTTGCCTCATTTTTTTTTTTTGTTTGTAATTTTCATGGAAATCTCAAGAAGTCTTTAATAGAAGACACACTTACGTTCGGACGTATGTCCGCAATTTGGGTCACTCAGTTAGTGTGTTACACTCAACATTTAACATTTTCGGAATAAGAAAACGATTTTAACCAGAAAAGACCTGTTCTACAAATCAATATTTAGCGTTAAGCAACAAACACACAGCCAAAAAAAAAAAAAAAACAAAAATATCAAATTCAAATTGTTTCAAGTGATTTTCAACAGAATTTTATTTGAATGTCTGTCAAATGAAGTTTATGGAAATTTTTCCTTTCAAAAGTGTGTTAAATTTTAAAAGAAAAAAAGAACTTGTATTTGTTTTCTAAATTGCTGCTGGGGCTGCTCTTAAAGTGGAGTTGTGTTATTTTTTAAATTATTGGGTTGCATAGTTAGACAAAGTTGGTTGGAAGTATAAATGAATGAATGATCAAACAGTTGCATTAAGACAAATTGACATTTATGATTTTTTCTTTCTTTGAATGGTTAATAAAACACAGTTATAAAGTGATGATAGAACAGCATGCTTTTAACACACACACAAACACACACACATTCGAAATGTAAATGGTGCACATATAAATTTCTGAATTAAAAAATGAAGTTTGCGGCTAAAGTCTTTTATTTTTTAAGCTTTTCAACAAAAATCTTTTAAAAATTAGAACATTTACTTAAAATATTGTCAGTATTTACAGTTTTAAGCATTCGGGAAAAACGGGTATGAAAGTTAATCAGCAGCAAAGCGTCAAAAGGTTTGGCCTTGGGTGGGGGAGGTGGGATGATGTTATTAAAAATGTATGGGTCGATTACGGATGGCAACTGAACTGAAGCTGAGTTGCCAGCAATTTTAATTCGTATCATGTTGTAAATTCCTTCCTTCACAAAAAATAATTTAATGAAAATTGAATTTAATAAACTAAAGCCTAATTTTAACATCAAAAACTTTAATCACTTTTTAGCTCTTAACTCAAAAGTACTTTTTACTTGAAAGTATTTTTTTTACTAAAAAGTACTTTTTAACTTAAAAGTTAATTTTTAATAAAAACTACTTTTTTGCTAAAAAGTACTTTTTTACTAAATTCAACTTTTTACTAAAAAAGGGACATTTTTAGTAAAAAAAAATTCTTTTTTACTTATGTATGTACTCTTTTACTAAAAAGTACTTTTTTCTCTTTACTAAAAAGTACTTTTAAAATTTATTTTTTAACTAAAGAGTTAATTTTTAGTAAAAAAGTACTTTTTAACTAAAAAGTTAATTTTTAATAAAAAGTTAATTTTTTATTAAAAAATGTACTTTTAAACTAAAAAGTTAATTTTTACTTAAAAAGTACTTTTTAATCAAAAAGTTAATTATTAATAAAAACTACATTTTTAGAAAAAATGTACTTTTTAGTAAAAATGTACTTTTATTAAAAAGTACATTTTTTAGTCAAAATATATTTCTACAAAAGTACATTTCTACAAAAAAATACATTTTTACTAAAAAATTAATTTTAACTTAAAAGTACTTTTTACTAATAAGTACATTTTTTTACTAAAAAGTACTTTTTTACTAAAAAGTTTTTTACTAATAAGTACTTTTTTTACTAAAAAGTACTTTTTTACTAAAAGTTTTTTAACTAAATAAAACTTTTTTACTAAAAATTTTTTTACTAAAAAGTTAATTTTTACTCCAAAGTTAATTTTACTAAAAAGTACATTTTACTTAAAAGTAAATTTTTTTTCCAAAAAGTACCTTTTTACTAAAAAGTGAGTTTTTACTAAAAAAGTACTACTAAAAAATTCCTTTTTAATAAGAATGCGGTAACATTTCACTTAAAAGTACGCTTTATCAAAATAATACGTTTTTTTTTTGTCTATCAAAGACCTTTTGTACTTTTTTTTAGCTAGAACCTTTTATAATGAAAATCAGTAGTTTATATGTAAATGCGTCGTTTGCTTATGAAAAGAACCATGTTTTTAGTATTTTCAGCTCCAGAGGCATTAACATTGTCAAAAAATTTTAAGCGACAAAAAACAATTCATTATTTTCTTTTATGAAACAGTTTTTTTTTCTAAAAGTTTACTTTTTGTGACAAGAAGCTTTTCATAAATAATCGATTCAAATGTCTATGCAGTTCTTTAAAGGAAATACATTTTTAGCAAAACTGAAACTTTTAGTAAATGCTATCTTTTTACAAAACGGTACGTTTTTACATAAAAGTACTTTTTCACTAAATAAAACATATTTTTTTAAAATAGAAATAAAAACTTTTTACTAAAATTAACCTTTTTTGCAAATTCACCATTTTTAATGGATATCTTTTGTGTGTCAATTATACAAATTTTATAATGTTTTTATATTTCAAAGTCCACACTATAATTTGACATCTCTGTTTTTTATTGTAACTTAAATTTATAAAAACACAATCCAAGCAAAAAAAAAAATAAAAAAATTATGTAGGTTAATGACATGAAGTAAACAAATCTTAATTTTTAATAAAATTTACCAAATCAAACCTAAAACAATGCAAAATTTTTTTATTACAAAATGTAAACTAAGACACAAAAAACATAAGAAAACATAATTTCAGTTAAAATATTGTAAACGAAATCGATATTTCAGAAAAAATGCCAAAGAAATTGGTGTTAAAGCAATTAATTAAGACAAAAGAATAAATTTTTAAATATTTAAACAAAATATTTATTTGAAAAAAAAAAATTATGTATAAAATTATAAACAACAATCAGATTAAACAACAACTTAAAGAATCGATGTCAAAGACGTAAAAAAAATATGGAGAAAGTAAATTAAGAAGAAAAAAAAAACGAGAAATCAAGAATATTTTTACAAGCAAAATCTGAACAAACCAGATTTATGTTTTCTTCCCAACAAATTTGTATAATTATGATCAAGAATTAGAAACATGCAACATGCGGAACGTTGTCATTTTAAAGAAGGAAGATAGAGAAAATGCCATAGCCATTAAAACAATTAGTGGCTTAAGAAAAAGCTGAGTTTTAAAATCATAACATGAGTTTTTTTTTTGCTAGAAAAAAATGCTAAATCTTCTTGTTGTTGTTGTTTCATTTGGAGAAAAAAAAAGTTTTAAATACAGAATCATTTACATTATTTTTATGATTAATGTGATTTAAAATGATTAATTTTGTTCAAATGTTTGCTTTTTTGAAGACAAATTCACGTACTTTTTTATAAATATATGTAAATAGTAGAAAGTAGAACAGAGAAATATTCAACATGAATTGCTTGATTGGAAAAATTAGCAAACGATTATTTGAATACGAGAGTCTTCATTTTGAAAGAACAAATTGTAAAAGATTTGTGTGGGAACTAATTTTTAATGATACAAACTGTAATAAATTAGAAAAAAATGCTGAATTTTGAAATCTTTGGGAATATCGATAATAACTTACAGTTTAAGATGGATCAGAACATTTGTTATAATTGTGCTTACCTGCAAAGAAAGAAAAAAGTTTTTTATTTAAATAAGTTTTAATATTTTTCATTTTTTCGAATTTATTCTATGAGCTAAATTTCAGTTATGTATTTTATAAAGCTTTTTTGTAATAGTTCTATTTCTTCAATTTTTCAGAAATGACTTACAAAAAAGCTTTATAAAATACATAACTGAAATTTAGCTCATAGAATAAATTCGAAAAAATGAAAAATGTTGAATATAATATAAAGTAACCTTCGGAAGGAAATAATTCCCAGTTTCTATAAGTTTTAATATTTAAAATAAACCTTTTTTTTATTTTTTTAAAAGAATCTATTTTAACAAAAAAAAAAATAAATTTATTTGAATTTTTATATTAAAAAAAGTATGACAGTTGTAAATAGAATTTTTTACTAAATCCAAAATTTTGTGTTACATCCAAATCTGTTCACAGAATTATTAGGTTAAGATTTTCTTATAAAGGGTGGTTCAACCAAAACGCAAGATGTTGATTGTAAATAAAACAAAAAGTTTTAAGAGAATTATCTTAATATTTTTTTTTTATTATGGAAGGATTATATGAAAATTATGAGTAAAACAAAATATCTGCAAAATGCTCGCCACGGCTTCGGTGGCATAACGCTATCAGATGGTCCATATTTTCAATGACTCGGAGAATTAATTGAGGTACAATTTCGTTAATGTGCCGAATTATGTCATCCTTTAGCTCTTGAATTGTTCTTGACTTTTTAACGCAAACTTTTTCTTTAAAATATCCTTAAAAAAAAGAAGTCCAACAATGCCAAATCGTATGATCGTGGCGGACAAATAACGTCGTCACGACGTGAGATAACACGCCCATTGAATTTCTTACGCAAAAGGAGCCATTGGTTCGTTGGCTGTGTGGCAAGTGACACCATTCTGTTGGAACCTCATTCCGTCGAGGTCCATATTCTCAATTTCCGGCCAAAAAAGTCGGTTATTAACTCGCGATAGCGAACTCCATTCACTGTTACTGCCTGGCTGGCTTCATTTTCGACGAAGTACGGCCCGATGACGCCACCAGCCCATAAACAATACCAAACAGTCACTCTTTGTGGATTCATCGGCTTTTCAACAATCACTCGTAAATAATTATTTGCCCAAATGCGGCAATTCTGCTTATTAACGAATCCACTGAGGTGAAAGTGTGCCACGAAATGCATTTTGATTTGAACGCCCATTTTCGTGAAAGGCTTTAACAATCTTAACGCTCTGTTCAATTGTGTGCCTCTCTATGGTTGAATTTTTCAAACGCTAAAACACAAAAATGTCAAATTAAGTTGGGCAAATAACTTGACGTTAAAGTGTAACTCACAATTAATATCGTGCATTATGGTTGGACCACCCTTTACTATTAGATCTATATAAATATATATAAAATTGTACTGTTACTGACTGATTCATTATCCCACATCCTAAATGCCTGAAGCTAAAAAGTTGAAATCCGATCTACTAAGACGGGATTTTTGAAAATTCAAATGCTTAGGCAGCAAAAAAGGGGGAAAAATGGGTAAATTTGCTAACGTTATATCTCCCAAAAATTTAATTCTTATTGTTGTTCATTAAAAAAAAAATTAGGGGGCAAGTGTCTGGTCCTTTTGTAATTCAGCCCTTTTTGGTAGTTAACGGGTTAAACCTGTATTTTAAATTTTTTTTAACCATCCCATTAACTTTTAAACCAATCATAGAAATAAAGGTAAAACAAAATTTATAACTTATCAAAAAACAAAAAAAAAAAAAAAATACAATTAAAATTTAGTACTTTTTCGAAATTCGAACTTTTAAGGTTTTCATTCCTATTGTTAGTACTTTTTTTTACAAAACATTTTTCTCCATTCTTTGCCACTACAATATCGACATTTTTGATACTTCACTGGGACGAAAAACGTACCATAAAGGGGATTAACTGGAAATTTAATTTTATTTTTTAATTTTTCTGTTCAAAATATTGAAAATTTTTATACTTCAATGGGGAGAAAAAAAAGCATCAAAAAGGGGAAATACGGGAAATAAAATTTTTTTCTTTTACTTTTCCGTTTAACATGTAATAATAATTTAGTTGACTTTAAATGTTTATTTTAATGTGTAATCATTATTGGGAGTTCTTATGCACATTAAAATAAAAATTTTAAGTCAACTAAATTATTATTACACGTACATTTCTTTAAAGAATAACTGTTATTTTTGCTCGAAAAAATAATAATCAAAAAATAACTGTTATTTTTGTTTAAAAAATTAAAAATCAAAAAATAACTGTTATTTTTGCTCGAAAAAATAAAAATCAAAAAATAACTGTTATTTTTGCTCGAAAAAATAAAAATTAATAAATAATAGTTATTTTTGTTCAAAAAAATAAAATCAAAAAATAACTGTTTTCATCTGACTTTTATGAAAAATGGAATAACTGTTACGGTCCCTGTTAAAAACATACAGTTATAGGTGCAGGGTCCTGAGTAAATGAGAATCTATAGTCTGAAAAATGTTAGTACTTTTTTTTAAAACCCTAGACAAATAAACTTTTCCATATACAGATGTCCACGAAAGAAAAGGAGACGCTTACAAAGTAGCGCGTTAAGAGCTAGTAATAAAATTATTTTATGTTTGAATAAATTCAGTAATTCTTAAGAAAAAAAAATGCAAAATAATTTAAAGTGACTCAATATTGAAATGACATTTTTCCTTCAACGAAAATACATCATGTTTGGAATTCTTAAAGACAAATGTGTGGTTAGAATTTTACACACTTATTTAACAGTAAAATTATAAAAGAAACAACAGCAACAACATAACCTCAATTTAGAAAAAGAATCTAGTGAGAAATAGCGCAAAATATGTTAGAAAAAAAAATTTGCAAAAGTGATAGAAAATATTGTTTAATGTGAATAATTTTACACACATACATACATCGACATACACACATATGCATATACATGCGTGTGTGTGCGCAAACTTACTAACAAGCAAATTATTACAGTTCATTTAATGCAAAACAAGACGGCGAGTGTCTTTTTGTGTAAATTGCATACGAACGAGGGTATTTTCAAAAGTATATTAAGAGTCAAAATAAATTTTCGTTATTTACTAAAAGATGGCACAATAATGCCTGTATTTATAAAAATATTTTAAATTTAGTAAAGGTTGACAAGCACGCATGTTCTGGAAAAAACACCAGTGCATGCTCGCCCAGTTCGTTCTGCGGAAAACATTGTTCGCGAGAGTGTGGCAGAAGAGCCGTCAACCTCAACTCGTCGTCGTGCCCAACAATTGAACATCTCATGAACATCACTGATGCGAATTTCGAATTAAGATTTGAATTTAAACGCTTACAAGGTTAAATTGACTCAAGAGCTGACACACATTTAAAGCGTCGTCAATACGCCGAATGGTTGGTTGAACAGACAGAAATCAATAGTGACCTTACAAAGAAAATCATCTTTAGCGACGAGCCACACTTTCACCGCAGTGAATTCGTTAATGAGCCAAATTGCCGCATTTGGGCAAATGAGAATCCACGAGTGATTGTTGAAAAGCCGGTGCATCCACAAAGAGTGACTGTTTGGTGCGGGCTGGCGGTGTCATCGGGCCGTACTTCGTCGAAAGTGAAGCCAGCCAGGCAGTTACCGTGAATTGTGTTCGCTATCGCAAGATGATAACTGAATTCTTGTGGCCAGAAATTAAGGATATGTACCTAGACGGTATGAGGTTCCAACAGAATTATGCCACTTGCCACACAGCTAACGAAGCAATGGCTCCGTTTGCGCGAGAAATTCAATGCCTATTTTATCTCACGTCGTGGCGATGTAAATTGGCAACCACGATCATATGATTTGACACCGTTGGACACTTCTTTCTTTGGGATATTTAAAAAAAAAAATTTAGATAATTTTCTGAAAACTTTTTGTTTTAGCAAATAGAATCTGGGAATTTATTTCTCATGGTGGGTAACATTTATTATATAAATGTTTACATTAATTCAAATGTGTATTCTAAGTCAAATTGCAATTTTAAAAGCTTTTTTTTACTTTAATAGTCTTATTCCTCCAATCTTTTCCAGGAATATTTTCTATGCACTATGAGAATTTTTGTATGTATATTTCTGTTACCAGGCTTAGTTTAGCTATCCTTTGGCTAGCAGTGAAGTAAATTGTACAGAAAATGTATACAACTATTAGATACCAACAGTATGCAATGCATTTTCTGGCCTGCTACGGCCTTCGTCAGCATTCCTTGTATCTTATAACTGGATAGTGCCTATTGTAAATTTTATGTTTGTAACTTAAATATTTTAACAAATAGAATCTGGGAATTTGTTTCTCATTGTGAGTAACATTTTTCATATAAATTTTCATATCAATTCGAAAATTCTGATAGTGCATAGAAAATATTCCTGGAAACTATTGAAGGAATAAGACTATTAATGTATAAAAGCTTTGAAAATTGTAATTTGACTTAGAATTCACTTTTTGTTTTACTTACAATTAATATCGTGCGTTTTAGTTGGACCTCACTTTAGTTTAATCTGTCTCCAAAAAAATTTTCTCTATTTCTATTTCCTATTTTATATTCTATTGTTTTACGGTGGGTGTCCTAGATTCGTCACGGTCAAAAATAGTTTTCTCTTTTTTTTCATTTCATAAATTTTCTTTAACGTTGTATACTTTTTTAAAAGTTTTCTTAAATTTCAGAGCTGCCCTCGTTTAAATTTGTGTTAAATGACAAGTATGCATAAAATGCAAAATACCTGAACTAAAAACAGCAAAAAAAAAAAGTTCTTATTACACGGTTTGTTGGTAATGACAGCAAATAAAAATAATTTAAAATTATAAAACAAAAGACAAAAATTACGGTGAAGGTTAAATAATTTGCTAAGAAAATTATGGTGTGTTTAACACAAGAAAGCATGTCAACAGTAAAAATACATGAAGTAAATAATTAAATAAAACTCTCAATACAGCCATATTTTTTTTTAAACATGAACGATCAACTTACCAATAATTCCAATTTTGTTAAATAACTCATGGTTTTCTTTTTTGTTTATTTTTTTTTTTGTTAATTAAACAAATTTCAGTGGCGACTAAATTTCATTTAAACAATTCATTTATAAATTGAAGAACTTGAAAGAATTTATTTCAAAATGTGTAACAACAATTTTGGTTTTACAGCTCTTTTTTGTTGGTTTTATTAAACAAAAATTTCACTTGTTTTCTTTATTTGCAAAAAAAAAACCAAAAACAAAAGACTTAAGACACATACTTAAACACAAAAATTGTCACTTTTTATTCTTTTATGGCTTAAGAATTTCATTTATTCTACTTCTTTCGTTAAGCAGAAAGAGAATTTCACACACAATTTAAATGTTTAAATTTCTATTGTTGAAAAATTTAGAAAACTTAAAGGCATACAACAATTACCACAGTACCACAGAATATTATTAAAAAAATAAACAATTTCTTTTTTTTGCTACTTAAAAATGTTAAGGAAATTTAAATAATTTTCTAATTTTTTCTTTTTTTTCAATGTAAAACGAAACTTTTTATAACAATTTCAACTGCAGCAGTCCGCTCGAGCAGGTAAATGTGCGAACGAATACGTTTGTTACGTTTGAAAGTTGAGCACGTTCTCAAACGCTAGAATCTTAGAAAGAAAGTCATCAATGGACCAACTGCTTTTTCTCCAGAAGTTCAAAAGCATCTCTACAAACATGTCTATCTGTATGTCTGTCTGTCTGTCTGTCTGTCTTGCTGCTTCTTGCTCTTGGTTTAAAAGAAAACCAGACTATTATACAAGAATAAGTGGCCAGAGGCAGGAAGAAAAAGATAAGAAGTGAGCGAGTAAGTGTGTGCGTGCGTGTGTCTTTCTTTTTTTCCATTAATTTCTTTTGCTTTTCTTGCTGTTGTTGCTGTTTTCTTTTTCACTTCTCTACTCTTTATAATGCTTAACAACATCATTATCATTTTTTATTACTTTATTTTAGTAGTTATTTTCTTTTTTTTTCTATATATTTTTCTATTTAAGATTTGTGCTATTTAAAGCGGTATGTGCTTTAGATATTTGTTTCCTTTGATCAAGTGGAAAACTTTATGTTATTTATTGCTATTTTGACGCAGCTACGGATGTTGATGAATGGAAGCAGTTCTTTAAAGGTATGAAATTAAAAAAACCCCCCCATCAGATAATTTTGCTTGAAAGCTTTTAAATGTTAATATTTTAAGGTTTTTTCAGGTATTTTTACACCTAATATTCCGAATTCCAGGACATCGACATAAAAATGAAACTCAGTTTAATTTTCCTCCTCGTCATGACAATCTCTGCAGTAGTAGTCATTGAATCCAGGCCAGTGCCCAGTCACAACTTAGACCACAGTTCTAATCTGGTCCCTATTGCACCTAAGCAGAGAGCTAGTTCTCCGTTTATCAGAGCTAGGCCATAATGCCCTAGATATGAAGCAGGTGGATTCGCAAATCCATTCCAGCTATGCAAGTCTTTAAGACTCGCGTTTGATAAGTGACTTACAGTGAGCTATTGGAAGGCCAACCAACTGATCGATAAATGTGTAATCCAGATAACCACCACGTTTAGCAAGCTCATCTGCCATCTGGTTGCCCAAGCAAGTCGCATGCCCTGCGTGTACCCCCCAAGTCCTTTCACCTGACAGCACAATATCACGTGTCATAGGTGCTGCGTACTCACACCAAAAAAATCGTCGGAGTACAGTAGACAACCACGTCAAGGACAATCGAATGATTGGTTTTACTGAAGTGGCCATAATCAAGCCATGTCTGGCCCTGATGTCTACCAAGAGGCAGTTGAACAATGTTGACAGCGTCCTGGTGCCTACCTTTCGCGTGGTAACGGGGTTTTTTAATAAACGAAATTGCCACATAAGGATTAAGCTTTGTTCAGAATCAGAGCAACGATTTCGTTTTTTCTTCTATCTTATTTCTTCCCAAAGTATTTTATATATTTTCCTTTCATTTTTTAAACAAAAATGTAACTAAAGTTTTTTTAAAAAGTTGAGTCAACTTCTACTTCAGCAACAATTTGTATGAAATTGTTTATGACGTTTATAATAATTTTATTTAGCTTTGAATAAAAATTTTAACAAAATGTTCTAACAAATAATAATAAATATGTACGTAATATTGTTCTGGGCAAAATTTGCAAACGGTTTCTTTATTTAAAATGTGTGTATGAACATTAGTGAAAATGTTGCTGCCTAGTGTGAACGAAGCTTTAAGACCAACCCACAACAGACCCTATAGATGTGAAAAAGATAAGCAGGGATACTACATAGTCGATCTTATCCACTGGGTGACAAACAATGCGTTTATCAACCGCACCTGAGTGTGAAAGAAACCAGCACACTTAGGTAATAATTTTAGTAAATGATCCGATTAAACACTCGTCCCTTGTTTAGCAGCTGGAGCTGTTTAACCTCCACTGCTTTGGAATAATGCAAGTATCCCTCAGGTTAAACTCTTAACTATATCCCTTGCCGCGACTTCTGGTTTAAAAGACAACTACCACGTGATCGCCGAGAGTATTACATTAAAAATTTTCCAAAATTAATAAGATTTCGCTTGTCGTGCTGTGCTTACTTCCCAATTTTTTTTTTTGATGAAAACACTGAAATTTATTGCTTTGAAATCGTTGCAAATACGACTTTTTGAGCGTTTGCAATTCTCATTCACTCTGCAGTTTTATTTGCTTATATCTTTGGCTTTTCTAAAAATTTTTGGGAGAAAGTTACCTGATGATCTGGCCTAAGCAACCAGTGTAATGCGCATAGAAACTAGCTTATCCCTTCAATAATAAATTTCAGTGTATTTATTAAGAATAAAAATTGGGAATTAAGCACGACAAACAATTTTGTATTCCCAAAAATTACTTTGGTAATTTTCTCCAAAATTTTTCACCAATTAAAGCATTAATTATAAGTAAAATCAGTACTAATTAAAAATTTAATCAAGTGAATTAAACGTCTAATCAAGCGAATTAAACGTTTTTGTATTTGTTGAATGTATTTGTTTACTGGTGCAAATTTAATTAATTTTTAAATTAATATCACAAATTTTTGAAATCAAATTTTATTTTTTTTCTGTTTATATCAAAAAAGCATCTATTCGTTGCACACCATTAATGAAAGCAAGCTTTCAATGGACGAATGTGCAACCTTCCAAATACTTATAATCAGAAAAGTAAAACTTACGCAAAGACCATCTTCCTGGAAGCATTTTCCGCCAAAAGTACACAAACGTAGGCCGATCCTATATTCAGTCTAGTGCCGTACGCGGGCTAATGACTCCCGTGGTACCAGAAAGGATCTTTGGTAAACCGCTATTCTAATGATCTCTTGTGATCTGTTAATTTTTCCCGAATCCCAGGTATAAACTGCGACTAATTATGCCGCAGAGGTGTAAAATTGGTGGCCAAATACAGCAGTGCTGCTAACTCAAAGTTGTAAACCTAAAAAAACACCCGGTACATACATAATAAACTATGAATTGAAAAATATCTCAACACATTAAAGACATTGTATGCAAACACTCACCAATCACAATTGTCTGTGCTCTCTTTTATGGATACACACACAGAAAGAAAAACACTCGGGATAAATTAAGATTTTAGTATTTACTTTAAGTACGAGTCGTACTCAAAAATTCAAGTACGAATAACACTAAAACGTACTTAAAACAATCCTAAATGGAATTATTTTCGAAAATCAATCCCAGAATTTCTTAAAATAAATATAAAATTCTAAAACCAAGTAAAAAAAGATTAAACTTTAAACTAAACTTTTCGTTGGTGGTGCCACTCTGAGAGTAAAATTACAAAGTGTGCCTTTTAATCTCATTTAACTTATCAAAGTTTGTTGTAGCCACTACAACAAAACCACACTAGTAGTTAAAAAACGATTTGCTTGTTGTGTGTAGAAACAACCAAAATAACAGAACAAGACGAAAACACAATATTTTCATGTTTAAAAAGTAAAATTGAGAACTCTTGCTTCTCATTTAGTTTATATTTTCAGTTAAATATGTACACATCAAGTTTTTAAAGTAAAAATTATATCGGGAATAATGCTGGTTTTTTATAATTCAAATTCTGTAAAGTGTAAAACGAGTAAGTAACAGAGATAAGCAATGAGTAGTGAAAAAGTGAGTAGAGCTGAATCATGACAAATAATTTCTTGTACTTATACGCACTCATACTTATCGAAATGTTATTGAAGCTCATATTCGCTTAGAAGTTTGATTTTATCCATTTTACCCGTTTTATCTGTACTCATACTTAACAACATTTTTGTAGTGGTTGATTTAGATTCAACTCAATGTGTATAGGCGAAGCAAAATGCGAGGCTGCTAGATTTTTCCCCAAAATAGCAAAGTGACGATTTGGCAATTACAATTTACTAAAGTTATAAAGGGTGGTTAAATTGTAAGGGCCGATGTTGAATGTGACATTTCTCTATTTCAGAATTTGAACCATAGAGAGATACACAATCCAACAACGTGTTAAAGTTATCCAGACTTATTATGAAAATGGATGATAAATTTCGAAGAAAATCATCTTCAGTGATGAGGCACATTTTCACCTCAGTGGATTTGTCGATAAGCAGAATTTCCGCATTTGGGCGAATAATAATCCAAGAGTGATTGTCGAAAAACCAATGCACCCACAAAGAGTGACTGTTTTGTGCGGTTTATGGGCTGGCGGCATCATCGGGCCGTATTTTTTCCAAAATTAGGCCGGTCAGGCAGTTACTGTGAATGGTGTTCGCTATCGTGAGATGATAACGAACTTTTTATAGCCCGAATTGGAAGATATGGATGTGAACGATATGTGGTTTCAGCAGGACGGTGCCACTTGCCACACAGCTAACGAAACAATGGCTCTTTTGCGCAACAAATTCAATGGCCGTGTTATCTCACGTAATGGCGATGTCAATTGGCCGCCAAGATCATGTGATTTGACACCGTTGGACTTTTTTCTTTGGGGTTATTTGAAAGAAAAGGTGTACGTCGATAAGCCAGCAACAAATCAAGAGCTAAAGGATGAGATAATTCGGCACATTAACGGCATAGAACCTCCATTATGCCTCAGGGTCATCGAAAATTTGGACCATCGGATGGAGGTGTGCCGCCGTGGTCGCGGCGCCTATTTGGCCGATATTATGTTCCATACATAATTGAGTAATACCAATATATCATAATAAAATAAAATTACAATAATTTCCTAAATAGTTTGTGTTTTATTCAAAATCAACATCGGCCCTTGAAATTTAATCACCATTTATGTATGAAGTGGACGATTTTTCGGCAAATCTATCTGGCAGCGCTGATTATGAAATTGTGTGTTTGATCTGTTGTGTTAAAACGGTAAATGGATGAGCTGAATGAGTTGAATCAATGTGAATATTATAAGTATTTTTCTTAAATTACAAATCAAACTGAGGTCATTTATGAGTATGCGTATGATATCGACTTCGCACTCATATTTATTGCGCTCGTGAGTATGAGTGAATCAGAGTAGTTGATTTTACAATTTCATGAGTCAGTATGAGTGGCGAAAAAACAACTCATTCCTGATCTCTGGTAAGTAAATCCATCACAATAAAATGCTCCTTCTAATTTCACTTTTGGTTTATTTCAAGTACGAATTCGGGTTTGAATCAACTTTATAATTTTTGAATCAAGCGCTTTTTGAGATTGAGTCAATCTTAGTTTTACTTAAATCAATCTCATTTTCGGATTATTTCAAGTACGGATTCGGAATTAAATATGAAACTCCGTACTTGAATCAATATTTCTTTACTTGATTCAAGAAAATCCGTACTCACCGTACTATTAATACCGCTTCGGATTGATTTGAGTACGTATGGGATGATTTTTCTTTTAAGTGCATGTGCTAAAAGAACTTTATGGCGCCGCGATGGTCCACACTGCACAACACCTGTGTTTTCATATGCATAGAAGCGAATGAATTGAAAAATGAACAATGAATTGAAATGACTTGAAGTTGGTCTTGTTGCAGGCCTCTAATGAGTTTATAACATCAAATTAAGCAACAACGAAAGAAATTTGCATATTGTCGATTTTGAAAATATTTGAAACTTTAGCAATTTAATAAATTTTATTTCTACCGGATACGAATATTAATTTAAAAGAAAACGTTACAAAATTCCCCCAAAAATATCTCTAAGATACTAAAACAAAGCATTTACTAATTTCTCAATTTACTAAAAAGATTTAAGTTATATTTTTCTCTATTAACAAAATTATGCACAGAAAAAGCTGTGTAATTTGAAACTGATGTTTTTTCTAAACTTTATCTCTATAAAAAGCGCCTTTTTCAACTAATTTGTAAAATACAACAGATTTTATGCTCTAATTAATTTCATCAGTTTAATAAATTTACAACTTAAAAAGTACGAAAAAATATGTAAAATTTTAATGTGTGTGTGTGTGCGTGGCAGAGTGAGTGCGAAGTAACAAGCTAAAATTTATGTTTTTTCCATAAAAAAATAACTTTTTAACAAAGTTTTTATTTAAAGGAGTGATCACTGAACTGACTGCATTTCATCTAAGGCAATAACAGTATTACCAACTTTCAACTTCCGGGGAGTTGAATGAATTTTTCATTTATTTTAATTTAACTAAAACAATCTTTTTATAACCAAAAAAAAAATAAATAAATATGTAAAATAAATTTTAATGATATTTTAAAAGACCAGAACTAATTTAGAAAAAAAAGTTTCAGTATTAAATAAACTAATAGTATTTTTTTTTTTTTTAAAGAAGACTCAAAGTTTAACAACAAAAAACAAACTTCTATTAAAACACAGCTGTTTGACCAACAGTCAGAATCCGTCCATCTGTCTTTCCATTTCGTTTTTCAGAAAAACTAAGCCAACCATAAAAGTTTGCAAAATTTAAAAAAATGATTTAACAAAATCATTAATTTTTTTCCAATATGATTTTATGAGTGCATAATTATGCATTATGTGTTTAGAAAAAGCATTATGGTGCTTTTTAAAATGCATTTTTCGATTTTTCTTTTTAATATTTTTTTTTTCATTTTTCTCTTTATTGTTAAATATTATTGTTAGTTGCGAACTTCCTGAACCATATTTCATAAGACGTATCTTTAAAAAGATAAAAGGAATTTCATTCAAAGCAAAAAAAAATACAAAAAAAAAAAAAAACAACAGCCAACTTATTTATTTACAAATAAGAACAAAATGTTCTTTGTTTGTTCTATTTCCATTGTTTCAAGTCACAACAGTGATGGACAATTCAAGTGAGATACATTTTGCCTCAACTTTGAAAGTTAACAAGAATTATTTTTTACACTGATTACAACAGGACTCTAAAAAGTAGAAAACAAATTAGTGTGCTTGCATATTTTCCGTAGCGAAAGTGCAAATTTTTTCAGTGTAAGAAAACAGATTCGTGACATGTGGCAATGCCAAAAATGCTCAGTAGGGTTGGACATTTCACAATGAATAGACTAACAAACGAACAAACAGCGCTTGCAAATCATTGAATTTTATTATCAAACTTTGTGCTGTGTGAGAAATGTGTTTCGTAAATTAAGTGTATTTTACGGTCGCCATAATTGACCCACCAAACAGGCTTTTTAAGCCAAATTTCGCACCAGTTTCACTTTATTAGACATTTCCACCAGCCCGTATGTGCAGAGAAAATTACTGTTGTATCGGCCAGTGTCAATCTAGATCAAGAACGATGAAAAACGCAACGTTACAGCCAATGTAGCGAGGTACCGTACGTTGATTTCCAACTTTGATTGATGTGTGGTTTCAATAAGACGGTGCCACATACAACACGCAAAACCATGAACCTTATGAGAGGCGAGTTTGCTGAGCAATTGATCTCACGTTTAGGAGCCGTCCATCGGCCGCCAAGATCATGCAAATTGGCCTCACTCGACTATTTTTTGGGGGGATACGTTAAGTCTTTTTTATACAGGGACATGTCAGCCACAATTCTAGCCCTGGAAGCCAACATTACAGCTGCCATTGGTGAGCTAACGGCCGAAATGTTGGAAAAAGTATTCCAAAAATTGGAGCTGACGGATAGACCACATACGGTGGCACTAGCACTGGTACGAGTAAATACAATGGAACTAATTTTCAATAACTCGAAAGCACATATTGCCCCAAACACAAGAAATTTCGCCAACTGCTTTTCTTTAGTTATTGGCTGGAGTGGCATAGACAAGTGATTTATTGCAACCCCAAAGAAAAAGTCTAATGGCCGTTTTCTCATTACATGATTATCTTTTTCCCCAACGAAAAACTGCACATTAAAGAAATTCGGTTTTCTCAATGTCTCATTTGCTTCTATCCTGTCGCAAAACTAACCGGCACTCATCTGCCAATTATTTATTTTCCTTTTATTTGCCGTACAGATAAATTCAATCAGCTGACTCCCAACTTTTGCATGTATTTTGAGAGGTGTTGCCAACTGAAAACAATTTTTTTTGTCGGTATATTGAGAAACCCAAAATTGTTAACAGACAGTTTATCGGTCTAATAAATTTATGTTGACATTAAGTAACAGACAGTTTGTCGGTACATTGAGAAAATGGCCATAAGGGAGTTAAATAACAACAAGACTTTTTTAAGCAAATTACAATACAAAATTTGTAGTCTCTTAGATCAATTTGCTTTTTTCATATCGTCGGCTTAATATAAAAACCTGGAGTTAGCAGAGTCTACACATTTTACAGGAGAGACAAAAAACTTTTTATATTTCATATTTGCAGCTTGAGAGGAAAAACAAAAATTTAGGTTTTTTTACATACCTTAAGACTTAAATTGAGGAAAAACTACGACGAGGCGTATCTTTCTCTACCACACGGCATCAAAACCTCAATTTACTTAAAAAGTGGAGTTAGCAGATTTGCATATTAAGCAAACGATACATAATTTTTGAAAAATAAAGCTGCTCCAAAGACGTTTGGTGCATGAAATTGCCAATTTGTTGCGGCGTTCTTTTAGAAGCACATATCGCGCCCAAGTCTAGAGTGTAGAGCGGTCCCAAAAATTCTCTGATGTCAAGCTCTGCAGCGATCGACGTTGACATTTTTTGGCCCTACGTTTTTTTATTAAAGAAAAAATTGGAGATGACTTTGAAAGCATAACGAAACAGTTACCCCCGTATTCATAAACGATTATAACATTTAAAAAACGTTCATTAATTAAAATTTTCATAGAAAATTTGTATTGTAAACCTTTTTTTATATTAAAAAAATTCTATGCAAACGGCAGTTAATCTTTTCAGATAAAGTTGTGCCTCGTACATGAAGTACACTCAAAAGAAAAATCAATGCATCCGTACTCAAATCAATCCAAAGCGGCATTAATAGTAGGGTGCGTACGGATTTTCTTGAATCAAGTAAAGATTTTCAATAGCGAAATACTTTACATATCCTTATTCAATCTCGAATTCGTACTTGAAATAATCCGAAATTGAGATGGATTTAAGTAAAACTAAGATTGAATCAAGGGTTCGATTAAATGTGCTAAATTCCCATTTCATACTATTGATAAAATGAAATTTATTGTTGATGGGATAAGCTATTCCTATGCGCATTTCACTGGTTTCTTGGGCCAGATCGTCAGGAAAGTTCATCCAAAGATTTTAGAAAAACTAAAGATAGTATACAAATAAAACTGTTGAGCGAACCCCAGTTTTACTTGAAATAATATGAAAGCTTAAACAAAAACAACAGCAATAAACAGTGAGTTTATATTTTCTTACAGTCCCGACTACAATTGGTTGATTTTTTGTCAGCTCTTAATGTAGTTGTAAGTATTTTGCCATTTCAATCTCAAAATGCGCTTGATTCAAGTATTATAAAGTTGATTCAATCTCGAATTCGTACTTGAAATAACCCAAAAGTGAAATTAGAAGGAGAATTTTTTTATGATTGATTTACTTACCCGTTCAACACTTTACAAAATTTCAATTATGAAACACCAGCATCATTTATAATTTTTACTTTAAAAACTTAGTGTACATATACAACGGAAAATATAAACTAAATGAGAAGCAAGAGTTCTCAATTTTACTTTTTAAACATGAAAATAATGTATTTTCGTCTTGTTTTGTTGTTTCTTTACACAACAAGCAAATCGTTTTTTAACTACTCGTGTGGTGTTGTTGTAGTGGCTACAACAAACTTTGATAAGTTAATGGTGTTTTCTTTTCTACAAAAAATGTGACATTTTATTTTAAAAAAATGCAATTTGGTGTCTGTTTCCTAAAAATTTTGATCCTGAAAAGGATGAGTTTTTTAGAATAAAACAAGCCACCCTTTTCGGGAGCAAAATTTTTAAGAAACAGACACCAAATTGCATTTTTTTAAAATAAAATGTCACATTTTTTTGTAGAAAAGAAAACACCATAAATGGGATTAAAACGCCCACTTTGTAATTTTACTCTCAGAGTGGCGCTGCTAACGAAAATTTTGCACGTCATAGACAAATCTGATTAATAAATTTCTTATTCCCAAAAATAACTTTGAGTTTCATTTAAGTTTATGCCATAGACTCATAGACGTCTGAAAACGCATTGGAATCTAGTTGCATTAAAACCGGAATGCAGGAGACTCCACATAGTTCCTCTTCTGTGCCGCTTTCTTTGTCAAAGACAGAAATATAAAACCAAAACTTCTTTATCAAATGAACTAGACATTTTGAAGACGTCTGATTTTAAAGAAAACCGAAATGATTGGGATAATTTCATCACATTGTGGTACAATTTACGTTGCAGGGTGTCTGGTAAACGATTGAAACTGGGTTCAAATCAATAATTTTAGGATGGGCTCGTTACATTTGCGTTTCACCATCTATTGCGCTGCGAAAGAAAATGGTAACAAATCTAGCAATTGGTTCTCCTTAATGCGTTTGTGCATTCGTCTTTTGCATCTCTTAATTTTTTTCTTTTCGCATATCATCTCTATTTATTTTATTTAAATTTGCAACTTTCAAAATTTTTTACATACTTTGACATTTTGTTACTGTCAATCTGCTCCATCTTTAATTTTAAGTGCCAGTATTGTTTTATTTTAAAAATTATTTTGCCAAAGTGATTGCAATTAACAAATTGGCATTTCGCTTTCGTATCGAAATTAAATTCGCATCGCAACAGAGAGTAGCCCCCCTGGGCCGAATAATTAATACATCTCAGAATTATAACAAACTAATAATAAAATTGCCTATTTCTAAAATACGCCTTATTCTTAATGAAAAAAATCACCAAAATAACTTATCAAAAAAAAAAAAAAAAAAAAAAAAAAAAAAAAACGCCTCAAAACAATACTCTGTTTTTTTAAAATGAATTAAAATTCTATATCAAAAAATTTCGGTGATTTAATGAAAAAAATTTTGACTAATAATTCTTGGTATTAATCTAAACTATTCGAAATCTGGAGGGCAACCACCGGGTTGTTGTGTTGGTATGAAACTAGTCCAAGGGTTGCGGGCTTGATTCCTGTCAGAGCATCTGGCCTGTTTCACTACAACGGGCTGAATGTCTGCGTTACTTTTGCTGGATAAATTGAGTTAGAATATAATTTGTAACTGTGTTTGTAACACTAAGGCTGATCTTAGTTAAACTAGGTTTAGCTAATCTGAAATTTTGTGAAAGATTTGTGCCGCCAATACCAAGATTGTATACAAAATTTTGACGGAACAACTCAGTTTTGTTTCAAATGTTGGTCTTGAAAGAAATAATAAAAAAATCACATTTCGCTGGAAAAATACGAGTCTTAGACTAGATTAAACTAAGTTTAAACTTAATCCACATCTCAAAAACCCTGCCTAAATAAAAAAAAAATTGATTAAATTTTCAAAATTTTATTAAAAAAATTTGTTCTAGTATAAATAAAATTTTACTGCAGACTCCATTTTTTTTTTTCGTTTGCAACTAGATATTTCTTTATGATTGAAAACATCTTTTGACCTTTTATGTCTACAAATATTAAGCGATTTTATCTCACACTGCCTTAATAAAGCCCCACCTCAATGATTTTCTTAAAAAAAAAAAACACCCAAACATTAATTCTAATTCTAAAATTATTAGAATTATTACACAAAAAAAAAAAATTAAAGCGATGAATAAAAAGCGATTTTTATTAACTCATTGATGGTACACTTTATTTTCTTAACACACACATTTTAAATATAGATGATTTTATGTCGTTAATGTCGAGGGATTTAATAAATTATCCATGAAAAAAAAGAATGATCTAAAATTCAAGTTCATAAATTATGACATTGCAGAGTTTTTAGGTTGCCCTAAACTAAAAACTACATACGAACTCTTTTACACACACACACACAGACAAGCAATCAAAGCATCCCAACAAACACGAAGGTTTGATTTCAAATTGAAAATGATTTGAAATCAAACGTTTTCTCAAGCGACAAACGTTTGATAATGATTTGAAAATCAATTGAAAATCATAGCATTCTCAACAAAAAGGGGAAATTATTTTCAAATTGAAAAATGCCTTTATTTTCAACTTGCTTTCAAACGTAATTCTCAAAGGGTTTTCAAATGTGGATTGTGTTACAATGTGGAACACAAATAAAAATATTTTATTTTTTTAATTTAAATTTATTATTTATTTAAATAAACTGTGAAATAAACATTTTGCACCATAGCTAAAAGATGAAATAATGTTCTTTCCGTCCTCTAATTCTTGGACAGACGAAATACTTGGCTCCCTTTTATTTTGGGGATCGTAGCACCGCGATCATACAACAAACTTATAATTTCTTCACTTTCGCGTTTTATTTGTTTTTAATTCGTATTCTTAATCATTGTAACTACATACTCACAAATAATTTTTATTTTTCACAAGAAATAAATCGTACACCTGTAAAACACATTTGACCACGAAGTTAAAATGTAACTAATCGCCATTTTTACTGTTTACATTTATTTTTCGCTTAAGTATGGCCAAGTTTAGTTTTGATTGGAATTTAACATTTTATATCAATTTGACATCAAATTGATAAAACATTTGATGTCAAATGTTTATTTTCAAATCATTATTAATTTGAATTTAAATGTTAAAATCAAACATTTGAAAAACGTTTGAGAATTGTGTTTGATGTCAAATGATAAATTCATTTCATATCAAAGATTTGGCTTCGTGTTTGTTGGGATTTGTTGTTTGCAAAACAAAAGACTAAAGACACGAACTTCTATTTCTTCTTCTTGTGTTTTTCTCCGCTCCGAAAACAAAGTTTCCCATTCATTCTTCTTGTTTTTTTTTCGACGTCTGATGTGACGTTGGAAAACAATTTCACGTTTTTGTTCTAATAAGATATTTTTAAAAAGATTATAGTTATTAGTTGGTTGGCTGGTTGAAGTTTTCTTTTTTTTTTTTTTTTTTTTTGGTTTAAGAATATTTCACCAGAATAATCTCAAGAAGATGATGCCCTTTGGTCGTTTTGTATGGGGTTTGTGTAAAAACTAATAATAAATAAAACTTTAAAGACTTTTTAATGCCAGTAGGTTAAATACAAATAAAACAAAAACTTCTACTAACTTAGTTTAAGTTTAATGTATTAATCAGGGAAATTGAAATAAAAAAAATATTTTAAATTTTCTAAAGTTACTTTTGAATAGAAAGACTAACAAGTTGTAACTAGTGAATTTTTGTAAATTCATAATAAATGTAAAACTTTTTTTTTACCGGAATTAACTCTAATCGTTTCAATTAAAACAATTGCCTTTAATTTTTGTTTAAATATCTTATTAAGCCAAATTCGATTAAACTGAATTATCTTTTTTAGATAAACGATTTTAAAACACGCATGTTTTTGTTTTAAATTTTCACCAACTATAAAAAGCCTTTTAAGTCTGAACAAAAATTTAGAATACTATTCAGAGTTTGAAGTTAAAGTTAACTTAAATTTCAAAGGAAAGTTAAAACAATAAAATGTCGCATTTAATATTTCTGGGAATTTTGATAAGCTTAGTGGCCGTTATACAAGCTGTGCCTCATCCTCCTGCCACTACGGCAGCTCCTTTGAAGCAAACTTATGACAACAAATTCGACAATATTAATATAGATGAGATTTTGGGCCAAGAACGTTTGCTTAATAACTATATAAAATGCCTGGAAGGCTTGGGACCCTGCACCCCTGACGGCAAAATGTTAAAAGGTAGGTTTAAGACAAGTTTAGCAATATTGTATCTAATGCCTTTGTTCCCCTTATCCCGTTGTTATTAACAAAAAAAAAACACTATTATTTTCAAGAAATTTCAAATTTTAGAGACTCTACCCGACGCTATAGCAACCAATTGCGCCAAATGCACAGAACGTCAGAAATACGGCTCGGACAAGGTGACTCATCATCTTATAGACAAGCGCCCCGAGGATTGGGCTCGTTTAGAGAAAATCTACGATCCCGAGGGCTCTTACCGCAAGGCCTATTTACTGGAGAAAGAGAATACTACTAAAGTGGAGAATGCTTCTAAGGACTGACCCTGATTTAAGACCCTGACTTTTGCTTTTGTAAAAAACGTTTTAGTTATAAGTTCCTTTAGTTTTATTTCATTTTCAAGTGCAAAAACAAAGAAAGCAATATAATTACATTTCCCACCCAGTAACATTATTAAAGACATGTCTTAGGAATAACATTTTCCGTCATGACATGCCATGTTTTAATTTAACCAACATTTTTAAATACTAATAACACGGCAGGTTCTAGATTTGTATAAAATAAAGGCAGCCGAAATTATCAAATATATATTTGAACTGATTTTTTCCAGTATGGATTGTTTTGAGTCAACATTTTTTTCTTAACAATTTTCAAACTTTCGATTTGAAAAAGGGAATAATTTTACTACGTTATCAATATTAACTTCATATTCTATGGAGGTTGAAACATTTTCATGAAAAAAATCAAGTGGCTTTAATTCCCCTCCAACCAGTTCATTCAAGAATTCCCCTCCCCCTGGAACAGAGGATCACATGATGGAAAAGGTCAGGCAGCACCATCCTCTGGGGTAGGAATCAAAGATTAGCAAGGTTCCCCACCACTACACAAATATAGACTAGGGATGCCAGACTTGGGGACTTAGATTTTTTGGGGATTTTACACATTTTTTGGGAATTTTACACATTTTTAATATATTGTATTTGACCTTTTTTATTATTTACGCTTATTTTTCTTTGTTTCATATATAAAATATCAAAAATGTAGCAAGACTTGTATCTTACTCTTATCAACAATGAATACGGTGTAAAAAAAAGGGTAAAGGGTCCTTATTAAGATAACCATTTTTGGTGAGTGTGTAAAAGGTACTTGATAAACTCATGTTATTATTCTTGAGTGAGTGTTTGGAAAAAGGAGAATTTAAAAAATAAAATCTAAAACTGTTGACAACCCTACAATTTTTGATTTTTTAACGACAATTTTTAAGCAAATATGGCTTCCCCAAAATTAAGTAAATATGAAATAATTAAGTTTGGGAAAAAGAAAGCATCGAAATATTAAATAAATGAGGGATATTTTTATTGTTCATTTTAAGGATGGCTAAAACCGATTGAATAAGCTCCAAATTCTTACAAATATGCTCTTCAAAAACAGCCTATTGTTCTGCTTGTAATTCCTCACTGAAAACGCAGGAAACGAATTTAAAAAAACATGCCGAAAACAGTCGCAAAAAAAAAAAAATTTACTAAACATTTTTATTTGGGGATTTTTGGAAATTTTTTATTATAATTTTTTTTATTATTTTTAAAAAAAATTTTAAATTTGGTCAGAAAAAAAAACAAAAAAACAAAAATTATCAACTTTTTAAGGTTTTGTTTTTTAATTTTGGGATTTTTGGGGATTTATTTTTTGTGGACAAGGAAAAAATTTACCTGGCAGCCCTGAAATAGACGGAGGGCATTGTTTTTAAGCAACAACCGATGGCAGCCCCGTTATTCTAGGACCTGCTACATCAGACCAATCATCTACTTCGCTGCAACAACTGATTAACGAAACTGATAGAAGGCAAAATAACAACACTGAATGGATCGATACTCCAAGAACCAGGACAGTGAAATCTTACGTTAGAAGACATAAAAAACAGCTGCAACAAATCGTGTAAGATGCAGATGCTTTGTGGAAGCCATATTTTTTTCCATTACAATTAGAAAAATGCACTGTTTGGTGCGATTTAAGGCTGATGGCATCATCCGGCCGGCCCTATTTTTTCAAATATAAATCTGGAGATCGCGTTACAATCAATGGAGATCGTTACCGCCCAACAGGCAAGAAAATTTTGGTTTTAAAATAAATTAATGGCATTGTTCCGGAATAGCGCTTGAGATTTTTGAAATTAAAATTATATTTGATAAAAGTTGATTTCGAGAAATGCACCGGTCAACTGACTTTAAAGGCCACGCGTTTTGACGTCTGTTGATTCTATTCTGTGCGTCTACGTAAAGTTTCTGGTTCATGCTGATAAACCAGCAACAATTGACGCCTTGGATTCCATTATTTTTCGAGTAATTCGTGGCAAACGACACAAAATGCTCAAAAAGGTGACATAAAATTAGATGTCCAGAATGCATTTGCAAATGTTAATGTACGGATATTTCGAACAAAAATTTAGCCCCCATATTCGTAAAAAATATTTTTGATTTATTTAAGGTTTATTGAACAGATTTTCTACGAAAATTTAAACAAATTTTCTATGAAAATCTAAACAGATTTTCTATGAAAACTTTAACAGATTTTCTATGAAAATTTAAACAGATGTTCTATGAAAATTTGTTCAATAAACCTTTTATAAATCAAAAATATTTTTTTATTAATATGGGGGTAAAATTTTTGTTTTAAAATTTATATGAAAATCTTAGATTTTTAGAATATTCTTTGGTTTGGTTTGATTTTTATTTCATAGAGGAATTATTTGGCCTCGAAATTTTGATAAAGCCAATACAACCTACTCTTAAACTGCGCCATAAGCAATCGAACGACTAAGCCAAAACTTTTAATGTCATCCCCTTATATATATATTACAAAATTAAGGTTGTGCGGGTACTCCACCATCACGAATGGTAACTATCGAACCCCAAAAAACACAATGCAGTAATGCGACTTCGAACGATTAATCAAAGCAGACGAACAAAAAAAATTTGTAAAGGCAGACAAACAAGGGCAATTATTCAATTATTCTTTAATTTTCGAAAGTCTCATTTACCATGTTTTAACTGGTGATATATTTCTTCACTCTCTCATAACCTCTAACTATAACTATGCGCGTGTTTAGTTATTTGTAAAATAAATCATATTTAAAAGTGCTTATGAAAACTTGGATTAACTATAATTTTTTTTTTACTAAGATTCTTTCACAAAATAAAAACGAAAAAAGCGTGTGTGCTTTTGGCGTTTACTAGAACACCTACTTAATTCTGCGTTTAAATTTAAATAAAAATGTCTTACATGCACTTTTGAAAGCAATTTAGGAGAGATATTACTTGATTTTCTAAAAAAAAAGAAACTTGTTACAAACTCTTGTTTTTTGAAATTACTTAAATAAAGAAAAACAAGACATTAAAAAAAACTTAAATAAAATTGCGTAAATGGCTTTTATGATATTATATCACGAAAAAATAATAATAAAAAAAATACAAACAAACTAATTTACAAAAAAATAAAATTGAGTGCGCATGGGCAGCTAAATACACCAATCAAACAAGTATTTGGTACCCTACTGTCAAGCCAAACATATTAAGTAATACATTTTACACTTTAAAAGTTACGAAACATACACTAAAAACATCTCAACACTGTAAACATGCAGTCGGAATAACTAGAATCCAAGCCCAATTTATGATTTATGAATACCTGCGGTCGACTAGTTAAGGGGGACGTTTAGATTTTAACTTACATGACAGTTATTTGCAGCAAATTTTATCTTAGTGTGAAAAAAAGTTTTTATTAGTATGAGATTTTCGGCAGTGATCGTCCTTTTAAGGGAATACGAGAAACGTTATGAACTTAATAATCCAAACTTTGTTTTTGTTTGCTTTTAACTTATTTGTTCAGATATTAAACTTAGTGCCATCACTAAATGTGTGTAAAAACCGTGTGGGCAGAGCCACAATGACAAATGCTATGCGTTACTGTTCATCGCTCAATTAAAATAGTGTTGTGAGGGCAAAGGAATTCAAACAAATACACTGCAGACAGTACTTGTTTCTTACAAAACCTTTCAATACAGTAATAAAAAATTTTCTATATTCCAAGTATTTGAAAATTGCCTTGTGCAGCAGTCTGCAAGAATTTTTTATGTTGACTCTAAAAAAATCGAAATTTATAATTGGAATATGCAGCGCAAGATTGAACCGAATGGAAGAAAATTGTGAACGAATTTAGGGAACACGCCGGGCTTTAGCACCAAAAGATGAAGACTTGTATGTCGTATGTGGTGAACGCATACAAAAGTTTGCTTTTTCAAACAGTTGTTGTTACAATGTAATCAAAGAAATTAACATTCAACATATTTCGTACACAAATATTCGAAACTCACGTTTAAAAAAAGAAAAACAAAGAATGTGTGCAGTTGTTGGTTCTTATTGACGCATGTATTTTCGATTCCCTTTTTAAGTTTTGAGAGTATTTGTTATACCAGCACTTTTACTAAAGTAAATCATGTGTTTTTTATTTCTAAACGTTCACACACTTAAGTTAATTGGTCGTTAGCACTACTCTTCAGTATTTGTGACGGCGACACTTCAGTATAGAGTTTGAACATTTTTTTATTGATTTGAATGTGTGTTAAAGGAGAATCGTGTAGGCCTCTACTATGTACACAAAAAGAAAAATTTTCGCCAATTTTTTTATTTTCAATTCAACCATTAATCAAAAATAAATTCAGTTTTAATTAAAATTTTTATTAAGTAAATTAAACGTTTACTTATATCAACAACATAACTGCAGAAAGTGTTGTTAATATCACAAAATATTTAATTGATAACATTTATTTTTTTTTCTGGTGCATATTTAAATACATTTTTTAATTAATATCACAAATTTTTTATTGAAATTAATTTTTATTTTTTTTTTTCTGTGCAGCCTATCTTTAATGTCGCTTCCAACCTAAATCTTTTAAAATATGTGTGGTTTTCAATGTGTTCTTACTACTTTCAACAAATCCCTCGGCAAATAAAACCTTTTGAAAATCTAAAAATTTTAATTAAATTGAAAAATTAGATATTATAAATTCAGCATATCAATAAATTCATTTACGAATATTTGTCCGTTGCACTCATTCTCGTACTCGTTCGAACATTAAATTTGTTTCCAACAAAGTAGTTTGAAGCTTAAAAATGCAATTTTTTAATGTCGCAAAATACTGGCAAAACACTTGCTAAACTATTTTGCTTAGCAAACTATGGAATACGTGTTGAATTAAATGAAGTCGCATGAAATTGCACTTGTGGTGTGGTTGGCTGTGGTTGACGGCTTTTGACGCTTTTTACTACAAGAGCACTTTAGCTGTAAGTATGTCGCGCGAGCCATAAAGTATGGATACAACAAAATTTTAAAAATACATAAATTCCAAAATCTTACGTTGCAATCAAAATTCCAAAAACATTTTTTTCTTATTTAAAATTTATATTTTTTTAAAAAATGCTGTTTGTTTTTATTTTTTAATTTATGTATAACCAACCAGTTTTTTGTTTTGTTAATATTTTTTTTTATTTAGTTGTTCAAACGACTAAAATGCAACAATAAAAAACTTGTAAAAAACAAAATGAGTAGTGAAACATGCAAGTGATTTGCTGTTTTTGGTATAATTTTTATACACAACTTTTTTTAAGTGTAAATTATAGTTACAACTGGTCTGATAGGACAGTTATGTAATTTACCAAAACAAAAAACAAAACTTGAATTAAAAATTGTTATTTTATTGTAATTTAAAAAAAAAAATTGCTTAAAAATTTTGTTAAAAATTAAAACTAGAGACTGACTGGAATCTTTAAAATAAAATTTTAAAAATTTCTTTCGTTCATGTTAGAAATAAATCCAAAGTTAGATGAAAGAAATTGTCTAGTGTGCAAAATTTATTTTAACAATTTTTAGCACTTAAACAAAAATATAACTTGTAAAGTAGGGGTAGGGATGCTTGGTGGGGGAATAGTAGTAGTGGTAATAACTTTTTAATGCAAAAAAAAAACTTTACAATCATACAAGTTGTAAATAAACGAGTTCATGCCTAAAAAGTCATGCAACTTTAAAGAAAATGTGTAAAATTTATATTAAAAAAATTTAATATAAAATACACAGTGACAGCTCTGATGATGTAACAAGTGTTGATAACAAATGGGATTAAATAACGCTTTTAAGGTGGCATCACTTGCTTTTATTGTGGATTAACCCATTTAAGCCCAAACAAAAACTACCGGACAAAAAATAAAATATTGTTTATTTTATTATTTAATTCATTACATATAAACAAAAAACAAAAAAAAAAAAATTTTTTTTTTTTTTTTTTGGAATTAAAGAGGTGTACCCAAATTGGCACTACGGTCACTAAAAAAAAAAATTTTAAAAAAAAATTTTTTTGATGTTATAGAAATTTCTGAAATTTTAGTTTATCAATAAGGTAAACATATATTGAATAATGTCAAAAACTTTGTCATAAGCCGGAAATAATGAAGTGTTCCCAAATTGGCACAGCGGGCGTAAATGGGTTAAACTAAGTTTTTGGCTAACCACTTACATACCCAATAAAAAATGGAGCTTCCAACGAAGCAGGTTTGTAAGGGAGAAATATAAAAGTTTCGCTTACCATTGCGCTTACGGAAGATATGAATTTTATATGGTGAGTTCCCACTTTGAAGCAATACATTTTTGACATTATTCAGCGCATAAAAAAATTGTTGGATGTAACGATCAGCTTTACACACTGAATGTTTTGATAAAGTTATTTTTAAGAATTCTCCCTGTATGTTTTATTGCGTCTTATTGCGGTAAATAAATTTCTGTACAAAGCAACAACAAAATTACAAAATATTTTTGAATTTGTTTTTGCTTTTAATATAATACTTTGGCGTGCGTTGTGTTTTACAAAATAAGGGCCTAAATTCAATGAACTTTAGCCTGATTAAAATATCAAAATTTGGATTAAAAACCATAAACAGTTCAATAAATTAACCACAATACTAATTTTTGTTAACCGCTTAGGCACAAGCCCTATGTTTTACATTTGTCCTTCAAGTTGTGCTGAAAAGGGTCAGCAAGAAAAAAAAAACATGAAAAACAGAAAAATGTACTTTGGACGTTAAGAAGAATTCTTGACAAAAAATACGAAAAAACAGAAGTAAGGAAGAACATGTAAATCAATTAAAATTGATAATCATACAAAAAACTAATTTCAATCTCAAGGTTAAATACCATTTTGTTTAAAGATAAATTTTTGATTTTTTTTTTTAATTCTCTCAGCTAATGCCGCTAAGTTCTACGCTTGTCTGCAGGAAAGAAACCAGAGTTTTTGGCGGAAATCGAACCCGCAACCCCGGCGTTGGTAGACTAACTCACTACCAGCTAGCCTACCGGGGCACTTTTTGACTGCCAGCCGTAGTCAATGGCGGTGAGTGTTAAACGGCAAAGATTTCTGAAGAGTTTGTGTGATTACTATCGAAACATGTCAAATCAACCTGTCCGTGAACGTGGGTTCGATTCCCGCAGAAGTAAAGGATAAAAAATGATCAGTAAATTTTAATTTATTTCATGTTGTAAAACTCCTTTCTTCATAACAGTAATTTAATGAAAATTAAATTCAATGAACTTGAGCCTGATTATTTGTTTACGTTAAAAGTACTTTTTTAAAAAACGGTACATTTTTTACAAAACGTAAAAAAGAGAAATTTGGTAAAAAGATACTACATATTTTTGATATGTAAAATAACCACAATACTAATTATTTGTTAAAAATATTTTTAGTTTGTAAAAAATATTTTTGGTGCATAAATAGTAAATATATGTAAAAAATTTTTTTTGCAGAAGGTACTATTAATTTTCAAAGAGTCCCATTTATGTTAAAAGGAAAATTTTTTTTTTAAGAAAATTGTATATTTGGACATTTTTAAATTAAAATTTACTTTTTTTATTAAAATTTAACTTTTTTGTGTAAAAGGTAATTTTTGTAAAAGCGGTACTTTTTGCAAAAAACAGTTCATTAAGTGTTAAAAGGTTAACACGTACATTTAGACATTTTTGCGTAAAACTATTGTGTAAGAATTTTTGATGTTTACAAAAAAGGTAATTTTGGAAAAACGTAAAAAAAAACATTTTGTAAAAAAATTTTCGAGCTTAAGTTCTTTTTAAAACCAATATTTCGGCACTTCCTTGAGTGCCTTCTTCAGGGTTTTTTTATAATTTGTTAAAAATTTATAAATTAAGAAAAAAAACCCTGAAGAAGGCACTCAATGAAGTGCTGAAATATTGATTTTAAAATAAACGTTAAAAGTTTTTTATAACAAAAAGACCTTAAGCTCGAAAATTTTTTATAATTTGTTAAAAATTTATAAATTAAGAAAAAAAACCCTGAAGAAGGCACTCAAGGAAGTGCCGAAATATTGGTTTTAAAATAAACGTTAAAAGTTTTTTATAACAAAAAGACCTTAAGCTCGAAAATTTAGTAATATTTGAAATATAAAAGGTCGAACAAAATACATATTATATACATTTTGTAAAAAGATAAAAATTTTTTTGCTATTGCTTTAAGTACAAAAAAGTTTAAATGCATAACAGGACTTTTTGTGCAAAAAAAGTACTATTTATGTAAAAGGATATTTTTTTTAATAAAATTACTTATTATAAAGTACAGTACTTTTCGTTTATAGTCACTACCGCTTGTAGTCACATTAGCGATATAGTCCATTTTATCTGTTTATTTTGCCGCTATAAGTTAATTTAATATAATGTATTAACGTTATAGTCGACTTAGCGATATAAGCACATTTGCCATATATGCCCTCTATCAACAGTCATCAAAGGGAAATGTTAAGCAAATTAATGGCGTTATAGTCACATTAGCAATAATAACTAAGTTCTTTTTAGTTTTCGAAAACAAAATCCATCCAAAGAGAGAAAGAATTTAATAGTTTAATTTTTGTCATCAACTCTCTACTCGTAAAATATTAGTTTTTGCCTTAGGTATCTGTTATGAAATATCTTGTTATTATTTTAACTATTTTTTATATAGTAGGCAACACTGTTGCAAAAATATAAGCCTGATGTCGGTGGCATATATGGGAATTAGCCTTATAATCACATTAGCGATATAGTCCACGTTTTGTCTGCATCTAAGAATGTGACTATAAGCGAAAAGTACTGTACTACTTGTGTATTATTTATTTATTTATTAGACTTACAGCCGTATTCATAAAAACTAATTGATGATTAACTGACCGTTTTTAAGCAAAAATTGCTAAAGTTGTATTCATAAACGAAAAATCGTCTATTTAGCCTTTAATAAACCATTCATAAAGTAAGAAAATTTATTGTTGGATTTGCCCTTCTTTAAACCAAAAATGAAATGATATTTTAAAAGGTGTTTGCATTTTATGATATTGTTGCGAAAGTAAAATTATCTAAGCATTATTAATAGTAATAGTTATAAGTTATCTTGTAAGTTATAGTTTTATGTCATATTAGTTACTTAAAATTGTCATGTATAATTTTCAACACAACTGTTATTTTAATATAATTCCTACATGAGTCTCCCAGTCATTTCTAGAAATGGTTTTAGAACATAATAAATAGTTTTTACGGGAAGGTTCAGGAAAATCTAGAAATAATTAGGAAATATAAAAAGGGGTGACTCATGTATAGTTAGTTTAGTTTGTTTTGAGAAACGGTTCTGTTCGTAACTAATAATTGTGAACAAAATAATTAATAAAGTTTGTTAAGTTAAATAAGTGTGTGTTTTTATTCGGTTTTGCAATTAAAAGAACTCAAACGCGTTTATTAAAGGAAAAACGTAACAATATTATTTTTGTGAAATATGTTGAAAAATAATGACAAAAATGTTTTATTTATTACGACGGACATGTTAAATACATTTTACTAATTTTTTTTTTTTTATTTTAGACAGCCAATTTAAAGCTATATTGATAATTATTTAAAAAAATGTATATGATTTAAATGAATATGTTCAGGGGCAAATGCAGATATTCTCTTTAATTATTTATTAAATTATTGCAACTAGTTGTTTTTTTTTTTTAAACAACAAATTATTGTTCAAAAATATAAAAAAAAAAATAAAATAAACAAATCATAACAATAGTGATGTTATTAAAAAGTAAACAAACTTTTTATTCGATTACTTTCTTATCGTATATTTAATAAAAATTCAAACAAAAGTTTTTATGATGTTTTTATTATGTAGTTTTATTTGATATGAATAATTTTGAAGGTCTACAATTAAAAAAAAATTTAAATATAGAATATCATGTTAACCGAATAGAAGTTACGTGCATCACTAACAATAAAATGGAAGCCAAATATAAAGAAAATTGCCATACTTAAACATTAAATCGCTGAAAACAGTCAATAGTAAAAAGCTGTTATTGAACGTTTATGAATACAAATTTTTATAAGAGGTTTATAAGACAAAAAGCGTTTAATAGTTATAACATACTATAAGCTTAAAATAAGATCTTTTTATGAATATGGCTGTTATAATTTCAAATTACAGCTAATATTTTTAAAGCAATGGCAACGTTGGTCTTCAGCTTAAAGTTAATTTATGATAGGAACTTTTGTTGTGGTAATTAATATTAGTGATTGATTACATTTTTCTCAGAAATCAAATTTCACAATAAAAAATGGTCCTCTTAAGGAATTTAATTATTAAATCAGTATTGTTAGTACATGGATTGGATAGTAGGCTTAATGGATCAGAATTGCGGAAGATAGTAGTTCTGGAATTTTGTGTTCTTGGACATTCCATTAAGATGTGTGTGTAAAAAAGTAATTTTTTGTTATTGTATAAAAAATTTAATGTTCTTTTTTGTATAGAAAAAATTATTTCAAAAATAAATAATTTTGATTAGAGTTCGAAAAAACCCTAACGTACGATACGTTAGTGCACCGTACCGTACTCTGCAATGAACCATACAAATGCACATTACATAAAAAATTTTTTGTCTTTGTAAAATTCTATACAAACAAAATACGGTACACAATAATTGTGAATGTCCTTAGCAGTTTATTAAAATTTGTAATGAGTTAAGTCAACCGCAAATGCCTAAATTTTCCGCGAATTTGCTGCATTTGTTTTTTTTTCATTAATAATATTGCATGTGAAAGAGATCGCACGAAAATACACAACCCGTACGCTAAAAGAACACTACATGTACGCTAGTACAAAATCGGTACGTTATCTCAATATTTGTGTTCAGTAGCTCACATTCGTTGAGTACCGAATTTTGTTTGTGTACAAATCCACAAACACAAAAATAAGTTTTAAAGTTAGTGTTTTTAAGAAATAAACTATAAGTTTACAGTTATTTTTTGAACTCTGCCCTTCATGTTTCATAAAGATGGAATATTTGTCTAAAAAGCTACTTTCCGTGCAAAAAAATGCTTTTTATTAATATTTTGTTGTAAAAATAGACATTTTTTGGAAATAATTGTTACTTTCTAAGTAATTAGGTACTTTTTAAGGGTTTTTTTTAATGTAATTTTAGGAAAAAAGAACTGTTTGAAAATAAACTTTTTATTTTTATTTTAAATTTACCAATAACACTACGTGACAAAATTTCAACAAAGTCGTGACCAAATGAATCTGACAGCTAATCTTTATGTAAAATTTTCCGCTGAATCCGAATATGAACTCAGAATTGTCAAAAGTAGAACAGTTTTTGAGATATTCCAAAATAACCGTTATTTGTGTTTTTAAAAAAGATGATGTGACTGAAATGCAAATATCTTAAAAAATTGTAAACGAATTATGTATTTCTTTCTTTTTAGTAAAAGGTTATAACATTTCTAAAATAACCATGGATTGCTTGTGAAGATTGGTCAAGAAATGCCAGAGTTACAGGGGACAAAAGTTCAAGCTTCATGGAAAATTTTATGATTTTGTTCAATTTTGCTCTTTTAAAGTTATTTTTTTTAAACCAATCATTTAAAAATCCTAATGTTTTATTGCATGCGACGTTAGATTATTTTAATATGAACATTTTGCGCCCAACAAGACATAGATTGGTACAAAAATGACAAAGCTACAGAAGATTTAGTAAATTAACCCACATAGAAATTCAAAACTTCCAAGCAACTTTTAATATTTATTGTTACTAAAAATTTAGCTTTGTATATTTATTAGTTGTGGGTTAATTTAATTAATCTTCTGTATCTTTGTCATTTTTGCACCGATCTGGATCCTATTGGGCACAAAATGTTCGTATTAAAATAGGCTAAAATTTTATTTTAAGGATATTTGCATATCAGTCACATCATCTTTTTTAAAAACACAAATAACGGTTATTTTGGAATATCTCAAAAACTGTTCTACTTTTGACAATTCTGACTTCATATTCGGATTCAGCGGAAAATTTTACATAAGGATTACGTTTCAAATGCATTTGGTCAAAAAATTGTTACGTAGTGTAATTAATAAACTAGGTACTTTTCTGAAATTGTACTTTTCTTCAAAAAATACTTTAGAAGGAATTGGGAAGCATTAATTAAAAAAAAAAAAATCTTTTAAATACTTACAAATTTTTAAAAATTTTATGATGAGTGACATTTGTTGGACTTACCTAAAATGAGATAAAAAGAAAGAAAGACATATTAGATACCATAAATTGCTTTAAAACATTAAGAAATCAAATATAATTGTAATTAATACACTAAAAAAAACTTATAAATTGCAAAAATACATTAAAATTGTCCATTAGCAAACTGTCATATATTTTTTTTTCAGCCGAGCTAATGGTTGTGTCAAAAACATTTTTTTCTTTAAATTAAATCCCACAGATGGTTTTATGTATTCATTAGATATTAAATACTAAAAACAACATTTTTTAATACGCACATTTGTTTTTTTACAGAAATTTGTACATAAAACTATTCAAATAAATAGTTTTGTAAAAAGCATTCAAATATTCAGACGATAACTACAATAACAACAACTAAACAACAGCCGATTGGTTTGAGACAGTCGGGCTACTTTGTAAATTTTCGTTGAGTTTTTAGAGATACTTTTAAGTTTTTGAGTGATTTGTATGAGAATATGAAAACCTGTTGAATACTTAATGGTATGAAGACACTTTAAGATATAAATTATTCATATTAATACAATTTTTTATTTGTTTTTGGAATTTTGACATCTGATATACGTAAATTTGTGTTCAAGTAAAAAAAAAATTAAGTTGTTGCTGTTTGCTTCTCTTAATGTTTAGCAAAGTTTTCTATGTATTTTAGATAAAAATGTTAAAACTGATAGTTTGGATTTACGTTATAGGTGCAGTGAAATCTCTCATGGCCGGACACCGAACAAGGTACCTTTAAATTGTGCCCACACAAGGAGGGAGTGCCCTCTCAAAAGAACTGAATGGCGGCAGCATTCGTCGAAAAGGGAGACCGCTTAAAGAAGTTTCCCGTTTAGGAAGATGGCACAGTACTAGGCTTAAGAAGAAGTTTGTTGTAATGTGGAATTTTTTTGTAATTTATAATTCTTAGAACTTCAATCTGGGTTTTTATTATGTTCTTTCGAGATCGTTAAGATCTGTCAATTTTGGATTTTTGCCAGCTATTAACTGTATCTTATTTTCCCGAAAGATGTAGCACTAAACGGTGAAATATCCTTATGATGATCCCTACAAATCCTTGGGGGGTGGAGTTGTGGATAAGCAACAACAATGGATGGGACATCTGCCTCTTAAGCTGACTTTTAAAGATCTAAAATCTGTTTCCGCGGTAATCTATGAAAAGAGAGATCTGCCAATTTCACTTCAGCGGAATAAAGCATATTGGATGCACTTTTATTTCCCGAGAATGTAACAGAAAGAAGTGAAATATCCCCACAATATGTTTCCCTTAATTTCCCGGGGGATCATTTATTACAGTTCTGCTGATAAATTCTATTAAACTAATGGGATAGTTGTGTACTAATTTTAGTGATGGCAGAATTTCTTTTTGAAAAATTGCCACGCTGTCTTTGAAAAATATGTTGTTTGCCTATATGCAAAAAAAAAACTTTTCACTGCATTCATTCCTACTTTCATGTTTTAACTAATAAATTGAATTAAAATTATACGAGATTTAGTCGAATAACAAAAATCTAATACATACATTAATGCAAGCATTCAGACATTCAAAAATTAGTTTTAGAAAAAAAGATTTTTTACGAATGACCCCCGTATTCATAAACAATTGTTAAATTTAACAAACGTTTATTAAGGAAAATTAAAAATATTTTTATGAATGCAGCAGTATTTAAAATAAATTTTTTTTAAGTAAACAAGCTCTTGAACTGTTCTACACATTGTAACTTTGTTAGAGCAAAACCCAAAATTTCATAATTCAAAAGAATTGAACCAAATTTTTCCAGTCTCATTTTCACTGGAACTATATTTTTTGCTTCCTTAGTATGATTTTGAATATCTGTTAGACTCTTACTTCGCTACTGTTTTAGAGATGAAAATATCAACATGATATCCTATACTTCTAGCAACACTGTGGCAACAATGTCGTCTTCATTCTACCTAGAATATGCGGTACAAAGATGTTTACGAATTAAAACTGTAAATATTTTCACAAATTTAGTTTCGTAATTTTAAAATAAAAAAAAATTCAAAAAAGAGTTGAAATAGCATTTCTTTCAAAAACTTTAATAAAATTATGATTAATAAAATAATGATGATATTTTTTTAACTACTTTTGATTACATCATTTTTTTCGTTTTTTTAGTTCTACAAACAGAATTTCCTATGGTGCTCGTGAAGAACTTAAGCACGTACTGAAGTAAATTATATTCAGTACCCTACAGCCTAGACAATTAATTTTTTATATCATGAAATGGTTTGTTTAATATAAAAAAATGTATCTTTAATGACCAATTTCACTAAGTTCAGTTAAAACTAACTATTAATTTAACTTCACACAGAAAAAAATCAAGTTAACATTTTGAATATGACATAACTTTCGAAAAAAAATATTTAAAAATTTTTTTGTTGTTCATATATATTCCTTATAAGATAAAAAGAACCCTCTCACCAAATTACATTAAAATCGGAAGGGTTCGTGTCTCACTCTTGGTCGTTTTGACATGAAATTACCCCAATAAAATATTTAGGGATCTAATGTATTAAAACTTTGATTTCTTGATCATGTTTGGTATTAGTTATTGCTGTTTAAGGTATTTCTTAATTCGTTTAAAGTAACTTAACAAAATTATTTAATTGATTTAATTTAAAAGAAGTTCTATTCCTCTGCTTCGTTCTACAGTTTTTGTTGTGAACCTACAACAATCGTGACACCCACATAATTCTTTCTTTATTATTTCTTTTTTTTTAATTTTATTTCTTAACCACCAGGTAAACTTTTTTTAAAGCCAACTTCTTATGCGGTATATTTGGTTGAAACGTGCAACATCAGAATTGATGTATTTGTAAGGAAATTATAACAACATTGTAAAAATGGTTTTATTTTTCTTTATTTTTTTTTTTTTTTTGTTTTTTTTTTTGTTTTTAGAAAAAAGCTTAAAAGACATTAAAAAAAAGAAGGGAGAAAGAAAAAAACAAGACAGAAAAGGTTAAGAATGGCAGGGCCTTAAAGAACATTGTTGCTTAAATGTAGAAAAGAAACCTTAGAAAATGAGTTATTTAAAGAATTGACAAGTAAAAAAAATAAATACACTCAAAAAAAAATATTTTTAAGTGATTTTGTAAATCTTTTGCTTTGTCTGGTTTCACATTATGAAAGTTTTCTTTCAAAACTTCTGAGTGTATTGGTGAGAGGGGAGGGAAGAATTACATGTTGTCTTCCCCCCTCACCAATAAACTAAGACTTTATGAAAGAAAACTTTCATAGTGTGAACCTTGACTTTTAAAGATTTCGTCATAGCTCTGCCTCATTTCGTTAGTCCTTAAACCCCATTTAAAAAAATATTTTCAGAAGAATTTGTTTAAATTCACGATGTAGAACTCCCTTAAAGTTTCAAGAATATTTTATACTATTTTTTAAATCGAAATTTAAGCCATATTTCTTTGAGTGTAAATAAATATTACATAAGCTATTTCTAATGCAACATTACTGTACGAATTACAAGAAAATTGTTGTAGAAATATGGTTGTAAAACTTTTTAGACAAGTCAGTCGTCTCCTTTAGCGGAAGAATATAAAACAAAACCATCATCAGCCGTAAACCCAATCGGACATTAAGCTGTATTATGTCCGGTCACAAATGAAGAGCAGCAGTCTTTTCTTGGAAATCAAAAGAAAAATAATAATAATTATTTAAAACTCAATTATAGACATCTTAGAGATTTTAAAGGTTTCTTTGTTAGAAAAAAAAAAAACGAAACTAACAATATTCTAACACGCAATAGATCCAAACGAAGATTTTTTTATTAACGATTTATTTTGAAGTTTTTAAAACAAAATTATCTTTTTACCTAAATGAAATTAATTTATGGTATTTAATTTTATTTACAAAAAAAAAAAAAAACATTGAAAATTAATTAAAATTTTTTGAAGAGTTGATTTCTGGAAAGAAGCTTTTTATAGAAAATGTTTATAAATTTAGAAATAAAGAAACATTTCATAGAAAAGCTTCTGGAAAAAAGTCTTTTAATTTTTTTAAAGCTTTCCGTAGAAAAAGATTCTTACAAACAAAAAGCTTTTGAAAAAAATTCATAGGACACTTATTTTGTAAAAATGCTTTCCATAGACTTTCTTCTTCGTCCTACTCTATTTCTTGTTTTTCTTAATGACGTCCTATGACAGACTTTTAACCCTATCTACACTTTTTCAGATGACAGGTTTCTCTTTTCCAGATGACAGCAACCTTTGTCATTCGTATTCATTTGATAATAGACCAAGCGTATCGAATTGGTGCTATTAGGCAAAACATGAGTGCTACGCTTGGCGGAGACCTTCGAATAATCTCGGAATGAGGTCGGGCGAATAGGGTGGATTTGAGTGCCCGAAAGACCAAATGTTGAACGCATAAACGCGCGTCGGATCAAGGTGACTCATCCGGGGTTTTTGAGTTGGTTTGACAGCGACTGTTTATATTTAATGAATCAGAAGTAAAAGCAACAGTTTTTTTTTTTTTTGGCCAATGACGACTTCAGTTAACTTCAGTTTTTTAAAAGCTGGCCTCATCTGTAAATATAAAATTAGTATTTTTAACTCTTGTATCAAGTCTGTGCTCCTCTATGCATGCGAGACGTGGACTATGACAGAACATGGCGTAAACTCCCTCAAAGGATTTCTTAATCGATGTCTCCGAAGAATATTAAAAGTTTTCTGGCCAAAAATCATGTGCATTACGGAACTCTGGAGACAAAGAAATCAGCGGGCAATCCATATTGATATCTTGAACCGCAACTGGCTATGGATTGGTCACACGCTAGGCAGGCCTTCGGTTGACACAGTTTTAATTGCCATTGACTGGAACCCACAGGGTAGAACACGAAGAGTAGGCAGAACGTTACACACCTGGCGCCGGCAATCGAACATCGAATTCAGCCGTAGTGATATTAGCTGGAGAAAAATAAAATAAATATCATCAAACCGAATCGAATGGAATACATTCGTTGCGGCCCTTTGTTTCCAATAGCAGCCAATAAATTGTGAATATTTTTTTTTCAATAATTGATTTTTTTAATATTAATTAAATAAAAACTTTGCCGTTTCAAAAAATGTGTTAATTGATTTAATTAAATATAGCTCAGGTTTTGACAATTCCCAACAAAAATTCTACAAATTTAAATTACAATTTTATTTTAAACAAAAATATTAATAAAGACTTTTTGTTATTTAATAAATATTTTAATTAAAAAATGTTAATTAAATCAAAATAATATTTTTAATTTTCTTTCAACAAAAAAAATTATTGATTCAAGTATTTTTTTAATTGATAAAAAACTACTGATAAATTTTTCTGTGCGTTTAATAAAGTTCATTAAATTTTTATTTAAAACTGTTTTTATTATTGATTAATTGTTTATTTAAAAAAAATTGGTGAGAATTTTTTCTTTTGCTAAAGTGTTTTCCCAGAGTTATCTTTATATGGGTCACATGGTAAATGTGTCAAAGTTTTATTTTACACACAGTTGTTAAAGAAGGCTTTTTTAATTGGGTATCAAAAAGAGGAAATTGGCGGTTAAAAGGTTAAGCTTTTAAATTATTGCTTAAAAAAGAAAATTATGCAAATAAATTAAGCAACAAAGTTTAAAAAATTAAATTAAATTAATAATTTTAGCAAAAAATTTATGGTGTTTTCTTTTCTACAAAAAATGTGACATTTTATTTTAAAAAAATGCAATTTGGTGTCTGTTTCCTAAAAATTTTGCTCCCGAAATGGATGAGTTTTTGGAATAAAACAAGCCACCCTTTTCGGGAGCAAAATTTTTAAGAAACAGACACCAAATTGCATTTTTTTAAAATAAAATGTCACATTTTTTTGTAGAAAAGAAAACATCATTCGTGTTTTTAAACTTTGCTTTTTAGAGTACAAAATAATTAAAGCTTCCTAAAAGCAACGAAAGCCGTTAGAGGGTTAAAAATTCAATAAAGTTTTCCATAAAAAATGTGAAGGTCACTTTAAAGTTATTTTAACAATCTCATCATTAAATCTGTTAAGAAAAATTTACAGCTGTAAAACTTTAAATCTTTAAATACTATTTTACAAAGAGCTCCAATAACAATAAAGATGAAAATATTTTCCGTTTTTTTTTTTTTTTTTTTTTTACATTTCTTACAATTTAAATTGCCGCAACAAAAACTTTAACAAATTTGTTATGAATATTTTATGTGACAGGTGTGAATTGAGGTTTCGACTCATAAGTAGACAATTGTTTGTTTAACATGGCTCTGGTAGTTGTTGTTGTATCTACTCGTTGCACTCATATTGTATAATTAATGTTATTTTGTTTGTTTAAACATTTAAAATTTTTTCGCAAAAGAATGCGAAAATTCTAAACTACTTGACAAGGTAGTTTATTTTTATTCTTTTTTTTTTTTTTTTGTAAATATATTTAAGCAACTGAACAAAAAACTATGCAAATAAACAAAAAAAAAACAAATATAAAATAAACAACAATTTTAAGTGTGTCAAGTATTATTGAACATAAAGTTTGTAGGGCTATTGACATTTTTTTACAATTATTGCTCAACTATTACATGAGATTTCTGTTTAAATATTTACACTTCTATTTGAATTTTATCAATTGTCAGTTAAAGAAAATAATTAATACCTGGTTAATAACTCTAGTCGACAAACAAAAACTGTTTTCAATAAATATAAAGATAAATAGAGAAATGTGTATTGAACGAATAAACGTACTGAATATATTTTAATTTTATACTTTTTTTTGGCAATGTCCGTTAGTGGCTGCGTGGTCTAAGGTGCTGGATTATGAAAACTCCTCCATAATGGCTTTCATTCACTCTCTGTTCTATTCTTCTTCTATGGTTTTTGTCATCATCATTAAAATCACCATCTTTCAAGCCGTCAGCTCATTATTGGTTTGGCGCATATGCCAAAAAGTCGTAGTAGAGAAAAACGAAAATGAAGGTTTAAGTGAAGTTTTTTGAAAATATACCAGATAAAATTTTTTTGTATTTTCACCAATGCTGCTGGCATATCTTTTGAAGAAAATGTAAATTTCTGTGAACGTTCATTAGCGGACCTAGAAGTTATAAGCATTTCATTGAAAGCAAAAAAATTATTGTTCTGTGCCGCATAGGCCACTTTTCTAAATTTATTTCTAAAAAGTAGCTGCATACTTATACTTTTACTGCTGTGTATTGAGTTGTTGACATTTTATTTTGGTTTTACAACTTTTTTTTAACGGCAATGAGGCGAAGCAAGAGTAAAATGTATTTTCTTGTTGCAATTTTTTTTTTTTTTGCTTTTGCCTTAAACTACTTGTTTTTATTACGGCAATGCGGCAAAGCAAAAACGCAATTCATTTTGTACGTTTTTGTATGAGCAATTTGCAGCATTCGCGAAACAGTGGTATGTTGAGTTGATACGGAGCAAAATTTATGCTTAATATCTCAGGAACCATACAAACTCTAGTGAAACAGGTTTTGGATTCTGAAAGGGGGGTATTCAAAATATATATTCCATTCAATCTAAAGTTTTGTTTGCTAATATCTTTGACTTTTCTAAAATTTTTTGGGAGAGTGTTTTCTGATGATCTGTCTGGCCTAAGCAACCAGTGAAATGCGCAAAGAAGCTAGCTAATCGCCCAAAAAAATTTCAGTGTTTTTACCAGGAATAAAAATTGGAAATTAGGCACGACAAACAAAATCTTATTAATTAAAAAATTTCCTTTTCCAAAAATTACTTTAATAATTCCATATACCTCACTCAATTTCTTTTAAAAATGGTTTGTAGGTCAAACCAATAATGAGCTGACGAAGTGTCAAAAGCAATCTCTTGAAGGGATTTTAGAAAAATTTAATAATAAAGTTGACTTTTTATGAATTTCTTTTGTTTGTTTTTCAATAAATAATAAGTGCATATTTATTTTCTGGGCATATTTTGACTTATTATAAATATGTTTTATAAGCCTATTCCTCAACAATTAATGCATACAAATCCGGCCTCTTACCACATTACACTCTTTAAAACACTGACTTATTTTTATTGCTTTCTTATGACATCACAACGTACTAATTACAAGTATTTATCAGTTTAAGGTCAATTGTTGATAATTATTTTGTCATTTTATTTATCACCTTTTTAATAGAATTTAAAACGTTCGTATTAATTTGTGACTCATAAGAGTTAATTTACTTGTAAAGAACTATTTGTATCGCTTATCAAAAATCTTAAAATTGACAGTTTACTTAGTAAATAATTATATTTTTTTTTTTTTGATATTTTTTCAAGGCAACTTAAAATGAGATATGGTTTAAAGAAACTTGTAATCGATATTAAAAGGGATAAAATATGTTATTGGACTTAAGGCCCAGATATTTGTTTAGAACAAAATAAAGATTTTTAGCATATAAAATTTATTGGGGTCTGATATGAATATAAAATTATTTTTTATAAATTTTGGTGTAAAATATTTTATGACGGCTAAATAGTCCGCTAAAGGGTTCTTATCTATGATTTTAAGTTAAATGTTAAAATAATAATTTTTGCTTTAATTAAACTTTGTTACAAGAATTTTATAATGTTGTCTTAATACTAAACACTAATTGCGGTTAATGTGAATGGCATTCAATAACGGGCAATGATTGAAAAGTTATAAAGTTATGCGGTAGAGAACAAATCCAGAATTGTGGCTCCAACAAAATGGAGCTCACAGAGGTCGTTCAAATTACTGTTTTGGCAATTGATTAGTATCGCGTTTTTCTGATTTAAATTGGCTACCGCGTTTGCCCGATTTAACGGCTCCCGATTTTTTTCTTTGGGGTTACCTCAAGAATAACGTGTATGACAACAATCCAAGAACAATCAAACAGCTTAAGGCAAATGTCTAAGAGTAGTAGTAGAAATAAGACCTGAAATTCTAAAGAAAGTTACGGAAATAGCACTACAGGTCGAAGTAAACAATGGGCACCACTTGAAAGATAATATGTTGTAAAGAATATTTCCAAACTTTAATATACTTAAATTTCAATAAGCAATAAATAAAATCAGAAAGAAAAAAGCAATTCATTAAATCTGTGGCATTTTGACAAAACATCTTAAGTGGAGATAAGATAGCAAAAAAGTTTTTTAAAAAAACTCGGTGACTAAATCATTTTTACAAAAAAAAAAAATAAAGCAAAATTACAGAAAAATTCCGTTTGTAATACAAAATTTTAAAAAAGTAAACAAAAATGTTTTTTGAATGAAAATTTATACGATTAACAACATTTTTTTCAACTTTTTAAATTTGACTTAAGATGGTTTGTCAAAATGTCACAGAAATATATCATACAGTTACTTAAATGCAACACTGTAGTAAAAAGCGAACATGACTTTTTCTCTAATACAAATTTTAAATTTTAATAAGCTTTCAGTGTAATAGAGCTTCGCGCGTAAGTGGCTTTTGACTAACGATCACAAACGAAAGAAATCTAGTCACGCATGCTACGCATTAAGATCGCCAAAATTAATAAACTCAAGTTCGAATTGCTTCATCACGCACCATTTTCGCTAGATTTGGCTACCTCGGATTATTTTCTATTTCCAAACTGGAACAAATATCTCGGTGGTAAAAGATTTGCGAACAATAAAGAGGTGGAGTCTGCGTTTGTTGGCTATTTTAAAAAGTTAGATAGTAAAGTCCTGCCTAAATGTATTTGAAAATCAAACACACAACAGAAGTCAAATGTATGTACAAAGCGTGTGTGTACAATTACAATGACAAATGCAGTGCGTTACTTTTCGTCGCAAAATTTAAATAGTGTTTGAGGGTACTTAAATTTAAGGAAATACACTGCAGACAGTGCTTGTTTCAAGACCTTTCAATACAGTAACAAACGTTTGCCTATCTTTAAAAACTTCCGCGTGCAGTCTGCGTGATTTTTTTATGTTTAATTGTGTGTGGTAAGTAGTGGATACAAGGAATTTGTGATATTAAATTGTGTGTCGTATTTGGTGTACGCGTACAAAAAATTGTTTAAGCAATATTCAACATTTCGTACACCCACATCCCAAACTCTCTTCAAAAAATATAGGATGTGGTTATTTTTTGTTCGCACTCTCATTGCAGCGTATATTTTTCGTTCCCTTGTTAATTTTTGAGAGTATTTTCTTTACCCGAACAAAAATTTCGTCATTTCGACAGCTAATTATTGTTTTAACGTAACGACCATTAAACACAAACTAGTAAGGTATGGGTATATTTTGAATAAGCCCTTTCTGAATCCAAAACCGGTTTCACGAAACTTTTTATGGTTTCTGAGATATAAAGCATTAATTTTGTTCCATATCAACTATTTTAAGGCTTATTAAGTATTATATTGCTCTATACGCCACTGTTTGTCGAATGCAGAAATAAATTTCACTTTTGCTTTGCTTCATTGCAATAAGAAAAAAAGTAGTTGAAGCGAAATCAAAACAAAATGACAACAAGAAAATAAATTTCACTCTTGCTTCGCTTCATTGCCGTAAGAAAAATGTAGTTAAAGCAAAAGCAACATAAAATGTCAACAACTTAATACCAAGCAGTAAAAGTCGCTTTTTAAAAATAAATTTAGAAAAGCGGTGTATGCGGCATAAAACAATTGTTCAGTTAACAAGCTCTGTCTTATTGCTTATCGTTTAAAAAAAATACGATTTAAGTTTTCTTCTTCTTTAATTAAAGCTGAGATTCACGTTATTCGACACCATGAAATTAAACCAGGTATGGGAGTTTTAATTTGATGAGAAATGATGAAAAATATTAATTGCTAAGCAATTTTAATTAAATTCATTTACAAAATAATTTGAAACTAATTAAACACATATTAATCATTAAGAAGAATTAAATTTGTGGTGTTATTATCACATTCTAAAGGGATTTTTACAAGTTCACCAAACAAATCGAACATATCCACGCCTGGTATGAATACAACATTTTTCAAAACACATCAAAATCAATTGTATAATGAGACAACACTTTTGTATGAAAATTAACAACAACAAAAATACAATTAAGGGATTCACTAGGTGTCATAAAGTCACAAGTCTTAAAATAATAACATGAAAAAATACGAATGTGAACAACCCCTCATAATTAAGAGTGCTATTTTGAATTTAAATCAGCTGACTTAAAACAAATAAATATTTTGTTTGTTTACCAAAACTCAGAGTCCTAGGCCGATATAATTTGACGCCGCAACTGTTTTGTTGCAAAAATTGCTAGCCGCAGGTAAAATTCGGATATTAGCTATATAAAACTCAGCGCAGGTCTCTTCCTATTAATTACGACAGGACAATAAACAAAGCAAGCAAAGTTCTATTACTTTAAGACACTTTTTGTTTACAAAGCAACAACAATATTTTTAAACCATTGTAAAATGTTAGAACATTATGACAATATAACAGGATAGCACTCCTTGTGAATACCCTAAATATTGTATAATTATACTATTTATTATAACTACGAGCTTGTGAATTGTGAATTTTAACTTTCAATGAAATACTATAAACTTTAAAGTTCGTTCATGAACGTTCACAAAATTTGAATTTTTTTTAAAGAATATGACGGAAGCAGTGGTGAAAATACAAAAAAATTTCATCGGGTATATTTTCAGAAAACTTCGTGTAAACCTTTATTGTCAGTTTTCTTTATTAGAACTTTTTGGCATATCCGCCAAAACAATAATGAGTTGACTATTTTTTTTTCCAAATTTGTTGTGCTTTCTTTGTACGATTAGCTAATTATGGAAGCGCCCTCTTATTTGAATTTTTTTCTCTTCGTAGCTTAAAATTGTGTTTTTTTAAATCGAATTGTTGCAATTGCTTCGAATTACATTTCCCTTATTCAACAAAAAGATCTTTAAATAAAATGAATGATTTTCAGAGCTTTCAAAAGTAAAAAGCCGCTAGACCAACTTCCGGTTAAAATGTTTAAAATCTGGTGCTAATGGCGCTGGTGTTGGATTTAAACAATTAAATAACAGTTTAATGCACTATAAATACCTTTTTAGATACTAACAATCACGTTTTTCCCCCTTCTCTTTCACATGGGCTTCTTTAAATAATTAAAATGTCGGTTTAAAATAAAAAAAAAAAATTATTCGAAGATAATTGTGGTTTTGAAAATTGTTAGAAATAGAAATAAACAAACAAACAAATGAGATGGACAAGTTAAGAACGACAGCTAAACACACAACTTGAGCCTGAGTATCGCTATTGACGGCCGTACTGGCTGTCTGTCAATCAAAAGGTGTTGCCTGCACAGTGTGCATGAATGACTGAATAAATGGATGAATAAATAGAGAATTGAGCACATTATAGTTTGATTGATAGCGAGTAGCAGAGCTGGAGAAGTGGTTTTGTACTGTTTTCGAAACCCACTTTGACAGGAAAAGGGAAATTGTTTATTTCTTCTTGCTTTGTTATTATGAACCACCTTAAACATGTTCCTTTTAAAAAAGTAACTGATAATTGTGTGATAATTGTGTGTATGTCTTGGGTACTTGGTAGGCCAAACGGAAGTTTTACAGAAGAAAAAAAATTTAAATAGAATAAAATAAGGTTAAAAGTTTAATTATATTCTGAGAATATACTCTTATATAAATTAACATGTTTACTTAAACGTTAAATTCTTGATGGGATTTTTGTTTTTAAATATTTGTTTGTCCTCATTTAAGTTATTATGTCAAGTTCAAACTTGTATTTTTCTCTCTTTTTATTTTAGATTTTATTTTGTTACAAAAGTAAACAATTAAACAATTTTTATTTATTACATTTGTTAAGTTAACACCGTAAGTAGTTAACAAAATCAGTCAGCAGTAGCAACAATTTACACTAAAACAAGAGTGCTTTAAATAACCGTTTAAGAAAAATACACTTAGAGAAAAGGTTTTTATGAATTAAGAGATTTTAGAAAGATGAGTCCGTTTTTTAAATTTTTGCCAAAGTTTAACGAATTTCAAAGTTGGAATTAAAGATTCAAAATAATTCCAAAGCCCTATGTTCGGTGGAAACGGGCAATACTTTTTTCAGTTTCAAAAGTAAAGTTAAATAAAACACACATTGATTTCTTTGAAACTTTTATTTCGTTCAAATGATTACACCCTGCCATTACGTATGAAATAGAATTTCATATAAATGAACGCCTCTATCCGTGTAGACACGGCTTTTGATGTAGCCCTACAAAAACGTCTAACGGCGTCAAATCGCATGATCTTGACGTCGCCAGAACGCGTTCTGAAAGCCAAAATGGGTCAGTTTGTGTGGCTCGTGGCGCCGCCTTGTTGAAACCACATATCGTCCAGCTCATAATTTTCAACTGCAGGCCAAAAAGACGGTTTTCATACGCCCATATCGCTTTGAGCCGTGGAATCGCCAAATTTCGATTATCAGTCACTATTTTACTAACAAAAGCGATATTTTCGGGAGTGCGCATATTTCAATGATGCACAGTGCTGATCATATTTTTAACGCTTCTAGTCTCCTTTCTTTATAATCTTGCCAATTTCTTGACACCGTAATTACCGCGTAATGCTCGAAAAGTGGCCACGTTTAAGCCACAACTTTTGTAGTAAGACCGACAGTTTTAAAACCACTAAATAGATAACTCAGGCGAAATAATGGAACAATTTGGCTCATTTTTTAAAATCAACAAGAAATTCTCTAAGTGTAGTTTTGTAAGTAATAAAAATGTAACGCTTAAGTAGTTTTTAAATGTTTCAAAAGTCATAAAACATCTGCAATTAAGATGGAATAAACAAATAAGAAAAAAATTAAAATTAACATGTGTATAATTGTTAATAATATTTACAACAACTACAAAACCAAAACTCGAATAACGAAGCAATAAACAACAAAAACTAATTAAGAGAAGTTATATAACATTTTTAACTCCAAAATAAAACAATTTAAAAATAAAAAAAAAACATTTAGTTTTATTGACATTTAACCTTTGGCCACAACCAAATTAAACACAAACAAGTTAGAGTGCTATATTCGGCTGTGCCGAATCTTTAATACACTTACCCTAACGTAATACAGCGTCTTAGACCACTCACCCACTAACACACATTATCAAACAGAATTAAAAAACAACAACAACAACAGGGGTTTTAATGACAAAAATTAGAGGAAATCGTGGTTATCTGTTCAAATCTCAGCCGTTTATGGACCAATTAGCCAGAATTTCAATATCAAACTTTAAGGGAGTATATGAAGCATAAAATTATAGCTACCAAGTCCCCATCATTTCTGGGGTGTTCGAAAACCCCATTTCAACATACACACGGACAGACGGACATCATGAAATCAACTTCGCTGCTTATATACTTTATAGAAAATATCGTAGAAATTATAATAGGAATGACAAGATTCTATATGAATACATTTTCCACCTGTGGTGTAGAGTACAATAAAAAAATGACATTTAAAATTTCTAAGGCGGCATTTATACGATGTCTTTTCAGTGAGAAACGAGAAATGAGTTTTCATGTTCCTAAATATGTATGGGTGTATTTATACAATGTCTTTTCAGTCATGTCTTTTCTTTTGTTTGAAGGCGATCGGGTTAGAGAAGAACGAGGTGTTGCGAAACAGCCATGAAATGACTTTTCATGTTCCTAAATATGTATGGGTGTATTTATACGATGTCTTTTCAGTCATGTCTTTTCTTTTGTTTGAAGGCGATCGGGTTAGAGAAGAAAGAAGGGTTGTCAAATAGACACGAAATTAGTTTTCATGTTTGTCAATGTTAATGAATTTTCATGTTTTTCAATATGTATAAAAATAAGATTAGACAATTCTACATGAAAACAGACATGTTTGGAAAGGCATTGAGAAAATTGAAAAGGTTTTTGGTAGCACGTTCCAAAAAAAAATTAATAAAACAGTCATGTCTGAAAATACATCGTATAAATGCCACTTTAGATATGAAAACAAACATGTTTGGAAAGACGTCGTGTAAAGGCAAAAGGTTTTTGGTAGCATGTTCAAAGCGAATAAATAAAACAGACATCGTAAAAATGGCGCCTTAATAACCGAAACAGTTGTCAATATAAGAATTTTTCAACATTTTATTACTATCTTTTTTTCTTATTTTTACAAGACAAGCGTTAAGTCAAATTTTTCTTTTTATATTTTAAATTTTTATTTAAATGTTTATTTTTATTTACAAAACTTTTTTGTCTAGATCTTTTTCAATAAACGCTAACGTGCATACTTGTATGCTCAAGGTTGTTTTTAAATACTACGAGTTGTATTTCAAAATAGTTTTTTTTATAAATGTCAAATTATTTATCAAAGATTTTTTCTTAATTCTTTCCTATTTTATTTACTTTTATTCTTTAAACATGTTTAAAAAAATATTTTTAGACAAGTAAGATTTTTACTAGTTTTTTCTTCCAAACAAATTAATTTTATAAACGTTTTATTGGTATTTCAGCATTGAAAATTCAAAATGTTCAAAACAAATATTGATTTATGAATATTAAGTATCATCCAAATCAATTAAATGAGTGGTTAATTGTTAAAAAATAAATTGTTAACAGGGGGCAGAAATTGAGAAATATTTTACATCATTAAATGGAATTTAATTAACGAAATATCATTGAATAAATAATTTTGGAATCTTGCAAAGTATAATAATGAATCTGATCGTAATTAAAACAAGTGTTTCTTGAAAGTCCTTGAATTTCAAGGTAAAAATTTTAAAATCACAGGATTTAAAACAAAAACTAGACATTTTATCATAAACTATTTTCAAAACAAGTAAGAAAGTATAGTCGGTCCATATGAAACCCTACAACAAAGAATTTAAAGAAAAATTTTCAAAAGTGTACCCTATTTGGGATCTACACAATATTATTGATTAAAATGTGAACCGGTATTTTCCCTCCAAATTTTGCTTTTCCCCATATGCATTTATTAGGGTAAAGGGATAAACTTTCAAGAAAGAATTTTACAAAAATTACAAATAGATTTCAACTTAAACTGCCTCTTTACAAAAAAGTACTTTTAAAAAAAATAAACTGTTTAAGAAAAAGTTTTTACAAAAAAAAACTGGTTTCAAAAAAAAACTTTTTACAGAAAAAAAACTTTTTACAAAAAAAGAACAGTTTTACATAAATTTATCTTTTTACAAAAAAAAAACCTTTTAATTAAAAAGTAACTTTTTACATATAACTACCATTTTAGAAAAAAAGGACCCAGGTATTTACAAAAAAAGTATCTTTGGACAAAAGAAAATTGAATATTACATTTTACAAAAAAGTAATTTTTTCCAAAATAAAACACTCATTCATACATAAGCGTTGGCTGACTTTTTACAAAAAAGTATCTTTTTAACAAAAAGTAGCTGTTGTACCAAAAAAATATATTTTATTACAAAAAAGTACCGTCTTACAAAAAAGTACCTTTTTGCAAAAAAAAATATACTATTTACAAAAAAGTACTTTTTTACAAAAAGTATTTTTGTGCAAAAAACTACCTTTAAACCAAAAAGTGTATTTTTACTGTATTAACTTTTAATAAAAAAAATAAATTTTGCCACAAAAATGCCTGTTTAAAAAAAGTACTTTTAACAAAAATATACTGCTTTAGAAAGTTTTTACAAAAAAAACTACTTACAAAAAAAAAATTACATATATTTAACTTTTAACAAAAAAACTTTTTAATTAAAAAGTACCTTTTTACCTATAAGTAACATTTTACAAAAAAAGAACCCACGTATTTACAAAAAAGTAACTTTGTACAAAAGAAAATTTAATATTAAATTTTTACAAAAAGCGTTACCTGCCTTTTTATAAAAAAGTATCTATTTAACATAATAGTACCTGTTTTACCAAAAAAATGTATTTTATTACGAAAAAGTACCCTATTACAAAAAAGTACTTTTTTACAAAAAAAATACACCTTTTTACAAAAAAGTATTTTTGTACAAAAAAAGTACATTTTAACCAAAAAGTGAATTTTTACATAAACGTAACTTTTTCCAAAAAAAAAAATAAAAGTTTGTATAAAATTGCCTATTTACAAAGAAGTACAAAAATATACCGTTTTAGAAAATGTTACCATTTTATAAAAAAAAATATCACTTTGCAGCAGAATACTTAAAAGAAGATATCCTTTAAATTTATCTTCTAATATTGTTGTTTAATATTTCCTAATAATAAATAGTTATAAACAACAAACATACATATTAATATTTTCATACGGTCGTATTTTTTTTTTTTTTTTTTTTTTGTTTTTTACGACTTGAGCATTTTGTACTTAAAAAGTTTCTCAGGCGTAAACAAAATAATGCAATTACCTGAAATGTTTAATGTTTGTAAATATTTTTTTATTATTATTATTTTTTTTCGTCTTTTGTTAAATATTGTTTTCCTTTATAGGTTCTATAAAAAGATGGAAATAAATACACTTGCATTTAACTTAATAAAAAAAAAACTCTTTGATGGAAGTTCCAAGCAAATATTTTTGCAACAATGACTTGACTTTGACCGTTTCATAAATTTTTGTGGTCATGGTGAAATTTTTGTAGTTATTTTTTTGAGATGCAAAAGTTATACAGAAGTAACTAAAGAAAAAGAAATAATGACAGGATGAGATGCATAATAAAGATAAAAACGTATAAAATTTAAATTTTCAAAAAATAATAAAGAAAAATATTGTTTTTTTAGTTAAAGATCATATCATTTTATATTTGTTATAAAGGGACTTTGTTCAAGTTTAAGCAAACAAATATGAAAAAGTTTTCACTTGCTAAAAAAATTGTTAATATTGTCTACTTTAACTTTATCAGGTCGGCTTTTCTATAGTTTTTCTAAACTTTGAAACAAATAGTCTTTCTTTTATTTCATTAATTTTTCAAATTACAAATTAAAATTTATAAAAATTTCCTGTTTTACTTTTTTCCTATCAAAAGTATTTATTTTACTACATAAATCTTTTTTGGGTTTTTTTCTTTAACACACGTTAAGGGAAATTATATAAATTAAACCGGATTTTTTAAAACAAAACAAAAACATTTCATAAAGATATGAAATATGTCTGCCAAATTAAAAATTAGAAAAAAAAAATTAAAACTTGAAAGAAATTTTTTTAATTTTCCAAAAGTTGGCGGTAGCAAAATATAAATTTTCCTTTTAAATCCAGCCATAAAGAAAAACGAAAGAAAATCGCCACGCAATATGATACAACTTTAAGATAAATTAATCAAAAAAAAAAAAAAAAAAATAATGTATTGCAAAATAAAGATCAACTGTAATTTTTAAAATAAGAAAAAAGAAATAATAATAAAGGGTGGTCGATCCAAGACGCACGATGTTAATTGTAAATAAAAGAAAAAGTTTTCAGAGAATTATCTGAATATTTTTCATTATTATAGAAGCATCTATGACAATTAGTTGGGCAAAAAACTTGACGTTAAGACGTGACTCACAATTAACATCGTGCGTTACGGTTGGTCCACCCTTTATTGTAAAATCATAAAATCGGCATAATGTTCAAATATTTGGTTTAAGTAATTATAATATAAATGGACAGTTGTGGACAGCGTTTAAAAAACTGCAGTCAAAGTAGAAAAACTGCCGTTTCTTCCACTTCTTTATTTTTTAGGCCAAAAAAACTTTTGCCTTTACTTTTGATTCATTAAATGTAAGCCGTCGCTGCCAAACCAACTTTAAACGCGAAAACTTTTATACAAATTTTCGCTTTTTGATCGACAGTTTTTGGTTTCGACTGCAGTTTTTTAAAACCTGGTTGTAGAACAGATTTCATAAGCACCTTCCATATGGCCCCATGTCATGGTGGATCCTAACCACATTGGTGAAAAACATTGCTTTTACCAATCGCCCACGAGTCTGAGAGGCAAAATAATACACAGGTAGCGATTTGAATGCTCCCTCAGGACGAACTTAAACACTAGTGGTGAAAAATTAGCACTTTAGTGGGATTTTCAGGATATTCCTTAACGCGACACACACACACCACAACCACCTGTTAGCGGACAGGCGAAACTTCCGCAAATAATATCTCCCTGAACGACAAAAAGCATTTTCCGCAAGAATCATACTAACGAAGGCATCATCCAATAGGCACTCCGGTGTCGTGCTACCGGGGGCTACTGACTCCCGTGGTATCAGACAGAATTTCTGGTCAGCCGCGATCGCAAGATCTGTCAATTTTGGATTTTTTCCGATTTCCAGGTATTGACCGCACCTGATTTTGGCCAGGAGGATCTAACACCAAGGTTACCTTTATATATACACCCCCGGGGGCACAAAAATGAACAGTAGCGTTGATTTTTTTTTGGATTTTTGTGTTTGGAGGAACATACAAAACTGTTTAAAGTTAGGCAAAAAGGTCTTAAGTCAGAACCTGAAGTTTTTTGTAATGTTAAATAGAAAATTTTTGAATTGCTTTATTTAATTAACTTATTTCCTAAAATTATAATTCTATTTCTTCGACCTTTTTTATTAAATATTATTCTTAATAAATTACTCAAGCTTAAGGTCACTTTTTTAAAAACAAATTAATTAAAATATTTTAATTTCCTAAAGAGCAAATGATTGATACCAAACCAAAGTGTAAAAAAAATTCTGTTAAACCTTATCAAAAACCCAAAATGCCTTTTTATATCCCCACCCCAATAGTGGAGAGGGTGTTATGCATTTGTGCTATCGAATTACCGATGTCCGTCCGGCTGACTAGCTGGCTGGCCCCCATACAAGCTGCTTTTCGGAATAGGGTCTTTGTGCCCATGAACCATCTTATAATGTTCATATTTCGATTAAACTGATTTAATTGCAGTCCAAATCATCCTACCAAATTTTATTGGAATCGGTACAAAATTCAAAGTAGTGGCCACTTAAGCATTAAAGCGGTTTAAAAAATCCAGTGAATGATTCCAGAAAGCCAGAGCTGGATAATCTGTTAGATTTTACACGAAATCAATTTGAAATGTAATTTAGACTATTTACCCCACTGTTTAGACTGTAACGATGATGGTCTTAAAAATAACCGATAGCGGTCACATTTATAATAAAGTTTGCTATTTCTGCTTTCTTAGTCATTCTTTGACAGAAATGACCTCTGATGGGGGGAAAAATGTTATAATTTTAAACAAATTGTAGTAAATAAATAGACGGGGGGTTAGAGGGGTTTTAAACACAATGTCTCAATTTATTGGTACGAACCTTTTGGTTTGGTGGTTGGTTTACAATAGCTTAGCTTTAAAAATTCATAGTGTAATTCTAGCTCACAAGATATAACAAAAGAGTACAAAAGGTGAAGAGCGACAGGAATATTCCAATTCGCCTTTTGTACAGTTAGCCATAATTAAATATGATTAAATATGATTATCTTGGGAGCAAGCCACCCAGCGGGATCAAATAGTTTCGCGATTTCGGATAACACCGATCTCTTTGTTATGGAGTTACGATCGGGGTTATCCTTCAGACGATAGTAAAAATGATCTCTACCCGCATTCCAACGCGCTCGAATCGAATCTTGTTTGAACTCAAGACCTCTATGCCCCAATAGTGAAAACCCGACAGATCTCTGTGCGCTCACCCCAGGACATTTTTTAATCGGAACCCCTTTGCTTTCACCCCCAGAACCAGACTTGACCGATCATTCGTTAAGCTATGTTAATCGTTGGCAGAAATTGAAAGTTCTTCATTATCATTTTGCTCAAAGGTGGAAAGAGGAATACCTCAAAGAGCTCCACAAACGCTTTAAATGGAAGTATCCCCAGCGAGACGATGCTATCGGAGACCTAGTTGTCGTCCGAAAGGATAACTTACCCCCTAATCAATGGCGGCTTGGCCGCATCGAAAAAGTTGTACGAGGTTCAGATAGCCGCGTTAGAGTCGCCGAAATACGAACTGCTAATGGCATCGTAACTAGGCCTATAGTGAAATTAGTTTTACTACCTAACCCCGAACAAACCTAATAACGCTCTATCTATTTATTTACAGCAATCGCAATGCCACGTCAAGGTCATAGGAGCCCCTCCCCTTTGGAAGAAAGAAGCCGACAACCCTACGTCCGCAATTCTCGGGGAAATACACAATCACCAGATTGTCGGTTATGCCGCAAAAACCACCCGCTTAGAAAGTGCCTCAAGTTTAAGGCAATGAACGTCTCGGAGAAGATGAAAATAGTTACGAGGCACAGGTACTGCGAAAATTGTCTTGCTCACTCACATCTAGTCGGTCGGTGCCGTAACTCCGATCGTTGTCGACAATGCGGTGGCAGACACCATACCTTGTTACACCGCCACCAAAGACTTCTTGAGCCGCACTCACCACGCAACCCCCGAGCCACTACTCTCCTCCCGACTATCATTGTCAAGATGCAGTTGGATAATAATTGGGTTAGTGTGAGAGGCATTCTAAACCCTTGTGTAGAATTTAGTTCCATAGCTAATTTCATTGTGGACCGATACAAATTGGACCATGAACAAGTGGGCTCTGACCGATGGTGCCATGTCAAATTTCGTTCGCGCTTTGACGAAAACACCGGTTTTAACTTGTCGGCTAAGGTCACTACAGATCTTCCCCGGAAGCAGCCGAACGAAACGATTGACGAGAGAGTTGCGGAGTTGTATACTAATCTGCGTCTCGCCGACCCCAACTTCTACAAAAAGTCAGACATAAATTTCGTTCTCGGCGCAGACATTTACCCTCGGCTTATTCGACCCAGTATTAAGCCCGAATCAGTTGGGTCTCCAATGGCACAGGACACATTTTTGGTCCTATCAAACCGGATTGGCAAAGTGCATTATTTTAACAAATAATTTATTTTAAGAGCTCACAAGATATAACAAAAGAGTACAAAAGGTGAAGAGCGACAGGAATATTCCAATTCGCCTTTTGTACAGTTAGCCATAATTAAATATGGGCACTAACTTAATTCGCGCATAAACATCCCGGCCCCTTGATATAGTAAAGATCAAAGAGACCGAAATTATTATACACAGACATAAAGAAAATCTTAATAATTCAAATAAATTCACCAGTTTGATCTTAAATTTAAAAGTAACGAAAAAGATAAGGGAAGTAAAGTTCTTTTTTTTTAAATATGTATATAAAGAATTAAATTAAAAAAAATAAAAATATTAAGTACAAAAATAATACAAAGTAATGCCAAAAAAAAGTTTAAGTATAGCAAACACTTAGACGCCAATCTTTCCAATTATTACCCAGCCCAAAAATGTGTCCTGTGCCATTGGAGACCCAACTGATTCGGGCTTAATACTGGGTCGAATAAGCCGAGGGTAAATGTCTGCGCCGAGAACGAAATTTATGTCTGACTTTTTGTAGAAGTTGGGGTCGGCGAGACGCAGATTAGTATACAACTCCGCAACTCTCTCGTCAATCGTTTCGTTCGGCTGCTTCCGGGGAAGATCTGTAGTGACCTTAGCCGACAAGTTAAAACCGGTGTTTTCGTCAAAGCGCGAACGAAATTTGACATGGCACCATCGGTCAGAGCCCACTTGTTCATGGTCCAATTTGTATCGGTCCACAATGAAATTAGCTATGGAACTAAATTCTACACAAGGGTTTAGAATGCCTCTCACACTAACCCAATTATTATCCAACTGCATCTTGACAATGATAGTCGGGAGGAGAGTAGTGGCTCGGGGGTTGCGTGGTGAGTGCGGCTCAAGAAGTCTTTGGTGGCGGTGTAACAAGGTATGGTGTCTGCCACCGCATTGTCGACAACGATCGGAGTTACGGCACCGACCGACTAGATGTGAGTGAGCAAGACAATTTTCGCAGTACCTGTGCCTCGTAACTATTTTCATCTTCTCCGAGACGTTCATTGCCTTAAACTTGAGGCACTTTCTAAGCGGGTGGTTTTTGCGGCATAACCGACAATCTGGTGATTGTGTATTTCCCCGAGAATTGCGGACGTAGGGTTGTCGGCTTCTTTCTTCCAAAGGGGAGGGGCTCCTATGACCTTGACGTGGCATTGCGATTGCTGTAAATAAATAGATAGAGCGTTATTAGGTTTGTTCGGGGTTAGGTAGTAAAACTAATTTCACTATAGGCCTAGTTACGATGCCATTAGCAGTTCGTATTTCGGCGACTCTAACGCGGCTATCTGAACCTCGTACAACTTTTTCGATGCGGCCAAGCCGCCATTGATTAGGGGGTAAGTTATCCTTTCGGACGACAACTAGGTCTCCGATAGCATAGTCTCGCTGGGGATACTTCCATTTAAAGCGTTTGTGGAGCTCTTTGAGGTATTCCTCTTTCCACCTTTGAGCAAAATGATAATGAAGAACTTTCAATTTCTGCCAACGATTAACATAGCTTAACGAATGATCGGTCAAGTCTGGTTCTGGGGGTGAAAGCAAAGGGGTTCCGATTAAAAAATGTCCTGGGGTGAGCGCACAGAGATCTGTCGGGTTTTCACTATTGGGGCATAGAGGTCTTGAGTTCAAACAAGATTCGATTCGAGCCAGCATCGTGGAGAACTCTTCAAATGTAAAACTCTGACTGTGTGAGACTCGTTTGAGGTGAATCTTAAAACTTTTGACTCCAGCTTCCCAGAGTCCTCCCATGTGTGGTGCACCTGGTGGGATAAAATGCCACTCCAGCGAAGCAAAACTGTGCTGACTAAGCAGTTTCCGTCGGACAAGTGAAATAAAATGCTTCTTGTCAGCGTCTAAAATATGGGAAGCGCCAACAAAAGCCGTTCCATGGTCCGAGTAGAGAGCGTTAGGCGATCCTCGTCGGGAGAAAAATCGGGCAAAGGCTGCCATGAAAGCCTGAGTTGAGATCTCACTAGTGGCCTCTAAGTGAATCGCCTTCGTGGCGAAGCAGACGAAGACTAACACGTAGCCTTTGGTTACCTTGCATCCCCGACCAGCATAACTTTTTAGATCGAACGGTCCCGCGAAATCGACCCCAGAATTAGTAAATGGACGGGAAAGTGTGGTCCTCTCAGGGGGTAAAGCTGCCATTATTTGCTGGCTTTTCTGACGTTTTTGTATTACGCATGCCCGACATCCTGAAATTGTGGCTTTGATAAGAAGCTTTAGCTTGGGGACATAGTAGTAGAGTCTCATTAACCGGTATAAGAGCGCATTCTGACCATGTATCGAATATTTATGGAGATACGTTAAGAACAGACGAGTATAACGACCGTGGTATGGCAATAATATTGGGAACCTTTCATTATAGGTCAGCGTAGGGGAATTACATAGTCGACCATTGATTCTCATGACGCCTGTAGAATCTAAAAACGGATTAAACGTTGATATGGGACTTTTCCGAGAAATCACTTGGCCTTTAGAGAGTGAGTTGTATTCATTCTCGAAGTACAACTTTTGACAGGCAATTGTCATGCGAGATTTTGCGTGATCCAGTTCTTCTCGTGATAAGTCATTCGTAGCATTGTTTTGCATGTTTCGCAAACTATGCTTACAGCGATAGTAAAAACGAAAGACGTAACACATCACTCGCATTGCCCTTGGAAGATCGGAAAACTGAATCAAAATATCTGTATTTTCCACCTGAGCCAAATGAACACGAATTGGTTTTGCCTCTTCTTCCGTAGAAAAGTCTGCTGGATTCTTAGGCCATTGATTATGGGGAAGCTTCAGCCATGAAGGTCCCTGCCACCACAAGTCGTTAGCTGCAAGTTGTGATATTGTAAGTCCACGGGATGCCAAATCGGCGGGGTTACTTTTAGAGTCAACATGGAACCAGCATTGACTTCCAACTTTTTCGACAATTGAGGTGACTCTGTTTTCAACGAAAGTCTTCCACTTATTGGGGGGTTTTTGTAGCCAGGCCAAGACTATTGTTGAATCGGTCCACAAAAACAACTTAAGATTTTTTAGATTAAGCTGAGACTGAATAGACACGATCATGGTTGCCATTAATTCGGCGCCACACAGTTCCTTTCGGGGAAGTGAAATAAATTTAACTGGGGCCACCCTCGTTTTAGCGACCAGCAAATGAGTTGACACAAACCCAAGATTCTCTGAGCGTATATACAGAGTTGCAGCATATGCCTTCTCTGACGCGTCACAGAATCCATGTAGCTCTGTGGAGTACGACGGGTCGAAATCGACGAACCGGGGAATTTTGATATTTTCAATATTAGGGTAGTCATCTAAGAATTCATGCCATTGCTGCAGCGTGGTGGGCTTGAGAACCTCGTCCCAGTTTGTTTCATCTCGCCAAATTTGTTGCATAATCATTTTTGCCATGATTATCTTGGGAGCAAGCCACCCAGCGGGATCAAATAGTTTCGCGATTTCGGATAACACCGATCTCTTTGTTATGGAGTTACGATCGGGGTTATCCTTCAGACGATAGTAAAAATGATCTCTACCCGCATTCCAACGTAGCCCCAAAGTTTTTGTAGTGGATGAGTCTGAAAGTCTCAGGAACTCTGAATCCAATAGGTGCTCGGGGGATAGGCCTTTTAACAAGTGATCGTTGTTGGCGGTCCACTTACGAAGAGTGAAACCAGCAGACTGCAGGACTTCAATAAGTTCATCTCTAGACTTTATGGCTGAGGAAAGTGTGTGAGCGCCGGCCAGAACATCATCAACGTACATATAATTACGAAGTACTTCGGAGACATTGGGGTGCTTTTCCTCACATGATTCGGCTAATGCAAGCAGGGTTCGTATAGCCAGATAGGGAGCACAGTTTACACCAAATGTTACTGTTTTTAGTTCGAACTCCTGCGGATCCTCCCGGGGGCAAGTTCTAAAAATTATCCGTTGAAACGGGGTATGGGTTGGATCCACTAGAATCTGACGATACATCTTCTCTATGTCCGCATTGAAGACATATCTAAACAGTCGCCACCGCAATATAAGAATGGTTAAATCAGATTGCAGAATTTGACCGGGGTAGAGTAGATCGTTCAGACTAGTTCCATTAGACGAAGGGCTAGAGGCGTTAAACACTACACGTAATTTTGTGGTTGTGCTATCGGGTTTGACAACCGCATGATGGGGTAAGTAGTATGTGCATTTAGCACTTGATGGGGTGGCAGGTGTCATATGATTTAAAGTCATATACTCGCTGATGACACGATCGTATTCGGATTTAACTTCGGGGCTTTTTAGTAGCCTAGCTTCATTTCTAAGGAACTGGGAAAGAGCAATATGACGAGATGAGCCAATGTTCAGAACTTCGGGGTATTCACGACGAAACGGTAAAGAGACCACGAAGCGACCATTATCATTGCGGTAAGTCGTAGATTGAAAAAAAGACTCACAATATTGATCCTCTTCAGAAAGCCGAGATTCTCTTGGAACTTCTTCTAGTTCCCAAAATTTTTGAAGCTGTTTATTAAGCGATACCTCGTTATAAAACGATGAAAGTGATGGGATATTACACCGATTCGCTATTTTGCCAGTTATGATCCAACCGAAAACTGTTTGTTGTGCGACTAACGATTGACTGTGATCCCAACGTAAGCCATTTCTTATAATTTTCGGATAGACATCTCCGCCGAGAAGCACATCAATCTCTGAGCCCCGACGCAGATGATTGTCCGCCATTTTTAAATCAGAGAATTCGCTATCCCGCAGTGCTTGAAGTGGATAATAAGGGAGTTGGCCTGTTAATTTTTTGACAACGAAGGCATCAGTGAAAGATTCGAAAGATCTGTCAATGGGAGAGCCAAAACGAATAAAACACAGCTGAGTGGCTGTGGCAGTCAATGCTTCATTTAAACCATGAATCTCGGTTTGAGATGATCTGGTTTTAAGAGCAAGTTTGGTTTGGAGCCTTTTTGAAATAAATGTGGCTTCTGAAGCAGAGTCAATTAGAGCTCGAACCGTGTATTTTAGCTCATTTGAATAGATATCAACGAGTGCTGTACCAAGGAAAACTGTGGAATCAGAAGTGGACTGTAACTGTGTTGAGTAAGACTGTCGCATCTGGGCTGCGGCTTGGGCAGAAGTAGAGGGGTTAGTGTTCAAAACCGAAGACTGAGGAACATTATTAGGGGAAATGTTATTCGGGGTTATACTTGTCGTTAAAGCTGTTGTCCGATTGTTCGCTTGGGGGTTAGGGCGGTTAGCATTCGGCGCATTTTCATTCCGATGAAGTAGAGAATGATGTTTAAGCTTGCATAAGTTGCAGACATATTGACTCCTACATTTTTTGAACTCGTGCGACGTACCAAGACAATTTGTGCAGCGCTTCTGTTGCTTTACGGTCGAGAAACGATCTTCGACAGTCATTCCTAGGAAAGTAGGGCAAAGCCGGAGGGGGTGGACTCCTGGGCATATGGTACATTTACCGGGTTGATCATTAGCCACACTGGTACGATAACTTTTCACTTTCTGCTGTTCTGAATAAGTTTGTTTTTTTGAATTTGACACGGGGGGTTGTTTGGAGCTATTAGGTTGGACAAACGTGGTTCGGATATCCGCTACTGACTCTAGGGTTTGGAACCTGGATGTCAAGAATGCATCCATTTGCTTCCACGTTGGTAACTCTGTGCTATTTGGGAGGGATTGTTCCCATAAGCTAAGGGTCACTTCTGGCAAACAAGTGGAGCAGATATAAACAAAAATTATATCCCAATTTGCTGTATCGATTTTCAGCAGTGTTAGATTCGTAACACAATCATTAATTGTGCGCTGGATCCGCCTTATGTTGCTGCTTGTTTCTTTAGAAACGGGGGTAAGGTTGAAAAGCGTTTTCAATTGGGAGTTTATAAGGATTCGCTTGTTTTCATATCGGTCGATTAAGTTTTGCCAAGCCATCTCGAAACCTTCGTTAGTTATAGGGCATGTCTTCAGTAACTCGCGGGCCTCGCCCTGTGTCTTCTTAATGAGATGACACATTTTCTCTACTGGCGACAATCGTTGACTTTTCCGATATAAGGCGGTGAACATGTCACGAAACGTTGGCCATGACTTATAATCCCCGTGAAACACCTCAGTGTCACAAGGAGGCAGGGAAATATTGGGGGTTAAATCAATTATAGTGGCCTCAGGGGGGGCTGTAGCAGGGCTAGGATTAGCCTGCTGAGAAAGTTGCTCTAAAAGCTCATTAGATTTAGACAAAACCTTGACGTGAGCTTCGAAAGTTGCAAAATAACGCGTTTTCACCGCTTCAAGCTGGACATCTTCTTCTAATTTATTAAATTTATCCAGAATCTTGTCATAGCACAATCTAAACTCCGACCACAGACGTAACATCTCATCCCTTTGAACCTCTAGGGTATGAACCGAATGGCCATTAGCTGGCAGACTGTCGAAATAGGCTTGAAATTCGATAACACGGTCCGACCCGCGAATAAAAGAGTCGAGGATTGACATGATAGTTTAAGCGTAAAATAACTCAGGACAAAATCAAAACAAATGCGTCAAATTAAGACTGAAAATTTTTAATTTGAAAAGCCAAATCTTCCGAGTCTACGGACAACCAAATCACATACAATGAAACTGGGACCGAAAAAAAATGAACAAGTGTACGGAATCCCGATATACTTTTCCAAAAAAAAAATGTAAATTTGGAAATAAGTATTTCAAAACTCAGCAATTGCGAAATACCGAGACTTGAAGATTTCTTTTTGATGGGGATCAAAGCTGCAGATTAGATTATAAACTCCAGATGATGATGGTAATCCAAAGCGATTTTACAAGGGTCGGGCGGGGGGTTGTGATATTCACGGGATTTTATTTAATTCTTTTTATAAAGATGATTTTACACGAGGTTTTGCTTGATCGCTCTTAAAATAAATTATTTGTTAAAATAATGCACTTTGCCAATCCGGTTTGATAGGACCAAAAATGATGGGGGGAAAAATGTTATAATTTTAAACAAATTGTAGTAAATAATAGACTTTAACTTAAAGCATAAAAGGCATATACATAAATTAAATTCTTAAACAAATTTAAACTAAAACTATGATAGCGCTAAATATCAATGAATTTTTATAAGAAATTTCTTTTAAAATAAAAATTTACTTTTTTTCCTTTAATTATTTTAACAATATAATAAAATTTATATTGTTTAAAAAAGATAAACAAACAATTAAATATTTAATGCAACTAATTAGTGTCAATGTCAAATGATAACATTTCGTTTTCTTTTCTTTTATTTTTTTTTATATTTTTTTTTTTTGTTTTTTTTGTAAATAATTTGTAGGGCTCATTGAAAAAAAAAGTTTTTTGACATCGTTAAAAAACAGTCTATACGGAAATTACAAGAGCTCATGTTATCTTTATTTTTTTTATCTATTATACCCCTTATTAAAGCTAATGAAGTAATTCATTAAATTTTTATTAATGTATTTTCGATTTGCCAACTTTTTGTTAATATGCAGTTTAAGGTATTTTTATGTAAGTTTTTCTCAAAAAAAAAAAAAAATAATAATAATAATTTAGTGTATTTTCTTCGACCTTTTAATTTTATTTCCTCTTATTTTTTAATCAAGCTCAAGGTCAGGTTATGCAAAATATATTTATTTATAATTTATCCAATATTTCGCTGTTACAATAGACAGCTTCTTCAGAGATCTTTGGTTTATAAAATTTAAACAAATATTTTAAAAAAGAAAACTTTAATTAAACAACAATTATTGACAACATGAAAAATATTAAAAATAATACACAGGAAACAAAATTATTCTTATTATTACTTGAAATTTGGACTAGGGATTGGTCACTCCTCAAATTGATCCACTACGCAAAATAAATGTAATACTTATCGTTGTTCTTTAGAAAAATAAGCGGACAGGTGACTGGTACTTTTTTGAAATTCGGCTATATTAGGGAGAAAACGGGTAAAATCTGAATTTTAGTACTTTTTTGCCACCCCATCTATCTTTTGAACCAATAAACATAGAAACAAAGTTAATACGTATACGTAAACGAATGTGATACTTTTTCGAAAATCGTTACTTTTTGGTATTTTTTTTTTCAAAACATTTTCCTCCATTCATTGACATATTTGTACTTAATTATGGGCTGTCACTACAATACTGAAATTTTTGATACTTTAATGGGGGAAAAATATAGTACCCAAAAAAGGAAATACGGGAAATTTGATATTTTTCTTTAGGTTTTTTGTTCTAATAAAGTAGCAGGTTAAATGCTAGAATTTAAACAATTTTAAACCTAGAAAAATACATTTTGGCATAAAAATATGTCCACGAAGAAAAAGGAGACGCTAATAATAAAATTGCAAAACATTTTCTAAAATTTATAAAAATTTCAAAGCACATGTGCAAGCAGCTGCATAAAAGTTTAACTCAAAAAAAACTTGAAAATTTTTCTATTTGACATTAAAAATATTTTGGATTTAAAAACAGTAAGGAAAATAAAAAACAAAAAGCTCAAACAAAGTTAGTAAAATAAAACAATAAAATAACAATTAATTCAAATCCATTAAGTGTTAATTGTGTTTGAACAAAAAACCAAAATCAATTAAAAACATAAGACAAAAAAGAAACATTAAACATTTTGTAATTGCCAGATTATTAACTGAAACGAAATTAAAAAAAAAATGGTTTTAAATAATAAACGCAAAATTGTTTGTTAATTAACCCCAGAGCATCACAAAAATTATGCTAGAGCTAAACTCACACAAACATGATTTTTAATTTCCAAGACAAATTACAATTATTAAGCAGTTCTTTTAAAGGAATTTGTCAGGTGAAATTAAAAACTTTTAAGGTATTTTGTTTTCTAATTTATTTTATCTTTGCATCAATGGCATTTTAACAATAACAAAAAAAGGAAAATACTCTTAACTTCAAATCCTATTATCTCTAAAGTGTTGAACTAACAAACGGTTTACAAACGGCCCACGCTGAACGTTTTGTGTCTTTTTTTTCTACAAAACACTTGTCAATTAACTTTACAGTTTGTGGCTGGCGATTAAGATGACGGTAATCTCGCCAAAAAGGTCAGTTAATAAACTCCAGTACACAATAGTCAAGAGATATTTGTGGTCCCCCACAAAATGGCCGGCACATGTAATCAACGGTTTGTTGAGTTAAAAAAAAGAAACGTACTTTAACAGGGTGACAAGCAATAAAGGCAACACAAACATTTTACTTAAAACTAATTCCACAAGAGTCCTCTTAGATTGTAAATATCCTTACCGCAAAAAAAGCTTAAGCGACATAATTTTAAAATTCAGTTTTTTTTTATAAATGAATTTATTGGCAACAATTGCATCATCTCCTAAAATATCATGGTCACTTAAGGAACCGTTACGATTTTATAGCAAAAACAGTTTTAGCTTAAGCGACAACCTTCATACAAAATTTTTATGAAATATAATAAAAAAAAACCTTTTTCTATGTTGCTAAAGAAATTTTTATTTTATAGTCTGGTACTCTGTTCAGTATTTCGTGCAAAATTCTGTCAAATTAAATATAGAAAAATATTCTGTGTAATATGTACATTAGGGATATAGATTTTTTTTTGTGCAATACCACTCCAGTCCCATGTGGGCAGTGTTAAAAAATAAACAGAACATTATTTAGCGTTCGGCTCACACTCCCAGGAACGATATCGATTTTCTAGTGTTTGTGTAGACGAACACAACCCTTAATACCGTTCGTAACTATTTTCAAGAAATAGCCGATTATTTTAAAGTGTTCTGTAGACAAACATTATATTTTAATGTTCAATGTTACTTTTTTACATTGTTAAAGAAACGACCGCAGCACGAACAGCTTGTGTATGTATTGGGTATATGCTTTGTTTGTATAACATTATTTTGCTGGCTTAACATTAATGAGCTGAACCGAACACAATGAAGTTTGAGGTTTAAAAAATAAAAACCGAACGGAATTAAATGTTCTCATCTTTTTGTTGAGTTGGATAAGAACAGTATTATTTTTGTGCTGACAAGCAGGGAAACGTTATTTTTTTTAATGATTAACTACACAAACACTATTAGCCTTTGTGTTTTCCACAAATCTACCGAACCGAACACTAAGGAGCGATATTTAGTGTTTATTTTCGAACACTGCATGTGGTGAATATTGTTCTGATAAAAAAAAAAACTGTTTTTAAGTTTGATTCGGTGCAAAAAGTTTCCGCACCAAAAGCGATTGCTAAAGTGCCTTGAATTTTTATTTTTTAAAAATTATGATTTTTTAATTATTGCATTTCGTGCACTTCATAATTTTTTTGGCCAGTATATTCGACCAAATGCGTCCACAATCGGGAAACCTTTGCGCAAATTTAAGCAAACCGGGTCTGTAGGAAATTTTAAAACACCTGGGGTCTAATCACCGCATACGATATCGAGCAAAATTGATCGAAGTTATATATTTTGGTATCGTGAAACTCGATATCGAATGAAATGTTTTAAATTTGAAATTATTGCATTCGATATCGAGTAATTCGACATTACATTTATAGAGTTTTTTTCGATACGTCAGTGTCTATCGTATGCAAAAAAATTTGATAGTTTATTCGATACGATAGTATCGAATGCGGTGATTAGACCCCTGTACGTGCTCGCCCAGTTCGTAAAAAAAAATTTAATTAATTTTTTAAAAACATTTGTAGAAAAAGTGTTTAGTTATGTTCAAAACAACCTAAAACATGTTCGATCAGCAACATGTTGCCAATGATCTGCAAGTATGTATATTACTTCATTGCCTTAACATTTAAATTTTTATTTGGTGAAATTTATTAGTTTTCATTCTGTAACCAAATTGGTTTCATCATCCTACAAAATACTTTTCAACGAGTATCTCATCGAATGCAAGTGTTTATTTAACCAGACAACGACAACAGGTATTTATTATTTAAAGAAGTTTTTCTTTTACCAAAAAGTGCGAAATATTTTTGTGGTTTTATTAACCGGACTCTCATTAAGTAAAAACAGAAAAAAAGGCGAACGAAAGACAAACGAACAGCAAAAGTTATTTGTTTAATTTTGTCAAGTGGTCAGCCAGCCAGTCTTGTAAACCTACACTGGGATTGGCTTTGAAGCTGAAGAAAAATTATATTTTATTGGTTTTATTTTTTTGTTGATTACTCTTATCTGCAACATCATTTAAATGGTAATGACGAAAAAAAAAATTTGTGGATTTTTGGTTTTTCTGTTGAATTACAGACAAGTGCAGCCAGCTAATATCATACATTGGCCATTATTAGTATTATCTATACGTACAAATATTTGTTGTTTTTAATCAACTTTTTTTATATTATTTCTTGTATCTTTTTTTTCTCAAAAAAACCACCAACTTTCTCTAAAAAAAATATCTATATACAAACATGAGTAGAAAAGATTACAAACATCAGCAAATACGTCTGAATATATGAAGTTTTATTTATCTGTTATTGTGGTTTTTTGTTTTTGTTTATAATATTTATTTTTATTTAATTTTATCTTACAAGTAAAACAAGTTATTTCAGATAAATCATAGAGCGATTACACACTAGTCTTGGAAGGATTTTGCTAAAAAAAAGCTTAAATTATTTCCAGTATTTAGAGCAAAACTCCAAACATTAACATCAAAAAAACTTTATAATTTTTCGAAAAAAATTTTTTTACACAAAAACTTTTGTCTGAGAAAAAAATTTCGAGGTTCATAAATTTTTTTAGTATTTTTAAGAAAACTAGCGAAATTCGATCATAATTTTTTATGCAAATATGAAGAAAACATACATATAAGTATTAAAGAATTTAAATTTTTCTTACATTTGTTTTTTTTCGTCTTTGTGGATCGATTTGGCGAGGGACCAATTTCCGGTCTATATGTCATCTTTCACTCAAGTCCTCAACAAGTACCAGTTAAAAAACGAAAAAGTAGCAAAAAGTTCCCTCTTATAGACTATCATGCACTTAGGACATTGCATGTTGATTTTTATGTTTCTAGGTCGAGTACTAACGGAAAGTCAAAAAGTACCAGTTGAAGAACAAAACAGTACCAAAAAGTTCCTTCTTAGTACAACTTTTGATTTTATTCACCATTAACTGAGAAACCTGAATATCGATTTTCATACAAAAATAACATTTTAAATATCGCACCCTAAATACTAAAGGGTATTAACTCAAAATTTTTATTTTTTCACTTTTTGGAAGAAATCGACACATAATATTCATATCTACCCGCTGTAAAAATATCATGCTATTTTATCGTTTTTGGTAATGAAAAGTTTGGTTTAAAAATTCTTTTTCATATGCCCGTAATGTAAAATTAGAAATTGTCTTGCTTCTACTGAAAATTTAAAAATTTTGAGTTAATACCCTTTAGTATTTAGGGTGCGATATGTTTGTATGTGTGTGTCATGAACGTTTTTTCTTTTTGTATGGAAATCGATATCTCAGTAAATTGTAAATAAAATCAAAAGTTGAGCACCGATTACAATGAAATAATCCTCATTTCAGTCGAAATTATTTTAAGATAAATTTTTTAAGACCAATATTGTGATTTTCTCTAATTTTCATTTTTTTTTTTAATTTTTAAAGAACAAAAAAATTTTTTTTTTTTTCAAAATGTTCCTTTTTTTCTTCAAAAATTAAACCATATTTCTGAAACTACAGGGCAAATTTAAAAACAATGTAAGTAAAGATAATACTGTTGCCGAGTTTCGGATTTTTTTCTTAATTGAATATGGTCAAACGTTTTTAAGTTATTCCAATATATCAACCCCTTTGCGCGAAATTATCGTATATGCCAATTTTTTTGAAATTGAGTTTTTGATGCAATCTTGTTCTACATTCAAAGAAACGTCACCTGACAAAATATTGTGGGCGAATTCCACTTCGTTGCTCCAAAAATTGATTGTATATTTTCATTTTGATATTGCAAGCGAAAGCAGAGATAAGTAGAAAAATGGCTGTCCTGTAAAATTTGGTTTTTGTAACATACGATAATTTCGCACAAAGGGGTCGATATGTACTGAAAGAACCTTAGTTTTGGACATAACGGTATATCTCGAAAAGTAGAGCTGGTAGAGAAAAATTGAGATTAGATTTGAAATCAGCGACCTCAAATAAGTAAAAATTTGCAATCAAATTCTGTTCCGCAGTGTTGTCATCCGCTCAGGTCTTTAGGGGTAATATTAACAATATTAAAAAAAGTAAATAAAAATAAAAAAGGTACCAGTTGTAGAACGAAGAAGTACCAAAAAGCTGCCCCTTACAGATTCTTATACACTTAGAACAATGCATGTTTAATTCTATGTTTCTAGGTCCAATATGACAAAAATTAAAAAAGTACTAGTTGAAAAACCAAAAAGTACCAGGACCCAGGATTTGCTGTTTCTAAGTTCTACATATATTATAGAAAATTCAAAAATTACCGCATGCAGCACGGTATAGTAAAAGTAAGAAATTAAGTTCCCCGTATTTCCCAATTTTGATACTTCTTATTTTGCCAAAAGCAAATATTCTGCGAGTAATTTTAGTCATAATTACTAAAGTACTTTTAAACAGCGTATAAAAAACTGCAGTCAAAGTAGAAAAGCATTGGCCAAAAAAACTGTTGCTTTTGATTCACTGAATGTAAACAGTCGCTGTCAAACCAACTTCAAAAGTGAAAAGTTGTACACAAATTTTCGATTTTTATTCGATAGTTTTTAATTTCGACTGCAGTTTTTTAAACCCTGCTTTTAAAGCTTATTGCGTTAAGTTTTTTAATTTAATTCTTTATATATAGAAGAAAAGTACGTTTCGTAGTAAAAAAGAGACATGTGCCACTTTAAAAATCTCTTTCTGTTTTAGAAATTTTTCTTGACTACTTTAGATAAAATCTTTTTATTTTCTTTATCGTATGAATCATTTAACTTGTTAATTAAGCAAACTAAATTTTTATTGCCTAACTTTTACTTTATTATTTCTCTTAACCCGAGAGCAGCTGAAGAAAATTCTAGTACAACTTTATTACCTGAAAACGAAATACATCAAATGGAACTGCCTGCAACATTATTCCATTTCCATTAAATTGAAACAGAAATGAAATCAGTCAACCTTTATAATAAATCTTAATTTGTTAGTGTTCTAAGACACTTGTTTTTGACTTTTACAACATGATCCATCCATCCATCCATTTATTTATCCACCATCATACAAGTTACTAGTACGAGTAGCTGTACTAGAACCAGCTTGAACATGTTTTTTTAGTGTTATTCTTATTTTAAGTTTGATTTAATTGTTGTAAGTCTTAAAAACAAAAACCTCAGAATTCATACAAGAAAAGTTCAACAGCTAAAGTACTTTAACTTCTAACGCAACCAGCCGTGACCTTAGGAAATAACCCAACAACAAATTATATAATTATTTAGTTGCTGTAATTTTGAAAGAAGACAATCATTCTTTCTTTTTTACCTTCTAGTACTCTCAACCAAAGATCATTCACTTAGTCATGATGAACATTTCTTACCTTTTCACGTTGATGAAACAGGTAATAGAAGGGAAGAAAGCTGTTGCTGTATTAACAACAACAGAATTACACTCGAACAAAGAAAACAAGAAAACAAATTAAAGACAAGTCAAGTCGAGAAATCAAAAAGAAGAAAAGGTTCTGCTTTTCACGCTTTAAGGAATCTGCGGGTGTTTGGTAATTGTGTTTTAATAATGATGGCTACCGGAGGAAATAAATGTAGAAGAAAACGAAAAAATATATATAAAAAACAGAATAATTTGTTCGAAAACAAATTCATTCATTTAATTTTCATTCATTTCATGGGGTTTCAAATCAAAGAAGCGTGTAAAAATTAAACCAACTTATTGCTAACACGAGAAAACAAAAAAAAAAACAAAAAAGAAGGAAAAGAAAATAACAAGTGTTAAAATTAATGTTTTTAAAAAGAAATATAATACAATGACCTTTAATTTCTTTTATGGCAACATCTTTTTGTTTTTGAACAACAACAAAATTAAATAAATACAACAACAAAATTACAGTTATTAGTAGTTTCGAAAAATACAACCACAAAAAGGGTCGTTTAGAATCATTAATTTAAAAAAAAACATATCTGCAGCATAAGAAAACTTTTTTACTAGCAACATGTTGCGCTACGAAACTAAGATTAAAATTAATTTGATTTTAAAATGAGGCTAATGATTTTATTAAAAATAAATAAAATTAATACATACATATTTTTTCAGCAACATGTTGCAGAAACATTTTTAAAAAATGTTAAAATAAATTTTTCAAAATAATTTAAAAAAACATTGAAACGAGATTTGGTTGATAAAAAGAAAAATGTAGCCTCAACATGTTCCGTTTTTGGGCCTTCCTTTAAAAATGATGCAAGGAAACAATAATAAAATAAACCATATATTAAGCAATATGTTGCACAAATTTAAAAAAAAAAAAGTTGTAAACATTAAAAAACATTTTTAATTATTTTTTTTACAGGTTTGTCTTTCGAATAGAGATAAAACTGGCATTTTGTGGTCAAATCTGGCAACTCTAATGTCATTTATGTTCAGTTTGGTTTGCCATTTCATCATGAACAGGTTGACAAAAGAACAACGCTTGGTGTATGGGCCGAAAATGAGATTGATCTCGATGCTGATTTTCATCGCAAAATTTTGTTCAGTGATGAGGCTCATTTTTGGTTGAATGGCTACGTCAACAAGCAAAATTGCCGCATTTGGAGTGAAGAGAATCCACATGAGACCCTTGAGACGCCATTACATCCACAAAAACTGACTGTTTGGTGTGCTCTATGGGCTGGTGGAGTCATTGGGCCATACTTCTTCCGAAATAATGCTGGAGAGGCAGTTACCGTTAATGGAGACCGGTATAGAGCCATGATAGCCGACTATTTTGTTCCCGAATTGGATGGCATGAATGTGGATGAGTTGTGGTTCCAACAAGACGGCGCTACATGCCACACAGCGCACGCCACAATCGATTTATTGAAGGAAACATTCGATGAGCGCATAATTTCGCGGAATGGACCTGTCAATTGGCCACCAAGATCGTGTGATTTGACACCATTGGATTATTTTCTTTGGGGATATGTGAAGTCGCTCGTCTACGCCAACAAACCAGAAACGTTAGGGGAATTGGAAGCCAACATTCGTGGCGTTATTGCCGACATACGGCCCCATATGCTCGAAAAAGTGGTTGAAAATTGGACCTGTAGAATTGGCTTTATTCGAGCCAGCCGCGGCGGTCACTTGCCTGAAATCATATTTAAACATTAATGGCATAAAATTAGCCTTCCAATAAAGCCAAATTGATGGTCATTAAAACGATTTTCTTGTGTTTTATTTCAATTCGAAGTTCTATACCACTGAAAAAAACACCCGATATGTATAAAAAAAATGTTGCAAGTAAACTTAAAGCATTCAACAACAAGACTTTTATTTTAAACAAAAAATTGGTTGGCTTCTACTGAAAATTTTAAGATTTCGAGGTAATACACTCTTGTTGATCAAGTGCCATAAGACTTAAGTTTACATAAGCAAAACAATGTCGCAAAGTTTGAAAGAATAAAAACGTCAAATTGTGAAAACAAGCGAGATTGGTTACATTGATGTATGTCAAATTTTTCGTAAGAAATTATAAATGTTGCTCAACATTTTTCAGAAATATAAACAGAGTACCAGGTAGATAATTCATGATATTTAGTAAAAGAAATAATAAAAATATTTCGATTTAAAAAATATATAATTTTTTATATAAATTTTTCATATTATTCGAATGTGTATTCTATGTCAAATACAATCCTCAAAAGCTTTTATACTTTAATAGCCTCATTCCTTCAATATTTCACAGGAATATTTTCTATGCACTATCAGAATTTTTGTTTTGTATATTTCTGTTACGAAGCTTACCTTAGCTATCCTTTGGTTAGCAATGAAGTAAATTGTAAAGAAAATTTATACAACTATTAGATACCAGCAGAATGTAATGCATTTTCTGGCCCGCTACGGCCTTCGTCAGCATTCTTTGTATCTTATAACTGGATAGTGCCTATTGTAAATTTTATGTATTTAACTTAATTATTTTAACAAATAGAATCTGGGAATTTAAATACATAAAATTTACAATAGGCACTATCCAGTTATAAGATACAAAGAATGCTGACGAAGGCCGTAGCGGGCCAGAAAATGCATTACATTCTGCTGGTATCTAATAGTTGTATAAATTTTCTTTACAATTTACTTTATTGCTAACCAAAGGATAGCTAAGGTAAGCTTCGTAACAGAAATATACAAAACAAAAATTCTGATAGTGCATAGAAAATATTCCTGTGAAATATTGAAGGAATGAGGCTATTAAAGTATAAAAGCTTTTGAGGATTGTATTTGACATAGAATACACATTCGAATAATATGAAAAATTTATATAATAAATGTAACTCACCATGAGGAATAAATTCCCAGATTCTATTTGTTTATATAATTTTTTTATATAAAAAATATTGCTGCAACATTTTGCTTTGTTACTTTATGTTTTAATATATTTTTTGTAAGATATATTAATTTTTTATAAAAAAGACATATTGCTTCAACATGTTGCAAAGATCTATGCAACAATCTGCAGCAACATTTTTTTATATTAAAAAGTTATATATTTTTCATATCAAAATATTTTTATAATTTTTTTGCTACAAATCATGAATTTTCTTCCTTATTAAAAAAAAGTATTGCTGCAACATGTTATTTATATGTTTAGATATATTTTTACATATCAAAACTGTTTTATACATTTTTTTTACTAAATTCAATGAATTAAGTAATAAATAAAATAACAAAACTGGAATTTATATATAAACAATTTTATTTAAATTTGCACAACGTTAAGACATGTTGTAACAAAATGTATATAAAACTTTATTGAAACATGTTGATCGAAAGCAAAAAAAATTACGAAACTAAATATAATTAAACGTAATTAAAATTAAATTTAAAAAAATGTATCACAATTCAAAATTAATTACTAGTCATTGTATAATACAAAATGTTGCTGAGCAACATTAAATTTTTTTTAAGATTTCCATTTATATATAAAAAATATTAAGTCTTTTATTTTTAGTTTTTTTTAATTTAAACAATTAGTTTTATTTAATTTTTATTGCTTTTTATTTCAAATGTAAAAGATGATTGTATTTCGGCTATTGACACCAAATTTTTGGAAATGCTGGTTGATTTTACTCAGGGGTTTTTTGTGATCGTTTTAAAAAAAATATTTTTTGTTTCTCTAGAAGAAGATTATTTAGTTTTGGTTTTTGTGTGTGTGTTGTTGTTTTTTTTCTCTTCGTTTCATCACAACATCCACCTTTAAGTTGAACTTTAGTTACAAATTAATTTTAGCCATAATTATGGGAAAGAAATCCAAAATTATATTGGAATGAAAACAAAATAAATTTGTAAACTTCTTTAGCAATGAAGATGGAAGAATATTGTTTTAGTTAACTAGTTACATGTTGCTACAAAAACTTACTTACCTTTTTTGTATCAGGAAATGCAATTTGGTGGATAAATATGAAAAATTATTACTTTAAGAATTATGTTTAAGTTCTTAGCAACATGTTGCTAAGCAGAAAACTTGATTTATATTTTCATAAAATGTAGCAAAAATTACCCTAAATACTACTATTTTCTTTATATCAAAATATATGTGATGATATTTATGTTAGCAACATGTTTTTTTTACTAATTTTATTGCGATAGCAACATGTTGCTGTGCAGTAATCTCCTAAAAACTCAACTTTTAACATTATTATCTGTACATTTTAAGCCAAACTCTTTGAAATTTTCAAACTAGCTTTAAGATTATTTGCTAAGCCGCCGAAAAGCATACAAATTTCACTTCAATCTAATGCATTGAAAATCTTAAGATACAATTTTTTTTTCAGATATTTGGCGTTTGTTTTTCAGCTTAAACACACAGAGAGGAAAAATAAAATTCAAACCAAATATGTAAATACCAAATATATTTGAAACTGGTTTGAAATTAGTTCACCTCTGATTAAGACCTACACTAAAAGCAATTCTGTTTTTATTTTTTAACTGATTGTTTGTCTGTCTGGCCGTCTATTATATTGTCTATTTGGTTTTACAAAACAGACACAAATTAACCATAAAATAGGAAAGTTAAAGGCAAACAGCAACAAATTTCAACAGGTGTTATAAATAACGAAATTTTCGAGTTTTATTTGTACATTTTTGCTTTAAAAAAAAAATAAAATATTTAGGATTTTTGTTTTAATGTTACCCCTTAAATTAAAGGAATTTTTCTCCAACGAAAATATTTCCTTTAAAAAAATGTCAAAATAGGTGCGCCAAAAATGTTTTGCTTAAAAAAAAGAAATTTTTTATTTAACAAGTTTTTCAAACCAGGCAAAATTTTAATTAAGTTTCTACAATTTTTTCATTATATTTTTTATTGTTTTGTAGAATAAAAACTTTAAATTAAGATTTCAAATCGCTGAGGTGAAAAAGATTTGATTGATTGTTTGGAAAATGTAATTTGAGTTTGGATTTCATTTGTGGCATTATTAAGAAGAAAAGATATAAAAGTTAAATTTTATTCCACTAAAAATATAATTTCAAATAAAACCAAAAAAGAAAGAAAGTATTTACGGTCAAGCTTGAATATTTGATACCCTACATCACAAAGTATAAAGACCAATTTTCGAGAGTGTTCCCTATTTGAGACTAATGGGCGATCATGGAAGCGCCAGAACATAATTATGTTATGAGGTTAAGATTTTTGTAAATTGAACCTAATTTTATTTAGATATCATCATCTAAAGGGTATCCAAATTTGAAGTAGTATCGGTCAATGAAAATTGCAACAGGGAGATGATTCACAGCTTTTTGTGGCGGAAAATGGATGATTTAGACGTAGAGAATATGGGGTTTCAACAGGATGGTGTCGCCTGCCACACATCAAGAGAAATAATAAAAATTTTGAAAATCACCTTATTCTCGTAGAGGAGGAGTAAATGGGCCACCAAGTTCGTGCGGTTTGATCATATATACTGAAAAAAAAGTCTTTTAACTGCCTAGGCGTCGCGTAAAATATATTACCGGCCTCCACTAGTTTTGTTGTCCTTAACATTTTCTCAAAACATAGTTGCTCCTTAATCATCCATTAGGGGGGCTTCCATAGAAGTATGGCGGTTTAATGATATTCTTAAATTTGGCCCCTGCAGCGTCTAGGATTCCACAGACGGGTCAAGTGTATGGCCAACCCAACTTTATTTTTCATCCTCATTATTTATTTCTAACAAACCTACCCGCTTTCTTCATTTCTAAAGGGGGCTTCAATACAAAATGTTCAATACAGACTAGGAGTACATTCAAGCCCCATAACTACCAAGAAAATGCCCTTAAGGGGATAAAATGTATGACCGACCTCCATTAGTTTTTTGTTTTTAACATTTTCCTTACAGGGGCTCCCATACAAATATGGCGTTTTATGAAATTCGTAAGTTTAATTAAAAATTTTCATCTTTTGTGAATAAAATCAAAAGTTGTGGACAGATTTTAATCATTTATGGCTTGTTTTGTTTGAAACTTTGTTTTCTATAAATTAGAAACAAAACTGCATTTTTAAATTTTTTTATGAATTTAAAAAAAAATTTTCGGCTTTTTTGCCATAACAAAAATTATGTTACTAAAACGACTGCGAATGTTAGAAAAATGCTTAACTTTGCTTAAAGGTAATTTTGTTGCGGAATTTCGGTTTAATCAATAAACTAAGCCGTTTTTGAGTTACGCTAATATATGTGGTCCAACCTCCTCCATTTTCGAAATAACGGTATATCTCGAAAACAAGAGCTAACCCAAAAACGGAATCTGGTTAAAACACCAGGTGCCCTACTTGTTAGTTTTTTCAACTAGCACAAAGATACCAACATAATTAATAAGTTAGTTTATGGGACACAAAGACTCTTTTCCGGAACGAAGCTTGTATGGGAGCTATGTGAAATTATGGGCCGATTCTCACCGTTTTCAACAGACTTGGTACTCGTGTCAATTAGTAGAACCTATCTGCCAAATTTCATTAAATTAGCTCCAAATTTGGAACCTGGACTTTGCGCTCAAGGTTACATGGACAGTCAATCAGTCAGCCTGCTAGACGGATGGACAGACGGACATCAATCTATTCATAAAATGATTCTTAGTCTATTGGTATACTTGAAGTTATAGGAACAATATTATAAGTTGTTACACACATTAGCACAAATGCATAATACCCTCTCCACTATTGTGTAGTGGGTATAAAAATTGCAGATAAAATTTAAAAGAGACATCAAGAAATCTTTAATGGCGTTATTTTATTTTAACTTTAAAGTTTCAAATAAAAAAAATCCTAAAAAAGACAAACACAATTTTACGACATTATAAATTTAAATATTTAAAATCAATAAAAGGTCTGCAAAAAAATCCATTTATGACTTGTGTTCTCAAGAAAATACTTAACAACCACCCTGTCTGTCCGTCTGTCTGTCTAAAGTTTAAATTGTTTAATGTTCTTTTAACAAGAAAATAAAAACAAATAAGAAAAAAGTCAGAAAAAATTATACCTTTTTTTCCAAAGTCCACCAAGAAATAGACGGAATTCTACTTAAGTTTCACTCTACATTAAAGGCTGTCTATCTATAAACTCTAGTACACTTTACACAGTTTATCTGTCCATCTATCCGCATTGTGCTCTCGTAGCTGTCTACTTTACAGTCTCAACTTTAACAACTTGGCACGGTTGCAAAATGCATTTTTAATGGCTTCATTGCCACACTCATTAAATATTGTAATGGTAAAAGCAAAAAGTAAAACAGAAAATGTTGAAGTAAATAGAACGAAAAAAATTGAGTTTCTTCAACACCTTTTTTTCTTATGCAAATCCTTCTTTGAAAGATGTTAAAGAGGAAATGGATCCTGTTGGATTAATAATGTGTTAAATTGAAAAGAATGACTTTGGTAATGACATCTTTGCTTTTATAAGCAAATGGTATGGAATTTATATCGTTTAGTAAAGAAATATATGTATTTTTTTTTTAATAAACATATCGCACTGGTTCCTCTAAAAAAAAAAACAACTCAAATTCTATATTTCAATATTCACTTTTTGCAAGAATGTATGTGCAATATGTATGTAAGAAAAACTGTCCAGACTTTTAACGAATAGGTTTTTGACAGAAAACTTGCTAAAATTTTCTAAATTAAAGTTGCGGATAATAAAGGCTTTATTATATAAGGAAACTAGTCTGGCAACATGTTGCAGAAAAATATTGCAGCATGTGGTCAACACAGTTTCCTTTAATAATAATAAAAATTCTGCAATACATTTCGAATAAAGTACTGATTTAAATTGTATTAAAAATAAATTTGAGTCTCTGCAACATGTCGGCCAAATATTAGTATTTTAATCAATTTTAAATAAAAAACTTGGAGTAATTTTCCTAAACATTTGTTTCAACGTTTTTTGACATCAATGGCATCATGCTGCCTGCAACATTTTTTATATTTTGTTATTTTTATTCCTTGTCAAAAAAAAAAAAACAATAAGTAGCATTTTACTTCTATTATAAATAAATTTAAAAACCTGCAACAAGTTGCTACACATTTCAAACAATGAACGGTATGCTGCCGAACTGTGTAATATTTCAAATAAAGAAAACAAAAAACAAAGTAATTTGTGTGAGTGAACTCTATTTTTTTAATCATAAAATGTGGCGAACAAGATGTTTTCTCTTTTGTTATTTAATGAAACGTTCGTTACGCTTATGTTTATAAAGATGTAAATGACCAAATTAAGCACAAAATGTTAAAAATTAAATATTTTTCATGACTTATGTTGCTGTTTTTTCTTCTCTACATATTGTAAGCAAATTTAAACGAAATGTTGCCAAGCCCATTCTCTACATTTTACACAGACTTGTTGATTTTAAAACATATGTATAATGATGTTGCTAACGTAAAGCAATATGTTGCAAGACTTTTTGAACTAATTACAATTGTTATTTTGTAAAAAAAGTTTTTGTTTCAAGTATTTTAAAGCATAAAATCACATAAAACTATGGAAACTTCTGATAATAAACTTTCCATGTAGTGATAAGTTTAGGCAACATTTTGCGCAAATAATTTAAAACTAAAACTTTTATTTTTTTTTTTCTAAATCGTGCTTAACCTTAACAATATTCTGCTGATGCTTAATTACTTTAAAACAACAAAAATATTAAATAAAAAAATCTTTCCTTTATTATGCTACATTTAAATGTTAAAAATTTTAATTTGCTTAAACAAATTTACGTAGATTGAAATGTTTATGATAATTTTCTTGTTGTTGCTAACGTATAGCAACATGTTCCCTAAAGCAAAGAAATTTTGATTTAAAACACCTTTTTATAAAAACTATTAGAGTTATTTTTTTTAATGTTTTGGCAACATTAAAATTATACAAAAATGTCAATCAACATGTTGCTAAACATTTAATATATTTAAATAAAAAAAAATCTAGTTTTACGTTTTTTTTTACAATTTCAATGTAATAATAAGTTTTTCCTTAATGTAGCTTAAGTAAAGCAACATATTGCTTAAACAAAAATTTATTTCTATAACAGGAATTATAGTATTTAATGGCTTTTTACGTTTTTTTTTAGAATTTCAATGTTATAATAAGTTTTTCCTTAATGTAGCTTAAGTAAAGCAACATATTGCTTAAACAAAAATGTATTTCTATAACTGGAATTATAGTAGCGAAATGTACGAAAAAATTTTGATATAGTTTTACTTTATTTAAGGTGCGAAAAACATACAAATACGAAAAACATACAAAATTTTTCTTGCAACATTTTTGTTTTCCTTGTTTCGCACGGCATTTGAAGCAACAGCTGATCAGTTTCTTGTAGTTTTTATTTTGTACTTGTATGGTGGTTTTTATAGCAAGCGTTACAATAAGAAAACATAAAAATAGAGGAAAGTTTTTGGTTTTGTAAGTCATAAAAACGTTAAGTTTTGCAAAACCGCAAGATAGATAATATTGATACATGTCAACATTTTCGTATGAAAAAATCAATGTTGCTCATCATTTGGCATAAGTTAAAGAAGAGTGTTAAGCTTTATATAAAAAAATTAATTACATGGGACCTATTACATGTTTTGCTCGATGTTGCCTTAGTAAAGCAGCATGTTGCTGAAGTAAAATTTTTAAAAATATAGCTAAAATTAATATATTTCTTTTTTTAAAATAAAAATTATTGTATAGTGAGTATAGAAAAAATAATCTAAATTACCTTACATTCATTCGAAATAACTTTTTTTAATAATGTTATTTTAATTAATAACGCTGGTCAACATGTTGCAGCATATACAACTGTTTGTTCTTTAGGAAAAGATGTTTTTGATAAAGCCTAGTACTCTGTTCAAATTTGTGAAAAATGTTGAGCAACATTGATTATTTCACACAAAAATTTTGACACGAATCAATGTATCCTATCTTGCGAGTTTGCACAATTTGACGTTTTTATTCCTGTTAAGTATGCGACATTGTTTTGCGCATGTAAACAAATCCCACATGTATTTTACTAAAAATTGTTTTTTTTAATAAACAATTTAATAAAAAAAGTAAATATGGATTAAAAACTGTTACCGGTTGTGTTATTTTAATTTTTTATTTCTTATTTAATAACCAGTTCATGCTTTTTTGCTTTTGCTTAAAATTCCACGTGAAATAAATGCAGCTTACATTATTTCGCATTTGTAAAAAAATGTTGCCAGTAACATTTCGGAAATTTTTCACAGAAAGAACAGAGTACAACTCTATCAACATTATTTGATAGATATTCCGAACAAGTTTTTGTCATATGCGTTTTGACAGCATTTCACGTGAAATGTTGAACAGAGTACCAGGCTTAACATAGGACTCATTCGGAAATGTGCCACTGCGCTGTATCTGTTGCGCATCTGTCATCAGTTTGCGATTCCCATGCAAATTAACTGATGCCGATGCTTGTGTGTTGCACAGTTTGGTTATATTTTTGAACACAATTATGCATCAGCCATTTTTGTTATACGTGTTTTGGATTTGTTTGCGCATCATTTGCTTTTGTTATGTATTTTCGAACAGCTGACATTTGCAGTGATGCCAGATGATGCTTTTAGGAATGCGCTGCCTATCTCATAAAGAGAAGTGGTCCATTTTAAAAAAGGCTCATACTTCAATCAAAAAACGTGTTGAAACTACTAAAACATGTTGCTGCAATATTTCTCTACCAAATATCTAATTAAAATTAAGTTTTTTATACTCTAAATGAATTTCATATGGGGGATTCACAAGGTGACCTAAAGTCATATGTCTTAAAATAATAACATGAACAACCTCTCATAATTTAGTGTGCTATTTTGAATTTAAATCAGCTGATTTAAAACAAATACAAAAAATAAATATTTACCTAAAATCAAAATGTTTTTTTATTCTAATCCATTAATAAATTTAATTAGCTTTTTCCGGACTATTTGCCATTTTTCAGACGCAAGCTACAAATAAATTTTATTTTGTTTGTTTATCAAACATCAGAGTCCTAAGCCGATCTAATTTGACGCCGCAAGTGTTTTGTTGCAATAAATGCTAGCCGCAGGTTAAATTCGGATGTTAGCCGGATAAAACTATACCATCAACGGACGACGGCCACAAAATCATAGCCGCTCGTCTCATTTGCTCGGCGCAGGTCTCTTCTAATAAATCACGACATCACAATTAACATAGCAAGAAAAGTTTTATTAATTTAAGACACTTTTTGTTTACAAAGCAGCAACAATATTTTTAAGCCATTGTAAAATGTTAGAACATTATGACAATACAACATGATAGCACACCTTGTGAATACCCCAATAATGTTTAAAATCATTAGCAACATTTTTGTTTTTTAATTTACATAAAGAGAAGTGATCCATTTTAAAAAATGGCTCATACTTTCCTTATCTTAAGTAAACAAAAATCATTAAAAAAACGTGTTAAAACTACTAAAACATGTTGCTGCAATATTTCTCTACCAAATATCTAATTAGAATTAAGTTTTTTATACTCTAAATAAATTTCCTGATGTTTAAAATCATTAGCAACATTTTTTTTTTTTTAGTTTACATTATCCAATAAATTTTTTAATTTATGAATTAGTCTCACTCTTCTTGCAACTACTTATACAATCGGACAACTTCATTTTATTGATATGATTAATAATTAATAAAATTTAACTGCAAATGAATTTCTCGTTACTGCAAGTTGTTTCTGTTTCTTTGAAAAAATGATTCCTTATATCGCTGCAAGAAATCTGTGTGTAATTTTCGTAATGTATTTTTTTCTTATCAGCACTTCCTGCATGTCGCACACAAACAAACAGACATACATACATACATACGAACAGATAATGTGAATTATCTTCATCAAAGGTTAGTACAACATAGTGTGGCAATTTAACTACTGTCGATTGTGTGTTGGATTGTTGGCTGCCATATGAAGGGCCAACAAAGCAGTTTGCAAAAAAAGACTAACAGATACAGCAACAAGAACAACAACTAAACAAACTGTCTAATTTACATCTTAAAGATAAACATTATTTAGTTAAATTTTTTGTTTCTTCTCTAGTTGCAACAAACGTTTTTAGTGCCGCAACATCTTCTCCCTCGTTGTGATCTCTCGTACTTGCACAGAGTTTATTTTTGTTTTTTCTTTTATTTATTTTTTTTCTTAAAATAATGCGTTTTTGTTATAACGCTCAATAAAAATAATTGGTAATTTAAAAGCAATTTATGAGCCGCGTCATTTGCAATTGCAAATACTCGTACACACACATTCGAGCAACATGGCAAACGAGAGGACCAACATTTGAGACTTTTTTTGTTTTGAAGAGCCAACAAAGTCAACTGGAGTTTGTTTTGTTTTTTTATATGGGTGTTTTTTTTTTTTTTGTAAACGGCAAGAGTTTAAGAGGAGATGTTGTAGCCACGCCAAAGAAACTACTACGAGTACGTGCAACTTGTTGCATACTGCTTACAAACAGCAACAAGTTAGTTTGTTTGGTTTTTCCTTTTGCTGCTGATGTTGCTGTTTTTGTGAAAGCTAACATGTTTTTAAATGTTGTAGATGTTTGTCTGTGCCTGTATGTCTGTCTGTTTATCAGTTTGTTGGCTGCTTGTTTCACTTGTTGCAACAACAGCTACTTGTTGCTTGATTTTTCTTTTAATTTCAAATCAAAAAATGCTTTCCTAAATGCATTTTTGTTAGTATTCAAAAAACATTTTCTTGTTGTTTATTTTATTTTTTGTTCAACAAATGAATTTAAATGAAAAAAAATTTTAATTTAAACACAATTTTTTCACTCGCGCTTTTACTTGACAAATGTCTTAAAGATTTGTCTTGGCAAACAGTTCAGTTTTTCACTTTTTATAGTTTAGCTCATTATTGTTTTTTTGTTTATGACCAACTCTGATAATTATAATTAAAATTTTTACAAATGTGTTTTAATATTTGTGTGAAATCTATATTGTCTTGAATTTCTTTATTGTAACATATTCAATTTGGCAAATGACTACGAAGTTTTGTAGGGAAAATAGAAAAGGTTATAAACATAAATTTTACTATAAAAACAAGGAAAACATTAACGGGAAAAGTTGAAATATTAAGAGACTTGTAGACAAAACAATCAAGAAAAATAAACATTTCATTGAAAGTTGTTGGCAACATGCTGCTAAGAAAATAAACGAAATGTTTTCAAAGAAACATAAAAATATATATAAAACTTTAACAGAATAAAGTAATATCAACATGTTGCATCCTTATTTTTAACTTAATTCTTTGAAAATAACATGTTTCTTAAAGTAATTCATGCATTTAATTGTAAATATGTCATACATGTTGCTAAAAGAAACTGTTTTATGTTATAAAATTAAATAACTATAAAAATATTGAAAAACTTGCAAAAAAATAACTTAAAAAACTTAGCATAAAATGGTTTTAATAAATGAGAAATTTTAAAGAAACATATTAAAAATATGATAGAGCAAAATTGATACGTTAAAAGTAGAAAATTTTAAGTATTAGCAACATGTTGCTAAACATTAAGCAAAATTATCCGAGCAATGTTTTCATTGCTTAAATTTTGGTTTTATATAGCAAAAATTTAAAAAACTTATCATTTTACACTTTTCATTTTCTACAACATATTGATAAGCCATGGCAACATGTTGATAAATCATTGCAACATTGTAAAAAATGCAAATGAAATAATTTACACTTCTTTTATAGTGTTGAAATTCAATTTGTTTAAGTTTTATTTTTGCAACATGTTGCTTAGCTTAATAACAATCAGTAAAAATATAAAATTTATAAACTAAACATGATGCAACATGTTGATAACAACAAGTAGCCAAAAACCTAGCAACATGCAGAAAAAAAATATTATAATTTTTAAACTGTAAAAAATTAATTGAATTTCTTGCAAAAATCTAAAATTTATTGACAACATAAATAATTACAGATTTTAGTTTAATCAAGCATTTTAAGTTTCAGCAATATGCTGCATTAGTTTTTTAATATAAGGAAAGATTTCGTAATATAAATATGATAATAATTTAATGGTATAAAAACAAATAAAAAATCTCACTTTAAAAAGTTAAAGTTTTAGCAACATGTTTGTCAGTAAGTTTATTATTTTTATTATTTAGTATATATTCAAACAAGTAAAATTTAATAGCAACATATTGCTAAGCATAATTTTGACGTAAAATCAATAACAGCAACATGTTATCTGTCAAGTAGCTTTTTATAATAAAAATAAATATTTGTCGTCCTATTTTCTTTTAAGACAATCTATAAATTTTCCATATAGATCATTAATTTGATATTTTCTTTAAAAAGCAACATTGTTGCCATGAATAAACATTTACATGTTGCTTATTTATTTCTAACAATGTGTTAAAATCTATAATTGTCTTGTTGTTCAGCTTAACTGCTTGGCTAACCCAAGATTATTTAACATGCAAAAGAAAAATCATGATTAGTTTATTGCACAATCAATGGTAAAGTTTTGTCCATAAACATGAGGCTAACAGAAACACATTTAACATGTATGTATCAAGTTTTTAAAATCAGCTTTTAAGACATACAGTGATTAACAAATTAAAAGAAACTATTTAATTTTGTTGAAAATGAACGAATAAATGGAAAAATTTTAGGAAATATACTTCTATATAAAATATTTGCAGGAACATGATGTAAAAAGAAAAATAAGATAAACCTTTACCAAAACTCTCAATACATGTTGCATGAAAAAATTGTTTTTTCAAAAACTTGCTACATGTTGCATGAAAGAAGTAATATTTTAAAAACTTGCTACATGCTGCTAATAACTATTTAAAGCTTTTTGCAATTAAGCTTTTCCAAATTACTTATATTGTTGCTACCAACATTTGTTTTACTGCTTTCAGTATATCTGAAAACATTTTTATATATTTAGTATTTTTTTTTTTATATAAAAAAATTTATTTCGTGCTAAGTCATTTATTTAATTTTATACATGTTTCTCAGAAAAACAGATATCAGACAATTTGTTCTTGCAACATGCTGCTAGCAACATTTTTCAGTATTTAATTTACGCCAAAAATAGTATTTATGGTGATTTTTTGTACTTTTTTCATATTTTCTAATACTGATTAACTTAGTAAATCCAGATAATATTTTTGTATTCACTGTTTGTTGCTTGAAAAGGTTTCAACATTTATTTGCAGGTAAATTATAGCACTTGTTTACTGGTTGCCATAATGAAATTTAAAACTCATTAACCATTAATTAAATACAAGTACCAGCAGCAGCACTAGCAACATTTACAATTACAACAAAGTATTCATACATGTATATCATATGATGATCATTTTCAGTTTTGTTGCCTGTGCAAAAACCAGCAATAAATCGCTGGTTTTACAATTTCTGATTGATACACTAAACTTGTATTTAAACTACTAAATACCCAGCTATAACAGGGTTTAACTTGTTTGTTGTTTTAACTTCTGTATCTTACACGAGTTTTTATTTCAAATGTTGTCTTTTTTTTCTTTTAATAATCATTCCATCAAATTAGATTTACCACAGCTACTTATTCGTAAAATCAACATAGACTTTGAGGTTGTTTTCTACCAAATTCGTTTGGAAGCCAAAGAAAACAAAAACAAACGAAATTTAAAATCACTTTTTAGAAATAGTGAATGGCGCGTGTAGAGCAAAAGAAAAATTACAGACACACACACAAAACCTTAATTTTAAATGCCATTAAAAGTAAATTACCAAAAAAAAAAAAAGCACTTTGCAAGCCAAATAGCAAGTGCGCAACTTTTTTTAGGACTTCTTTTGTACCGGTTTATTGAACAATCGCAATATTTATTAACGTATTTTAGGGGAAATAAAAACAAAAAAAAAAACATTTTTTAAATAAAATTGCGCAAATAAACAAAACGAACAAAGAACGAATGGTAAAGATAAGTGCATTATTTTAAAATAGAAAAAATTTTACAAATACTTGTTTTTATTAAACAAAAACACAAAAGCCAATTATGTATAAAATAATGTTCTACAACATTAACATTTGTATACACATTAAATGTTCTACAACATTTTCCATTTTTTAGATCAATTCGTATAGCACACACTTTTGTCTTAATGTACTTAGACAAATGCTTCTGAATTGTGATAATATTTAACAATGTTTAAGACAAGTTAAAAAATATAGTTAATATTGCTTTAAATTAACGCAACATGTTGCTAGCCGATACAACCAAAGTATAAAAGAGTTATAAAATAATAATAGCTTTATCATCTCAAGCCTGGTACTCTGTTCCACATTTCACGTGAAATGCTGTCAAAATTCATATGAAAAAAACTTGTGCGGAATATCTATGAAATAATGTTGATAGAGTTCTACTGTGTTCATTTTGTGAAAAAGTTCCGAAATGTTTCTGGGAACATTTTTTCACAACTGCGAAACAATGTAAGCTGCGCTTATTTCAAATAGAATTTTAAGAAAAAGCTAAAAAGTATGAACTGATTTTTAAATAAAAAATTAAAACAACACAACCGGTAACAGTCTTTTTATCCATATTTACTTTCTATTTTATTAAAAAAAAAATAATTTTTAGTAAAATACATGTGGGGTTTGTTTACATACGCAAACAAAGTTGCATACTTTGCAAGAATAAAAACGTCAAATTGTACAAACTCAAATGGTAGGTAACATTGATACCTGTCAAAATTTTCGTGTGAAATAATCAATGTTGTTCAACATTTTTCACAAATTTGAACAGAATACTAGGCTTTAGGTTCATAAACGATTTGCTAACAAAATTTAAAGAATGTTGTATAATATTTTCAACATGTTGCTATGAAAACTACTTGGAAAGTTGTTTAGATATTAAAGGCAAATTTTGTTGATTCATATTTGAAATTTGTTAAAAATTTCTATAAAGTTTGTTTAAATATTTACAAATATATTTTGTTTCGCAACATCTTTATAAGAAATTTGTATACAAAACATTACAAGCAACTTTTACAAACTTGTTATAAAATTTTTCTTAAGCTTTTTTTAATTTTGGTAAAATATTTACAAAAAAAAAAAATTTGGTTTTGCAACATGTTGCTGAAAAAAAAATTTGTAGAGAAAAAATGTCGCAAGTTAAAAATTTTGCTTGCAAACCTTATTAAAATCTTTAAATATTGCAAAAAAAAAAAAAAAAAACGTTTTATCTACATGTTGCACGTTAAGCTAACTAACAAGAGTAATGCAACAAACTTGTTTAATAGTTTCAAAATCATTATTCACTATTATAAATCTGCCTTGAAGATTTCCCACCGAAAACAATGTATTTGTGCATAAAAATCTTTTAGGATTTTTTAATGATATATGTAATGTTGATAGAGTTGTGCTCGATTCATGTTTTGTCTAATTTTTAAATAAAGTGAAAAATGTTGCTTAACATTTCTTTACAAATTCAAACAGGCTTATATTTGAAATTAGAGTTTAAAACTGTGCCTAAAAAATTTGCTTGCAACTTGTTGACGGAACATGTTATATACACTAAGCCAAGCTTTAGCAACATGTTTACAAAATTAAACTTATTATTTTTTCTAAAAATTTTACTAAAATAAAATTATATCAAATCGTTTTATAAAACATTGAAATTTATCCGCAATATGTTGCTAGTATGAGTTGCTAACAAAAAGCCAACTAATGTTGTAAGGCATCATGTTGCTAAAAACCAAATTCTTTTTTTTCAAAAATCTAAAAAATAATAAAGTAAATTTAATTGAGTAATAAAAATGAATAAAGCGATTTTTTCTAACAACGAATTGTATATCTTATTTTAAATGTTTACTTTTAAACATATGAAAAATTCTTTATTTTATTATACTAGCAGTTGTGAATCTACAAGTAGTGTTGAGCAACATTTTTCTTAAAACTATTTTTACTTTGATTTTACGAGTATCAAACTTTTATTCAATAAATATGCATTTTATTATTAATATTTGTAGTTCCAAAAAAAAAAATTAGCAATATGCTGCTGAATGATATTGGCAACATAAAATTTTAAAAGATTTTCTTCTTAAATCGGTTAAATAGTTTTATCTAAAATAAATAAAAATTTACTTTGAAAATATTATTTTCTTCCCATGTTGCTAGCAACATGTTGCTGTAACATAAAATTTTTCCTACGTTGTATTTTTATTCGACCTTTAAAATTTAACATAAAATTATAAAAACTTTTCTTCTAAAATATATTAAATGGCTTTATCTTAAATAAATAAAATTTTGCTTCGATAATATTATTTCATTCAGTTGTTGTTAGCAACATTTTGTTTAAAATCAATTATGAATGTTACTTTTAATGTTTATATATAAACAAGCAGTTGTAGATGTACAAGTAGCGATAGAAACATGTATCTTAGAACAATGTTTGCTTTATTTTTACGAGCTTTAACTGTTAACTCAATAAATATGCATTATATTGTCCATGTTTGTAAGTTTAAAAGAAAAAATATTATCAACCTGTTGCTGAATTATATTATCAAATTAATATTATAAAAAAAATTTTTAATTTAATAATTTAATCAAAATAAATAATATCATATCGACATGTTGCTGAAAATGATAAGAAATTTTTTTTAAATAAGAAAAATTTTGCTCTGAAAATATTATTTCCTTAACATATTAACTTCATATCAACATGTTGCTGAATGATCTTATCAATATAAAATTATAAGAAATGTTCTTTTTTAATCGATCAAATAGTTTTATCTAAAATAAATAAAATTTTGCTTTGAAAATATTATTTCCTTAACATGTTGCTAGCAACTTCATATCAACATGTTGCGAATGATCTTAACAACATAAAATTATAAGAAATGTTCTTTTTTAATCGATCAAATAGTTTTATCAAAAATAAATAAAATTTTGCTTTGAAAATATTATTTCCTTAACATGTTGCTAGCAACTTCATGTCAACAGGTTGAAAATGATCTTATCAACATAAAATTATAAGAAATTTTCTTTTTTAATCGATCGAATTTTGCTTTGAAAATATTATTTCCTAAGTATGTTGCTAGCAACATTTTACTTAAATAATCTATTTTGGGCTTTTTTCTATACAATATTTTTTTTTTCTAACAATAATTTTTATGGAGAAACTTTCTTGGCAATATTTAATGCTATTAAGAAAAAAAAGCTACTATTTAAAAATTTCGAGTTCATTTGTATCAATCAAGAGATTAGAGACTTTCGCTACTGGTATCGAATGTATCAATGACAGCTGTCAACATGACATGTAACGATATTGGACACCAAGTGGCTCACTTTGTCTGTTTAAAGTTTTGAGAGAAGAAAAATTGTTTTTTACAAAAACTTTGAACTTGAATTTGGAAGTTGGTAATAGTTTTTTAATATATATTTTAAAATAATATTTTGATAGTTTAGGATATTTTTTTTTTTGGGTTTTCAAAAACTTACCCGTACAAAACAAAAAGGCAAACCATCTGTGGTATCTGTTGCATTTGTATTATTGTTGCTGCCGCTGCTGCTGCTGCTGCTGCCAGTGCTGTTGTTGCTGCTTAATGTATTCATGCCACTACTGTTGGCCGTATCAATACTTGAAGTGGTTGTATCCATGATGTTTCTCAGTTTCTTTGTTTTTTGCAAGTTGTGTGTGTGTGAAAGAAAACGGAAAACCGAGTTAAGTGACTTGTTGCAAGAGTAAAAGTTTATTGCAATAGAATAATAATTATGATCAAAGTAAAAAAATAATATTTTAGAGCAGAAATTGCTGTTAATTTCGCTTTTTATTTGAAAAGCATTTAATGCTTTTTTTAAGCATTGCCGAAAGTGTTGGCTGGTTTTAATTTTTTCTTTTTGTTATTTATTTCTATTTTTTTTATTTATTTGAATTAAAAAGTATTTATTTTTGCTGTTAAAATTTATGCACTAATTCAATTTCAAATCATTTTTAAACACGGAAATCGTAAGACACAAAAATTTTTGCTTCTACTTTTTAAAAATTTTTAATTTGTTATTATTTTATAATTTTAATTTTTTTTTTTTTTGGGGGGGGGTGTTTCACTTGCTTAAACACTTGTATTTTTATTTAAAAAATTTTTTTATTCACTTGTTTCTTTTTTGTATTCAAAATTGTTGTTTTGTTTTCTTCGAAAATTATTAATTGAAAAGAAAGTCACTGGTGCATTATGGCCTGACGCAAGTACGAAACAAACTTGAAGACGACACTCCTCTTAAACATTTTTCGGCTCTTTTTTGGTATTTCTACTAAAAAAAATATTTACTTGTCGGTTTTTTAAGTTGATTTATTTTTTTTTTTTTTTCTTTTGATGATATAATTCTGTAACGATAAAGAAAAAATAACATAAACATTAATCTTGTTGTTGGTAAGACATATTTTAAAATATTTCTTTTAAAATCCGGTTTTAAAACAATAAATTATTTAAATTTTTTTAAAAAAAAGGGCGAGAAGAAGAAAATCAAGAAAATTAATTTTACATAATTTATAAAAACAAGGTTTTCGTTTTTAGATAAATTTTATAAAAAAAAAAAAAAACAAAAATTAGTAACGAGTAACAAAAGAATTTTGGAAAACATTTTTGTAACTAGAACGAAAGAAGGAGGGAGGTCTTTAAAGTTTAACCCTTTTTGTTAAGGTTAATCCTACAAGGTTCTAAGTGTCAAAATTTTTTTATTCTTTTCCCATATATTTCGAAATTTAAATTTTTAGTTTTATTAATTGTTAAAAAATTAAACAACCGTAAAATTTAGATTTAGTATCAAAATAAGAAATAAATTTTTTTTTTTTAATAATTTACTAACTTTTTCCCATGTTAGTAAAAAGTATCAAACAGAGAAAAAATGCCTGCTTGCAGTAACGTACATACTTCAAAAAGTTTTTGTGTCAGAAATTATAATTTTTCAGAAATATTTCTTCAAAAAAATACCAAATACATGCATCTTCATATTGATGATGCCCTAAAATCAGAATTGTGACATTAATGTTATCACAAATGGCATCAATGAGGCAAAAAGTGACATCAATCCAATGACGAACGTCATCATAAAATTTTGGCATATTTTAAGCGTCATCTATGCTAAGACTACAGTGGCATCAATTTGATGGCACATTTTGTGTATTAATAACAATATTTTCATTTCTAAAAAGTAAAATAAGAAGCGAAAATTCCCATATTCTATTTGTCTAAATTATAGTTAAAGTAAAATACATGTAATTTTCAAAGTAGAAAGATTACGAAAACCATATCGAGCATGCTGCTGGTGTCTTATAATTGAGAGTTCTTCTATAAACAAAGAGCGGAATACAGCAAAAGTGAAATTGACTTAAGTCAATTCCAATGACTCAATTTGAGTCCTTTCTCCGATGTAACTAAGTCATCGCACTGATGACATTTTTTATTAAACTGACCCTGATTCGTCATTTTTGTGATGCCGATATGTCATCCCATTGAAGACATAATTTTAATGTTTGACCCCGATGAGAATGATGAAAGTGTCTTGGGGTCAAAAACGAAGACATTTGTTATAGTACTGATGTTAAAATACATCAGCGTTGTGACGCCTTTTGTATCAGTGTACAGCTATTTACGCTATAAATGGGACACATAGAAAAAATCTTATGTTGCTATAATTAAAACTCAAAATAAAAAATCTAAGTTTTGATTTAAGAATCTTCCTTTTATATCCCAATTATTTCTGACCTTCTTAAAACAGTTAACATAACGTATGAAAAATCGCGCTCTATTCGCCAAACTTATAAAGAACTCTGACAAGTTAACGCATGCGCATAACCGTCTACCTGAGCAGCTAAAACGCAACACTTTGGATCGATTCATGACCACATTTGAGGAGCTCCATAACAAAACGGAACAATTCCACTTTTACAATGTTTGGATTAATGAAGAAGAAAAATGAATTCAAGCCAGTACGATGTATGAATGTGTGTGAAATCGTTGCGTTTTGATCCGGTTCAGATAAATTAATTCTTTAAAACAATAACTTTAACGATTTTAGTATGTACAATTTTATTTAGTACAAAAAACATTAAATTTAAAAAATGGAACTGTTGCGTTTTGTTATGGACCTCCTCATTTACACTTTTGGATAATATTCGTCTAAATCGAGACCGTACCATGCGTACAGATGAATCCATCACCGTTGTAGACGTGCATGTGACAGAGGACTTGAATCCATCGATCTGAAGCCGTCCTTAGCCACACGGTCTCAGCCCATCCACTCTTTGGAACATTTTGTGAAAAAATCTTGGCTTACATCCATATAATTTCCCAGTGGCACAGGAATTAAGGCCAGTGAATCATCAGTTGCGTCGTGTGTTCGGTCAATGGGCTGAAAATCAACTAGAAGTTGAACCAGATTTTTATCGTAGAATCATCTTCAGTGATGGTGCTCATTTCTGGCTCCGTGTAAACAAGCAGAATTGTCGTTTTTGAAGAGACTACAACCTCATGAGACTCTATTACTTCACGAAAAAAATTTGCTTGCAGCGGTTTACATGATGAAGGCGTCAACGGTCCATTTGTATTTAAATCCGAAACCAGTGCCAATATTACCATGCATAGCGAACGCTACGGAAAAATGATTCATGGTATTTTTATTCCTCATGTTATTGCAAATCATTTGGAGGAGAAATGGTTCCAACAAGACGTCTTAATATGCCATACAGCCCGTGAAGCCATCACTTTGTTAAGCCAAACGTTGGGTAACCGAATTATCTCATGAAATAAGCTTGCGAATTGGCCACCTCGTTCGTGTGATTTGAAAATTTTAGAATACTTTTTTAAGATCTGGTGTGTGCTGACAAACCAGTAACGTGATATCATTAACCCTCCGATGAGTGAGATGGTCCCTAGGGACCTTTTTGCCTTTTCAAACTGAAATTACTCCTACTTCGGCCACTACAACCCCCCCCCCCCCCCCCAAAGTTACTCTATATTCCAAGAGTATTTTGTTGCGCATCTTTTAGAATTTGAAAATCAAGCCGATCGGATCATTACTTTAGGAGTTATTGAGGTTTTAGTGAGAATAGTACGGGGACGTGTGAATAGGTCCGTATGGACCTTGTACTGAATTTCACTAATAATTGCATGTTTTTGGGCATCATTATAATTTTTTATTGTTTCAACACATAATTTACTTGTTCTGAACACAAAGACCTAAACTCAAAGACATTAGGGATGATGATAAAAACAAAAAATTCTAAGAACAAAAATATTAAGAACAAAAAATACTAAGAACAAAAAATTCTAAGAACTGGTTTATTGCTAGTAGTATAAGAAGCAAATATTCGACGCACCAATGATAAAATAAGACCGGGTTTGTTCGAAGAAGGGGTGCAAAATTGGACCGACAGGATGGCGTTCATAAGGCGCAGTTGCGGTCGCCATTTGCCAGAAATTATTCTTAAACATTAGGTTCCATGAAATTTGTGAGCAAATAAAGCCAAACTTTTTAGTCGTTCCATTGAATTTGTTGTATTTTTAAAAAGAGTTCTGTGTCTCTAAGAAAAACCGACTTGTTTTAGCTTTGATATTGTTACAGGTAAAACTGGGGTTTATAATTCTTATTCGCTCAACAGTTTTATTTGTAGAATATCTTTAGTTTTTCTAAAATCTTTGGATGAAGTTTCCTGAATAGGAATAGCTTATCCCATCAACAATAAACTTCAGTTTATCAATAGTATGAAATGGGAATTTAGCACATTTAAACGAAACCTTGTTCATTAATTTTTTTAATCCCAAAAAAAACTTTATTGAAAAAGATCATTTATTTTTTTTTTTTTTTGTAAAAAGTAACTTTTTTACAAAGAAAAATTGTTTAATACCTTTTTAAAAATAAGTTCCTAAAAACTTATTTATTAAAATATGATTATAATTCCCAAGAAAGTTAAATCTGTCAGATTGTGGAAACTGGAGGTGAATCACTCTTTTAAACATGTTAATTACATAAATTGCACATATTATCACGAATTATCTTACTACCGCGCTAGAAGCTGACCTAAGACCAGTGCAAGCGGGCTTTCGATCACGAATATCGTGCGTTAAACACGTCAGCAGCCTAAGAATTTTAGAGCAACAGACTGTAGATACGGTCTCCCCTCTAACTCCTATTTATAGATTTTGAAAAAGCTTTCGGTTCTCTCGACTCCAAAGCCATCTAGAATGCCTTAGCATGTATAACCACTCCGCCAAGAATCATTTCACTCATTAATACTCTATACAGAGGAGCCACATGCAAAGTTCTCCATGAATATCAACTGAGCGAACGAAGAAATGTTACAGTTGGTGTGAGGCAAGGGTGCGTAATGTCGCCACTTCTTTTTAACGTTGTTTAAGATGTTGCGCTAAAAATTGCCACCAACACGATCAGGTTCGTCAAGTTTTCCGTTATCGTCATCCGAAGATGTTCGTAACACTGGGTCAAAATAATGCGTTGACCAGCGCCCCCTTCCTCCTTCGCCACAAGCTGTGGCACCAGAGCAAGGGTACCGACTTCGAATCCGTGCATTTGGGCACTTCATCCCCCTCGGTGAAGGGCGGAGCCTATCTAACACTCCTACCATTTTATGGTCAAATGGCAACCGGTTGCAATGCAACTCCACACCGAGCAATAAATTACTCTACCCGCGATATGGGTATTAAACCAAAACCACCACGTTTCTCCCCCGAAGGGGCCTCACCATAACCAGGTTGGGACCGAGGTCCCAAGGGCACCCTGGTTCCCGTGGTACCAGATAAAGACTCCGGTCAGCTTCGTAGCCTAAACTACCAACACGATCAGTGGAATAAAATGGGGGTATATTGCGACAACTTTGTGACTTGTAACACGCAGACGATATCTGCCATAAGCACAGCGACACTACAGCCAAAACTTAAAATCAACAGCAATAAGACGAATCAATGTAAACGTTAACACCCCATTCTTTATCAGCGGCTCCCCAATATTTAAGCAACAAGGAAAGATTAACTGCCTGTTTTTCAAAATAAAATTAAAGTTTTCGCTTGGGAATTTATATTGAAACAACACTAAAACAACTCAAATTTGTTTTTGTTTTCAATATTGATTTCTAAACAAAAATGTTTATTTCAGTTTGAAAAACAGGCAGTAAAAGTTGACAGTTCTCAGCGTATAAATAGCGCGAAGCCCACATTTGGAGCACTGAGCCCCTTTGAAGCACAGCACATACTATAAGAAGACCAAGATCGAAATTTTCGACTGCAATTTGAAATCAACTTTGTTGTATGAACACGAAACTTGTAACGTTGGATGCCGCGATGTAAACGCTCTACAAGTGTCCACTAACAGATGCCTAAGCAGAACTTGGAAGATCTTTTAGTAAGCGATAATATATAAAAGGGATTGCAGAACAGCGACAGGACACAAACAACCCCCCACTCGCATCCCGTTACTACCGAAATCATAGTGAAACTGGCTTGTAAAAACGTTGCTCAAACAACAAGACGACCTGACAATATCTGCGCTTGACTGAAATTCTAAGGGAAGCCGATGAAGAGGAGAAGAGGAGCCCATACAAGGAGAAGACAACTTCTTAGCGAAATTACACGGATGATGAAGAGTTTATGACTTGAATAATTCATCATTCGTGTGATTTCGCTCTGGAGATGTATTCTTTATGTATGCGCAGTCTTTCTATTCTTCGGCTTTCCTGTGGATTCTGGTCAATTGAAAGATAAAAGCCCTAAATAGATCCGATTGTATAAAGAGAATTTGTAAGCAAGAAAATGCATTTAGAGACAAAACTCATGTTGTGGCGAATTATGCATTGACATCATTTGTTTGTTGATGTTTAGAGATATCTCATTCTTTATTTTTTTTAAAAAACATGAATTTGTTATTTCAGTGGCATTCATGAAAAACTTGTTTCAAAATTCAGCTTATAGCTAAGAAAATCTTTAAATAAAACACAAAAATTGTCATTTTACTCATTTTATCTCAAAATTGTCCGATCTAATGAACTTAACATTCCAATAATTCATGGTTTTAACCTTTGAAAACAAATTTAGAAAATAAATAAGCGTGTGAAAATAGAAACCTGTTTTTTTTGTATTTAAAATCGAAAAAAACCTACAATCCGATAGTAATTGTTTGCCTTTCCCCAAAAACCGCAAAATAAAAAAGTGTTTATAAAAACATTTTGTCTACTATTCAAGTAGGGTTTGCAATGCCAAATTCAAAAATACCGAAAGAGTCGAAATTCGAGCCTTTTCTTTTAAATTCAAAATGCTGCATTTAACCCAATTTCGGTATTTCAGAAATTTAATTTAAGACATTTTAAAAAAAATTTGTTTTAAAATTAGGATAATTTTTTTAAATTAATTTAAAATAAAAACTTAAAGCAAAAAAATCTCAGAATTTTAAACGATATAACGGCAATACTTCAGCTTTGCCGATATATCGGCATCGGCGATACTGTCATTATTTATTTTTTGGAACAAGCAATTTATTTTTTGATGGTAATTTTTTTTGGATAACAACTTAGAGAAATAAGAGAGTAAAAAGTAGATCTTTAAATCAAAACAGAATAATAAATTGTTTCTTGTTATTCTTAAGCTAGAAGTCCACACGGCGAGTTCTATGCGTTTGACATCTTCATTCCCAATACCCTGCCGTTATTGCAAACCCTACATTGTCAAGAGAAAGAAACCTTAAAACTATTCAAAAAAAAAAGAAAATAAAACACACAATCTAATGCACACAGCCATTTTATCAAACACAAGAAATGATTTAAAATGGATTAAGAGTTCGAAAAAAAGTCGAAAATATAAAATAAAAACCTCAGCCTTTAAAGGGGAATGGGTTTTTTTTTTCTTTTTGTGATTGATTAACAAAAAAAAATGAAATATTAATTGAAAAATGCATTTAATACTTTCTTTAATATGATTAAAATTTACAACAAACTCGAAATAGTTCGAAAATTACATAAGTGATAGGGAAAAAGTTAATTGTTAACCTGTAGGTATAAAACAAGCCTTAAGATAATTTCAAGATCATTTTAAAGCTTTAAGCCTGGTACTCTGTTCAACATTTCACGTGAAATGCTGTCAAAATGCATATGAAAAAAACTTGTGCGGAATATCTACGAAATAATGTTAATGGAGTTGTACTCTGTTTATTTTGTAAAAAGTTCCGAAATGTTTCTGGCAACATTTTTTTACAACTGCGAAATAATGTAAGCTGCCTTTATTTCACGTGGAATTTTAAGCAAAAGCAAAAAAGTTCATATTAAAAAAGAAATAAAAAATTAAAATAACACAATCGGTAACAGTTTTTTATCCATATTTACTTTTTTTTATTAAATTTTTTATTAAAAAAAGAATAATTTTAGTAAAATACATGTGGCGTTTGTTTACATACACGAAACAATGTAGCATACTTTGAAGGAATAAAAACGTCAAATTGTACAAACTCGCAAGATTGGTAACATTCATAAATGCCAAAATTTTCGTGTGGAATAATCAATGTTGCTCAACATTTTTCACAAATTTGAACAGAGTACTAGGCTTAAGTCAGAAACATTAAAAAATTAATTTAGTACCTGAGCAACATGTTGCTAGCAACTTTATTCAAATAAATGAGAAATTTATAAGATTATAAAATAGAAATATACAAGCTGTCAAAATTAAGGGTTTCAAAAAATTTATGAAGTAAAAACTAGGGATGTAACGATACGGCTTTTTCCCGATACGATGCCGATACTCAAACAAAATTATCGCCGATATCGATACCGATGCGCATATTGAATTTGAATTCAAGTTAAAATTAACAAAACTCAAGTAGAGTAAATTGTTTTTTTATACAAAATTACACTGTAAAAGATTATTAATATTTAAAATGGATTTTAATAAGATTTAAACAACAAAGAATTACATTTCAATTCATGGTAAAATTAACCAAAAATAAAACTTTATTACAAAAATATAAATAAGATTTTTGTTTTATAAACAATGTATTCTCCACTTTGGCGAAGATAAACAAATTCGCAAGTCCGTTTGAACCAGACCTGCAGTGATGCGACAGAATTTATTTGAAAACTTAAGAATTTCAGCGCCACTTTCTTTAAGTTTGGGTATAACATGTCATTGCGCCCGTAAGCCAGCGGATCTGCTTCTCTAGAAATATAAGGAGAACTAAGGTATCCCTGATCAAGGGCTTTATATTGGTTCCTATGTTAAATTATGGACCGATCTTCACGAAATTTTGTTCACAATCTCATATCAATATGTGCCTTCCGCCACAATTTATGCTAGTTTTTGTAACAAAATTATGTGTGCAATAATCAAGTTGCTCAATATTTTTCGCAAGTTCGAACAGAGTACTAGACTTTAGTTAATAACACAAAACAGCTAAAAGTTTAAGCAGAATGTTGCTAGCAACATTGTACATATAGCCCCGTTATTCATAATAAATAAAACACGTTTATAAGAGGCTTATGAAACAAATTTCCATTGAAAATTTAAAAATTAAAGAATTAAAGTTTTGAGATTGACAAACAGAATAATTTTATTAAAACACTTTTCATTAAAATTATGAAAATTTCAACAGACGGAATTATGAAAATTTTAATTAAACTTCAAAATCGTATAAAATGTTAAATAAATTGTAAAGAAATATTTAGTTGAAATCTGGTTTTAATTTATTGAAATGCATTAGAATGTCAAGCCGTTTTACGCATTTTGTTGACAATATTTCTTTTAAAGCTTCTATGTTAAGCAACATGTTGCTAACATTTCAGCACATTGTTTCTTTTTATACCCACACCACAACAGTAGCGAGAGTATTATGCGTTTGTGCTGATGTAAGTAACACTAAAGTGTATTGGTCCTAGACCCACTTTTAAGTATCTCGATCGTCTCAGAACTACTTTTTGAGTCGATCTTACAATGTCCGTCCGTCCGACTGTTTTGCTGGTTGTCTGTCCTTGACCTTAACATTAACCTTGTGCGCAAGATACAGGTTTTGAAGGATATTTGATGTTATTTTGCTGAAAATGGAAACCGGTGGATAATTTTACATGGGCACCCTACAAACTACTTTCCGGAATAGTCGTTGTCCCCAAAGACCAAGGCTATAACATTCTTGTAAATGTTTGTATTGATATCAAATTTGGCAAAGATAACTTTTATAAAAACTACTGTGTCATGACGAAATGTTGTGTCGGTATGTACGTCCAAAACTAACCATTGGTCCCGTATGAATGGCCTTTCCAAAATCACTTTAAGGCAAACTAATCTCATATAGAAGAAGATTTCTAAATAATATCCGGCCCGAAAGAACTTTTACATGAATCTTAACCTCACTTGTTTTAAAATACTGTGCTGTTGGGCATCATAACCAACCAAACTTTCTTACTTGTTTCTGAGTGCTTTATCCAAAATTCTTAAAAAAATAATTTCAACATTTGCCAAATGTTTACTTTAAAAATTTCTTTGAAATTTCCATGTAAACAAAATTGAACTAATTATTTTGTTTTCTTTCAGAAACATTCATAAAAGAATAGCAAAGGAATTTAAAAGTAGCTCTAATGACTATTTATTATATAAATATTTGAGTTTTGTTATTGTTGTTGCTGTTTAGCCGCATAATGGTTCAACCTAAACTGATAAAACATTTCATCTTTTTAGCAAAAAACAACAAAAAAGCAGTATTTGAGTCATGCGAGGGATAGCAGAATAGTTAAACAGATTTCTTACTTTTTTAACTTCCTTTACTTAGAACAAAATATGACGTCATTTAAAAATTTTTTTATTTGGCAATTTAAAAACCAAACAAGAAAAATCGTTATTTAATTACCTGCTTAAGTAGTAAATTATCTTTACCGAAAAATCTGCTCAAAGAAACATCAATTTTTAAACCCCAAAAAAAAAAAAAATTTAAATTTGATGATCTTTTTGGTGAGAATTTTTTAATGATTATTCGAATAAAGTTTGTTAAGTGAAATAAAACCAGGTAGATTTTACTTGATTACAAAATTCCCTTTTTTTGAAAATTTATGAATTTAACAATTTAAACACAAAATATGCGAATAAAATCAAGTAAGAAAGTTTAGTCGGTCAAGCCCGACCACCACAGTATGCACCACAGTATTTTAAAACAAATTTTTGGAGAGTTTCCTTGGGAAATCATGGGGCCTCCAGAACAAAATTATGCTATGATGTTAAGGTGCATGTAAAAGTTATTTGTGCCGAATATTATTTATATATTTTCACCTCCATGAAATTTGTTTGCCTTTAGGGATTTAAGGAAGAATTAAACCCTCTTCCTTAAATTCCTAAAGGCAAACAAATTTCATAGAGGTGAAAATATATAAATAAATGGAACCTAAGTTAAATTCTGGAAACACCAGCGCAACATTTTCAGAGGTGTTCTGGAAATCGAAAACGTAAAACGCAAGAATTTTAAACGTCGTTTTTTATTAAAATTTTGTAGTAAAAGAATTTTATGAAAAATCTATATATATAAAAATAAGCTGTCCCTATGTTCGTGATTTAATAACTCGAGAACCACTCAACCGATTTTCAAACGTGTACATGCGTTTGAAAGGTCTACTTTCACTGATGGTTTATAAGAAAAAACAACCGATAGGTGGCGCTGTTGTCGTGATATTTAAATTCTTTTTTATTAATGGTAGATAGCGCTGGGGTCAAGTTATTCACCCCTATTCTGCGTTTCGATCGAATCGAAATTTTCTCCGTCTGGCAATTTTGGTATTCTGCGTTTCGATTCCCCTCAGTTTCTTTCGATTGTATGTATTCTGCATTACGATCGGAGCTCCGTTTCTCTCAGTTGTTTTTTTGTTAACGGAGTTTTTTTCTATTTTTGTTTTTTTAAGTAAAAAAGTGAAAAAATGTAAGTACAAAATTAAAAAATTCAAAAACGATTTAAATACAAATTATTTTGTTTTAAATTGTTATTTTTTGTACTGGAATATGAGTGTTTTGTTATGTATGTATGCAGGTCAAAAACAACAACACCGGAGCAATACGAAAAACTGGCAAAAACTGCAATAGACTCCATTTGTCCTTAAATTTTAAATAAAAATGCAATTCACTAAATTATTTCTTTACAAACAGTTTTATTAACATTTTGTCTTTACATATTTAACCACAACACTTTTATTTTCTACTTTTTTTAGTTAATTTCAGCTTCACTGGATTATACACATTTATATATTTATGCAAAACTTATTTTTACCTTTTTCATTTTTTATTTTATTTCAATATTTTTCTTTTATTAAATTTATAAACAATTTACTTTATTATACAAAGAACTTGTTTTATTAAATTTGACATTTGTTTATGAAAATGATAACAGACTTGCTTGTTCTGCTGTTTCATTTCCACATTCCACATTGATACAATTGATTTTGTAAACATTGTTGTCTTCTTCTTATTCTTTCGATTCCGTTTTTCTGCAGAATACTAATTTTCGATCGTAACGGAACTGAATGCAGACCCGTAATTGAAATGCTGAATAGGGGTAATTAACAAAATTCTCCCGTATTTCATTTTTTTATTTTTATTTAGAAAATCCCGAGCAGCGCCGGGACCACTACCAGCTATTAATATAAAAATATTTCTCTATTAAATAGAATTTTATGACAAAAATTATAAATATTCCATTAAAAGTTTATTAAAAACAACTTCCAAATTCTTGCATTTTGCGTTTCCGATTTCCCAAAACACCCCTGCTTGTCATGACGTAGTCACTTTCGTAAAAGTTATTGTCGCCGATTTTTATATCAATGCCAACATTTATAAGGAAATTATGGCATTAAAAACTATTTTCGGGGGCAGTACTTGTATGGGAGTTATGGTTTAATGTAAACCGATTTCATTCAAATTTTGCAAGATGATTTAGATTGCAATAAAATAAGCTTGGACCAAATTTAATCTTAATACCAGAAAAATATGATTGTCCATGGGCACAGTGGCTCTATTCCGTCAAAAAATTTGCTTGGTGGGTATGTAAAATTATAAATTGGTTCTTACCAATAGGTTCTGTTCTTATGACAACTAAAACCAATATATCAAATTTTATCAAGTTACTTTGCCCACAAGGTTTACCTGCCAAGATAATTAGCAAGCCGAACGGACAAACATTGTATAAAAGGGACAGGGGTCATATGCCTGAAACTTAAAATTCCTACCTTATTTAAATTCTCGAATTCCAAAATCTTGAATTCAAAACCTCGAATTCTAAAATCCCGAATTTAAAAATCCTAAATTTTAATATCCCGAATAATTGTACACTTTTGTTTTGATTTTAAAAATCGCGCGATAGATAGCATGGCTGGGCCTTCGGCCGGTTATTCTCCTCTTTGGTATAAAAAAAATCCCGGCTTCGCTAAATAAAACTTCTCTGCATGTTTACAACTTTTACTTTTATTCACAACAGACGAAAAATTTCCATTAAATTTAAGAATTTCATAAAATGCAATATTTGTATGGGAGCCTCCCTAAAAAGTGGGAATAAGGTCAAGTTTGTTTTTGGAAAATGTAAAAAACAAAAAACTAATGGAGGTCGGTCATATATTTTATCCGTCTTGGCAGTTATGGGGCTATTTCTTCAATATATTCCTAGTCTGTACTGAACATGTTGTATGTGAGCCCCCTTAAGGAATAGAGACAGCTGTTAGGTATGTTAATAACAAATGATGGGGATAAAAAAATAAAGTGGGACCGGTCATACATTTGACTCATCTAGGGACATCCCAGACGCTGCAGGGGCCAAATTTAAGATTTTCATTAAACCGCCATTTTGTAAAGGAGCCCCCTAAGGGTTGGAGATATATGGCAAGTATTTTTTAAGGAAATGTTAAGCACAAAAAATAAATGAAGGTCCGTAATACATTTTATATTCTAGGGGCGATTCCTTGGCAGTTTTAGGCTTTTTTCTTCAATATATTTCTAGTATTCTAGCGGGTAGGTATGGTAGAAACAAATGATATGCGTTTGACTTCTTTTTGTAAGAAAACGCACACAAACGCAAATATTGAAGTTGAATTGACGTGTGTAAGAAAAATTGTTCTAAAGAACAAATTCGCATTATTGCTGCTGTTTGCACTTTTTTTGGTTACTTTTTTTTAAATATGAGATTTAGAGAAAACTTGTATAGCCAAAAGTTGTTGGAAACTTCACTAATAACATCTTCTTTGCAAACGATGTTTATGTAAAATTAATATTTTCCAAGTTGTGAGGCATAAAATTCGGACTTAACGATTTTTCTCAAACTTTGGTGAACGTGAGGGACGGTTTAGCCTTCGCCGATTGTCCTAAAACTTTTTTTGGTGTCGATTTTTATCAATACCCACCAAATTGGGGCGTGAGAGCATGGAAAAATAGAAAAAAAAATACGCTCCATACAGTTAACGACCACCCTAATGTACAAACATTAGAACACTTATTTTTTAATTAATCTATCTATATATAAATCGGCAAAGGCAAAATAGTTAAGAACACTTTCCTCCTCTGTATGGCAACCGATTTAAACAAAATATACCCCATTTAAAAGGCATTTACTTACAGAAGCGCACAATATATATTTTAATAAAATCTGTTTAATATTTTCAGAGTTATAAGCATTCAAATTTGCTACTAACACATATGCAGAACAAACAAATTTATTTTTACAATTATCAAATAATAAAAAAAGGATGCTCGATTATTTGACAGTTTTTAGAAACCGGTTTTAAAATATTTCGACTATATAAATACGGGAAATTAAATTTCTTTCTTCTACTTTTCCGTTCTGCATGTGATAATTTTAAAATTTTCTGAAATATTGAACTTAGAAACATAATATTATAGGTGCAGGGTCCTGAGTGCATGAAAACCTATAAGATGAAAAATGTTGGCACTTTTTGTTTTCATCTGGTATGTTTGGAATTTTTGTTAGTATTTGATCTATAAAGATGAAATTATACATTAAACTGGCTGAATAAGGACATTTTTGGTACTTTTTCGTTCCACATCTGGTACTTTGATGAATTTTCGTTGATTTTTCCTGATATTTTTTATATTGAACTTACAAAATTAAATGAATTACGTGGAAAATATGAACCAGAGGTTGGTCCGTCGCCAAATCGATCCACTAAGATGGACAAAATAAATGCTCGAAACATGTTAATTCATATACAACTTAGATGTGCTATGTTTTCTTCATATGAACACAAAAATTTATGGTCGAATCTTGACCATTAGGCAGATACTAGTTATAATAATTTTTTGTGTTTTATTAGTTTTTCTTTATTTTAATCAAAATAATTGCATTTATTTTAAAAGTTTGCTTTTTTTAAATTACCTATTACTCGGTTTGACATAAGCTCTTTAATCGAAAAATAGGCATATACATTTTTGAATCGGTTAAAGCCATAACCTCAGTTAACGCAACATTCTTTTAGTTGAGTTTACCGAGGTTGCACTGTTAAATATTTTTTTTTAACTTTTGACAATTCCTTTAGTTTCTTCCAAACTCAAAACACTTATTTTCCTCTATTTCCCCAAAAAAGTAATTCACCACCATTTAATGGTAATTACAGTTTAACCCCAGTAGTACTTGTATTTATTTTAACATAACTACTTAACAAGTCACCTTAAATTGCACGAGTTGTTTTACTTTTGTTAAAACATTTATTTGCCAATAAATATTTACCTAAAATATTGAAAAAACAAATCTGAAAATGGTGCCAATTTCATTTATTTCCTGCAATTTTTTAACTGAATTATTTAAGTATGAACGATTATGAGGAGGTACGAGTCAATATTTATGAACGTAACGACAGCGTCAAGTAAGAGAGTGTAAATATTGCTAATCTTATCTAAAAACAACTAAAAGTTGGTGTTTTTATTTTAAGCAGTAAAAACCGCAACAACAACAACAAAAATAAATAACTTGTTTACTTACAAAATGATATAAATAATTTAAAAACGTCTGTTAGACGAAGCGAATAAACATTCATTAGTTTTAAAAGCTATTAAAAACTGAAACAATTAACACGTAGTAGATTTGACACTCTGAGTTACTAAATCAAGGCTGGCAGCAACAACCCCTCCTCGCACTTTCCTAAAACTTTTTTTATTATAATATGTATAAGTTCCTGTCGATCCTGCAAAGAGCACAGGGCCTTAAATATTTCATTGCCTCGAAACATTTTACTGCATTCGGTTTTTCATAAAAAAACACAATTTTTGTTGTGTTCGGTTCAGCACATTAATGTTGTGCTCAGCGACCTTTTGGCTGGTAAGCGCAAGAAAAATTTGTTTACAAAACAAAAAAACATACATACGTTTTTTTGACGAAAAAAAAAAACTAACAGCCACCAAAAACTTTTACAAAAACAAAACATGTACACAAAACACACACAGGCAGTTCGTGCTGTGGTCGTGCATATTTCCAAGCGACAACAACAACAATACTAGTAAGAAGCGTTGCTAAAATTTTTTGTTTGCTCATTTCTTCATTAATGTTAGTGCCGGTTCACACACGTCAAGTTTGACTCGTCAAGTCATGAGCTTTTGGGAGAGAAAGGAAAAGAGAACACTTAAGAACATTAAAATATAATGTGTGTCTACAGAATCACTACATTTGTTCTTTTTTATAACGAAAAACAGAACCCTACATAATATTTGTTTCTAGCACATCCGTTCATCGGAGTATCCAAGTAGCAAAATTTTAAAAATTATCATGTCTTCGACTTCCATAGTGTAGGGAGCAAACAAGAAAGTAAACAATTTTTTTTAAGTTACTGCGCAAAAATTTTTTTTTATTTACTTTAATTTTTTCAAATACAATTTTATACAATAGTCTACTTTTTATCATTAAAAGGTACTCGTAAAAATCATCATTATTGTGCTGTTTTCACAACACAAGTGACTGAACGTGTAGTAAATTTTATATGGAAAACACTCAAAAAACTGAGTGCAGCACACATTACTTTAAAACTAATAGCAGACATCATCATTATTATTATTAATTATATTATTTCACTCGTTATTTTTTTATTTTTCAAACGCATTTTCGTTTGCTGAAAACTAATACTAATCTTTATTAAACTGTAATAAGAACCAAATTCCGGGTTCTTGAAGGCGAAAAATAACATAAATAAACCAATAAACATTTAAGGGTCCAATACATAAATATGTGTGTAGAAATAATTTTAATGGAAATAATGATACAGCAATTAACAAATGTTTTAAACAATGACGAATAATTTTTTTAACTAAACCTATTTATAATTAGAAAGATTTCTGTATGTCGTGCTAAATTCCCAATTTTTTATATATGATAAGTAAACTAAAAATTATAGCTGACAGTGCAGCCACACGATCAAGATTTTCTTGATAGTCTTTTACATATACTATTTGTCAAAATTAACAAAAATTGAAAGTTGTGACGTAGGCTGCATTCAATTTTTGAGCAATTTACATTCAAGATGTCATCAAGAAAACAATTTATAAAGGCAAACGAAAAATTTGCTCACTAACCTTGAAATCAGCTGTTTTCTTGAACGTAAATTGAAGCACTCTCTGGAAAGAGAATTTTAAAGGCAAGTTCGTTTCAATTTTTAAAAGTATGAGTGTATTGGTAGAAAAGTGTGAGAGTATTAAAACTTGATAGGCAAAACTTGATCGTTTAACCCTCAAGTGAAGGAAAACTAGCTTCTATGCGCATTTACAGTGTTACAGTGAGAGCATTTTAAAGTACAGTGACACGAAAAAGTAAGCGCAAGGATTTGCTTGCATTTTCAACGACAAACAGCTGATTTTTGGCCCACTTACAAAGCTCAGCACGACAAGTCGATCGACAATGCAAGCCAACGATAACGTAGCAGTTTTCATACAAATTTGCGTCCCACTAAGAAATATGATGCGACCAGCGCACTGTGTCACGAGGGTGGCCAAAAATGGTTAAAGTCAATGTTAGAATTTGACCGTTTTTTTTTTAAATTTTTTTTTTTAAACACTCTGGTTAGATGATATATAGAATATCTTCTTAAAATGTTTACAAATTTTAAAGTTATAGTGGTCCAAAGTTAAGGTTTGTGTACAGCATACGAAATTTATAGGAAAATCCTAAATTTTATGTTCATTTATAAAACTAAGAATTTAAGTATTTGAATGTAACGGCTACCAAAATTTGTAACAGGGTTTTAAGTGATGCTTCTAGTTATAATTACAACACTGTTTTTATTTACAAATATTGACATAATTCTTCTTCTGTTCACATATACACAATTTAGCAATTTAGTTTATATTACTACTACATACGACATTCAACGTAAACAAAATTGTACATGTATAAGCAAAATTTTAACAACTTTTGACATCTTTAAGGAATAAACATCTGGCTTTTGCGCAGCCCTAATGGATACCCCTTTGTTTTGTTGTAATTTCATTTGCCAAATGTCAAAACACTTTGTTTAGTAAGTTGTGTTTTGCTCACTAAACACACTTGTGACAGGGTCACATTTTAATTTTACTCAATATTTATAACAATTTCGTATTAATTGAGCAATAACTAAATTTCTATTTTATATGGATAATTGAGCTCAATAATGTCATTTATTGCGTAAAACTCAATAAACGTGCATATCTGAACACGGTAGTGTGATAGTGTGAATGCAAACTGTAATGTTCAATTAGATTTTTTGACTGTCGCAATGAAACTCATTAAATTTCTATCTTTCAATGTATTGTGAAATACGTAAGATTTGTTCAATAGAGTAAATAACGCTTTAATAAGAATTTTTAATGCCTTTCAAATGTTGGATGACATAACTGACACTGGGCATTACCAAATACATATTTTCTTAATTCCATCATTTATGTTAAAGAGCATAAAAAATTTAGGTGTAGCTTCTAAAGGCTAGATTACACTATTATACTTTGTATTAATACATGTCAAAAACTCAAGTAATATGACAAAGTGTGATAGTGTGAATGCAATGTGTCACGAAAATGACAGGTATTATGAAAAAAGTTTGACATCCCATACGACTTCATCGTTTTTTGAAAAATTTCTAAACAATAATACTTTTCATTGCATCAGGGTTGCATTTTATTCCATGTGTGAGTGTTTATACTTTGTGTGATGGTGTGAACACAAACTGTCATGTTAAATTAGATTTTTTGACAGTCGCAACAAAACTCATTAGATTTCTATCTCACAAAGTATTATGGAATACGTAAGACTTGTGAGATAGTGTAATCTAGCCTTAAGCAATTGTTTGGTAAAATGGGCCGCTGTCTTAGACCCACCTTTAAGAATACTGATCGACTCAGACTCACTTTCTGAATCGATCTAACCATGTCCGTCTGTCTGGCAAGCTTTCCATGTAAATTTGATAAAATTTGATTTATAGGTTCGAATTGTTGCAAGGACCAAGTCTATTGAAAATGGAAATCGGTCCATAATTTCACATAGTCCCCATACCAGCTTATTTCCTTGTGTCCATTAATTATCTTATTAAGGTGCTATTTAGACAGAATTCGGTCCAAACTAACTCAATGCAATCCAAATCATCTAACAAAATTTGTTTGGAATCGGCATGAAGATCTCCCATATTTAATTTTTAATTGTTCTGACGGATCTATAATTGCCCATGGTTCCCAAATAGGATACACTCTCGAGAATGTGTCTCTATAGACTGTGCGTTATGGTTTCATAAAGTTGGGCATGACCGACTCTTTCTAACTTGTTTTCATTTATATTTGAATCATTAAATTTGTATAAAACTTTTAAAGTGAGTTGTTTAACAATTATTTAGAATGATGTGTATAGATTTTGTTAGTTGGGTTTTTTTTTATTTGTTTATCTTTAAAAAATTTTATAAACCTTTATTTTTTTTTAATTTTTTAACTAGGTACATATAATTTTAATAATTAAAAAAAGTAAATAATTCTTTCGTTAAAGCCATAAGTAAAGTTAATAGAAAAATTCAATTTAATATAATCTGGGAATAATAAAACTAATTGCGCGGTACTTATAGAAACTTATGAAGGTATAAAATTAAAAAAAAAAAAAAAAATATTAAAGAAAAATGTCTCAATATGGGTGTTTCTCTGGTTATGCACGCGACATTTGTACGCGTTTTATTGTGTTTGAATATTAAAAAAATAGAAGTGGATTGGAATTTTAGAATGAATTCTAGAATCGTTACATTGTTTGTGATGAGTTCTTTCTAAAAAGTATATATAATGGTAAATTGAGCACTGGGTACCCCAATGTAAAGTAAGTAAGTGAATTGTAGGAGGTTTTTATTTCGGAAAAAATGTTTTTATAAAGGTTAGTAATGGGCCTTTATAATCATGTTTTGTTCAAAAGCAACTATGCATGGGTTGGCGAAGAAAAAAATAAATTGTAAATTACGCACGTGACATTACGCACGCGACACTTTTTACATATATGTTTTTTTATTATTATCACCATGCAGATTCCCATAAATATCTTCAAATTTGCTTAACAAGCAACTTAATACTCAATTTGCAATTGATTGTAATGGACGGATAATGAAGAAAGAGTGTACACATAACATATTTTTTGCATGTAAAATAAGTACATAAAAATGTCTTTAGAGGTAGAAAATATAAGAAAATATAAAATTTTCCAGTTTCCAGCGCAATTTCCTTAAGTAAAACAGCTGAGATATGCTATGAAACCATTCTTTTATAACAACATAGATTTTTTTATAATAATAAACAATAAAAGACGATGATTATCAACATTTTATTTTTTCATCCTGGTAGACCATTCTGGGGAAATGCCCATATATAAAACAGTGTCAAAATGTGCAAATTTTAAGGAACATTGGACAAAATAATTATCCATATAATTTTGCAAGGAAAAATTGTATGAATATTTCGATCGATCCAATGCAAAAATGTGGTCTTTAAGATCAACTGTTCCTAAAGGGTACTTTACACTATCACAAAAGTCTTTCGTATTCCGTTATACTTTAAAAGATAGAAATCTAATAAGTTTTGCTGCGACTGACTAATTTAACATTACAGTTTGTATTCACACTATCACACATGAAATACTATTTTTATTTGAAGTCGTATGGGATGTCAAATTGTTTTTTCACAATTTTTGTAATTTTCATTTTAATTAACTTTAATTTTAGAATATAACTTAAGTTTCTGACATGTCCTAATACAAAGTATAATGTACACAGTACCTTTAAGCAGGGTTTCAAGCATCACTGGATGTCGCAAGCAGGAGACCTGGGAGTTCAGAAAATAGAATACAAAAAACATGAAACATGTGCTAAAGGGTATTTTACACTTTCACACAAGTCTTACGTTTTTTAAGGAAAATACAACCCTGTCAAGATAAAAGACTTATTAAAAAAAACGGCTTTAATTAGCGGTCTTGCAAATGTGTGTTTAGCGAATGTAAATATGAATAATAAAAAGAATAATCTGCAATGGACGAAGAATTGAAAACATAAACTTTGGGAAAAAAAACTAGGAAGAGTGTTCCATAAGCCATACGAGATCTGGGGATTGCAAAAGAAAATCGAGTGTCGTTTTCGTGGTCGAAAATCAATCTTTTTAAAACGACATAAACACAATAATCTTTCTATGCATGTGTTTTACATTGTCATTATCGTGAATTTTAAATGATATCGACAAAAATTTCAAGCGACTACAACTTCGATTACGACAACGACTCTCGTAAAAAGGCTGAATAAAATCAAAGCATTAGTAGACTTATTTGACGATTCTAAATTATTGATAACAAATGTCGCCATTTCGAGTATCAGTGCCCATGTTCTATAACTTCCGCGTCGAGAAAGTTTTCGATTGACATGTGAGAAATGAAACAAATTATAACGTAACGACGTAATCTCTTTTGATAGTTTTTGACATGAGTTACAGACACACTTTATTCTCACTTTTCGAGAAACGATGGAATATTTTGTTTCACATCTTTTCGATGCGAGAAATTCTCACCAAAGTAACAGAACATGGTTGCAGGAATGCGAACGCAATACACGTAGCAAAAGAGCTAAACAGTTTTAGTATGGCGCTAAAGCAATTATGTGTCAATTTTGATAATGTGTATGAATTTTATATGTTGGATTGCAAACAAAATAAACAATATTTTGCATTTGCACTTTTGCAAGACCATTTATTTGCACCAAACACTGAACGCCGCTAATGATTTTCTTTTGTTTTGATTATAGGTTACAATTTTGTTGTTGTTGCTTGTAATTCGTTCATTTTACTTCACCAACAAGATGACAACAAAAATTATAATGGCAAACAAATGCTATAATTATTATACCCTTTACCACAGGTGGAAAGGGTATGTATATATAAACTTGTCATTCCGTTTGTAATTTCTACAATTTTGATCTTAGATTATATAAAGTATATATTCTGGGTCCTTATCAGTAGCGAAGTTGATATAACAATATCCGTCTTTGCTTCTGTCCACGTGTATGTTGAAACAGGCTTTCCGAAGAGTCCAGAAATTATAGGGAATAGATTGACTTACATTTATGTCACAAATACTCTATTAAAGATTGCTATTGAAATTCAGCCAGATCGGTGCGTAAATCGCTGAGATATGAGCCTCTTATTTTGCCCATAAATCCCTTGTTGTTGCGTTTTTTTTTTGCAGGAGCAAAAGTTTCCAAATTAAATACAAGGACCTTGATTATCAATATGCAACATCCGACAAAAGGCGAAAGGTCTTGGTATTGGCGGGCGTAGCAAAAAATGGATTTATTACTATCTAAAGAACGGCTTAGTACTTTTCGTTTATAGTCACTACCTCACTACCGTTTTAAGTCACATTAGCGATATAGTTTATTTTCTGACGCTATAAGTAAATTTAATAGAAAGTATTTACGTTATAGACCATTTAGCGATAGAGGCACATTTGCCATATATTCCATCTTTCAGCGGCTATCAAAGGCTTTGGTAAGGCAAATTACTAGCGTTAGAGCAAAGATTTAAAAAACTGCAGTCGAAACCAAAAACTGTCCAACAAGAAACGAAAATTTGTGTGCAACTTTCCGCTTTTCGAGTTGGTTTGACTGCGACTGTTTACATTTAGTGAAGCAGAAGTAGCTTTTACTTCAGTTTTTTTTTTTTTTGCCAATGACAAATGAAGAAGTTAAAGAAATGGCAGTTTTTCTACTTTGACTGCAGTTTTTTAAACGCTGTTTGTAGTCACATTAGCAACATGTACCAAGTTGCTTATAGTTTTCGCAGCCACAAACCATACACAGAAAAAATTTCATCAAATTTTTTTTTTTAAATTAAATCAAGTAATGCTGTCAAACAATCTTTTAAATTGTTTCAATTAATTTGCCTTAATTAAAAATAAAAATTATAATGTTGGTGTGTATGCAAATATGAGAACATAACCACAAACTTCAAAATATTTTAAAGTTTCAAAGAATTTTTTTAATTGTTTCAATTAACTGTGTTGATTAAAAAAAAATTTTAATTTGTGTTTACGTTTACATTTTCTTTTGTTGAAACTCTTTTTTGATTGAAACTCAACAGCAAGAAAACCTCAAACTTACAAATATGTTAGTTAATTGATATGATCAATTTGCTTGCAGGCGGAAAATCAGTACGAAATTTAATTAATAGTACAATTTTCTATCTAATATGTTAATTGAAGTTGGTTTTTCATTTTTTCTGTGTATAAAAAAACTTCTAATAAAATCGTTAATTTTTGTGATCAACTCTCCACTCGAAAAAATTATCTTTTGTCTTATTGTCAGGATTGCATCTTTTTATTATTTCAACTGTATTTTTATGTAGTACGCAACTCTGTTGCAAAACCATCAGACTGCTGTCGGTGTGAAAAATATATTGGAATTCGGTTATATGCCTTATAGTGACATATACATATTTGAATTAGGTTTATATGTTATCCCATTAGCGATATAGTCCACGATTTGGCTGCAACTAAAGGATGTAACTTTAAGCAAAAAGTACTGTATTTCAAAAACTTTCTGTTCTTATCGCACCATGGTGAAGGGTATATAAGATTCGGCATAGCCGAATATCTATAGCACTCTTACTTCTTTTTTGTTGTTGTTGTTGTTATTCTAACTAGTGTGCTAAATATTTTTGAAAACAACAATAATCAGACATAAAAGTAATTGATATGTACATACATATAACAATAATAATATTACTACCATAGGGAACCGACACTACTACCACCAAACCATCTTCCGGTCAATAGAATGTTAGGTATAGTAATAATACCAAAAATAAAATGAAGATGAACAACAAAAGAACACAAAATCCTAGTAAATAAATAAACAAAATAACTTTCGGGTACCACTTTGAAACAAGTACATTGTATGTACATACATACATATGTTTGTATGTCTGTATTAACTACACGTACACTTTAATTTCGTTGCTGTTTAGATTTTATTATAATAAGTTTTGTTGTATTTATTATTATGCAGCGTTAGGTCTCATATTCATATTTTGTTAAAGTTCCACTGCATTGCAACATTTAAAAACAAAAACAATATATGCAGTAAAATCACATACACACACACACACACTCTCTATCACTTCATTCGTTAGTTTGTGGGGTAGGGTTACATTCCCATAGACATCATGTTTAATTAATTGTATGAATAAAAATTGAGTTAAATAGCAAACTAACATACAAACACTATTAAATCTTTGAAATATAATAGAAAATTAAAAAAACGGTTGTTTTAAAATGTCGTGAGGTTTTTTTTAACAAATTTAATACATACTACTAGTATATTGTTGTTTTTATTGCTTCACTAAGTTCACTCTCTTTGTAACGAGTTTTATTTTATTGTATTTTTATTTAACTGATTTTTTTCTATGTATTGATATTTAACTTATTTTTTTCAATTTGCCGTTTTCCGTTTCTGAATGAACCGCACGTGTCGAAAGTCGTTTATTAACTGAAATACATGACTGAGTCTTGTTAAAAGTAAATATGGCTCAAATGGCTTCGAGTTTCATTTAGTATGGATGGCTCTCTCACTGGCTTTTCTCTTTGAGCATAATGGCAAAGTGCAATGATAAATAACACAACAAATACACGGTTGTGTTTGTTTACCTGTTGATATTGTCAACAGGTAAAAACGACTTTAAACTAACTGGCAACTCTATGAAAATGTTAAAAATTCTGATAACTGTAAAACAAAAATAGCCGTTAAACTTAAACGTAAAAATGTAAACAAAAAATGCAGTTAAACTAATTTTTTTTTTTTGGAAATAGATAAAAAAAAACAAGTAAGAAAGTATATGATACCCAGCACCACAGTACTTAAAAACACATCATGCTTATGTGTCCATATAAATATGGATTTCTCTATGTTTAAAAACTTCATTAAAATCGGTTTGAAAGTTTGTGAGAGGCAGAAGTTGCCCCCTTCATCCCCTTGTGGTCCTATTTTTGAAAAACTGTATAGCTTATGTGTTCATATAGATATGGATCTACCTATGTCTTAAATTTTAATACAATCAGTTTGAGAGGCAAAAATGGCCCCTTTCTCCCCTTGTGGGCCTATATTTTTTAAAACTGTATAGCTTATGTGTCCATATAGATATTGATCTATCTATGTTTTAAATTTCATTAAAATCGGTTTGAGAGACAAAACTTGCCCTTATCACCCCTTGTGGTCCTATTTTTTTAAAACTGTTTAGCTTATGTGTCCATATAGATATGGATCTATCCATGTTTTAAATTTCATTAAAATCGGTTTGATAGTTTCTGAGAGGAAGAAATTTCCCCCTATCTTCCCTCGTCGTCCTACGTCCTTGGTCCTTGTGCCAATAAGAACCTATGACCCAAATTTTATCAAGGTATCTCCAAAGTTGCGACCTGTACTTTGCGCACATGGACAGCCAGCCAGCCGGACGGACATCGTTAGTTCGACTCAGAAAATGATTCTGAGTAGATCGGTATACTTTAAGGTGGGTCTAGCTAGGACCACTATTTTAAGGCGTTACACACATCAGCACAAATGCATAATACCCTCTCCACTATTGTGGTGTGGGTATAAAAATAAGTTAGAGTGCTATATTGGGCTGTGCCGAATCTTTGATACCCTCCACCGAATATCTACATATTTATTATTATTTTATCTTTACAAAAACAGACGTCAGCATTAAAATTGGTTGCTGTTTAGATCTATATAAAATTATTGACGGACAATCAGAAAGTTTAATGATTTTTTTGTAGCAATTTTAACTTGAGTTCAATATCATGATTCGTAACAGTTTAAGCCGAACTTAAAGAGATTTTCATGAGGGGAATTTATATTTAATCCATGGTAAGTTATAAACGAATAATTCCAAAACTCTGCAGAGTGATTTCTGGTATTAAAATACATAAATTTAAATAAATTTCAATACAGCGGTGAAATTGGTTTTAGCGTTTACAGTGAATTACAGAAGGGTGCTAAATAAGGGATCTAAGGTAAATTATGGACCATATATCACAAAATTGCATGACATTTTTTTCTAGCCCTATGAAGCTAAGTTAGAAGAAGTTTTACCGCAACATCTATATCTGCTACGGTTTTAGGCGTATTTAATTTATTTACCAAAGTGGGCTTTATACGGGCCTATAGCAAATTATGGACCGATCAGAACAAAATTTATTAGTATGATTTCTAGTCCAATAAAACTGTGAAGTATTCAATTTTATTCTAATTTCATTATTTATTACGGTTTTAGGTGTAATAAACTGTTTTTCGGGAGCATGGTAAGTAAATTATAGACCGATCTTAACGAAATTTGACAGTGTGACTTCTAGTCCTATAAAACTGTGACGTACCAAATTTTGTTATTATAGCATGACTTATTATGGTTTTATTCGTACTAAACTGTTTTCCGGGAGTAGGGTTTATATGGGGCCTAGAGTTAATAATGGACCAATCTTCAATAAATTTCACAGTGTTATTTCTAGTCCTATAAAACTGTGACGTAACAAATTGCATTTTGATGCCGTTATTTGTTACGGTTTTAGGCATACTAAAATGTTTTCCGGGAGAAGGATTTTAATGGAGCCTAGGATAAATTAAGAACCGATCTTCATGAAATTTAACAGTGTGATTTTCATTCGAACAAAATGAATAATTGCAATTTCTTATATCATTCCGTGCATTAATCCACCATTTATGTTAGTTTTTGTAACAAAATTATCAAGTTCTTCGGGTGGTTGTTCCACATTTTGATTCAAAGCTCTGATCTTATTAAACCGATTTTTGCTGGATTTCAATCCCAAACTGCTGAGGATAACTACAAGCAATTTGACACCAAGTTTGTTCATTTCTTTTGAGTTTTTCGAAAGTGAGCGTGTTTTCAACAGACGGATAGACAGACGGACATGGCTAAATCGACTTAGAATTACTCAAGTTTATATACTTTATGGGGTCTGAGAAGTATAATAGAAAAGTTTCACACGGAATAACAAACTTAGTGTACCCTCTTTACAACTAATTGTGGTGGAGGGTATAAAAAGCATCTGAGCCAAAGTCTGGGCAATAAAGCGGATAAAGTAAATATTTTAGTCAACTTTTTTCCTAGTTGACTTTAACTGATTCAGAACAGGACGACAAGCATTGTCATGGTAGAAATTTATGGCTTAGTATTATGTAGCGCCTTCTGGAAGTTTTTTGTTGACTGATCTCTTTAAAAAGATTAATCAATTGGTATCCTATTCAATTTTACGGGACATGAATAGCAGGGGAAAAGTGGAAACAGAGCTACAAAATTTTTACTAAAAGAAATTTTTTTTATTGCTACTATAAATTTAGCTTCGTATCTTTAATTGTTGTTTTTCTTTGATTTGATACAAATCGAAAAGTAGGTTCATTCAAGGAATCTTCTGTAGCTTTATCATTTTTGCACCGATCTGGATCCTATTAAGCACAAAATGTTGGCATTGAAATAAGCTAACGTCGTAAGTGATAAAACTTAAAAAAATAGAATTCTTTCTGTGGTTAAAAAAAAAATAACTTAAAAAGAGCAAAATTGCAAAAAATCATAAAATTTTTCATGAAGTTTGAAATTTTGTCCGCTGTAACTCTGTCGTTTCTTGACTAATCTTCACAAACGACCCATAGTTATTTTAGTTATTATATTATCTTTTACTAAAAAATAAAAATAAAAGAAATACATAATCCGTTTAATATTTTTGAAGATGTTTGCATTTAAGTCACATTTGTTTCTAAACACAAATCACGTCTACTTTGGAATATCTCGAAAACTCTTCTACTTTTTACAATTCTGACTTCATATTTGGATTCAGCGGACAATTTTACATATTCGGATTCAGCGGACAATTTTACATAAAGACTAGGTGTCAGATACATTTGGTCAAAAAACTGTCACATAGTGTTAAACAGAAATCGGCAACGCTGGTTGTTGCACATTTCGGTTCACAACTCTCAATCATCACTAGTGATGCAGGGTAAAAAAAACAACACAATTTCTGAAATTGTTATTGTTTCGTATGTATTTTACCTGTGCATATTTTACCTGCACATTTGCAACTTGTAGTTTTCAGAAAGTGGTAGATTGCGATAAAATAAAGTGTGGCATCCTTAACAATACGTAAATAGAACCACCTGCTGAAAAACAGCAAGAACTTATTTTTCTACTGAATTTTACCTTTTTTCAATTCTCAACTTTTAATATATTTAAGTTTCTTCTCTAATACAGGAGGCAAATTACGGCATTCGATATCGATCGAAGTTTTCATTTGAATTGCATTGTAATTTCGATCGTTATCGAATACCGTAATTTGGCCCCAGAAATAAAAAATACTTTTTGTTTAAATTTAAATAAAATATTTTGTTTTATTTAGAAACCATTTAATTATTCTATTTCCTTGTACATTTAAATTCAATTTTAAGATTCGTTCTTTATCAGACATATATTGTTAATAAATTCTATATATTTCAAACAATTAAGTATAACAGTTATGTGTATAACTGTTGATATAATATTGTATATTTTTTTAAGAAACCCTTAATTATAATTCTATTCCATTCGTTTTATAATTCAAATAATAAATTGTGTAAACATTTAAAAACACTTATTTGCTAAATATTTAATATTACATTTTTAATTTTAAACACAGTCATAATTCTTTTACATAAATTTAAAATTTTTCTTTCGTCTGCAACATTTCAATATAATAAACACCACAATATAAATCTTAAAGATTTTTGTTTTAAAACACATAAATTTGACTTGAATTCGTTTCGGTTTTAATTCTATTTTATATATCGATGACTTATGGCCAATTTCACCAATTCTATTTAAATATAAATTCATATTTAAATATAGTTTTTCATATAATTTTATTTTTGTTTGATATGAAAAACTAATTTTAAACATAAATTGATATATAAATAAATTGGTGAAATCGGCCATTAAAATAAAAAAGGCTTAACTCGATTTTTTGTTCGAAAATTTGTTTTTGTTTTAAATGTAATTTTCTATGCGAACGTTGACGTTCGAAATTGTTAAAAAGGCAGTAAGGATATAAAAAAAGTTTTAATGCCATTTTTCATAAAAATATGCAATAAATTTTTTTGGAATTTTAAAGCAAGATGCATTTGGCATTTCGTCAATTCATATTGGTTTGACCTACCGACCATTTCTAAAAAAAATTGAGTTAGATATTGGGTATATATATTTTTAATATCCCTTTCCAAGCCCAAAGCCTGTTTCACGAAATTTTTTCTGGTGTCTGAGATATCAAGCATTAATTTTGCTCCATATCAACTATATTAAAGTTTATTAAGTATTGTTTTGCTGTACACGCCACTGCTTTGCGAATGCTGGAAATTCCTCATACAAAACGTACAAAATAAATTTCACTCTTGCTTTGCTTCATTGCCGTAAGAAAAACAGCAAAATAAAATGACAACAAGAAAATTAAGCCTCAATTAGCCGGGAGTAACCGTAACTTAACCTTACAGTAAAAAAGTAAGTCCAATATATTTCTTACAGATTGAGACGTAGCATCTTACTGCTAACTATAATCGTTCTAGTTGCTTTACATACAACAAACTGAAGCAGCTAATTTGCAACGTTACCGTTACTCCCGGCTTACTGAGCCCTTAGTTTTACTCTTGCTTCGCTTCATTGCCGTAAGAAAAAAATGGTAAAAGCAATATAAAATGTCAACGACTCAATACACGCAGTAAAAGTATACGTATGCAGCTCTAAAATCTAATTTTTAGAAATAAATTTAGAAAAATGGTATATGCGGCACAAAACAATACCTTTCACTTTCAATAAAGTAATATTTACTTCTAAGTTCGTTCATGAGCGTCCACAAAAATGAACACGGAAGCAGTGGTGAAAATACAAAAAGATCCTATCGGGTATATTTTCAGAAAACTTTGCGTAAACTTTCATTGTCGTTTTTCACCACTGCGACTTTTTGGCATATACGCCAAACCAATAATAAGCTGACGATTTGTCTACCAGAATAAACAAAAAATCTATTTTAAAAAAAATTGTTACGCCTTTTTGATATTTAGCCATCGATATGAACGTATCGCACTTGTTTCACAATACTCTTTTAACTCAGAATTTGAAAATTTTCACTTTAAGCACTTTATAATTTAATATTAAAGGAATATATATAAAAGAATTTTTAAACCAACCGTTTTATTATCAAAAAGTAGACGAAATAGCACGAAAATTTCACATCGGCCAGATTTGAATATTACGTGTTAATGTTTTCCAAGAAGTGGAAAAATAAAAATTTTGAGTTAGTACAGTATTGTTGAACAAGTTCTTTATGTAAATTTAAATTTTTGATTATACCTACATAATTTTTTTTTTTCTATGAAAAATAAAGATTCGAAATTAGTTATCTTAGTAAACACAAACTTTTGTTTTTCTAATTCGAATCCGGTTGTATTTTTTGGCCATCCTTAAAGTAGGCAATACATTTTATATTTATTTAGTAAAAAAAATAAAGTAAAAATTTGTTAATTCTTAGTTGGTCACGTTTTAGTAAAACTGATGTTTATTTTAGTTTTATTAGTACATATAGGTACGATACAAGGTATATTTACACAAGGTAGACTCATTTGGGAGTATAGACATGCTGCTCTATAAAAAGGAACCATGTTGTCAAAATTGTCTTCATATAAAACAAAAACAATTTAACGCACACATGTACAAATTTTGGCTCATATACACGCAATTTGACGTTATGGTTCCAACTATGGGTAAACAGCTGACAAACATATGGGCCAACGAGTTTACCTTGTGTAAATATACCTTGGTACGATATATTTTTTTTATTTTAAATGATTTTAAAGGCAAATTTTTTTTTTTAATAATAAATTTTTAAATAAGGTATGTGATTAAAATCGATCGATTTCAAAACGATCGTTTGTAAAAGCTGTGTGTTATATTCTTACTGCCGTATTAATAAAAATATTTTAAATTTAATAAAGGCTAACATAACAAATTTTCTATGAAAATTTTCCTTAACAAACGTTTGTTAAATTTAATAATCTTTTCTGAATACTGTGGTTGATTTTTTGTCCAAAATACATTTGATCTACACTTAAAATATATAAATTTAAAAGAAAACACGGAAAGTATGGATAAAAGTGATTCTGTATCGGTCGGTATACTAATAGGTATGTCTAGGACAAATATTTTAAGGTGTGACAGACAAACATCAGCACAAATGCGTAATACCCTTTCCGCTATGGTGGCGTGGGTATAAAATTGCAAACTAAACGATTAAAGTATCATATACAGGCCTGTTCAGCAAATCACTTTTACTTAAATCACGTGATTTCAAATCACATGTGCCTACTAAAATCACACGTGTTTTATTTTAGTGTCCCGTTTTTGTCTGTTTTGAAGTGATCTTCAATTGCCGAAAGCACACCGAGAAACACAAAAATGGTATGACTTTCAGAACACCACAAAATCACACGTGTGATTTCAAAAACACGTGTTTTGAAATCACGTGATTTTCAGAACAGGCCCGATAATACTGGGAGAAAATTAAAGTATTCGAAATTACAATACAATTTGAATGGAAATTTCGATCGATATCGAATGGCGTAAGTTGCCCCTGAATTTAATTAGTTCAAAATTCAAATTCCATTTTCTTTAAATTATTCTTATGAAGAAAGGAATTTTACATTAAAATTGTATTGATAATTTTAATTTTTGACTGATCTGGGGAATTGAACTCGGTCGAACTGACAACGTTGTTTCGAGAACAACCACGATTCTCATTATCAGAATTCTTGCATGTTCTCCCTTGTCGCCATATCGATAACTGTCAGTCTTTCGCCAAACATCCATCAGACATCTTTTAACGAATAATATTTTTGGTAGATCGAATTTTACTGTAATCTTTTTTCAATTTTATTTACATTTTTCTTCCTCACTCTGTTTCTTTGTACTTTTGGCAAAACATTTTCCTGAACTCAAAGGTATATTTCCTTGTTTTTATGTTTTCCCTTTTGTTCAATTTAAAAGGGAATATCGATATAATTTATTCAAAAAAGTAAAAGCAATAAATTCATTTTTACAAAGTTTTGAAAATATTCGTTAAAGGTTTTCGTTGTAGTTCGGTTTCGAATAACATATTTTTAAGGTGTGTAAAAACCAATTTATTAATTACAACTTCTCAGCCTGACTTAATTATAGTTTAATCCAATTTAATTTTTCTTTTAATTTCTTATCTAAAAGAAATCAACACTCAATACATTTTCAGGCTAAGGAAAGAAAAAGTGCTTAAGGCCCGTATTACGGTCTACAACTCAACTCAGTTGAGTTGTAATTTCTTAATTTTTGTATTATGGTTTACAACTTTGCTATATTAAGGTGAACAACAACATAAACAGTTGTCTTAATTACAACTCAACTGAGTTGAGTTGTAAACCGTAATAGGGGCGGGGCCTAAGTCTATTTTTTCAGTTTTGTAAGAAAAACTTAAAAAGGTGATTTTTTAAAATTTTCTCCTAGTTATTCTGATATAATCATTACTTATCTGCATTTATTAATCGCAGGACTTTAGGCGTGTTCAAGTAGCAAGAGCATACTTAAGTTGTTTTTCTTATGCCCCAGCGATATCAGCAAGGTATATTTATAGCAGGTAGCCGCGAGATTACAACAATTGTACAATAAAACAAACAACAGGGCTTTTTATTGTTGCTATGTGGTACGAACTGTCAAAAGGCAAAGGGGTTGATAAGAGACAAAAAAGACAAAAGATAGAGAAAAAAAAACTTGTTTACATGTTTACTATAGAACATTTGACAGTTCGTACCACAAAACAAGCAAATAAAAAATAAACAGCTGGCTTTCCGAGACTACCTGCTATAAATATACCTTAGATATCAGTAAACAGCTTTTTTATAAAATTTTCGAAAAACATATGATGTCAGTGCTGTGAATAATTTAAACGCAATACCCGGCTATTTCCTAAAAACTGAGGTTTTTCGTTTTCGAATGTAACTTCAAAAATATGGCAACTCGCAAGCAAAACGCAGGATCTAACCATAGATGGGGGTAGTGCACTCATTTTGCAGTTTCAGCTGACAATTAGTGATAGTGCAAAAATATTGCAATCATTTTGTTGATATTGAGTGATGAATTGAAAATTTGTGGCCTCACTAAACATGAGTGATAGTGATGTTAAAAAATGTTGCACTCAAAAAAAAAAAAATAAAAAATTGTTTGATTTTAAAAAAAGCAATCATCAGTTTATTGCAACTTTATTTTTCTTCACTCATTTGAGTGCTACTTAAATTGTTGCACTAATTTTAAAATTAAAAACTTGTTTTTTTATGATTAAAGCCAATAATTATACCGTTATTGACAAAATTTCATTTTGTTTAATGTTCTTTACTTATGCATACCCTCAAACGAAATCAAAAACCATGCACATACAATGTTACTTTTTTTAAATTTTAATATTTGTATGCAGCTTTTTTGATTGCATGTCCAAATTTTGCACTATTTGAATTGATTGCAGATTTTTGCATTTAATCTGCGTTTAGTGATAGTGAAAAAATTTGCACTATCCCTAATTTTTTTTATAGCCTTTTTACACTTGAGTACATCTTAAGGGAATGCATGGAAGATGTTAAAAATGAAAAAAACTGGTTTACATTTGCAACATCTTTCATCTTTCATCATAAAAATATTTATTTTCGCGTGTAAGAGCGAATAAAAACTAAATAAATGATATTGCTGTCCTGCTCTTTTGTATTTTTTTCTAGTGATGGTATATATTTTTTTAACAAATTATTGGGTTTTTCTAGTGATGACACTAAAATAATCGAAAGATGATGAATGAAACAACATGAAAAAAGAACATCTTTTAAAGATGAAGAAAGATGTTGATTTTCAGCCCTGTACAATTCTTATGGGAAGATGTTATCATCTTTGCGATAAGATGAAAGATGTAAGATGAGAGCAAGTGTAAAAAGCCTATTAGTGGTAGTTAAAAATATATAAATCATCACTAAAGCTGTTTGCAGTTTTATTTAAATCAATATTTAGTGCACTACCCCCAACTATGGAGCTAACAGAAAGTTATATAAATACCGTTATTTAGATTTAAGTAAATCTCCAATCCCAAGCACATTTTACTAATTTGAAAACTTTTGCTCTTGCCGTTCTCTAGATATACAGATAAATATATAGTACGGATGGTGCCAGTCCCACTTCTACAATCCCACCTATATTTGAGTATTGATATAACCCAGCTAGTGTACCAAATTTTTAAAAATTTTCTCTCAACATTCTTTAGATATAAATAATTCTTTTTTGTACCACGCCCACTTCACCACTCCTGCCCACATTTTGTGGGATGTTGTCTATCGATAACTAAGATGCTTGTTTCTGATTTGAAAAATTTTGGCTCTTGCCGTTCTCCAGATATACCTGAAAGAAAATTAATTAAAAACAACAAGGGATTTCTGGGTAAAATCAGAGGTTGTCGTGGATTTTTTTTTTTTTTTTTGCTCATATCACAGCTATTTGTGGACCGATAAGGCTAAATTTCAATAGCAAACAACAGCGAACTATATGTGACGTAAATATATGAACACCTAGTTTCCACCTTAGCTGGGGTGTTTGAAAACCCCATTTCAACGGACACCGGATAGACGGACGGATATCGTGATTTGAACTTCTCATCTCATAAGGATCCAGAATATATTTACGTTATAGTGTCTACGATCAAAATTGTCAAAATGACAAACGGATAACAAACTATATACATACCTTATTACCTTCGGTGAAGGGTACAAAAATTTAATTTATTCACGCAGAAAAGTTTGCGTACATAAGCAAAATATGGATGTTATAATACTGTCTGTTCGCTGTGAGAAAATTTTATTCAAGATTGTAAGAATAATATAAGAGATAATAATAATATAAGAAGAATAATAATCAGCCCAATTATGAATACAAACTCCCCGGGAGTTTTTTCCCCTTTCCCATTTTTACAATTGAGTTTACATAGGAAAAATGGGAGAAGGGAGAAAATTCCCGGGGAATTTTTATTCATAATTGGGCTGAATATTTTTTTTACAGTGAGGTAAGAAAAAAAGAAAATAGTCCTTTTGAAAGAAAAATTATTGTTTATCTCTGGAAGCCAGGGAAAACCTTAAGAGAAATGGTCTAGACCCCATCCAAAACAAAAAACTCTTTAGAGAGTAACAGAAAGTTGCTGTTTCGAAAGGAATTTCTTGTATTCCACAAAGTATAAAAAAACTTCCGTTCATTCGGAACGAAATTCGTAAAACACAGTACAAATTTTTTCAACTCATAACTTATTTCTTTCGTATCAAAGTACATGGGGGTGGACTTTTTATGTTTAAACAACGTTCTGGAGGTCCTTCAAAATAAACTTTAAAAAAATAACGATATCTCATCAGCTCAGTACAGCAGGATCCTTAAGCCCCAGTTAGCAAACAGTAACCGTACAGTAAAAAAGAAAGAAAAATCAATTTTCTACAGAATAAGACGTTACGGTTAAGTTACATCTTACTACTAACTATAATCGTTAAAATTGCTTTACAAACAACAAAATGAAGCAGTAGATTTGCAACGTAACTGTTTCTGGATAATTCCATAGTGACGGGTGTGACGATACTCATATTTTTTTAAATATAAAATTGAAATTTAAAAAAAAGGACGTTATTCACAAGAATGTTAAGCTTTTTTCAAGTTTTAATAACAGGTACACATTGAAAGAACAGGATATCTGCTCAAAATGGCCATCAGAGACTGTGACGGGTGTGACCTTACAAATCTTAGTTTTTAGAGAATTATGACTTTAAGGATAAATTCTGTAACATTATCGCAGACTTTAATGCAGTTAATCGTTCAAAGTTTTTTTGAATGTATTATATACATATTGTGACGGGTGTGACTTCCTTATGTGACGGGTGTGCCCTAGTAAGAAAACTCGAAAAAATTAAAGAAAAAACACATTTTAGTGTAAGGGCTGCCACGATGAGCAGTTTGCAAATTTGCAAACGAACGCACATAATGATTGATTTTTTTCTAAAAATTTATTCCGGCAACCTTAAAAACTTCTGGCAGCACTGTAAGAAAATCTGCATTTGTTTACCAACATAAATTTTTTCTTTTTAATTAATTAAAATTTAATTCTCTATTTTATATTAAAACCTACGAAAATGTTAAACTTATAAGTTTTCTTAAAAACAATATTTATTTGCAACTGAGTTAATATGCACTACTAATTTTGCTCATGGTTTTTTTTTTAGTGCAAACGAAGTAAAAAAGAGCAAATTGCAAATACGTACATTTTGAAATTCCGCCTTAATTTGAATAAAAATTCCCCGGTAGTTTTCTACCTTCTCCCATTTTTCCTATGTAAATTCAATTGTAAAAATGGGAAAAGGGAAAAAACTCCCGGGGAATTTTTATTCACAATTGGGCTGATTGTGTTGTGCAAATGCTTGCATTTTTGCACTACCCATCGTGATTTCCCTTTGTATTCATTATGTAACAAACTCATAAGAAAATAAGTATAAGGCGAGTATTCTTTAAAGTAATTTTTTTAAATTAAGATATACATATATGTATAGCAAACACATGTACACAGACGCTGCATCTGCTCTTTAAAAGTTATGCATTTTTTAATACCTATTGGGTATATTTTTGACTAGTCTTCACTACTTCATCTAAAGAAGCGTGCGGGGCATGACAAATGATAAGAATATTGTACCGACTTTTGAGTTAGGATGCAAAACCATCCGAAACATGTACACAACTTTCAAATCAGGGTTTGTTTTGAGGTCATTAACAATCATTTTTAAGAAAACCCAAACACTGTGATTTCTTATCCATCATATTGTTCTTAGCATCTCTTCCTTTCCTGTCCCTTTCTCTTTCTAAAGTCAAACGCAGTTGACATTTTTTTAATTCAATCTAAGTTTCTTCCTTTGCAACCGTTTTCTATTTTTGGCATCCATTGAAAAAATGGCTTTTTTCCTAAACGCCTGTTGCATTGTAGTAATGCATGGCAACATGTTCTTAGATGCAACCATAAAAATTTTGACAATGCATTTAGTTCCGAAATGCAACTTTGTAGTTGTCACTGCGCAGAGAAAAGCAAAAAAAGGAGTTAAAATAATGTAGATGCAAACCATATTCATATACAACGCAACGTAGGTACAAATGTAAGTACACAATGCATCAACACGGTATTGATACATTAGCTGCGTTCGTTTATCCCAAAATGTGTACTGGATTTTACTGAAATGCGTTAGCGTAAAATTTTCATATTACTCACCTACTGGATTTTACTGAAAAAGTAAACGAACGCACATATTGTGAACACACGTTTAGGAAAATAGCCAATATGAGTTCTCCTCGGTGTGACTGGTGTGGTCAAATACCTATTTCCTTTAACTAAATTCTCTAATATTTGAAAGGTGGTGCATAAAATATATTTTTTTTATTAACTGCACTTACTTTGTTATTGTTTGGAAATATCATGCATTTATTATGTAAAGTTAAAATTTTATTAAACCTTTTCAACTTTTATTGTGACGGGTGTGACCGAAAATTTTAATTTACAAATTAATCCATAAAACTCTTATTATAAAACCTACAAACTAGAAACTTCAACAAAAAGTAAGTAAGAGTATAACAAATATTTTCAGATATAACGGTTTTTAATAATTCTCAGAAAGGGATAAAAAAAATTCAAAATAAACGAAGAATGTTGAAAGAGGTAGAAAAGAGTATTCGGTTTATGCTCATTTGAAGGTGTTGTAAAATTGATAAAAAAAAATTTACTTTTTTTATATGTTCATTATCTTCATTTTCTCATGAATTTACCGTTTTTTGTTAAAAATATGTAAATTTTGTTTTTCCTGCGAATGCGTGGAAATGCCCTACTGTCAGCTAACTGAGGCTTAAGATGCCTGCTTTAAAAGTAACTGAAAACATTAAACTCGTATTAAAAAAGTAAATGCGATGATATTGTCTAGAAAATTTTAAGGCGCAACATGGTTAATGTACACGAGCACTTGAGAAACCGACCATTTTTTAAAAAACTGTCAAAAATATAATTTTATTCGCTAAGGAAGACTTAAACATACCGCTAAAGTTTTGGGAAAAAGTAATATATATGCCCCTATTACGGTTTGCAACTTAACTCAGTTAAGTTGAAACTTATGGCGAAGTACTACCACCTTATAAAACTAATAAATTTTGTATACATTTGACAGCTTTGATTTTCCGGAACACTTTTCGAAATTAAGGAATCGTGATGCAGAAAAAAATAAGGGGGTTACTACCTTAAAGGGCCAAAGAAAACCACACAAACGTTTACAAAACGCATGCTTTTGTTATTAAACTGCGTTTATTTGGCCCATAACTGTTACAACCCAACTATAATATGCTTAAGTTGGCTTAAGCAATTGTGCGAATACATGTGATTTAAGTGTGTCGAACCATATTGAACTTAAAAAACTTTTTGGTAATTTTTATGAAACTGGGGCCCCTATAACTCAACTCAAATGAGTTGTAATTAAGACAACTGGTTGTGATCAGTTGTAATATCTGTTATGTTTTTGTTCAACGCAATATAGCAAAGTTGTAAACCATAATACAAAAATTAAGAAATTACAACTCAACTGAGTTGAGTTTTGAACCGTAATAGGGGCCTGGTATTAGCTTAAACAAAGTGCGAAACAGATCGCAAAATATTTTTCGATTTTATTTTGGTTTTTGTAAATGCTTTTAAGAGACTTTTTTTTATTTTTGACGGAAGCTTAAGCCAGCTTATGCATATTATAGTTGGGCCTTTACTTTACAATTCTTTGATATTTTCAAATATCAATCTTTTTTTTTTAAAAAATATATGTATCTTTCACCATGAAGTCATTTATTGTACTTTTATTTATTTACATAATTTTAAACTTCATAAGCCATTTACAAAAAAAAAAAAAAAAAAAGAATAGAAAATATCATTATTAAAATTAAAGAAGTCATTTTATAAAACTTTCATAGAGAACTTTCCAAAATAATAGGAAACTTTAATTATTTTTAAATATGATTTTGAACGAAATTTACTTAAAAAAAAAAAAGGATTTAAAAACTAAAAGTTTGCATATAGATTTTAAAAAATTGTTTATGTCAATATAATTCCAATGTTGTACCAAATGACTTCTTTCAAAAAATAAATGTACATACATATATTTATGGTTGTTGTTCTGTTTTAGAATTTTTTTTACTTAGCAATTTTTTTATTTTTTTAGGTCGGTTTTTTGAGATGTGGATTAAGTATAAGCTTAGTTTAATGTAGTCTTAAACTTGGATTTCTCCAGCGAAATGTGATTTTTTTTATTATTTCTTTAAAGACCAACATTTTAAGCAAAACTTAGCTGTTCCGTCAAAACTTTGTATACAAACTTGGTAATGGCGGCACAAATCTGTTTTCAGATTAACTAAACCTAGCTTAACTAAGCTCTCAAAAACCCAACCTTAATAACAAAACCTTATTAAGACTACATAAAGAAAAAAAAATCAAATTTACATTTTAAGACTTAGCAAAGTTAACATGACTAATTAATACTTATTTAAAATATTGTTTAAAAAATATGTTTGTATGTATGATTGTGAATAACAAAAGAAATTTAAAAGATAATATCAAAAGTCTTTTAATTTTTTTCGCAAGAAAATAAAATGATAATATTCAGCCATGTTATGGAAACCGAATTTGAGTGAAATTACAATCCAACCAAGCCTGGTACTCTGTTCAACATTTCACGTGAAATGCCGTCAAAACTCATATGAAAAAATCTTGCGCGTAATTTCTATGAAATAATGTTAATAGAATTGTACTCTGTTCAATTTGTGGAAAATTTACAAATTCAAAATATACAATTATATTTTTATTTTATGTTTGCTGTCAACTCAATTTACTTTAATTTTTACTTTAATTTTTTATTTTAAAAAAAAATAATAGCAAAATCCACACAATCCACACAATGTCATACTTTGAAAGATCAAAAACGTCTAATGGTGCAAACTCGCGAGATAGGTTACAATGATACATGTCAATTTTTTCGATTTAAATTCAAATTGGAACAGAGTACTAGGCTTAATAAGTACCTGAAATCTTCACTAGAACTTAAGGCGAATTCATAACAGGTGGCCTTGACAGACAACTCATGTGACTATTTTTTTGCTCCTCGCAGTATTCTTTGTTTCTTTGTCAAAATTTGTTTCTATTCTTCTTATTGATTAAAAATAAGTTTGCACATCATTTAGAAAGTGAAAAATACAGCCGTTTTGGAAATCGAATTTGGGCGAAATTTAAATCAAACAAATTTTGAAAATTATCCCATTTTAAAAAAGTTTATAAAAACTTTAAGCTCAACTTACTCCTAAAGTCAGGTAAGGTTAAGTTCATTTAAATAAAGCAATTAAAAAAAAATTAACTTAAAATTTATATCGATTTCAATTTCACTCACTTCGATTTCTAAAACATGCCAGATTTTCGACAGCAGTCACATAAGCTGATGGAATGAATTTGCATTTGGTTATATGGCGCACATCCGGTAAAAAAGGACCATTGTGATTTTTTATTTTATTCACAGTAGTACATTTATATCAGCCAGCACTTTAAATAAAAAAATTTTGTTTACAAATTTTAAAAACTATATTAAATTTAAACATGACGACTTCTGTGAGGTTTCATCCCACTGCTATACAGGCTGAACTTTTAGTCAAATCCTTTTTACCAAAAAAAAAGAATTTAGTTCCATAAGGAAACCGAGCCTTTCCATAAGGTCGTAAAAATTAACACAGGTGTTTGTTTCAGAAAAGCATTTTCATTTTCAGCATTTTTGGTTTTCTGGATTTCACATCCACATGTAAGGGGTTGGTGAAAGTAAAACGAATCGGCTTTTTTTCTAATACGTGATAACATTTTTAGCTAAAGAAAATTTTGTTTTTAGTTTAAAATGTTCTTATCTATTTTAATCAAAAATTAATTTAAAATCGACTTTTTCGTTGATTTTGATGTATTTATAGCTCATTCTTAACGCTTTTTATGTTATTTTCCGACAATTAGTTTTTTTAATCGATTTACCGATCGCAAATTAGTTTTTGGGTTTGTTTCAAATTTCGGTATTTTTCGCGAATTTTAGCCATGTTCGCGATAAAAGCGATTTGATCCTATTAGTTTTCTAATGCTAACATGCCGCTATTAGCAAATTTTTGCGAATTTCCGCTAATTTAGCAATTTTTACCGAATTTTTGCCATTCCTTTTAGTTTTAGGGACTTTAAATCAATTTTATGGCTTGTTTGAAATACAGTCAAATCCCGATAATTCGTACTCCGATAAATCGTAATTCCCGATAATTCGTAATAAACTGTCGGTCCCTTGAAAAAATCTCGTTAATTCGTAAAATTTCCATACATTTTGGTCCTCTCGCTAATTCGTAATTTTTTTTGTTTTTCTTTAGCTCTTATAAATCGTAATTGTTAGCTAACTACCACTTATGATTCGTAATAAAAACAACAGAAACATGGAAGGAATAATTTTTTGTTTGCCGCTATTTTTTGTGTGTGGGTTTTTGCTTTTGCTTGTGTGTGTGTTTATTTTCTTAAGATCAGTTTGTTACATGAATAATTTTTGTATATTTTATTTTTAACAATTGTTTTTTTTATCGTTTTAGTAAATAAATTAAAAAACCCCGTTAATTCGTATTAGTTTTATTTTAACCCCGTTAAATCGAAAACCCCTATAATTCGTAAGAAATGGCCGGTCCCTTGCGATTACGAATTATCGGGATTCTACTGTATTAAAAATTTTCACGAATTTTGGTTTTTTTTTGCAAGTTTTTTTTTTGTTATTTTCCGACATTTTGTTTTTTTTAACCCATAAAGCGATTTCAAATAAATTTTTGCTTGTTTAAAAGTTTGCAATTTTTCGCGATTTTTTAGCCATGTTCGCGATAATTTAATAAATATTACACTTTGCTATCATGATGCGGTTAGCTAATTAGCGATCTTTCGTTGAACTAACGTTTTTTCGAACAATAACTTCGAATACACAAAAACATGCGGATTTGAGAACACGAATTTATGAATTATGCGGATTCAAAAAATTTTTCGTTTTCAATTCGAGTCAAAATCTAGAATATACCTGCAAGAATGTGGTTTTGGTAAACGAAAACAAGACAATTTACACACAAATATTAACATTTTTAGCAATCGTCTTTTTATTTTATTTAAGGCATCGAAAGCAAAAAATTGTTTGTTTATAATAACAAATTAACATTCGATAGTTAAATATAGCTAAAATGGTTTGTCGAAAGCAACTCATAAAAGGGGTCTTTTAAAACGCAATTAATTGTTCTTAATTGTGCCAAATTTTTAAATAGTAAGAATAATTTTCTTCAAATACGTTTGATGCAACTACTAATTTTGACATCCAAAGAAGGCATTTTTGCTAAGCGAATTGAGGCGAGTCTACCTGTTATGAATTTCTCTTGCCAGAATTTTTTTTTTAAAATCAAGAAAAACTACGCTCATTTTTAAAAATTTTAAATTATAATCTTTATCGATTTGAATTTTACTCGATTTGCCGAACATGGCAGATTATAATAAAATATTCACTGATGTAAAAAAAAAAAATATTTCAAAAAAACTTATAATGTGTGATTATTTATTTGCTTCGGCTAAAGGTCTTGGATCATAAAATTTAAATAAAAACAACTTTTTTATTTTATTTTTAACAATTTATTTTCTCCGATATTTCGGTTGACTTCGTCAACCGATTTCCAGAAATATAACAAGATTAATCAACTTGTTTGATGTTATAGGTTTGTGGAAAAAAGACGCGGTAAAATAGTCAACCGAAATATCGGAGAAACTAAATTGTTAAAAATAAAATAAAAAAGTTGTTTTTATTTTAATTTTATGATCCAAGACCTTTAGCCGAAGCAAAAAAATAATCACACATAATAACACAGGTCAACAAAAAAGAAACCCCTACAAAAATAATAATATAAAAAATTCAGACTTGAGCATTTACAAATAAAAAGTGACAAAAAAAAACAAAAGATTAATGGAAAATAATGAACAACCAAAATCAATAGCATAGTTTAAGGTGTGCGTAAAAAAATACATTTAACTTTAAACCGTTAACTAGTTGTTTCTATTTAAAATTTCCTTTTTGTTTTAAAAGACTAAAAAACCAACTAGTTTTTTTTGTAATTTCTTAACAATAATTGTAAATTTTAGTGTAAATATAACTTTTAATATCTATAAATTATGTTTTAAATTTTCTTTAATTTCTTTGTTTAATTAAATTTCGAGCGCTTTTTAAGCCTTGTTTTCAAGTTTTAGTTTTTGTTTATTAGAAAATAAATAGACACATTAGATTTCGTTTGTTTTAGTTTCATTTTAAAATTAATATGTGTGTGCATGTCTATAACTTAGGTAAAAAAAAAAAAAATTAAAAATAAACGACAACTTATACAATTCTTGTTGTAATTTGTAATTTTTTTTTATTTGTTGAAAAAAAATAGTGTTTTCATATGGCAGTCAATAACTTTCAACACATGCATACATTTAAATATATACGTATATGTATGTATATTGTATTGTTTATAAGTATAACATTTAGTAATGAGATAATATAACAATTAGTTGTTGTTTTAAAGAAATTTCAATAATATTACAAAAAATTAAAAAGATTTTAAAACTAAAAAGGAAATGTTTATAATAAAAATAATAAGAAAAAAAAACTGTTAAATTGTTTAAATATATTTGTGTATATGTAATAGTATAGTTATAAGTTTAATAATAAAACATCAATTGTATAACACTGACTTTATTTTCTTTTTTTAAAAATAATGATCCCATTTTTTCATTTTAGTTGTTAGTTCTATTATAAATTTATTTTTCTTTAAAAGTTTTAAGACAACTTTGTTTATTTGTACATACAATAAAAATTGTTGTTTTTGTTTTTTTTTTAAACTTGTATAGATTTTTAGAAAAAGTAAATTCTCAATACTTTTGTAACAAAATGGAATATTTATAAAAAAAAATTCCCTTATGAAAAATAAGCCTTTTATTAAGTTATATAATCTTTGTGTTCAATTTCGAAATTGATCCTCTGAATTGTTGTAAAAAATTCCCGACGTGCTTTCTTCTCTTAAACTGCAATTATAAAAAGACACTATTGAAAAAAAAAGAATTAAAATTACAAAACTATCGAGACGATAGTTTGCTAACCCAGCATCAATATATTTTTCCGCTTACATACCTTGATCAAATGTACTGGGATTTATATAGCTTAGCAGATCTTGATCTGACATTGTCGTCAAGTCTTGGGGTATTGGAGCTAGAGGAGCCACTGCCGCTGCTGCTGCAGCGGCTGCTACAGCTCCTACAGCAGCTGCGGCTGCTGGATGTAAATTGGGTGCGGATGTTGCTGCTGTCTCTTGGGTAACGACGGCTCCATTGGTAGTTATAGCTGCCGCTGCTACCGATTTCTGTAGGACATTTTCAGTAGCCAATGCAACAATCAGAGATTCTTGAGGTGGTGTCGTTCTTAAAAAGGAGGAAAAATGGAAATGAATTAAAATTTGTTTGAGTTTATGCATCAAATAATGTGAAAGTTTGGGTGTTTCTTAGTCTGTGGAGAAAACCGCTTAATGGGTTTGGATAAAATTTCGTAAATGGATAGCGTATGGCCCAGATTAAAATTTGGGGTACTCTTAAGAAGTAAAATCGTGGAAAAATTTTGGTACTTTGGCATTTTTCCCTTCTTGATTAACTTGGTATACGAATAGCATTGGATCCAGATTAAAATATAGGGTACTTTTTAAGGGATAAAATTGGTACTTTTTAACAGGTAAAAACGGGAAAATTTTGGTACTTTTTCTCTTTTCGGTAAATTAATGGATTTGGATGAAATTTCGTAAATGGATAGCGTATGGCCCGGATAAAAATTTAGGGTACTCTTAAGAAGTAAAATCGGGGGAAAATTTTGGTACTTTGGCATTTTTCCCTTCTTGATAAATTTGGTATACAGATAGCATTGGATCGTGATTAAAATATAGGGTACTTTTTAAGGGATAAAATTGGTACTTTTTAACTTGTAAAAACGGGATAAAATGTGTACTCTTTCTCTTTTCGGTAAATTATTGGATTTGGATGAAATTTCGTAAATGGATCGCTATCCATGGTCCAGATTAAAATTTAGGGTACTCTTAAGAAGTAAAATCGGGGAGAAATTTTGGTACTTTGGCATTTTTTCCCTTCTTGATAAATTTGGTATACAGATAGCATTGGATTCAGATTAAAATATAGGGTACTTTTTAAGGCATAAAATTGGTACTTTTTAACAGGTAAAAACCGGTTCACAACTCAACTCAGTTAAGTTGTAATTTTTTTAATTTTTGAATTGTGGTTAACAACTTTGCTTTTTGCGGCGAACAAAAAAGTCAAAAAATTACAACTCAACACAACTAGTTGTTTTATTTACAACTAAACTGCGCTGAGTTGTGAACCGTAATAGGGGCAACAATTTGTACTTTTTCTCTTTTCGGTAAATTAACCGAACAGACTACAGCCTACAGCACGGATGGAAATCATGGTACAATTGTACTTGTTTTGGTACATTTTGAACCTTGTTAGTAACGTGGTACTACCACGGCTTACTTGGTACTATTTAAAAATCTCAACGTTTTCCTATGTGTCAACTTAAATTCAGTATTGTTCTCTTTTTAACCCTTTTTTTAATTGTCATTTTTGTTCTAACGTTGTTTTAATCGGTATTTTTGTTAACTACATGCGCTGTAATATTCGTTAACACTTGTTGCCAACTTGCGTTTGTTATGTGTTTATGTGGTGTAAAAGGCTAAGGCCCGCTTTCAAAACTTACCGCTTGCGAAAGGTAGAATTTTATTGGCCGTATTAAAAGTGTTCAATTATTATAATTTTACTTTAACATACCAGGTAGGATGAACCTTCCTTTAACTTATCTCTCACTTTAGGTTAAAGTAAGTTGTAAAAACGGGCCTAAAATTAATAAATTCTTGAAAACACAAAGTAGCTTTTTTAAATTAACATACAAATTCTATTTAATACAGGTCAAGTAAGTAATTATAGCCGTATGTGTTACCATTTCGGGAGTTTGATAAATATTTTATAAATAACCTTTAGATATGCTTAGATATTTTTTATTTTTATGTTATATTTTTTTGTGCACTTCTTACTTTTTATGCACATTTTTTTTTTTTTTTTTGGATAAATATTAAAAATAGTACCGTCATGGCCTGAAAAGCACATTTTGTTTTCAAAGTTGGTACAAAATTTTAAAGCCCATTTTCCATCCTTGGCCTACAGTGTAGTTTCTCACGCCCTAAAACTAGGAAGAGCTGGTACTCTTGGTACTCTTTTAAATTTGGTACTTTTTAATTTTTCGAAAAGTTTGGTATAGAGAAGCTATCTCTGGTCTAGATTAAAATATAGCGTACTTTTTCTCTTTTTGTTAAATTTGGTATACAGATTGCATATAGTAGTCCAGTGTCCAAAATATACATTTTAGACACCCCTTGCTTTTCATATGGACAGTTGAAAGTAGGTTGCTCAAGAGTATCGAGTACTAAAAACGTATATGGATGTGTTTGCGAAAAATAAAAATTCCTGTAATGCTGTTTATAAGATTTTTTTAACATAAATGTTTTAAACGATAAACCCTTTTTTTTTAAATCTTGCTCTAATTTTCACGTGAACGAAATTACAACGGTCTTTACCGGCACAACTTTGACGTATGATTTTTTTCCTCCTGTATACATCTTTTTTTGGTTTTGTGCTGCAGACTTTTGCCGTACTTACTTTTAACTATTGATAAATTACATTAAAGAATATTAATAAGAAATAGTTTTCTACTCGTAAGTTCGTGTTTAGCATCCCTCCAAATATCCTAGTTTTTATAAACTACCTTCTGTTATGCAATGGAATTTTTTTTTTTTTTTTTTTGGAAAAAAGTGAGAAATTTAATGCGGAACTTTTATTTTCAATAGGAAAAATGGGGAAAGAGAAAAATTTCCCGCGGAATTTTTATTCGTGATTGGACTGATAGCATACCATCCCCCCACGGTTTGGATAAGAAAAATTCGAAAACTTTTCTATATCTATTTCATCCCAGCAAAAAAAATGGAAGTCATACTTTAAAAACTGCATCTTAATTACATCCAAAGTAGCTAATGCTACTTTTCAGCTTTAAAGAAGTAGTTTTGAAGTACAAATATGAAATAAGATTTTAAATTGCACCTTTGTTCTTAAATAAGTGCATAGAATGTAGTTGGCCCGGAAATTTTTAAGAAGGATTGCATTTCTAAAAAAATATTTGTTTGTTCTGGAAATTAACTTGTTTTTATATTTATTCCTATAAAAGTGATGCTTTTTAATTAATGAAAGGAGTTTTAAATGTTTAAAAGCGATAAAGTTGCATTTTAAGATCACTGCATTAATATCACTTCTTAAATGGACAATTTCATTACTATTGCAGCACTACTTTTGATTAGCATCTTAAGAGTTATTTAAGTATACATTTTTCCCCTACTTATAAATGACATTCAAATATCGGAACTGTAAAAGTACTAGAAACGTGGAATATATGCAGTTAAAAGTAGTAGAACATTAAAAACATTTTCCCAATGACATGCTTATGTTAAATTCATAGCTTCTTCACCCGAATTTGAAGTACTTCGGGTTTGCGAGTTGTGGTGATTTAATAACATCTTTTTCAACGTTTTTTTTTTCTGGGATTTTAATCACCTAGTCTTCCCAGAAATTCACAGCTGAAGAACTTTTTAGTTTCTTGCCTAGTTACTCGTAAAACTCAATTATCCTATTTTGGGGCCGATTGAAAACTAGTCTGAAAGGTTTTATGTTTAAAATACAAAATTTGAACTGGGCGCACCAGACACCTGCAATGACTTTTAATTTTTAAAATATGTACAAAACTTTCTAAATAATTCACAATTCTTAAAAATATTTTGAAATGAGAAATCTTAGATAGTCAGGGGTGTTCTGGAAATCGAAAACGTAAAACGCAAGAATTTGAAACGCCGTTTTTAAAAAGATTTCTGTAATAAACGAATTTTATGCGAATATTATTTAAATATTTCTCTATTAAACATAATTTTATAACAAAAATTATAAAAATTAGATTTAAAGTGTATTAAAAACAACTTCCAAATTTTTGCGTTTTCGATTTCCAGAACACCCCTGAGTTTTTGATAAAATAATCTAATTCTCTACTTACATGCCCAACGACGGAAACTGTGACGATACTGTCTCATTTACAACAGCGTTTGTGGCCGTCACACTGGCCTGTGTGGATGGAACTATGTCAGTGTGATTTAATAGCAAATTCAAAGAATTGCAAGACGACAAAGGATCGGAAGCGGCATTTTGTGAGGCCAATATTTGCTGTTGTGGCGAATGAGACTGATGGTTGTTGTGACAGTGGTGATGATGCTGTTGTGTTTGTTGTTCTTGATTTGATATAAAATCGGCTGCAGCTTTAATTATCATGTTACTAACAGCCGTCGAGGTGGCTGTGGTGACTTCAGGTTGCATAGAAGTTGATGTGGGCGGTACTGCCGCAGTAGTATCACTAGGTGGTGTCATTATTATGTTGCTTAAAGCCAAAACGGCCACGGCGGCATCTTGTTGGGTGGGCTGAGCCTGCATGGCGATATCATTGAGAATGGAATTGGCCATGGTCACCTGATGGGGTGCCATAATATTGGGCACAACAGCTGTAGCCGCCCCATTGTCCGAACATAATATGGTTGAGGGTGAAACGGAGGGGTTCATTATTATGTCTGTAGAAAGACCAGCTGCCTGGCTGACTTCTGGATTAACTGTTACCGTGGGTGCTGAGCCTGATGGCAGCAATTGTTGGAGCGGCAAAGACGGTGTTAATTGAATGGAAGGTTCTGAATTCAGGATTATATCTTGTGTGATGGGTGAACTATGACTGGAGAGAGAATTGGAAGGAGATGTTACCGCTAGTGGAGAACCAGATGATGATGAAGAACTGGTTGAAGAGTTTGACAGACTGCGTTCGAGCACAACTGCGGCTGCAGCAGCAGCTGCCACGGCTGTTGTTTGTGGTGTTGTTAAAATGTCGGTTAAAGCATGACCCATGGCAGAAGTATTTGTGACACCAAATAGTGAGGGTTCCTGCACGGGGTCCGTGGCATCGGCTACGTTGGCGGATGTGGCCAAATCAGTTATAAATTTGTCAACTTTTGCCACTGACACCGCTTTGGCTATTTCATTCTTCACCGCCCTTTCAACGGCTGCAGCCACCGCCACTTCCATGGGTGTGGTAGTGGGGGCAGCCGGAGCTAAAGGGAACCCCTGCATGCTATTGTTATCATACATAATGGAATCCATGTTGGCTTTACGACCATAATGCGAATGATACTGCAAAGCTGTTGGGCTCTGAGGTCCTCCGACGCCGCAAACAGCCACCACCGACGACTCGGGCGAGTGTATGGCATCAGCTAACGAACTTTGTGATGATTCATCCAACAGTTCAGTTTTCAAAGCTTCAGCTGCCACCACAGCATTAAGATGCACCAATTGTTGATCACATATCAAAGCTTGTGTGGTGTTTAAAGATGGCCGTCTTGCTACCATGGGCATTTGTGTGGTAATGGGTGGTGGCATCATATCAGCATCAATTTCATGCTTAGTTTCCGTATTCGACCAAAGATTTGATGAGGCCGCTGTTACAGCTGCTGCAGGTGTTGTGTCCATAAAAGAGCCATCTACAAATACACAGGAAAGCTAATTAATAACGCCCAGGGGGAGGAAATAGTAATGTTTCATTTAGTTTAAGATGTCAGGTTTCTTTGTTTTTTTTTTAGGATATTTTTTATTTAAATATTAATGAGAAATAAATCATAAATTGTTTGAGTTTTCTATTACTTTTTTATAAATAGAAAGACTCATAAAAAAAAAAGTTTTTAGTGTGTTGTTGGCAAGAAGAAAGACTTACATTTTAAGGATCTATAAATATATATATTTTTAATTTTTTTCTTTATACCATAGATTTTCTAATGATTGGTTAAAGAAGATCTCTTATCCAGCTAATTAACTAAATTTATGACTAATAAAATGAGCAGCTTATGTGGTAATTAATACTAAAAATTTTAATAAAATACTGACTAAAACCAAAAACAACAAGAACTTAGTAATTTTGTTTAAAAATTAAATTTGCTTAAAGCTAAAGTTAAAACTAATTATTAATATAAAATACGAAAAATGACTTGGCAAATAAAGAAACATTTTTTTTTATATTTTTTTAATTAAAATCAATTGAAAGAAATATTTTTGATAAAATTATTAAAAACTTCTGTAGCTATTTAATAAACACAATTTATATTTTCCATTTATTTGCTAAGTGGACTGAAATTATCTGCTGTCTAAACAAAAAAAAAATCAAAAATCATACCAAAGACATGTAGAAAAGTCTTAAATAAAAATTATGATCAAAAAATATAAAACTTAATGCTAGACTTTTTCCAATACATCGACAAAGTAAAAATATTTTGACAGAAAACATTCGTAATACCCATCTCACTTCACTCACTCTTAATTACAAACCCATTCGAAATCTTAACAACGCACACGAAAATAACACTCAAAAATATTCAACACCAAAGCAACCATTCATAAAACAATCTCACACACTTTTTTGACTTCTTATAGATAATTCCATGTTCTTTTCGTTTCCTTAAATTTAAAAATAATGTCTGGAAACCAAACTTATATGCTTAAAAGTAATACCGCATCCATTTCTTAAAATAAAAATCTTAAAACTAAGATAGAAATAAATTATGAAAAATAAATGGTGAAATAAATTTTTTTTAAATTAAATTATTAATTTTTTAAAAAAAAAACATGAGAAAAATATGTAAGAAAGTATGTTCGGTCATGCGCGAAACCCTACACCGGAGTATTTAAAGACAAATTTTCGAGAGTGCATCCTATTTGGGACCCATGGGCAATCATGGCACAACAAGAACAAAATTATGTTACGAGGTTAAGACTCATAGTTCTTTGTGCCGAATATGATTTAGACATCTTCATCTATTAGAGTTGTTTCCTCTGTAAGTGATTTAAAGAAAAGTGGGGTCTATATGGGAACTACCCAGTAAAAAAAATTTGGGTTTTTTGAAGCACTTAAGAAAAAAAGCGCATAATCGCGCGCTTTAATAAGAGAGCTCTTATGAAGCAGTACATGATAAAGAATAAAATATACAAAAAGCTGTTATTTCAGTGCTGACAACGAAGAAGGCTTTAAAGCGAAAAAAAATAAAAATCAATTATTGTTTACGAAAATTATTAAAAAAAGGCATTTAGCCCTTAAAAAAGCACTTCAGGAGTGCTTTGTTTGCTTGTTAAAAGAAGCGCTTATTGTCAGCAGAAAAACGTCCTCCAAACCGGGAACACCTCATACAAAAATCAGGCATCCTATCAGCAGGTTTGAAGCGATTTGAGGTATGAATTCATATTTAAAACCTGCTCCTTTTGGAGCACATTTTTTACTGGGTATGCACTACATATAAGAAATTTTTGCCTTTTTTGGCCAAAAAGAATTTTTTTTAAATTTTGATATTTTTTTTTAATTTATTACACTTAAAACATACCAAAATAAGCATCTGTGTGTATTTGTTTCTACAATGTGGATTAACCGTTACTTTATTAATACAAACGTATGTGATTTGATACGGAGTTAAAATAAATTATTGAGTGCAGTAAAATAAAAGTAATTTTTAATAAAAGTTTAGACACAAATAATTTATGATAATAATTGAAATATTGGGGAATTCTTCTATTAGTACCATTATATCGGCAGAATTGAAGTGGGTTGAGAATTATTAAATAGAACTATGAATTGGAATTTCACTTGGCCCTTAAAAATTATTCCAATTTATAGTTATCAAACTTGATTTTTTCGTAAGGGCAATCAATAACAAACTTAAATAACAAACTTAAGCTGCATATACTTGCAAATCTCTTTAAAAAACGTATTTTTCTAGGTAACTTAAGTGTGCCAAATTCAGAGTTATTTAATTGATGGCGAGTAAAACGTAACGAAACTGACAAGCGGGCAACTGTTTATGACTTTTTTCTATAATATATTGCTAAAGGTAGGTATTCCGAACATTTTAAAAAATATTTGAAAGAGCAGTCATGAGTGGTTTTTAAAATCTCAGTAATAGATGGCGTAAGAGTCGTCGAAAATAGCGAGCAGTGCCCATGTTCTGTAACTCTTGCGTCGAGAAACTTTTCGATTAAAATGTGTGAAATGAAACGAAAATGTCATATATTGAAACAAACAGCTGTTTCTCTCACTTAACTGTGTCTGTAACTTTTTTTGGCGAGTAATAGCTGTCACGTAAGGAAATTTCTTCCCAATTTACAGAAAAAGTGTGTCTATAAAATTTATGTGAGAAAGTTCCCGCTTTGAACTGTTAAATAAACGAATAAAATTGGGGTGAGAAAAAATTTTAACACAAAAAAAGGAGAGGCAAAACAAAAAAGCACGGAACAAAAAAATATGTATGTATATTAAAAATGCAAAATACAATGAATAATAACACGGAAGAGATAAGTATTTTGTTCTTAGTGTATTTTTTTAATGGTTTAATTATTTTCCTTTTAACATTTTTATAAAATATACGAATGTTTTCAACGTTCGTGTTACTGGCGTTCTCAACGTCTTCAATGTCACATCGGCTTCGAGGGCAGTGTTATGACATTTATAACGTAACGATGTAATCTCTTTTGATAATTTTCGACATGAGTTACAGACATTTGTTTAAAACAAAAGTTTCTTTTATGTGGAAATAAAAAAGTAATGGTTTTAATAGAAGTGTTTTGAAATTTTCGCACGTGAGCGTGTGTGACCAAACATTTTTTCCAAGAATGTGCAAGCGTATGTAATAAAACAAAAAATTTTTTCCGCGAGAGCGCGTGACCCACTTTTTCCCTGTGAAAGCTACTTAGAATAGGGTCATTTGCTCTACGATGGGTGAGACCAGTATTCAGAGACTGGTGAACAGGGACACTCCCCAATGAGGAGTAATATCCCCACTATTATAGAACTCGACTATAAATACCATGTTGACGAAGATGGACGACATGAGGAAACTATGTCATATGCCGACGATGTTGCGGTGGCCATCACGGGTAAGCATTTGAACATAATGTCTCTACACGAGGAAGTATTGGACCAAGAGCTTTAGACTTCCGAGGTTAAATGGGACTGAGCTTTAGATCTCCAATGGCGCCCAGTATCTGGGCGTGGTTCTTGACAGTAAGCTGTCGTGGGGACCCACGAGGGCGCTGTTTACGTTCCTAATCTGAATACCGGCTGGTCGACTCGTGATTATGGCCACGCCATGATAATCATGCGTTCGATTGTCCCTGACGCGGTGGACTACTGTACCACGGAACTTTTCTTTGGTGCGGACCGTGGACCGACCCCAAGGGTTTATACTGATTGTTCGAGGAAAGGAGAAAGATCTCTATTTTCTTGCAGGCGGAAATCTCGGCTATAAGGCGGGTTGCTAGCTGGCATATCGGGAGATATATGTATAATTACTGATAGCAAGGTTGCCATTGCTTCCCTAGCTGGTGTCTATACGACAACTAGGTTAACTGTAGAATGTCGGATGGCTTTGAATGAGGTTGCGAAGCATTCAAAGGTAACGCTAATGTGGATACCAGGCCATGCGGACTGCCCGGGCAATTGGATAGCAGATGAGCTTGCCAAACGAAGTAGGCGTATGGACGCCACATTCATTGATCAATTCGTTGGCCTTCTAAAGGCTGACTGTAAGTCACTTATCAAGCCCGAGTCTTATAGAATTGCGCAGAAAGGAATGGATTTGCCAATCCACCTGCTCCATATTCAGGGCACTATGGCCTTGCTATGATGAACTGAAAACTAGCTCTCTAGTAAGGTTTAATAGGGACCAGATTAGGACAGTGGTTTCAGTCATTGGTTTGGAGTTCAATGACTACTGCAGAAGTCATGATGAGAAGGAAGAGGAAGCTGTGTTTCATTTTCTATGTCAATGTCCTGGAATCCGGGGCATTAAGGAAGAATACCTGGAAATACCGGTGTTTGCCTGCTAGGAGGATGAAACTAAGGTTGCTTCTTGTCTTCATTTGGAAGACGAATTGGTCAAACACTGCACTGACGTCATCTGAGTAGCTGTTCTGTAGGATTGGCATTGCCGCTCGGTATCACAAAGGGACCACTGAAATACCCAAGTGAGCTGTCTAGCTCCTCAACTAACCTAAACTAAAATAATAAGATGGTTCTTCTGCACAAAGACTTTATTCCGGAAACAAATTTGTATGGGGCTTTGTAATTTTATCAAATCATCTCCGAAATTGTGCACAAAGATTACATGGGCAGTCAGTCAGTCAGCTGTACAGAGGGCCATCTTTAGATCGATTCTAAAACTGATTCTAAGTCAATCGGTATACTAAAAGGTCGGTTAAGGAGCAATATCTAAAGGTGTTACAAACATCAGTACAAACGAATAATACTATCTGCATTATTGTGGTATGGGTAAAATAATTGTGGTGTAAAAAATATGCCTATCGTTTTCATAAATAATCACTGTGTATCTAATTTGATACCTTAAAGAGAGCTCAAGTTTTTGTTTGTTTTAATAGGATATCTTTTAAACGTAATTGGAGCACCTCTTAAAAAAACCAACAAAAAGTCTCAATTAATCAAGCAACGTTGTTTAGATATCTTCCTTCGCTGATTCCCCAGGAATTATTCTTATTCTTATTTCCAAAGTTCTAATGCCAATTTATTTCTTAAGCTCTCTTTTCCTTGGCTTTCTCTTTAGTTAAATTTAAGCCACTGCAGTTTGGGATTTTATAAGGTGTAAGTAGTGAAACCAAAATCTTTTTTTTTAGAAATTGTTTGATTATTTATGACAGACGGATGGTTAGATGAGTGGATTAAGGTGTGAATGGGTGTTATTTATAATGATTTTAAATAAAGAAAACAATACAGTGCCCATGTTCTGTAACTCTCGCGTCGAGAAACTTTTCGATTAAAATGTGTGAAGTGAAACAAAAATGCCATATATTGAAACAAACAGCTGTTTTTTCTCACTAAACTGTGTATGTAACTTTTTTTTTGGCGAGTACTAGCTGTCACGTATGGAAATTAATCACCAATTTACAGAAAAAGTGTGTCTGTAACATTTTTGTGAGAAGATTTTAACACTAAAAAACAATTAAAAATGTAAAGTATAGGGTGTTTTTTTCAGTGGTATAGAACTTCGAATTGAAATAAAACACAAGAAAATCGTTTTAATGACCATCAATTTGACTTTATTGGAAGGATAATTTTATGCCATTAATGTTTAAATATGATTTCAGGCATGTAGCCGCCGCGGCTGGCTCGAATAAAGCCAATTCTACAGGTCCAATTTTCAACCACTTTTTCGAGCATAGGGGGCCGTATGTCGGCAATAACGCCACGAATGTTGGCTTCCAATTCCCCTAACGTTTCTTCACATATCCCCAAAGAAAATAATCCAATGGTGTCAAATCACACGATCTTGGTGGCCAATTGACAGGTCCATTCCGCGAAATTATGCGCTCATCGAATGTTTCCTTCAATAAATCGATTGTGGCGTGCGCTGTGTGGCATGTAGCGCCGTCTTGTTGGAACCACAACTCATCCACATTCATGCCATCCAATTCGGGAACAAAATAGTCGGTTATCATGGCTCTATACCGGTCTCCATTAACGGTAACTGCCTCTCCAGCATTATTTCGGAAGAAGTATGGCCCAATGACTCCACCAGCCCGTAGAGCACACCAAACAGTCAGTTTTTGTGGATGTAATGGCGTCTCAAGGGTCTCATGTGGATTCTCTTCACTCCAAATGCTGCAATTTTGCTTGTTGACGTAGCCATTCAACCAAAAATGAGCCTCATCACTGAACAAAATTTTGCGATGAAAATCAGCATCGAGATCAATCTCATTTTCGGCCCATACACCAAGCGTTGTTCTTTTGTCAACCTGTTCATGATGAAGTGGCAAACCAAACTGAACATAAATGACATTAGAGTTGCCAGATTTGACCACAAAATGCCAGTTTTATCTCTATTCGAAAAACAAACCTGTAAAAAAAACACCCGATACAAAGAATAATAATAATAATATTTTGTTCTTGGCACATTTTTTTTTGTTTAATTATTTTGCTTTTAACATTTTTATAAAATATAAGAATGTTTTCAAAGTTCGTTTCCAAACAACAAACATTAAAGTCGCACTTTACATTATTTGGTATAGCCGACGTTTGAATTTTCGCCGCCGTCGTTGAAAATTTCTCAATTTTAGTAAATTTTGGTCACCGTCAACTGGCGTTCTCAACGTCTGCAATGTCACATCGGCTTCGAGGGCAGTGTTATGGAATTTATAACGTAACGACGTAATCTCTTTTGATAGTTTTCGACATGAGTTACAGACACACTTTTTTCTCACTTTTCGAGAAACGATGGAATATTTTGTTTCACATCTTTTCGATGCGAGAAGTTCTCACTATAGTTACAGAACATGGGTAAAGGATAGGGAAATTATTGTCAAATAAAAATTAATGTTTTTTTAACTTATAAATATTTAAAATTATAGTTTTACTTTACCAACATTGTGAAGTAGATACAAACGCAGTGGTTTTTTTTAGTAGTAGAAGAGTAGACATCGCACTTTCGTTCATTAACAATACGTTTTTTAAGATCGCGTAAAGTCTTAAGGCCTTATTCATAAACAAAATTCCATGCTTATAACAGGTTTATAAGACGAATTTTATATGAAAATCTGTTTAATTAACCTTTAATAAAACTGAAATATTTTGTATGAATAAGGCGGTTAGTCTAGTCCTAAAAGCTAGGGAATTTTAACTTTGGACAAAAATACATAAAAGTAGTAAGAAAAAAATTAAAAAAAAACAAAATAATAAAAAACTAAAAAAACAAATAATTAGAAAAATTAAAATGGTTTAAGTAAAATGTTAAGAAAGATGCTAGCAAAACATGTTATTGTTAAATATTTAAGGCGTCAAAAAAAATTTTAGAAGAATTTTAATAAGTCCGACGTAGAAGAGGATAAATAGCATCCGCGGAAATTGTATGCCCATACAGTATTTATCGCCTATTTGCACACCGGTTATAAGCATTTAACACTTTTATGCATCTAAGCTTCTACAATTACAGTATAAGAATTTGTTTATATGCATATCCCCCATTTATGCATCACAATATAATACAATTTTAAAAAATTGCGTCAAATACAATAAAAAAAACACACAAAAACTTTTTCATCAAAATTGAATTTGACAATTATAATCATGAACTGCCGATGCAAGTAAAATAACTGTTTTTCATGATTCGGATTATAAGCACAGTATATCCACTTAAGCGAGTTTTTATACATGAATGTCTTGTTAAAAATCCCCACAAAACGTGCGAATTATGAAATGCTTATAAGCGATGTATACTGTATTTCCTTCATGGCAGTTCCAATTGAGGAGCTACCAAAGTCGTGGACGAAAGGCGCCACAATAAAACTGCCTACGATATGTTACAACTGGAGAGGAATATCTCTACTTAACAAAATCTATAAAATTATTGCGATAATAATAAACACAAGGCTATCATTTACGGAACAAGCATTCCGTAGTTGTATCGGCCAGACGCACACCCTACATATATAAAAAAAACAATCCATTGAATGGTGCGCCCCCAATGTAGGTACATAATTGGTTTTTATCGATTTCAAAAAAGCATGTGATTCAATAAAGTGCAATGCAATATGGAAGGCTCAGCGTATAAAAGAAGTATCTACAAAAATAAAAAAACTTAATAAAGGAAATGTACGCTAACTCCACGCTACATGCCAGACACAGTGGGCCAATCATTTTCAACAAACGCTTTGACGAAACAGGGATGCCCTTAGTCAACCCTCCTCCTTGCTGTAGTGTTGAATGAAACAATGACAAAACTATGCATAAAAAGGGGAAACGTTTAGAACTTTCGGGAGAAAATCTTAATTTGCGGATGACATCTTTCTATTTTCACACAAGTCTAGCTAAATCCAGAGCAAAGTTAACGACTTGGTTAAAATAGCAGAAGCCGTCGTGACGGCTTGGAAATAAATACAAAAAAAAAAAAACAATTAAGATGCGCAAAAACAAAACATTACCAAACAGAATAAAAACAAAAGACCAGTAAATAAATTACGTCAAATCTTTTTGGAATGGAATGTGGCGTTCAACTCAGCTATCACAAAAGAAAAAACTGAGAACCCGTAATGCATGTGTTAAACCGACCCTGCTCTATGAAAGCGAAACATGGATGGTGTCAAAACAAATAATTGAAAGATTACAAGTATTTATAAACAAATGCTTGCGCATAATATGCCTCATACCGAGCCCTTACCGCAAACATAGCTTAAGCGACATCATTTTAAATTTTCGTTTTTTTTTTAATAAATGAGTTTATTGGCAACACTTGCATCATCTCTTAAAATGTCATGGTCACAAAAGGTAATGTTACGATTTTATAACAAAAACAATTTAAGCTTTAGCGACAACCTTCATACAAAATGTTTATGAAATAAAATAAAAAAACCTTCTTAAATATATCTCAATCTCGCAATATGTCATACGTCGAGCATGGTTATCAGTTTGCGTACAGCATCAATGTTTTCTGGCTTAACAACTGATTTTGGACATCCTTCGAAGTAAAGTCTCAGAGCGAAATTTGTTGCACAGAGTTTTACAGCGGCCAAAAGTCAAACTTAGTGGATCGCTGCACTCCTATCTTGATAATCTCCGGCAAAACTCACACGAAAATGCTCTCGAGATTATATCATATTTGTGACAAAATTTTCCAGTTGCTGTAAATAACACAACTTATGCTTAAACGATTAAACTGTTTAAAAACTTTCAATTGTAAACGCCTGATGGCAGCTGAAAGCCCTCAGTGCTGCCAAGGCTGAAAATATAAACAGCAGCCCTTGTACATGTGTTCGTTACATGGCTATTTTCTATTTTAACAACAATTTTTAGTTTAAAAACGCAATAGACTGATGCAGGAAGCTAACAGGGCTTGTTCTTATATAACTTTCTTGTTTAATTTAGTTAACGAATCTAACAAGTTTAAGAAAGTCACTCCAAATGGAGCTTCTAGCAACAACAAAAATTAAATACATATATACATATATTAATGCAGTGTTCGAAAATAAACTGTACATTAATTAGCGTTCGGCTCACACACCCAAGAATGATATCTATTGTTTGAGTGATTGTGTAGACGAACACAATCCTTAATACCGCTCGTAACTATTTTCAAGAAAGAACCGAACATTATATAATGTTCTGTTCGTTAAAAAACAGAACAATTGCAGTGATTCTGTAGACAAACATTATAAATTAATGTTCTGTAATGTTTCTTTTTTAACTTTGATAAAAAATTAACAAACAATAAATTTTAGCAACGACCGCACCACGAACAGCTTGTGTGTGTATTGTGTATGTGTTTTGTTTGTGTAAAATTATTTTGCTATCTTTTTGTTTTTTTTTTCGTATGTGTAGTTTATTTTTGTAAAAAATGTTTGGTTTTTTACCAGCCAAAAGGGACGAAGATTAATGAGCCGAACCGAACACAATGAAGTTTGTGGATTTATAAAAAAACCAAACGGAATTAAATGTTCTCATCTTTTGTTGAGTTTGATGAAAATAGTATTATTTTTGTGTTCGAAAGATCACTAACAGGGAAACGCTATATTTTTTAAATCAATTTCTACACAAACACTATTAGCGTTTGTGTTTTCCACAAATCTACCGAACCGAACACTAAGGAACGATATTTAGTGTTTATTTTCGAACACTGTATTAATGTTATATATACAGTAGTTTTCGGTTAATTGAGCCCCGCTTAATTGAGTTTCCCGTTTTATTGCACTAAAAACCATGGAACGAAATCATTCAGTATAACAGTCTATGTAAAAATACCCGTTTAGTTGAGTTCCGTTTAATTGCGTCACCCGCTTAATTATTTCGCAAAATAAGACCACATTGCGAAAAACAAAAGCAAATGTTTCGGTTAATTGTTTCCCTCTACTTAATGTGTTTTTGCTCCACAAAAATCAAGAAAGTCATGTTTCATGTTTCAGTTTTATAAATAAATGTTATATAAAATAAATAAAGAAATGAGTTACATTTTCTATCTACACATGGGTGTTTCGCTTTATTGCACATCTTGCTCAATTAAGCGATTTTCGTTTTAATTGCGTCGGCGACTCAATTAACCGAGTACTGCTTAATTGAGTTCCCGTTTAATTGCGTCAAAAGTCGTGCATTTTTAGAAACTCAATTAAGCGGAAATAACTGTATAAATAAATTACATTTAAGAATTTTTTTGTGGATTCAACAAAATTTCTAAACACTGCTCTATCCTGAGCTAGGCTTTTTATTTGTGGCCACGATAATCTCCTACTCCTAAGATCAACCGATCTACGCCATGTTGCAAAAAAAGACAACTTAAAACTTTAAAATTATTTCTGTCGAATTTTGAAATAACGTAGATTTAATAAATTCCAATAACAAATTTTGCTTTTAAACACTTTCATATTTAATGTGAGCGAGAGGTACGCCGTTTCGATCAGGAGTAACAGGTTTGCTTAAATTTTCGCTTGCCAATCTTCGCCAGTAATAGTCAACCACAAATTATTTTGTGGTTGATTTTTGACTGAAAAGATTTTCGAGTGTCACCCAAGTTCGACAGAGTATACCCCACAATACAAGTCGTCAGCTCATTATTGGCTTGACCTAATGACCATTTTTAAAAATTGCAGTAAAGAAAGTAGTAAAAGTAGAAGCAAAATAAAATGTCAACAATTCAATACACAGCAGTAGGCATACGTATACAGCACTAAAAGCTACTTCTTAGAAATAAATTTAAAAAAGTGGCGTTTGCAGCACGTTAATAAAAAATTTAAATTTTTCTTTTAAACACATGCCAGAAGCAGTGGTGAAAATACAAAAAAAAATCGGATATATTTTCAGAGAACTTCATGTAAACCTTTATTGTCGTTTTTCTCCACTACGACTTTTTGACATATGCGCCAAACCAATAATGAACTGACGAAGTGTTAAATGTTAGATTGAGATTAAAGAAAAGCTAAAAAAGTAAAAATAAGATTTATTTGTTAAGCTTAATAAGGGGGGGAAAATTTTGAAAGTGGGGTAAAAGGTTATATAAATATCATTTAAAATGGAAGTAGATACTGGAAGCAGTGGGTAGTAGGAACAAATTAGCATAATTAGTAACACCAATAGTAAGGAAGAGTGGCCTAAAAATGTTTATGAAGTATGCATACATATTTGCTTTTAACTATTACTATTTGGTTTACTTAAATAAATGTGAGGTTATGTTCTAAATTAAATTGTTTTAAATATAAATATGTTAAAATAATTAAAATATGGTAGACATTTTAAAGTTATAAGTTAAAAGATATAAATAAAAACAATATATGCATTTTTTTTTTTTTTTTGTTTTTTTAACCAATACCCTAATGTAAAGATGCAGCAGTTGAAGAACAGCACCAAGAAGCAGCAAAACAGTAGATGGCAACAAGTGTTGGCATTGGCAGAACACACACATACGAATACAAACAGCAGCTGGAGGAGGGGAAGGAAGGATGATGATTTCATGATGAAGGTGGAAGTGGAGTTGATGATTCTCACTTTCTGTATATAACAAATCTGCAGGACGTTTTCAATTAAACATTTTTTTTTTTTGGTTTTATTCTAATCCGTTTTCCTTTTTATTGATGTAGGAATTTAGCTTTCCATTATAGTTTTTTTTATCTGTTAATTTTTACTATAAGGGCTTTTCTCCATTTTCTTTCGTTTAATTCATTTCACCCGCTTAAGTAAGCATTGGATCTGTTTAGTTTCTGGATTATCTGGAGATATAGTATGTAGTGTTTTCAACATTTTATTGGTGTTCTACATATATTTTATTTGTCTAATTCGTTTGCATTTTATTGTTCTATTAGGTAGTTTTAGGTATTATTTTTAGAAATAGTTTTTTAAATAATTTTGTTTTAAATTTTTTTTATAAATCGCATTTCACGAACCTAAATTGCTAAGAGAGGGAAAATAAAGTAAAAATAACATTTTCAGATTAATGTTGTTTAAAAATCCTGTTTTTTTTTTTTTTTGTATTATTATTTTTATAAAACTTTGAATATTTTCAGTTGAAGTTGTTGGCATTTTTCGTTTGATAATAATTGAGAATCATTTATAGGTTTGGTGTTTTTTTGGATTCAGTCAATTTAGTTGGTGCGTTGTTGATTTTTTCATTTTAAATATTTTAATTGCTTTACAAACTGCATAATTGTTTCGTTTAACTGTTTTGTTTCGTTGTGTTTTAAAGTAGGGGGACTTTATTTCATCATCAAGATTTTAGAGTTGCTTTGGAAAAATTCCCTGGTTATTTTGCAAAACATCTTTCTTTAGCTTCTAACGATTTAAATTAAAATGTTTTCAATAAAAATTTCTAGTAAATTATATCCAATTGTTGTTTGTTCATTTGTTGAATTTTTTTGTTCTAAGTTAAAATTTCAAAAAAATATAAAAAAAATTTTTAGTTTTAATGCTAAAAAGATAAACATTTACGATCTGCTGCATAAAAAACAAACTCAAAATCATAACCAAGAAAACTCTGCTTAATACTCAGTCACACACAAAAAAAGCTCATTCATAATCAGCTAATACACTCGTTCTCAATCACACATGTAAGATCCGATAACAAAGAAAACTTCCCTAATCAAGGCGAATTCCCATCAGGCGAACTTAGCTTGCTACGTAAGCAACAGCTGATAATTAGTCTTGTGTCAAAATGGTATACCGTTCTGGTGGTTCGCGGGAATCTTTCATAAATTCTATAATTTTTACTTAGAATTTTGAAATTTAAAACGTTTTTAAATTATTACATTTCAAAATACACAATTTAAAATTAAAAACAAAAATAAATGTTTGCTTGAATCGTTTACTACAGTTTCGTATTATTTTGACGCGAAGTTAAAGTATTTTACAGCTTCCCGTTTTGAAAATAAGACCACCTTGTACAAATTCGCCTTGCCCCTAATCAACTCGAATTGGAAAAAAATTAAATCAAAATAAAAATAAAAAAAAGAATTAATTAATATTTAATTTGTTATCCTAATTTTTGTTCCCTGAATTGCTTTTGTATTAAAAATTTTAAGAGTAAGCACGATAGATATTGTGCAAATTTGCAATATGTTAATTTGCAGTGCATATTATGATTGATCGTGAGCATACCACTTTTATTTTTTATGCAAATGTGTTTTTTTCTAAAAATGTATTCTGGCAACACAAAATACTTCTGGCAGCACTAGCATAACCCCAGGTATACACCAAAGATAAATAACGTCAGCAGATTAACAGAGCAATATTTCGTATTGCTCAGCTTATGTTAAAGGCATGGAAAAACGTATTGATGTTACCTCATAATTTGAAAAAAACCAAGTAAGAATAATTTTTAATTATATAAATTCTTTCTTATTCGTCTTTATTATTTTAATGTATATTAATTTGTTAAATAATTAGTATTGTGGTTATTTTGTTGAACTATTCATGGTTTTTAATCCAAATTTTTAATAATTTTAATTAGGCTTAAGTTCATTAAATTTAATTTTCATTAAATTATTTTTATGAAGAAAGGAATTTTACAACATGAAAATTAATTAAAATTGTTATTAATAATCTTTCCATTCTTGACCGTGGCCTTGAAGCTTGTGGTTTTGTTTTATATAAAACTATTAATTTTTAATAATTTTTTTTATTTTGTTAAAATAAAATTAATATTAAAAACTGGGAATTATTTCCTTGCGTAGGTTACTTTATATTATACAAAAAAGCTTTACAAAATACATAACTGAAATTTAGCTCATAGAATAAATTCGAAAAATAAAAAAATGTTGAATATAAAATTAATATATTTATACAAAAAAAAAAGAAATCAAGCTTAAACAAATTAATATAAATTTAAATAATAAAGATCGAATAAGAAAAAAATTATATTAATAAAAATAATTTTTGCAATTTTATTTTAGTGTTAATTTAATTCTTTAATTCATTTCTTTTACTTCAATTATAATTTGCTACCATTTTACAAACTTAATCTCTTTTCCACATAATTTGCTTCTTTATTTTTTCATTTTGGTTCTTTTTTTCAATTGACAACCAAATTTGACGTTTTATGTTAGCAATAATTGTCAACGAAAATGGATTAACAATTATTGCATCATAAATTGCCGGCAATAAATATGTACAAAAAAGTGCTGTCTACATTAAAGATAACATAATTTTAAAATTTACTGCAATATATTTCGCAATATTTATCTCTGGTATGGATGGGCATTAAGTTGTCAAATATCTTCATTTGTTTACAATTATACACTAGCATTTAAGCATTGTTTTTATTATTGCTCTAAAGCGATCACAAGCAATTTTAATTTTTTTAGAAATAAAAACAATATGGCGGTCTCAAAAGTTGTTGTTTGCGCTTATTTGCAACTGAGCAAATATGCACTGCAATTTTTGCTCATGGTTTTTTTTAGTGCAAACGAAGTTAACAAAGAAAATTGCAATTACGTACATTTGGTTGTTGTGTTGTGCAAATGTGTGTATTTTTGCACACATTTGCACACTTTGCACTACCCATCATGATTACCCTTATTTACATAATCATACTAAAGCAGAGTTGTTTTGGTTAGTTTTGAACTTGCTGCCTCCTCCTGCTGGCTGAAGTTGTATTTTTTACTTTTTTTTTTTGTTTTATAGTTCTAAATTAATTTCTAAATTAAACAAAAAAAATAAGGTTTTTTATTTCTTATGCCGGTTTTTGTTAACTAAATCTTAAAATTATTTAAATGCCGAATTTTCTATATCGTTTAATGGCTTTCGCCAAAATAATTAAAAATGTTAAATCAACGTTTTTAAAGTAATATTTGATCAGAGAGCATTAAAATATTAAAATTAAATTTAAATCACACACTATAAAATAAGTAAAGAAAAATAAAACGAAATTAAAAAAAAAACAAAAAACAAATTATTTTTTTTTTTTTTTAGATTTTTGCTTTTAGTTTTTGTAATTAGGAGGGATAACTTGTGTCATTTGATTGCATTCGGCTAGAATGCAAACAAAAGTTTTATATTTTATTTTCAATTAATCATAGTCCTATTAGAACTTCAAGCTATCAGTTGTAAAGTTAATTTTTTTTTTGTTTCATTACTGGTCGCAATTTGCAGTAACATTGATTTAACATTAATCTGTCTTTAATATTTAACGGTGCCGCATCATTTTTTTTATTCGTTTTTTTTTATATTTAGTTTAAATTTGTTTGCTTTAGAAATTATGCATTTATATTATATTGTAGATAATAATAATACTAAATTAAAAAATAATATTTAGTTCGCTTGACGTTGACGCCGTAGCAAAAGTTACTAAAACATAAATAATGATTTTTATGTGGCATACAACCAAAGTCAAATCTTTACAACTTATTCGAAATAGTTTTTTGTTTAAACTATTTAAATTGCACTGTGCTTCACAGGAATTATGCAGAGTCCACAGATGAATAATAATATTTTTCCTTTACATATTTTCGTGGTAATAAAATAAACGTTTAAAACTCAAAAAAAAAAAAAAAAATAACGGCCTGTTCATCTATTTTCGTACTAAGACTTCTTTTGCTTAACTAACATTTAAAACAACAGCAAATTATAAAAATTGTTTTTGTTTTACATGTAAGTTAGGCGAACTAAGTCTACGTTCGAAATCAATGGACAGGCCATTAATTTGTTAATTTTGCTGTGTTACGGTCGTTTAAGTTAAAAAAATAATTGATTTTTTTTTTTTAAATTTTGGATTTCCTAATGGCAAGAAATTAGTTTAGGACAAGAAAGTGCTTTATGCCCTTCACCATAGTGCGATTAAAACAGAAATATAACTTTCTGTGTATATAAATATATATATTTATATATGTATATATTTCAACTAAGAAGCAGTCGACAGTGTCCAAAGCAGCACTTTCCCTGCAAATAATAGGACTAGTCCAAACACGCGTGTAAAATGTAGCCCACAAGGGACTAGGACTAGTCCAAAAGTAACCCAAACGTATGGAAAAAACATGGTCTATTTAAGATAACGATGTCCTAGGGCAGGACCATATAACCCAGCTTTGCATTACAAAGGAGCAGTCTTAAAAATACTCCATGGTGTACTCAAGAGGATTTGTTTTGAAGTCGTTTAAAAACGAAAACATATCGTTAAAAAACGAAGACATGTCGTCTCACTACAAACACTTTTTAACAATGACATGGTCCATGCTTGCACTACATTGGACCAGTCCATGGAGTAGTCCGTTTTATCAAAATGGATCAGGTAGTCCAATATAATTTGCAGGGTTAGACCACACAGACACTAACTCTTATTGCCAATAAAAGCGTAATAAAATATATTGATTACGGTTTTTTGTTTAATACATATTTCTCTATTAAAGCGACAAACCATGTTTGCATTTCTTTTGTGTAAGAAATCCAAAATAAATTAATAGATTAAAATAAAAAAAGGAAAAAAAAGTAAAAATTAAAGGTAGTCGTGGCTTTTCGCTCATACATACTTCAGCCACGTGTGTACCGATTAGGTGCAACTTCAATAGCAAACACTATATCGTCAGCACATTATTGGATTGGCGCATATGCCAAAAAGTGGTAGTGGAGAAAAACGACAGTTAAGGTTTACATGAAGTTTTCTGACAGAATTTGTTTGTATTTTCGCCACTGTTTCTGGCATATGTTTTGAAGAAAAATTTTTATTTTTGTTAACTTTCATGAAAGTTAGAAGTTATATAAAATACTATTATGTTAAAAAAAGTGAAAATAATTGTTTTTGCCGCATGCGCCACATTTCTAAATTTATTTTTAAAAAGTTGGTATTTTGTTTTGCTATCGCTTAAACTACCTTTTTTTTCTTATGGCAAAGAAGCAAAGCAAGTGTAAAATTTCAATATAACAACATAGTTTCCATCATATCTGGGATTTTTTTTTAAATTTTAAATCAATTTCGCTACTCATAAGAACACAGAATATATATAAAAAGATTTCAAGTTTTCTGGTACACATTTGTGTTGATGCAATACATCAGAATCAATAAAAAAAGTCGATTTTTCACATTTGCTTAGTTAGGGCTTTTTGCGTTTTTCCACCTGTGGTGAAGGGTATAACAAAAAACTTATGATTTTTTTAAGATCACCGTTATTTCACAAAAACGCAGCGATCAAGAAAATGTTCGCAAACTTGTAAACTTTGGAATCTTACTACAAAGAAGAATTACTAAATGAGAACCCCTGCATCATTTTTCGCATCCCCGAGTTATTTATAGAAACAAATCAATCTTTTTGTTTTTATAAAAGCAAAATACAAATAAACAAGTAAAAAAAAATAATTTTTTTTATATAAAACTGTTTTCAAGTATTTATAAAAAAAAGAAATAATTGATAATTTTAATTGTTGAATATTGGCTGGAAACTGAACGAGTTGTATCTGTTTGTAGTAAGTAACTGAAAGGCACTCATTAAGAACGTGCCAATATTTGACGTACATATCTTTAATTGATTTGCAAAATTGTTGTAATCTTTTTTTCTTTTTTTTAATAAATTGTTTCGTTTACACACATATAAGTGTTATTGTTTAATTTAATGTTAATTTTTTATAAATAATAAGTAGTGCAAAATGTACATATATTTAATAAATTTGTTGTGTAGTTGTACAAAAAATAAGAACAGATTTTGTTAGCGTTTAGCTAGAAACAATTAAAAGTTTGACGTTTATTTAATTAGGATTTTGATAAATGTTTTTCATTTTGTTTTTCATATTGTTTTTATTATACGATTTAAACGCCTAAATGATAGTAATAATTTATTAAAACACTTAATACAAAGATAAAATTGCACAAATGACTAATAACATCTGAACTTTTAACACCGTTTAGGAAATTTGTATATGTGGAATATAATTTCTTGTTAATTAGCAAGTCTCTATCAATTTTAAATATTTTTCTTTTTGTCTTTTTAATTATTATATAACAATACACGCATTTTAGTACGATTTCCCAATCACAATCAAACAAAAGAGATTGTTTAAGCTCTGGCAACATCATAAGAAGTGTAAATAAACCATAAAATGTAAACAAAGAATTGAAAAGACGTATTAAAAACTTATAAATTGCTTTCAAATGTTTATTTTCTTAACAATTATTGTTTTAAATGTAAGATTTGAAAATAAATTTTACATATTAATTCGTTTAATTAATAAATAAATACTAATTTTTGCAATTAGCAATAAGTCTGGCAATAAGGCGTTGCACAGTGGCTTTAAATAAAAAAAAATCTAACAAAAATAGAAATTCCAAACTATGTATTTTTATTTCAGAATGGTATCAAAATCCCTAATTTCGAAATCCAGAAATGACCAAATTCCAAATTTTTTTTAATCTTGAATTTCAGAATTCTGAATCTCAAAACCCGAAGCTGGTATTTGTATATATACCGTGGAGGAGAAATTTTTTTGCAAAAACGCTTTAGTTAGCAAAGCCGGTTTTTGTTGTATCATAGAGAAGACAATTTTAAGTTTCGGACCTTCTTCATAGTCATTAATTCGAAGTAGTAAGAAATAAAAAATAAATAAAATTGTCTTGTAAAATCGAGGTTTCTGATAATCTTTTAAATCGTATTCAATTTTGCAAATACCCAAGATGTACTGTATTAGGATCTTGTATATATCTTTTAAATTCGAAATCTTACACTTTACAGCAGTCAAAATCTCTTGTCAATAGAAAATTTAGACTGTCAAAGCCAAGTAGCAAAAAAATCGTACGTTTAAAATTAAAAGAAAGACTCAACGAAACAATAACAAAATTGTTATATTCATATAAACGAGTATTTATTTATTTATATAGTTTAATTTTTATTTATTTATTATTTAAAAATTTCGTTTTGTATTGTACGTGTAGAGGTAGGTAATCTCTTGTTTTTTTTTCTAGTATTTGAAATAAAATTGTTTGTTCGCAACAACGTTTTCAGTTTCAAATACAAAACTAATGCCGCAGTTTAGCAACAAATAATATTAATAGAACTACGATACGTAATACGAGTACAAACTCGAAATTGTACTTTTTTCAACTACATACATAGTACGAGCACGATTAGTTTGTAATGTTGTAAAATAAAAAAAAAAAAATAAGTATAAACTAAAATAAATACCTTGGGGCGATGATAAGCTACTGTGTGTTGTATTTGTACTACATAGCGTAGTTGCAGCCGCTAGTGGTGTATAAGTGCCCTTTGGCGTATAAACAAATGTATGGGGTTCACTTTTTTTACCGCTCGAAATAATCGCCACTTGTACGGTGACAGGTTTTAATATATTTTGATGTATATACGGTGGCACAGTGCATATTAAATGGGTCTAGAATAAAAACAAAATTAAAAAAATTTGCTAAGGAAAGTGAAAGTTGTATTGTTTTTTGTTTGTTTGTTAAGTGAAAAACTTACTTGCTGTAAATATTCCTTATCGGGCAACACTGTTTGTTCCCATAGTGCTCCTCCAATAACAGGCATATCAATCGCTGTGGCTGCTGTTGTCTTGAGATTATCATCGCCAATGTTGTCATTGACACTTTCGTAGGTTTCTTGAAATATCACATGTGTATCTTTGAGAAAATTTTTACCAATTATAAATAATTCCAGACCACCATCTACTGGGCAAGAGTTGAGGGATTTTTTACATATTTCTGGTACACCCGGTGGTTGGGCTATTGATTTGAAGTTAATTATTGTTTTACATTAAATATTTCTTATTGCTAAATTTATTGAAAAAAAAAAAAAACTTACTGCATATAATGGGATTGGAACAGACTTGTAATGTTTCGACGATACCATCATCATGTGCTAATTGTGTACGAAATACCATGCGACACCGTGTTGATTTCTTTTTATTCTTCTGTGCAAGATGTTCGGGAAAACGATGTTCAACATCGACATTGCGTTCCTACAATTTAATGGTAATATAATAAAATTTAATTCGCTTCAAAACATGTTATTAATTGTAAATAAAAACATTCTATACGAAAGAAAATTTTTTAAAATGAAAATATTTTCGAGTATGTTTCGGAATTGGTTTTAGTAAGTGAAAAACCTGTTTAAAGTCTCAATTCATATCACAATTAAAATTAAAAAAAAAACCTTCTTCCATAAACTTATAAAACCCCCTACGATAATGTGAGTACAATGCAGAGCTGTAAAAAACTACAATCAATTGGCATTGAAATCAAAATTACTTCAACCAAACTGATTCAGATTTCAAAGGCAAATCTTGTCAAAACTGCAATATTTTGTGATTGCCATAATTTTAAAATCATTCTCTTTAGAAATCATAGAATACAATCAATTCGATTGCAATCAAATTCTTATTAAGACCATTCGATTTTAATCAATTCTTCTAAAATCACAACTATAGTGAAAGTCCAACGAAATCATATCCAGTTGGAATCTAGCGGTCTGTAAACAAAAATTGACATTGTTGGCAACTCAAAATTATTAGAGCAAGCTTTATTTCTTGAAGAAGGAATTTAAAGAGAACGAAGATTTTGTTTGATTGCAATTACTGCATTTGACTACAATTAAAGTTTTACAATCAAATCGATTGCAATAAAATTTTATTGAAATTTATTAAAATATATGAACTGATTTCAAAAAATGTATTCAATCGTTATTTGAAGAGAACCAAGATATTGATTGCAATTTCTGGATTTGATTAAAATTAAAGTTTTACAATCGAATTGATTGCAATAAAATTTGATTGAAATCAATTAATTATGAATAGATTAAAAAAAAATTATTCAATATTATGCAATAAAAAAAATTAGCGAGAAATCATGTGATTGCAATATTTTACAGCTCTGCTACAACGCCAATTTCAAGTGATAATAAACAAACAAGATAAGCCAACAGACTAAAATGTATACACATACAGCATACAGAATTATTCTATCAATGTTTGTTTTATTTTCACTAACAGTTCAAAAAGGCAACCTTGTTCAACAATTTAATGAAAGGGAGAAATGAAAAACTGTATGATATTAAATATAATAATAGTTAATTCACATAAGATTTCATTATAATTTTACATTGCATTTAGTTAACATAAAAGCTTATGCTAATGTTGCATTAATGTTATCCGATTTACACTCTAGTCTGTGTAAATAAAGAAAGACATCAAAGTTGCCAAATTAAACATCTAACATTAAAAAAAGATAAAAAAAAAATAACGCAAATTATGGTAAAAAGTTTTCAGATTTTAATAACTTGTAGTTTTAAGTGTTGTTTTCACTTAAACCTACATAGGTAAGGTTCAATAAGCAGGCGACACGAGGACGGCTCACTAAGGTCCAACAACGGTCCCTTTATGATACCTTGAGCCACTGTGCAGTATTAGAGCTTTAGACCTGAGTCCTACCTCGGATGGAACATCCAATCAGGACAGTTTTAGTTTTCCAAAATATCCCTCAAACCGCCGCGGCATTGATAGAGAAAGTAAAAAGTCGTCTCTTCCTTCACGACATTCTGACGACTCTTTTAGTAGTTGTTATATTCTAGGCCCAGACTTATTGCATAAGTAACTATCAAGCAGTGACACGTAATGGGCGATGTCACCGCGTTGATTCGGTTCCTGCTAAACGTAGTACTAAAACCTATTTGAACATGCTTTTTTAAATGTTTAATTCAAGTTAAACTTACCTTTAAAATTCCCACACAATCACATGTTATTGTCATATCTTGATCGGGCTTAAAGTCAATTTCAATAACTACCGTGCCATCGACTTTCTTTTCATTGCATTGTGTGGAATTTTTGCCAGCCACTTTGCAGGCTTGATAAAACATATGTGGAGCAACACGGCCAATATCGGTGCCTATGAATACTTGTAATGTAGTGGCTTTGCTGTAGCCAACTAATCTAACAATAGGAAAACCATTGCCACTACGATCTTTAACAGCACCTCTGCTACCCTCAGTTTGGTATCTTCAAGGAACGAACAAAGGAAAACAATTTGTGAATTACATAATTCATGTGGACAAATTTTCTTGAAAAAATAAAAAAAAAAAACACTTACCTAGCTCTGTGTTGTTGTTCTGGTTGTGAAACAATTTCTAACTGTATGCGACCATTTGAGGAAGTGGCCACACTATTAGCCGGAGTTGCCGGTTGCCTTTTGTGAGCCACTCTGGCCATACTCCTAGCACTGGCGGCAATAAATCTATTAAGAAAAAAAAAGTAAAATAACACAATCATTTATTTACATTACAAGTTTTCTTTTAAAGTTTGTAATTTCACAATTAAGTAAATAAAAAACAAATAAAAGATGGTGAATAAATAACAAATGATCATGACTTTGAGAAAACTAAAAAGGAAATTTCAAAACTATTTAGATACATAAAAATTGTGTTAGTTTTTTAAGTTGGCCAAAAATAACTCTTTAAACAAAAACTTTGGTAGTAATAGGCAGGGGTTAAAGACAGATCATATTTTGATTTTGGTAAAATATATTTACACAAACATAAAAAGCATGTTGTCTGCATGTATGTAATTTCAAAACGAAATATAAAGATTGGATTTTTATTTCAAGTTTTATAAATTTCATATTTTTACAGAAACACAGATACAAGTATAAGAATAAGAAGTAGGTACATACAATTTTATTTATATTATATTTTTAAAGAAAAAATCTTCTTACTTTGTGGTTGCTGGCGGCCCAGCGACTAGGGAGGAGCTGTGTGGATGTGCCTGTAACTGAAGCTGTGCCGGTCGAGTGTTAACAACAGAAATATTCGCTGTTGAAGCTGTTGCGACACTTTCAGCCGACACATTTGTACTGGCAACACTGGCTATTTTACGTATGAATGCATCTTCACTGCAAGCATCATCATTATCCAAATCAACCTCAATGGTTTCAATCTTTTTACGTTTTATGCCATGTCCCGTGTGATGATGATTGTGATTTTGGTGATGGTTATATTTATCAGAATGGGGTGAAGACGACGAACACGACGAAGATGATGAAGAGGAGGATGATAAGATTTGTTGATTGGAAATTTTGAGATTTTTGCGATGTCGTCCACCATAATTGTCATCGGAATCATCGGTACAGAAATCTTCATCTTCAGATTCGGTATTTTCAGTGTCATCATTTAAAAATGGTAATTTTTTAGCATGCCTAGATCTATGATAAGGTGGGTTATTGGTTAATTTTATTGTTTATTGTTTTTATAGAATTTTCTTTCGAGTTAATAAAAAATTTAGAATAGATTTCGAAAGGTAATTAACATACATAATTCAAAGAGTTGCAAGATAAATCATGTTGTTTTAAAAAAAGTTATGTATGTATCTATTTGAATTTATTTCGTAAGTTAACATAACATTTTTTATAATTATCTAATTATGTATTGCAACCGAATATCAGTTGCGTTGTCAAATGGTAACTGAAGTACAAATTTATGAGTCCATTACGAATAACGACTTAACTGAAGTTGATTTTCCAGCAGCGAAATCAGCAAAGCCGCTCATGTTAAAGTATGAAATAAAATAAAAAATTTTGCAAATTTAAACATGAGCGGCGCTACCTAATTTCGCAGCTGGCAACTCAACTTAAGTTGTGTAATCGACCCATTATGCACCCATAAAGCAACTTTTGCCAGTTTGACAGATCGCCAGCCGAAAAAAAGGTTTACAATAAAGGCAAACAAATAAAAATAAGTAAATTTAATACAAAAAAAAAAAAAAAAATATGATTAGTTCCGTACATTTATTTTTCCGATGACCAAGTAGAAGGAGTGAACGTAGCATCGTTGGGCGAAACTTAAGAGGCAATTCTAATCCGCTAGAATCATCGTCTGAACTAATAAGCTAATTTTCTTGCTTCAGGTCATATTTTTGTCTTCTCAAAGAAGCTGTGACTTATTGAGTAGAGACTATAAAGACTGAACACAAGTTCATCGGTCAACAGCGATAGTTCCGCTGTTTAGAGCTTTAAATATGTATCGACAAAATTTTTATTTCATACTAAAAATTTGGATCGCACTGTATATTTATCAGAACTGTAGAAATCAATATGATTTCAACCAAACTGATTAATTATTGATTTAAAAATTATTTCAGATGTCAAAATTGTAATATTTTGTGATTGCATTCATTTTGAAATAATTTCTTTTAGTAATAATTCAAAGCATGCGATTCATGCGATTCAAATCAATTCCGCTACCGTGAAAGTCCAACGAAATAAGATACACTTATTAGGTTATTATATTTACCAATTTAAGGAAACTTTGTAAACAAAAATTGACATTGTTGGCAATATTATCAGAGTCAGCTTTATTTATAAAAGAAGGTGTTTCATTTGAAGAGAACGAAGATTATTATTCTAAGTAAATTTTGAAATCCTAAAATAAATTTTCTGATTTTGAATGCAATCAATAAGTTGGCATTTATTTTCTTGAAATCATTTAATTTAAATTAAATCGATTGCAATCTTTTACAGCTCTGATATGTATGTATGCATGTCTATTAACATTCATATGTATATACATATATATAACACACATAACAAAATGCCACGCTTTTAGTAAATGCTTTTAATTTGTAGTTGATATTCTATTTTTATTCTGCGTATAATTTCTTGAGTCTTCTAAATTCAAATGACGTACTTCGTTGTCTCGGTTGACATTATAAAAGTTTTCTTTAATTCTCTTTTAAGATTTCATTCGTGTCTAGTAGCCAAAAATTTAATTGCAGCATGTAAGAAGTTATGGTCGGTCAAGCTCAACCCTGTGATACTACAAAATTTAAAAAAAAAACTTCCAAAGTATACCCATGGGCAATCATGGACCCGTCAGAACAAAGTTATGTTATGAGGTAAAGATTTATGTAAAAGTTATTTGTGAGAATTGCTTTAAAGTGATATTAGGAACGGGGCTTATTATATGGGACTTACACGGAGAAAACTGTTGTGCATTATTTATGCACAAGCTGTTACTATAAAATGATTAGGTACATTTTTGAATATGCAACTTTGCGCATAAATTATGCCTAATAATCATAAATTCTGCACAATCTATTGAAATTGTGCATAAGTTATACACAAAAAATGTGCACAGTTTGTGAACATTGTTCATAGCTTAATTATTTGAAAATTAAACACAATTGATCATAATATATGAACATTGTGCATGAACGACTATTAACACTTATTGTTCATGAGTTATGCCTACTTGTGCATGGATTTTGCCCAACATTTTGATATGTGTGTATCTTGTTCATAAGTTGTGCGCATTGTGTTTAGAAGCGACAGTAGTTGAAGTAAATTGAAGTGAATATTATTTAGAAATATATAATTGTGCAAATCAAGAAAACCAGAGGTAAGTATTGAGTTATTACCAAATATTTATCACAGAACAAAGATAACTGATACAGCCAATTGTTTTTCTGACTTGATAGTTGCTTGACGAACTATTTATGGAGTTCTGCTTCAGCTGATTTTGTTTACTTTTTGTTTGTGTTTTGCAGAAAAACTTCCATTGAAGTGCTAAATATGGAAAACTTCGCAGGTCAACAAAGAAGTGAATATATGTTTTCTACAAATTTAGAAGGTATTAATTTATATTTTAATTTAATTTGCTGTTATTTCTGTATTGAATTTCCTAAACCCTTTGAGCTTCATCCAATATTAAGCACTAGACTATGTTTAATGATAAGAATTTTATAGAAATGTAAAAAAATTAAATACTTTATAAATTATATAAAATAAACATGTTAATACTGAAGTATAAGATTTATTTTATTTTAATATGTGTATATATAATATTAGTTATAAAGCGCTTGTACTTTGAAATAAAGACATTTGAAAATAAAATGAAATTTTGTTTCTTTAATATTTGCAGGAGGTGTAAAATGTTTCCTACTTGTTCACAATCTATGAAAATGTTCATAACCTATGCACAGTTGTTCATAGTATTTTCCCAGTTGTTCACAATCTATGAAAATGTTGTTTATAACCTATGCACAGTTGTTCATAGTCTTTTCCCAGTTGTTCACAATCTATGAAAATGTTGTTCATAACCTATGCACAGTTGTTCATAGTCTTTTCCCAGTTGTTCACAATCTATGAAAATGATGTTCATAACCTACGCCCAGTTATTCATAAAACATGCTCATAGTGCTGAACTTAAGTTATGAACAAGTGTGCATAGATTATGAACAACTGTTCTTGGTCGTTTTTCGTGAACAATTTGTGCATAAGTTGTGCCCATAGCGCATAATTTCTGCACACAATTCTCTCCATATATGGTAATATTGAGCCTACAGCATAATAATCACCCCTATCGCAAACAACTAGTCCCATGAAAATATTCCCATATTTTTTTATTTCATATTGTGAATGATTCCCATAAGAAATTCTTTGGGAATGAATTCCAAAACTTTAAAAATTTGGCATCGCCAATGTTTATTCCCGTTCATTTTTTTACTAAAAACGAACGAGAAAGGATCATGTAAGTTTTAATTTGTATTCTAAGGTAGGACTCAGTTAAATTACTTTCTTTATTGAAGGAGTGTCAATAAAGAAAATAAAGATAAACACTATTCATTATTTATTTTATTACATTATTATAAATATTTTTTTTTGTATATTTTTCTTTTACAAGAAAAGCACTGACAAGTTATTCACAATAGAGACTTTTGTTTATAAAGCACTGACAAACAATGCACAATAGAAATGTTTACTCCCAAAATATTTGCGATACCGATTTGCTCCCATATAACATATTCCTATAAAATTCGTGGTAACCGATTTCAATAAAATTTAGTAAGAAGATTGCAATAAAATAAGTGTGGACTAAATTTAATTTAAATACCAACTTTATAAGATGGTAATGGGGGAAAAACTTTATTCTATAAAGAAGCTTGTGAGACGGCTATTTGAAGTTATGGACCGATTCTATCTATTTTCAATAGGCTTGCTCCTTGTGACAGTTAAAACATATTTACCCAACTATCTCTAAAATAGCGATCTGTTTTAAGCGCATAAGTTAACATGTAGAGTAACACAGCCGGACCGACGGACGGACATCGATAGATCCCAACAAATCAAAACGTTATAGAAATAACTTGTTGCAAGCTTACTAACATAAGCCTTAAGCTTATAAAAGTGTTGTGATTACTATTATTAACGGCTTTTTAATTATGAAAACTGATCCCTTCATATAATATTACTTCTCTTTAATGTAAGCTTGGAAGTCTAATTATAGAATAAGCTTACAAAAAAATACTTTTCTAATCTATAATAAGATTAAATTCTTTACGAACACTCTCTTTTAATTTATATGGCATATTTTCAAAAAGCTTTTTACTTATAAAATATTTAATTACTTTTTTTAAATTGTGCACTGTTTCAAACTCTTAAAAACACTTCACTCTTTGTACGAAACATAAATACTGAAAACTTTAACTTATAAGACAAAATTCAAATAACGGGACATACCTAGAATAATATCAGTCTCAAAATAAGTCATTTGCAATCATATTGGTTGTCATGCTGTAGGAAATCTCTTATGATAAGCTTATTCTACAACTCATTTACATTTTGCTCTGTTTTGGTCCTTTTGCATCCCAACAAACCAAAACGCTATAGAAAGAACTTGTAGCAAGCTTACTAACATAAGCCTTAAGCTTAGAAAAATGGTGTGATTACTATTATAAAAGGCTTATTAATAATTGTTTAATAATGAAAACTGATCCCTTTCGATAATATTACTTGTCTATAATATAGTGTAAGCTTAAAAGTCTAATCATAGAATAAGCTTACAGAATAATACTTTAATATTGCTTAAAAATCTTTAAAACACTTCACTCTTTGAACAAAACACAAATACTAAAACTAATAATACAAAATTCAAATAATGGGACATCATTCTCAAAAACACTTACAAAACTATTGCGAGAATAGGTCATTTGCAATCATATTGGTTGTCATGTTGTAGGAAATCTCTTATGATAAGCTTATCCTACAACTCATTTACATTTTGCTCTGTTTTGGTCTGTTGGGATTGATTCAAGAAGTGATTCTGAGTCGATAGGTATACTAAAAGGTAAGTCTAATAACATCAGCGCAAACGCATATTTTTACCCACACCACTATTTTAGTGGGTCCCACACTACAATACCCAAACTGGGTATAAAAATATGAAAAGTAAAAGAAAAACGAATTAAACAACATAAGAGAATTTCCTAGTGCATGAAAATATGAACCCCATGCTCCCCTCTCACCAATACGCTCTAACTTTCTTTAAGAAAACTTTCATGGTGTGAACATATACTTGTTTTGTTTTCTTTGTAAAATTTACTAAAACTTAAAAGATTCTAAAAAGTTGTCATATATTAAAAAAAAAAAAAAAAACAATTTTATAAACAAATATTTGTTGATAAATTTCAGTATTTAAAATAGACAATTTATTTTAAAAGAGCAAAATACAAAAAATATGTCCAACCTTTTAAAAAAAAGTAAAAATACTTTCAGTAAAGTAATAAAAAACAACAATACTTTTAATTTATTGTAGGTCATGGTTTGATTAAAGAAAATAAATAGCGACAAAAGTGTAATTTTTTTTCCAAACAAATATAATAAATTGAAATCATTTTATTCTTTACAAAATATGTATAAAAATTTGTGTTTAAGTAACAAAGCGACTGTTTCTATATGTACTGTATTTATCTTATCAGTTTGAGTTTAGCTAGTTAATAATTTAGCAATTTATTTTATAAACACAGACATGCTACGTAGTACGTACATACACTTAGATACAGTGAGTGCTAAAAAGAAAAAAATCTTAAAGTATTTGTTAAGACAAAATAAGAAAGAAGTAGTCACCTTTTTATCTTCCAATGTTTGATAGAAATTTTTTTAGAAATGTTTTTATCTACTTTAAGCGATATCTTTGGATTAAAAAAAACAGCAAATACAAACAATGATAACAAGACAACAAAAATTTTTCGTTTTACATATCAAATCGAGATTCTACAATAATAAACAACTATTTAGTATTAGAACTGAAAATTTTTAATTCAAAGAAGACGACTGAAAACAAAGAAAAATATATAAAAATAATAAAATATCACAGAGCAATATGTTCAAGGTCATTAAAGCCCTTATGACATTACATTTTTTATTCATTGAATTGATAGAAAGAAACAGTATATTTTGGAAAGAGCAAACTATAAAAAATGTAAACAAACCTTTTTTTTTATTTTTAGTTTTTCTTTATTTATGATATTGTTTATTTTATTAAATGTTGTCAACTTTTGGTTTATGAGAAACATAAAAACGAAACAACCAAAAAGCGGTAAGTCGCTAAATTTGCCCCTAAACCGCTGATTCAGCAACACTTTTAACGTTTCAAGCTTGAAATGTCAATTTTAAGTTGAACAATTTTACATTTTTTTGACATAACTTCATTTTGTATCAATAACTTTTTTCAGCAGAACTCTTTGCACTTGGTAAATTTTTATATTACAATTTATTTGCACTGTTCACCAAAACTTAAATGAGCATTTTATTTTAAAATGAAAACTAGCGAAAGCCCAGTTTTTCTGGCTTAGGTGGATTTTATTATAACTTATTATTCAATTCCTCTTGCAGTTCCTAGACCTCAACAAGCAAGTTAAAATCTGGTTTATCAAAATCTAAACCTTTTATTTTACGCCATGTACACCCTGCTGCTAGTCCCTCAGACTCAACCAGTCTCCTCAATATATAAGTAGGTCATCCTTTTCTTCGGCTACCTGGTGAATTTCAGTCAAGTGTCGTGCGATTTATGTTTGAAGACTTCGTTAACTGGACATACGTTGAGGAGGTCTGTTATCCCACAATGTGCCGTTTGAAAAAGTGTTAGGCCAGAATACGCGCAAGATATGCCGTAGACACCGGTTTATAAATACTAATATTTAGATTTTATAGCATTATTAGTATTTTGACTGAAACTTGATTTTAAGCATTTTTTTTTTCAAAGAAAACGTTGTAGTTTGTCTCACGGCTATATCTCGTAAGTCGATTGGAATTTTTTTTTTCCTGTCTTCAGCATTATAGAAGTAATGGCATAACTGCAAGAAGTGTGAAACAAATTGATTTTATAGCATTTTTTAATGACGCTATAAAATCTAAATCCGTTTTAAGCGAAAAAAATGTTCGACAAATTTTTGCTTATTTCGATTAGTACTTTTAGAAACTGAAATCAAACTGGAGTTCACATTTTATGTGTTCCACTGTGTATTATACAAGAAACACTTTTTCTGTCATACACTGTACTTTGGTGTACTGTGAACAAAACTTGACTTTCATAACAATAATACAAAAAAAATACCATTAATAAACCTAAAACAAAATGAAATAATTAAATAAAATCAACAATCAGTCTCTATAATATTTTAATTGCTGCTGTTTAACAGCAAAAATATTGTAAAAACAAATATATAAAGGGTGATTTTTTTCTGTTATTTGATTTGTCAGTGTAAATTTGTTCAATGCAAAAAAAAAACCATTCGTGACATGAGGCAATGTGATTTTTCATTGAACTGTTGGTTTTTAATTGAAATTTTTGATATTTTAACTAGGCTTAAATTCATTAAATTTAATTTTCATTTAATTATTTTTAGTAAAGGAAGGAATTGACAACATGAAATGAATTAAAAATTTTTGATAATTTTATTCTTGACTTAACTTGGGATTGAACTCGGGTCGAATTTATTAGTTTCGGGAACAACCAAATTCTGATCATCAGAATTATTTGCAATTCTACCGTTTGCACCACTGCCAGTCTATAATCAAACATCAATCTTTAACCAATGGTAATGGTGGATCGAAATTTGCTGTAATTGATTCTCCATTTTCAATTTTATATACATGTTTTTTCCTTACTCCTATATTTCGTACTTTTTTTGTCAAGACTTTGTCTTGAAGACTTAAGTACATTTGTTTTTTATTATCAAAATTCGTGCTGTGTGACAAATGGGTTTCGTAAATTTCTATCGAAAAATTGTCTTCAGCGACGAAGCTCATTTTTGGCTCAATGTGGACGTCAACAGAATTGCCGAATTTGGTGTGAAAGCAGCCAAAGGCAGTTCAGAAGATGGCAAGGCACCCTAAAAGATGCGCTGTTTGGTTTGGTTGTGTGCCGTACTTTTTCGAAAACGTTACAGTCAATGGAGCAAGGTACCGTGCGATGATTTACGACTTTTTTACCCAAAATGGAAGAATTAAGTTTGGTTGATATGTGTTTTTAACAAGACGGTGGCACATGCCACACGGCAAGCAATACCATGAACCTATTGAGAGGCGAGTTTGGTAAGCAATTAGTCTCACGACTTGGAGAGGTCCATTTGCCGCGAAGATCATACGATTTGACTCCGCAAGACTCTGTTTTGTGAAGACACGTAAAGTCTCTCGTGTACAGGGACAAGCCAGCCACAATTCCAACGTCTGGAAGACAACATTACAGCTACCATTGGTAAGATACCGGCCGAAATGCCGGAAAAAGTTTGCCAAATGTGGAATTTACGGGCGGACCCCCTACAGCATAGCCACGGGCAACGTTTACATGAAAAAATCTTTAAAAAGTAAATGACAGACATTCATTTATCGCAAATTTTCACTTTTGCAAATTTTCTGCAGTCTCTCGTGTACAGGGACAAGCCAGTCACAATTCCAACGTCTGGAAGACAACATTACAGCTACCATTGGTAAGATACCGGCCGAAATGCCGGAAAAAGTTTGCCAAATGTGGAATTAACGGGCGAACCCCCTACGGCATAGCCACGGGCAACGTTTACATAAAAAAATCTTTAAAAAGTAAATGACAGGCATTCATTTATCGCAAATTTTCACTTTTGCAAATTTTCTGTTTTTTTTTTTTAATTTTCAAACCCTAAACGGTTTAAAAATTACCCTTTATTATTACTCAAACAAAAAAGTTACAAGTTACAAAAACTAAAAAAAACTTAACTGAAAATACAAAATCAAGGTGTTCTTTTTTAGTGAAATTAAAACAAATCTAATGAAAAACCTAAATGAAAAATTAATATAAATATTTTTAAATTTGTTCTTTTCTGTGCTGAACACGAATCACCAATTCGTTCTTTTTGCACAAAATTGTTTTTCAAATTAAATTGTGTAGTTATTAATAGCATATTGAAATGTTTTAAGTCAACTTAAATTGTTTATTTCAATTTATTTTTTAAATTTAAATTGTTTTGTGTCTTTTATTTGTGCACTTTTCTCTGTTTTAGAACCACTCAATTTTTTTGTAGTTTCTTTTTTCAACTATTAACAAATGACAAAAAAAAAAACCTATAATAGATGTTTTGAGTGTGAAATACATATTCAAAATTTGTATTTTATTAACAATGTTGTATGGATGGGTCACAATGCGACAACACTGAAATTGATAATATACTGTTCTAATAAGCGCTACCGTATTTTTGACAAAAATTTTCCTATTTTTGCATATTGGCACAAAGATCAATAATAGCATAGTTGGGGGTGTTTTAAAACTTTGAAGTTGATATTGAATCCAAAAATGGCGTCCATATAATTAAATATTACCTGCAGAAACTTTCTTCAATTCTTTTTGAAACTGCATTTGTGTCCATACAATGAAACTTTTTGCAGCATTTACATTTAATATGTGTGCACTACTGGACACATTTGGTCTTCTTTAACACAAAACATCTGGCATTGTGCTGTCAATAACAGACAATGGATCTTACTTTTGCAAGGCTAATAAAGGATTTGCCATGTCAAGTTTTTTTAAAAAAACTAGTGTCCAAAAATAAACACAAATCAATTTATACTGAAAATTTAATGTAAAATTTTAAGTTGCACTCAAATGAGTGAAGAACAAGAAAGTTGCAATAAACTGATGATTCAAATCAAACTAATTTTTTTTAACATCACTTTCACTTATGTTTAGTGAGGCTGCAATTTCTCAAATCATCACTCAACATCAACAAAATGATTGCAATATTTTTGTACTTTCACTAAGCTTAATCAACATTTTGCTTAAACGCATTTAAAAACCTAAGTGTGAACTTAGCATAACACTAATATGATGTAAGTGTTAATGTTAAGAACTCCATGTCAGTTGTAAACTGGGGTTTAAATATCGACATAGATTTATTAGACTGATAAGCTGTCCGTTAACGATTTTGGTTGTCTCAACATACCGACAAAAACATAATTTTCCATTGGCAATACCTTGTAAAGTATATGTAAAAATTGGGAATCAGCTGATTGAATCTGTCTGAACGGTAAAAAAAAATAATTGTCAAGTGAGAGCGGGTTAGCTTTATGACAGAATAGTAGCAAATGAGACATTGAGAAAACCAAATTTATTTAATCTGTAGTTTTTTGTTGGAAAAAAAACATAATCGCATAATAAGAAAACGGCCTTAAATACAAAAAATTTTTTTTAATTTTTCGAATGTATTCAACGACACGTGCCTTACTTATATTTCACTTGTTTTTATTTGGATTAGATTTTTTTGTTTTATTCTTTAACAGCCCTCCTATATTTACTGAATAGATTAGTGCATACTGTTTTATTAAAAAATAAAACAAACAATTTAAGAGGTTTAATTTTATTTTATGTTTTTCTTTCGTTTCGTGTTTTTTTTTTTTTTTTGTCAATATAAAATTTTAAATGATTAAATGAGAAAGAAATTTAGCAAAAAAAAAAATACGATTTCGCTTGTCAATTTCTTGGCATGTTTCTAAAGCTGTGGTCACACTTAGCAACTAATTGACGCCCCACACGTAACCAAAATTTGCTTGATTTCACATAACGTTCGCTAGATCAAAGAGCAATTAAAAGTTTATTTATTACATTCCACTACAACATTTTTTTTTACATTATACCGAAACCTAGATTTGAAATAATCGACCTTAGCTAGGTTTTGTTTTCATACATACACATTAATAAATAGTCATTTAGAAATAAAAATTATCTTTTATTTCTAATCAACACAGAAAAAATTTTCACAAAAATTTTTTGAATTAATTCAATAATGCTGTTTTAAACAATTTTTTTAATTGTTCCAATTAATTTGCCTTAACTTGAGGGTTACACGATCATGAAAATTGAAACGAACTTGCCTTTAAAATTCTCTTTCCAGAGGGTGCTTCAATTTACGTTCAAGAAAACAGCTGATTTCAAGGTTAGTGAGCAAATTTTTCGTTTGCCTTTATAAATTGTTTTCTTGATGACATCTTGAATGTAAATTGCTCAAAAATTGAATGCAGCCTACGTCACAACTTTCAATCTTTGTTAATTTTGACAAATAGTATATGTAAAAGACTATCAAGAAAATCTTGATCGTGTGGCTGCACTGTAATTGAAAACAAAAATTATAATGTTTGTGTGTATATTTGCAAATATGAAAACATACACACAAACTTCAAAATACAGTGGTATCCCGGTTTAACGTATATTCAGTTTAACGAATACGCGATTTAACGTACGGTCATATTATTTCCATTGAGTACCTTATATTACGAACAAACAGCAAATTTTTGTACTCTATATAACGAAGTTTTACAAAAAAATTTTAAAAAACAAAATAGAATGAATGCAAACATATTTGCATTCATTCTCTTTTGTTTTTGTATACATTTTAACCATATTTTAAGAGTGATTTTACTGAAAACTACGAGTAAAGAGAAGTATTTTATTTTCTTACAGCCGTACCTAAACAAGAGCGGAAGGCGGAACGTGTTCTTTCGCTAAGCTTTTACGCTGATATGCCATACCTAAACAAGAGCGTCACCGTCGTATCACAAACAGTAGTGTTAACTTTTTGTTTAATAAAATCCATATAGTAGAAATAAAAAGAAGAGAAAAAACCGCTAGATTGAATAAAAATAGCTAAATTTCCATTATTTATTAACAATAGCGGTCAACTTCACTATTAAACGCGCTGTCAAAATCGGATTTTCCAATTGTAAAGCGTTGACGTCGCGCTATTTAGGGATGCTTCATACAAATTGTATGGGCATGAGAATTTTTGACAGCTAGAAAAACGCTTTCCGCTCTTGTTTAGGTACGGCTGTTACAAAGAAAGCAAAGAAAATACTTGCTCTCCAAAATAAAAATTTGTACAAATGTTTGTTTTCTGTTTCAAATTTTTCGTCATGTTTGTGAAGTTTTACGTTTTCTAAGTTCATTATTATTAGTTTTGTTCTCCACTACGTACTCATTTAGTTGAAAAGGATATGAATTATTTATTTTTTGTTTGTGTTATGAATGGAAATAAACCAATTCACTTTGTTTTATTAAAATATTTTTGTTTTATTAATAAAAATGTATTAAAAAAACTTCGGGATTTAACGAATTTTTCGTTGTAACGAAAGGGCCTGACAATATATAATTCGTTAAACCGGGATACCACTGTATTTTAAATTCTCAAACAATTTTTTAATTGTTTCAATTAACTGTGTTGATTGAAAGAAATATTTTGATTTGTGTTTACTTTTTATATAGCCTCTTTTACTGGTGGTCAAATTTCAATTAAACCTATTGATTGAAACTGAACAGCAAGAAAAGCTCAAACTTACAAATGCGTTAATTGAGAATTTAATTTAAGAATTTAATTAATAGTACAAATTTCTAACAAATACGTTAATTGAAGTTGGTTTTTCATTTTTTCTGTGAACATCATTAATTTTATCAAAATTATTATCTGTTCCATTTTATAATATTTTTTGAAATTTTTTTAAAGTTTTAACATATTCGTCAAAATCTAGTCAAAAAGTACAAACCACTAGATTTTGCTCGAAATCTAGTAAATCCTAGATTTCGTTGCAGTGTAAACGGGCCATTAGATTAGCAGAATAACGATTTAGCGACATTGCCAAAATATTTGCCCTAAAATTATCCTTGAGAAATTCATTTAATGTGACAGTCAAGATGATGGTTGTAAAGGGGTAAAGAACTTGAAGTTAGTGAGTGAATGAAGGGTTGATGGACTGATTTACCACCAGGATCTTTGGGGACCTGGAAAAGTTGAGGGACCGAATGTAACGAAGAGCTAAAGTTGTAAGGCTATCGGATGAAGAGCGGTAGTTGCGCGATAAAGATCTTGTAGTTGTAGAGCGAACGTAGAGGTACCAGTGGCTACGAGTGAAGTGCGTTAGCGGTGAAGTGGAGTGCGTTGGAGAAAGTGTTGAGACTTGGATTTGGGATTAATAAAGATTCGAGAGGCGATGATGTACATTAAGTTGACTCTCTCATGAAATATGTGTTTCACAGAACAATGCTTTTTCACAGGAAGTGCTGTTCTCATGAATGGATATTTTTGAGTATCACGTGCTGACTGGGGTTTAAGCCCGAAATAGCGGGAAGGGAGTTCCTAAGATACATAAGAGCTTTCACTTGTAAACATTTCAATTGTGAGGACGGATCATCCCCTGGTGCTGTTGCTATTCAACATGTATTGCTGCCTATTCCTAAAGCAGCGGAGGTTATATAGCTGCAACGACGAAACAAGCGAATTATAATCTCAATTCTACCGTATTAAATACTCGAATTGCTACCTGTGTGTGCTAGTGGCTCTCACACTCAGCGGCGTTTGGTTAACACATAGTATGTCACCCAAGTTGATAAGATGCAACATTGATTAGGCCGTAAGGATTGAGTTAATATTAAAAAACTGCTAGTGATGAGTTGAAATTTTGTGGATGTTTTTGTTAACCGCACTATAACAAAGTAGTTAACCATAATACAAAAACTGCAAAATTTCAACTGAACTAAGGTTGAGTTTTAAACCGTAATAGGGGCATTTAACTGATTGAGATTTAGCTTTAGCTACGAGAATTACAGAATAAGCTAAAAATTGAAAAAAATTTTGTTTTTAAAAAGTTTTTTTTTAAACCCGATGGAACTTACAAAAAGGGTTTACTGTCAAACGAAATGTCACTTTTTGACAGTGTATATATAATCAATATTTCATCAAATTTAATTTTCATTAAATTATTTTAAGTGAAGGAAGGAATTTAAAAAATGAAAGGATTTAAAACTGTTTTTATAAATTTATTTTTGACTGAACAATTGAAAATTTATGGCGCAAACGGTAACACGGTAAAGAATTCTGATGATAAGAATGTAGTTATTTTCGAAACATGTAAATTCGACCCGAGTTTAATTCCGTGTTTAGTCAAGAATAAAATTATCCAAAAAAAATTTTATTCATTTCACGTTTTAAATTCCTTCCTTCACTAAAAATAATTTTATAAAAATTAAATTTGATGAACTTAAGCCTTATATAAATATCAAAAACTTTATTATCATCAATGTTTCTATGTGTTACACAAATCAGCACAAACAGATAGTACCCTTCCTTTTTGTGGTGTTGATTTAAACTGAGAATGACGCACACGCGATAAAAGCAATCGTGGATGATTAAGTCACCATTTATTTTTATCCATTATAATACCGTGTTCAGATATGCACCTTAATTGAGTTTTACGCAATAAATGACATTATTGAGCTTAATTATCCATATAAAATTGCAATTTAGTTATTGCTCAATTAATAATTAATTGTTATAAATATTGAGTAAAATTAAAATGCGACCCTGTCACAAGTGTGTTTAATGAGTAAAACACAACTTACTAACTTGGTGGCCACACGATCAAGTTTTGTCTTTCAATTCCAATCAATTTGCAATACACTCTCATTTTTTTAATAACACACTCACACTTTTTAAATTGACCACGAGATGGCTTTCAATTTCACCTTTCCATTTGTTTGGCAATTTTACTTTCAATTAAACAGCTGATTACATGTTTGTGTTTATAAATCATTTTCTTGATGAAATCTTGATGAAATTGCTTACAAATTGAGTGCAGCCTACGTCACAGCTTTCAATTTTTGTAAATATTATTATTATATTATTCTTAGCAATTACAGTCCTTTATGGACCAATACTTCTGCAACTATCGTTCTCCATTTATCTCTGTCAATGGCCTTTTGTTTATAGTTTTCAACTTTGATTACTTGTAAATCTTCTTCAACATCATCTTTCCACCTTTTTCTTGGCCGTCCCTTTTTCCTAATACCTTCTGGGTGTTGTTCAAAAACTTTCTTCACTGTCATGCAGTCGTTCATTCGTAAAACATGTCCAAGCCAGCGTATTCGCTGTGCCTTTATAAAACGTATAATATTTTGATTTTCAGCAGTATATGCAAGCAGTATATGTAAAAGACTATCAAGAACAACTTGATCTTGTGGCCGCAGGGTAAACAAAGTGTTTTGACAATGTACATTTTTGTTTACATTGAATATTATATGTAGTAGTAATATAAATTGAGTTAGCTAAATTGTGTATATGTGAACAGAAAGAAAATTATGTCAATAAACCGAATATTGACTCAATTAAAAAGGTATATCTGAACACGGTATAACAACTGTCTGATAAAATTAAAAAAATTTAATTTATATAATGTGGCAACATTGCTGTTAATACCGACTACTTTTGGTCTTAGCAAATACATAGTGGCAACGACTTACTTTTGTTTATTTCTTTACGCTGGGTCTCCACGTAGCAATATTTATTGCTAAGTACAAGCAAAAACGTCGGCAGAACAATGACAGAACAATGGAGCAATAATTGCTGATTATATTGATGGAGAACACTTGAAATTGCTTTGCCATAAATTTGCAATTTTCACCGCGAGTAGTTGTCCAAAGTTTTGTGGCTGTATTTATAACAAATGTTTTATGTTGTGTTTTCAAGTGGTTGTTAAATTTTCTTTTTTCAATTAATAAATTTACTTAATAAAATAATTAATTGTAATTGTCGTAGCTGTGTTTTGTATTACACAAATAAATAAACAACAAGTACAGAGAAATAAAATGTCAGTTAAATAACAACTGATTTGACAGCAGATTGCTAAGCAAAAATTGCTCAAGCAATCAGAAGAGCAATCATTGCGCAATAGATTGCCACTCATGGCAATATGCGGTCTATACGTCGCAAATTTAATGGAGCAATCAAATTTGACGTTTGCCGCAATAAATATTGCTACGTGGAGACCCGGGGTAAATTTAAAGTTTTTTTTTTAAGTTTGAATAAAGATTTTATTACTGAAGTTGCCATATCTTCAGCAAAAAATGTGGCAACGTCAACTTCTTAACGTTCACTTGTAAAGTAATAATAGGATAAACCTGCTGGTTATGATTATTACAAACATAAACTGAAATTGTATAACAAATGTCCGATATAATTAATGTTAAGCTTAATTTCAAATTTCAAAAAAGTCTAATTTCTGCAAAAACATATTAAATTAAGGCCCGTTTTCACGACTTACCTATAAAGTGCGAAATAGTAAACGGTACCTTTAGCACTAGTGAGGAATAAAGTTACCTTCAACTATTTTTCGTTTTCACAACTTCTGTATAAAATAAACTTAACATTTTTGAAAATGTGGCAATACTAAAGAAAATACCGATTATTACGTACTTTTTTTACATTTACAAAATATACGAATAATTGGAGTTGCCATATATAAAAAATATGTGAATATAATATGGCAATCTCAAATCTAAACCTTACGACAAAAGTTAAAGGTTTACTCGTAAAACTGCTCTGGACGGGGAAGCAGCTCGCGCTCGTTGTCATTAATTTTAAGGACAATCAGGTCGTTCTTGTTTGTCTGTCTTTCTTGCGTTTTGCGTTTCACAGCATTGGTTGATGGCGTGGCGTCGTGTAACTGTAATAATTTACAGTTTTTCGTGTTTTCGGCATTAATCACATGCATTCGTTTAAACCTTATTTTGCTTGGCGGTGACCATGTGGAAATAAGTGGCCAACGATTTTTAACTTAAATTGATAGATATTGGTGGAGGACCATTTAAAACTCTTTAACTAACTGGTAGAGTTCCAGCCAAAACTCTTAAAATAAAAAAAAAAAAAACTAGCTACTGGTAGAAGACCATTCAAAATTCAATTGGAGAGAATCCGTGGAGTGGACTTCAGGATTTCCATCTTCCTATACGACGGTATAGGTCGTTCTGTGAAATCCTTGTAGCACCTCCCTTCTATAGTATGCAACTGTATGTGAAGGAATAGCATACAAATCTTCTAGTCCTGGCATATAAACCTAAGGTTTTGCCATTGCAAGCATATGAGTTTTAACATATCTTGCACCCAAATCCAAAAAAAAAAAAAAAAAAAAAAAAGTTAAAGGTAGAACGTTGCTCTCTTTAGCTTATCCTTCACTTTTAGATTAAAGGGAACTTGTGATAATAAAAAGCTCATTATCTGTTCGATAACTTCCTACATTTAGCTATCGTTAATTCGTGAAAAAGGGCCTTAATCTTAGCAATTTAAGACTTCATAGATCTAAAGCAAACGTTGTTAAGTGGTCAACTCTAAACAATTAATTATGTATTTCAAATAAGATTATTACAAAAACTGAAGTGTTAAGTAGACTTAACACAACACTGAAAAAATAAATAAATTTTATCGAATGATTTTTGTTACATTTTTCTAAGAAAAAAAAAACGAAAACAACGTTCGTACGAGTATTTATACAAATAATTGAATAAAAATTTGCCACAATAACAAGCAAATAGAAAAAGGAAAATAAAAATAAAATTAAGTTCGAAAGAAAAAAAGAAGAAGTAAGAATGAGCATGAATAAATAATTTGTTATAAAAATAAAAAAAAGTAATGGGAAAAAATTTTGTTTGAACTAAAGAAAAAATAAAACTTTAAATATAATTCTTGACAATACACTTTATACTTTCAACTGAAAAAGAGATGAAAAAAAACTTGAAGAAATCTCAATTTCAATTGAAAATATTTATGTATGTTGTAAGGTGAAATTGAAATTAAAAAGAAAACTAAATTAAAATTTTTAAAAAACTTAATTGTGTTAACTAACTCACTCACCTTGAGGCAGGTATGGCTCTGATCAAATGTTGTTGAGGTGAATGTTGAAGACTTGTTGCTAACGATGAGGATGAGGATGTTGACGATGAAGTGTTACTGCTGCTGCTGTTTAAAGATGTTGGACTATTTTGTGTTGAACTCTGTTGCGATTGAAGACTGCTATGATGATTGTGCAGTTGTAGGGAGGATGAGGAGGAATTTGATGAATTTGTACTTGAATTTGGGCTACCGGTTTGTTGTTGCTGCTGCTGCTGGCTATGTTGTTGTTGTTGGACCTCAACATGTTGATCAAAACCAAAACCACTATCATTTGAATTATCACAGGGTGGTGGATGTGGCCGTATTGGAAAACGCTTACCAGGCACCATTTTACCAGGGCCAATCTACATACAATAAAATTTAACCAAAAAATAAATAAATAACAATGTGAAGCAGTTTTTGCAATATTAATTTAATAAATATTGCTCAAGTCCTACAATAAAATACATAGTTTATGTTCATTGGTTTATCTCGTACGTATTTTGACGAAAATGCTTCCCTGTTTTTATTATTGTTTGAAAATTAAAAAAAAAAAAAAAAAACTTTAACAACAGGGTAGTATTTTCAAGGGATTAAAAAACTACAGGCGAAACAAAAAAGCTGTCGAACAAAAATCGAAAATTTGTGTACAACTATTCACTTTTCGAGTTGGAATGGCATCGACTGTTTACATTTAATGAAGCAGAAGTAAAAGCATTTGCTTTTTTTTAACAAATAAAGAAGTGGAAGAAATGGCATTTTTTCTACTTTGACTGCAGTTTTTTAAACGCTGGTATTTTCCTCAAAATAATTATGACTTGTGTGATCGTGTAAACTACCCTGAAGTATTTTTTGATTTATTGTAAACACATTTTAGTATAATATATATTTAAAAAATGTTCTTAATTAAGTTTTTTATTCTTATAAAAGGTATGGAAAAACACATTCTTTTATAATCATGTAGGTATGTATGTGTGTAACTTTCAGCAGTTGGGTTAATTTTATTAGAGGTTTATTTTTTTGAATTTCAAAACAATTTTAAAGTAATAACAATCAAAATGTAATTAAATTTTTAAATGTTTACTATCTTTAGTATTTTTCTAATTGCATGTGTTTTAAATTATACTGTTTTAAAAAAGTTTATATTCGGCTAAGCTTAATCTTTCATAACCCCACCTAGAGTAAGAATATTTCAGTGGCGGGCTTTATATGGGATCCATAAGCTATAAGTCAATCTATATCAAACATGATTTCACGAAATTACCATTCGTTACAATTAAAGGCGTTTCAAAGTGTAGTCAAAAAGTACGCGTTATAGAGGGCCTATGGTAAATTATGGACCAATATTTACGAAATTTGGCAGGGTTGTTTCTAATTTTATGAGACTATAGCCGACTTCCAAAATGTCAATTATTGTTTATACGCAGTACAAAATATATACAGTCCATACCATTCCAAAACATCGCCTGTTCCTTCGACTTTGGCATTTGAGTAAGGAAACGAAAGAATACGAAGAATACGAAAGTAAGCTAGTTCTTGAAAAGGATTTTCCAACAAACAATTTTTTAAACTGTTGACTTTAATCCACGATTTTATATCTGACAAAGCCACTGCAAAATACATATCGTGTTAAAGCACCTTTACTCTGCTAAAAAGGCAGAGACTAAATTTCGTTTTTGTGTGAATGATGGTTGTTTAAATGGTACATTAACCGCGAAAATAATGTAAGCGCCAAAAATTAAATTTTACAGGGAGAGTTTTTTCTATTTTATTTCATATGAATTTTGTATGAAATTTGTCGCTTACGATAAAATTGTTCTTGATAAAATCGTAGCGTTACACTATGTAACCATGACATTTTAGGAGATGATGAAACTGTTGACAAAAAAGTCATTAATTAAAAAAAACAAAAATTGAAAATGATGTCGGTTACGTTACAGGGTTTATATAATCATCTACCAGGTACGATCGAAGGAAAGATTTTCTTTTTTTTTTTTTCTTTTTCAGGGCTTTTTTTTGTTGTTTTGAAAAAGGAACTGTCAAATGTTGTTTACATACACGCATAGTAAAAAATAGCGTAAACAATTTATGTATAAATAGGTTCTTTTACGTAAACGAGACGTTGAGTTGCGGATGAACCAAATTAAGAAATGCCTAGGGGGTGGAGAGAGGTCAGGGTAATTTTTATACCCAAGGCTGGTAGGGCAAGCCACTCGAAGTCGGGGGAGTTTAGCAGGGCTGCCAGACTTTTTATTTATTTTATCCTTGAAGTTGGGGATTTCATGCGAGCAAAAAGGACAAAGAAAGTCATTTGGGGATTGGGGATTTAAAAAAATTCGGGGATGTTTTGGGGATTTTACACATTTTTAATAAGTAGTATGTTACCTTTTTTTGTTATTTACGCGTATTTTCATTGTTTGTATATAAATTATAAAAAAGTAGCAAAGCTTTTATCTTACTCTTATCAACAACGAATACGGTGTAAAGTGTCCTTATTAAGATAACCATTTTTGTTGAGTGTGTCAAAGGTACTTAATAAAATTATGTTATTATTTTTGATTGAGTGTTTTAAAAAAGAAGAATTTAAAAAAAAGAATCTAATACTATGTTCACACTTGGGTTTTTAGACGCGTTTAAGCAAAATGTTGATTTAGCTAATCAAAGCTGTTCACATTACATTTGAGGTGATAAAGATGACAGTTGATTAAAAAAAAAAACACAACAAAGAAATTTATATTTTTTAAAGTATTAAAAATGGATAAAAATACTTCTATAAAGTTATCAGAAGATTATTTTAAACATATTCATGATAAAATTGTGAAAATTTATGAATTATTAAAGCACAAAATAAAAACGTTACGAAGAAATCGTGGTCGGTTTTACACGTGAGGGGTACGTCCATCGTAGCCGATTCTACATCATACTCAGTTTGGTGTATGTTCAAAGGATTCTATGTTATTAATGAAGTAATTTAGATGCGATTATGTCAATTTGAAGTAATTAACATAATTGACATCAGTGTATTGTTAATAATCTCGATTTTGATGTGATTAAAGCTTAATCACGTTCGAGGAACTTAAACGCGATTAAAAACTCAAGTGTGAACATAGTATAAAACCGTTGACAACACATACAATTCGATTTTTTAAAGACAATTGTTTAGTAAATATGTCTTCCCCAAAAATAAGTAAATATGAAACACAATATAATAAAGTTTGGGAAAAAGAATGCTTCGAAATATTAAATAAATGAGGGATTTATGTATTTTTATTGTTGATTTTAAGGATGGCTAAAACAGATTGAACAAGCTCCAAATTCTTATAAATTGGCTCATTCGTCTTCAAAAACAGCCTATTATAATTATATAATTACAAGCAGAGCTATAATTCCTCAAAAAAAAAAGCCGAACCAGTCGCTACAAACAAAATAAAATTTAAAAAAAAAATTTAAATTTGGTCAGAAAAAAAACATTAACTTTTTAAGGTTTTGTTTCTTAATTCGGGGATTTATTTTTTAATTTTTTGGGTACAAGGAAAAAAGTTCCTGGCAGCCCTGGATTAAGGCATATTCACACCTATCGTGAATAATTTTTCCCTCGTAATTTTTCCCCTTTTCACATATTTGCGACCATGAACAACTCCCATGAAAAAAAAGGTTATTCAAAGAAGAATAATAACGTCAAAAAATGTTCACGGGAATAAATTCCCCTTATCGTGAAAAGTTTTTTCCCTCGTAATTTGTTCACGTTTCCCTTAGATTTTCTCACTTTATTTTTGCTAGGGAATAGAACATGTATGTTAGTAGTTTCTCCTATAAATCGAATATTAAGGGCTAGATCCATTAATAAGGTACAAACCGATATATAGGTCAATAAAATGCAAAAAAAACAGGTTGATTGCCGCCGAATTTGTGAAAGACGTGTGGTGGCAAAATTTTGGAAAATATTTTAATATATAAAATTTAAAAAGTGCAAAAAACTAGCGTTGTAATCAACCTATCCCTCCAATACTAATTATTTAGATTTATTTTTTAACTTTTCTTTAAAATATATACGTGTATATTTTTAAACCACAATTTCATTGATTTTTAATTTTTTCTAATCTTTCTTCTTTTTTTACATTCACTGGAACTGATAGCATAAAACAATTTTTCACTTGTTATTCACGCTAGGGGTGATTAGTTTATCTTCATTCTTGTTGAAAACCCTCGAGAAACTGATAGATCCCTATCTTAGGAGTAATATGGATACCCACCTCATAACCAGCGCTCAACATGCATACCTTAAGGGTAAATCTGTTGAGAGTCCGCTACATGAGCATGGCCTGGGGCATAAGGAATATACATACTCTCGCCGCGTTGCTGGATATAGAGTGAGCCTTTAATAACGTAAGGATTGAGATGATTAGGGATTCGTTGGTAGAGCTGGGAGTTAAGGACTTTCTGGTGGGGTGGATAGTCTGCATGCTTAAAAGCTGGACTATCAACTCGAGCCAGGGGGATCATGTTACAAGGAAGAAGGTTACCAGAGGGACACCACCGGGGGGTACTATCGCTTCTATTGTGGATGCTTGCGGTCAAGGGAATTCTCAGGTCAATTGATTTCATGGGTAGGAAGGTCGTTGCCTATGCGGATGACAGAGGAAAATTTTTGTCGACGATCAGTGAAATTGTGCCAATTTACGTCCAGTCAGGCCGCGCTCAGGGCATTGACAATTTATACGGTGCGATCGTGCGTGATCGCACAGAGTAGGAATGCTCTGAGAGAGCTTATGGGGGCATTCACGGTAATAGCCTTTTCACACTTGTCAACATTTCACATTAACATCAATTTGCGAAGATTTTGGAATTTTCCCATAAGAAATACATAGGGCATTCACGGTAATAGCCTTTTCACACTTGTCAACATTTCACATTAACATCAATTTGCTAAGATTTTGGAATTTTCCCATAAGAAATACATAGGGCTAAAAATCAAAATTTTTCAACATCTTTACAGAATGGGACTAACTCATTTTGTTCCCTTTTACATTTTTCGATGCTTTTAGTGTCATCACTAGAAAAGTGGTATAAATTCGATTAATTTTGTGGCTTCACTGACAAAATGGAAGTTGCTTTAAAAGCAGCGTTACCATTTCTCAAGTTTTTCCTTTTTTGCAAGCCTTATTTTGCTTAAATATTTAAACAAAATGAATTAGAAATACATTTTGGTGTTATCTTTTAAAATGTTGGCACTTTTGTAGAAAAAAAGTTTTTTAAAAAAAAAATAAAAGTTTTTTTTTTCAGAAATGGTGACATTTTTTATTGATAGTAGATGTTAGATGTTTCAAGTGTGAATGCGTTCCTCCGAAATGTATGCAAGTGTACAAAGGGTATAAGGCTGTGTTGGGTACCCGGACACTGCAGGGTCGATGGTAATGAGGTGGCGGACGAACTCGCGAGAGGGTTGGAATATTGACACCCCTATGTCAGGGACGGGGGTAAAACACCCTTATGTCACTACTATTAGGAAATACGGAATAGATTCCGCGATTCCGTTAACAGCTACTGGAGGGATAGAACGGATTGCAGGGTGTCTAGGGCACTATGGCCCGGTTTGGACGCAGGGGCAACCAGTGTTGAATAAGGATTGGACGGGAGTGGTCTTAGGACGCTTATAGGGTTCTGCACGGGTCATTGTTCTGTTAGGGCTTGTACGATTAAATGGGACAATACCATACCCGACTTCTGCAGGTAATGCGAGGATTCTAAGGAGCTAGAGACGATTGAGCATGTACTGAGCCACTGTCCTAGGATGCAGGGTCTCAGGCAGAAATAGCTAGAAGACAGCTTTTACGACGAACCGGGGTTTCATCGCTAGATGTAATCTAGTAGATCTACTGGTGTTTGTCAGGGAAATAGGTCGGTTGTTTCTGATGAGAGAGCTGTAGAGTGAGTTTTTGTTCCATGTGGTAATTATAATCTATCAACTATCTGAAACCCATCTGCCAACTCCTTTCTTCTTCTTTTTTCTCTTTCTTCCTCTATATTGAAGGGGTTCACAATGGACCGCTCCGCGCGGGTCTCCGAGTGGATGTGTGCCCTTGGGCATATAACCCTTTCTAACCTAACCTAGGTCACTTTGCCAAGTAAGTACACCATAAAAAGTTAAATAGTATTTTGAATAAGCTACGCTGCTTAAGTATCATTTAAGAAAGTACTGGAAAACTTAATTTTATATTTAAAGAGAACTTATATATAAATCATATTTAAATACGAAGTCAAAAGCTGGCCCCTCATGATGCAACAAATTAGAATATGTAATAAGAAATAAATATTATAAAAATGTACTATTCGGTGTATATTTTCAATAATTTTTCATGGTTCCAAATGTGCCTTGCAAAACCTATTTGGAAATATCAGCCGAATCCGGAATTGTAAAATTTAAAACATGTAATCAAAATAGATATTTGGCACAACATTAATAACTTGAATTTTTTAAATTAAACTTACCCTGGAAACTGAATGCAATTTACCGGGGAAAGCTTTTCCTGGATGTCTCTTTGATGGGGTTCGAAAACCTTTACGATGTATACGCGGGCTCATTGTGGACATGGTAGACATTGTGGTACGCATACCTGCAATAAAAATTAAAAGAAATACATAAATACATAGATAAGCAAAGAATACACTTTAAAATAAATCAAACAAATTAATGCAGTTACATACCACAAACATGCATACACACATACATAATTTAAAATTGTTTCTAAATTAATTTCATTGTGAATGCATTGATTTCATTCTATCAAAGAACGTTTTCAAGTAATTTTTATTGCTTACAATTCGTTTTAATACTATTCGTCTTGTTTTGCTCTTTTAAACATTTTGATTTGACACATGATTTAAATTTGCCCTCAAGAAAAATATGTACATAAGTATGTCTGTCTATATGTATGTATGTACTATATTTGTAAAGCTTTTGAAGTCAATAGCTGAAGCTGCTGATAAAGCCAAAAGTCCAACGCCCTCCTCATACAACAACAAAAAATCTGAAAAATATCAGACAATACAATAATGGCAGGAACAAAAAACATTTATATTTCACTTACAATAATACTCGTCTGTGCATACAGTTACGAAGAAAAATATAGAAAATACTGATTTTTTTTAAGTTTTTATTAAAATTAAGTGACAACATTGAAAAAATAAATACACTCAAAAAAAATTATAGTGTGACCTAAAAATGCAATTGAATGACAGATTTGCAAATGTTTTTGAACATTTTCATAAAATTTCATAGATATTTATTACCATTTCACCTCACAAGGCGAATTCATATTCTGAAAACGGATACAACACTGTAAACTACTTTAACGTTGTGTCAAAATAATACAACACAGCAGTAAACAAATTAGCTGTGCACTAACATACAAACATGTAAATATAAATGTCAACAAAAGTAACAGCATATCATTTTGACACAAGGTTAGTTTTCAGCTGTTGCTTACGTAGCAAGCCAAGACCACCTTGTATGAATTCGCCTTGTCACCTCATTTTAAAACTCCCATACCTGGTTTATGTTCATGGTATTTTTTAGTTTTACTTTTCCTATAATTTCTTATTATTTGATGAAAACAAATGTATTGATCTTCTTAAACAGTTTACTCAAAATGAATTGACTATGAACATTGAATTGCCTTTTCCATTTTTGACATTTAGCAACACGATAGAGAAACGATACAAAAAATTTGTGTATTTACAAAAGCATTAATAAAAACATACAGGTATGTGATGGAAATCGATTTTAAAAACGAAACGATTTGAAACCGAAAATATTGTTTTCAGTATCTTTTAAAATGGGTTTTAAATAAATTTTCCTTTTATTTTCAGTCTTTATTCTTTTAAATTTTATATCATATACGTTAACTGAAGTGTATTCTGAACGAAAATTATGACTATAATTCAGAAATGGTTTTTAAAATCCCTCGAAATTCATCACACTTTTCTAAAACGTTCGTTTTGAAATCGATCGATTTTCATCACATACCTGATAATGTTTTTTAAACGATAAGTCATACGACAGAGCTTGTGAATTGGACAAATATTTCTATTAAAGTTTGTTTAACATGAAAACATTTACGAAAAAAAAAGTTTATGAAATACTAAAAAAAATAAAAGTTTTTTATCGATTAATTCTTAAGATTATAATAAGATCTACGCGAAAAAATTTTGTAAGTGAAATCTTACAATAATTTATCCACAAATCCTTTGTATTTATTAAACCTTAACAAAAAATATATACTTATCTACTATTTTGGCCAAAACTGTACGTATATGCATACGAGCAGGGTTGTCCAATACCTTTGTTGCAAAAATCGACACAAGTCGCCAAATTTTATTTTCTTAAGATTTTCGCAACGTCTGAACGTATAGGAGTTTTCGAAGGGACACCAGAGGAAAATACGAATACTATTGCAGGGTTATGAAGCAATAGATTAAAACAAGAAAAACCTTTGAAAACTTAAAGCTATTTTTTTGAATGTTAAATTATAGCCCATTTACACAACAACGAAATCTAGTACATATTTAGGAGTTTGTAGCAAAATCTAGTTGTTTTTCACTAAATTTTCCATACAAAACAAAACCTACTTTTCTCGATCAGAGAAATTAATAGAAAAAAAATGTTAAATTCGGGCACATTTTGCGGATATGTAAAAAAAAATTCATAATTAGACCGAAAGTATTGAAGTCTAGAGGAATATAACTTCTAGAAGGGCGGTTAGGAACTGAAACCCCAATTTAACAAAGGAGTTTTGAATCAATTTTACCGTTTAACAAAATCCGCATGAAGGGGGATATGAACACCCCTTTCATGCGGATTTTGTATATTCTCCTTTTTAGGGTTGGAAGGCTGGATTATTAAGTTAGGCTGGATTATTAAGTTTAAAACGATTATCATATGGAGGCAAGTTGATATTTGGATTCCAATCTTGTGTTGAGAGACAGAACAAAACGACGACCGAGAACTATTCCAGAATATGTCTTATTAATTAATTATGACGTAGGGATCATCAAACTTGTTTCCCCAATGTTTGTTAAATCCTGGCACACCTTTGGCCTTGTTGAAAGTCTGCGATATACACTAGCGGCATAATCTAAACACTGTGCTAGTTGAAAAAACTGCCAAGCGGGCCACTCGGCGGGTTAACCTTCTTCGAGTACGCTGAACTCAGTGGTGCTAACCGTTTGTTTAGATTATTTTAACAGCTTTAGAATTATATGCATAATAATAAAAAAATAACGGTTTTTTTCCTCTTTTTTTCGAATTACAATTTCCTAAACATCTCAATTCTCCGCTGTAGTCCAAAAATCTTAGATCCGACTACTTTTACTACTGTATGCTAGACAATTTTCAGTTTCCTATGTCATAAGGGGGCTTTAATATAAGCTTAAATGTAAAACAATTTAATTTTGGCACGCCTCTATTTTCTTCTTAGTTCTCCACCCACAGTCCAAAATCCGACTACGTTAGGAGTTCACCGAATAAGCTGTTTACTATATGCATGCCAATTTTCAGATTTCTAGCCCATAAGTGGGCTTCAAAAAGCTCTGGATAAAAAAAGAGGAACACACAAATAAGCCAATTATATTGTATATCGTCGTTCGTAAATTATTGTGTTCAATAATATATGTAAAATATACAGGGGTGTCATGGAAATCGGAAACGAAAAACGAAAGAATTTTAAAAGTTTTTCAATAAGATTTCGGTATAAAAAAATTTTATGACAATTATTATACAAATATTGCTCCATTAAACATAATTCTTTAACAAAAATTTTAAAAATTAGATTAAAAGTTTATTGAAAAGAACTTCCAAATTCTTTCGTTTTATGTTTTTGATTTCCATGACACCCCTGATAATAACCATGTAAAACACAATAATTTACGAACGACGATATGTACATATATAGATAAACATACATTAATATTTTAGACTTTTTAATACAAGATGACATATCTTTAATCAATATGTAATAGGAATTAAACTGGACCCAAGTGACTACCTCAAGGGACTCCGGATAAAATCCTTCTTTATATAAAAACACGATATACATTAGAAAAATCGACTAAAACGCACTTCACATCGCCATGTAGCAAACCACCAATTTCCATCGCCAAAAGGGTGGTTAAAAGTCTGACAGCCCTGCTTACGAGTATTCAAACGTTGTTGTCGTGTATTTAAATGCAAAAACAAAACCAGACGATTAGCAAAAACGACAAGATCAAGAAAAAAACACCAAATGTAAGACTACGACAACACACACTACCCGTTTTAAATTTAGACGTAGTGGTCGTCGTCCCATTTTTTTTTTTAAATATTTGTCATTGCTGCTGTTGTTAACTATCTTCTTTCGTCTTTTACATTAGTTTTGCGTTGACAACAACAAAAAGCAAAAGCACACAAATTTAACCATACACACACACACACTTTAGTCATTAACAAGCTGTGATTGTCACATTTATGATTGTAAGTTGATTAAATGTTTGATTGAGTGTTCTAAATATCATCAACAATTGAATTTGTTTGTAAATTTATTTTTTGTTTGTTTTATTTTATTTTTTTGTCGTGTGAAATTGAAAGCAAGTGTATAAAGAAGAAAATGTACCCTACAAGAAGAGAATCAGCGAGTTGTCACTTTTTTCCCGTTGGTGTTAAGAAAATGATATAATGAAATGACCGACATCAAGTTTTCTGTCATTTCTTTCTATCATTTTCTAAACACCAACGTGAAAAAAGTGACAACTCGCTGATTCTCTTCTTGTAGGGTATACATAAGGTACATATGTATCTAATTTATTTAATTTAATGGGGATTTTTACACTGCAAAAAATGGATGTCACTAAAAATTTGAATTTATACTTCAAGATTTTAATGTTTTGTTCTGAAAAATATCAAAAATATTTAAATTAAGCATTTATATCCAAAGATTTTTCTTATTAGTTAGACCCTTTTAAATATTTAAAATACAATTTTCACAATACCAACAAATAATTATAATAAAAATCATTTATACATTTTTTACTACAGCAACGATTAAAAAACCGAAATTTTAAATACATACTGTACACATGTATGTTCTCAGCTAAAATTTGTAAGGACAAAAGCCTTCGGAATTATATATTTAGATTTTTTCTTCAACAATCCGATTAATACTACATTTACACCTACGCAAAATCTAGTACTTACGAGATTTCTAGCCAAATCTAGTTGTTTTTGACTAGATTTCCCATACAAAACAAAATCTACTTCGTGACAAGATTTCGACGAAATCTACTCAAAATCTAGTAGTACTTAATGATGCAACTATGGTTTTTACAATATAGCACTAAAAAATATTTCCCTGCACAAGAAAAAATGACATTAAAAAAAAAAACAAAACAAAAATTGTTAAAAAAAAATGTTAAAAATTTTTATAAAAATTGTAAAAAAATTAAAAACACGAATAATATTGATAAAATAAATATCGTTGATTATTAAAAAAAGGTAATGCAAATTTTTTAATGTATATTTCTTTTTGTGTTTGTGTGTGTAACGAAAAAACTTTAAGTCAGCTGTTGTGTTATAAAAACAAAATCTCGCTAATGTCAAAAAAGTACAATGTAAACGCACTAGATTTCGAAGAAGATTTTAAATCAAATCTACAAGATTTCGGCCTAATGTAAATGTAGTATAAAAGAAAAACTCATTTTCTGGAAAACAAAGTTCGTTTGATACGAATAACAATTTACTGCCTAATTTCGCTCAACTACATTTAAAACAAAAACAAATTCTTAAAATTTTGTTTTCTTTTCAAATGTATTTGTGCGAAAGAAAGCGTTCTTTTGACATCGTGAAATTGGCGGTAAATTTACATATTATTTGATTATGCAAATCCGCTTTATAGTTTAGAATTTTTATTTGCTTTGGTTGTCAACAAAACAAAAACCTATATTATTAATGTTTTATTAAAATAAATATTTCAGGTTTAAAAAAGTTTATAAAACTAACTTTCTATGAAAATTTGTTAAATAAACCTTTTATCAAACTGAAATATGTTTTATGTTTATTTGAAAAACATATAACCCCTATTACTTTTCACAACTCAACTCAGTTGAGTTGTAATTAACACAACTGGTAGTGATCAGTTGTAATTTTTGTTATGTTTTTGTTCACCGCAATATAGCAAAGTTGTAAACCATAATACAAAAATTAAGAAACTACAACTCAACTGAGTTGAGTTGTGAAGCGTAATAGGGGCCATAATCAGGGCTGCCATATATGACGATTCATCGTCATTTTGACGATTTTTTGTTTCGGAATTAGCAAAGTGCCGATTTGCTGATTTTTTTTCTTAAAAGTGATGATTTATTTATCAGTCTCCAAAGTCTGAATAAAACATTGAATTTTCTGACTCGTTCGTTTTTAAATCTTGGAATTTTTAGCAGCCGTACCTTAACAAGAGCGGAAGGCGGAACGTTTTCTTTCGCTTAGCTTTAAGCTGATATGCCATACCTAAGAAAGAGCGTCAACGTTGTGTCACGAACAGTAGTGATAGCTTTCTCGTTTAATAAACCCACAAATTATAAATTAAAATAGAGATAAAAACGCTGGATTGATCAAAAAATAACTAAATTGCCAATATTAATTAACAATAGCGGCAAACTTCACTATTAAACGAGCTGTGAAAATCGTATTTTCCAACTGCAAAGCGTTGAGACCTTTCTATTCAAAAACTAGAAAACGAGTGCCGCTTTTGTTTAGGTATTGCTGTAATATGCAAGTCTTTAGAAAATCTTTAAATGATTATTTTCAGAGTACAAAAACAACAATGATAGACTTTGTTTATCTTTCGTCAACGAATGAATCTTTTACGACTCTCTGTATAAATCATATTTTCACGAGTTGCAAGACAATATCTACATGAGTCTCATCCCAGTAAAAGATTGTTATGTTTCTGAAAGCACGAAAACTACATGAGCGCTGATATATGCGCTGGCTATTACATACTACTATGAAGCAGCAGAGAAGCGAATACCATTTAAGTGAAGTTTGAATTTAATGATCGAATAACTTGGCAATATCCCTTATAAGTAAGAAAGTTGTTAGTGAATAATTAAAATCATTATTTTAAAGAAGAAATTATTTCAAATATTACTAAATTTTCGAGCTTAAGGTGTTTTTGTTATAAAAAACTTTTAACGTTTATTTAAAACCAATATTTCGGCTCTTCCTTGAGTGCCTTCTTCAGGGGTTTTTTCTTAATTTATAAATTTTTAAATTTGTTATATGTAATTTGTTAAAAATTTATAAATTAAGAAAAAAAACCCTGAAGAAGGCACTCAAGGAAGTGCCGAAATATTGGTTTTAAATAAACGCTAAAAGTTTTTTATAACAAAAAGACCTTAAGCTCGAAAATTAAGTTATATTTGAAATAATAAAGGTCGAACAAAATACATATTATATACAGAAAAAATTATTGTTCGTAATTTTTTTTATGTGCTTCTGTTATTCCCTTACATGGAAGCAGGTTGTATTGCAATGATTTTAAAATGTGTTTTAACGATAATTTGTGAAATATCACTGAACACAGAAATTAATTTTTTTTATATCGCAATCAGTTATCAAATTGTTTTTTATCAGTGAGCAAAAAAAGTAGTGCAAATTCGCCATTTAAAAATCAACCCTCTTGTAAGCAGGTTTTTAAGAGGGTAGTTTACTTCTCTCCCTTACAAAACTGCTTACCAGTAAGCTTCATTTTTTACTGGGATGTAGTACTTGACATGAAAGACTCGTTAGATAATCTTTACCCACGTCTTAACTATTCCCACAACGATCGAAGAAGCGTCTTTCACTGTGCTATGGAGGAATCTCAGTGGTGTTACAGTTTTTCACATGTGAGGAATCTTCTAAGATTAAAAAATGCGGCATCGACGATCAAAGACGCTCTGTATGAGACTCCTAGTATCTCTTACACGATTGAAAATGCTAGCTGGGTATGAAGTAATTATGTTTTTGTTTGAATGTTTTTTTGTTTTTTTAAATCAAACACAAACTGTTTAAAAAAAAACTAAATTTTAACTTGTCTGATTTTTTTGACGATTTTTCGAGACGTGAAAGACGATTTTTTTATTTGGTCGATTTCCTCACAAATTTATCTGGCAGCCCTGGCCATAATCTTTTCAACGGCGGATTTCTAATGTACTGTACGCTATCAATTTTCAGTGAGTTGCATTGTTTTAAAGAGATGCCAATTGGTTAAGAAAAACAAAACGCTTTAAAGGCACTTGTAAAAGTACTGCTACAGGCGACAGGCTACAAAAGATGAAGAACTTATTAACATGACAAAAGTTTTTTATTTTTATTTGTTTACATGTTTACACAATTATTGGCAATTCAATTAAACGACTACAATATAACAAAATAAATTTATTATATTTTCTTTAAAATAAAAAAATAAAAATAATGTATATTTTCAAAAATTGCAAATTCGTTTAAAATGCATATATATTTTAAAGTGTTCTGTCATTTAGATTATAAGTCTATTTTTTCATTTACCAATTAATATATAAAGAAACTATGTACTTTCGTATAAAAATAACCTTTCCTTAAGTTCAAAATTTCCATAATTTGTAATATATTTCTAGTATACTATTTATAATCATTTAATTGAAATAGTAATTATTAACTTCTATATAAATGTTTAATAATTTTGTTTATATCTTTAAATTTAAACTTTTGTGTCACTGTAAAAACCAATAAGAATTTAAGTTGTATAAAAACTTAATATCCCCTAAGAAATTTATTGTTTATATTGCGTTGGTGGGCTTTTCATTGTATTTGAACTATGTATTACATTTAAAAAAGTCATCCAACTAAAATCCTAACAAATATCAAAAATTCCCCATAAATTTAAAATCGAACTCAAGGTCATAACTTATGCTTTTATTAAGTTGAAAATAAAAATTAACAAATGATTATTAAAAGAGTAAGCTAGAACAGATTCTTGTGATGTTAAAAAGTTCTAAATTTATAAACCAATAACAAAAACTTTATTGATACAATTTTTGATACAACAAACTAACGATAATTAAATGATAATGAAATTGACGAAAATAGACTGCGAACGTAAAAACAAAAATTTATATACTTTTTTTTATACTACAAATACTATTACAAATAAAATTTATAGAGAAATAGTAACTTAGACATTCATTACTCCCGTGTCTTTGGTAGAAATCGAACCCGAAATCCTCACACTAATTGCTCACTACCAACAAGCTTACCGGGGAATCCAAAAATTGTTAACCAATTAAGTTTTAATAAAACACAGCTCTTAAAAAAATAATAAAATTTCTAATATTAATAATAAATAAATAATTTAATTTAATAAATAAATTAAATTAAATTAATATAAATTATCTCAACTTATAACTGCCTTTTATCTTTGTGCAAACCTTTAATGTTCTCAAAAATTTTTATTTATATTTCAAATAAAATTTTTTAACATATTTTACGATTGTGAAGAAATGGTAACGATAATGAAAAATCTTTTTATGCCACTAATTGAAGCAAAAAAACAATTTAAAGAAAATCGTCACATGAAATTTAGAAGCCTTAAACAAAATTATAAGAAGCCTGTTAACACTTGGCAACATCTACCATCAATTTGCAAAGATGTTAATGTCTTCCCATAAGAAATACAAAAGGCTAAAAATCAACATCTTTCAAGATGTTCCCATTTCATTTAATTCCATTCTACATCTTTCGATTATTTCAGTGTCATCACTAGAAAAGTGGCAATAAATTATATTATTATTGTGGCATTACTAACAAAATGACATTGGTTTTGAAAGCAGCGTTACCATTTGTCAAGTTTTCCTTTTTTACAAAATTTTTAATTTTTTTTTTTAACTTAAAAAAGAATAAATAAAAATAAAAAACTTCAAAAAATTTTTTTTGCTTTATAAAATTTTTTTTTATATTTTTTAAACAAAATGAATACCAAATACATTTTGGTGTTAAAAAAAGTTAAAAGTTAAAAAAACAACTTGATAGTAGAAGTTAGATGTTGCAAGTGTGAAACAAGTCACTTATTATCGTTCTCATAAGCGGTTACAAAAAAATATTTCGTGTTGGTGTTTCAAGTAATATTCTGTTTAATATTGCAACAAAAGGCCTCTATCGGCAACCGCAACACAATTGACTGATTTTGACATTTGTGGTCGCATAATATTTCATAGTGGGGTGTAAATTTGTATAAAAACTATTACGTTATCGCTCGATTGCATCGTGCTGGTAACTTTTTAGTGGGGCGCAAGTTAGCCGTTTGTCGTTGAAAATTTAAGTGAGCTATAGCGGTCGAAACGTGAACCATGTATTTAAATATTGCGTTCAGAAAAAATTCTGATCTTTGAAATGGAGAATCGTCAAGATATATCTATTTCAGTGAGAACGGTATAATTAAGTTATAAAAATAGAAATACTGAAAATCTGGCCAAAAAAGCTCTCACGACGCGATGTTAGCAGTATTCCCAAAAAGTAAATGCTAACATAAATGCAACGAGCCTTGCAGGAGAATGGCTTTTAAAGCAGAAACTCTGTCTTGAATTTGCAAAACACATATTAGTAAAGATACACACTTCCGAAAACGAATATTTTTACTGGCACGAGTAAATAAAATTTTATTATAAGCAATGGCCGTTCCCGAATTTGGAGAAAACCCAACACAACCTAAGATCCAATGTATATTATACCCATAGTTCAAAATGGAACTAAACACTACCAAGTTTAGGGAGTTTTTATAGAAGGCACCATCGGTTGAGAGCGTGGGTTTTGGAAATAATTGTATTTTTCAGCAAGACAATTATCCCGAGCATACAGCGCAAATTTTTCGCGAACGGCTTCTTTATTGTGCTCCCAAAAACATCCTTTAGAAAATGTATGGGATGTTATAAAATAAGCTGTCGCAAAAGCCTCAACAGAGCTTTTAAAAAAAATTAATTTTTCGAATGCAATTTTCAACTTTTGTATTTTAAAATTGTTATGTTTTTGTCAGTGTTCAAAAATAAACAATATATACTGTTATTTAGTGTTCGATGCGGTAGAAATATAGATAACAATAGCGCTACTAGTGTTTTTGTAGTAAATTCCTTAAAAAAAAAGTTTATCTGTTTGTGATCTTCGTACACAAAAAAAATACTGTACTTATCCAACTCAACATAGAGATGAGAGAGAACATTTCACTGCGTTCGGTTTTTCGTAAAAAATCACAAACTTCGTTGTATTCGATTCAGCGCACTAAGGTTCGTTCGTTTCAGTTGTGTTCAGCGCCCTTTTGGCTGGTAAATACAACAAAAAAATTTTACATAAACAAAATACATACATATGTGTTTAAAAACAAAAAACCAAAATTTTACAATACACACACAGGCTTTTTGTACTGTGGTCGTGCAAATTGCCGAACAACAACAATAATACTAGTGAGAAGAGTTGCAAACAGTTTTTAGTAAAATATGTATATTACATATACATAATTATAAAGCCTGGATAAAGCTTTTTTTCAATAAGGTAACCAGTTCCCAAAACTCGTAAATTAGTGGAAATATGCAGACTTTAGTTCTCAACTGTATATGTTTTAGGTGCTAAACCATAAGCAAAGTTCGTAAATATTTTTTTTAACAAACGAAAAATCTGTTTTAAACAAATTGTACTCTGATCACTTTTTACAGCAAAAAAAAAAAATAAGTATAAAAAATTTATTGCGAATTTAATATCTTTAAAATTGTTTTTAACCAAATTTTATAAATTTTTTAGCATTGCAATTTGCTTATAAGATCTAAAAAATACTGGGGCGTTATTTTCTGACTTAAATAATGAAAAGAAATATATTTACCTATATACATAAATATTTATTTTAGATCTTTTATTTGGGAGTATTTACTGTTGGAATTGTTTATTTTGGCATTTAACAGAAATGATAAAAAGAAATTTTGCTAAAAATTGCTACTATTTACAATATTAATTTAAGATATAAAAAAAAAAAACAAACAAAAAAAGGGAGAATAATTTGTAGAAAAGAAAAGAACGAACAAAGGTTAACCAAACGCATCTTAATATAATAAAAAAAACAAACTTTCATGGCAACGAACAATAAAGTATGATTTAATGATTTCGCGAAAACCGCAAAAGGACAAAACCTGTTAAATAAAAAATCTGTTATTTTTCGATTGTACAACTCTGCAGTGATGCTGACGAAGACTATTAATTCACAGTGAATGGCAAGCTAGCAACTTTGCAGAGATGTAAAACTCAATTTCCATAAAACAAAAAATTCGTTTAAGAAGTTTTTATAATTTCTTAGAGCTAATCATGCAATATTTTTAATAAATGTAAATATGTAATAAATGTAAGTCCATTAAAATTTTTTAAATCGAAATGTGTTTTTTTGGTGAAAACAATTTTAAATTCCTGTTAACGTACAAATAATGTACAGCCAACTCTTCTGTATTTATTTGTCATAGCTACTATTCACAATGTTTATTTTGTTAATACAAAAATTTACTTTTTTATTTACTGCCTGTTTGTAGAACGCGAGCACAAAAGTGACTCGTTTAAATAACATTTAAAACAAAAACAAATTTTGAAATTTTGTTTTTGTTTCAAATGTAAGTTGAACGAGTCACTTTTGCGCTCGCGTTCTACAAACAGGCAGTTACTCTTAAGTAATAAAAACAGAATATATGAAAATTAATTTATTTCTATAAAAAAAAACCTGTAGCAAATCGTTTTTTAATCTTTAGTAAAAAAGGACATCGCCACAGTTTTTTCAAGGTTATCAAGTAAAAATAATTATCTAAAATATGTATATAGAATTGCCAAAAAAAAAAATTGTTATAAATTGAAGTGAGAAAAAAGCTTTATTTTCGTTGTGCTCAGCGCTGCCAGGTAATTTTTTTCCTTGTCCCCAAAATATTAAAAAAATATTCCCAAAATTCCAAATCCCCAAAAAACAAAACCAAAAAAGTTAATATTTTTTTTTTGTTTCTTTTCTGACCAAATTTTAAATTTGTTAGAAAAATGTTAATAAGAAACCCCCAAAAATCCCCAAAAAAATTTGTAATTAAAAAAAAATCATTTTATTTTTTTTGTAGCGACTGGTTTCGGCATGTTTTTTTAAATCCTTTTTGGGCGATTCCAGTGAGGAATAACAAGCAGAACAATATGCTGTTATTGAAGACGAATGAGCCAATTTATAAGAATTTGGAGCTTGTTCAATCGGTTTAAGCCATCCTTATAATCAACAATAAAAATACATATATCCGTCATTTATTCAGTATTTCGATGCATCATAACTACTAACCAATAGCCAAGGTCTATTGAATAGGTCTGCTTACTTGTACAAAAACAAAAAACGACATGTATTTTGTTTGTGTAAAATTTCTTTTTAGCTGTCAAAAACTTACTACCACATACACAAAGCGAAAGGAAAAAACGTGTTTGTGTGACATACCATAAACGTAAACAAACATTTGCATAAAAAACAAACATATACATGCAAATGTAAGCAAAATGTAAACAACTTTTGACAGCTAAAAAGAACATAAACAATGATCATCAGGCTTCTTGCGCAGACCTATTCAATAGACCATGCCAATAGCAATTCCCCAATCTTTATTATATTGTTTTTAATATTCACTTATTTTTGGGGAAGACATACATATTTGCCTTTAAAAAATCAAAAAATTTTTGTGTTGTCAACGGTTTTAGATTAAATTTTTAAATCCTTTTTTTTAACACTCAGTCAAGAAAAATAACAAGTTTATAAAGTACCTTTTACGCACTTAACAAAAATGGTAATCTTAATTAGGACCCTTAACACCATATATGAGTAAGATAAAAGTTTTACTACTTTTTTTCATATTTTATATACGAAACAAAGAAAAATAAGCTTAAATAATAAAAAAGTGTAAAATCCCTGAAAGTTTTTTTAAATCCCCAATCCCCAAATGACTTTCTTTGTCCTTTTTGTCTGACAGCCCTGGTTGTGCTTTACAAAGAAAAACGTTTGAAAGAAAAGAAGAGAAATTCAAGCAACGTTGCCATCTTCTGAAAAATCTTCAAAGTATTTATTATTTTCAAATAAAGCTATGTATCTGATGAAACTTTAATTTCATTATAATACTTGGACCTTGTCATTTAGTACGAAATGCAATATCATTTAAATGACCGCCTCTAGATTAGTTGCAGCAGTCGATCCTTTCGAGGTAATTTTCGACAACTTTTTCGCACATTTCGAGTAGTATCTCGGAGATAACTTGACAACTGTTGGTTTTTAAATGCTACAACGTTAGGGGATTATCCGCGAAGAAACGGTCTTTGGCGTAGCCCTACAAAAAAGTCTAGAGGCGTCAAATTGCATGGTCTTGGAGCTTTCATGCGCGTCCACAGGTTGCGTATACATATAATACACGTCTTTTTTCGTGTTTTTCTAGCAATATCCAATTTCGCAATTTCAAATGGAAAATTTAGTTCTGAGGAAACACACAAAATGTCACAATATCACATAGATAGCGATTTGTGGATGACCAATTACTGCAACTTTTATAAAGCAATGATCGATTTTAAAAGGATTTCACTGGATTTCGATTTATTAAAGAACATGCCCGTATCTCTATCATTTACCATATTTTCTTTATTATAGAAATAGAGAGATAAGCACCTCACTCAGCTGTCAAAACAGCTTTGTTGTTGCAACCATGATGAAATAAGCATTACTGGCATTACTACGCCAGATAAAAATTTTTTTTTGCTCCAGTATTGTGTGTCTAGTCCTTGGTTAAAATGTTGTTTATGTTTACAAAAAGTCCATGATTTGTGTTGTGATTAGTGTATTTTATTAAAGTTTTTCTTATTTTGATTAAAATCATTTTGACAATGGTTAACAATTTTTATTCGCTAATAGTTTGCTTTTTATAAATTTTCAGATGTCTTAAACACAATGCTCTGCATATCTAATAAAATTTATTTCAATAGTTTCCTTTTATTTGACATAAAACATTGTTTAACGCCAACAAATATTTCAAAGTGTATTGGAAGAAAAAGTTTTAATAATTTTGCATAAAAAATCTTTCATTTTAATTTATAACTTAATTTAATCAGTTTAAACATTTGCATTTAAATTTAAATAAAACTTTTGAAAAGAAAAACCACATTTTACTCATACCAATTGTAAAATACATGGCAAATAAAATCCCCGCTTTAATAAACCTGGCTAATTTATGCTATTATTGTTTAATTTAAAACTACAATTTACATATATGTACCTACACTAAAAATAATTGCTGCTATATTTTAGGAAAGTACTCACTTAAGTCTATTGAAATTCAACGAAACTAAGGAATTCCATCGTTTTCTAGTTTCCCGTAAATATTCGCCGTTTTGTGAGCGTCGAAAACCATTTTTTCAAATCGGTATTATGATAGTCGTAAACGACATAAATAAGACAAAACTTCAATGGGGTTTGCATTGTCGTTTTTGTTAATTTAAAATGATATCAACAAAAATATTTAAGGACTGCAAATTCGACCAGGACAACAACGAACGCTATTTTCAAATACATAAAAATACAGCTATGTGCGACTTCATTTGCTGCAAATGACAATAAAGAAGTAAACAAAAAACGTCTGTTTTCGTAAATAGAGTTTTCTGTAAAATATTTCTTAAAACAATAAAATTAAATAAGTGGTGTTGTTGTAAAGAAATATTTGTATAAAAAAATATTTAGTGTTTGTGTTTCAGGTAAATAATAAAGGAATAATTTCGTTAAATAAGGCAACGCAATGCCTCCGTCAAGTCGACATCGTGGGCCAGGCTGTACATCCACATATGGTCCGAAAAAAAAAAAATTATCAACATGTCATGCTTTCACACCGTGTTCGTGCATTATACAAGAGTTTATCGAATATGGGCATTTCCACAGAAAAGTCCACCTTATACAAAATATTTAAATTTCTAGGAGCAAAAAAAAATCTTAAATTTGTAGGCAAGTTAAAAAAAAAGATACTGTAAAAATATTTTCCTTCATGTATTAAATAGGAAATAAATGCCACGTTACGCTATATCAAGTAACGTTTTAAACTATCGGTTTTAAAAGAAAATCAAAGTAAGATTTTACGTATCAAAAGCTTTTAACATTCCAACTCATATCAAAAAAACGTTTTAAAAAACTAAAGTGGCGAAAATCGTAAAGTTTTTGTGTTCCTTTGAAAAAAGAAAATAATTGCTTCTATTTTTGTCACATTACGTCACCCTAATAAATTGTTTTTTTTTTCGTGAAAACTCAAAGGTCGATTATTTTCTTCTATTTTACCTATTAAAAAGCTTCCTAGAATCTACAAAAAAGCACCCAGAATCAACAAGAAAATTGAATTGTGTTTCCTCGTTTTTTTTTATCTAACTGAAAAGTACGACTGTCACATATATATGTGACTATGGAAATGCCCATATACTAGTTTGCATGTATCAGGCATGAATTTTTTTTTCGGTGTAGATTACATTTGTTAAGCCTCTATAAACAAGCTAATTATTTTAATTTTGTTATTCATTTTCAAACAAAAAATTTTTAAAAAATGAAAAAATTATAACAATTATTTATTTTTTGTTAATTAAGTTTTTATTTTTGTAGGCTTTAATATATAAAGGGTAATCACGATGGTCATTGTGCAAATTTGCAATGTGTAAATTTGCAGTGCATATTATGATTGATCGTGAGCATACCACTTTTATTTTTTGTGCAAATGTGCTCTTTTTCTAAAAATTTATTCTGGCAGCACTAAAAACTTCTGGCAGCACTGTAAAAAATCTGCATTTGTTTACAATTATACACAAGCAAATCAAAATAAATATTTTCTTTTTAATTAATTTAAATTTAATTCTCTATTTAATATTAAAACCCACGAAAATGTTCAATTTATAAGTTTCCTTAAAAACAATATGATGCTTAATATGTCAAATGTTGTTGTTTACATTTGTTTGCAACGGAGCAAATATGCACTACTAATCTTGCTCATGGTTTTTTTAGTGCAAACGAAGTAAAATAGAGCAAATTGCAAATACGTACATTTTGTTGTTTTATTGTGCAAACGTGTGTATTTTTGCACGCATTTGCATCGTTTGCACACTTTGCACTACCCATCGTGATTTCCCTTATAGTTTGCAAATATAAATTGCATTAATTTAAGATACAATCAGTCAGCCGTGCAAATATTTATACTTATGTATAAGAATATTACAAATAGATCCGTGTCGAGAATTTTGCTTAGTCATATTTTTTAATCCGATGAAATTGCATTTGTTTGTAGTTGTGGAGTTTAGTTGTTATAGAATTTAAAAAAAAACAAGTAATTCTTTGTGTTAATCCACTCTAAAGTACTATCGTAAAATATGTATAACTTGTGATTTCTTCCAACTTTACTTTAAGCTAAACGTAAACGATAAGCGAAAGGAAGATCATCTTAAGAATGATAAAATACAAGATTACACCATGCGCATGATATCCTGTTAGGTGATATAGCTTGAGCATGGCAAGGGTTGCCAAGTATAAAAGTCCCTATGATTCATCTTAAGTTTGTCAGCTTGAATATCTTAATGTTTATTTCATTCTTGGTTCAGCTTACTTTTAACGTAAGTTTTATGCATTTAGAGTTTCCATATTAACACCAAAATGTGTTGAATGTAATACCCTTTGTACACTTGCATACATTTCCGAGGAACTCATGGAAGATGTTGAAAATGTGAATCATGTGTTCACACTCAAAACATCTAACATCTACTATCAATATCACCATTTCTGAAAAAAAACTTTAATTTTTTTTAGATACATACTTTTTTTCTACAAAAGTACCAACATTTTAAAAGAAAACACCATAATTAATTTGGAATTCATTTTGTTTAACAGTATAAAAATTCAACAAAAAAAAATTGCAAAAAAGTAAAAACTTGACAAATGGTAACACTGCTTTCAAAAAAATGCCATTTTCTCTGTGCTGCCACAGTTATAAAAGAATTTTTTGCCACTTTTCTAGTAATGACACTAAAAAATAGCAAGAGATCTAAAAGGGAACAAAATGAGATAAAAACTTGTAATTTTGTAAAGATGTTGGAAAATTTTGATTTTTAGCTCTTTGCATTTCTTATAGGAACATTTCAACATCTTCGCAAATTAATGGTAGATGTTAAATGTTAACAAGTGTGAAATAGGTATAAACCAATTCTGAGCTGACGAAATGTCAAATATATTTGGCAGGATTTCCGTTAGAAATTTTTAAAGTGGCACAAATGGTTGTTTTATAAAAAAAAAAGTCGTTCAAAAAAGCCGTTGAAAAAATAAAGGTCGCAAAACTGATTATGTTTGCCTCCAAACATGTTATGGTTAAATATGACAATAATTTGTATTTAAATTAACAATAGTATTTGCCTCTTTTTCCAAAAGCAACAAGATATGGTTGAAAAATAGCCATGCTATTATAAGTTTTTAACATACATATTTTAGTTATTATTAACCATATCACGATCGGAGGCAACCATAATATGGTTGTTGCTTCTTAATGGAGGACTTACTTAACCATAATAACGAGCCCTAACTGCGAAAATAACGTAAGCGACATCATTTTCGATTTTCGTTTTTTTAATAAATGACTTTGTTGGCAACACTTGCATCGTCTCCTAAAATGTCATGGTCACATAAGGTACCGTTACAATTTTATAGCAGGAAAAATTTTATCGTAAGCGACAAATTTAATACAAAATTTATATGAAATAAAATAAAAACTCGCTTCTATTAAATTTGTTTTTTTTTGGCGCTTACGTTATGTTCACGGTAAGGGCTCGATATGGTTGTCGGTGACAATAATATGGTTAAATTAAACATTAAAGGCCTTATTCATAAACAATATTCCATGCTTATAACAGGTTTATAACACGAATTTTATATGAAAATTTGTTTAATTAAACTTTTATAAAACTGAAATATTTTTTATGAATAAGGGGAATATCCCCATATTTAAACATGTTTTTTTCTGGGTGTTCAAAGCCCGCCGCGGAGTTGTAAAAAATCATTATCATATAAACGAGTGTATTTTACTTTTGGCATATTGAAGTTGGCAGCCTGCTGTCGTGAATGTGTTTGATGCATAAGGGTGCCATTCTAAGGCTGATCCTGCCATACTGTTATCTGGCTTTCAGAGGGTGTAATCCTCTGTTTAGATTATGGGAAAATTATGAATTTCAGCCTCAAATTAGCTTATCTTTAAACAGCCACTAACAAATACAAAGAAGTAAAAAACAAAAACTGAAGAACTTAATAGTGAAAACATAAAGCTTAGTCTAGACGATATGTTGAATCAGCAAATTTATGTTGAAAAATTTGCTTTCAGCACCAACATATCGTGTAGACACCAAATTTTTTCAACAAACGTATGCTTACCAACATATGACAGGCATTTGTTAACGAAGTCAGCAAACGTTTGTTCACAATTATAGCATATCGTCTAGACACAATATTTTTACTTTTCAACAAATTTTCTACGTATGTTGACAAATATGTTATTTGTTGAAAGTCGTATACAAGCTTTTCAGCATACGGCAAATTTGGTAGCATATAAAATATATAAAAATTTGTATTCTTTTAATTACTTGTTTAATTTTGTATATAACCGCGGAACTTATCAAGATTTCTAGCTCATCGGCAAGCAAGAAACAAAAAAATGCATTTAGAAGTGCTTCGAAAATAAAAATGTTGGCCAACGAACTTTGTTTTTGAGTTATAGACCATAAAAGTTGATAAATTCTTAACCAATATCTCTTGAAGTATAAATTTGATCTCAGCAATATGGGTATCGCTGAACGGTGTTTCCAAATACCTTTCATGTGGTATATAAAACATGCCAAAATATTAACCCATTAATAACCAATTTCAAAAAATATTTTTAGTAACTAATGTAGTTTATCAAAACGGCTCCAATCTCATAATTTTGTCGATATTGTGGTATTGTTTTACATATATTTTTTAGAGAACGCTTCAAGCATTCATATAATAGAATGCATGGTACGGTAGCGTATAGAATTTTGAAGTTATTAAAGTTAAAAATGTAAATTCTAATAAATGTTATTGTTTAATATGTAGGTTTGAGTTTACATGTGGTAATAATTTATATACTTTATGCAATTGTTGCAATATGAGTGTTATTTAACTATGTGGTATGACAAACAACAGCTTCGCTTAATAAGGGTTCTTAATTTAATGGTCTATCAAGCACCGACTTCGCTTAGCTGAGTTAATTTTCTTTTAAACCAGAACCCCAACACACTTACAAATTGATATTTCTGAACTCGTTTTCTACGACTAGATATTACATTAAGATGATCGCTCCATAATTTACAATAGGCCCCATGTAAAACCCATTTTCGGAAATACTTAAATATGCCTAAGACGTACCGTATAACGTTATTATAGTAAAATTTGGTCTGTCATAGTTTCATAAAACTAGAAATCACACAACTAAATTTGGAGAAGATCCGCCCACAATTTACCATATGCTCCACATAAAGCCTAATCTGGAAATCATTTTAATAGGCCTTAAACCGTAAAAATATCGATATTGTGATAAAATATGGTCCAATTTAGCTTTAAATAGCTAAAAATAACACGATGCAATTTTGTGATAATCGGCATACAACTCACTAAAGGTCACGTAGATAGCGGGACTTTAAAACGGTTAAAAAAATTGTATAATTGTATTGAAATTTGGTCTAATTTATGTTTTTAATACCAAAAATTACTCAACCGACCAGAAATCCCAAATATCTCTTTAATAAGGCTAAACTGATACAAATCATGATAGTTTATTCAAATTTGGTCAAATTAAGTTATATATGATAAACAAGTCGGTTAAGTCCGGTCATTTAATACCCCATACCACAGAATATACAAGCAAGCTTTGAGAAATTATGGACTGTTCCTCACAGTTTTTAATTACAATTAATAATTATAACCAATGTACCAAATTTCATCAAATAATTGCGACCTGTACTTTGCGCACTACAAGCTAGACAGCCAGCCAGCCGCCCGGACGGACATTCTTACATATACTCAGATAGTGATTGAGTCGATCGGTATACTTAACGATGGTTATAGGACCAATATTTTAAGGTGTTACAGACACTATGGTGGTGTGAGTATCAAATGAATCCATAAAATATTCTGCTGGTCGGCACATAATATACCATAGAGGTACAATTGCAATTAATTAATTAACTGTGAGGCTTTATTAATAATTTTTAGATCAATCCGGTCCTTTAATATTTTAATTTTTTGCGGATTTGACCCAGCTAAATAAAGCACTCTTACTTATTAAGTATTAATATGCACTCAAACTATTCATTTTTGCACTAAAGCGACAACTGATAAAACAAATTTAAATTAAATAATAAAAAAGAGAATTGTCAAATTAAATTTAATTTTTAAACAAATGTTCTCCTTACTCAACATACATAACAACATACACAATTCAACATATCGTGTAGACTCAAAAATTGTATGCTAACTTGTATGTTGAAATATCATTTGCTGGCATTTGTTGAATTTGAAAAATTTGGTATTTTCAGCATATCGTCTAGACACCTAACATATGAAATATGCTGATAGAGGCATTTGTTATTATTTTTAAGCATATGAGTGTAAGCATACATTTGCTGATTCAACATATCGTCTAGACTAAGCTTAAATCAATATTTTAGACTAAACATATAAAATGGATTTAAAAAAATATTTGATAAAAAATTCTCAAAAAAACACACACACAAACATACTCGCTCCATTTTGAATTAAAATTTTATATTGAGAACAAACAGGTTCATCTTAATTAAAAAAAAAATAAATATTTATCTTTGTCATATTAACACAATTTAAAAACAAAAAAAATAAAAACTGATATGTACCTAACATATTAAATAAACATGTACATTTGAGTGTATAGATAGCAACACAAGTTAGTGCTGTATTCGGCTGAGCCGAATCTTCTATACCCTCCACGGAGAGTAAAAATAAAAAATCCCCTAATGAAAATCACTTTAATTTTCCTCAAACTGAAACGAATTATAATATGTATATTATTTCAATTGGGTCAAAGAAGTTTTATATGACTTAAAATAAAATCATTATAATTTGTGAAGATCGGCTCATAGAAAAATGCATCTTCATATTGATGATGCCCTTACATAGGAATTGTGACATCAATGTTATTGCAAATAGCATCAGTGGGGCAAAAAGGGACATCAATCCAATGACAAACGTCACCATAAAATTTTGTCATATTTTATAAATCATCTTTGCTATGACTACAGTGACATCAATTCGATGCCACATTTTCATGCTAAAAAGGTAAAGTAAGAAACAAAAATTCCCATATTCTATTTTTTTTAAATTATTGAGTTAAACATATCAAATTATCAAACTAGAATGATTATGAAAATTATATCGCGCATAATGCCGGTGTCTTATAATTGAGAGTTATTCTGTAAACAAATAGCGAAATACAACTAAAGTGAAACAAACATGTGTAACGGGTAAGTAAATAATAATTTTCTTTCACTTTTACACAATTGACGCAATTAAATGACAAAATGTCTAATGAGTCCTTTTTCCAATGTTACTGAGTCATCGCACTGACAAAATTTTTATTAAACTGACTCCGATTTATCATGTCTGTGATGCCGATGTGTCATTCCGATGATGACAAAATTCCTTCCACCTGATGACAATTTGGCCAAGTAGTGTTAAGGCTAACATCACAATGATAAAAAGTGTATTGCGGTTAAAAACAAAAACGCTTGTCATAGTATTGGTGTCAAAATACAGCAGCGTTATGACACCAGGTGCCATATTAACCGTACTTTTGGAATAGACTTTAATACGCCTAAAACCACAACAGATTAAAACTTGTATGATTTCAGTTTTTACAAAAACTGGTTACCAAATTAATAGATCCCATATAGAGCCCACTACTGAAAATTCGGTTGAGTGATTTATGGTACTAAAAATACTAAACTGGACTTAATTTAAATTCAGCAATACATTTTTTCCATTTTATGCGTATCAAAGTACTTTTTGGAAGTGGGACATATGGTAAAGAACAAAACGATATAAGGCTAAATTGGAACAACTTTTACTACAATATGTACAATTATTCGTTATGGTTTTAGGCGTTTTGAAGTGTTTTCTGAGAGTAGGCTTTGTATAGACCTATTGTAAACTACCGACTCAAAAAAGCCCGTTGTGATGTATTTTAATTCGAAACTGTTTAGGAGAACTTAAAAACAATTCGATACCAATATTTGTTATTTCTTTTGAGTCGTTCGAAAGTAAGCGTGGTTTCCATAGGTTTACTCAAGGACCCCGAATATACTTACAGCTACTCCCACTAAAAGTGAGACAACTCATAAAAAAAATTAGCTTACATTCTTTGTTTTTATTATTTTGTTTCGGTATAAATTAAATTTGCATCTAAAGTATAAATCTTCTTAAATTAAACTCAGGTTTTTATTTTGAGTTCCGAACATACGGCCATGTTCTGACAATCTCTCGATTTGAAAACGCAAAACGTCAAATTTATTTTATGGTTTCGTGAAAGTAGTGCGCATTGCATAGTTTCTTAAAAATATTCGAGTTTTCTTCAGCCAACTTTTGCAATTTGAAGTTACAAAACTTCTTTATGCCTATTATGCGATTCAGAATCGCGTTTTTTGGTTGTCAGAACATGTCCGATAGCAACATAAGACTTTCTATGTGTCCTACTTAAAGTACGAGTATTTGTTTATACTTAATGGGACCTTTGATGAAAAATACGCAAATAAGAAAGTATTATCCGCCAAGCTCGGTCATATGATACCCTACATCACAATATTTAAAGACAAATTTTTGAGAGTGCACCCTATTTGGGCAATCATGGATTCACGGAACAAAGTTATGTTATTGGGTTAAAATTCATGAAAAAGTTTTTTGTGCCGAATATTATCTAGATATCTTTATCTACAACCATGAAATTTGTTTGCCTTTAAGTTATTTTAGGAAAGGGGTTAATGTGGCATATATGGCTAATTGTGAACATTTTGTCATGACATATAGTTTTTGTCGCCAATTTGTTTGTCAATACCAACATTAACAAGAAAGTTATGGCATTAAAAACTGTTTTCGGGAGTATTGTTTGTACGGGAGCTATGGTTAAATATGGACTGATTCCAATAAAATTAAGTAAGATTTATATTGCAATAACATAAGTTGGACCAAATTTTAGATTAATCATAATGATTATGATGGTTTATGGGCAAAATTATAGACCGATTCTCACAAGGTTTGCATGGACAGCCAGCTGGACGGAAGGACTGACATCGTTAGATCGATTCAAAAAGTGATTCTTAGTCGATCGGTATAGTTAAAGTTGTGTCTAGGACCAATTTTTGAAGGTGTTGCAAACATCAGCACAAACGCATTATTGCCTCCCCACTGTTGTGGTGTGGGTATACAAAAGCTCATACGAAATAACAAACTTAGTATGTATACCTTCTTCACAACAAGTGGTGGAGAGTATAAAAAGAAAATGATAAAAACAAACAAACAAACAAAAGACAAAAAAAAACATTTACGTAAGTTTGAACAGGTACCTAAATACTATTTTGGTAAACACGTGCACGAATACAAACAACTGACACATGCCAAAACAAAAAAATAATGCCAGGAAGCAGTGTTGCCAGAAACAGGTCAAAATTCTCACATGTAGGTTTATTGTCTTCTCTTCATCAACAGTAGCGTAGTTTTAAAAAAATTTTAAATGGTAAATACTTTTTTAAATTTATTTATTTATTTTATTCACGGTAATTTGTATTTTGAGTTTTTTCAAAAACTGCGTATATATTTCTAAAATAATTTTCTGACAACACTGCCACGAAGAAATGTAGCAAGAAAATTTTGGATCATGTCTGTAATTTAAATTTCCCTCTAATTTCGTATTTAGTTTTAAAAAAATTAAATTGCATTTAAAAACTTTTTATTGTTAAAATTATACTTTTAAAATTAAACAGATTCCATTTAAAATATTAACATTGTCGATTTTTGGAGAAATAAATAAAAGTTATTACTAGGGATGCGATTTCCATGCAAATGCATGTTTTTTGTCGATAGCCTAAGATTGTTTTTGCATATTTTGGTGAATATGCATATTTTGGTTTTAAATGTATATTTTAACATTTTTGGGTGATATATTTTTTTAAATTTCCAAATTATAAAAAAGTTCTTAAAATAAATTTGCAAATTGTATACAAAAAAAAAATTCCTAAAAAAATTTTTAAAATAAATTAAATAATTTTTTTGAAACTCTGTCTTTAATACAAGATTTTCAAGATTTCGTCAAAAGATCCTTAAATTTTTAACCGATGCAGCATCTTACATGGTTACGGCTGTCAATTGGCCTAAAGCAATTAATCCATGTTACATGTTACTTGCTTGGCACATGGGTTACACCGAGTTGTAAAGGAAATTAGAAGCCTATTCGATAATATTGATTTTTTGGTTTCATACGGGAAAAAAAATATTGTTAAAGACTCCTTCCTTTTTAATGAAATGTATCCCTTACCACCGGAGCCAGTTTTTACAAGAAGGGGGACCTGGCTATATGCTTTAGAATACTATTCAAAAAGCTTTGAGCAATTATCGAATGTTATTCAAGAACTTGTTGCTTCAATAACAACAAAAGTCAATAAGCATTTGTATTTTCCAACTTTGGATATATTGGTGAAACTATAATTAAATTGGATGGACTTAGTTCACTTAATTGTCAACTCAAGTAATTTGATTGGCAGAAGTTAAATTAACAATATCAAAGAAAGAATAGCAAGAAAGAAAAGACGTTGAGAGATCACTTTCCATGTAGAATAGAATAAAAACATCAATAAAATATAATTTTTTTTTTTTTTGTTTTAAAGAAAATTAAAAAAACAAACGCTTTTTAATTGAAAATGTTCTAGCTTCGTACAGACGATGGTCAGATCTTACAATGTTGTCATTTTTCTGACAATGGTGCCATTGTCAGATGCATTAATTTAACACATCTGCCAAATGAAAATAGCGTAGAATGTTCACACAGACATTTTTAGTCAATTTTAATGACAACATTGTAAGATCTGACCACCGTCTGTACGAAACTTAAGAACATAAAATACATTTCTGAAATACTATGAGAACTCAACAGGATTTTTGCTTAATAAACATTGATATTAATTAAGGCCAGTTTACACGGGAATACAATGTATTACGAAATTGCAAAAAATTATGTAGAATGAGAAAAATCTTATCATGTAAAAGCAAAATGTATTGAGTAAGAGAGAATACGAATACAAAATCTGACAACCGGTCGGTAAATGCTTTTTTTCTAAACCATTTTAGAAACTTATGTATTCTCATCACACCAGAGGTGTATTTTAACGGAGTATATTAAAGGTGGTAGCATTTTTATACAATTACAAAAACAACTAAAATCAACTCAGGAAATTTTCATGTTGTTTTTGTAAAAATTTAACCATCTGTTTTTTTGTTATTATTTTTGATTTTACTTATACCATCCGTGTAAACATGAATTATACTTACAAACGATTTTTATTTTTTTCTTTTAAACACAGAGAGAATTTCATAATATTTTGATTCTACAAAGTCGTAATACATTGTATTACCGTGTAAACTGGCCTTTACAGTCAGGGCTATGGCTACAATATTTTTTAACTTTTCTACATTTTGTATTAAATCACTTAAAACGTATTAGAATAAATCAAATTCTAAGTCTTTATTTAATTTATTGTACATAAAAAATTGTTCGATTAATCGACATTAATTAATCGATTTATTCGTTATTCGAAAATCGCCATTTTAAAATTATTCGAACAAGAGTTTGGTTTTGTTTGATCGATTAATCGAATTATTCTTAATCGACTTACAGCTCTATTGTTCAATCAAGCTTATATCTTAAGGTGGCGAACACGTATATATTTTAGAACAAAAATTGAAAAATATGCTTAAGAGAGGTTGTGCGCGTTATTTTCTTAACGAAGAAAAAATGGGGCGTTTTAATTTACATTTGGACAGTTTTGTAGCTTTTTTTATTAACAAAAATACTAAAAAAAAGAAAACCTTATCCTTTGAAAAATTGCAATATTTTTTAACTTAATTTTTTTAAGTGTTTTAAAAATGTTGTTATCTTTATATTTGTTCATGCTTACCGAAGTTACTTTTGTAATGATGGGGGTGATAAACATTGGAGGCTGAATTACTGGAACTGTAGCTTAAATTATGACTATTATTATTGCTGCTGCTGTTGTTGTTGTTGTTATTGTTGCTATTGCTGTGATTGCTGTGATGCATTTTCGATGGAACCCGATAACCGGATTCATAATAATTGTATTGATTGTAAGTGAAACGCATTTTTTCTTTTTTAATTTATTTAATAACTTTATCACTCTTTACAGTTACAAAACTATTTGAGATGTGTTGATCTATTTTCGTAAATTTAGTTTTAAAAAGACATTTAAAAAAAAATTTTTTCTTTAGTTTGCTTTTTTAATTTAAAAAGTAAAAAATAATAATAAAAATTAAGTTAGTTTCATTAAGTATATTTTTAAACCGTGTTTATCTCGTGATGTTGTCAACAATATTATGAATTTTTTTTTTTATTGTTGTTGTTTTTTACAAAGATTTTTTTTTTTTTTTTTGTGTTTAAAAATTAAAATAAAAACACAACAAAAAATTCAACTCAATTAATTACATTGAAAATGATCACGGTGTTTTATTAAATCGAACAATATTTTTTTTTTTTTAATCTACTTTAATAAAATCGTTTCAAATCAGTTCTTTATAAAAAAATCAGACTGGTGTTGATTTTTTTTTTTTTTAATTTTTTCAAGTTTAAAGTCCATACGAAAAAAAAACAAATAAAAGAAATCAGTAAGTACAGTCGGTCAAGCCCGACCTACACCACAGTAATAACAGACAAATTTCATGAATGATTTCCCATGGCTTAGTCGAAACAAAATTATTAGAATTTTTAATGGCAAATATTATCAAGCTTTTTACATCTAAATGAGATATTCTTCGTCTTTAAGTGATTTAGGGAGAGGGTTTATAAGGGACCTGTGGTAAATTATGGAATTGGCATAGAAACTATCATAGAAGTGCTCGTCGCCAAATTTTATATTAATAGAAATATTTTTAAGGAAATTGAAGCTATTTCTACGTGTGATGTATGTTAGAAGCAATGGCCATATATGGAACTATTCAATTCAAATTTTATACCAACAGAATAACATGGTTTAGAGGCACAGACTCTATTACGGTTTTTTATAATTTTCAATAGGGATGGTTTTGTGAAGATTATAACATACAAATGTACAAACTATCACTAAAATTGAAAACTGTACTTTGCGCACAAGGTTTAAATGGACATGCAGCCAGCCAGCCGGACGGACGACCGGACGTCGTTAAAAAGATTCAGAAAAAGATTCTACGTAGATCGGTAAACAAAAAGCTAATATTTTTTACAATAAAATAACAGACAAATGTAGAACTCTTCGAGGAATTAAGTATTGATTTTAAAATTGGTTAATTTCTCCCTTATGTCCTACCATCAATTTGCGGAGATGTTGAAATTTTCCCATAAGAAATCCAAAGAGATTAAAATCAATATCTTTACAAGATGTTTCTATCTCATTGTACTCCATTCTACATCTTCCGATTATTTTAGTGTTATCACTAGAAGAGCGGCAATAAGTTATATTATCATTTTGGCATCACTGACAAATTGGCATTTGTTTTGAAAGCAGCGTTACCATTTGTCATTTTTCTTTTTTTTTTTTTTTCTTTTTTGTAAGTCTATTTTTGTTTAATTTTTTTTTTTATAATATTCAACAAAATAAATTCCAAATATATTTCGGTGTTTTCTTGTAAAATGTTGGCGGTTTTGTAGAAAAACAGTATTTAAAACAAAAAAGTTTTTTTTTCAGAAGTTATGACATTTTTGATTGATAGTAGATATTAGGTGTTTTAAGTGTGAATGCATGTGTCACATTTCAACATCTTTCATGCGTTCCTCCGAAATGTATGCAAGTGAACAAAGGGTCCCCTACAAGAAATTCATTTGACGTTTTATTTACTATAAAATGTGTACCGTTATTTTGTTTAAGAAATGTAAACAAGAGAATGGACTCATACTTTGATACATCTGTATTGAGGGCATTGCACATTGATTGTTTTTTGTAAAAATAACAGCAAAATTAATCTGACTATATAAATATTTAAAATTATTTTTCAGTAATTTATATAAATACAAATGTAACTGTAGATATGTAACCACCCAGCGGGAAAAAGAAAGGAGTACGGATGCCTTCTAGAAGGCCTCTGTACTCCTTCTTTTGGATAAACAAGGCCAGCTCGCTCCATTCCATACTCATATCTTTTTTACACACGTTGTCATTGCGGAGTAGGCCTTCCGCTCTCGTTTCTTTAGCAGGAACATAAGAATGGTAACGCGATCAAAACAAAAAATTATTATTTTGCTTTTCTTGTGCAAAAAAAAAAACATTACAAAAAATGTAACTCCTTCTCTACTCCCTTCTTATAGAAGCGAGTGTATCTTATCTTTTATACCAAAGAGCCGAGGCCTTCTATGAGGCATTCTTTAGCTCTTAGATAAGAATAGTAATTGAACCAAAAACATGTTTAAGCAGGCCTTTAAAAAGGCCTGAATTGACAAGGTCTTCTGAGTTTTCCCGCTGGGATGCATTTTTGTTTACTGTATATGTAGGTATGTGTGTATGTATAAATACAAAATGAAAAATGCAACAAGGAAGGCAAAAACAAAAGAAAAACAATACAAAACGACATACCTACAAGTTTTTGTTTTACATACATATGTACATGCACTCAAACATACAAACATATAAAACAACTTAAAAAAAGAGGATGATGATGATAATAACAGATATCATTATGATTTTAATTTTCCATCGTTTTAGTATTAACTTTAAAAACAACCAGAAATAAGAAATCAGAGCAAACATATTTTTTATTGTTTTCTTTTGGATTTTTATTACATGTAATTGTTATTGTTTTTAATGCAAATATAAGAGTTACTTCCACTTAATACAGTGTCGGAAAAAATAACAGGGAGTAGAAAATTTTGCTTTGAACTTGTATTGATAAGACTTACTGTAAGATTCTTTCAAATAGGCATAACTTCAGAGAAATTCTAAAAAAAAAAATTGAAACGTATAAACCGACAAATAAGCAGGTAATTTGGCAAAAGGTTCAAAAAGATCGGTCTATTAACATGATACATATCCAAATCTCATGAATTCAATGAGCAGAGTACGTAAAATGAAAGGAGCTTCTACCTAATATTAAAATAATATTTCGTTTGGTTACAAGAAGCAACAAAATTTAAATGACCCTATAATTTTTTTTAATACAGCTTGAGTGTAACTTTTTGAATACAACTGGACTATAACTTCTTTTCATTTTTGATATAAACAAATTGAATGAATAACTTTAACAATTTGATTTTAACAAATGCATGTACATATGTATGTATATATGTAGGTATTTCATCTTATTTATGAAAAACTAACTGCCTATTTCCGATGTGCGAAAGAATTCTTTCGTTCGAAGAACTACATTTAAAATGTATTTGTACGAAAGAAAGAATTCTTTCGCAAATCAGAAATATGCTATAAAGCAAAATTTAATGCTGGGTACACACAATGCAATGCATTTACGCAATCTAGCAAATTAAATTCATTTTGATTCATTTTCCATTCATTCCAGATTGCATCAATATCAAAACGTATTGATATTTTGAGATTGCACTGATGAAGATTGCATGTAGATTGCACTGTGTGTACCCAGCATAAGACACTATTACAAATTGTATGTGTCCCAATTATTTTTTCCGACACTATGAATTTAAATTATCTTTATAATAAAAAGAACAAAAGCTGAAAATAAAACAAGGATGTAAACCTTGAAAAGTTTAACAATCGCCGGCAACTTTTATTAATTTTTTTTTAAGTATTTTAAGTGAAAAAGTTCTTGGTATATTTTTTTGTCTGGTTAAAACTGAAATATTTTAGAAAACAAGATTTTATTTAATACTTTAAAAAAATGAAAGGAAGATTCATTTAAGTAGATCAGTAATTGTTTTAAGGTCGGTCTACATTTAATTGGTTATTACGGCAAGCTAACTGTGTATAAATTGTTACTCACAGTAAACGGCTAAAAACCAGGAAGCACATTCACATTTTTTGCGCAAAAGTTCAGCGAATACGAAAACTTTTAATTTGAACAGAAAAATTTTTTTTTAATATTTTATTTAAATTTAAACAATCATTCTCACAATTAAACAAGTAAGAAAGTATAGTCGTTCAAGCCTGACACCATAATACACTACAAAATAATATTTAAAAAAAAATTGCGAGAGTGTATCCTTTTTCGGACCCATGGGCAATTATGAACCCGCCAGAAAAAAATTATGTTATACGGTCTTAACTCATTAGTTTTTTTTCCCCCCCCCGGACTTTTTCGATTCCCGGGAAAGCGGGAAATTTTTTTAAATTTTCATTAATTAATAACAAAGTAAATTTTGTTATTAATTAATGAAAAAAACTTTTATAAAAAAACGTAAGGGAATTTGTTTACAAAGAAAGTAAAAGAAATGGTTCAATACTAAAAAATTAATTGAAGATTGAAATAGGAACTTGAATTATTATCACCTTACGCCTTTATTCCCTATTATTATGCTTTTATTCAGTATTATTATGCTCTAGATACAAGATAAAAAGATAACATAAACATAACAATTTAATTCATAAAACAATAATAAAAACAAAATAAAAATTAAAGTTCTTAAGATATGAGATCAAAAAGTTAATTAATCAAATAGAAAAAATTTTTTAAAGAAATATATAACATTTTTTAACAGCTAAGGAAATAACTTTCTGACACACTCAAAGCGCTTAGTAAGTCGGCAAAAAGTATATTCCCGGTTTATTTACTAATTATCATGTTTCCGAAAAATTTCGTTCATTTTTTACCGAGGTTGGCCAAATAGTTAAAAGTGCACCGTTGTAGCATGCTTCGAATTCACAACCAGAAGCAATTTTTTCTTTTTTATAAACAACGTCTATATCAGCCAACTGTATGTCAAGGTTGATGCAAAAATAGCATCAACCGGACTGCTTCTTAAAAACCTTTTCATTTCAATAGGTCCATTTGTAATCTATAGGACAATGTGTTTTTCAAGTTGTATGTTGTAGTATCTTACACGAGTTTCCAAAATGTTATTTTATTTCGGTTTCCCCGCACTTCACGGGTATATAAACCAACACAAATTGAAATTGAAATTGAAAATTTGTGTTTATCACCTAATAAACATATTGCTCCTTCATTGCATCATAGTCATATCTCAAAATTTGAAGTAACTTTAGCAAAGTTTTCCTTCATACCTTCTCGTATTATATCTCAAACTGAACCGAAGTTATAGCAAAATATAACTTTAAATCGGTACATTTGGAAAACTTTAATCGCATTTTGCCAAGATCGTTTGTTTTTGTAGATATGACTATGTTGCAATAAAGGAGCGATATGTTTAGGTACATATGTCCTATTTTTAAGACTTGTTCATGGACAATGAAACTTTACTGCCTGCATCTTATTTTGAATAAATGTACTTTATTAACTCTTCACTTCACTAAATGTAATAATTATCAACTGTTGCACTGCCCATTCTGCTTTTAATAGATTTATTGCATCAGGAGACATTGATTTAAATACATGTACTCACTTCTTGTAATTGATCTAATCCACAACTCATCCACAGATGCTAATTTTTAAAGAATAGAAAACTTAATTTCAAAGTATAAATAGCTATTTGCTGAAATTATGAGGCATTTTTTATTTCCCGGGATCCCGCAAGAAAAATGCCGGGAGAACGGGAAATAAAATAATTGAAATTCCCGGGAATTCCCGGGACGGGAAAACCCCTATAACTCATGTAAAAGTTCTTTGTGCCGAATATTATTCAAATATCAAAAACTATATGAGATTTACATATGTATATTTCTTAAACCAATTTTGGAGAGGGGGTTTATATAGGACCTATAGTAAATTTTGGACCTAGCAGTACAAAGTTTTGTCATGACATAGAACCAAAAAAAGTTGAAAGTTATCGTTGGCAAATTTCATATCAATTTCAGCAATTATAAGGAAGTTATGGCCCTTAAAGCTATTTTCTGGAGTGATATTTGTATGGGAGCTTGCATTTAATATGGACCGCTTTAAAAAAAAAATTAGTAAGAGGAATTTTGTTGCAATAAGATATTTTTTGGTCCAACAAGCTACCGGTTATTTAGCTCAAGCGCCATTTCTAGTATGTTTCCTTTTTATAATAATAATAAAAACCTTCTCCTGTAAAATTTTGTTTTTGTCGCTTAAGCTGTTTCTGCGGTTATGACTCGATATGCACCAACATAATAAGATGGTTTACGGGCACAAAGGCTCTATTCCGGATATAAGATAGTACAGTGGTTATGTGAAATTATGCACCGATTCCCTCCATTTTTAACAGGCTTGGTTCTCGTGATAGTAAGAACCTATGTACCAAATTATCAGCAAAATTTACATGGACAGACAGCAGAACGGACATCGTTAGATCGATTCAAAAAATGATTCTAAGCTGATCGGTATATTATAAGGTGGGCCTAGGACCAATATTTTAAGGTGTTACAAATGTGATGTGGGTATAAAAACTATGTATATATTTAATACACAAACTAAAAAATATATAAAACCTTTTTTTTTTTTTTTTTGTTTTTTTAAGCATATTTTCGAAAAATTAAAAAAAAAACTTTATTTGCATATAAGTGCATATTTTGTAATTAAGTAATCAATCTTTTTTGGAAAGAAATTGAACACCACAAATTAAATTTTTCTTAATGATAAATATGTTTATTATTACTTCAACTCAAATTAATACTCCCATACCTGGTTTAATTTAATGGTATCAAATAATGTGAATGGCAAATATTTAAGAAGAAGAAATAAATAAAAACCAAGAGCGAAGTAAAAAATTATTACTAAAACTTATTAATTTCCTTTTTTAGCTTTAATTTTAATATTTTTTTTATTATTTGGTAAAAACAAATTTGTTGATCTTCATTAATAGTATCTATATTTAAAGTGCATTGACTATATTTGTATGTATGTACATGGAATTGACATGTCGTCAGCTCATTATTGGTTTGGCGCATATGCCAAAAAGTCGTAGTGGAGAAAAACGACAATGAAGGTTTACATGAAAATATACCCGATAGAATTTTTGTATTTTCAACACTGCTTTCGACACACAATACTTTAATGTAGAACAAAATTGTGCAAAAATAGAAGGAGTTGACCCAGACTAATAATAAACATGGTATATATGATAAAAATTTCAAGTTTTGAAAGGATTTATCATCAAAGGATTTATCGTCAAAGGATTCATGTACCTCCCATATATCCTTTTTTTAAACAAATTTAATTCGGCAACAGCTTTTATGTTGAATTGTTGAAAATTACCAAATCTATCTAAATATAATACAACGGAGCATATATTCTAAAAAAACTGGAAAAACGGTGCACTCAGTTTTTTTTTTAATTTAAAGTAAATATTGACGGTTTTCATATTTTTTGCAAAACAACCTTCATTTTTTACGGCTATATAATAATTTCTAATAACGGTAGAGAGTTTCTTGAAGTTAATTTCTTTAGAACGTTAATTTTTAAGCACAGTACAAAGAAAATAGGATAATTTTATCGTACAGAAAAATATTTATAGCTTTTAATCTAAAGTACACCAATACCCCGGTTTCCGTCGCTAATTGGGACCGGAAAAACTCGACGCAAACCTAAACGACGCAAGCCGAAGCACGATTTTCCATACATTTGTATTGGTTTTGATTTAATTGGTTCCGAGATTCATAATTTTAGCTGAAAAAAGCTTTCTTTTGGATAGCCACTTTTTGTAAGGACGTTCATCGCTAGTTTTGATCTTCAATCCAAATAGTAAGAAGTGGCTCCATTTTTTTCATTAAGAGACTTTTCATTTTTGTAACCTGTTTATGTTCTTGTTTCAACAAATTTCTTAATTTTATCAGCGTCACTGAACAGCAAATGGATTTTATTGTAGAAGGGGCTAGTTCAAGGTGTCTTTGAATATCAACAGCCTTTTCCCCTGATTTAGAACGCGTCAAAATGCCCAGTTTTTGTTCTAAGCTTATTTGCTTTTTTTGACTCATTGCTGCAAAATATTTAAATTTAACTTTACTTTAGCAAATGTAATTTGAAACCAGTTGCAATCATATTTCATATACATATTTGCAAAAGTATTCACTCAGTTTTTTTATTAGTCCATCAACAATTTTTTTTAGTTACGTCAACACTTTTTTAAGATTCATCCAGAGCATTACTAATACATACTTTAAATAAAGTGTGGGCTCATATCAAAGAAGAATGTCTTTTTGACCAAGTACTAACTTAAAAATTGTGGTGCTTGTTTAAAATAAATTTTTAATCATATTTTTCTTAGCACATGAATTATGTTTAATTTTTCTTGTAAAATTTTATTAAAAATTAGGACAAGTTTAGCGACCTCTAGCAGCGGCGAAACGCATTTAACATAAAAAAGGTTCTTCCTACACAGTGTTGCCAGTGGATTTTTCGAAAAATACCTACACATGCTAATACAAATCCGATTTTTCCCTACACGTTGAAAAAAATTCCCCTACAAAAATCCTTACGCATTATTATACCCACACCACAATAGTGGAGAGGGTATTTTGCATTTGTGCTGATGTGTGTAACGCCTTAAAATAGTTAAATAGTGGTCCTAGACCCACCTTAAAGTATACCGATCTACTCAGAATTACTTTCTGAGTCGAACTAACGATGTCCGTCCGGCTGGCTGGCTAGCTGTCCATGTAACCTTGTGCGCAAAGTACAGGTCGCAACTTTGGAGATAACTTATAAAAATAAAATTTTGGTCATAGGTTTTTATTGGCACAAGGACCAAGCCTATTGAAAATGGGCCAAATCGTAGGACCACGAGGGAAGATAGGGGGAAATTTCTTCCTCTCAGAAACTATCAAACCGATTTTAATGAAATTTAAAACATGAATAGATCCATATCTATATGGACTCATAAGCTATACAGTTTTAAAAAAATAGGACCACAAGGGGTGATAAGGGCAATTTTTGTCTCTCAAACCTATTTTAATGAAATTTAAAACATAGGTAGATCCATATCTATATGGACACATAGGCTATACAGTTTTTCAAAAATAGGACCACAAGGGGATGTAGGAGGCAATTTCTGCCTCTCACAAACTTTCAAACCGATTTTAATGAAGTTTTTAAACATAGAGAAATCCATATTTATATGGACACATAAGCACGATGTGTTTTTAAGTACTGTGGTGCTGGGTATCATATGGTCGGGCTTGACCGACTATACTTTCTTACTTGTTATCATTAAAATAGTAGAAAAAACATTAGTTATAAAAAGTAAATTTTATTCGAATATGTATCAACGTTATCAACGTTGGGAGCCCGCGTGATCCCAATCTTAACGAAAACTGTTTCCGTACTCAAAGTTGGGCAAGGTGGAGCTTTTAAGAGAACAATATTCTTCTTCTTGCACGAAGTAGCCCGTACTTTTTTTGGGCAAATTTATAAAATTGTTAAACAATTAGCTGTGTCAAAAGTAAATAAAAACCTACAAGCAAGTTAACCAGAATAATTAATATAAGAAATATTTATAAAATAAACAACAGAAAATGTTGAAATATGTAAGTAAATGCTTGAATTTTAATTTTATGCACGTTAATGTGTAATTTTTGTATTTATTTAAACATATTTCATATTAACATTTTCTTTTGGATCAGAAATTTGGTTTTTATTGTTATCGCACTTTTGTACATTTTTGTCTATTAGGGAGAGAAATTTACTTTACCCAACAAGTACGGGATCACACCTAAATACATATTAGTGTCGCCAACTTTTTGAACACACAACTCTGGAAATATATTTGAAGCTATTTTAGGGGAAAAAATTTTTTTCAACCATTTTGGACAATAAAATATCATTAAAAAACGTTTTTTCAGCATTTATTTTATAAATAATACGATATGACGAAAAATCCCTACATTTTGGATATTATTGAAAATCTGTCCGATTTTCCCTACGCTTCTATTTAAGTGTCAAAAATACCTACATGTAGGGATTTTCCCCTACTTCTGGCAACACTGTTCCTACATATAATTTATTTAGATACGAATACAGTACAGTAATTTGTTTAAACATTGGAACAACATTGTTTCACCTTATTTTTATATATTGAACAAAGTACTATGCGGCATGTGTATGTTTCAGGAATGTGAATTTTTGAGAACGTTCATGAACGATCTTAGAAGTTAACACTCAATTTTCACGATGATTTTTTTACCTTATTTTAAATCATTTCTTTTATCGTTTGATAGCGAGCGTGGTGGAAAAGTAGGCAAGGTAGAAAAAAAATATATGAAACGAACGAAGGGAAACAGAAAAATTCACAAAAAAAAAAAAAAACGTTGTGAAAATTTAACAAGTTTTTGAAAGTTTCATTAAGAAAGAAATACAAAAAAGACATGTCTTTCAAATCATTGTGAAAATTGGGTGTAATAGATTTTATTAAAAGTGAAAATTATTGTTTTTGTCGCATACGCCACTTTTCTAAATTTATTTTTAAAATGAAGCTTTTTGTGCTGCATACGTATACTTTATTGCTGTGTATTGAGTTGTTGACATTTTATTTTGCTTTAACTACTTTTTTTCTTACGGCAATGAAGAGAAGCAAGAGTGCTTTTGCTTTCGCTTTAACTACTTTTTTTCTTATAGCAATGAAGCAAAGCAAGAGTGAAATTGTATGAGGAATTTGCTGCATTCGCCAAACAATATTAAATAAGCTTTAAAATAGTTTTTATTAAGCAAAATTAACGCTTAATATCTCAAAAGCCATAAAAAATTTCGTGAATCAGGTTTTGGATATATACCCTTTACCTCACCAAATTTTTTTTTTTAAATAATCGGTAAGCCAAACCAATAATGAGCTGACGAAGTTCCTTTTTCGACATTTAGCAATACGATAAAGTAGCGATACAACAAATTTGTCTGTTCACAATTTCATAAGCAATAATCATATTTTTTTAAACGACAAGACAGGCGACGGAGCTTATGAATTGGACAAATATTTCTTTAAAACAGCTCCACTAATAAAATGTTAATGTTTTATAAAATATTTTTCCCAAAATTCTATTGTTGACAACAGATGTTTTTTGTCTACTGCTTTATTGTCATTTGTAGCAAATTTAGTAGCACAGAGCTGTATTTTGATGGCTTCATTAATACGTTTTGCCAATTTTTATTTTCAAAATAGCGTTTAGTTTGTGGAAAAGTTTATGTGGCAATTAAGTCATTTGACAATTAATAAATGGATTACGTTAGAAGAGTAAAACCTGACGACCGACAAGTCGATAGTTAGTAGGGCGATTATGAAAACAATAATGAGTGACTTCTTGTCGTTCGCTTATGCCTTGTTCGCAGGGTGCTTTGGATTACTTCGCTCTCCGTTTTAATTACTTATTTGAATTACCATGTTCGCACGGCATATTCCTAATCGGTTTTGACAGTTTTTCTTCTTCTTCTTTTTTATTAATTTTTTTTATTGCTAAAATTTATTGTTTTTTTGCGGTAACTTGTATTAAGAATGAAAAGAAAAAGTAAGTAAAAAATATTATTTCAAAGAAATACATACATTTATTTATTTTCCCAGTAAATAGAATATTTTGTTTGTTTTTTTAGTGCTTTCACAGTTGGTGATGGAAAAAAAACCGATAAAAATTAGAGATCTCATTGATTTTAAAGTAATCCACAGGGTAATAAAAAATTGAATTACGTACAAATGAGATAATCTGCTCTCAAAATTTTGTATGACGAATTCTGTAATTTGGATCATAATTAGGCTGTGAATTACGAATGAGAGAGCGAATTACGAAAAAACGCTGTCGTGCGAACATGGTATTACACCCTTTGTATAATTGCATACATTTCGCAGGAATTCATTTTGTTTAATTATATAACAAAAAATTAAGCAAAAAAAACTTGCAAATAAGGAAAAACTTGGCAAATGGTAACGCTGCTTTCCAAACATATGCCGTTTTGTCAGTGATGCCACAATAATAAAATTTATTGCCACTACTATTATCACTAGAAAGATGACACTTAAATAGCAGGAAGATGGGAAAAGGAACAAATTAAGTAACATTTTGTAAATATGTTGGAAAATTTTGATGTTTAGCTCTATGTATTTTTTATGGGACAATTTCTACATCTCCGCAAATTGATGGTAGATGTTAATTGTTGGCAAGGCTATTATAGGAAAATTTCAACATCTTCGCAAAATGGATTTTAGATGTTGACAAGTGTGAAAAGGCTATTGAGTTGTCGATATACATCGTAAGCAAGGCTGTAAATCTTTTTACCACTGAAAAAAATTAGAGAAGTAAATCAAAACTTCCCGAAATTGACATTAAGCTAAATTAAAACTCAACAGTTTCGTACTATAAAAAAATTTCTGAAATTACGTCTAGCGTCGAAATTTTACATTTGACTATTTAACCAGGGCCCAAATTACGGCATTCAAGATCGATCAAAATTTCCATTTTAATTAAATTGCAATTTCGATCGGTATCGAATATCGTAATTTGGACCCAGAACTCTGTTTGAACCAAACATATACTTTTATAGGTACATACTTATAAAATTTTGGCAACAGTTCGTACATTTTTTTTTAGTCCGAATTCACATAAGAAAAATTTAAAGAATTGCTTATAGCCACACATTCAGGAAGTTTTATATCATTTTTATTATTTCAAAGAAAAATTTTTGAAAATGTGAAAAACAATTGAGTCAACTTTTATTATTTATTGATTTATTAAATTGTACTATGTATTAAAAAACCAATTTTTTTTTTTTTTTTTTAATTTGAAGAATTTATTAAATTTTTTTTTTTTTTTTTTTTTGTAGAATATGGTAATTTTTTTTTTTTATTTTTAGAATATTTTTTTAATTTTATTTACTTTCAAGGTTTGTAATTTTTTTTTTAAGTTTATTTTATAAAAACTGCTTCTTGATAACAAAAGCAAATCGTTATAATCTTCATACAATCAAAACTATTTAAGTGAATTTATATTTTTACCGGCACTTTTTTCTCAATGCATGTGTATATTGTAATATTATTATTTTTGTTTTTAATTTTTTATCATTTAAAATTTATTTAAATTTTTGAATATAATAAATTTTTAGTGAACATCTTTTAAGCTTTTACTAACACTAAATTAAATTTTATGCAATTTGTTTGATGAGATTTTTATTGAAGTTGAATTTGGTGCTGTTGTTGGCATGGAGTATCAAATAAACACTGTAAATTAAATTCTAACTACTGCTTCTTTAATACCGGCGGATTTTCAGTTAAATTAAATATTTTTGTTTTATTGTTATTATTGCACTTGTAGAGATAGATGGTGAACACAGTAAAAAATACTATTTTTATGTACGAATTTTTATACATTTTTTTTAAACAAAATTTATTTGAAAAGAATCACAGATAAAATTAACATCATCACTTCAATAACTCAAGCGAGATCCCAACAAACTGAATGTTGTGTTAAATAGAACAAGTAAATAAATAACTTAAACTGCACCGAACACCGAGCAAATTATTTTGACACTCATCAGTTTTTTTTTTTTTATAGGATTTTCTTCTTATACTCTATCAGATTAAATATGAACGAACGTCTCTCGTATTGTGTTAAATATTTATTTAAATTGAATTAAAGTGTTGAAGAAACACAAAAAAAATCACTTTAAGCCACTTAAAATTTTGAAAATTCTTTTTTTTTAGTTTTAAATTAGCAAAATTAACTCACGAAAAATTATGACTGCGAACGTACATCTGTATGTTCGGAGTAAGACACTTTCAGATAACGACTACTTTTAGTTTTGACTCCGATATTTTACCACGACAACCAGACCAAAGTAACGATCATTACGACAACTATACAAGACTGTGACTGCTGGGAGAGTAATAAGAACGCGTTTTGCGAACGCAGCAATCCACATGCGATAAGATAAACTTCTTAAGTGACAAATAAAATTTAACAAAAAACGTAAACAAAATAAAATAAAAACGAATTGAATGTAAGAAAACGACGAAGCTAAATAAAAAAAAGGAAACAACAACAAACAATATGATCAGTAAGTTGATATAAGCATCAACTTAATGATCGAACTGAATGATCGTACATAGTATGTAGTGTAGTAGTTGTCGCGATCGTCATCGTTCTCTTATTAATAATTTTAGCACCGACGACAACGACGAAAAACGCTACAGTGAAGATTACGATGATATTAATGATCGGTCAGTGTTATTTTATTTTAACAAATTTGTAAACATATTAAAACTATAAAAAAAAATAACAGAGAGAATTGAAAAGAGAACATTTTTATTCAAAAAAAAATTTACTAAATAGGTATGTGTACCTACATAAAGAGATGTAATTTAATTATAATTGATCGATTGCTTCTTGGCAATTTTCTCAATTTTTTTATTTTATCTTTACTGAAGAAACACTAAAAATATGGACAATTGCTTTCGTAGTTTTGTACCAATCTTTAAAACAAAATGTACTTTTAAAGGGGTCTATACACGATCAAAAAGCTTAACAAGCGGTGAGCGGCAAAAAATTAAACAAATGAAATTTTACTGAAGTGGCTACGCAATGAGCGGCATTTCTGAACGGCTAAGAGGCGGCGCTCAAGAATAAAACTTGTTCTTATTTTTAGTGATTTTCTGAGCGGCAAAGAATAAACAATGCAAAAGTGAATGACCGCTATGACATATGACGGCATGACAGATTATTAAATTTGCTGTTAACTTTTAACCAAATCTGGTGTTAACTTTTTGAAACAGAAAATCAAAGGATTTCACAGACATAAGGCAGTATTGCCAAAATTTGTCTGGAAATTTGCTTGATTTATAGAATGAACACCAAATCTGCTTTTTTTCGTTAACGCATTAAATTTTTATAAATATGAATACGATTTACGCGTAATAACACTAAACAAACCTCTCTTGACACTAGCATTTTAACAACTAACCGCTCAGAAATTACGCTCAGTAATAAGCCACTCGCCACTCAAACCCGCCGCTATGACGCTCGCCGCTTTACCACTCATTGCGTGGCCTCGGCTTTACACGAGTGTGACATTAAGCTTTTTGATCGCGTATAGACCCCTTTAGACCATGTGCTTAGGGTAACGACTGTGGTATAGATGGATGTTTTGTCGAGTGGCGTAATTTAAAATATCTATAAATAAAACTGATTATTCATTAGTGAAACTTTCAAATACCAAAAAAGTTCCCTTACAGCCGCTAATTCTACATACATACAAATTTAAAATATATAACCTTTAGCTCAAATTAGACGTGACATAACCATAATGCCACAGTCGTAACGGCGAATTTAGAAACCAAAATTGAATTGGTTTGTATGGTATGTTTATGACATTTTGGCAATACAGTGGTTATGGTAATACTGTTTTCATATGGTTATGTCACGTCTAATTTGAGCTTTATTAAAGGTCCAATTGGACGTGACATAACCATAATGCCACAGCCGTAACGGCGAATTTAGAAGCCAAAATTGAATTGGTTTGTATGGTATGTTTATATCGTTTTGGTAATACAGTGGTGATGGTAATACAGTTTTGGGATGGTTATGTCACGTCCTTGGACCTTAAGGTCTAATTTGAGCTTTAAGCCGGTTACTTTCATAAGGTTGCATTAATTAATTTTAGTGCTGATTTGGAAAATTATTCACCAGAAGAGTTTTTTCCCGAGCTTTTTCATTTCCCGGAAAAGTGGGAAACAATTTTTAATTTCCCGAGATAACACTCTAAAGAAACATAACAAAACAATTTTAACATTTTTTAAATATTTTTGATCCGTAAAAACATTCGTTCTGGATCTGAAAATCATAGGGAATTTTTAATTCAAATTTGTGTTTTTTTTTTTTTTTAAATAGGTATTAAGTTCAATTGTTGATAAACGAAAAAAATAACTGCTAAATCTGAGTTTAAACTCTAAAAGTTTTCTTTCCGAAGGTCAGAGTTTATTGGTAAGAGGAGAGAGAATAAAGAATAGAAAGTTCTCTTCTCCTTCTACCATTAACTTAGAATTTCTTAAAGAAAACAGACTAAATGGAATAATGCTTTTAATAATTAGCATGACCTATTTTTCACGCGATTTTCGTTTCTGGTATATACTTTTTTTCTGGAATATTATTAAATATTTTTCCCGCCATTTTCAGCTTCTTTAATTTTTCTTTATCTTTTTCAACTTTTTATTATTTTATTGCAGTTCAAATGTCAAAAGATATTATTATTGTATTAAAACAATTATAATAATTCAAAATAAATATCTCATGCGTCAATTAATATCTTAAGTAATCACAAAGTATTCACGCTTAAAACGCAAAACTCACGTCACGTGCACATTTCTACTTTTTAGTGATACTGTATTTAACAAAATTTTTCATTGAATTATTATATCTAATAAAATTAAATGTATCAACACAACTTATCAAATATATTCACAAACACTTATTTACGCAGAATTTAATTTTTTTATTTTTTTTTTTATTTTATTATTTTCTTTTTTATTTACTTTTCTGTATTTCATTTTTCTTGTGTAGTTTTTCATTATGCCCACACCACAATAGTGAAGAGGTTATAATGCCTTTGTGCTGATGTGTCTAACACTAAAAATATTGGTCCAAGACAGCGTTTAAAAAACTGCAGACAAAGTGAAAAAACTGTAATTTCTTCCACCTCTTCATTTGTCATTAACCAAACAAATCTATTGCTTTTACTTCTGATTCATTAAATGTAGACAGTCGCTGTCAAACCAACTCAAAAATGAAAAAGTTGTACACAAAATTTCGTTTTTTTTACAGTTTTTGGTTTCGACTGCAGTTTTTTAACCCTGGTCCTGTACCCACCTTTTTTATACCGATCGACTCAGAATCACTTTCGATCTAATGATGTCCGTCGGTCAAGCTATCTGGCTGGTTGTCTTTCCATGTAATTTTCAAATTGCAAATTTGAAGATAATTTGATCAAATTTTTTACATAGATTCTAATTGTTACAAGGACCAAGCCTATTGAAAATTGTGACATTTTACATATGTATGTGGCCCCCATACAAGTTTCTTTTCGGATTAGATAGATTAACTTTGGTCCAAACTTATTTTATTGCAATCTTGGAATCGGTCCATATTTGACCATAGCTCCCATACAAATACTTCTCCCAAAAATACCTTATGATGCCACATAAACTTTAACGATAGTTTCTATGCCATGTCAAATGTTGTGTTAGCTGGTCCAAAATTAACCATAGTTCCCATATAAATCCCCTTCCTAACATCACTAAAAGGCAAACAAATCGCATGAAAACGAAGATATCTAAATCTGTGTATTTATAAAAAATAACAAATAAAAAAGAGCACAACTATACAACAACGCATCTTAATGATAATTTAAATCATGAATTTTAAGCATTAAAAAAAAAGTTAATCAAAATATTTTCTCAGTAACATTATGATATCGCCACTACGGCAATACTGTAGTCACATATTTTTTAAAATAAACATAACTTTTTCATCAAGATGGACCGAAAATTAAATAAAGAAGAAATTATTTAATTTATTTTGTTATAACATGGTAATGTTTTTAAACCGAAAAACAATAAGATGTTTTCGCTTCGAGAACATTACAAAAATGAACATACAACTGACTGTGTAAACACTCAAGCTACATGCAAGACTTTCAGCTTTTTCTTCGACATTTTCGTTGATAATACGCATATGTATGTACACTGCTTGCAAGTAATTACTTGCATGTGTAAAGGCAGGGTTATAAAATAAAACTATAGATTATCAATTGCTTAAAAGCCTGTTAATCCCCTGCAAATAATATTGGACCACCTGATCCATTTTAATTAAATGGACTACTCCATGGCCTGGTCCGATGTAATGCAAGCATGGACCATGTCATTGTTAAAAAGCGTTTGTAGTTAGATGACATGTCTTCGTTTTTTAACGACATGTTTTCGTTTTTAAACGAAGTTAAAACTAATCCCCTTGTGTATACAATGGAGTAGTTTTAAGATTACTCCTTTGTACTCCAAAGCTGGGTTATATGGTCCTGCCGTAGGACATCGTAATGTTAAATAGACCATGTTTTTTCCATACGTTTGGGTAACTTTTGGACTAGTCCTAGTCCCTTGTGGGCTACACTTTACACGCGTGTTTGGACTAGTCCTATTATTTGCAGGGTCGTTTATGAATACAACTTTATCAAATTTGGCTAAAAAAACGTTTAATAAGCCTGTCATTAGATGTTTTGAATATGGCCGTAATTTTTTTTATTATTTAATTAAGTACCAATTTACTTTAACATTTAAAAAAAAATTGTTAAGAATCCACACTTATATATGATTAAAGATTGTGTTCAGAGTTACCGTTGTATATTTTCAAAAAGTACCAAGAAAAAGGGATATATACAACAAAAAAAGTAGCACCAAAAAAAAGAACTTAAAAAAAGGTAGCACCTCATTTAAAATCAAAATAAGCATCCACCTACAACAAGTTATGTTTTTCCATGTAGGTATTTTGTTTGATTTCTTTAAATTTTCAAATAACATTTTTTTAATGGTATAAAAATATTACAGAAACTATTATCGGGCATGTTCTGTAAATCGAAATCACGTGAAATTGAAATCTAACAAATTTTGAAAACTCTCCCATGTTCAAAGTTCATAAAAATATATGCTTTTGTACACCTCATACCTTGAGGACCACTTTTCTCTACCTAAACTACTTTTGAAATCTGGAAAAACTAAGTTAATTTTTACAACAATTCAATTGAAAATCTTCATCGATTTCAATTTCACGTGATTTCGATTTCCAGCACATGGCCATATATAAATAACACTGGTCGGCGGAAACAAACAAACAAAAGCAGCAAGAACTTTGTTATGTGATTTTAATTGACTTTGGTGGCGTGTAGAATCCAAATCAGTTCACAGATTGGTTCTATCACGTCTAGTTTTTTTATGGGCTTGACCAATATTTCGTCCGAAATTATTATGCTAATAAATTTTATCAAAACTTGAGACCGATTTGTTCGATTTTGATCAAAGTATCCTCAGATTATGAGATAAAAAAATTTGTTTTGAGTCCTTCAAATAACAAGATTTTATATTTCCAACTGCTTCGGAGTTATTCAGATATTAGTGGCGATAAAAGTTTTCATTTATTTAGTTATTTATTGGTAAACATTGTAATAATATTGATTTTATTACACATTTTAAAGATTTAGCCATTTCAAGCATTTATTTTTATTTAATCTAGCCATTTTATGTGCGAGATAATTGGCAACCTTGGTGATTATAAATACTTCAACAACAATAACTAACAGTGTTATCACACCAAGAAAACCAATAAAAGTGTAAGCACACACAATTGTTATTTTTTGTGATCATATGTATATGTTTGGATGTGTTAAACTAAAAAAGTAAACATAACGACAATAACCCACGAATAAACCGAAAGTAGTAAATGTAAATTGTACTCGTCGTTTGTTTAAAATAGTGATGATTAAATACAGTGTTTGTAACGAACAACCGGCAATAATAGAATGAATTTTGCTAAACGATCACCTCGGTAGAGATCGGTGAACTGAATATATTCAAAAAAAAGTATGAAAATCAAACGCACTTGTTTACTCGTTCGGCTTTCTTTAATAAATTGAATCAGGAATGGAATTTATTACCCCTACGTATTTGGTACAAATTAAAATTAGCATCAACAACAAGTTCTACTATATTTTTGAACATTAACAGCCGTATTCATAACAAAAAATTAGCCACAGTTTGTACGCTACGTGCAACGAGCTGCTAACTAGTATGTCGAATAAGCTGAGCAGCTTGTTAGCAAAGAGTTCATAACAAACTTTTATCCATATGCTAAATCTTAATAAATCAACACTGAATTTTAATAATGCCACATTATATTAATAAAAATTATTTTACATTAAACGGCTGTTTTTCACAAACTGGCAAACGTTTGGCAGCTAGTTAACGAGAGTTAGCAAATCGTTAGCCAGAGTTTGTTAAGTGCATTATGAATAAACTTTGTTCACATTTCAAGCTTCACATTTGCTTAATCAAAACCTGATCGCCTTTCACAAGTGAAAGTTTCTGTTTTATGTAAAATTTATGTAACGTTTCCCGACCCTACTATATACAGCCTAACATAGAAGTCAAATATTACAAATATGAATAAAATGTTGAAATGAATACCGCCAAATTCATTAAAGTATAATTTGTCATTGAACTTGCTAAAAATAATAAAAAATACTATTTTCCAACCCTGAATTTAATTAATTCAATATTCAGTGTAACCAGATCTTAATTTTTATTCTACAGTAAAATCGGATGTAAGAAAAGGAAAATCTGATGTAAAGCTTCGTACAGACGATGGTCAGATCTTACAATGTTGTCATTTTTCTGACAATGCTGCCATTGTCAGATGCATTAATTTAACACATCTGCCAAATGAAAATAGCGTACAATGTTCACGCAGTTGCAAGACATTTTAAGTGAATTTTAATGAAAACATTGTAAGATCTGACCACCGTCTGTACGAAGCTTAAGAAAAGGCAAAAAAAAATGATTTTTGTTCAATAAGGATTAAAAAATAATATTAATATTTTTGTTGAAAATTTATTAAAAATATGAAGTTATATTCCAAAAATAATATAATAAATACTAGGGTATTCATTTAATCGGGATTTTGCTTTAACCGGTTGATCGCTTGATTGGGGCTTTGCTTTAATCGGTTAATCTTGTTATTGACCGGTTAATCGATTAATAAAGTTTTTTTTTATAAATTAAGTAAGTTCAATAAATAAAAATGCATAAATTTTTATTATTTGATTGAACTTGACTGGGAAAAATTTTTCACTTATCGTAGGTGTGGGAGAAATCGAAAGCAGCCGCTAATAATACAGAATATCTAATTTCTCAGTCCTTCTCCTGGCTTTCTCTAAGCACATAAAATCCTCCATTATGCCATTAGAGTCCTGTTTTTGGTTTTTACAATTTTTAACACTTCTAATTGTTTCGGTTAATTCTTTTAAAAAAATGTTTTTGTAACTATCGAGAGTTTTTTCTGTTGTCAGCTCATCATTTGACTCGTCCTGGCAAAGCTTAGCATCGGACATTTTGCAAAATTTTGTTTCCGAATTCCTTAGTTTCTGTTTTTTTATATTTTCTAAGCCTTTCGTATATGAGAAGAAACAAATAATTAAAAAATATGTATGGTACTACAAAAAATTAAAAATTTTGTTACATCTGTTAATCGACTGAAATTAATCGGTTTAATCGAAAATAACAAATTTAAAATTAACCGATCATTTAATCGGGTAGTAATTAATCGGTTAACTGTATGAATCCCCTATTAAATACTAATTAGGTAACTTATTTTGAAAAATAAGAAAATACCTAATAGCTCCTTTCTACTGCAACGAAAACCAGTACTTACGAGATTTTGAGCAAAATCTAGTTGTTTTGACTAGATTTCCAAAAAAAAAGCAAAATATACTTCGTGACTAGATTTTTGAAGAAATCTGCTCAAAAGTTGGTAGCTAATAATTCAGTGAATGTTTAAACGCTGTTTTAGTTGTCACTGTCTGACTTTATTCTTAGAGATATCTAGCAGACATTTAATATACGTATTGTATGGCCGTTTTCTAATCGATATTGAGGGGAATTTATGTAACGATATGTCTAATAGATTTCTGATTGAATTCATATAGATGTGTCTAAGTTGTTATGTGTGTTATTCTTTTTTCTTTTCATAGAAATTTGTTCTGTAAACCTTTATTAAATTTAAAATATTTTTATGAATGGTACGTATAAGTTCATACGTACATGTAAATTTTGTATTTATAAATTTTAAGCCTTCCTACAGAAATCTGTGCGATTAGTAGATTAGAATTGTATTCCATATTCTTTCAGCTATCTGTCGGAAAACAAAAAGAATGTTGGTTAACAACTCGGAATTACACATGCCTTTTTCATTAGATTTTTGTCAGATATATATAAGAATCGGCTGAAATATTAAACAAGTTTCACATGGAATAACAAACTTAGAATACATTTATTCACCACTAGTGGTGAAAGGTATAAATATGTCAGTTTGATCAATATTTAAACAAAAGCTTAAACAAAAGCTTAAAATATTAAAAAGCTAAATTATAAATGAAAATTTTGCAGCTACATAAATTAAAATGCTTAATTTAGCCGTCAATATTCCAAAATGGTCACACTGTTAAATAAGTAAAATTAGTTGAATAAGTAAAAACAGAGTAAAATTAAAAACACAAAATTTAAGAGTTAAATTTTTACTCTTTTAAAAAAATACTCTTTAGAAAATAATTTGCTATTAATATAAAAAAGTATTTTGTTTTAAGCTTTTGAAAAACAGCTTTTTAGGCAAAATTTAAACGGATACTGACAGTGAAGTGTCAATTAAGTTAGGAATTTCAATCACTCGTAATAGTGTTTCCTTAATTTTTAATCAAGCATAAAAGAGTAAGCCTGATGGCTTCGCTTAATTTTTTTGACTTGAAAGATTAGCACCTTATTTTTCCCAACATTTTCTGTTAAAATCATAGTATATTAGCTAATAATGGCCAATATTTTGAATGACACAATTATTGCAAGTTTTATTAAATGAAATAGGTATCATTAATTAATTTTTTTTGGTAAAATGGCTATTAGATGTTTATGAGCAGCGTGTAAGTCACAACAAACAGAAAATTTTAATGGGTGGAATAGTTATTCATCAACGACTTGAGGATTATCTTCGCTCGAAATTTTGCTTGTCGACGTAGCCTTCGGCTTCGTTAAATGGACAAGAAGCTCTTTGAACTTCGCGAACCGATTTAATTTTTTTTTTTTTTTTTTTAAGTAAATTTTTACAATTATAAAGCATTGTTCTAGCGTTAAACGCTTCTTGAAGATTTGCCAAACCTTACTGAACAGATATGTTAACACAGTTTGACATTCTCCGCTGTCGAACTATAATTGTCAATATCGAAAGTTCTCATGCAGCCAAAAAATACTCCCGATATTTAATTTGATTATTCGCTTTCACATTTGCCACACACATCTAATTTGAAGTCCAAACATTTACAAATTTATGGTCTCCATTTTAAATCTTATCAGTTTTCATTAAAAAAGTGCAATGGATAAGCTTAATAATTTATATAAAAATTTTACTTTTATGCAAAAAAAAAAGAAATATCGAACTAACCAATGACTGTCAAGTTTTAGGTTTCCCTCTCCTCTTTCATGTACATACTTTGTAATCAGTGTTACCGTCGGATATTTTCAAAAAGTACCAAAAAAAGGGGATATCTACAAAAAAAAGTGGCACCAAAAAGTGGATTTTTTAAAAAAAAAGGGGCACATCTTTTAAAATTAAAATAAGTACACCACATTATGTATTTTTTACGTTTTTTTCTAATTATTATAATTTTAAATGGTATCTCTCGAGAAGTAATTTTTATAAAATATTTACTTTAATGTTTTGGTAATACAAAAACGTTAAACTTGTTTTCTGCCAAACATGTTTTTTGGATTATGACACTGTTGCAGCAAATAGAAGATTTTTATAAAATGTGTTTTATATATACATTTAGTAATATATTTCTTGTAATATTCCTTCTGAATACATTTTCTTTGATTTATTTAAGTCACTATATTGCACAGGTAGACATTTAAACACTTTTTAGAAATTTATTTGCCGATTCCACCAGATTCTTATGTTTTTTGGAATTCTTAATTCTTGATTTATAAAAGAATATATAGCAAAAAGTTTCAAATATTTAGTAAAAAAAAAGTAATTTGTCTCTTCTGAAAAGTAGTTGTTTTTGAGTTACGAGCACAGAAAAAAATATCTCAAGAAAACTTTTAACAACACAGTTTGTTAAAAATAAAATTTTACGTCAACAAACTTTTTGTTTGATTCAAAGAAAAAATTTATCAAATTTACACTTTGCAATATAGCACTCAATAAAACATATTTAATAATGAAATAATTAAATATTTATTCATATTCAATAAAAAAAATATTTGAATCAAAGTAAAGACAGTATTTTAACAACTCTTGTCCATTTTTAAATAGCTCATAATTCTCATTTGTTTAACAGTTTTATTTGAATAATATATTTAGTTTTGCAAAAGTCTTTGGAATAGGTTTCCTGATGATCTGGTCTAAGCAACTAGTGAAATTCGCATAGGAAATTACTTATCCCCGCATAATAAATTTTAGATTTTTTTATAAAAATATAAATATTGAAAATTTATGAGATCATCATTAATAAATAAAAAAATAAAGATTCGATTAATATTTTGTTTGATTTATTCAACATTTTCAACAATTTATTTTAACAAATCAAGTAAACATTTTGTTGAAAAAAATTATTTTGGGCAACAACTCTGGTTGTTGACTAAAAATTTAACAATTATACATACAAACTTTTTTATCAATACTGCAAAAATCGTCATCGCAGAAAATTCAAAAATTTTTGTAATCAAATATGCGATTTTCGTATTCAAATATGAAAATTATTTTTTTCTGTTAGGTTGCGGAAGAAAACCATCGATATGTGAGATATCTTTATCCCCTTATTCATAATAAATAAAACAGGTTAATAGAAAGTTTATTAAACCGATTTTCAGCTTACCACGCATAACAAGAAAAAAATTTCATATAAACTTGGTTAAATATACATATATTAAAACAGTTTTCATATATTAAAGCTGGGGTTTATAATAAAACAGAAAGAAAAAAAGTATATTTTCCTAGCGTAAAAAGTACCAAAAAAGTGGCAAGAAACGCAAAAAGTACCACATTTGAGTGCATTTCGTTAAAGTGGCCAAATAGTATCCAAGCATTCGAAAAAGTGGCAAATTGCCACTTTAGTGGCACCAACGGTAACGCTGTTTGTAATAAAAGACAAGATAAAAACAAAAGCAAAATGCATTTAAAATTTACTCTCTCACTTAACGTTGAAGAAAATCGATCTGATTGGCTGAAATTAAAAAACAAATACGGTAGGTACCCTGCATGCAATTTGGTAGTCGACTGCAAAAATGATGCATCCATAGTTAACTTTTTAACAACTAACTATAAGCTTACTACAAATAAATGCAGAAATTCCCCGATATCAATGCGAGTGAATTTTGTGTAGCAAATTTTTTGATTTTCTTTTTAATATTTTCGTTTCTTTCTTGTTTTTGTGTTCTTTTGCTATTTCGAAATTTGATTTTTATAACTGTTAATTGCTTTGTAGATGCAAAATTTTAATGTGTCGCATATTTTAAGTAAAAAAGATTGAAAGATTTTCAAAATTTCTTCCAAGTTTTATCAGGTAACTTATGTATACGTATATAAGAAAAAACATTAATATAAAATTCCAATTCTTTTTTTCAAGAGACGCCTGTCGATCAATTGGCTCAAATATGGTGGAGACTGAAATAAGAAATGCTTGAAAGGTTATAAATAAAAATAAAAACACATCAATTTTTACATATAAGAATTTTAAAAATGAAAAAATGTACATATTTTTTAAGATAAAATACTTTTTAATAATTAAAAAAAATCTTTTCCACATTGAGCCTATGGTGTATTGACTCAATGTAAGTTAAAAGCTAACTACAATCAGGATAACTTTTAACTAACTAATACCTAACTCACTTAAAGCTAATTACTATGTAGCTGACTTTAAGTTAATTGAAAAGTCATGCAGAGTCGGACAATTGACACTACTTCCTATGACATGCCAATGTTAAAATATTTAGTTGACTCCAATAAAAATAATCCAGGCATCAACCACAACTAGTTGAAAAATAGTTGACTTGAAGTTAGTTTAAAGTTAATTGAGTTGCTTGCAGGGTACCTACATAAAAATGTATGTATGTATGTACATTAGCGTGGCCGTTAGTTGTATGGAGAACTTTTTTTTTTGATTTCTTATACTCTCCCCCTCCAAATCGGTTCAGTTTTATGTAAAAAAAAATACAAAAAAATTTCGTAGCGATAAGTTGTGTTTTAGGGAGGGCGTCCGCCCCTCAAAGTTTGCCATCAAGTCATTTATTCAAATGTAATTTGTTTGCGTATGACTATCTTCTAAAAACAACATTTTAAAAGAATATAATATTTGGCAATATTTTAGCTCTTCTAGTCAACAACATAAGCCTCCAAGAAAGTTTTTTGCTAAAATCAACATTTTAGAAAATAATTAAGAAAATAAAAACAAAATACCAAACATTTTATATACGTTTTATATATATAAAAGGGGGATTTAATGTCAAGTGGCCCAATTTTGAAATAGATCTTTTGTTTCTAGGTCTTTCATGCCCTAGGCCTTCTGGCTGGGGTTTTAAACTCCTTTGTCTTCATATACAAGTGAATTGCACTTTGAGCTAGCAAACTTTTATGCCATAGCTACGGTGACCACATTTTTAAAAGGAAAATTCAGAAGAAGAGTTTCCGTTTTAGTTACAAGACACCCAAAAATATGATGCTCTGATAAAATCACCTAAAAAGAACTTTCAAACATTTTTTGAATACTATTAGAATTAGTATATTTTGAATGCAATACGCATATTTAAAGCGGTCTATAAAACTTAAAATCTTTTTTTCATTGTGAACTCTACTCAAACTACTCGGAATGGGAACTTGCAACTTGGGGGCAGTGATGAGACAAGTTTGTTTTCCAAATTTAGCCCTTTCTATAATGATAGTAATTATTAAAATTTTTCGACATTGGCAATCTGGTTGCTAGTTATAAAAAATCCCGGATTTCATGCAAATAAACAACAAAACAAAAGAGTGTTTAAAAGACAGTCTTTTGTAAGTGTCAATTATATCTTTTACATATTTTTAAGTTATTATTTCCGACAATTTCAGAAAAAAATGACAAATTTTATAAGTTTCCAGTAATGAGACGAGCAAGATAAATTAGGCAAGAATGTCTTAATTTATTTTAGCTATTTTATACAACAGATTTTATAAAGCAGACAGTGTGCTAAGGATATGGAAAGAACATTTTTCCGAACTGCTGTAGGGTAATTCTGTAACTTTTTAACGAAAAAAATTTGTCGTTAAGTAGAAAATTTCAATTAAAAATTTTTAAAATTTTCTACTTAACGACAAATTTTTATCGTTAAAAAGTTACAGAATTGCCCCACTGGTATCCGATAGAAGCGGCAACGAAGATATCCCAGAACCAGTCCCAGACGATAGTATTTAGTGTATACCGCCTAGCCAGAATGAGGTCAAAATAGCAGTATCCCGGCTGACGAATAATAAGACGAATAAGCAGAGGCCGATGAATTGCCAAGACAAGACAGTTTATGCTAATAACAGAGGAATAAGTCTTCCTTCCCATCGCGTACACAATACTGTCGAGCATACACAGAAAAAAATAAAAATTAATTAAATTTGCATCAGTAAACAAATTAATAGTATCAATTAAACCAGTTAATAGTATTAATTAAACGTTTAATTCACTTGATTAAACGTTAAATTCACTTGATTAAATTTTTATTTAAAACTGATTATATTTTTAATTAATGCTTTAATTGGTGAACAATTTTGCATAATTTTTTCTGTGTAGTGTGTGAGAGGTTGAAAACTAAAGTCGGTGAGAAAATTGGGCCATATCAATGCGACTTTAGACCTGGCAAATCCACCATAAACCAGATATTCACACTACGCCAAATCCTGGAAAAGCCCCAAAAACATACCGACACCTACCATCTATTTGTCGACTACAAGGCCGCTTTTGACAGCCCGTAACGTTCAAAGGTGTTTCAAGCCATGTCTGAGTTTGGTATCCCCGCAAAGGGATTTCACAAATTGGAGAAGAAGCGCAGAAGATCGAATCGCTTGGAAATATATTCTACGTTCGGCTGCAAGACCCACTGTTCTGTAAAAGCTGATTATTTGCATTTGCAGTTTTGCATTTGGATAACACTGCACAATTTACTTTCTCATTTGTGTCATAAAATTATTGCAAGTTAACACTTACTTTGTGATAAAAAAATTGTAAATGTTTATCTTAAAAGAAACTTTTAACTTCACATGGTTTGCATTCAAAACAATGTCAATTGTCTACTCTTTGAATAATGGTTCGTTCTTTAAGTTACGGTAGAGGTCTTCATAAAATTTACACTCCGATGGATTTTTCTTAATTCACCGTTTCAAGGAGTTGTCCCTAGGGTAACCGTCCATGTGAATCTGTTCCAAAGCTGCCTTAACGTACAATAAGTGGTTCAACAAACATCTGTCGTCTTAAAGTTTCTATGTATTACCAAATTTCCGCTTCCCAAGTTCCATATTGCGAGCTCAATCGTGCTATTCATAAAGTAAGTTTTTTTCTGCAATATGTTATTTAAAAAAAAATCACACTCCTATTATTTTTTTTTTTCATTTTTTTAGTAATTTAAATTCAGATTAAATCATTTACCAGATTTTTTTAAAAACATAACATCGTTCGTCATTTTATACGCTTATTTGTCAGTTTTTATGTATAATTTATAACATTTTTTTGTGACAGATTACAACTAGTACAACAATAGTAGAAGCAAAAAAAAAGAACACCAATTTAATTTTTTGCAAGCCAATTATGAATGTAGTATATTATACAGTATTTGCAACTGTTTATTTATTAACTACAAGTAGAAATTTTATCGCCGTAATTAAATGCATAAAAAAACAATAAGTTAATTCTATTAAGTTGTATAATACAAAATAGTTCGCTAAATAAGATGAGAAAAATACACGCATTGACAAAAACTGGTTCAAGGTTATGACCCGAACCGTGTTAACTGGGTTTATTGTACTTTAAAATCCATCGCCAGACATTGCAACCATTAAAAGATGCGTATTACTACCATGATGAAAAAATATTAGGTAGATAGTTAAGTTTATCAGTTAGGACTAACAGACTAAGGCCCGTTTTCACAACTTACCGATAGCTAAAGGTAGGATTTTATCGGCCGTATAAAAAGTGTTCCATTATTACAACTTTACTTTAACCTACCAGGTAGAATGAACCTTAATTTACTTAATCGCTCACTTCAGGTTAAAGTAAAGTTTTAATAATGGAACACTTTTTATAAGACCGTTTAAAGTCTACTTTAAGCTATCGGTAAGTTGTGAAAACGGGCCTAACAAAATTAGCGCGTCAAGCGTAAACGCTAAAGTGACGTACTTAAATAAGAACCTTAGCGTTGTATAATGAACAGTAATGTTATCTTATCTTGTTCAATAAAAACCACAAAATAAAAATTTAAAAAAAAACAGCTAGATTGACTTAAAAATAGCTAAATTGCCATTAATTTTTTAACAATAGCAGCCAACATCACTACTTATCGCGCGACGTCCCCACGATAATCGGTTCAACGCACCGGTACTACTGCTAGTTCAACGAGCAACAACCAAAGATTGTTCAGTCAGCATTATCTGGGGCCTAATTCTGGCAGTCGTGATCGAGTACTTTCTCGATTCGAAAGCAATTTTATTTGAGTCGATATTGAACGAATCGAAATTATTTTTTTAGTGTTGTGAAATTTAAATTAATGCTTTACAATACCGAAAAAATAATTCCGATTCGTTCAGTATTGACTGAAATAATTAGATATTAAATTGCTTTCGAATCGAGAAAGTACTCGATCACGACTGCCAGAATCAGGCCCCTGTTCTTCAGGTCTCGCTGCTACAACAAAAACAATAACAACTACTTATCGCACCGTAATTTTTTTTTTTTATTTTAATTTAAAAAGGTTTTGGGTTAACAATTCATGGCTATATTGCTAGAGTATCCCACAAGTCGTCGGTTGAGAGCTTCCACACGGAAAAATTTTACAAAACTTTTCACGAGTTAAAGAATTAATTAAAAATCAATTCAGTTTTAATTAAAAATGTGATCAAGTGAATTAAACGTTTAATCAAGTGAATTAAACGTTTATTTAAGTCAACGTTTAATTGACGCTATAAATTTGTTTTCTGGTGCAAAATTAATTTTTTTTTTTAATTAATATCACAAATTTTTTCAATTTAAATCAATTTTTATTTTTTCCTTGCATTATCCGCTCCAAGGTACCTTGGTCTCCATCAGACAACGTCTGAGGTTTTTATGGTTCTCCACCATGTCACCAACATGAAAACGATAATCGATTGGGTCAACAGCAATATGAAATAACCAACGATCTACCTACGGCATAACAAAATTACACACAATTTGCGTAATTACCCACGAAGTGGCAGCACTGTAGGAATGGGCAAAAAATACCGATATATCAAAATATCGATATTTAAATAAAAAATAATCGATATATATCGCCGATATTTTAAATACCGATACATCGATATTGAAATACGACTATCGAATTCGATATTTTTTAAAGTCAGTGTTCATTAAAAACTCTAAATTTTAGCCGTTTTTCAAACAATATGTTTTTTTAAGAATTGGCATCACTGCATGCATCATATGTTTTTTAAACCAATATGAATGTCTAAAATGATTGGCATTTATAAGAAGCAGTGCCGGATACAAGAAGCAGATTGACAGGAGAGCACATAAAACAGAGAATGCTCCTGATGTCCATATCGGATGATTACTGGTTTAACTAAAACAATCAAAAACATTTCTAGTTAAAGTTGGTACTTTTGGGGGGCAATTCAAATTAAAAGGTTAGTTGGTACTTCCATGACTTATTTACTTCTATTTAAAATTTTCGTACTATACTTTTTTTTAGATTTCATATGGTTTATTTGTACTGTTCCCTTTTGTTTTGGTTATAATTAAATTTTTTGTTTTGATTGAATTTTTGTTCTTATTAATTTTTTGAAATAAAAAGTAACAATGGCTGTTTTCCTCAACGTGTGTTCACAATGTATCAATACCGTGTTGATGCATTGTGTACTAAAATTTTTACATACATTGTATTGTATATGAATATGGTTTGCATCTACATTATTTTAAATGTTTTTTTTTTTTGCTTTTCTCTGCGACGTGACAACTAGAAAGTTGCATTTCGGAATTAAATGCATTGTCAAAATTTTAATGGTTGCATTTAAGAACATGTTGCCATGTATTACTACAATGCAACAGGCGTTTAGGAAAACAGCCAATGTAATTACATATGTTATGTTTGTTCATAAATATGTATGTATGTACAAAGGTATACTAAAATTTTTACTTTGGTAATAGTAGTTTCAGCAAAAAACGCTCGATATATCGATATATCGATATTTTTTATAATTTTATAATAATAAATATCGATACTCTTAAAAAATATCGATTCGATATAATTGTTCAATTTGCCCATCCCAACAGCATTGATTTACACAGCTGATAATAACGTCGTAGGCTAATGAGGCCAACTTTTATTCAATTCGCCTTGCTTGGTACAATTTTAGGACGCCATGCCATTCGCCAATGCGAGATGATACGTAAAACGCACGAACGAAGAATTAACCAGTGATGCCATTAGGATACGAAAGATACATTTTTCGTATCCTGAAATTTTTCGTATATTTTAAATCTACAAAATACAAAATGTACAGAACGAAAATATTAAACATTCCGTCTCTGACAAAGTTTTTTAAAGTTATCATTTCGTTATGAATACTAAAAAAAACAGTGACAACTAAATACAAAAATAATATGTATTTTGTTGTTAGATTTTCTAAGTTCTTCTGTCTTCTGCTTATGTATGTGTATGTCAAGATGAAATTATAGAAGAAAACAATAACAGCCGTACATAAATAAGAGCGGAAGGCGGAACGTTTTCTTCCGCTGGTAAAAAAGTGTGAGTGTATTAAAACTTGATCGTGTAACCCTCAAGTTAACTTTCTTGTTTAATAGAACCCACATAATAGAAATAAAAAGAAGAGCAAAAACCGCTAGATTGACAAAAAATAGCTAAATTGCTATTATTTATTAACAATAGAGGCCAACTTCACTATTTAACGCGCTGTCAAAATCGGATTTTCCAATTGCAAAGCGTTGACGCCGTGCTATTTAGGGATCTTCATACTAGACAGCTAGAAAACGCTTTCCGCTCTTGTTTAGGTACGGCTGTAAGGAAGTTTCAACATACGATCCACCTAAATCGATGATTACTAGTAGTGCGATATTGTTCTGAGGAAATATGAACATCTTTTTTATTTTCAGGAAATTTATATGAACTTTCCGATATAACCGCCTAAGTATAAACGGCTTAGCTCGTACATATATTAATTTTTACAAAAATTAATTTGTTTAGATAACATCCAAAGATAAATATGTACATATAATTAATTTTAAAGTTTACTTACTGTATTTATAAAAATTGCATACCTAATATTTATGACTTAAATAAACATAAAAATGAATTTATATGATATCATTTTGTTTACAGTGTTCATTAAATATGAAATAAAAATGTTATGTTAATAAATGTTAAACGTTAAAAATGTATTTTCAAATTTTTTTCAAAATGTATCTTTTTTAAAAAAAGTGTATCTTTTTGGAAACTAAAATGAATCTTCTGCGAAATTTCACTGGCAGCACTGGCATTTAGGGCAACAACGAGCGAGCTGCTTTCCCTCCGAGCGCCCCATCTATAATACAATACTATTGTATATGTTATTCGCCTTATTATTTCCATTTTGACACAATGGTTTCAATTAAAATGTAGAGTAACTAGTATTAAAAAAAAACAAAACAACATTGTACAATGTTGCCAGCACATTTCACAGTATATTGCACTTCTTTAAGTTGTTCAATAAAAATCAAAAGTATTTTGATTGTTGGCAATATATTGTGCCACCAGCGAATATTACATACCTACATACACATTGTCAATATAACTGGACAATACAAAAACTTGAACAATTACATCTTAAGTGTATGGGCCGGGCCGTTTGACAAATGGACATTTTGTATTGACATAATAATTTTTTTTAACAGATATAAAAAGCTTGAAGGGTTGAGTTAGATTCGTTTAAGTGTGTACTGCTAGATTTTCTTTTCTCTCAAACAAAATAATCCAACTAAAATTTAAACAAAATTTAAAAATGTTTGCGTAAAATTAACTTTTTTTTTAATTAATTAAAAAGTCCACAAGTTTTCTTTGATAACCCCAATATTAAAAAAATGCATATGCAGTTAATTGTCATTTTTTAACTTTAATGTTTTCATCGTTATTGTTATTGTTGTTTTAATTTCATCTACATATTTGTTGCTTACACATATGATGTGTGTAATATACTACATTGGACTGTCAACGATTTTTGACAAATGATTGTCATCATGTTTTAGTTTGTTTTGTTTACAAATAGTCAAATGTCGCGTGAATCCCTAATTTAACAACTTTAATGTCTGATTTTTTATATTTAACCCTTTATACGAGTATATTGAGTTGTTTGCAATTATTTATACAAACGATGTTTCATTTGTTTTTGGGATTTTTCCATATTTGAGGAAAAAAGTTGTATGTATGTATTTATACATATGAAATTATTTATATTTTTTTATAAGTCTATAATTTGTTAACATGTTAATATGAATTATTTTGTACTTAATAATAATTGTAAATATTTAATTAAAATTTTTACATACATTTAAAAAAATACTGCGATTTATTTAATATTTTAAGTGATCTAATCAAAAAAGTTAAATTTTTCGTAAAAAATTTTTTTTGCCGAGGCAATTTTATTCCATTTTCGAAATAACGGTATATCTTGAAAACAAGAGCTAACCTAAAAAACGGTTAGCACCACTGGATTCAGCGTACTTGAAATAGATTCACCCGCCGGGTTCCCTGCTTGACAAAAAGAAAAGTCAAATTCGAGCACAGTCTTAAGGCTAGTTTACACTATTATACTTTGTATTAATACATGTCAAAAACTCAAGTAATATGACAACGTGTGAAAGTGTGAATGCAATGTGTCACGAAAATGACAAGTATTATGAAAAAAATTTGACAACCCAACCGTTTTTTGAAAAAATTCTAAACAATAACAGTAGTAGGGAAATGGGGAGGCAGCAAAAATGCTGCCTCCCCATTCGTTTTTTTCCCATATACCACAGAGGGAGCATTTTGCTTTTCATTGAAAGCAGCAAAAATTCTGCTTCCCCATTCGTTTTTTCCCATATACCACAGAGGGAGCATTTTGCTTTTTTCATTTAAAGCAGCAAAAAATTCTGCCTGTTTTTGTTCCCAATGTATTTTCCATAAGGAGGAATTTTGAATAAAAACAAAATTAAAAAAATTGTTGAGTATTTTTTAAATATAAAAGAGAGTAATATTAAGTTGATCACGTTATATTTTCTTCAATAAAGAGAAATTTGCGAAGTTCTACGTATAAGTTCTATGTATAAAGAAATTGTTTGAGTATTTTAAAATAAGAGAGAGTAGTATTTAATATAGTTTAAATATTCAACATAGAAATTACAAGTTAATAAACTTTACGTTAGAGTAAAAATAAAAGAAAAAAAAAAAATGCAACCGTATGCATTTTTTTTTTTTTTTTTTTTTTTTTTTTTCTTAAGTTAAAAATTAACCTTGAATTTTTTGTTTCGCATTAAATTATGAGTCAATAAACTTTTTGTTAGGGTAAAAAAAAAAAATAAAAAATGCAATTAACAATATTATCATTTAAATATATTTATTTAATTAGTCTATAGACTACTTTCAAAGTGCATAAACATTAATTAAAAAGAAAAAAATTATATACTTTAAAATGGCATCATTCAATTGTAAATACTGTAAATCGGTTTTCGAGGAAAAGGACATGCTCGACACTCATGAAGTCCTTCACTGTCGTGAATGCTTCAAATGGTTTTCAAAGCTAAATCATCTGAGGGAGCATGAAAAGTCGCATGCTACTACATCGCATGCTACTACATCGCTTAGATGTAATAGTGGAGAACCGGGTATTGAAATATCCAATTTAAAAAACCTTAAATGTGTGAAAAGGGCATTTAAGGATAGAATCGTCACCTATCTTTATGAAAATCAAAAAGAAGAGATTCTACATCCTCTTGAGTTTTTCAATGGAATTCTTTTGGATCTTTTAAAAATTCTTAATGGAAGCCTAAAAAAACTTGTAACTATAAAGTATAATCTAGAGCTGGAATGTGAATACATACAAATAAAAAATGAGGATATATACATTCGCTCTATTACACACAGATCAAAAATGCAATTCCTGACTTTAAGTGATGACGTGGAGGACTCCCTCAAAAATCATTTTTTTAATATATGTACAAAAATGTCCGAATTTCAGGAGAGGGACAGTGGATGGTCTCTATTAAAAATAAAAATACTGGAAATAAATATAAATAAATCATCGTTTATTAAAGGTTCCAAATATATTCCAACACCACAGTGGATCAGAAAAAAACAGGGAGTTTTTAATATCCAAAATGATGATGACTACTGCTTTAAATGGAGTATTATTGCTTCATTTTTAGGCAATAATCAAAATTTATTGAAAAAAATAAATATATTCGAAGAAAAGTTTCAAATTAGAGATAATTTTATAAATTTTGAAAGATTGGAGTTCCCTCTAAAGTTGAAGGATATTAAGATCTTTGAGCAAATGAATCCAAATATAAGTATTAATGTATTTGGTTGTGAGGGAAGTCAAATTGTGGGACCATATTACCTTACCAGTGAAGTGAAAGACCATCATATAAATCTACTTCTTTTAACGGATGATGAATGGTTCCATTATGTGTTAATAACCGATATTTCAAGGTAACAAACGTAAATAACAAAATGTTAATTCCAAAATATTAATTTTGTTTTATTGTCTTAATATTTTAGGCTAATAAGAAGTAGCTTAACTTCCCATAAGGGACGGGTTTTTCTTTGTAACGCATGTCTTCAATACTCTTCAAGTGCGAAAATTATGAAAGATCATGAAGACGGTTGTAAGAAAGTGGTTTCAAAAATGCCGAAGGCGGAAGACTGTGTGTTACGCTTTAAAAACTACCAGAAACAATTAGATGTACCATTTGTCATATATGCAGATTTTGAGGCTTACTTAGAGAAAATTGATGGGAGTGATGAACATGGTAATATTCAAAAACACATAGCTTGTGCCTTTAGTTATTATATTAAGTGTAGTTTTAATAATAGTTTAGATAGATTTAACATTTATTTTGGTGAAGATGCTCCCTACGTATTCATTGAAAATTTAATTAAGGATACTAAAGAAATATTTACGAACTACTTATCTACCCATCAAACCATGACAACACTTACTAATATTGAGACGACTTCATATAATCTAGCAACAAATTGTCACATATGTGAAAAAAGCTTAGGAAGTGACAAAGTAAAAGATCATTGTCATTTGACTGGTAAATACAGAGGAGCGGCGCATAACTCTTGCAATCTTCTGTACCAAATTGCTAAGTTTATACCGGTATTTTTTCATAATTTTTCTTCTTATGATTGCCACTTATTTGTAAAAGAATTATCGAAATTTGAGGGTGATATAAAAGTTATTCCTCTCAACAAGGAATTATATATATCATTATCCAAATTTATACCAATGCAAAATAATAAGAGCTTTGAAATTCGATTTTTAGATTCTTTTCGATTTATGGCGTCAAGTTTAGAATCTCTTGCAAATAATTTAAATGACAATGATTTTCAAACTCTCAATAAAGTTTTTCAACAGAAAAATGAATTTGATTTAATAAGAAGAAAGGGAGTATTTCCTTACTCTTACATTGATTCAATGGAACGCTTTTATGAATCAAATCTTCCCACTAAAGACAATTTTTACAATATTTTGAATAATACTAATTGCACTAACGAAGACTATGAACATGCTCAAGCTGTTTGGAGAACTTTTAATTGTACTGATTTATTAGATTACGCAAAATTATATTTAAAAACAGATGTTCTTTTGTTAACTGACATTTTTCAAAATTTTCGACACATTTGCAAAAGTATTTATAAACTTGACCCATGCCAATATTATACTGCCCCAGGACTATCATGGGATGCTATGTTGAGAACAACTAAAATAGAATTAGAATTGCTAAGTGATGTCAATATGTACAATTTTATACAAGATGGTATTAGGGGAGGCTTAGTTCAATGTTCAAAAAGATATTCTAAAGCAAATAACAAATATTTAGAAGACTTTGACAGTAGTAAGCCTTCAGAGTATTTAATGTACCTCGACGCTAATAACTTGTATGGATGGGCAATGTCAGAATATCTTCCCCATGGAGAATTCGAATGGAATTATGAAGAAGACATTTTAAATAATTTGGATGTTGCTAATATATCAGATACATCTGAAATTGGTTATTTTTTGGAGGTAGATTTAGAATACCCCGAATACTTACATGAAACACATAATGATTTACCATTTTGTCCAGAAAATAAAATTATTGGTGAATCAAAATATAGAAAGCTAATTGCAGACTTGACATCAAAAACAAAATATAAAATTCATTATAGGGTTCTTAAACAGTGTTTGAAAAATGGACTAAAATTAAAAAAAATTCATAGAGCGTTAAAGTTTAAACAATCTCCATGGCTAAAAAAGTATATAGATTTAAACACATACCATAGGACATTAGCAAAAAATTCGTTTGAAAAAGATTTCTTCAAACTTCTTAACAATGCTGTTTATGGGAAAACCATGGAAAATGTCCTTAATCGTACAGATGTTAAAATAGTTAGTGATTGGGAAACTACAAATCGTAATCATTTAGGAGCTAGAGCACTAATTTCTAAGCCAAATTTCTCAAGTATTACACAATTTTCCAATAATATGTTTGCAATTCAATTAAAACTTATGCAAATAACTTACAACAAACCAATTTATTTAGGCTTTGCTGTGCTAGAACTCTCTAAATGGAAAATGTACGATTTTCATTATCAATACATGAAGCCAAAATTTCAATCCAATTTAGCTTTAAATTATATGGATACAGATTCATTTATCTACACAATAAAAACGGACGATTTTTATGCTGATATTCATGATGACATTGCTTCAAGGTTTGACACATCTGAATATCATCATAATAATATTTTTAACCTGCCATTATTAAATAAAAAAATTTTAGGTATGATGAAGGATGAAAATAATGGAAAAATTATGAAAGAGTTTGTTGGGCTTCGATCAAAAATGTATTCATTTAAAACAGTTGGTATGAATGAAATAAAAAAGTCTAAAGGTGTTAAAAAATCGTGCATTAAAAACCTTTCAATTGCAGACTATAAAAAATCATTGTTTGAAAAAGTAATTCTTTCTGATACAATGAATACATTTAGATCTAAGTTTCATCAGCTGTATACTCAAAAATTACACAAGGTTGTCTTGAGTTATGCGGATGACAAAAGAATTATCGCTTCAGACCAAATAAATACCTATGCACGAGGACATTTTAGACTTCAATCTAACTTTGACAACTTTTGTACAGAAATAGACAATTTTTTAAATGACTCATCTGACGATGAATATTTAATGAACATAGATATTTAAATTAATATTTAATAATTATGATATAATAAAAAATGTACAGAAATTTAAAGTACAAAAATTTTAATTAATATTTAATAATTATACATACATATGTACATATATAAAATAATTATGGAATATAGTTTAGCAAAAAAAAAAAATAAATAAATAAAACAGTAATAATATATTAATAAATACACTTTTATTAAAAACAAAAAAAATTTTTTAATTTATTTCTAAAATAAGTTTTTTAAATATTTTGCCATAATACATTTTCAGTGTCGTAATCTAATTTCTTTCGATTTCTTGTTACACGAGGAGAGTATTGATAAGGTAAAGTTGATTGTTTCATATTTGAATAGTTATCAGTTTTGGATAATATTCTAATTTTTGGAGTTCCTTTTTCCGAAAAGCTTTTAAGACGCTTAGCTACGGAAGATGCAGAAGAAGGATTAAATTTTTGTATTGTTGTATCCATATCGTTCTGGTCATCATTATTTGTGTAAATATCTTCAGGTAAATTCAAATCTGTTTGCAGTGCTATACTACTCGATTGAGGTGTAATTGTTTGAGTTTCAATATGCTTTTTATACACCTTTCTAGTTTGAGTTTCATTATCGCGCAAATTATGAATTGTTGATAGCTTATTCTCATTAGATAATCGTTGGGATCCAATTAAATATTTAGCAAGTTCTTGTTTAATATAATACCATTTGTTTATATCCTTTAGTGTATGTGACCCATATATTGGCAAGAGTTTCCGATGTAAAAAATCTGAATCAGAATGTTTAACTTTAAATTTTTCGTAAGTTGATGGATGAAGAACTATAAGTTTTGATAATTTATTTGACATTTTCTAAAATTTTTCCAATGACTCCACTTAATATTGATGTAATAATAATGGGTAAAAATCCTCCCTTTTGAATAAGATGTTTCCTCTTTTGACGCATAGAGGTTTGTGATGAGCAAACTTTCCTCAAAGTATTTTTATATGGCTTTAGTTTTTCAAACACATTTTTGTTTATTTTATGATTTTTGTTTATAATATTTAAAATAATTTCATTTAAAGTTTTGATAACAACATTGTCAACATTTTTCAAAATTGCATTTCGTAGCTTGTGATCAGCTTTTTTAAGAACATAGAGAATATGTTTGTTCTCCTTCAGTAACTTTAGATTTGAAGTCATTGTTTATATTTGCATATATATAGTAATCTGTATTAAAAATATTTGATCTAAATCTTAAAGCGTTTGGTATTTCTTGAGTAAGATCAACTATTAAATAACCATGAGCCTGTTCTGTACAATGATTATATACATCTACTAAAGATTTTGAGTTTTCTGGATATACTTGACGAGCTAGATGTTGGAATTGTGTCTTATCTCTTGGATTTTTAAACATAACTATATATTTGGAGTTTAATGATATATCTCGCGAATAAGCCCCTTTATGAAAAATATTTTGTGTAACTAAAATTACGCATAAGTTTCTATGATGAGATCCTTTTGTAAATAGTTCACAAACTTTCTTATTTGATGATTCAAGCATTAAATCATCCAATATTATTAAAGTAGATTCTTCGTCATTCGTATTAAAAGACTCTGGAATTCCTTTAACAAATTCTACATTTTCTATATTTGGAAGTGCATTTATTTCAGAATAACACCATATGATTCGGTCTATATCTTTAGATATTATATTTTGATTTTTTATTATATTTTTAATAAAAGTAGATTTCCCACAGCCTGAGGGACCACAAACCATCATTGTAAATGGATATATAAACTGATGAAACATGTTTGCACTCTTAAAAACCATTTGTTAATGAATTAAAAAGGAAGAATATTTTAATTAATATGAGTAAAAAAAATCTTATTGACGAAATTCATAGTCAAGCTAGAAAAAACTTTAAGCGACGTAGGTTTATTCAAAAGGGAATTTTAGATACTTGGCAAATAGACTTGGTGGAGATGATACCATATGCAAAATTTAATAAAGGTTTCAAGTATATGCTTACTGTAATTGATGTTTTTTCAAAGTATGCCTACGCTTTGCCCTTAAAAACTAAAACAGGATTTGAGGTTTCAAAATCATTTAAAAGTATTGTAAAATTAAATAGTAACAAAGCTCCTAAAAACCTGCATTCAGACCAAGGAAAAGAATTTTATAACACATATTTCAAAACTCTTATGAAAGAGCTAAATATTAATCATTATCATACCTATTCAAATGTAAAAGCGTCAATAGTTGAACGATTTAATAGAACTTTAAAAAATAAAATGTGGAAACAATTTAGTATGCAAGGAAATTATATCTGGATAGATACATTAGATAAGCTGTTGAAAGAATATAACTCATCTTATCATAGAAGTATAAAGATGAAACCTAATTCAGTTAATAAGCGAAATGAAAAAAAACTATTAAAAACTGTATATAATAATTTAAAAGTTTTTAAAAATGGAAAATTTAATATAAACGATTTTGTTCGCATAAGCAAATATAAAAATGTTTTTGAAAAGGGATATACACCAAATTGGTCTACAGAAGTTTTTAAAGTAAATAAAATAAATGCAACAAACCCTGTCACCTACCATTTAATAGATTTTAATGGAAATTTAATTAAAGGTGGATTTTATCAAGAGGAGTTATTAAAAACTAAAGTTCCTAACATCTTTTTAGTTGAAAAAGTCTTAAAACGTAGAGGTGAAAAACTATTTGTAAAATGGTTGGGTTTTGATAAAGAATATAATTCATGGATTAATCAAACGGATTTCAGTTGATGAATTACATTTTTCATATATGTATAACATACATCTTATAAAATTTAACATTTCTTATAAATATGGCATCAAGCACAGAGGAAAACAGTATTTATGTTACTTTATTAAGTAATGATTCAGTAAATTTATATAAAAACACTTCAAGTACTTTCACAAATTTATTAAATCAATCTCTTAGCATGAGCGACCAGTGGGAAGTTGGATTGTCAGATATATCATTTTCGATAATGAATAAACAATTAAATATGAATCAAAATATACTAAAACGTAAAAAACGCAACATTTCAAATTTTGTAAATCAATCTGTAAAAACATTGAAAATTGACTCCAATAATGAATATGATGAAATTAAAAAAAAATTTAAGGAACTAATGGAAACATCTGACGCGCTGAAATTAAAAAATATAAATAAAACTTCAAAATTTTCAAATACATTAAACATTGATAAGTCCCAATCTATTATACCTATAAAAGAAAAACATACTCTTAACGTTAATACAAAAAGCTTAGAACCATCAAATAATGAAAAAGATCCAATTTTATCATTTTGTTGATTGTCCATTGCGGCTTTGCTTATAGATAGTTACCAAATAAAAGATTTGTTTTTTAATCATAAGTTTTTAATTTAAACTTAGATATTCTAGATTAATTTTTCAACTTAAAAAAAAAAAAAAAAAAAAAAAAAAAAAAAAAACGTATATTCTTGCATTCACTAACGAAAAGTTCATTCACTCATAGCTTATTTTGAAGCCAACATTCAAGGTTAATTTTTAAACTTTAAAAAATGCACACTATTGCATTTTTCACTTATGAAAAGTTTATTAACTCATAATTAAATATGAAGCAAACATTCAAGGTTAATGTTTAAACTTTAAAAATGCATACGATTGCACTTTTTAGCATAACGAAAAGTTTATTGACTTTTAATTTCCACAATAACAATTGTATATTTACTTTTTACGAGAATGTTCTTAAAAGTTCAATAATCATAGATCAGTTTTTCAAAATATGCTTTGATAAACATTAAATATATGTTTTACGAGGTATTTTCAAAAGATTTTTTTACTGTTTTATTTAATTAAAAAATGGAAAGTGTTAAACTAACTTGTGAATTTTGTGAGCACATAAGTTTTGCAAACAAATTTAATAAGAAAAGGCACTTTATGCGCCTGCATAATTTCAGTGCCAAGAAATCGAAATTTTATAAAAGTCCTTCAGATATCAAGGAAAAAAGGCGGGAGGATGACTTATTTTTATCGGAAATAAAGGAGGAGGACGATTCAATAAGACAATTTATGGAGGAGGAGGATGACTTATTTTTATCAGAAATAAAGGTGGAGGACGATTTAATAAGACAATTTATGGAGGAGGATGACCTATTTTTATCAGAAATAAAGGAGGAGGACTTTTAATTTTTTTTTTTATGTAAAATTATTTGTTAATAAAAATATAATAATATAAAATATATATAATAAAAAGGAATAAAAAAAAAAAAAAAAAAAATCTTGTTTTTGTTTTATTATATTTATATTTATTGTAATGATTTTTTTTTTTGCAGAGTTTAGGTATAATTTAAATCAAATATTGCAGGTCCATTTGGTAATTGACGCCCCTTGTAAATAATTGTCCAAACTTTATCATTCATTTGAGTTAAGTATGGATCCTCCTTGTTTAAAAATTTCATCATTCTATTGGGGAGATAAAACCATTTATTGTCATCTAAATTGGCAATGACTTTTAGTCCATATTGTGTTTCTTTCCATTCAAAATTCACAACTTTCAAAGATTGGTTTAAAGGTATGTCATCTATTCTAATATACTCGGGCTTAATACCTTGGGCAATATTTACAATTTTTTTATACATCTGAAAACGAACAAGAAAAAAATAATAATAATGAATAATTAAATAAACCTGTATTATAAAGAAAATACTTACCATTTTTATTAAGTTTCCTTTAAAGTGACAATTAGAATAATGATGTGGAATATACTCCCGAAAGCCTTTTTATATTAATGCTTGCTTAGGTTAGAGTACAAATTGAGTTAATTTATATACTTATATATATATATATATATATATATATATATATATTGTTGAATATTTAAACTATATTAAATACTACTCTCTCTTATTTTAAAATACTCAAACAATTTCTTTATACATAGAACTTATACGTAGAACTTCGCAAATTTCTCTTTATTGAAGAAAATATAACGGTATCAACTTAATATTACTCTCTTTTATATTTAAAAAATACTCAACAATTTTTTTAATTTTGTTTTTATTCAAAATTCCTCCTTATGGAAAATACATTGGGAACAAAAACAGGCAGAATTTTTTGCTGCTTTAAATGAAAAAAGCAAAATGCTCCCTCTGTGGTATATGGGAAAAAACGAATGGGGAAGCAGAATTTTTGCTGCTTTCAATGAAAAGCAAAATGCTCCCTCTGTGGTATATGGGAAAAAAACGAATGGGGAGGCAGCATTTTTGCTGCCTCCCCATTTCCCTACTACTAATAACACTTTTCATTGGATCAGGGTTGCATTTTATTCCATGTGTGAGTGTTTATACTTTGTGTGATGGTGTGAGCACAAACTGTCATGTTAAATTAGATTTTTTGACAGTCGCCACAAAACTAATTACATTTCTTTCTCACAATGTATTATGGAATACGTAAGACTTGTGAGATAGTGAAAACTAACCTTTATTAATATTAAAAATGATCGGTACCATGTATTAACTGGCCGCATACAAATTTCTTTCCGAAATAAGGATTCTGATAAGGGTTTTTATAAAACAAGATGAGTTGATGAAAGTGAGCTTAGATATTGCGTATATACATACACACATATAAAAATTGTTTGTCATTAAACATCAGCCAAATCACGCAATAATTTCACAATAGAGCCATCATAAAAGAAAATTAGAAATGAATCGAACAAATTTACAGAGTTTAAATTTGTACCGTTACGGAGAAAGGGCCCATCGAAATTCAAATAAATTGAAAAAAAGGAATTTTAATTTCTCCTGTAAAATTGGCCCTTTGTTGCTTAAGCTTCGTACAGATGGTGGATCTAACAATATTGTCAGTAAAATATGCTCAAAATGTCTTACAACAGTGTGAACTTGCAACTTTTGTTTGACGACGTTGTCAGAAAAAGCATGATCAGTTCATTGTAAGACAACAACATTGTTAGATACATATCTGACAATCGTGTAAACACTCTTCGTTGCCATCATTGTCAGAGACCTTTTTTTATTGGCAACGTTGCAAATACATACGGTTTTGGATTTTGTACCAACTTCAATAACAAAACGTAGTTTTAAGACTATGGCCAATTTTCTGGCTCATCTCTTGATTTTTTTAATTAGAAAAAGGACTGTTTATTAATTACGAATTTATTTTTAAAGATAAAGTACAACTGCACCATAGTTTCCATCCCTGATATGCATGAGTGAAAAAGAAAAAAACAAAAAAAGTTTAATTACGCAAAATTAAAATTAATTTAAGTAATCATTAATGAAACCTTTTTAAAACAACATTAAAAAGTTAATATCCTTGCTTATGCTTTTTCCCTTCAATAACAATTTTTCACTTTTCCAATTTATAAAAATACATGAAATTTTCATTTTCATACAATGTCTAAAAACAGATCTGGCAATTCTGGACATGTAATTATCTGACAATCATTATTTTATTGTCAGATAGTTGTCTGCTTATGAAATTGAATGGATTTCTTACAATCGTCTGAACTGAAAATTTACTTTTGGTGGCAATTTTTCTTTGGCAGTACTTTGTCAGCACAATGCCAAACCTTAAATTATTGTAAGAACTGAACACCGTCTGTACGAAGCTTTACGATATAATCGCAAATAGGGGTCGATAGTTTATAAATAAAATAATATATACAACTTTTTGTACATAATAAAATATTTAATCGATTAAAAAAAAAATATTTTTGCAAATTTATGGTAAAATTTTAAATTTGTAATTTTGTTTATTATTATTTTTTATTATTGACTGGACATTTTTATTTTTAGCCTTTATTACTTGCTTTCTCTTGAGTTGTATGTATTATTTTTGTTTTAAGTTCATTGTTCTTCAAATCGTTTTAAGGAAAAACGTCAATTTATTTCAATGACGTCGATGCAATTTTTAGATATCGTCAAGTACACCGAAAATAAAAACTACACAGCAATCAAATGCAATTAAGTGGCCACCTTTTTGTTATTGGTTAAGGTCTTAGAATAGGTTTTGATGCTGAAACGTGAAGAGCTATTACTCCTTTATTGTGGTTAATGTTAATTTTAATTAAACATTCCCTGATGATGATATTCAAAGAATATCGAAATAGCGGAAACAAATAAAGAAAAATTTTACATGCTACAGACCTCGAGCTTAATCATTTTAACTAAATAATAATTTTATTTTTTAACATTTATGTTTGTTATTCAAAGAACCAACTATAAAAAAATAATGTTTTTCCGTATTTATTTTGTTATGTAGTTTGATTTTTGTCGGTTAAAATATATTTTTTAAAAGAAAAAACTATTCAATTTTAAGGAATATGCTGTTCAATAAATAAAAAAATTTAAAAATGAATGTAAAAATCATTTGTTTTAAATGAAATGTAAGTGATCCGTTTTTTAAATTAGTTTTAATGATCAAACAGAATTAAGTCTTCAACTTCAGGCAAAAATTCTAAATGCCCAACTATAATATGCTTAAGCTCCTGTCAAAAAATAACAAAAATCTTTTCAAATGCATTTAAAAACACAAAAACAAAACTAAAAAACATTTGATTCCGTACGGAAAGTGCGATTTGTTTCGCACCTTGCTTAAGCAAATGACAGATTCATAAAATTTAACAAAAAGTTTCCTTAAGTTCAATATGGTTTGACATATATGATTTACATGTATTCGCCCATTTGCTTAAGCCAACTTAAGCATATTATAGTTGGGCCTTAAAGCCCATAATTAAAACGTCGGCAGTACCTTCAAAATCTCTCTCATTTCTTTCTTTTTCTTTTGTTCTTATTTTTTTTTTTTGTATGAAAAACATCGTTCAGCCCAGTTCTGTTTCATCATTTAAGTTGTTTAAAATGAGTTTTCGTTTAAATTTAACTACATAATATTTTGAGTGTATGTATTAACGGTTAACCAAATGAATACCCTAATATCTACCCACTGTAGAAATCTTACATCATTTTCTCTACTTTTTCGCCGTTGTATCCTTCTACTTCTTGTGTCAACTAAAGAGAAATATTTTAAGTTGTGCTAGTGTTTATGTCACAACGGTTTACCTTGATGATGTTCTACTTTGTATTGTCTCTTTTTAGTTGTAAGTTTATTGTGCTGTTACCCCACGTTTCCACATGCAAGTCATTACTTGCAAGTAGTGTATACGTATTAATATCGAAAATCAAAAGAAATGTCAAAAAAACACAACAATTTTTTGAGTGGCTACACAGCACAGTGCAAGTTCATTTTTAAAATGTTGTCAACAAGTAAACTTCTACCAAAAATTGCCGTATTAAACGAATTAAAAAAATTAAAAAGCGAATGTGGAAAAAGAAGGTTTTGGGTTTCTGTTTTCTGTCCATCTTGATGAAAAAATTATGTTTATTTTATAAAATATGTGACTACAGTATTGCCGTAGTGGCGATATCATAACGTCACAGAGAAAATATTTTGATTAACAATTTTTTTTTTCAAAATGCTTAAAATTCATGATTAAAATTACCATTTAGATGCGTTGTTGTATAGTTGTGCTTTTTTTATTAGTTATTTTTTAGAAATACACAGAAAATTCGCTATAAATTCAAGTGCGAATAACACTTAAAACAATCCTAAATGGGATTACTTTCGAAAATCAATTCCGGAATTTCTTGAAATAAGTATACAATTCTTAAATCAAGTAAAAAAAGATTAAACAATAATCAGTATTGTGGTTATTTTGTTAAACTATTTATGGTCTTCAATCCAAATTTTTAATAACTTTAATTAGGCTTAAGTTCATTAAATTTAATTTTCATTAAATTATTTTTATGAAGAAAGGAATTTTACATCATGAAAATTAATTAAAATTGTCATTGATAATCTGATAATGACCGTGGCCGGGGCTCGAGTGTAAAACGGCAAATCCATCTGAGGAGATCGAGTGGTTGCGATCGAAACATGTCATGGTAACCTGCCGGCCCGGGTTCGAGCCCCGGCTCGTATGGTAAACAACAAAAACAACAGAACAAGAAGAGAAACATATACTATTTTCATGTTTAACTCTCCGGCTTACGCAAGTTTTGATTTTCTATACACATATTTGGATTATTTCAAGTACGAAATCTGGATTAAATATGGATAATTAAAGTATTTTGCGATTGAAAATACGTACTTGAATCAATCATACTGTACTCGATTCAAGAAAATCCATACTCACCGTTATTAATACTGCTTCGGACTTATTTGAGTACGGGTGGATTGATTTTTCTTTTGAGTGTATTTCAAACTGAATGTATGCTTGGATGTAGGTGTGCATGCATGTCTGAAGTCTATAGACTGCTAAACGCTAGACCGATTTTCTTAAAATTATTACAGTAATTTTCCATGATAGTACTAAGGATCCATTCATAGACAATTCTGGGGACGAGTTTCATCCATCTGCAGTTTCTGAAAGCAGTTCTTCAGACATGCTTAAGGTGCAGAGGCAATTAGTCAAAAAAGAAACATATAACGCTATAATTCCACAAAAAAATAAAAAGCAAGAACAGCAAAACTGTAGGAGAGACTCTGGACGTCAGTGTACATCGTATATAGAAGTTTGCGCCCACCTTGCGGGAAAAATGTGAATTTCTTAAAGCATATTTTAAACTTCTTTGCATTTTCAAAACTTGCCCCGTTTATCAATAAAATAATAACGTATTTAGATTTAATAAAACTTACACTGTATACAAAATTTTTAGCAATTTAAAAGCGTTAAAATTTTTTCAATATTGGATTTACCTGTAAGGAAAGAGAAAAAAATATATTTGAATTAATGTTTTACAGAATATTGTAATTAAATTCTACATTGAAATTAATAAGAAATAGATTAAGCCAATAGAAAGTTACAAGACACAGGTGGAAAAGAGTATGCATACATAAGTTTGTCATTCCGTTTGTTACTGCCATAATATTGATATTCCGGATCATTATGAGAAGAGAAAGTCAAATCGGGTTGACCGTCTGTTTGCCGTCTGTTGAAATGGGTTTTTCGAAGACCCCAAATATGATGGGGACTTGATTGGTATATATTTATGTCAGATGTGCTCATTTAAATTTTTCTATTGAAATTCAGCCAGATCGGTCCATAAATGACTAAGATATAAGCAAAAAAGCACGACTGCCTCTAATTTCACCCATAAATCCCTTGTTGTTGTTTTTTATTTCTTTTTTTCTGTAAATCTGGAGAACGGCAAGAGCCAAAGTTTCCCAATTAGGTACAAGCATCTTGGTTATCAATACACAACCTTTATAAAAAAAATGGGTGGGATATGAGAACTGGGCGTGGCACTACCCATACAAAGACATTAAAATATTCTTTGTGTTTGAACAACGAAAAGAGCAGAAGTTTCCAAACTAGGTACAAGCATCTCGGTTATCAATACACAACATTCCACAAAATGTGGTCGGAATTGGATAAGCGGGCATGGCACAAAGTTTAAAAACGATTTGCTTGTTGTGTGTAGGAACAACAGAACAAGACGAAAATACATTATTTTCATATTTAAAAAGAAAAATTGAGAACTCTTGCTGCTCATTTAGTTTATATTTTCAGTTATATGTATATGTACATAACTGAATGTTTTTAAAGTAAAAACAATATTTTCGCCAAATTCAATGTCAAAAATCGACAAAACCTTTATTTTTAACTTTTTGCAAATAAAATATAGATGTTTTAAATTATTAAAAATATTTTTTATAAAACCTAAAAAATAAATTTGTTCCAAATCGGTAAAATTCGTCAAAAATTTAAAAAAGTCGCCATGATATATATTTTGTTTAATTTTTATTTAAAACAAATGGGTTGTTCAAGAAACATTATATGTATTTCAAATATTGTTATTTAAAACGAATTTTTGCCGACCAGTGTAATTAATAAAACTTGTCTCTTTAATATGTAATTAAGTTTTTTTATTTGAAGTCGTTTCTCTTGTTATTATTTGTGTTGTTTCGGTAATCTGATTAATTTAAAATGTGCAGCTGATTAGGCAACAGCATCCGATCCTAGTGCTGGGGCTGCCAGCCATACAGGCAGGTATGTAACATTTAATTGGGTTTCACTTACAGTGGTGGTTACCTAATTTTTTTATATTGCTGCTAAAAGCTAAAATACGTTAGCTAAAAAAAAATAAAAATAAAGTTTTTCATTTAAATTTTATTTATTGCTTTTTTGATTGGGGGTACGGCGCTTTTTGATTAGAAATATGTAGTTCACAACCCTGCTCTTTGGGCATAAATACCGCAAAATGATTAATTTTGCAAAAATAAAGTGCTTAGTTCGCGTTGTTATCTTTAAAATTTGTATGCCTGGCGATGATTTAAAAATACGCGCGACAAATTATCAGATATGGGTTTGAAAAAATGCTTTTATTAATTTCTTGTTATCCCTTTAGGGGGAAAAGTTTTGTGCCAACTTTTAAATACACTTAAATAGAACTTGATGACGCACAGTTTTAGTAATTCAAAAAGGGTATAAAGAAATTTTTAGTTTTCAAACGAAAATCGAATTTTGAACAAATGTTCTGGTGTTAGCTGTATTTTTCATTTTTAATTTCTCGGTGTACACAACGTATTTTAGTGTTAAAAAGCAATTTTTTTTAGTGTAAAAAGAAAGAATTTTACTTTCGTGACAAATGGCAAAACTTTTGTATTTCCTCAGAGGGTTAAGAAAAATGTCACCTAAGATTTTAGATTGAAAATAAAATAAATCTATTAATAAATTGTTAGTAACCTCTGTCGATTCTCTAATCTGAGGGTTCGAGTTTGTGAGCTATTTTGAATTGGTAACACATATGTACGTGCGGTTGGACTGCGATCAGAGTTTGGAAATATTTACATCTACATATTTATTATACCCACACCAAAATAGTGGAGAGGGTATTATGCATTTGTGCTGATGTGTGTAACGCCTTATAATAGTGGTCCTAGACCCTACTTAAAGTATACCGATCTACTCAGAATCACTTTCTGAGGTGAACCAGCCAGCCGGACGGACAGGGGGAAATTTCTTCCTCTCAGAAACTATCAAACCGATTTTAATGAAATTTAAAACATGGATAGATCCATATCTATATGGGCACATAAGCTATACAGTTTTAAAAAATATAGGACCACAAGGGGAGAAAGGGGCAATTTTTGCCTCTCAAACTGATTTTAATGAAATTTAAAACATAGGTAGATCCATATCTATATGGACACTTAAGCTATACAGTTTTTCAAAAATAGGACCACAAGGGGATGTAGGGGGCAATTTCTGCCTCTCACAAACTTTCAAACCGATTTTAATGAAGTTTTTAAACATAGAGAAATCCATATTTATATGGACACATAAGCATGATGGGTTTTTAAGTACTGTGGTGCTAGGTATCATATGGTCGGGCTTGACCGACTTTACTTTCTTACTTGTTTTTATATGCAGGGCAAGTTCTTAAAGCTTTTTTACATGAAAAGTATGATTTTTATGGCGTAAGGCTCATTTTTGGCTTAACGGGTTTGTTAATAAGCAAAATTGCCGCATATGGACTAAGACCAATCTATAACAGACCCTACAGACTCCAGTACATCTAGGAAAATTTACCTTATTTCTTCAAAAATGAAGCCGGAGCTTGCGTTACGGTCAATGAAGACTGTTGTCGCATCACTTATTGAAATTAAAATTTGGCAATAAGTTGAAAAAAAATTAACATGTCAATTGGCCTCTAATGGTGTTTTCTTTTCTGGCAGTAATGTTCCATGTATGCTACCATTCGCGCAGGTTTTTGTTCTGTTCTAAAAATATATGCAAAAGTGTGAGAAGTTGTAGTTTTCCTTTCTAAACATGTTGCAAAAATAAATGGCGATTTTGTTCTATTTCTTACCCCCGGTTATAATTGAGTGTGAATTTATGCCCTTTTTTGCATCTCCGTTACGTACTTTTTTATGCAACCAAGTAATTTTTGTTATTAACTTTTTTCTTGTGTTTACGTACAATTTGTGTTGCATTGTGATGTTTGGTTATACATATTGTGATGGATGTATCACTTTTTTAATGTTCGTGTAACGTGATAAATATATTACACAATTAAAATGCATTACAGAACTTTTCGCTTATAGTCCACTGCTATAGCTGCACAACTGTTGTGGACTATAAGCGAATTTGTACTATAACCGATTTTTTTTTATAAGCCATTTTATGGATAATAAGTGAAACCTAGTATAATCCACATTTTGGACTATATAAAAATTATTTTCTTCAATAAAACCACTCTGTTCAAAAAAAAGAAAAGTTTATTTAAACCATAACCAAATATTAATTTAATTTAAATAAATAGTTTAAAAAAAAATCTTTTTTAATTAATTAAGTGAAATGCTTTAAATGCAATGCTTTAAAAACAAAAATGTAAATACCTTCAATGCTTCATAAGCCTTAAGTATGAGATTCATTTTCATTCTTTGGATGACGAAATCAAACACAACATAAATATCAATTTCAAAGGTTCTTTAAATGGGTTCTTCACCTGACAATTTTTTGTTATACCAAACGTCAAAGTCTACATAAAAAAACTCTATTTTTTTTTTTTTTTTTTTTTTTTTTTTTTTTTTGTATGAAGTTTGACGTTATGACAAAAAATTGTCAGATGAAGAACACCATTGGGCTTTTCACAAGGTAGTCATAAAGTTGTAAAGTCATATGTCTTAAAATAATAACAAGAAATATATATGACTGCTGTGGGCAAGGGCTTATAATTTAGATTTCTAATGTATAGTTACGACGAAATAATAAACACAGCATTAACATTTTTATTTTGTTTCAAACACAACAATATTTTTTTTTAAACAATTGTAAAATACTATTTAGGACATTATGACGATATGACTTGATAGCACACCTTGTGAATAGCCCACATGTTATGAAATATAAATTGCGAAATTTCGCATTTATAATAGATCCCAGAAAGGTAAATAAAAACATGTTGCCAGTTGATTAAAAAAAATATAAGCGAAAATTTTTGCATGAAGAATTATATACGCATGCTAAGGAAAATGTGGCTTTTAAACGAAAATGGACTTAAAGCGAAATGGACCTTTGAACAAATAATTTGTATGAAATTCGAAAAAATCTGCATGTGAATATGACAGTTTTGGCTTAAATCCGTTTTTGGCCTTTAAGCGGAATGGACTACAAGCGAAAAGTATACTGTATTATTTCTTAGAAAAGAAAACACCATAAGTTCGTGCAATTATTTCCTGTGACACTTCTTGAAGTCACCGGTTTATGCTGATAAACAAGCAGCAATTGATGCCTTGGAGGCCAACATTGTTCGTGTTAATGTTTATATTGGACCTCCAAAATGCGCTTCTTCAAGAACAGCCGCAATGTTCATTTGCCGATTATTTTCAAATTGTTTTAGTTAAAATAAAATTTTTTGTGTTTCAAGTTCTATTTGGCTGAAAAAAACACACTTTATATGTATATGGGGGATTTCATGTCAAGTGACCCATCTTTTGAAACCGATTTCTTACGAAATTTGCACCAAGGTTAGCCCTATTCGATAGTAGTTTGCACACAATTTTTCAGCAAGATCGTTCAATAACTCTCTGAGTTATAGATGATCAAAATTTCACATTTTGACCAAACAGGTGTTGGTTCTCATCCATGTAACTTATTACCTATTGTTCTTACCAAAATTTGTCCCATGTAACTTAGATAGCTATTTCATCAATCTTTCGAAATTCCATTCCAATCGGAAGACATCGGTTTCAAAAGTTGGGTCACTTGACATGAAATACCTCAGATGTATCAAATAAATTTTATTAAAAAAATTTGCCAAAAATGCTAAAATAATTTAAAAAACCCCTGTCAATATAAAAGTTTTGACAAACCCTAACAATTAAACCAATAAATATATAAAGCAAACATAATCCAATTACTTTTCCAAAAAAATTAGTTGCCAAGAATTGATAAAGAGTTTGTATACACATTATTTTTTTTTTTCTTTTTATTTTTTTGCTCGAGAAAACAAACATTATTATTTTTTTTTTTTTATTTTTTAATACAAATAAATTAGAAAAACAAGTGGTATGATCGCAAAAATAAACAAACAAACAAAAAAATATAAAACCAACCACAAACAAAACAATAAAATAAGAGTAATAAAACTTAATAAAGGCAGGAACATCAATACTGACGGCTTCGAATTTAATGATGTTCTACAATTTTTGCGAAAGTTCTTTGTATGTAAAATATTGAGTTGATAAATTCGTTTTGAAAAATAAATAATCGTCAAGCGTTGCACCTTTTGAATATTTAACTTAAAATAAATGCTTAATGTTAAAAGCCGATAGACTAAGAGCGAGTTTGTACCAGTATTTTAATGCGTTACAAACTGCAGCGAAAACGAATAACGTTAGTGTAGGGTATAATTACTTATTTTTTAGGGTTTAATAAAAAATGTTCACATAATGCATTAAACTCATACACAGCCGTATTCACTACAACGAGTTAGCCACATTTTGTATAATACGTACAGCGAACTGCTAACTAGAAAGCATAGTTGGGGGTAGTGCACTAAATATTGATTTAAATCAGCCATGCACTATCATCAAATAAAACTGCAAAATCAGTTTGCACTCTTTTTTACCATCTTTAGTGAGGATTGTTATTTTTTAACTACCACTAAAAAAAATTAGTGATTTTGCAAATTTTTTCACTATCACTAAAAGCAGATTGAATGCAAAAATCTGCACTCAATTCAAATAGTGCAAAATTTGGACTTGCAATCCAAAAAGCTGCATACTAATATTGTCTCATTAAAATTTAAAATATGTAACTTTTTATGTGCATGGTTTTTGATTTTTTTCATCATGAAAAAACAAGTTTGTGATTTTAAATTTAGTGCACTCAATTGAGTGAAGAAAAAAAAAGTTGCAATAAACTGATGGTTGCTTTTTTTTAGTGCAAAATTTTTTAACATCACTGGCACTCATGTTTAGTGAGGCTGCAAATTTTCAATTCATCACTTAACAGCAACAAAATGATTGCAATATTTTTGCACTACATATCACTAACTGTGAGTTGAATTCCAGTATTGACATAAACATATGTATTTATTTAAGTTTATGAAGCTTAAAGGATTAGTCAAATAAATTCTAATTTTTTCTTTGTTAATATCGTTTCCATGCTTTTCTGAATCGTCTTTATATGTTGCTTAGTCATGTTACTAAGTTCATTTAAATTTATTTGTGCGATTGTTTTTTATCTCTTTGGGTGTTTCCAAAACAATGAAGTTAGTATTAAGAAATTGTTAAAAATAAAATAAATACATAAAATAGCAAATTCATTTACATACTTAGCGCAAAAGTGTAGTATTAATAACAAACAAAAAACAATTTACATTATCTAAAATAAATTTTTAAAAAAATGAGAGATTTGCGTTTGTTTCAGGCTTTTTGCACGGAGGTTGTCCAAGGTATTTTCTATTTGTATTAAGGAATTAAAAATTGCTTCGTCCACAGTATGATTGGATACATAAAATCTTAATTTATTGATTGCCAATTTTGCCTCTGTATTCGTCATTAAGGAAACTACGTTGTTGCCATCATCGTCTACGTCATCACTTTCTATATTGTTAGCTGTTACTTCTTCTAGGATTTCGTAATCTTCCAACGTACCTGCAACAGCTAATTTATTTAAGTATTCTTCAATTGAAACAGCGTTTTCAGAGTTGAAAGGTATGCGATTCCGGTCGGACTCAATATTTAATTGTGTCTGCAGATAAATCGCAGTTTAAATCCTTGTTAAAACCACAAGCACGAAAGCAATTTTGAATGTAAGATTCGCTGATATTTTCCCATGCTTTATAAGCAGAATGCATTGCTGTAAGCAATGTTACTTTGTATTCTATTTCATCGTCTATGCAATTCAACATGTTTACAACAATTTCTTTGCGGTATAATGTTTTAGAATTTTGTTTTATTCCTTGATCTAGAGGCAGCAGCACAGATGTAGTGTTGGGAGGTAAAAAAATTCTAAATTCTAAATTCAAGAGCAGTACCAGTAAAAAAAAAAAATACTGAATAAGTACTGGTACTGCAAAGGGCCCATCTATGAAGATACACCTTCCACACTCGCTTCTATGAGAAGGGAGTAGAAAAGGAGTAACATTTTTTGTATTGTTTTTTTTGCACAAGCAAAATCAATTTTTTTTGGTCCCGTTACCCTTCTTATGTACCTGCTGAAGAAGCGAGAGCGGAAGGCCTTCTCCGCAATGACAACGTGTGTAAAAAAGATATGATTATGGAATGGAGCAAGAAGGCCTTGTACATCCAAAAGATGGGGTACAGAGGCCTTCTAGAAGGCCTTCCTACTCCTTCTTTTTCCCGCTGGGAAACTGATCTTAAGAAAATAAACACACACACAAGCAAAAACAAAAACCCACACAAAAAAAATAGCGGTAAACAAAAAATCATTCTCTGCATGTGTCTGTTGTTTTTATTACGAATTATAAGTGGTAGTTAGCAAACAATTACGATTTATAAGAGGTAAAGAAGATTTTAGTTGAAAAAAAATTACGAATTAGCGAGGGGACCAAAATGTATGGAAATTTTACGAATTAGCGAGATTTTTTCAAGGGACCGACAGTTTATTACGAATTATCGGGAATTACGATTTATCGGGGTACGAATTATCGGGATTTGACTGTATTTTCAATTTAGACAAAAATGTGTCATGCAGTAAACCAGTAGCCACCCACGACATTAGGCTTGCCAGACGGCCCTGATTTTTTTCGATTTTCAAGAATTTTCCGTGCTCGTCAAGAATCAAGAAAAAAAATGTTTTGCCTAGAATTGTTAATGAAACCATGTAATTTTTTTTAAATCTGTTAACTGTTTTCCTTAAACAAAGCTGTGTAAAATGCAAAAAAATATTAAATTGATTTCTTTTGGTGTATTTGTTTAAAAAATCTATAAAAACTACGCTTCCTTTATTAAACACTAATAATTTGACAACACAGAGATGCTGATTTAAAACAGAAACCGGTATCAACACTTATGTATATGTTTTCCCTCTTACTCAACACTAATAATTAAAAATGTGAAACAGCAGACTCGAAACAAAAGCGTACAGACATATTTGGCGCAAATGGTGAGTTGATTTGCTTGTATGTTTTTCTTTTAACTGCACTTAGATAAAAAACATGTTTTAATATGGTCACCTCCAACAAAACTTTTTTTAAAGAAAATTTTAAGCATATAAGGTTTAATTTAACCATATTATTGTTATATTAGCCCTCTATCACGAAGCCACAACCATATAATTGTTGCCTCTGAACATGTAATGGTTAATAATAACTAAAATATGTTTAACACTTATAATATGGTTGGTTTTCATCCATAGCATGTTGCTCTAAGAAAAGAAGAAAATGCTATTGTTAATTTAAAAGCAAATTATTGACATATTTCCACATAATATGGTTGCGGCTTTGTGATGGAGGACTAATTTAACCATAATATGGTTGTCGGTGACATTCATAACGTTAAATTAAACATAATGTGCTTAAAATTTACTTTAAAAATAGTTTTGTTAGAGGTGACCATACTCAAACATGTTTTTTATCTACGTGTGGTTTTAACAATTATTATGTTTTTTTTAAAGAAGATTATTTTAGGAAGTTTGTAATCTTGACATTTTTTTAGTGAATGTCAAGAATTTTACAAATTTTAATTTGGCAAGCCTGCTTGACATGTACAAAAATGTTTTGCAAAGTTCGGTGTTCGTCGAAAAACTTACCAAACGCCAAACATTAACCGAATGTAGCTTTTTGCCGGAATTCGACACCGAATCTGATCTTAAAGTCGGACTCTACCTAAAATGCAAATTCAAGTTTAAACTACCAAAAAATGTTAGGAAATATTGCAAATTAAGTTAAAGGTCAAACTATGCTCTCTTTTAGACAGTCAAAGTTTACTTCGACTGTTAAATTCTCTTTTAAACTTTCTTTCGTGTTTTGTTTTCTTTTATTTGAATATAATATATAAAAAGCGTTGCCAGAATAATGATTTTATATAACAAAATATAACTGATAACAAAATTTAAACCTATTTAGTTTTGTACAAATACGGCAATTCGCCAGCTCATTATTATATATAATAATCAGGGCAAGTTTATAAAGGCATGGCAAATGGTTAAAAATTGCTGGCAGAATGGCACGAAAAGGTAAAAAAATGGCACAAAATGACAAAACTTGCAAAAATAAACATGTTGTTATTTAAGAAACATTTATTTTATTAAGTTTTCATTGTATAGTAAAATAGCATGTTTCTTCAAATTGTCTAAAAACAAATAATCTCCTGTTATCCTGTTATAGAAAGCCCTTTTGTTTCTAATTTCAAGAGACTTGTGCAGATGCATTAAAAGTTCTCTTTTATGTAAACTTACGACACTTTTTACGTCCGATTTTTGTAACATTCAATTAGCATTTCGAATAGATTCTGCCTTATATTCGCTTAACTTATTTAAATATTTTTCTAGGTTTCAAAAAGGAATTTTTTGGCAAACTGGACCAAAACTGGGTTTTTAACGCAATAATTGAAGAAATGGCAAAAATGGCATATGCCAAAAAAAAAAAACTTGCCCTGATAATAATACATAATAAGAAGTATGTTTTTATTAAAAATTAATAATTTTTACTACAAACTTGAATCGAAAATAATTTCTGTTAAGAATATGTCTTTTAAAAAAAATGCTACAGATATTTAATATATGAGCGAGGAATTTGATGCCATGCATTTTTTCTTTCCGTAATCAATTGTAGGTTGTGTGTTTGGCACTTCATAAATTGAGACACCTATTTAAAGATTTGTGTAAGAGACAAAAACATCTTGCAAAACCAGTATAAATAACACAGCAGATAGATAGATATCGAACACTGACATTGCACATCGGAAAATCTCCTTCAAGCATTAAAAAAAGGAATTTTATCTGTTAGTAGTCATTTACTGTCCCCAATTTTTTAAAACAGTTTATTAAATTTTTGAAAGAAAGCAAAAAATAATTTTTTTTTTTAATTCCCTAAGCTAAGAATTAAATGCGAATTTATATGCATTCTTAAGCGTTATATGAGAAAAAATGCATAAACGATAAAATATGCAAAAATATGCACTAACAAATCGATCACATTTTTAAGCAAAAATTGTAATTCGGATAAATAACTTATTCACTTACTTATTAAACTTTCGAGAAAGAACATGTATTTGCATGAAATTCCACGCCCTAATAATAACAAACCGTGATAATTATTGTAATTGAAATTAACTGCGCAAATGCCGAAAAAAAGTAAATAAACGAAATAAATATGGTATGTATATAGTAAAATGATCATAAAAATTTATTGTATAAACGAGTTTTGTAAATGGAAAAGAAAAAAAAAGAGCAAATTAGTTAAAAAGGTTTAACAATTTATTAACGGATTGATGTGAAAAAATTTCAAATTGTAGACAAATCTTTCGTTAAACGAATAAAAAAAAACAAATAACGATGAGCATTTAAGATTATCTTAATTTTAAATAGTGCAAATTGGATGGCGTTTTTGAAATACAGAATTTTGAATACATTCAAATTTGCATTTGTTAAAAATTTTATCAAACTTGTGACAATGGACCGACCACCTACCGCATATTCGCATTTGAATTAAATTTTTCTAAAAAAAATAGGTCTAAATGTATCCTGTTCAAAGGAGTTAGTGCCTTTTTGCACACTTTGCAAAAATTTGATAATGCTAAGAGAAGAGAAAAAGTACGGGTTAAGAAGCAGCTTAGAAAAACCAGAAATATACTTTCGGGCATGAAATCTAGCTTATAATGAACATAATTTGATGATAAAACCCAACATTTAGTCAATGTCTGGAACTCAATGGATTTGGAAGATCGGTAAATCATCGGTCAGACTTAGAATTTTTGTTGCAGCTATTCTTGAGTTTATTGGTGAGAGGGGTGACAAGATTGTGGAGGGGTACTCAGTTTCATGTACTCTGCAATTCTGCTTTTTTTTTTTTTTTTTTTTTTTTTTTTTATTCTCGCACTATTAAGATTGAAGTTGGCTGTTGGTGTATTTGTATTAATATATAGAATATAAAATGGAGAAGAGGAAAGACAAGATAAAAATACAAAAATTGCTAAACTATAATTTCAAAATTTGTACCCATGTTCTGTAACTAAAGTGAGAACTTCTCGCATCGAAAAGATGTGAAACAAAATATTCCATCGTTTCTTGAAAAGTAAGAAAAAAGTGTGTCTGTAACTCATGTCGAAAACTATCAAAAGAGATTACGTCGTTACGTTATAAATGTCATAATATTCTACTCGAAGCCGATGTGACATTGCAGACGTTGAGTACGCAAGTCACGCATATCGTTGACGGCGACCAAAATTTACAAAAATTCAAAATTTGTCATAGACGGCGGCGAAAATACAACCGTCGGCTATACCAAATAATGTAAAGTGCGACTTTAATGTTTGTTGTTTGCAAACGAGCTTAGACAACACGCGTACGCGTATATCTTATAAAAATGTTAAAAGCAAAATAATTAAACAATAAAAAAATGTGCCAGGCACAAAATTTTATTATTATTATTCTTTGTATTTTGCATTTTTATTCGTGAGTTTATTCGTGAGTTTATTTGACAGTTCAAAGCGGGAACTTTTCTCACAAAAATGTTAAGGTAGAAGTACATAACACGCGTTTATTCGTCGACGTTTGTCGTGCGTTTAAAAACATTAGCGCATGAAAAATTGCAAGTTAAACAACGCGCGTTACAAAAGCCATTCCTGTCAGCTGTTTTTTATTTGTTTACTTTTTTGTTTATTGAAAACGGATTCGAAAGTATATCAAGATTTTGTTATTTTATTGAATTTATATAAATATTGTGTTTTTTAATCTCTTTAATAAGTTTTTCTTTCATGATTCACATATTTGTTAAGTTATTCTTTTTATTGTCAGCTGATTACTTGTCAAAAATACACAACGCGTTAAAAAGTTCTAAGTAAACCAACTTTCTGGCGCAAACGCATCAAAATATTTTGCATGTAGCTTGTTCTATGAAAATACACTAGTTTAACTTTTTTTGACAGAAGTCTACAGAGCTTTACAGACACACATTTTCTGTAAATTGGCGAGTAATTTCCTTACGTGACAGCTAGACTCGCCAAAAAAAGTTACAGACATAGTTTAGTGAGAAAAACAGATGTTTGTTTTAATATATGGCATTTTTGTTTCATTTCACACATTTCATTCGAAAAGTTTGTCGACGCGACAGTTACAGAACATTGGCACTGGACACTAATCCGATTTCAAAGCAGAATCTTTCAAAATTGTAACGACAACAATTGCAAGTCTGAACGATGACTAATTTTTTTTCTATACAGTCGGATGTTTATGATGTCACGTTGTTAGAAAAGTAATACAATAAAACTAAGATGTTAGTTGGATTAGCGATTTAACATTAAACTTATAAAAGCTCATCACTTTGGGTAACACGAAAGGATCTAAGTGTAAATAAAGTTTTTTTTAAATTTTATTACCGCAATTACTAGCAATAATAACGCATATAAGATAACTTTATCATCACCTCCTGCAGTTATCCGTCAAAATGGCAAGCAGCTAAACTTATACCAATGCCATCAAACGCTTCCGACTACAGATCTATAGCAAATTTACCATATTTTAATAATATTAACCTAATTACCATAGTTGCGGGTAGTGCACTAAATATTGATTTAAATCAGCAGTGCACTATCACTAAATAAAACTGCAACAAAATTAGTTTGCACTCTTTTTTACCATCTTTAGTGATGATTATTTTTTTAACTACCACTAAAAAAATTTAGTGCAAATATTTTCACTATCACTAAACGCAGATTAAATGCAAAAATCTGCACTCAATTTAAATAGTGCAAAATTTGGACATGCAATCAAAAAAGCTGCATACTAATATTGTCTCACTAAAATTTAAAATATGTAACTTTGCATGTGAATGGCTTTTGATTTCTTTAGAGGATATGCATAAGTAAAGAACATTAAACAAAATGAAATTTTGTCAATAACGATATAATTATTGGCTTTACATGCCTGTTCTGCAAATCACTTTTACTCAAATCACATGTGCCTACAAATATCACACGTGTGATATTTTAGTGTCCCGTTTTTTGTGTTTCTTGGTGTGATCTTTAATTGCCGAAAGCACACCGAGAACGCAAAAACGGTATGACTTTCAGAACACCACAAAATCACGCTCGTGATTTCAAAAACATGTGATTTGAAATCGCGTGTTAATTAAGAAAAAAACAAGTTTTTATTTTTAAATTAGTGCAACAATTTAAGTTGCACTCAAATGAAAAAAGTTGCTATAAGCTGATGATTGTTTTTTTTTAAATCAAACTACTTTTTTTTTTGAGTGCAAAATTTTTTAACATCACTCATCACTCATGTTTAGTGAGGCTAGCTAGGCTGTAAATTTTCATGTCATCACTCAACATCAACAAAATGATTGCAATAGTTTTGCACTATCACTAAGTGTGAGTTGAAACTGCAAAATGAGTGCCCTACCCCCATCTATGCTAATTACAGACCGACAATCAGAGTTCAGATCTAATCATAGTTGTCTAACTGCATTAATTGATGTCTCATAGGGCTTTAATAAAAAAAAAATCAATTTTATAGCATGTCTTGCTAGATCATTCCAAAGTTGTGTCGATCATGGAATGCTTGGATACAAGTTAACAAATTTCTTTAATTTTTCGATAACATCCACACGTTTATTAGTATTCTGTTTACAAAACAGAACGCAATTAAGCAATTCACAAAGTGTTCTATTGTGCCATATTAGTTGTATTTGCTATAATTTTATAAAAGGGATATTCACATAATTATAGCAAATACAACCAATATTAAACAGAAAGAAAAACACTCGGGATAAATTAGGTATTTTATACTTACTTTAAGTACGAGTCGTACTCAAAAATTCAAGTAATATTCCAAAATCAAGTAAAAACAAGTAAGAGTGCTATATTCGGCTATGCCGAATCTTATATACCCTTCACCAGGATGAGATAAGAACAAAAAGTTATATACATAAATAACGTTCTTTAGATAGGTATAAATACACCAATACCCCGGTTTGCGTCGCTAATTGGGACCGGATAAACGGGACGCAAATCGAAACGACGCAAGCCGAAGCACGATTTTCCATACATTTCTATTGATTTTTATTTAATTGGTTCCGAGATTCATAATGTTAGCCGAAAAAATAAATTTTGACTTGATAGACTTGTTAACGGGTAATTTTTTTAGAACTTGAAATAAAGTTACAGCTTTCTTTTCAATTACCATTTGACTCAAGGGCATTCTTTGCTTATTTTTATATTCAATCCAAATGATAGGAAGTGGCTTTATTTTTTCATTAAAGAATTTTTAATTTTGTAAACTGTTTATGTTGTAACGATGTAGCGGTTTCATTTTTAAAGTAGAAGGGGCTAATCCAAAAGGCCCAGTTTTTGTCCTAAATTTATTTGCTTTCTTTTTTGACTCATTCGGGCCTGTTCTGAAAATCACGTGATTTCAAATCACGAGCGTGATTTTTTGGTGTTCTGTAAGTCACACCGGATATGATCACACCAAAAGTCACAAAAACGGGACACTAAAATATTTGAAATCACCTGATTCGAGTAAAAGTGATTTGCAGAACAGGCCTGATTGTTGCAAAATATTTAGATTTAACTTCACTTCAGCAAATGTAATTTGAAACTACTACTACTTCACATACATATTTAAATTAGACTTAACCGGGAAATTCCCTTTTTCGGTTTTAGTTTTGAACAAACATTTTTATATTAACGACGCAAATCAAAGCACTAACGACGCAACTTTGAAGCCATTCGACGCAAACTGAAACAAAAACGACGCAACTTCGAAATCACAGAAATTTTAAAAAGACGCAACTTCGAAACGACGCAAACCGAAGCGACGCAAACCGGGGTATTGGTGTAAATATTAATTGAGCCACACCAACTTTTCATTTCGTCATGCCGAAGAATGTAAAAAAACAAACAATTTATATATGTAAATAAGCCCGTTTCCTCTTTTGTCAAAGTTGATGTTTGAAATTCGTTTTATAATCTTAAAACCGTTTTTTAGAACATAAAAAAATTAAATAAAAAAAAATAAAAATAAATTATTTCTGGGATTCAAACATTACCAACACTGTATGACCGTAGAAACCAAAATTGAATTGGTTTGTATGGTACGACACGACATAAACACGTTTTGGTAATACAGTGTTGGTATGGTAATGTCACGTCTAATTGGACCTTTAAAGGAAAAAATTTGAGGCAGTCGTGGTTTTTTACTCATATCTCAGCCATTTGTGGACCGATCTTGCTGATTTTCAATAGCAAACCATTCCGGACCATATGTGACATAAATGTATAATAACCTGGTCGCCATCATATATGGGGTCTTCGGAAAATCAATTTCAACGGACAGACGGAGAGACGGACATCGTTAAATCAACTTCGCTCCTCATAAGGACCCAGAATATATTAATTATATCAATATTATAGATAGATTATAGAAATTACAAACGGAATGACAAACTTATATATACCCTATTCACCACCTGTGGTGAAGGGTATATAAACAAGTTAATGGTGCCACTCTGAGAGTAAAATTACAAAGTGAGGGTGTTAATCAGGGGTGCCAGAAGATTTTGATAAGAAATCGGCATATTTTAAAAAAAAAATCTGCTTTATCGGCCCTTTAATTTAAAAAAAATCGGCAAACTAAAAATACCTCTTTTAAATACAATAAAACATACTTTTAATAACAAAACAGAAAAATGCAGCATTAACTAATGTTTCAAACATAATAATCAAAAAAAAAAGCGTTTTATAAATGAATTGGAGTTAATTAAAAACAAATATACATATGTATATTTTGTACTTTAGGGTCGAATTTTTTTTTAACTTTTTTTATTATAGACAAAATACATATTTGAGTTTGATATATATAAAATCATACTGGCTACTTCTGGCAGTCATGGTCGCACACTTTTTCGATACGAATGCTATTTTATTTCTAATTCTTTCAGTCGATACTGAACGAATCGAAATGATTTTTCAATGTTGTAAAGCATTTATTTGAGTTTTCATAAACTATTGCCATATTATTCTCTCTAGTAATATGGCGACATTGTAAACAAATCTTATAAATTAATATTTTTATCAATAACAATTAATTGATAATAAACAAAATAATAAACAAAAATATTCAAATATAATAAAAAATAAATACCTACATAAGTTGTTATAATTTTTTAAATTATTTAAAAGAATTTACGCAATTAAATGCGTTTTAACAAAAAAAAACGACTAAAAAAATTTAAAATTTTTTAGAACAACTTGTTGTAACAATTATTTTTCTAAATTTAAAATTATCCCGTTTACTTTAAACTGGACTTTTAAATTTCAAGGGCAAATCAATAAAAACGCAATTTTTTTTAATATATTTTGAATATCAATTTATCAAACTGCATTAAATTTGCGAAATGCATTTTTTTTTTAATTTAAAAAAATTAAATTTTAAAAATCTTTTATCTTATAAAAATAACCATCTTTCAATTTACATTTTAACAATGATTTACAAAAGAAATTAATGTGAAAATTGGCTAGACAGCAATAAAATTTTTTTTATTAAAAAAAAAAAACCTTAATAAGTAAATTATAATAAACTCAGGGCTTAATTTCTAATAAACAAATATTACATTACAAACAATACCGAGGGTAATGTAACATTTCCGTTTGTCATAAATTTGCATTCCTCCGTTTAAATTACGAAGAAAATTTCTTAGTTAAACGTGAATTACTTAATTTGAGTCTGAAGGCCAACGATTTAAAGTTTGACGTTAATGCGCACATTTAACAAAAAATATTTCATAGTTGTAATGAAACTATTGTAATATTTATGTAATGATTAATCGCTTTGCAAAAAATATTAAAATAAGCAACATGAGAGGAGAGGATATTGAGAATTTGTGATTTAAGTGCTTATTGACGTATTTGCTGTTATTGTTTGTTTAGGATATTAAAAAAAAAAATTACAAAGAAATCAAACACATATGATTTATTCAGTTTCAATTCCAACTAATTTCTGAAACTAAATGCAAAGTCGTGGTAAAATTTCACAAAAAAAAAAGGAATTCTAAGTAATTTATTTAAAAATTATGTATAAACACAATCATTTATTAACAAGGTTGGCAACTGATGCCGATACCGCTTTAATACCATTTAAAATTGAACACCGAAGTCGTACAAATAAACGCTTCAGACAGCAATTTAATTTTGTTCTCGGATAATATGTATATTGTTATTAGCAGTGTTGCCATTTTCTAATTAATTATTCTAAAACTATACAGTTTATGAATTTTTTGGATAGTCCATTTAATTTTTGTGTTGTTTTACTTACTTATTGCAGAAATAAATTCATTTATAAAAAACAACATTTTTTGTCAAATTTTCCGCAATTTTTAATTTATCAAAATAAGGCATATTTACACATGTTTCACACTGCATATAAGCGAGTCTACATATCTAGATTCATATCTCGTTTAAAAGCTTTAAAAGACGTACACAAATTTAAATGCAAGTAAGCAATAAATATGATTTAAGTTTAGCAACGATGGCACTGTCCAAAAAAAAAAGTTAACATCTTTCGAGTTCTTTAAAATTATTGTTAAATACAAAGTTTTAAATTTCAAAAAAATGCTTAGCAAAATAATAAACATTTTTCCTGGAACCATCGATTCAACATAAGTACCAACGCAGGGTACATACATTTTCTTTAAAATGCTTGTTTGTCTACTTTCATATGATTTTGAACAACAGTCGTGTTAATTTTTTTTATTAACTGGCGGTAACACTGGCGAACGCAAAGCAAATGAAATATTTTGGTCAATTACAACAAGAAACGATCAAATAACCAGCCTGTTGTCTGGGTAAATACCGGGTATATTCCTTTTTTGGGAATTTATTTGCGTAATTTCAAAACACAAATGAATATGGCATTCATAAACTGTCAATAAACTTAATTTAATTTTAAATTACTTTTCGTTTTTTAAAAACGTCATTAAATATTAAAAAGCTGGGGCCAAATTACGGCATTCGATATCGAGATCGAAATTATAATACAATTTAGATGGGAATTGCGATCAATATCGAATGCCGTAATTTGGTCCCTGGTTAAATTGCACTAAAACTACAATAAACCGAAGTATATTGATTTAAAATTGTAAAAGATTAAAAATAGTGAAGCTATTACAAATTTTTATCAAATTTTGTACAAAATGTTTATACCCACGGTTTGGGTAAATACCAGGGTATTTACCAATTCTTACCCAATTTTCCCTATTTATCGGGCATTTACCAATTGGAAATTTACCGTTTTCCCATCTATATGAATTTATTTATTGGAAGAATTAATAGTCAAATTATGTGAAGAAAACTTCCAAATTTACTGTTAAAAAATTCTAAAAATAAAAGGAGCCGTTAAGGTAGATTCACCCGGAGAACTTGAACTGAATTGCCAATAAGTTCAAAATTTTTAAACAAATTTGAATTGTGTTGTCCATCATATAAAATTTGCATAGTAATTTTGTGTATGGAAAAAATTTAATATATGAAGTTTCACGCCAAGAAAACAAAGGACCTGTTCGGAAATGCATCTCTGCGTGAAAGCATCATTTGGCATTACATACTGCAAATGTCAGCTGGTCGAAAATGCATAACAAAAGCAGATGTTGCGCAATTAAATCTAAAACACACATCACAAAAATGGCTGAAGCATATTTGTCCAATTCACAAGCTCTGTCGTATGGCTAATCGTTTAAAAAAATACGATGTTTGTTCTTTTTTTCTTTAACAAAAGTTGACATTCACAATATTCGATACCATGAAATTAAATCAGGTATGGGAGTTTTAATTTGATGTAAAATGGTAATGAATATTAATTGATAAGCAATTTTAATTGAATTTGTTTAAAAAATAATTTGAAATGAAATAAACATATATGATTCATTGAGGAGAATTAAATTTGTGGTTTGATTATCACATTCTAAAAATATTTTTACAAATTTACCAAATAATTCGAACATCAAAACAAATAAAAATCAATCGTATAATGAGGCAACAAAAATACAATATTGTATAATTATACGATTATACAACGAAAACGGCTTTACTACGAGCTTATGAATTAGACAATTGTGTTCAAAAATATAGCCATACTGCGCAGTAAACAAGCATCGGCATCAGCTGATTTGCATGAGCATCGAATGCTAATCACAGATACACATCAGATGCAGCACAGTGATGCATTTCCAAATAGGCTTAAGGTTTCACACATATGCCAGCTTTAATTTTCCAGACAAACTTTTTTGAAATGTTTGAATCGTGCTAGAGAAAACTCTCGTTAAAAAAAACCTTTTTGTCCGGCCAACATTGGTGAATCCACCTTAAGGCTGTCAAATTGAATATCTTACATTGTTTTAACGCTGCTTAACTTTCTCAGATCACTTGAATTTTTGACATGCCGTAATACTCAGTATTATAGTGTAAAAGGGCCTTAAGAAATTTCCTAATTAAAGTAAGGCATTTCCGTTTTGCTTGCTTGTCCAGGGAAGATGGAATGATACGAAATGAATTACAAACTATCTGTGTGGCTTAATCTGAATAATAATATTGCTGTCGATATGTATTATTAATTAATTTAATTTACTTGTTCAATTAACGTCGTATTTAATTGTTCTTATATAAAAAAGGGAAAAACCAAAAGGTAATCGTTTTGTTTTTGTCTTTTTTAATATAGTTTTTTTTTTATATTTACTTGTCTAGCTATTGTTTAATAACATACATATAAATTCTAACAAACACTAGCAGCCACCAGGTATGTTTAAAATGCATACAAAGGCAAAATATACATGAACATATACGAGTATGTATGACAAAAAATCTAATTCTATTGACAAACTGTTGAGCATGACACAAAATATCGCGTGAAATTGTTTGTAGAGAGAATATAAGTAGTCAGCCGATACCAAATTACGCATGAGTTTAGTAAATACAGGTAAAATGCAAGTACTTTGTATGCCCCTATTACGGTTTACAACCCAACTCTGGTTCAGTTGAAATTTTGCAGTTTTTATACCCTCCACCACAATTAGTTGTGAAGAGGGTATACTAAGTTTGTCATTCCGTGTGAAACTTTTTTATTATTCATCTCAGACCCCATAAAGTATATATATTCTGGCTGCTTGAGTAATTCTAAGTCGATTTAGCCATGTCCGTCTGTCTGTCCGTCTGTCCGTCTGTTGAAAACACGCTCACTTTCGAAAAACTCAAAAGAAATAAACAAACTAGGTGTCAAATTGCTTGTAGTTATCCTAAGCAGTTTGGGATTGAATTTCAGCAAAATCGGTTCAGTAGGACCAGAGCTATGAATCAAAATGTGGAACCACCACCTTCAAAAACTTGATAATTTTGTTACAAAAACTAACATAAATGATGCAAAAATGCACGGAATGACATAAGATTTTGAACAAGTCCGTTTTATTCGACTAGAAATCACACTGTAAAATTTCGCGAAGGTCGGTCCATAATTTACCCTAAGCCCCATATAAACACTACTCCCGGAAAACAGTTAAGTACGCCTAAAACCGTAAAAAATAATGCAATCATATCAAATTTTGGCTCGTCACAATTTTATAGGACTATAAATGATACTGTGAAATTTCGTGAAGATCGGTACATAATTTACCCTAGGCCCCATATATGCCCTACTCCCGGAAAACAGTTTAGTCTCCTAAAACCATAATTAATAACAAATCGTCACAGTTTAAGATAATAATAATAAAAAGACATCATACAGATATTACTCCTTAAACATTCGAACTGTCGGTGGAGGGTACCAAAGATTCGGCACAGCCGAATATAGCACTCTAACTTGTTTTTATTATGGTTTACTACTCTGTTACAGTGCTGTTAACAAAAACTTCAACAATTTACAATTCATCACTAGCAGTTGTTTTAATTTCAACTCAATAGAGTTGAATTGCCACTTTAGTTAACTTTAATTCATACAGCAGATCCGCAGTCTGGATATCTTGGGCTCTTCGCTTAATAGATTATGGTGGTGTCCTGTAAGTGGTGGTCGTTTTATGCTTCGAGCATGCATGAGCTTTTTAACATATTTGCTATAACTTTTCGCAAAATTTAAGTTGTAATGGCCATGATTTTATTTTTAAATGTTGGTTTTTAGTTGGGAGATAGTTATTAGCTGGTTAAAATGTGTACTCATTTTCTTTCCAATATCTTTAAAGGAAACTGTCTGGAACTGTTAAATCTGCCACTTAAAATCGCTTGTACGCGAAATAATCCGTCCTCCGAATATATCCATTACCAAAGTCATTAATGCACCTGGTTTATATAAATACTAGCTGGCTCGACAAACGTTGTTTTGCCATATAAATTACTTCTTTCAGATGTTAGTGTCTGCATGCCAAATTTAAAGAAAACCGGTTGAGAAGTTAAAAAGATATTGGAAGGGGGAGCTTTTACCATATTTCACGCCCTAAATAATAAAAAATATAGGCTATAATTCCTTCCAGATGTTACACTATTTGACTGCCAAATTTCTAGAAAATTGGTTGATTATTTAAGAAGATATAAGGAGTGGGAGATTTTACCCCGTTTGTCCTATTTCACGCCCTATTACTTAATTCCTTTCTGATGTTACAGTATCTGCATGTCAAATTTTAAGAAAACCGGTTGATTAGTTAAGAAGATATAGGGAGGGGGTACCCTTTATCCCTTTTGCCCGATTTTCCTTCAAATCACAAATTTAATGATTAGATGTTACGGCGTCTGCATGTCAAATTTTAAGAAAACCGGTTGATTAGATAAGAAGATAAACTACACAGAAACACTACTCACGGCTCATAGACACAAAAAACTAAATATTGCGCCATCTATCGGACGAACTTCAAACTACACAGAAGCACTATTCACGGCCCATAGAGCATATACAATTTGGTCAAAATCAGTCCAGTAGTTTTTGAGTTTAGCGATCACGAACATACAGTAGTTCCCGCTTAAGTGCTCATCGAAAAATGTTCAGTTTTCTACGCATTAAAACGGGGAATCATTTAACCGATAACCCGGATAAATGCGCAATAAACTCATTTAAAAAAACTTCGATTAAAAAACGCAATACTCATTTAAAAGTACTTTTTTAGTTATAAGGGAAAATAAAATTTATTATACCTAGTTCTCATACGAAATTAAATATTTTTATTAAAACTAAAACTAATTCAATAAACATTCACCCTTATTCCATTTAACGTCGTCGTCATCGTCATCAATTGAATATCAAAATCAATTTTTATCGACATCGTCATCAATTCGATACAAAACTTGTATGCCATAACAGCAATGTAACGTATTAAAAATCGTTAAAACTGTAAAGAATCAGAAAACTTACAGGAAAAATTGCTTCTATCGCGAACATGGCTAAAATTCGGGAATTTGCGGTAATTTAGCGATTTTCATTGAATTTTTGCTATTCCTTATAGTTTTAGGAACTTTTAATTAATTTTTTGGCTTGTTTGGAATACATAAAATTTTCGCAAATTTTCCAACGTTAACGTTGCGTACGGCATACCAAAAATACATCGACGCTTATCGATAAAACTTGATATTGACAATGGGCATACCGATTTGCAACAATCGACACAAACCGATATCGTTTCGTATTGATAACGCTAAATGGAATAAGGGTGATTATTTCATAAATTCATATGCACATACATACATATTTATGAAAAATATAATTATGTTTTGTATGTAATATGTATTTTATTCGACCTTTATTATTTTCAAGTATTAATAAATTGTCGAGCTTTAGGTCTTTTTTTTTTATTTTTAAATGTTTATTCGAACCAATATTTCGGCACTTCTTACAACTTGTAAATTTATAAAAAGAAGAAAAGAAAAAACAAAGCCCTGAAGAAGGCACTCAAAGAAGTGCCGAAATATTGGTTCGAATATAAATTTTAAGTTTTTAAAAAAATACCTCAAGCTCGACAATTTATTAATACTTGATAAATATGTTTTTTTATTAAGAAATTTACTTTTTTACTTCAACTGTCGAGTTTAATATTTGTGTTGCCATACACATAAGTACAAAAATACTTTTACTTACTTTATAAATGCCTTGCCGGATATTAAAAAAAAAAATGCAAGGTTTTTGGTTACGCGTTTAAGCGATTTATTTTGTTCAAATTTATGTAATTTCGGACAAAATTAATGAATCATTAAAACGGGGAACGCACTTAAGCGAGGTCATTTAAGCGGGATTTTGTTCATGTAATTATGTTTTAATTTTGCTTGCCAGCACATTTTGCGCATTTAAGAGGGGTAATCATTTAAGCGGGGTGCATTTAAGCAGGAACTACTGTACACGTAATTTTTATGTATGTAGAGATGTATATGCAATAGTGAGGCTCACTAAATTTCATGCCGGTACCTCTTAGAACAAACTGTATGTTTTAACAAAACCTTGGATTTAAAGGAGGGGGAGAAGGGCACCCCACCATACAAAGCCATTATTATTTTTCTTATATCTGCACAGGGCTGCCTTGTCCCCAAAAAATTAAAAAAATAAATCCCCAAATTAAAAAACAAAAAAACCTTAAAAAGTTAATATTTTGTTTGGCCAAATTTTTATTTTTTTTTTTTTAAAGTAAGAAAAATTTTTATAAGAAATCCCCAAATAAAAATTTTTATTAAAAAAATTATTTTATTTTGTTTGTGGCGACTGGTTTCGGCATGTTTTTTAAAATCATTTTTATGCGATTCCAGTGAGGAATTACAAGCAATATGCTGTTTTGGAGACGAATGAGCCCATTTATAACAATTTGGAGGTTGTTCAATCGGTTTTAGCCATCATTAAAATCAACAATAAAAGTACATACATATATCCGTCATTTATTACTTCGATGCATCATAAGCACTTACCAATAGCCCAGCAATTTTTTTCCCAAACTTTATTATAATGTCTTTCATAATAAGTTATTTTTGGGGAAGACATATTTGCTTAAAAATTGTCTTTAAAAAATTAAAAATTGTATGTGTTGTCAACGGTTTTAGATTATTTTTTCAAATTCTTCTTTTTAAAACACTCACTCAAGAATAATAACATAAGTTTATTAAAGGCTAGTTTACACGGTAATACATTGTATTACGACATGATGTTTAACGAGAAAAATTATATCATGTAAAAACAAAATGTATTGAGTAAGAGAGAATATGAATACAAAATCTGCCAAGCGCTCGGTAAATGGTTTTTTCTTAACCATTTTAGAAACTTATGTATTCTCATCACACCAGAAGTGTATTTTAACAGAGTATATTGAAAAACTGCAACCATCTGCTTTTTTTTATTATTTTTAATTTTACTTTAACCATCCGTGTAAATATGAAATATACTTACAACAAACTTTTTTTTTCTTTTAAACAAGGCATAAATAGGCATAACTATTTTATATTCTTACCATTTTTTGTTAAATATTTATCCATGTTTTTTTAATGGCTTCCGCACTACAAAGTTAACTACAAAGTGTCAATGTATAAAAATGACCTGGTATACACAATTAAACGCTGTTGTACTTAAGCTTCGTACAGACGGTGGTCAGATCTTACAATGTTGTCATTTTTCTGACAATGGTGCCATTGTCAGATGCATTAATTTAACATATCTGCCAAATATAATGAGCTTACAATGTTCATACAGTTGCAAGACATTTTTAGGCAATTTTAATGACAACATTGTAAGATCTGACCACCGTCTGTACGAAGCTTAATAAAGGAGTGAGAAGATATAAAATCTTTTAATTGTATTTGTCAAAAATAAATAAATTTACTTATATAAGAATAAGAAAAGGTTACTGAAAACTTCATCCCGGAGATTTATATTTAATTGTTAATTTAATCCATATTTTGATATTTTAATTAGGCTAAAGTTCATCAAATTTAATTTTTATTATATTATTTTTATGAAGAAAGGAATTTTACAACATGAAATTAATTAAAATTTATTGATAACACTATGCTAGTTGAAAAAACTGACAAGCCGGGCACATGGCGTTTTAACACAATTCGGGGACGCTGAATCCAGTGGTGCCCGCGGTTTTTTCAGATTGGCTCTGGTTTTCGAGATATACCGTTATTTCGAAAATGGAGGAGATTGCACAACATATATTCGCGTAACTCAAAAACGGTTTAGTTTATTGAAATTACTAAAAAAAACGAAATTCCGCAATAAAATTTCATTTCAGAAAAGTAAAACTCTTTTTCTAATATGAGTAGTCGTTATTGAAACATAATTTTTTTTTGAAAAAAAAATTAATTTTTTTATCAAAATTTCGAAATTTTTGTTTTTTAAAAATTCATAAAAAATACAAAATTGCATTAATTTAAGAATTTCCCTTAGGGGGCTCCCATACAAATATTGCGTTTTATGAAATTCTTAAATTAATTAAAATTTGTCGACTTTTGTGAATAAAATCAAAAGTTGCAAACAGATTTTAATCATTTATGGCTTGTTTTGTTTGTAGCTTCGTTTTTTATAAGTTTGCAAAAAATTAGAAGCCTAGCTGCATTTTTGTATTTTTTATAAATTTTTAAAAAACAAAAATTTCGAAATTTTGATAAAAAAATTAATTTTTTTTTTTAAAAAAAAATTATGTTTCAATAACGACTACTCATATTAGAAAAAGAGTTTTACTTTTCTGAAATGAAATTTTATTGCGGAATTTCGGTTTTTTTAGTAATTTCAATAAACTAAACCGTTTTTGAGTTACGCGAATATATGTTGAGCAACCTCCTCCATTTTCGAAATAACGGTATATCTCGAAAACCAGAGCCAATCTGAAAAAACCGCGGGCACCACTGGATTCAGCGTCCCCGAATTATGTTAAAACGCCATGTGCCCGGCTTGTCACGAAAAAAAAGTGTCAATTTCATGCACAGTGTAATTTTTCTGGCTCGAACCCAGGCGTTTTTACGGACAGGTTACCCTTACATGTTTCAATCGCAACCACTCGATCTCTTCAGAGGGGTTTGCCGTTTAACACTCACAGCCATCGACGACTGCTGGCAGTCAATAGTCAAACATCAATCTTTAAACCAAATTGTATTTAATACTTGGTAGATCGAAAATTGCTTTTTGAATGATTATCCATTTTAATTGATTAAGGCCTGTTTACACGACTTAACGATAGCTAAATGTAGGAAGTTATCGAACAGATAATGAGTTTTTAATTATCACAAGTTCTCTTAAATCTAAAAGTGAAGGATAAGCTAAAGGGAGGAACGTTCTACCTTTAAAGGCTCAGTTAGGCGAACGTTGCTGTACCGTATCTGTACTGTATCAATCGGCTGTTAGCTTTTTGTTATATGCAAACCAATACAAAAGATTACCGAAATGTTATGTACCGTAGTTGCAACTTACTATTCTGTATAAAATAGAATTTCATACCGTTGCACAGTGCGAAATTTCTTGAGTTTAGCGGAACTTTATTATTTAAACCAGTAAACCAGTTCTGTTTGTGATTTTTTTAAATTTTTAATAAAAATTAATGTGTTTTTTTTAGGTCTTTGAGTTTATTTACGTTTTTAATTATAGAACAATTAAAAAAACATCAATTCAGAACTAGTCTCATTGCAATCGTCTGAATACTCGTAATCATTGCATGGGTCTTAAAATGTTTCTAACACCTCTAAAACTTCTGGAGTAACTTCACTAAGCTTGGTTTTAGGTGCTTAACGAAGACTAGCGATGTACGGATCCGATGAAATAAGCAGTCGATTAAATAAATCCGTATTTGTGTCAATTCGGGATGTTTTCCTAGTAAAAAGTTCGCGATATTTTCTGCAGTGTTTGTTTCTTGCATCCTGAGCTTCTTCATAAAATTGTCCAATCGGAAGAGTGCAAGAGGCTATAATATCCTTTCCATGACAAAGGACTTTATGCACACTAACAGGCATTGAGTACCAGAAATATTCTTTCAAATACAACTCCAAAGTTTCTCTTGCATATTCGCCGAACTTTTCTGAATCAATTTTAAGACCACAATTTAGGCACTCCAACAGCACATGAAAACGCTTGATCAAATCTAAATTAAGGCCAGTTATTTCGGCTGACTTTTCGGCATTTCTAAAGAATTTCCTTGCGGTATTACCATCGTTTGTGTTTCCGGTCTGCTGTTTTGGCATATCTATTAGCAAGCCAAGCTCCTCTTTAAATTTTTGTTGAATGTATTTTTTCATCTCTGCAACTTTTTTTTATTTTCTGTTCCTTTGGCTAACTCGTCTTGACTAGCGGACTGCAAAAGATGTTGCAATTTTTTGTATTGCACTTTAGGATGACAATCCTTAAATTCTTTTTTAGGTCTGCCTGCATTGGTCCTCGATCCACAAGGCAATGCATCCCTTACAGCAGTTGAAAATTTTACATTATTTTTAAGACAGCTTGCATTTTTATTTAGAAATGATGCTAAATTTAGACTGGATTCCCTCCACCTTTTTTGTATTTTACAAACTAGCGCAGGAACAGTTACCTTTAAACTGCAAAGAGCGTCAGATGTTAGCACTGGTAAGCCTATTTTTTTCCAAAACAAAACCAATGATGGCGTCCGATGTCAGTTCTTCCTTCCAATTTTGTAAAATACAGTTATATGAAATTTGCAAAGTCATTCTGGAAAAAGTTTAATTTAAAAGAAGATCGCAAAATATCGCAGAAGATATTTTGTGTTCCCAATAGAGGAAAAACATACCTTTAAAATGTTGTGCGTTTTAAGATGGTATTATGTGGTATCACCTTTTAAAGTCTCCAACGAAGTTAAAAAATTAAATTTACTCACTTCTTAAAAATCACTTTTTTCACGAACAAATCACACACGAGTGCGAAACGATTTTGCAATTATTTAAATGCCAATAATTGACATTTTTCTCATAAAATAAATTATGTAAAAATCATGGCCTACTGCACTGCCGTTTGTATGTACCACTCTATTAACTGAAACAAATCGAAAATCTTTCTGTATGCAAAAAGTATAATTGAATAAGAAATGCAACTTTCAGGTGTATTTTGCAGTTGTTTCGCAGGGTAAATCCCCAAACTAAGTATGAGGTTTTTGAGGTGGGATATTAAGCAACCGAAATAATGAATAATCTTATGCATTTAATGTATTTCAAAAATTTAATAAAGTTCCGCTAAACTTCCTGAATTTCGCACTGTGCGTTGTTACGTGACATTTGTAAAACAAATTTGTTTATTGTAAATCTAAATTATAAATATTATGCTATTAACGATGTATACATACACAAAATACTGTTTTAATATCATTTAAATCATTTGGTACTTTTTCTGCACAGCGGTCACCATTTTAACATTTTTGATTCCCATCACTGTGTGTAATGTTTTTTGTATACTATTGCTTTTTGTTTATGTATGGGAAAAACATATGACACGTTTTTAAACTTTCTATAAGTGCACTAACGTGCTCACAGTACGGTGCGGTACATTACGGGTACAGCAACGTTTGCCTAACTGAGCCTTAACTTTTGTCGTAAAGTTTAGATCAAGGCGAATTTATAACAGGTAAGTGCAACTCTACAACTACAAAAAGCCCCATGTATTTTGTTTTTGCAATTTTCTGACTTGTTGTCAAATTTCAGTATAGAAACAAAATAATATTTTGACGTTTCACCATTTTTTTAATTCGCCGTGGATACAGCTGATGAACGGCTGACGAGCAGAGACCTGCGCCTTGACGACTGAAGCAGGCCGACTAAAACAGCCGCCGCCGCCGAAAATTTATCGACTAAAGTCGGCTTAAAATCAGTCGCCGGTCACAGTCATTTAATCGAATATTCCCTACAAGAAATGCATATCCAAAACTAGAAAAAAATTGTTTCCATTCTTTTTATTTTTTATAAAAACAGTTTTTTTTTTAATAAATAAAAATGTTAATAAGTAAGATATAGATAGTCCTTGTATATTTTTAAAGGTTTTGCGGTAAAAATTTAAAATCTCATTTAGGAATAGATTTTAGTCACAAGAATTAAAATAAGTATACATATATGCAAATTAATTTTATTATTCAAACTAAAATATGAAAAGTTGGTAAAAAAATAATTTTTAAATTGGCCTAAGTTTAAGTCGGCTTAAGCCGGCTTTGAGCCGCCGCCGGCAATATTTTTACAAGCCGCCGCCGCCGACAAAATTTGACGGCGCAGGTCTCTGCTGACGAGTTGAGCTTACCTGGAGTTAATTCGCCTTGGTTTAGATTTGAGATTGCTACCTATAATATATTCACATATTTTTTATATATGGCAACTCCAATTATACGTATATTTTGTAAATGTAAAAAAAGTACGTAGTTGCCAGTTCGTATTTTTATTTTGGCAAAAATAATCGGTATTTTCTTTAGTGTTGCCACATTTTCAAAAATTTTAAGTTTATTTTACACAGAAGTTGTGAAAACGAAAATAGTGGAAGTTAACTTTATTCCTCACTAGTGCTAAAGGTACCGTTATACCCTTTGTACACGTGCATACATTTCGGAGGAACGCATGGAAGATGTTGAAAATGTGATATACGCGTTCACACTTGAAACATCTACCATTAATAAAAAATGTCACCATTTCTGAAAAAAAACTTTTATTTTTTTTAAATACTTTTTTTCTACAAAAGTGCCAACATTTTAAAAGATAACACCAAAATGTATTTCTCATTCATTTTGTTTAATAATTTTAGCAAAATTAAGCAAAATAAGGCTTGCAAAAAAGGAAAAACTTGAGAAATGGTAACGCTGCTTTCAAAGCAACTTCCATTTTGTCAGTGATGCCACAATAATAATAGAATTTATTGCCACTTTTCTAGTGATGACACTAAAAGAATCGAAAAATGTAAAAGGGAACAAAATGAGATAGTAACATTCTGTAAAGATGTTGAAAAATTTTGATTTTTAGCCCTATGTATTTCTTATGGGAAAATTCCAACATCTTCGCAAGTTGATGTTAAATGTTAAATGTTGACAAGTGTGAAAAGGCTATTAACTATAACTTTATAGGTATGTCGTGTAAACGGGCCTTACATTGTTAATTTTAATAGTGGGGAGGGTATTATGCGTTTGTGCTGGTGCTTGTAAAACTTTAAACTTTGAAAATGGTGAGAATCGGTCCATTATTTCACATAGCCCCCATACAAGCTTCCTTTCGGAATAGAGTCTTTGTGCCTATTAACCAATCTAATAATATTGATATTTAGATTAAAATTGGTCCGAACTTATTTTTTTCAATCTAAGTCATCGTATAAAATTTTATTGGAATCGGACCATTATGATCATAGCTCCAATCAGTGTTGCCAGAAGTAGGGAAAAATCCGTACATGTAGGTATTTTTGATACTAAAATAGAAGCGTAGGGAAAATCGAACAGATTTTTTTATAATCTCCAAAATGTAGGGATTTTTCCTAATATCGCATTATTTAGACATCAATACCTTAGTTGTGACAAATGACAGGCGATGGACTGAGTGCGTTTCATATAAATTTTACTACATAATCAATCGCCTGTCATTTGGAAACAGCACATTAACGTTTTCGTACGGCAATTTCTTCTCAAAAACGGTAATTTTTAGAAGGCCGTACAGTAATGAAAAAATAAAAGTTAACATCACTACGTCTCATACATTTAGCATCAAGATTATAGTAGGAGTCGGAGTCGCACTTAAAAAATTTCAGCGTTTGGAGTCGGAGTTAGTACTTTTTTCGGACGACTCCACAGCCCTGCTTATAACACCCCATCCTAAAATCACCTAATAGCAAACAAATCTTATAAAGAGATATCTAAATAATATTTGGCGCAAAGAACTTTAACATGAATCTTAGCCCAACATAATTTTTTTCTGGCGGGTCAATGATTGTCCATAGATCTCGAAAATTTGTTTTTAAATGCTGTGGTAAAGGGATCATATGGTCGGGCTAGACCGTCTATACTTTCTTACTTGTTTTTATATCAATTAATGCTTCAAACTTTCTACACGATCAATGAATGCTTATCGATATTTGGCACATTATCCAATGAAGGGTACACAAATCAACCACAAGTGGAATGGTTTTTTTTTATTTATTTTAATATTCAACATTAATAACATTTTTTACAAAAAGAGTATAATTTTAACAATTACTTGGAGCTTTTTATTTACATTAATTGGGGGGAGTATATCGTTTATAGACAACACGCAAGATACAAGTAAAATAGTACATCATGGGAAGAAAGGGAATTGGAAAAATCTTAAAATCGTACGGTTTTAAAATGTTTCCATTACCGCCGTCGTATTATTTAACATAATTCTTGTTAAATGCAGCTCTGACTAACGGTATGTCGGCCGTGACGTCAATAAAACAAAAACGAAAAATGTGCACGATATTAACGTGTTTGTGTTGTACATATTGTTAATTAATATTGTGTATTTTCATTAAAAACGAATTAAGCATATTTTTTTTGAAATTAACTCCTGTATTACTATCACGTGATTTATAGAACTTTGTTTTTTTTTTGCCTTAAGGAAAGTTTTTAATACAGAATTAGTGTATTCAATTAATCCATGTTTTGTATTAATCGATTAATCGCGCAAATATTTATTCGAGGTAAAAATTTAATCGAATAATGATCGAACAGTTTGATATTATTCGGTTAATCGAATAATCTTAGTTTTGTTAGTTTAATGCCTGCATTCATAAAAAAATTTTAAATTTAGTAAAGGTTTACAAAACAAAATTGCTATGAAAATTTTCCTGCATATTAATAACACTGGTCTACAAATTTGGAAAAGAAATTGACTGTTGAAACGAAGCATGTTTTTTAACTAATCTTGTAAAACAGTCAATACTGACACTTAAGTTTCACAACTATCTATTTGACAGAAGCCAAGGTTCATTCTAAATCTTCATAATAGTAGCGTTTATGCGTCAGGGAGATAGTGTGTTACTGATTCAATATATTTTTGCTTTATGTTTGGTGAATATTTGGCTGGAAAAAAAGGATATGCAATATCAGAATCAATTAAATATGGGCAATTCCACGCATAAGTCTACCATCAATGGAACAAATAAATATATGATTTTGGTAATAAAAATACTTAAGAGTTGTGGCAACATTAAGTTACTTTTAAGTTTTTATAGTGGAAACCATTTTTTGATGTTTTTTTAAAAATTAGAATTAAAAAAACAAATAACTTTTTTAAGTTTTTGAAACATTTATGTTCCTTATTTCTAAAAAGGGTTTGTTTTGAATTATCTTAGTTTCAATGTTGGTTTCTAACTTATTATTAGTGATTTCCTTTAGGTGGTGTTTATATTCAAAAAGTTCATTAATTACAATTTTGTATCTTTCAAATAATTTAAGAGTTCCTATTTTATGCACTGTGATTTCAATTCTAAGTTTTCATGTAAAAATACTGACTTTTATACTACAGAAAGTGAGCGTAGTGTCGGTCACGTTTTAAGCTGTAGTGCTAGTCACAATTTATTTTACTAATAAATATATTTTTAAGCATTTGATAATAGTTTGTTTCTTTAACTTTCGATAAAAACACAAATTAAAGTTATTACGAAAGTGCAGAGGAAGATTATTGAAGTTTAAAAACACTCTCGAAAACGACATCCTTTTAAATGTAGTGTCAGTCACGTTTATATTTTACTAAATAAATGATATTTCAAAGTATCAGTGGTTGCCATTTTTTTCTCTATCATATAATTGTTGAAACTGCTACATAGCCAAGTTTAGATTGATACTAAAATAATATTACTAATCGTAAACTGTGTCAAATGTAGAGTCAGTCACATATGGAATTTACAATTTACAATATTTTGGTTTTGCAGTCAGAAACTTGAACAAACCGTAGACACCGATAATGTTTTGCATATTCTTCATTCGTATCTAGATTTTTTTCCAAAAAAAAAAACTAGGTGCAGTGAACGCGAACAAGGGGAGCGAGCTAACCAAGATTTAATGAAAATTGAAAGAGTTTATCAAGGATTTTTAGACAAAAGCATGCTGAGAGACTATTGCTGGACTCTAATACGAGAAACCGAACCAACAATATACAAATGATGTTCAAATAACGCCATTCACTTTTGAAAATAAACTTGTTGTTTTTTATTTTAAAAACATTTTTTTGTATCTCGAAAACCTGATGTGATAGATAAAAACCAGTTACAGATTCGAATTCAGCCCGCCAAATTAACTTAGGTAAGATATTTGGTTGCTCCAGTCCAAAACCTTGTTGGCTAGTGTAATCGTTTATAAATACGGGGGTGAAAGTTTAACAGCCTTATTCATAAAATCTAATTTATGATTAATTAACCGTATTTAAGCAAAAATTGTTAAAGTTGTATTCATAAACGAAAAATAGTCTGTTAAACCTTTAATAAACCATTTATAAAGTAAAAAAATGTATTGATGGATTTACCCTTATTTAAACCATAAACAAACAAATCGAAATGAAGTGGAATTGAAATCGTACGAAATTTTAATTTCAATTACATATTTACAAAACTACTGTAGTTTTTCCTGTTTTTAAGAGCTGTTCTTAAAAATATAATTGGTACTTAATATGAAGTATAGAGAAAGAAATATTTTTATGAACTTTCTTTACAGGCTCGATTTTAAAATTTGTTCGGCTTAAAATCCACTTCATTTCGATTTACAGAACATACCCGATAATAATAGTGATGGTAATAAAAAGTAAACAAAAACTTTTTTTCGAATACGTTTAGTTTCAGTCAGGCATTTTTATAATATCTTTCGGCAGAATTTTTTCCAGAAACTGAAATAACATGTATTTTTATTTTATAAGAATAGTTTTTAAGATCTTTAATTATAAAAAAAATACATTAATTATAGAATATCATGTGAACCGAATAGAAGTTTCATGCATCACTAGCAATAAAATTACAACAACACATAAATAAAGTTGCCATACCTAAACACAAAATCGCTACAAACTGTCAAATAAAAATAAAATAATGTGAAAAACTATATTTAAATATGAATTGATATTTAAACAGAATTGTTGAAATTGGCCAGTCAATGAAAAACCAAATTTTTCAAAATTATATATCTCCGGCATGGGAACGAATCTGGACGTAGAACTTATAGTCCTGGAATCTACTATCCCTAGGCTACTTCCAGTCTTCCGCTACCCCGGTTCATGTCTTCTCGAAATATCCATTGGAACAATCTATATTTGACCATTTTATAATGTGAATTTCTATGAAAATACTTTTTTAATTAAAAAAAATAATTTTTTTAATAAAAATTTCAGTTTTTTTATTAAAAAAAGTTCTTGTTTTTAATTTTAATAATTATATTGTTTTTTGTTTACAAAAAGAAAATTTGTTTGTTTTAGCAATTCGTTTATCAGCGTGTGGAACGTATTTTAAATAACTGTAGGACGTATTTAACTGACGAATTTAACTATCTCATTACCAAAAACTTGAAAATTAAACGGGTTTTATTCAAAATATTTAGCTAAAATATCTTTGTCTATTTAGTCTAATTCTTAAGGAATTCAAACAAGTTATTTCTTGTCAGTCATAGTGACTACCATTTAAAACACGTGACTAAAATAACTGTAATAAATGAAATTTGTAACTAAATCTTTATTTAAATCAAACTTATTTTTTCTTCAGATATACAATCTACAATTTTTCAATAACATTAAAGATACTTTTGGCACAATATTATTAAAGTTGAAAATAAAAAATTAGCATTTATAATTATCATAATTTGTACAACCCGTTAATAAACATTCTAAGAAAAGCAAAAAAAAAAAAAAAACTATAAGAAATTTAAGACTACAAGATTATGATAAAATATTGTGATGAATACAAAATCATTATTTTTAATGAACAATATATTTAAATACAATTACATAATTAAATTTTCATAATCAAAATATAGACAAGAATCTAAAACAAGAAACTTTAAATACGAATAAAAAATTTATATAAAAAGATGTGACACCAAATCACCGGGGGGGCATACAAGCATATATTCAGTAGATACATATTATATACAATTCAGAAAGCGTTAATTGTAATTCAGAATTTAGTAAAAAAAAAACAAAATTGAAAATTTCTGATTTACAATAGACGCTTTCTGAATTATAATTGACTAATCTGAATTACAATTGAAGAATTCTGAATTACAACTGGAAAAGGTGTAGAAACAATTTGACACCAAAATTGTTCTTTTTTGATGAGTCTTTCGAACTTTTTGATTTATCGAATCGGTCTGACTTTATATCGTTCATAAAACTAAGATACCACTGTATTTCGTTAGAGTGATTGTAAAACTTGGAAAATGATTCGTGAGCGAGCATGCGTACTTAATAGAAATATAGTTAATAAGCGGGTCTTGCAAAATTCCTTGAACGTGAGTGATCAAATTTCTTTCGCTTGCAAGGGCGTGTAATCGTGAATTAAAAACCTCTCACGCGCTAAGTTCTACAACTTTTCCAATTGTTATTTAAAAAGCATCAATTATAATTCCGAAAGCGTCAATTATAATTTCAGATTAGTCAATTGCAATTTAGAAAGCGTCAATTGTAATTCGGATTAGTCAATTGCAATTTAGAAAGCGTCAATTGTAATTCGGATTAGTACATATATTGTTATTCGGAAAGCTAACAAGTTTTATTAACTTTTTATTTTTATTTTATTGTAACAAAAAATAGTGTAATATTTAGTGATTTTTTCATTACTACATTTATAATTTTCTGAATTACAATTGACGCTTTCTGAATTACAGCTGACTGAACTGAATTCAGATTGACGCTTTCTAAATTTTAATTGACGCTTGCTGAATTTCAATTGAGTAATCTGAACTGACGCTTGCTGAACTACAAGTGGAAAGAAAAGGTGTAGACTCAACAAAAAACTTTTGAAAAAAAAACCATCTGTTGGCAACTCTCAAGGCGTATTCATTACAGGTGGTCTTAAAAGACCTGCTGATACCATATTTTTTACCTTAATAATTGTTGGTTGTGAATTTTGTTTATTTTTTGTTTTTGATTTGTTTTTGACATTGTACAATAATTTTACAAAAACAAATTGTTTGTGGTTTTTGTACGAGTTGCACTTGTTGTAGTACCAAGATAAGCTGTAATTTAAGATTATGAATAAATTTGGACTCCTGGTTAGCCTAAATTATTAAATTATTTACAGATTTTCCTCTCTTAGGGGGTAAGAGAAGGAGAAATCTGTAAATGCAACGAATCTTGATATATACTCAACGGAGTAGTTCAAGTAGTTGCAGGTATAGTGAAATTAAAGGAAACAAAAGGTAAGTACTGGGTATTGGGTACCGAGAAATTATGCTCACCTGGGAGGGATTGTTGCCTTTGGTGTGAGGGAAACACAGTTCTGGTTCAATATAAGTTCACAAACGTTTGGTTTATTTACAATTCTTGGGCAGTTTGGTTTTAGGGAATATTATTGTAAATTTATGTTTAAATTCAAATTTAAGGTTTCGAAAAGGTAAAGTTAGAAAATTTAATATATAAAAAATTTGACAAGTTTAAGGTTGAAAATATGTGAGAACTATGCGAACCGCTCAAGTGGGAAGTAGAAAATCAAGTGACTTTTATAAAATTTAAGCGGCTTACAATTCGCCCATCTTGTTTCTTACTCTCCAAAGCCAGGCTTGACAGTCTGACCTTGGAGAGTACTAAAGAGCGCACATGACCTTCAACCACCGTGGTCATTTCAATCATTTCAATAAATTTATTTAATTCACAATCACTTACGAAATGATTCAAATGACCGTTACATTTGATTTTAAATAATTGATTCAAATACAAATATAAATACCAGTTTTTTACAGAAATTCAAGTATAAAATATAAAAACAAGTTTACAATAGCAATTCAAATATTTTATAAAAAAGTTTTCAATAGAAATTCAATTAAAATACAAAAAAAACATTTTTCTTCATGAGTGTACAATGTAGATTGTACATGCTCCCGGGCCTAGACACCGCCTCGACTCGCCTACTCGGTACACAATACCTCCGCTATAGACTTGATGGCAGCAATCAGTTTCCGTTGATCAGGTGCAGCTACTGTGGTTGGCTGCAACTCGCTACCTGCCGATGGTGCTGCTGTTGGTGGTGGTTGGCGCCGCTGGCGTGATGGCTGCTGATGACGTTGTTGTCGCTGGCGCTGGTGCTGTTGTCGAGCCCGTGGTTGTCTTAAGGGCGATTGTGGTAGGTGCTGACGATGACGATGACGTGGTTGATAGTGACGGGCACTTTGAGGTTGGTGCCTTTGCCGTAGCTGTTGCCTTTGGCGTGGCGGTTGCCTACGCTGGGGTGGTGAAGGCCTACGCATGCGCGCCTGCTGCCGCTGGCTTCGCGCTGTGGCCCTGACCACAGCTAACTCTTCCCGTCTCTCCTGGCGAGATGGGATATGCAACAATGTATGATGCGTCTGCTCGCACCGTCTACACACCTCCTCCGAGGTACAGTAATTCTGCGAATGGCTTCTCGCAAGACAGTTAAAGCAGTAGCCCAGCCCCGACACCACTTCACGCCTTCTCTCTACCGGCATGCGTTTGAACCGCCGGCAGAACCGTAAACCGTGATACCCTTCGCATATCACGCAGTAAAGGACTTCTAAGTCTCTTAACTGTCCTTGGCCCTCAACTGGCTCACGGCTTTGGCTACGGCTTACACTACGGCCTGGATTGCGGCTTGGGCTACGGCTGGGGCGCACTACCCTCGTGGCGGTTAGTCGTCTATTGGACCTATGGCTACAGGAGAAAATAGTAAAAGATATAAGATAATTTAGTGATTAAAAGACAAGTTCTTAAGGGAAATGGATAAATGTGAGTTGACGGCCTAGCCGAAAATTTAGAGGTTGATTAGCGGGGGGTGAGAGATTGTTAATATATATGTTAATATTAAAGGGGGGTGTTAATATATATGAGTTTAATGACATGAGATGCATGTAAATATGATACGTATATATATATATATTAATATGAGTAAAAAAAACCGTGTATGTCAACAATCATGCAAGTGTGTAATGGGTAATTCCACAGGATTCTAACTCGCATCCTCCTTATTCAGCAAAGGAAGGTAACATAATTTTACAATTGGTCGTGTAATGACTCCTGTGGCAATACGTACGTCAACCGTTCGTACGTTTTCATCAGCACCGCTGTATACATTTTCTACCCTTCCCAGCCGCCATTCAGCGGGTGGTAGTAAATTGTCCATTACCACCACCAGATCTCCGACTTGGACATTAGGGCCAGAGTCTTTCCACTTGTATCGTTTTTGTAGTGTTTTTAAATACTCTTCCTTCCATCTTAGGGCGAATTGGTGGTGCATGGCCTTTAATTTTTCCCATCTATTTGTTACTGCCATGCTCTGAAAATCTTGCTCTGGTAGAGCCATCAGAGGAGCTCCACGCAAAAAATGACCCGGTGTCAGAGCCGTTAGGTCAGCAGGATCCTCCGAAAGCGCTGAGATGGGCCGAGAATTCAGTACCCCTTCAATTCGGGTGAGAATAGTGGCAAACTCTTCAAAATCGAACCTTCTGGCCCCTGTCACTCGCTTCAAATGAAATTTGAAGCTCTTTACAGCGGCTTCCCATAAACCGCCCATATGCGGCGCGTACGGTGGAATGAATCTCCATTCAAACCCCTGGGCGATGTACTTCTGGGCTATATCCTTGGCTATCGTCTTCACAAATACACCAAAGTCATTTTCTAATTCTCTGCTTGCACCCAGAAAGTTTTTTCCGTTATCGGTTACTACCCGTTGGGGTAGTCCTCGCCTCCCAACGAACCGAGCAAAGGCAGCACGGAAGGCGGCTGGGTTATACTGGATCCACCGTGGTATGGATATGGCTTCTACTTTTGCAAAGTCTTCTACCAGCTTGGTCCAATTTTGAAGGGTATCTGGCGATATTTCTTCATCCCATTGGACTCCCTCCAACCACAAGTGTTGCATGAGAATTTTGGCCCTGATGATTATAGGTGCCAGCCAGCCCGCGGGGTCAAACAGTTTTGCAACTGATGATAAAATTTTACGCTTCGTAATTTTCGTTACCTGTTCGATTGGGGCAAATGTGTAGCTGAAAGTATCATTAAGCGCGTTCCATTTTATACCAAGAGTTTTGGTAGCGCTTGTTTCATGAAATCTTAGAAAGTCTAAGTCATAAAGATCTTCCCTTGGCAGGTGGGCAAGTAATACAGGATCGTTTGCTGTCATTTTTTTTAAGGGAAAACCTGCCGCAGCCAATACCTTCCTAAGCTGAGCTTGGGCCAATAATGTTTCTTCAACTGTAAATCCTCCTGATAAAATATCGTCCACATATGTTTCATCGCGTAGTATTGCAGCTGCTAAGGGTGCCTCTGACTCAGTATCCGCCGCCAGCTGCAACAATGTTCTGATCGCTAAATATGGCGCACAATTCACCCCAAAAGTTACCGTCTTTAACTCATAGTCCTTGATGGGTGAATTAGCTTGGGGTTGGTACAAAATCCTTTGATACGGTCTATCAGCTGGATGCACCATAATTTGCCGGTACATTTTTTGTATATCGCCACTAAAAACAAATTGATACCTTCTCCAATTCAGCACCGTTGTAATCAAATCATTCTGAAGAGTTGGCCCTGTATAAAGAACATCATTAAGCGCATATTGAGATTTTGACTTTCTTGAGGCATTGAACACAACTCGAACTTTCGTTGTTTTGTGCTCTGGGCGTACAACTGCGTGATGTGGCAAATAAAATGAATTATATTTACCTTTGTTCATAATTTCGCATGCAGATGTTTCCTCCATATGGTCTAATAATAAGTACTCTTCAAGCACTTGATTGTATTGAGTTTGCAATTCGGGATTTTGAGCCAGCGTTTTTCCCATTCTTGTATATTGAGCTAAAGCCACAAATCGTGACGATCCCAGATATACTTCGTCTGGAAATTCTTTTTTAAAAGGTAACCTTACCATGTATCTACCATCGTCTCGACGAGTTGTGGTTTGCATATAAAATTCTTCACAAAAGTCATCTTCTACTGTACTAGATCTGGTCGCTGGTACATTTTCATCCTCCCAAAATGTTCTCAAGAGATCTGTTAACTCCTCAGTCTCACATTTATTTACAGACGTTGTGAAGGTCTGAATGGTTTCTGCCCTCATGGGACCACTTAGCACCCAACCAAAAATGGTATTATACGCCGACGTTTTGCCGCAAATATTTTTCTTGATTCCGCTTAGATTTATGCACTGCTCATAATCATTACCTAAAACCAGATCAATTTGAGAAGTTTGATTAAATGTTGGATCAGCTAAGTCCAAATTTTTTAGCTCAGGGGAGTTAGGCATTTTAAACGAAATAGATGGGAGTTGTTTTGTTACTTTAGGCAAAACAATAGCCTTTATGGGTATCCTAGTATTGGTCCTTTTGGCATACAGAACTAGTTTACATTCCTTACTTGCTGATTGTGATTGACCACCAATCCCCACGATCTCATAATGGGATTTTGATATGGCAGCTGTAGACGATTTCTTATTCGTTCAGATAGAAATGTTCTTTGAGACCCTGGGTCGATCAATGCCCGCACGGTAAAATGCTCACCTCGATGTTCTATCTGCATTAATGCAGTTCTTAGCAAAATGTTTTCATTGCTAGCAGAGAAATTCGCTTGAACTTGTTTCGAAGTACTTGGCTTCTCTGACTGGGTCTCACTATGATACACCCCAGCCTGGTTCTGCGCTGTGTTTTCGGACCTTGTATTTCCGTTGGCCCCATTATTACTTCCTGGGTTTTCTTTCCGTTGGTTTTCTTGTTGCTGCCTTGCCATATGAAGAAGTGTGTGGTGCTGCTTTTTGCAATATAAACACGTGTATTTGCTTTTACAATTATTTTTAAGATGTGATGCTCCTAAGCAATTATTGCAAAACTTATTCTGGTACACAAAGTCCACCCTTTGTTGTACCGTGAATGCACGGAATTTCTTACAATTCCTCAGAGCATGATTTTCTTGACACACCTTACAATTTGTAGTTATATTTTCCTGAGCCACATAAGTTTGTACACTCGGTACAGACACCCGTTTCAGCGTAAATGATTCTTTTGAGTTTTTAATGCTTTTAAATCGCTCCACCGCTTCATATCTATCTACCAAAAATTTCGACATTTGAGACCATTTTGGGAGTTCCCGAGGCGCGATTAGCGATTGTTCCCACAAGGCTAAAGTGGTATCAGGGAGTTTGGTGGACACTAAGCGTATGAGGATTGGATCCCAGCTCTCTACGTCAATTCCTAAAGTTTTCAATGTTGCCAGGGAATCATTGACAGACGATTGAATTTTTCTTATGGCTTCACTATCTTCCTGAGCAGCAGCAGGGATATCAAACAGTAATTTTATTTGATTATCTACTAGAACACGCTTATTTTCATATCGGGTTTTAAGCGCGTCCCACGCAAGCGCGAAGTTCTCATGGGACAGAGTATACCTCTTCACTATTGCTCCCGCTTCACCCCGCGTTTTATTCCGTAGGTGGTACAATTTCACAACCGGGGATAGTTTTGAATGATTAATGTACACCGCAGTGAACATGTCTCGAAACGAGGGCCACTGTTCATAACTGCCCTTGAAAACTTCCGTGTCGCATGGAGGCAGTTTTATGAAATTATCTGCACCCTGGTGCATGGGGTAAGGTTCCGGGTGTGCATACCTAGACGTTGACTGAAATGGAGCACTTTGAGACGCCTCTAATCTGCTAATTTTCAAAACTTCATTGATTTGAGCATAACACTGTTCATAGATTTCTGAACAGGTGGCATATTCGTCACTGGCTTGTGTTTTAAACTCAACTCCAACCACGGCATCTTGAGTTACCATGACCTTTCTGTAGGAGTCTTTCAAGTCCGCCAAGTCCGCGTCCAGCCTTCTTAATCTTATTTCCAGTGTCGACTCGTTGAGCTCCTGTATTGTGCTTATATCAAAACTCTCACCGAACTGGCGCAGCTTCCCACAGTCGAACAGGAACTGCTCCTTGTACAGGGTATTAAAATTCGAATCTGAGCTTTCGTTTGCGTTTGCCATAATTTCGTTTGATACTAAATTTATATAACGTTAAGACGTAGGGGTCTTAAAACCGTTCGGATAAAGCTATCTCCGATTCTACACGTTTTAAAACAAGACAAGAAGACTAGATGCAATGTAAATAAAATAATGTTAACTTCGGGTATAGGGCTTAGTTTGCACACTAATCTAGTGTACAGATTATAAGTTAGGGATTACTAGTGTACAAACTAAGAAGCAAAAAAAATTTTAAACAAAAAAAAAAAATCCACCTTTCCGTATAGTTTAGGGGGTTGGGTAACTATCAAATAGTTAAAATTAAATCAGAAAGTGGATATAGTTAACCAAAGGGTACAATTGCATCTAAAACAAACTAACTTCTTCACGAACTTGTATTCAACGTAAGAATACTAACACTTCATTTCGTATGGGTATTTTACCCTTTATTTGAAATTTAATAAAAAGTATCAATTCCTTTTCAATTTTTAACTTTCATGAATTTATTTCATCCGAAGCCAATACTACGTTTTACTTCCTTTGAAATTTTTAATTTTCATGAAACGCAAGAGTACTGATTTTTTTTATTTCGTATGACCTTCCTTTGAACCTTCGCATAAGTAACTCTTATTTAAATCTTCAATATAACATCCAATTTCATACAGTAATTTTAAATTATTTTTTGCAAAGTAAAGTTTGTTTAAAATTTTCAAAAAATTCTTCCCATTTCAAGAATGTTACTATTCAAATTTTACTTAAATTTCCTGCAAAGCAAAGTTTGTTACAAATTTCAAAAACCCTATCTTACAATTCAATTCAAGAATGTTAATATTTAAATTTTATTTAAACTCTTGCCAAAGTAACTAAGTTTTTAAAATTCTAAACTTTGCTAATTCAATTCTATGGGAGATTCAATTTTCATTCGAAATTTCGAAAAAGTGAATTTTATGAAAATCCCCGTAATTTTGTTCAATTCCAGAATTTAATTATCAATTTGGTTCACCCGGGCAATCTATATTCTATTTGATTCAGTAAGAACTTTATTACTTACTTAAATTTAAAACCCTGCGAACTTGTTCAAGCAAACTATTAATTTTACTTATGCGGTACAGAATTATCCAATTTACAGATATTAATACTTATACACGTGGGAATTTAATCCCCATCCAAAATTTCCAGAATTTATTTAACTAATTTATATTTATAAAGAAAAACTAAATTTTATTTAAAATTGTACTAACTTTATATTTTATTAATTTTTAATACAATACATACATGTAATTTTTTAAACAAAAGTGAAATACTTAAGTCTAATGTGGAAATACTTGAATTTTGCAACCAATGTATGTTTCCACGTATTTGTTGTTTTACAATTTAATTTTCAGAAACTTAACTTTTAATTATTAAATTATTGTTATTTCCCCGATATTTGCAATTTACAGATTGACTTCAATCAATTTTACCAAGGTTTGAATAACCCCGGTATTTTTAAACGCAGTTGTAACTTTACGAAAATGGCAATTGGAGAAATTGCATCGTTTTCATAAATCCGATAATCTTTTGCTTTTTTTTCCCAATACACTTTTCAATTTTAACAATGGCAATTGGAGAAATTGCTTGTAATTAAATTGATTAAAATTTTCTAAATTATCCGAAATCGCACTTTTAAAATTTACTAAATTTGCAATTTGGGAAATTGCTTATAGTAAATTTATTAAATTTTTTTCCCGATAAACGCACTTGAATTTTTACTTAATCGCAGTTTGGGAAACTGCTTTTTAGTAATTTTACTAGATTTCTTAACAATCCAGTTAACGCAATCGAAAGTTTTACTAACTTGCAATTTGAGAAATTGCTTTTAGTAATTATTTTGAAAATCTTTTACTTCCAATTCAATCCGACCGTTTCTTCGCACTTATTAAGGATTATTTTAAATTCTGGGAAAATTTGTTCCATTTAACATCACAGAAAATTACTTGTAATTTTTTATCGCTCCCAAAAAGGAATTTCAAATTCTCAAAAAAATTTTTAGCAATCTTTTTATGTAATTATTTTTTTTTTTTTTTAATAGGCAATTTAACAAATGTGTTGCTTGATTATGAATTTTGGAACAATTATGATAATTAAACACAATTTCTAATTTTTTCTGTGACTACAAATTTCCCCATTAAATTTAAGATATTCCATAAAAATTTCACCAAGGGTTTTTACCCCCTCTAATCAACTCTAATTTTCTTCAAAAATGGGTATTCAATATAATAAAATATAATAAAATATAATATAATGTGCTGTGATAAATAAAAATTATAAATTTTATTAAAAATTTTCAAATTTACGAAGTGTTCGTAAATTTATTTAGTGGACTGTATTTTTTCTTTATTTTACTTCACAGTGTTACGATTTTATGTAAAGTTAGCAAACAAATTAAGAAATTCTTAATTTGTTGCTTTTTAAGAGCGCAATGAATTTTAATTTTGAGTAAGTAGTTTAATATTATGTGTTGTTTGTGTGTTTTATATTCATAAGAGATAAGATATTTAAAGCTTTTAATTTAAATGATGAGCGTATCTGAATTTTATGATTTGTGTGTGTGTGTACGTGTGTGTGGTGTGTTCTGTGTTAAGAGTTAAACCATGAATATTTTTTACTCAGAGTGCACTGATTTTGTTGATTTATGTGTATTTTTGTATCATTAAGAGATACAAAAATTAAAAGCTTTTAATTTATTAACTAGCAAGAGTATACGATTTGATTTGTGTGTGTTTATGTGTTTTGTTTTAATCCCATGTAGGTAAATTAAAACTCTTTAGTTAAGAGCGCAATAGCTTTTGCCGTTTGGTGTGCATGTGTATGTGTGTGTTTGTTTTAAATTGTTATGATTGTGTAAATGTATTAATATACATATTAATCAAGTTAAGAGTTCTTCTTTTTTAAATTTTGTATGTTTTTGTATATGTTGATGTGATTTTGGTTTGTAGGGGGATGATGTGATTGTGAAAATATTGTGAAAAAAAAAAAACAAGGGAGGGGAACAAGTAACAGAGTGTTTTTTACTTGAAATGTTAAATACCTTTTTAACCTTTTTTGCAATTTCTGCTGATTAATTTTGCTTCTTCTTTCCGTCCAAATTTATGTGGATGATGGATTTTTCTCTTCTTTTAATCCTCTCTTGCCGTCGTTGCTGCCGGCCTTTTTATTCCTTGCACTCTTCACTTTTTTCTTTTTTTACTCTCTTTCAATCTCTATACTTTTTCCCGTTTTCTTTTTTTTCTTTATTTATTATCTTTTCTCACACTTGCGGCACTTTTATCTTCATCTATTGATCTTAAGCCTTTTTCATACCACTACGTTGGTTTTTTATTTTACATAGGTCCCGTTTTGTGGCCTTCATTTAATCTTTAATTTTACACAATTTTTCTTCTTCACACTTTCTTGAAATCAATATGGCTTTTTGCCCATATAATTTTATTTTTTATTTAAAATTTTTCTTTTCGGCTTTTTTCTTTATGCCGTTTTGCAATATGGGGATTTCTTATATATTTTTTTTCCAATTTTTCAATTTTTTTTTGCTTACACACTTTTTACATGCCGTATTACAAAAATGGCGATTTTTCGCGCCTTTTTCCTTTTTTTACAAATTTTTATTTTCGGCTTTTGCCTTTTAAGGCTTTTTAAATTTTTATTTTTTCCACACTTTTTTTTTTTACACTCACACTTTTAACACACTTTTGACACACTTTTTTTAATTATTTTTATTATTAAAATTTTTTGTACTTCGCAAAAAATTTCTTCTTTTCTTCAAATTTTCAATTTTCTTGTTTTTTCTTAAACTTACCCCGATTGCTGCTTTTCTTTTACTAAATCGTTGAATTGCTGTTTTTTGCCATTTACCTCATGTTTAGTCTGCTCTTTATTCCTTTTTTTGCGAGTTGCGGACTTCTCTTCTTTTTTAAAGTTTTTTGCAGAGGTGACCAGGTTTATTTATCTTCTTGGTTATTTTCCACGCTCGTAAGGACCATGAATAAATTTGGACTCCTGGTTAGCCTAAATTATTAAATTATTTACAGATTTTCCTCTCTTAGGGGGTAAGAGAAGGAGAAATCTGTAAATGCAACGAATCTTGATATATACTCAACGGAGTAGTTCAAGTAGTTGCAGGTATAGTGAAATTAAAGGAAACAAAAGGTAAGTACTGGGTATTGGGTACCGAGAAATTATGCTCACCTGGGAGGGATTGTTGCCTTTGGTGTGAGGGAAACACAGTTCTGGTTCAATATAAGTTCACAAACGTTTGGTTTATTTACAATTCTTGGGCAGTTTGGTTTTAGGGAATATTATTGTAAATTTATGTTTAAATTCAAATTTAAGGTTTCGAAAAGGTAAAGTTAGAAAATTTAATATATAAAAAATTTGACAAGTTTAAGGTTGAAAATATGTGAGAACTATGCGAACCGCTCAAGTGGGAAGTAGAAAATCAAGTGACTTTTATAAAATTTAAGCGGCTTACAATTCGCCCATCTTGTTTCTTACTCTCCAAAGCCAGGCTTGACAGTCTGACCTTGGAGAGTACTAAAGAGCGCACATGACCTTCAACCACCGTGGTCATTTCAATCATTTCAATAAATTTATTTAATTCACAATCACTTACGAAATGATTCAAATGACCGTTACATTTGATTTTAAATAATTGATTCAAATACAAATATAAATACCAGTTTTTTACAGAAATTCAAGTATAAAATATAAAAACAAGTTTACAATAGCAATTCAAATATTTTATAAAAAAGTTTTCAATAGAAATTCAATTAAAATACAAAAAAAACATTTTTCTTCATGAGTGTACAATGTAGATTGTACAGATTATTCTCGCACTTTTTGGATTCCCGGAGAAGCGGGAAATAAAAATAAAATTCCCGGCATCGCGGGATTCTCGCCGAAATTTTTTTTATTTAATTATTTACCTAATTCTCAAATAAAACTGATACTTCTTACTGGCTAGTATGCATAAAATAATTTAATCTAGTATCTATTATATAACAAAAACGGAAAAATTAAGATTAAAGCCTTTTTAAGATATGTAAGTGGTTATTTTTGATGTCAATAGGATCATAGAAATAAATTTGCGTATAATATTGTCAAATTCAGATCTCATTTGCATAATTTGAATGAAAATATTGAAGTCTAAGGGGAATTAAATTTCAGGAAGGGCGAATAAGAACAGAAGGCTCAACATTACGAAGTTGGATTTCTGGAACAATTTCACCGTTTAAAAAATTGAGCATTACGAAGAAATTAAATTTACCATATTTAATAACATATTTTTCTACAGTTTTATACCCGTAATCAGCTGTGGTGTATGAAGGTGTACTACGTTTGTCATTCCATATATATATATATATATATATTCTGCGCCCTTCAGTAATTCAGTAATGTCACCAAATATGGTGAAGGTCGGTCCATAATTTACCTACGGCTCCATGTTAAGGCATCTCTCGGAAATCATGTAAGTATGGTTGTTTAGAATAATCTAATTTCATCAGATTCAAAATGCCCCATATAACACACAATCTCGGAAAATATTTAACTACGCCATTAACTGCAAACCTTAATGATATTGTTGCAAAATTTAGCCCACTACATTTTGTTTAGACAAGAAATTACATTTCGTGAACATATGCCTATAATTTATCATAGGCCCTATTTAAATCCCATTCTCAAAAATCAGCTTAATAGTCCTTAAACTGGAAAAAGTTTTAATATTGTGTTAAAATTAAGTTGGATAAAAAAAACTAAAGATACGAGTCCCACATAGTAGGGAATGGTAAATGAATTCCAAAATCGATTTTCGATTTTTCGATCGACTTTTTTTATTTCGGTTTTTGAAATCGATTAATCGAACCTCAAAATCGATTTTAAAATCGATTTCAAACTCATTTAAGATTAATTTGCAAACTTATTCTTTATACCACAAAGGGGGATCACCAGCATTTTTTTTGGCAATATACTGGAGAAATTGAACTAAGATTTTGACAGTGGGTAAACATGACTCTGATTTTAATTTTCTTGCAAAAAGTAAAAATGTGTAAGTTTTGAGATGACCTTAAGAGGGACAAGTGCGATACGTATGTATGTACATTTTACATATTAAAATTGTGTTCTTGTGTAGTAAATCAGGCCAGTCCCATAAATCAATTCCGATCGAAAGTGATTTCGTTTCTTGCTTCACATAAAACGAAATCACTTTTGATCGGAATTGATTTCTGTGACATGCCAGAATGTATGGATAGTATTTCAAAGAATTATGACAATAGTTCCTGATCAGTCTGTTTCTTTGCTAAATTACTATTCAGTTAGTCTTAGAAAACAAACGTTTGCATGTCATTGATGTCGGAAAGATGGAGAGATATTTTCTTGTAATTTTGATTTGTTTTTTCACTCTGCTTATTACTAGATTTAAATATCACACACTTTTCTGTTTGAATATTAGCATATTTCCACAGGAATGCCATGGTTTAATTTATTTGTTGTGTTTCTATAATATGTTGATGTTTACAAATCAGACTTTTGGTGTTCAGTGACTTTAATTTCTGAAGAACGAGAGCTCCTATATTAAAGTTGGAAGTATACCAAGGGTACTAATAGGTAAATAAGTAAAACTACAACTTATTACTTGGAATAAACATACCACCTACACACCTATGCATGCACAAAGAAATATCCAGCTATATTGTGCATGCTATGCCCATAATTTATGGATTTAATTAAGATTAAAATTAAAAACTACCAAAATTTTGATAACAATAAAAAAATCGATTTTAAAAGCCCAATAATCGATTTCAGTATAAAATCGCATAAGCAAATTCGATTTCAAAAAATCGATTATTTTTACCAGAAAATCGATTTTCGATTGCAATCGAAATCGATTTACCATTCCCTACCACATAGGTTTTCTAAAGTTTTAAAAAAAGGTTTTCTTCAAAAAATATGGGAATCCCGCAATTAATTCCCGAAAAAGCGGGAATTGAAAACAATTGTAAATCTACCAGTAAGGAATTCGCCTTGGCAACTCTAGAACACGATAAATGAAAATTAAATATTTCCCAACAATTAAATAGTGAATAATCAAATAAACAGCCTTTAATAAAGGCAAACGCTCACAATCATTTATGCTGACAGTAAGTCTAAGTACACACTTACATTCAAACATCAAATATTCAGAGAGATAAATAAAATCTAATTCAAATAATGTCGTCACTAATAACAATTTTTTTGTTCATATTTATTTTATAAGAATCGTTCTATTACAATAATACCTACGTAATATATACATTAGGGTGGTAACCAAATTTTTGGCAAAGTACCACGGATTGGCAAAGAATGTTTTAGTAATGAAAACACCTGTCTCGCGTCGTTTTGCGAAAAAAAAAACTGTACGCAGGGAAGCAAATTTCTAAAACCTTCCAAGAAATTTTGAACCGCGATGAATTGTAGACCATAGGATAATTTTTAAATCTAAAGCAGTGGATAAATTCCAAAATAGCATTTAAGTGATACGTATAGGAATATATACAAATATCAGGTGTATATTTTTTAAAATTTCCGTGAGATAAAAATGGTTGTTTTCAAACTTTAACCCGATCCCTGCGTGAACTTTTTTAACAATCCGAAAAAATTATCATATTTTTTATTAATAACTTTTAATGTTCTACACGACTATACTATGCCGTTTTTGATATTCGCAAAAAGTGTGAAAAAGTTATGGCCCTAATATACATTCGCACATACTAGTTCATTCATACAGCAATTTTTAAATTCTATTGAAAATTACAAACTTTAACAATAGTTATATATATATGCACATACATATGTACATACTTATGTGCATTCATACATGTTAATGACTTGCAAAATCAGTCACGAGATTTAATTGACTGCTCATAGTACTTATTGTTTATTATAACACGGCAAATAATTTAGTGTAAACATACATAATTTACACCAATAATACACGCATTTTGAGTAAAATACTTGTCTCATAATATGCAAAAAGCTTGTAGGAATTCTGCAATATGTCTAACGAAAAAAATTCTAAGGCTATTACTTTAGAGGCCTTTATTAAATCTAAGAATTCAAAAAAAGAATAAAAATTTACAATTTGTATGTAAGTATTTCGATATTTTTAATTTGAATCAAAATGATTGTTTAACTTCATATTTATTTAAACAATTATTTTTGAGTTAATTAAATTGTAATTTTCTGATTTCTATAAAAAGAAATTTTAAATTAAAAATTCAATTCCAATGAATATTATCCGTAAATTTACTCAGAACTCGATTATGGATAGCGTTGTCAGAGATTAAAGAATCGTATTACAGATGGCCACCGGTAACAGTGACAATATTTTTTGGGGACTATGAACTTTTTCTTCTATTTGTATGTTTATTCAAATAATTATGTATATGTCTAAGCGAGAAATATTTTAAGATTTAAAAAAAATATTAACAACAAAGGCGTTATTGTCATTATCATTTTAAATTAGATCATTCAACAAAATTAGAGCTTGTTTAGAATCCCAATTACTTAAAAAACATACGTACATATCGTTAGCTTAAATGCAAAAGGGCTTAACTAACAAAAATATATTTTACAAGAAGAAATAAAAAACTTTTTAAAATGAAAACTATAAACATGTTAGAAAAAATGCATTGATAAGTCGTCCATGAAATGTTTCAAACCATTTTCAAAGGAAAAACCATTTTATTATATTTTGTTAAAAAAATATGTTACAATGTCGTTTTGCATTTATCAAATTAACACACTTTTAGTTACGTCCCTTTGTTTTTTGTTAAACAGTAGCGTCATTTTTGATCGCAAATGTATAAAAATTTGTCAAGACATGTAGTTGAATAGTATTCATAATAAAAAATTAAAAACTAGAATTTAATATAATATATGTTAATTGGCCTGGGAGGCTTTTATATATTTCTGTGAATGAAATAAATAAATAAATTTTTTGTTAATTACGCGTTTTTGCATTTTAGCTAACGATATATTTGAGAGTAAGATAGAATAAAGAAATACAAAGATTCATTAATAGTACAAACAATTCCCGATTGTTTGCCGCTTGTAAAATTTCGTATTGTGAAATTCATAAATAACTAATAACATGTGTCTGTCTAAATAGGGATCTATCTAAGTTTTAAGTTTCATAAGAATTTGTTAGGTAGTTACGGAGGCAGAAACTGCCCCTACATTCCCACGTATTCATATTTTTAAAAAAATGCATAGCTTATATGTCCATATAGTATAATGGACACATAAATTTGTGTCAATTTAATTAGGAATATATCGCTCATTTGCTGCAAGACCGGCATAACTAAAAAAAATACATTTCGGGATAAACGCGTTTAAAGTTTTTGATTTGCTCTAATAAATTATTTTTTGTTATGCACAATGTACTAACTTAATTTTAAAATTTTTTTATTTCTTTAAAAGTTTTTTTTACTATTATTCAGTTGAAATTTGTAAGCCGATTATGGCCAATAGGCTAGGCTACTGAAATTTAATAAATAAATTAAATTAAAATTAAATTAAATTAATCACATAGAAAAAATTACGATACATTCTCTTCAAATGGGGAAAGTATAAAAGATATAAAGATGAATTTTATACACAATATAAAGAAAAACATAGCGAACAATTCTGCATCACTAACTCCAAAATTGTGTTTTTTTGATTTATAACGGTCTTACAGCAAATGAGCGATATCTTTATTTTAAATTTCATTAAAATCTGCTAGAAAGATTCGGAGGCAAAAATTGCCACCTATATCCCCTCGTGGGTATAGTTTTGAAAAAATATATGTTCTAAAACTACCTACCTGCACAAAATTGCTTTCTAATGAACCTAATGATCAGGACTACATCGGTTGGATGGTTTCAAAGTCTATAATGGACCGTACCTATGTCCACATTTTTTGTATTTAATATACAGGTGGGGCAAAAGACTCGCCGGCGTGTAATCATTGAATAACTTTTTTTTCTTATTATTTTTTATTGTATTATTTTAGATTTTATTCACCGAACCATTTAACAACCGAGCAACGAACCAAAGTGGTAGAATTTTCCTTTCCAATTTTTAAAAACCGAATTAGCTCCAGAAATTCTGAATTCAATTGGCCAGCACATTCACCAGACTTAACTGCCCCTGATTATTTCCTATGGGTTATCTCAAAGGACGAGTGTAGGTTAACAAGCCCCAAACTATAGAGCAGCTAAAGCACAGCATTTAAGCTGAGATCAGGGCAATAGAGCCTGAAACTTTGCTTGCAGTTATGCAAACGCCTGTTTAAGAGCCCGATTGTGCATCGATGAAAATGGTGGTCATCGTTTCATATTATTTTTCATAATTAAAATTTAGATCGTACAAAGTTAATATTATATTTTAAAAAAACAATAAAATTTACCTAATAATAAACACAAATTTTATCAATTTATTCTCGCAGGCGTGACTTTTGGCCAACCCTGAGTACCTATATAGATGAGTAGTAAATTATTAAAGGAATTTATTGGTATCAAAATTAAAAAAGGCAGTAACTAAATTTTGCTGGGCCAATATTTTTATGGGTTACACACATCAGCACAAACGTATAATATGCGTTTTACCTACGGTGAGGAAAGAATACAAAAATTCTATCAAAGTCGCAATTTACACTATGGACATTTTATGCCCGGCAAAAAAATGTTATTGGCGAGAGAGGCAAAAAGTAAAGTGTGTCATTCATACAGCGTCGCCCCTATACCAACAAACTTTTTCTGTCCGACAAGAAATGTCAATAGTGTAAATTGTGACAAATTCATAAAAACAAAAACAGATTTTTTACGGTCAAATAAATAATTTAACAATAAAATTTTAATAAGATGTAACCAAATAAAGTCAAAATGTTTTATTAATAACAGTTAATGTAAATTAAAGAAGAAATAACTTCAAACAAACCTGTTCCACGAGCGATGTAAGTCCCAGCCATGGTAGATGATGATGTTGAAGAACTGGATCCAGCTCCAGTTCCACTTGTTTTAGTAAATTTTAATAGCATATTGTACACACAAATACAGACTTTTAAGTGTTTAAAACTTTGAGGTTTTTGAATCTGTAATTCTTTTAATTGAACACGTTTTTTTTTCAATATTTTATAAAATTTAGGATTATTCAAATTGTTTTTTTTTTTTTTTTTTTTTGTGGAAAATCAAATGTATATTATATTTTATTTTTGCTATTAGTTGCAGGGATAAGAGAAGTGGTTTAAGTCGAAAGAAAAAATCTGCTGCTATTTTTAGCTAAATAAAAACTAAACATAAGCAACAATAAGGAAAAATATCTTTAAGAAATTTATTTTTCTTTTCTTTTCACTGTAGTGTACACATATCACTCACTTTATTTCCATTTAAAGAACAAATAACACAATAAAAAGTAAAATGAAAATGAGAAATTGCAAATAACATAACACCAACAACAATTAAGTATATTTAAAATCTTCTTCTTAATGACTTTTCCTTTTTGACTTCCTTGTTATTTGTTTTTTACTGTGCATTTATTTTCTTTAATTAAAATTAATATTAGTGTATATACTTATGCTTTTTTTAAAATCATTTATTTTAGAAAGACAAACACAAACGCGGTTTTAAAGCATTCATACATCCATTATAACTTCATAGTGCACACACGTATTTTGTTTTTGTGTTTCATGCATTAAATCAATCAATTGTTGATATAATTTTTTTATTAATTGATTTTCTTCTATTTTGTGGTTGTTATTTATTAAATAGGTGTTTGGAATTGAAATTTTTCGTTTGCTTTTATGATTCTTTTACATTTCTCTACTTTGCTTGCTTTTCTTTCTTTTTAAGTGACAAACCATAATTCCTTATTTTTTGTTTATTTTTCAAAAATTTCACTTATATGTTGTTAATAATATTTATTATATTACACTTTCAAAGAAATATTTTTTTATTTTAATAACAAAGATTTCATAATTTTGTAAAAAAGTTTTTATAATTTGCGTTTTATTTCTCAATTTACAACATTCAACTAGTTTCTTTTTATTTTTTTTTTCTTCATGCTTTAACACAATGTTGCCAACTTAAAAAAATTCAAATAAATTGGTTACAAAATCGCATTAAATAAATAGAAAATAATTACATACACATAAAAAAAATTAGAGGTAGAGTAGCATGCAAATTACAAAGTTTCAGCTTAATTCCAGTTTATCCAAGTAACTTAGACCTCTTTTTGTTGTGAGTTCAGAATAAAAGTTTTTTGGATGAAGTGCAGCTTAAAAAAAATATGCCACCCAATTCTTAAAAAGAGAAAAAACCCAAAATTAAAATTTAAGGGGGCTGACTCCCGTGGGGCCCCCTGGAACAAAAAAACTGCCCGCCCACTTAGTTATATGTGTGGAAACTTAAATTAAAGGTAATTTGCTTAAGTCAGCGAAGCCGGTTTTTGTTATACCATAAGGGGGAAAATTCTTGCGCCCGGCCAAAGGCCTTCTACGCAGAGAAGAATTCTTAATTCCAGAGAGGGCTCAAATTTTTGTTTTTTCGTACGTAAACTGCACTTTTGCCAATTTTTTTTTGGCGGCAATCTAAACTTCTTGAGATAAGGGCCTTAAAATTTTGGATATTTTTCGTTATATTTTCAATAGAAATTTTACTTTTGGACAAATATTGTTATCGTAGAAAAGCTTGAGAAATTATCTATTAAACTTGAAAATTCTCTTAACCCATTTACAGCTTAATAAAGAAAAAAAAAATTAAAAATTGGTAAACGAAACTGGTGTTCAACATGTTTTGATCGCATGTTTTGGGATTTTTTATAATCATTTTTAGATTACCCATATTGTCCCATCAAAACATAAGTAAATTGAGATATTTTGGATATTTTTCGTTATATCTTCACAATAAATTGTACTTTTGGACAAATATTGTTATCGTAGAAAAGCTTGAGAAATTATCTATCAAACTTGAAAATTCTCTTAACCCATTAACAGCTTAATAAAGAAAAAAAAAATTAAAACATTTTTAAGAAAATATAATCATTAAAACTGAATGAATGCAAAAAAATTTGGTAAACGAAACTGGTGTTCAACATGTTTCGATCGCATATTTTGGGATTTTTTATAATCATTTTTAGATTACCCATATTGTCCCATCAAAACATAAGTAAATTGAGATATTAGCTTAATTTTTCAAAACAACATACATATTGCAAAATTGTTGAATTTTTTCCCTTAATATGGATAATTCCATAATAGTCCTGGTTGTGCGCTATCGAATTAAGTCATCAGATTTCATAATCCGGCAGATTAATAGATTTAATTTATGTAACAACATTTTTGCAAATTTTTTTTAACATTTTAAGCCGCTAAATGTAACGATCTTTTTTTTCATATTTTTTAATTAAATTCTTGAGTTTTTTATGATTAATATAGCACTCGTTATGTTTTCTGATATATTCTTGCTTGTATTGTTATTGTTTGTCACGCACATGTTGTTGTTATTCATAGAAAATGTTGCACAATGTAAACGCAAAATCAACATTAGCTTGGCCTTTACACATGCAAGTGCAAGTTTGAAAAACTCAATACACACACACTTTTTCACTAAACATTTATACATAAATATAATAATAATGCCAACAGTTTATTTAGAAATGAAACTCTGTTTCGCACTTGGACTTCCATTTGAACTTCCATTTGACTGTGTAAGCATTCATGCAACATGTAAGACATTCGACTATTCCGTCTACATTTTCGATATTATACGTATGCTCTACTGGCAAGTAATTACTTGGATGTGTAAAGGCAGGTTAGAGAAGAACCTACAAAATATGGTGCTGAACATATTTGTTCGTGTAAAGCGGCGCTTATTTACCATTCTCTTTTGCACAAATTAACACAGAGATGCTTATTATTTGTTGACATACAAATGACAACTGTCATATATACCACAGTGGAGCTCAGCACGTGTTTTGTTTAGTGTAATTCTAATAAAATTTAAAAATTAAATAAAAATGGGTAAATTTCGTTCAAAATTAAAACGTCATGCTAAAGGCAAAACTTGGAGTAAGGGTCATTCCTCGACATCAAATCCTGATCAAATGAAACATCGTATGAAGGCAAAATCAAGATTTTTTCAAAACAACATCAGCTTAGGTAAGTAAATTCTATATACCTAACTTCTGAAATAAGACCAATAAGAACTTCTTGTTGTAGCTCCTTCGGAAGCAGAGCCACATCGTAATACCCTTACCTTAGAAGCAGTAATGAAACATGAACAGAGACAGGCATTTAATGCTGAAACAACTACAGTGAATGATGTGGCTGGAAGTTTAAAGTCTTTTACTCTGCAAAACGATGATGAGTTAATGTCCGAATCCCAAGGAGGAACTTTTAAGACATTTGCCTCAAACTACAGTACATGCAGTAACATGAGTTTTAAAAAGCTTTTAGTAGGGTTTCGTGCTTCATCAGTTCTTCACAAAGAAATGTTAGCCATTCTTACAGCATTAACCGAAATTATTAGAGAGAGAGGTGGCACAGAATCATCTACGGAATACTTCATTTTGCTAATGGAACAAATTGAGGCCAGTACAGAAGACAATGATATCATTGCTGGCATATCCCTTTTGTCCATGGGTATTAAGTCTGTGCCCACAGCAGTATTGAGAAAACGATTTAGCGAAACAGCTCAAACATTGATGTCGTGTCTGCAGAGATTTATGGATGCAAATAATCAGTCAATTATTAAATATGTATTTTGAATTAAGAATTTTTATATGGTAATTGTATTACTAAGAGTTATTACTAAATTTTTTTCAGATTATTGACTGCTTATCTGTTTTATTAAGAGCTCAGGATCACATGATGTGGACGTATTCTTCCTCTTGGCAATATATAGATGCCTTATTATCATTTACCATACATTCAAAACCAAAAGTAAGAAAACAATTTTAAGATTAATTAAATTAAAATTTGTATATTCTTATAGATACGAAAAGCGGCCCAACACGCTGTAGCTTTTATCATGTTGCCTCCAAAACCCATAGCTAATGACGACAATGGGGAAAGTACGGAAACTACTAATCAACAACATATTAAATACCATCCAGCTAGCAGTCGTGTCTCCAAATTCTGTTTAAATCAATTCAAGCCAGAAATATTAGCTCAACAACAAACTACCGTTTTGCATACCTTAGCTTTGTTAAAAGAAACTATTAGTAATTTTAAAACTGATGACATCAGAACAGTCTGCGAACATTTGTTGTCCATAATGACGGCTGCAAATGTAATGGTTCGAACAAATTGTTTGCAAACCTTGCATCAGCTATTTTTATCACGCACTACAAATTTAAGCGGATTGTTGTGTGCGAAACTACTGACAGCTGTACATGAATATCGTCCAGATCGGACCGATTATCGCCAAATCTTAGCTTGGTTAACGGTACTCAAGGAAGGTTACATCCACTTAAGTCAATTGGAATTAGGTTTGTGCATCAATTCTTTACCAAGTTTTGTAGAAATTTGCAGCTGTGATTTGTGGGTTTCGGACAGAACGGATATTATTGTCGGTGTCTCAAATGCTATTAAGGAGTTGTTATACGAGTGTGTTAGACCAGCTTGTGCTACAAAGGAATTGGCCAATATACATCGATTTCCTATAAGTAAAATATTATCTTCAGTGCACAAAGTTTTAAGTGCTCCGTTTGGAGAAGCAGCCAAATATGTTGTTTTAACGTTCTCTATTATCTTTGAAGTTTGTGGTGCTTTTTTTGGCAAAGAACTTTCGGTATCTTTATTAGAACTGGCTAAACGTTATGATACTCAGTCGGCCTTGCGCATACAAATTGAACATGCCATTATATCGGCTATTAGGTCAATGGGTCCAGAAGTTGTTCTAAAACACGTGCCCTTAACCAATACCAAAGGCGAAGTTTTGTTGGAGAAATCCTGGCTGCTGCCTTTACTAAGGGAAGGAGCTGCGGGTGCTAGCTTTAAATTCTTTAAGGAGGTTATTTTAGCCTTGGCTTTAGACTGCAATAAAAAATGGCACAAATATGCTGATGAGAAACAAGTCTCGATGTCTCATACTTATGAACTTTTATGCTGTCAACTGTGGGGTCTTTTCCCAGGCTTCTGTAAAAACCCGAAAGATCCCGATAACTTTAAATTAATAGCACCTACTTTGGGTAATGCCCTAGATAATAATCCTGAATTCCGAGCTCCGATCTTTGATGGTCTCATTGAATTGATACAAAATGAAGAGCAAACTATTATACATGAAGCATTGGGCAAATATGCTAAAAACTTTTTACCCAGATTGTTTAATATATATACTCAAAAACCAAATGGCACATATGAGCAGGATCTACGTAAAAAATCTTTAGAAGTTGTCAAGGTACAAGTTAACTAATTTTTTAATATTGAAAAAAGGTAAGAAAAAACAAATTATGGTTTGTATTTTTAGTTGTACTTATCAAAAACCCCAAATGACATGCTAAAGGAATTTTTTGATACCGCCCAAAAACAATTAGAAGCCACTGCCGTGGGTTTATTTGAATATGACTCGATTTTCGATATAACTGCAGCATTAGTTCTATTTCAAACTTGTGAAGATATACGCACCTTTTTCGAAACATACATAGTTCCCGTGTTAATGAAAAGCGAAAAATCGAAATTAGTAGCCAAAGATGATCAGAAATTGAAAAAACAACAGCGAAAAACATATGAGTAAGTGTTTATTTATTTTTTTTTTTTATGATTAGAGAATTAATTAGCATTTCTTTTAGACTGCTACGTGATATTTTGACTTCTGAGGCAGCCTCTTGTAAGAAATTTACCCGAACTAATTTAATAGCTTTACAGAAATTACTATTAGAAGCCTTTTCCACTAGTTGTTCGGTATGCCAAGCTGCTCGTTTGAGGTAAAACAAAATTTGAGAACTTTCCGAATTTATAAAAACTATTTTGGTTCTCCATCTTTCGCTCTAGATGCCTCAAGATACTCATTGAAACACGTAAAAATAACACGATTAATGATAAAATCATTTTAAAAACTTTACCAGAAGTTGTTATAAACTACAAAGAATTTTCCACGCGCAAAGAAAATGTTTCTGAGGAACTGTTGAAGTTGATTGTAGACTTGTACCAGGAGGCTGAAAAGTTAAATGACTTTGTTGATATTTTAACAGCTGGCTTTGCAGCAGACGAATCTTTGATCACCAATACCATATTGGCTTTCCGAGCGGTAGTTCAGAGCCAAGGAAAAAATTTAACAGTTAGTACTTTGGAATTCATAATGGAACAAGTATCGGTATTTTTAGTGCAGAAATCTAGAGGCCAAGCTGAAGCTTCGATAGCATTTTTAATAACATTCATTAAAGTAATGCCGACACCTTTGGTAGCCAATCATTTGGAAACCATTGTGAGTTTTTTTGCTCTATTTTGTTCTTTTTTTTATATATATTTTTAATTTTACTTGTTTTCGCCCGGCTTTTAAGATGAAATCCCTATCGGCAATGGTTAAGGACACAAAACGTTTTTGTCGCATTCAAATTGGTTATCTATTGAAAAAACTTTGCAAACGTTTTACCGCCGAGGAATTAATTAAGTTTGTGCCTGGTGATGACGAAGTTACTCATCGTAGACTCAAGAAATTACGCAAGCAATTGAGACGTGATAATCGCAAAAAACAGTCAAAAGATCATAACAAAGATAGTGACGAAGACGGTTCAGATGAAGAATTTGTGCCGGGTTTGGAAAAGAAAAGTGTTACGTAGGTTTTTCGTTATTTATGTACATATTAAAGTAAAAATCTATAAATTATTTTATTCTTTTTAAATATTGTCTAGTATCGATGACATTTTGGCTGATTCCGATTCCGATCTACCTGAAGATATGGACGATGATGATAAAAACTCAGCTGTTAAATCGAAAACGAAAAAGCAACGCAATACTTTTATACGAGAAGATCCCGAAGATATTGTAGATTTAGCTGATATAAAATCAGTAGGGAACGTTTTAAGTATGTTTTTTTTTTTTGCAATACAAAAAATGTTTGGTTTTGCTTTAATAAAAATATATTTAATTTTTAAGCAAACCGTCCTAATTTGGAAACGTATAAGTCTGGCTTAAAACCCAAATCGAATGATCCTAATCGTGGTTTTAAAACAGCAGAGGATGGCCGTCTTATCATTAGTGATAAAGCATTACGTGGTTTTGGCAAAGGTGATGAGGATAATGAAAGCAGTAGTGAGGACGATGATGACGAAAACATGGAAATAAATGAGAAAAAGACTGTTAAACGAGGAATGGAAGATGATTCTAGTGATGGTAAGTTAATTTATTAAAAAAGCTGTATTTGGTATCTCTTTTATGCATCCATCTTATCGCCGCACAATGAATGGATTTTATGCAAGGTCTGTTAATATCGTCTAAACATAAAACGATTTTAAATAATTTTAGACTTGTATCTTCTTCATGTAAATTGTGTTACAAACTGACACTTAATTATTATTTCTTATATAAAAAACTTAAATTTGTCTCATCATCCTAGAAGAAGATGTCGCTGTGATTGCTCCAAACCGTAAACGTAAAGCAGCCGGTGCTTTGAGTATGCGTTCGGGCAAAACTTCAGCATCACGTTATTCAACTGGCGGCAAAGGTATCCATAGAAATGTTGGAGCTGCTTCAGATGCAATCTCTATGAAATCGGGCTATTCTGCCAAATCAGGCAAATCTAGTTACGCAGGTACCGAATATTCCACCAAAAAAGCAAAGGGTGATATGAAAAAGAAAGGAAAGCTTGATCCGTATGCGTATATACCATTAAGTAGAAATACTTTAAATAAAAGGTAAACAGTAAACAAAAGTTATTTTTATCATAGATTCCAATTCTCTAACACGGTTTTTGTTTTCAGAAAACGTGCTAAACATACGGGTACCTTTAAAAATATCGTTAATGGAGCCCGCAAAGGAGCATTAAAAGGTGTTAAAAGTAAAATGTCCAAAGCCTATAAAAAGTAAATGAGTAATATTGTTTCAAGTTTAAAACAAAAGTTGTGTACATTATATTTAAAGCAAAGAAGTTAAAACTTTTCAATATTTTTTATATAAAAATAATTAAATAACTATTTAATACATACATATAAAGACGTAATGAAATAATAATGTCAAATAAAAAGTTATTAATTAAATAAGACAAAATAAACCTGAGTTGGAGTTATTTGGTTAAACAATTATTTAAGTTTAATTTAAAAGAACATACAGCAGTTCTATTTTTACCAAGCATATAGATGCGCACACTTTAATATTTTTAACTTATTAAAAAAACTGTTTTTCAATATGAGTTCTTGACCATTCTCCTTCAGGATTTTCGCTGAGCATAGTTTCCTCAATAAAATGCATTTTATTATTGGCATCTACCAATATAACGGTATGAGTACGACTGCCATAATCAGTATCTGGAGTTGAAACATTTAATGCACTTAAATATTCTCCTAAAAAAGGAGCTCGTCGTTTAAGTTCTGCATCGGGCCAAAATTTTTCCTTACACTTAAGTAATTTCATTAATTTATCAACAAGTTCGTCTTGTTGTGGTTTCTCCTTTTGCTGGAAAAAATCATCAACGATACTTTGAAAAGTGTTACGACCATAATTGACTTTTTTAAAGGGCACTGTTGGCAAACTGTTGCCAAAACCGTAGCAAGTATTATCTTTGTAGTGTACTAAGCCAGCTGGTACATTGCTACAAAGTGTAACCGTTGCTGGAGTTGATGAAGGGCTGTAAGGAAAAAAGGCTTATTTTGTTTAAATAAATTAAAGTAATTTTTGTATTTCTGTAATAATAAGGGGGATGGGAATAAAGACATTAAACTGCGGAAAAATTAAGGTAAAGCTGGGGGCTAATTCTGCATTTCGATGCGAAAGTCAATGCGATGCGAGCGAAAGTTAGTATTCAATAAGACTTTCGTATTGGTATTATTATTCTAAATTGCAATGCGAAAGGCAATGCGATGCGCAAATTAATGCGAAAGTTTGTATTCTATAAGAATTTTTTTTATTCACTTTCGAATTTAATTTAAAATCAGCGCAACACTAATAAAAAAAAAACGAACAAACAAATAAACGTCAAAATTAAAGTTAAAAAAATTGTTTGCGGTTTTGATTACAAAATATATATATATATGTATATGTATGTGGCATTTTGACAAAACATCTTAAGTCGAAATAAGATAGCAAAAAAGTTAAAAAAAACTCGGTGAAAAAATTATTTTTATTAAATAATAAAATTAACCAAAATTAAAGAAAAATTTCGTTTATAATACAAAATTTAAAAACGTAAACAAAAATGTTTTTTGAATGAAAATTCGTATGATTAACAAAATTTTATTTTCAACTTTTGACTTAAGATGTTTTGTCAAAATGCCACAGATATGTTCATTAAGGTATAACTTTTTTTTGAGTGCAAAATACCACTTCAGCGCCATGTGGGGAATTTTGTTCTGATAATAAAAAACTGTTTTTTAAGCTGATTCGATGAAAAAAGTTTCCGCACCGTAAGCGATTCCTAAAACTCCACATTCAGGTATGTGATGAAAATCGATCGATTTCAAAACGAACGTTTTTAAAAGGTGTGATGAATTTCGAGGGATTTTAAAATCCATTTCTGAATTATAGTCTTAAATTTTCGTTCAAAATACACTTCAGTTAACGTATATAATATAAAATTTAAAAGAATAAAGACTGAAAATAAAAGAAATATGCATTTAAAATCCATTTTAAAAGATACTGAAAACGATTTTTTCGGTTTCAAATCGTTTCGTTTTTAAAATTGATTTCCATCACATACCTGTATATGTGTAAATTTTATTTTTGGAAATTGAAACCCTTTTGATTTTGCATTAGACTTATGAAAAATGGTTTAATGTTGAAGATTATATATGAATTTAAACAATAACGAACTTATTTAAGACAAGAGCCACTGATTTAATAATGAAAATAAAAAATAAAAACAAAACTTCAACGCTTTCGGTGCGGAAACTTTTTTCACGAAAGATGAAAAGTGACACCATATTTTTTTAATTTTTTTATGCCCCACACGGCCATGAGGTGGTATTTTTGTTGTTTGCAAAAATTGCAAAAAGTTATATCCCTAATGTTCATACTTACTTCAATTTTTAAAAAAGTTGAAAGCCATTAAATTTGATGCATATCGATGGCTTAATATAAAAAGGCGTTACTCGATTTTTTTTAAGAATAGCTTTTTTTGTTGATTCTGTTAGACATATACCACATGTATCTTGTTTTAAAAGGGGCTGAATTATAAGCTTTGTCGTACCTTTTTTTAAAAGATTGCATTAAAAGTTTTTTTATCTAACATTTTACGGATTTTTTTAAGCTTTGTTTTCTTTCCCTGTAAACGGAAAAAATCGAGTTAGGCCTTTTTTATATTAAGCCATCGATATGTATGTATATATTTTTTTTAGCCGATATCCTAGGGTCACTAGCCCTTATTAAATAATTGAATAATTTGTGTACATAATTTTAGAAATAAATACATCGACGAATAAAAAAATAAAATTGGTATTATTTTTTACTTTAATTTTTGTGCTTTGCGGTCGAATAGATTTGGCGAGTCGGAGTGAAGAAAAACGACAAAGAAGATTTACAAGAAGATTTCTTACTACATATGTACCAGATAGAATTTTTTTATATTTTTACCACTGCTTCCGACATATGTTTTGAAGAAAACTGTAAATTTTTGCGCACTTTCATGAATAAATTTAGAATTTAATAGTATTTTTTTGAAAATGAAAAATATTGTTTTGTGCCGCATACGCCACTTTTCTAAAAAAAAAAATAAAAAGTAGCTTTTTGTGCTGCATACGTATAGTTATTGCTGTGTATTGAGTAACTTGTTGTTGAGATGAATGTTTATATTTACAATCTAATAAAAAGTCAACATTAATGAAATTTTTTTTATTTGGTTTTATTTTACAAAAACAGAAAAAACAGTTCTACTGTTATGAAAAGGTACATAAAAAGCAACAAAGTAAACAACTTAAATAATGCAAAAGTAAAATACAATCAAGAAAAAACACTTAAGATTTAAAACTAAATATTGAGTTAATTTTTACAAGTTTTATCAACATGTGGAAGAAATATTAGCAAGTCTTTTATTTTTTATATATTATATTGAAACTTTTTTTTTTTTTTTTTTAAATTTCCTAATCTTATCCCACGAAGCTATATGCTTGTCTGCAGGAAAGAAACCAGAGTCTCAGGCGGGAATCGAACCCGCAACCCCGGTGCTGATAGACCAGCTCGCTACCAGCTAGCCTACCGGGGGTCTCTATTTTTATCGCTAGAAATAAATGATGGTTTCGACATTTTCAAAACATTCGTCAACAAATTCTCAGGAGTTTTCAAACTATTTTTTGATGCAGACTTAACCAAAATTGCATTTTTATATTTTTCCTCTCTTGTAAAAGTTTTATATATAAATAAATCATTATTTTTACTGTATAGAAATACTTTAATTTTAGCAAAAGGGACTTTTCGAATGTTCATTTTTTTTCATTTTTTCCGGAAGCATTTCCATAACTTTTAATTTTGTTTTATTAATTGGCATTGCTTTAAGCAAATTTAGTAAATGAAGAGGACTATGAATTTCAATTTTCTTTAAGTACCGGTCAATAACACCATGGACACAGTCCACTTCTTGAATTAAAGAATGTCCTGGTTCTGAAAACTTTTGTATAACGGCATCAATTATTTTGTTTAATGAACATATTGATTGCGGTTGAGTTAGTTCATTTTTATTTTGAGGTACGCAAAAATCGCTCCATAATGTCAAAGTTTTAATTAGTGGATAATCTTTAATTAATTCATTTAAAATTTTAATTAAAGCACTAGCAATATTGTTACCACTCCGACCACTATGAGCTTCCCTCCACAAGGCACAATAAGTAAAAGTTGGTATATTTGGCATAATAATGGTTGCTGGTAGATTATACATATTTAATTTTCGGCGTACGAAAAAAAAAAATTTTGCCACTCGATTCAGAATAAAAAAAGAAAAAAACAAAATTAAAATTTAAGGGGGCTGAGGACCGTGGGGCCCCTTGGAATAAAAAAAAAACAGCCCCGCCCACTGAGTGATATGTGTGGGTACTCAAACTAAAGGTAATTTGCTCACGATTGCAAATATGTATTTTGTTTTTGTATTCGCATATTATTTTCCTCTCTAGGTTAATTTAAGCATCTGTAAGGTGCAGAAAAGCTTTAGTTAGCGAAGCCGCTACTTGTTATACCAAAGAGCATAAAATCCTTGCGCCCGGCCGAAGGCCCTCTATGCAGAGAAGCTTTAGTTAGCGAAGCCGGTTTTTGTTATACCATATAAGAGAAAATCTTTGCGCCCGGCCGAAGGCTAATAGTTACAAAAAAATTAAAAAAAAATCGAACATAAAACATAAAAAAAATACAAAATAAAACGAAATATTTAAAACCATGATCAAATACCTACACATAGATATGAGTGGGATGGGGACATTTTTTTGACCCAGAGGGTCCCAAGAGGCCCGCGCGCCCTAAATTTTATTATTTTCGTTTTTCTTGTACAATTACCTTTAATTTGAGTATCCACATGTTCCACCAAATTGGCGGGCGGTTTTTTGGATCCAGGGGGCCCACGGAACTCAGCCCCCTTAAATTTTAATTTTGGTTTTTTTTGTTTTCATTTCTATAATTGTTAGTTAATTATAACTGAACTTGGTGAAACTGGCCGTTAGAGTTTTTTTTATTGATTTTTTTATTCATTTTCTCGAGTTATTTCATTTTTGGAGAAATTTTTTATTTATTGATACATAATTCTTTTATTATTTCTTTTATTTGTATCGCACTATTGTATTGCGATTAAAATTTCTTTATTTATGTTTAACTTTACACCCTGTTTATCGATTTCGAACAAAAACAAATTTTATAATTTTGTTCTTGTTTTAAATATAACTTTATATGCAAACGTAAACTTTCGAAATCGTTAAAAAGGCAGTTTATTTTTTCTAAATCGGTTTTTTAATTTCTATACACATTTTAAATTAGTAATTTTTTCACTTACGCTTTTTTATGTGTATTTTAGCAACAGTGAAACGAAACTTCATTACAACGAATCTAAAGGGAATCGTAAAATACTTTGTTATAGCTATACAGCATTATTGCGGCTGTAGTAAACGACTAAGCACCATTATTACAACTTGCCGTTAGTAAAAAGACGGATTTTGTGGCACGTATAAAAAAGTTTTTCGCCATTAGAACTTTGCTTTAAACTAAAGTGAGCAATATCTCAAATGCAAGTTTATTCTATCTGGCAGGTTAAAGTAAAGTTGAAACTTGTTATTCGTCTGACAAAATCCTACCTTTAACTAACGGCAAGTTGTAATAATTGCCCTAAGTCGTTTTTTGTAGAAGATTAAAAACACAGGTTGTGTGTTACTTTAATCTATTTAAAAGAACGACAACAGTAATAAGGCTGATTGATTTGTTGTACATATGTATAAAAATAGCAGTGAAACATTGCCGTAGCAAAATTTTCAATTTCAATTTCAAGTTATTGCAGGTATTTTAACAATATACGAAAAATTTCGTTATAACTAGGGCGTGAAATTTCATGAATTTTTTATTAGAACTTCACCCTATTCTGAAAGGATTTTATGGTATGCATTCTCTCTTTCTGGGACCAAATGAAGATTGTGTTTTCGACACTTTAAAAATTAAGATCACAATACAAAGATAACATAATCTGCAAACTTTTGGGAATTTTTAAGCATTATATGACAAAACATGCATTAAAGATAAAATATGCACAAACAAATCAAAGCCATTTTTCAGAAAAATATGTGATTTAGATAAATGACTAGTTCCTGATATTTCTGTACCTGCGATTTAATTCGATTTTACATAAATTTATTATTCGAAAATTACTTTTATTAAAATAAGTTAAAAATTCCATTGATTAATAAAAATTAAAGTAAGCGAAAATGTTTAAATTCGATATTCATAATCAATAAGAACTAATTTAATTTATTTTTGCCAATTAATCCTAAATAAATTATTACATATACTATACTTACCCGATTTCTATTGACACAAAGTTAAATGCACTGTATTTGCTGCAATCATCCACCAAATGCTGATTATAGTTCAAATTATTAAAATCGTTGCTATAATTACAAACATAGTCCGTAACGATCATACCTCTTCCTAGTAAAGAGTTATTATTGTGTAGAGGAATTGATGTTGAATTATTGCAGTCAGTAGGATAACAAGTGGTTTTTGTATTATAAGAAATCTTAGTAGTATTATTAGGTGTTTTACAACCATTTAGGGTAGAAGTTAACAAAGAAGATTTTTTGTTGTAATTGTGGTGTTGATAATAGGGCTGAATATGATTCTTAACTTGGTGTTTTTTTTTTTTTTTTTTTGTAATAAGAAAGAATGTATGCACATTAAATTGCCGTAAATGAAGTTATTATTAACAGGGATGATAAAAAAAAATAATAAAAAATATATATTAACTAAAATATTGCAATGAACCCCTTTTTATAATGTATTATGAAGAAACATGGCACTAGTAATGAATGTGAAGATAGCTTCGACAGATAATACTGGTTGGTTACTTGTACGAAATAAAAAGTTAAAATTACACAATTTTTAACCCATGGACCAGAGGTCTGGTTTGCGCTGAGTTCGAATCTGTACTCAGAAATTCGCCATCACATTAAGTTTGTGCGATATCTTCGGTTAAAGTTTTTTAAAACCCTTGTTTTCGTTATATTTATAATATGTCGACTGAAAGTCATTATACCCACACCACAATAGTGGAGAAGGTATTATGCATTTTTGCTGATGTGTGTAGCACCTTAAAATATTGGATCGACTCAGAATCACTTTTTGAGTCGAACTAACGATGTCCGTCCGGCTGGCTGGCTGTCCATGTAACTTTGTGCGCAAAGTACAGGTCGCAATTTTGGAGATAATTTGATAAAAATTTGGGACAAAGGGACATTATTGGCACAAGGACCAAGCCTATTGAAAATGGGCCGAATCGTAGGACCACGAGGGAAGATAGGGGGAAATTTCTTCTTCTCAGAAACTAACAAACCGATTTTAATGAAATTTAAAACATAGATAGATCCATATCTTTATGGTCACAAAAGATATCCATTTTTTAAAAAATAGGACCACGAGGGGAGATTGTGGCAATTTCTGCTTCTCAAACCGATTTTAATGATATTTAAAACATAGATAGATCCATATCTATATGGACACACAAGCTATACAGTTTCTAAAAAATAGGACCACAAGGGGAGTTAGGGGGCAAATTCTGCCTCTCACAATGAATAGATAAATATATATTTATATGGACACATAGGCATGATGTTTTTTTAAATACTGTGGTGAGGGTATCATATGGTCGGGCTTGACCGACTATATTTTCTTACTTGTTTTTATTACCTTTAAAATAAATGTTTAACCTTTTTAATATCTTGTTTCTTCTCTGAGATACTATCTTAGCATGTAGTTTTAAAAATCCGATTTTTCGCTATCGAAGATATCGCAAATGCCCGATGTGATGGAGAAATTCTGACTACAGATTCGGTTTCAGCGCAACTTAAACCTTTACCAAAGTGAACGTTAGTCTTAAATTTTGCAGGTCTGTGTTATTAAAACTACAAAAGTCAGGTCTGTGCTAAAATATACATTTAAGGTCACTCATGAATCTTAACCAAGATTAGTGATATATACAGTTTGGGCAAAAAGCTTTCAGTTTGGAAACTATAAAGTTAAAAAGCTTTAACACTAAAACTAGAAAATTTAAGTAAACTTTTTTTAAGTTTAATAAAACCGTCATTTGCTTTAGTAAAGCGCGAAACTGATGGGCTCGATTAACTAAAGAACATAATAATAAAAAATTAGCTGCAATTAAATGTTAAAATTACAAGTTAAAAAAAATTTTACTAGTAACAATTGTTACAAATTTGTAACAATTTTTAGTAAATGAACACAGCATTTAGCTTAATCTTGCTCATGCATATTAAAAGTTGAGAAATAAAGTGTTGCCGGAGTGTTGTTCAACACGCCAAAGATAAAACTTTACACAACGGGGCCCACAAACTTTGCAATATAGTGTACAATATTCTTAAGTTGTACCAATTGCCGTAAGTGTATGTATACATTAAAGTTTGGAATGTTATGTTTCACCGCAAACATATAATGGCTGTTGTAATTTCTGTTGTTGTTTAGATATGTTGCAATATTAAGACAACTTTTCCAAAAAAATACATCTTGAACGGGGCTATCTGTCGAATTGATCTTTGCACACATTCAGGAGTGTTGGTAAATTTTAAAAAAATATATATATGTAATACAGTATTTATCGCTTATACGCACACCAGTTATAAACATTTAACGCTTTTTATCCCGCATCACAATACATAAAAATTGCTTGCTTAAAATGCTCATATAAGCCACGCATCTAATTTGTCCATTACAAAAAAAATAAAAATTATTTTATCCAAATCAAATTAACTAAATTTTTAATTAAACTTCGAATGTATAAGCACTAACATGCACTTTCGATGCAAGTTAAATAAGGCGAGCTTTGCTTCAAGCACTGGATATGCTTATAGGCGAGATTTTAAAGCCCCAATAAATGTCCAAATAATGAAATACACGTAAGCGATAAATAATGTACAATACAAATTATAACAAACATACATTATAAATAATTAAATACATATATATGTATGTATGTATATTATACAAAGGTATTTATTCAAAATGTAATTTACTCTTACCTACAGAATTTTTTGGTTTAGGTTCCCCAGTTAGATTTAATAAAGCTCCCACTTTAAATATACCCTCTTTACCGGAAATTGCTAACCAAGTACCACCTTCACGACCAGATTCTAAATCAATGCCTCCATAAACATGTTTATTATCTAACCATTGACTAGCCTGCTTTGTTTTACGAGCATAAAACTCATCGCGATTTGAGGCCAATATCAATTTGTAGCCATCTTTCTCAGGATTGGAATTTACATAGAAAAATATCACACACATCTTTAGAAATTAAGCCTATAATATTAAAAAAAAATATAGTAGTTTCTGCTATAAGCCTTTTATCTCAAAGAATATTAAACATGAACTCACCTTTGTTTTTCCAAAATAACAGCAGCTTATCTTTCAGTCTTATCTTAATTACTATTTTTTTAAAACAATACAATAACTTAACAAAACAATGACAAATATTTTTGAATTTATAATCTCTTGATACACTTTGTTTACTCAAAAAAAATATATTTAATAAAAAAGCAGTACATATTGGATTTTGTTTATTCAAATTTAATGATTATTGTTGTTGTTTTTGTGCTCGACAGCTGATAAAATAAAGTATAAAACAGGGTTGTTTTACAAAAAAGTGCTACCAAGTTTGATTACAACACTTACAATTTTAAAATGTTGTCTTACCCCTTCACTACAAAGGCAATAAGTTAGGCAATTATTGTCGTGGCAACTTGTCGGGTGGTTACTGGTTTGCCGCACAGAACAAAAATATTTTCCTAATAACACTATAATGTTGGAATCAATTTCGAATATAAGCTTCACGACAAAGGTTTTCTGTTAAAAGTAACATGGGTCACGACATATAGTCAGCTTATTATTGGACCTACCGACAATTTTCAAAAACCTTGAACATTTTTAAGAAACTATTTGCGATTTCGAATCGATTTACCCTACGTCTTCATGCGCTTTCGATTTGAACATGATATGACCATAACGCCGGCAGAACGACGCACTATGCTTCGACCCATAGACAAAAATCAAAAAAAAAAATTTTGTCTCAAATTGTTTTTAAATACAGATTTTTTGTAAGATAATAAGGTATCTCAAATAAATGATAACAAAAAAAATGTTTCTGATTGCTTTTGCCACCACGAGAGGGCGTTAAAGTCAGATAATTTCTTGCGAAAATGACTTAACAGAAAAATATCACAAAAATAATTCTGAAAAATTGATTTTTTTTAAAAGTCACTCGAAATTTGGTTTTCAGGTACTTTGACATATTTGCAGTTTTATTTTATTTATTTATTTCAGCTAAAGGGTGTTTTTTTAAGCTAGATAGAACTTTAAATTGTAAAAAGTAACACAAAAAATTAAATTTTGATGAAATATTTTTTTTTATCGTTTCAGTATACTCTGACAAATCATCATGAATAGACTCACGCTTGAACAACGCTACGAAATTATCCAAATTTACTTTGAAAATCAGTCGTCGATTCGCGCAACTTATAGACGTTGTTTTATCGCAAAATTGTGTTCAGCGATGAGGCGCATTTTTGGCTTAACGGGTTTGTTAATAAGCAAAATTGCCGCATATGGAGCGAGACCAATCCACAAGAGACCCTACAGACTCCATTACATCCAGAAAAATGCACCGTTTGGTGCGGTTTTCACGCTGGTGGCATCATCGGACCTTATTTCTTCAAAAATGAGGCCGGAGCTCGCGTTACGGTCAATGGAGATCGTTACCGCACCATGATCAATGATTTTTTGTTTGAAAATATGGATGACATTGATCCGGAGGAGATGTGGTTTCAACAGGATGGCGCTACGTGCCATACGGCGAACGCAACCATCGACTTATTGAAATCAAAATTTGGCGATAAGTTGATTTCGAGAAATGGACCTGTCAATTGGCCTCCAAGGTCGTGCGATTTGACACCTCTCGATTATTTCCTGTGGGGCTACGTGAAGTCACTGGTTTATGCTGATAAACCAGCAACAATTGACGCCTTGGAGGCCAGCATTGTTCGTGTTATTCGTGACATACGGCCAGCAGTGCTCGAAAAAGTGGCCCAAAATTGGACGTCCAGAATGCGCTTCGTCAAGAACAGCCGCGGTGCCCATATGCCCGAAATCATTTTCAAATGTTAATGTCACGTATTGATCTTTCGAATAAAAAAAAATTTTGATTACAATTTAATTTTTTGTGTTATTTTTTACAATTTCAAGTTCTATCGGGCTTAAAAAAACACCCTTTATAAGGACATTAAGAATTAAATTCTTTTATAGTCCAGAGGATTAGAATTTAGTATTTATTTACAAAATAACTTTTTTTTTATTGCTCTGAAAAACACATTTTTTTTGTTGAAAATCCAAAAATTACTTAAGTTTGATGGAGTATAAAAAAAATTATATAAAATTAGATATTTTTTTTCTGTTTTTGTAAGTTTATACTCTTAGCTAACAGGGTATTCAAAAATTAGTGCCTATTTTTTACCAAAACTTAAAAAAATGCGTTTTTTGAAATGCCTAATTTTATGATTTTTACTCATTATTAGGCATTTAAGAGTGTTTAATATCATTGGGTAACACGTTTTATATTTTGAATGGTAAAAAATAAAAAAAAATTAATTATAGCATTAGTAGACCAAAACCACTGAAGCATTTTAAAAAATTTAGCTCGAGTTCTTTTTTTATGGTCCACCAATGTTTTTAATTTTTTTTAAAGGCGTTTTGAGTAAGTCAACAAAATGTATTAAATCTAATTCTGAGCTAAATAAGATTAACAGATGATTTTAATAAAATTTGATGACGGTTCTTTTCATAGAAATAATTAACCCTCTATTTGCCATTTTAGGGGTCATTTCAGCCCCTCCGCACAGAACACCACTAACACGTACGTTTAAAGGGTTAAATTATTCTACATCAATTTTCTGAATCGGAATTTTACTAGGGGTTGTAAAAGACCATAAATTCGTGTGATATAAGCAAAATGCTTAAAACAGTAAAATTGTAAATAATTATATATTATTATTAAATTGTGTTTCAGCAAAGTCGTGTGAAATAATTCGAAAAAATGTAATAAATCTACTTTTGAGCTTAACATATTATCTAACCCTCTATCTCCCATTTTTAGGATGAAATGACCCCTATTTTTAGGAGTCATTTAAGTCTCTTTTTTAAATATTCTTTTTTTTTATGAGTTATAAAACATAATTATTAAGTTAAGCTATTATAATTTTTGTTTCAAAATCCAAAATTTTAATTTTTTTTATCAAAATATATCGCACTTAATCAACACCCTCCTGTCAAAATGTTCAGTAGAAGCAAAACAGTTTTAAATTTAATATCAAAGGCATATAAAAAAGATTTTTTAAACCACCCATTTTATTAACAAAAAGTAGGCAAAATAGCACGATATTTTTACAGCGGATATGAATACTACGCGTCGATTTTTTTTGAAAAGTGAATAAATAAAAATTTGGATGGATCAAGTGCGATATGATTTTTTCATCATTTTTTAATGACGTTAACATTGCTAGTTTCCCTCTTTAATTTTTTCATTTATGTTATCTTTTATTGTTATCAAATTTGGCATAAATATATATCTTGCAAATATCAATTAACATACCAAAATTTATTACGATCGGACAATTTTTGTAGGAGTGATAGCGTTTTTAATAAAGAGGATATATGGCAGGACCTTGAGTCCTTAGTCCGATTTAAATAAAAATTTACACACACGTTGCTAGTTGCATATGTATGACCATGACCACTTTTTGTAATTTTGTGGGCATTTTTGAAGCTAAAATTATATTTTTCAATTTCAGGGTGGGCAACCGCTTATAATTAAGCTTTTTTCTGTAAAGGTATGAGGAATCAATGAGCATTCAAATTTTTATTGTTTGAAACACAACAATATTATTTTAAACAATTGTAAAATATTATTTAGGACATTATGACGATATGACTTGATAGCACACCTTGTGAATCCCCCAATAGTGTTATTGTTTATTAAAGCTAAGAATACGGTACGTATTCTTCAAAAATTAAGGCATAACAGTTTAAAAAAAAACAGACAAAAACACCGATTAAAATGAATAAGTTTTCTGTTCACAAGTGCGAACAGAGGATGGAACTGAATTAAAAGGAGACAATTTGTTAAATATAGGTCAAGAATTGTAGTGATGAGGGATGTTGTGCGTGGTGTACCACAAGGATCAACTTTAGGCCGCTCGTTTTTTATTATATTGTTGCGAAAGTAAAATTATCTAAGCATTATTTATAGTTATAGTAATAAGTTATCTTTTAAGTTATAGTAGTTACTTAAAATTGTCATGTATAATTTTGAACACAACTGTTATTTTAAAATAATTATTACATGAATTTCCCAGTCATTTCTAGAAATGGTTTTAGAACATAATAAGTAGTTAATACAGGAAGGTTCAGGAAATTTCAAGAAATAGTTATGAAATATAAAAAGGGGTGACTCATGAATAATTAGTTTAGTTTGTTTTGAGAAACGGTTCTGTTCGTAACTAATAATTGTGAACAAAATAATTAATAAAGTTTGTTAAGTTAAATAAGTGTGTGTTTTTATTCGGTTTTGCAATTAAAAGAACTCAGACGCGTTTATTAAAGGAAAAACGTAACAATTGGTGTCAGAAGTGAAATTGCAATAAAAAAAAATAAAATAAATAAACAAATAAAAAAAAAAAGGATAAAAAAAAACTATACAAACAACAATGAAATTCGATGAGTTAAAAGTTGAACAGCTTAAGAAAGAGTTGGGCAAGTTGGATCTGCCTTCTGCAGGAAATAAAGCTGAGCTGCAGAAAAGATTAATCGATGAATTTAAGCGACGCAATATTGACATCGCAGCTAATGAATTTGATGAAAAAGAAGAAATAGAAGTTGCTACCCGTGCAGTAACAAGCAACATGGATCTTAGCACAATGTTTGCTGCTATGATGCAGAAAATGGAAAAAATGGAAGAAAATTCTAGAAAAATGGAAGAAAATTCTAGAAAAATGGAGGAAAATATGGGGAAAATGGTGAAAGAAAATTCAGCAGAAACTTCTAGAAAAATGGAAGAAAATTCAAAAGCTATCGTAGCCGAAATCCAAGAAAATTCTAGAGCGACAAACGAAAAACTTCAAGCTACTAATGAAAAACTTGAGAAGCTTCAAGAGATTTCTACTGTTATAAACGAAAGAGTAGACGATATGGAAATAGAATTGTCTGATGTAAAAACCCAAGTCACTGATGTAAAAACTCAAGTTACGGATGTAAAAACACAAGTCACGGTTTTTGATGGAAAACTACATCATCTGAAAGAAAGAGTAAATACTCTTCAGTACCAAGAGGGAGCGGTGCGAGTTTTTCCAGAAGTCTCGAATAGAATAAAAGCTCCAAGTTTTGACGGCAGTTCACCATTGAATGTGTTTAAGTTCCAGTTTGACACAGTTGCCTACAAAAAGGCTTGGAACAATGAAGAAAAAGCCATAGAGCTGATTCTGGCTTTAAAAGGAACTGCAGCTGAAATTTTAGAAAGTGTACCAGTAAGTTGCAGAAACAATTATGATGACATTATGGCAGCACTGCAACGCAAGTATGGCGGTGAACACAGAAAAGAAATATTCAGAATGGAATTACGGGGTAGAGTACAAAAGGCAAACGAGACGCTACGGGATTTCGCACTAGAGATTGAACGTTTGGTGCAGCTTACTTATCCAGGTGAAAATCATCCATTGCTAGATCATTTTAAGACCGAAGCATTTGTAAATGGTATACGAGATGCTGATGTAAAACTCGCGGTATGTGCATCACAGAAATCATCGTTTGCGGAGACGGTATCATTTGCCCTAGCCCAAGAAACCGCAAGGATAATTTCAAGGCCGCAAGCGTATAAGGTGCGAAAACTTGATTTTGCCGCTGAAGAAGAAAGAGATATTGTAAAGGACATAAAGGAGGCAGTGATGCAAGCTTTGAGCGAGAAGCAAGGAAAAAATAAAGCAAAATGCTATAACTGCGGTAAGATTGGCCATATTCAGCGAAACTGCAAAGCACCTAGGAGACGATCAAGATCTTCTTCGCCGCCAGGAAACAACCAGCGTGCTAATCACCATACATCACAAGAGTCACCTTTAAACTAAAAATAGCTAGCACTGCGGGGCATGGGCTAGCTTCCACAACTGAGGGCCCCACAATCTTAATATCAGTAGTGCAACGGAGTAACAGGAATCTTACTGCTTGTGGTTACATTAACGGTCAAAAACGCATTCTTACTGTGGACACTGGGGCATCACATTCTATTATAAGGCCCGATTTAATACAAAAATCAATCGAACCACTAAGCGGGGTAAGTCTGCGAACAGCTACGGGTGAGTCTGCCACTGTCTATGGAAAAGTAAAAGCACAATTAAGAATGGCCAATGCAATCACCCATCACGTTTTTATTGTGGCTGATATTGTAGATGAGGTAATCATTGGCGCAGATTTTATGATTGAACATGGTATTCAATTGGATATGGGTCAGCAAATTATGTATTGGCGTGATGTGGAAATACCCCTTGAAGTTGGATACGAAGCCAAGGCCCATGTAAGACAGCTAATCGCCTTTCAACGTGAAAAACTACCACCCAAATCAGAAACCTTAGTATGGGCACGAATGGAGGGAGATTGTGAGGACAACAGTTTGTGGGTGGTAGAGCCAGCAGAAGTTAAAGGAGATATCGTAACAGCGAATGCTCTCGTAAAACCCAGTAAGAGTCTAGTTCCCGTAAGAGTATTAAATTTATCCAGTGGTGAAAAAGTCCTTACGAAGAACTTCAAGATTGGACAATGTACTTCAACAGAGGCAATAATTAATTGTGAGCAGCATCAAGGCGCAGCCAGCAAGAGTAGCAAGGACGACGAATCCCTAGAGGAACATGTGCGAAAGTGGACCGAAAAACTAAAACCGCCTAGTAAAAATAAGGCCAAACAGCTACTAAGAAAATATGCCTCTGCATTCGCTTTGAAAGGTCAAAACCAAGGCAGAACGTCAATAGTTAAACACGAAATCCACACCGGCGAAGCTAAACCAATAAAGCAGGCGCCAAGAAGCATTCCTATAGCAAGGCGAAATGAAGTGAGAGAGCTGGTAAGTGAGATGGAAAAGAACGGAGTTATTAAAGCGTCATCAAGTCCTTGGAGCTCACCGGTGGTTTTGGTTAAAAAGAAAGATGGAAGTACCAGATTCTGCGTAGACTACAGAAAGCTGAATGACGTCACGAAAAAGATAGTTATCCATTGCCTAGAATTGATGATACCTTGGACACGTTGGCCGGAACGGAATGGTTTTCTACATTAGATTTGCAGAGCGGTTATTGGCAAGTGGAAATTTCAGAAAATGATAAGGAGAAAACTGCATTTAGTGCAAGTGATGGTCTATGACAGTTTAATGTGATGCCATTTGGACTCTGCAATGCTCCGGCTACATTTGAGCGTTTAATGGAGCAGGTGTTAAAAGGTCTTCACAGAAAGACATGTTTGGTGTATCTTGACGACATTATTGTCATGGGGAAAACATTTGATGAGCACCTGAAAAACCTAGAAGAGGTGATGAAACGTATATCAATGGCAGGACTCAAACTAAATGCTAAGAAATGTTCACTGTTCCAAAAGGAAGTAAAATACCTGGGACATCGTGTAACCTCCAAAGGCATCTCAACGGATGATGATAAAATAAAAGCTGTAATGGATTGGCCTCGTCCAAAAAATCTACATGAATTACGCAGTTTTCTAGGCTTATGTACATACTACAGGCGCCTTGTACCGAAATTTGCAAATATTGCTGCAAGTTTACACGAATTAACTAAAAAGGCGCAAAAATACATCTGGGGTGAAGCAGAGGAAGCAGCATTTCAGTAACTGAAGGAATTGTTGTGCTCAGCACCAATTTTGGCTTACCCCATTGCTGGAGAGAAATTTGTGCTTGATACCGATGCGAGCGGATACGGAATTGGTGGTGTGCTTTCCCAGGTAGTCGATGGCGTAGAGCAGGTCGTGGGCTATTACAGTCGAATACTATCGAAGCCTGAGAGAAACTACTGCGTGACGCGAAGGGAGCTCCTGGCAGTATTAGAGTGCATAAAACATTTTCACAAGTATTTGTATGGTCAACATTTTGAGTTAAGAACAGACCATTCTGCACTCAGGTGGTTGCTGCAATTCAAGAATCCAGAAGGTCAGATAGCTCGCTGGATTGAGCGCCTACAGAGTTATGATTTCAGCATTGAGCACAGGAAAGGCGGGAAACATGGAAATGCGGATGCCCTATCAAGACGACCCTGCAAACTAGAATGCAAGCACTGTGTAAGGGCTGAAGGAAAGGAATACAACTGTGAAGTTCGCCTACTGCAGATTGAGTCCAATGAAGACTGGTCAATAGCACAGAAAGCTGAACCTATATTAAAAAAAATTATGAAGGCCAAAGAAGAAGGCAGAAGGCCGAATCGAAACGAAATATCATCTGGAAGCCCTCTAACAAAAGCATACTGGGCCCTATGGAACAGCCTACAGTTGATAAATGGCTGCCTTTACCGTACATGGGAAAGTACCGATGGAAAGTCAGTTAGGAACCTCATCGTAGTGCCGTCGTCAAAAGTACATGATGTTTTAAATGAATTCCATAACGGACCTAGTGGTGGCCATCTTGGCATAACAAAAACACTAGAAAAATTAAAACAACGTTTCTACTGGGTTGGGTGCCAACAAGCTGTGGCTGATTGGATATCGAATTGCACCCAATGCATTGCCGCAAAAGGACCAACAAAGAGAAGTCGGGGACCGCTTCAACAGTACAATTCGGGTGCCCCATTTGAGCGAATCGCAATGGATATAGCTGGACCTTTTCCTGTGAGTGATGCCGGCAACCGTTATGTGCTAGTAGTTATCGATTACTTCAGTAAATGGCCAGAGGTGTATGCAATCCCAAATCAAGAAGCCAGAACCGTTGTGGACGTATTTTTGAATAACTGGGTATACCGCTACGGAGTTCCAATAGAATTACACTCCGACCAAGGCAGAAATTTTGAATCTGGTGTGTTCAAAGAAATGTGTGAATTGTACGGAATAAGGAAAACTAGAACCACTCCTTTGCATCCACAATCCCATGGCATGGTTGAAAGATTTAACCGCACACTAGAGGAGCACTTGCGTAAAGTAGTAAGCACACATCAGAAAGACTGGGATGAACACATTCCGAAGTTCCTGTTGGCATATAGATCAGCTGTTCACAACTCCACCTCTCGTACACCTGCCAAAATTGTCTTTGGAACGGAGCTCAGATTACCTGGAGATCTAGAATTTGGCGTTAAGCCTGAACCAACAGATGAAAATAATTAGGGCTTTACCTCGCAGAAACAAGATGACCTCAATGAAATTCATGAATTCGTGCGCAGCCGGATTAAGCTGTCCAGTGACAAGATGAAAGCCAGATACGATCGAGCGGCAAATTCGGAAGGCTTCAAAGAAGGCCAGTTGGTTTTACTTTTTAATCCGCAACGGAAGAAAGGACTATCTCCCAAAGCTGCAGACTCATTGGGATGGCCCGTATAAAGTAATAAAGAAATTGAATGACGTGGTGTATCGAATCTAGAAATATAAGAGTCCAAGGTCAAAAATGAAAGTAGTACATCTAGAACGACTAGCCCATTATGGAAAAGGAGAAACTGAGCCTATTCGGGACGAACAGGCTTAAGTGGAGGGCAGTGTTGCGAAAGTAAAATTATCTAAGCATTATTTATAGTTATAGTAATAAGTTGTCTTTTAAGTTATAGTAGTTACTTAAAATTGTCATGTATAATTTTGAACACAACTGTTATTTTAAAATAATTATTACATGAATTTCCCAGTCATTTCTAGAAATGGTTTTAGAACATAATAAGTAGTTAATACAGGAAGGTTCAGGAAATTTCAAGAAATAGTTATGAAATATAAAAAGGGGTGACTCATGAATAATTAGTTTAGTTTGTTTTGAGAAACGGTTCTGTTCGTAACTAATAATTGTGAACAAAATAATTAATAAAGTTTGTTAAGTTAAATAAGTGTGTTTTTTTTCGGTTTTGCAATTAAAAGAACTCAGACGCGTTTATTAAAGGAAAAACGTAACAATATACATTAATGATATATTTACTAACTTATATGTTACCACTTATACGCGGCTGATCTCCAGTTATTTTTCTCTTGTCAATATAATAATATTAGCTCCTTGATGTTTTTAAGCATAATTTAAATATCATACAAAACTGGTGCAAGAAAAACTTAATTGAACTTAATGAAAAGAAGTCTAAAGCTATTACGTTCAATACTAATAATGAAGAAATAGAATAAAATCGTTTCCTTAAATCAGTTGGCATTGTCATTGGTCAACACCTGACCTTTGATGTTCATTTAAACCATATATTTTCAAGATTATCATTTGGATTGCGTAAACTGTATTGCATTATTTGTTCACTGCCGTTATATATTCGAAAACAATTGGCTCATGCTATACTTATGCCAATAATAACGAATGGAATTGAAATTTATTCCGGCACAACAGATTTCAAATTGAATAAATAAGGAAATATTTCAACCGAATAATAAAATTATAAACTTAGCTAAGGGTGCAAGACCATATAACTTTCTATGCAACAGATTTTTTAGGTTGCTCATTTGAAGATTTTATGAAAGTTAACATAATGATGTTATTTTATAAGGCGTTGAAATATAATTTCAAATCGGTTTGAATCCGAAAGTTCGTTCAGATCACACACACTATTATGCCCTCGTTTCAATACGCTAATAATGCAACGTTCTTTTTTTTAGAGTTTGTAAAATTTGGAATTATATCTTACCCTATCCTGATAGACACTTTGCTTATTCATTTAAAGAATTTAAAAAGAAACTTATTTCAGTTCTCTAACATGGTGGTGGTGAAATAAATTTTTATTTTTTTTAGGAAGAATTCATATTCATGATTGAGAGAGATTTATAAAAAAAAATTTTATTGAACAAATTTTCACAGAAAATTCGTTTCATAAACCTTTTATAAACCTTTTTTTATGAATATGGGGACTAGTTTATAAGTATTAATATACATTTTAAAGAAATAATTAGTTGTAAATGTCAATAATTATAGTGCCATAAACAACTCTACTGTAATCAGTTTGGACTTTTTATGGCTTAAACATTATAAAATAAATAAAATTGATATATGAGGCTACAGCAAGTTTTTGATCAAGACTATCTACCACAGTAAATTTTATAAACCCGTGTATACAAAAACACAACACATAAAAAAACTTCCGCAATCTTGCTTTACATTTTTTGTTGTTTATTTCCTAAAAAGTCATTAAACTTTAATAACTGAGTAGAAAGTAATTTACAAGTTGGTGAAAACTGTGTACGAATTTTGTACTTTTTCAAAATTCGAACATTTAAGGGGAGAGAATTTTAACTCGTTGTTGGTACTTTTTTTACAAAACATTTTTCTTCATTCTTTGACATATAAGTACGTATTAAATTATGGGCTCCCACTACAATATTGAAATTTTTGGGGGAAAAAAATACCAAAAATGGGAAATACGGGAAATTAAATTTCTTTCTTTAGCTTATTGGATCTACAACCGGTACTTTTTTCAATTACCGTTAGTGAGTGATAAGACTCTATGATGGAACTTTGTAGTACTTTATTGTTTTTTAACTGGTACTTTTTGAATTTTCGTTAGTATTGGACCTAGAAGCATTGAATTAAACATGCAAGGTCCTAAACGAATGAGAATCTTTAAGGGGGAGTTTTTGGTACTTTTTCGTTTTGAAACTGGTACTTTTTTTAATAGGGAGAATTACTGCCTCTCTGAAAATATCTAACCAATTTTGATGAAATTTGAATCATAGCGTAAATAAAATATAAAGCTAGGAATATAAAGGGACAGTAGGCAATTTCTGCATATCTGAGACAATCTTACCGATTTGAATGAAATTTAAAACACATGTAGATCGATCTACATACAGAAAAACACATAGGCTTTATAATTTGTTCACACCTTGGACCAATAGGAGATAGAGAGGCCTCTCAGACTAGTTGGTCAAAAATTAATTCTGGGCGGGCAACGTCGCGGGCACTGCTAGTATTTAATAAAGATGAAATAGGATGTATAATTTTTTAGTTCTTTATTTCAACGATGGATTTTTTAATTTCATCTAAGTGTTCGGCACGTTCTTCATCTTTCGCTACACCTTCAGTTTCTTTTTTTCATGTCCTTGCGCTTCCTCGTGCAATGAAGTGGTTAAAATAACTTCAGTGTCATCAGCTGCTTCAAATTATGTTTTAGTTTTATCCTGACCATGTTTTTGAGCCTGCAAATATTTTTTGCAGAATACGACGTTTTTGCTGTTGTCCCCCAGTTGTTGTAGTAGCACTTGCAGTAGAAGAACCAGCAGTTACTTTATTCGTAGCAGTTTGTGCAGCTGGACTTAGTGTTTTGACAGTTGTTGTGGGATCAGCTTGTTGTACAGTTTTGTAGCAGCACTTGAAGTAGAAGAACGAGCGGTAACTATATTTGTAGCAGTTTGTGCAGCTGGACTTAGTGTTTTGACAATTGTTATGGGTTTAGCTTGTTGTACAGTTTTAAGTAAATTGGCTACTAAATTTGAAGCCAATGTTTTTACTGATTGCTGTTGTGTACTAGCGATTTTTGTTTTATTGCTTGATTTCGTAGCGGGTGCCTGTATTAGCTTCTCCGCTTCTATAGTTCCCTTTTCAACAATAATATTCGGTGCCTGCCCTCCAGCATTAGGCATGATTACCAATTTAGTAATTTTATAACTTTGGACTAAAGTTTTATATTGTCTTAAGAATTCAAATATAATTTTAGCATGATCCATTTTTAAATTAAAATTATCTTTAACTACTATACTAGGTGGCTTATCAGGACCCTCGTATTTTATTATTATGGTAATAGCGCTGGGAGGATCTTCCGATTGTTGTTGTTGTTGACTGAACGAAGAAGGTAACGTTTGTACGCCTGCAGAAGGTGAGGTGCTTGATGTTTGAGCAGTTTGGGTCTGGCCGGTGGATATTTGATCATCATCATAATGTATAGTATCATCGTAAATTTTGTTGCTTACTTCATAGTTATCATCTCCATATTGACCAGCAATTTGTTTACGCATACGTTGTTGTTCGACAAATTCATTTATATCTTCCAATTTTGATTTTTTTGCCGGTGAGGTCGTATTAGTTTCCTGTTGTTCATTTTCTACCTTAATACGATCAATTGTCGGTGATACAATTTGCAGTTCGTGTAATGGTCCGGCCATTGGATGGCATGCTAAAATATTGCTTGAGGCAAGAATACGACTTTGTGGGGCATTTGCACTCATTACAAGACGTTTGTCTTGTTTGGTTTGTATCAAGGAACGACCACCACAAGCATTGGTGGGTAGGTTCGCATTTGCGCTGAAACCGGCTGTTTCAGGACTGGAAGGCTAAAATGTAAAAAAATTAGTTAAATAAATATTTTACTATTACAAATATTTGTAGAAACACGTTTTGTAAACTTTTCATTACATATCGTCGTGCCGAATTTATCTTGCCGTATATCACACAATCAAAAAAATGACATAAGACCGTTTCCTGTGGTAAATTTAAAAGGTTTATCGATCTGCGCAATACCCAGGTCTCTTTCTCTAATGGTTTATGAGATATTACGATGCCATGTTGTTCTTTATTCACTTTTGCAAAAAATTTAATGCGTTTTAATATCTTATGTAAGATAATGTGCGTTTGTTTAACTTTTCCAGTAAAATCTAGTAGGTGAGTAATATGAAAATTTTACAAATTAATGTGTACGCGAACGCATTTCAGTAAAATCCATTACAAATTTGTACAAATTTTAGGGTAAACGAACGCAGCTATAATTGTGAATATACAACAAAAAGCTTATGTAAATTTACAATAGCTGCGTTCGTTTACCCCAAAATTTGTACAAATTTGTACTGGATTTTACTGAAATGCGTTCGCGTACACATAAATTTGTAAAATTTTCATATAACTCACTTACTGGATTTTACTGGAATTTTACTGGAAAAGTAAACGAACGCACCTAATTAAACAAGTTAGAGTGTTATATTCGGCTGTGCCGAATCTTTGATACCCTCCACTGACAATTTTAATATTTCAGGAGTGATATCTAAGTATATGATGTCTATTTATTATTAATAATATATAATTGGTTGCGGCTTAGACCTATTAGAGACCTGTTAGAGACCACAATAGAACCACTGAACTAGTCCCGCAATTATTAGGGTGTTCTTTTCATAACTTTTTACATTTACGTCTTTTGCTTCAGTTCTACAAGATTATGAAATTTGGACTGCCTATTCAAGTTGTGGATGAATTCACTTTTATGCACTCAACTCGTAATATGCAACTGGAAATACCACAAATACATCTTTCCTTTTTTGAACGCTCTTTTCGAATCAGGATATGCCGAATCTGGAATAATTTGCCTATAACTTTTAGACGGTTTACGTACTCATATAACACTTTTAAAAAGGAGCTTTTAAGATTTTATAGTGGAAATACCAATGAATGATAGGTATATGTATTTCTGGCATAAGGGAACAAATAAAAAACGTTATTATTTAAATTTATTTTTTGTAATTATTATGTGGTTGGGGAGCCATTTATTTAAATCTAATTAGAAATTACATATTGTACCATTATTGATAAATATTTATATAAAATTGTATTTGTAAATCATGGATAGATGTTAACAGCAATACATGTATAATTGGCCTTATAGGCTTTCTTTGTATTGAAAGAATGGAATAAATAAATAAATAAATAATTGGTTGCGGCTTAGACCTATAATTGGTTGCGGCTTAGACCTATATTAAATTATCTTGACAAACTTGAGTAAAATATCTTGATTCGTAACAGTTTAAGCCGAACTTAAATGATTTTCAGGAGGGGGATTTATATTGGAGCCATGGTAAGTTATGAACCAATCATCCCAAAATTCCGCAGATGTATTTCTGGTATTAAAAAACATAAATTTCAATACAGTGGTGAAATTAGTTTTAGCGTTTACAGTGAATTTCAGAAGGCTGCAAAATAGGGATCTAAAGTAAATTATGGACCGTGTATCACAAATTTGCGTTAAATTTTTTCTAGCCATATGAAACTAAGTTGGAAGAAATTTTACCACAATAAATATATCTGCTACGATTTTAGGCGTATTTAATTAATTTACCAAAGTGGGGTATATATGGGGCCTATAGTAATTTTTTTTTAGTGCTATTTATAGTCCTATAAAAATGTGAAGTATTTAATTTTATTCTGATACCATTATAAATTACAGTTTTAGGCGTACTAAACTGTTTCCCGGGAGTAGGGTTCATACGGGGCCTAGGGTAAATTATGGACCGATTTTTATGAAATTTCACAGTGTGATTTCCATATTTCCAAAACGAACATTTGCAAAATTTCAAATCATTTCGTGCATTGTTCAATTATTTATGTAAGTTTTTGTAACAAAATTATCAGTTTTTTAAAGTGGTGGTTCCACATTTTGATTCATAACTCTGATCCTACTGAACCGATTTGGCTGGATTTCAATCCTAAACTGTTTAGGATAACTACAAGCAATTTGACACGCAGTTTTTTTTTATATTTCTTTTGAGTTATTCGAAAATGAGCGTGTTTTCAACAGACGGATAGACAGACGGACATGGCTAAATCGACTTAGAATTGCTCAAGGAGCCAGAATATATACACTTTATGGGGTCTGAGGTGAATAATAAAAAAGTTTCACACGGAATGACAAACTTAGTATACTCTCTTCACAACTTATTGTGGTATAAAAATCTTGCGTTATCTTGTTGTATGTGAACGAGGTATATCAGGCATGTTACAAAAAAGACACTCAGGTATGTGATGAAAATCGATCGATCTAATTTTTATTAATGTTATTTTAAAATTTTTCGTTTTATATGTAAAAATATTTTTTGGATGTAGTACACAACGGTTATTTATATTGTTGAAATTATTGCTATATTGCTTTAATTCATTTTTTTGTTAAGAAACAAAAGGTTAATTATAAAGGGTGATCCAACCATAATGAACGATGTTAATTGTAAAGAAAGCATAAAGTTTTCAGAGAATGATATTAATATTTTTTATTATAATAGAAGAATCTATGAAAATTATGTGTGAAACAAAATATCAACCAAATGCTCGCCACGACTTTGGTGGCATACCTCTATCCGATGGTCCATATTTTCAATGACTCTGACACATAATTGAGATTCAATTTCGTTAATGTGCCGTATTATCTCATCCTTTAGCTCTTGAGTTGTTCTTGGCTTATTGACGTACAATTTTCATTGTAAATATCCACAAAGAGAGAAGTCCCACGGTGTTAAAACACATTTTTTTTTTTAATTTCCTAAGCTCATCCCGCGAAGCTCTACGCTTGTCTACTGGAAAGAAACCAGAGTCCCTAGCAGCAATCGAACCCGCAACCCCGGCGCTGATAGACTAGCTCACTACCAGTTAGCCTACCGGGGCACTACTACATGATCGTAACGACCAATTAACATCGCAACGGCGTGAGATAACACGTCCATTAAACTTCACGCGCAAAAAAGCAATTGTTTCGTTGGCTGTGTGGCAAATGGCACCATCTTGTTGGAATCACATATCGTCCAGGTGCATATCCTCAGTTTCTGGCCACAATAAGTCTGTTATCATCTCGCGATCTCACGGTAACTGCTTGTGCAATCACAATCTCTGAAACAGAGAAATGTCAAATTAAGTTGGGCAAAAAACTTGACGTTAAAGTGTGATTCAAAATTAACATCGTGCATTATGGTTGGACCACCCTTTAAAAATAATAATACATAAAAACTATTCATACGTTAGAAAATTTGATAATTTAATATAAAATCTATTACTATAAATACTTAAATATATTTGTCATTAGCATAAATTTTCGTTTCGAAAATTATTATAATTTAAATTTTAATACTGGGGACACGAATGAATGCAGTTTTTTAATACCTTATTTTGACGTATAAAGTGTCGTATAGACAAAATTGAGAAATTTTTTCGGACATGACATGGCTATAACTTAACAATTATTTTCCATGACTTTGGATATTTTTACATAAATCGATAAAGAACTTCAAGCACAATATGTATCTGAAAAAAAAATTTTGGACCACTTTTTCACGTACATTTTTGTGTATGAAATTTTGAACCTTTAAGGCCCAACTATATGATTAAGTTGGCTTAAGCAATTGTGCGAATACATGTGATTCATATGTGTCGAACCATATTGAACTGAAGAAAACTTTTTGGTTAATTTTATGAAACTGGCATTTGCTTAAGCAAGGTGCGAAACAAATCGCACTTTCCGTACGGAATACAATATTTTTTGATTTTATTTTTGTTTTTTTAAATGCTTTTTCAAATTTGTTTGTTAATTTTTGACAGTAGCTTAAGCCAGCTTACGCATATTATAATTGGGCCTTTAGATTTGATTTCCCAAAAAAAAAAAAAATTTGTGATATACGACAAGATAACTCCTCAATTTTTTTGCCGAGTAAGCAGGTTTGTGTTCAAGAGTTCATAAAACTTATATTTTTTTTAACTTTCATTTGAGTCGTCGCAAAAATTTCCTGTCGAATAAAACATAGTAAATTTTACTCGATGTCGATTTAAAAGCGCCGTAGAAAATACCAAGTTACTGTCAGTAATAATCGATTGTTGTCAATAACGGCATAGAAATAATAGGTGTGATTGTTTTTACTTACCTGTGGTGCCTCCTGTGGATGCATTTCCATTGTACGTCTAAGATCTTGCAATAATTTTAGTGCTTCTTCGGTTACAGACTCTAGGATGATAAAAAAAACTTTGTTCAAATTTTTAGTCAATATATCGAGCCCTTTTTGCTATTATCAAAGTGAGTAGTATAAGGTGTATGCATCCCATAATTGATTTTTGCAAACGTTTGAAAGTAAGCATAAAACTAATTCTATCGTAAAGCTAAGATGTGAAACAATAATTATTTTCAGAAATTATAGTTATTATTTCAACAGAAGTATTCGAAAATGGCGACAGAACACACTACTTTCGACTTTAAAGATTTGGGGAGATAAAATTATACCATATTCAAGGGCGAATTTTTAATATGTATAATTATTTTTTTTTTAGGATTGTTATACTTTGTTGGAAAAGGTATCTTGTCCAGATTCTATTTTTGTTATGAGTTTTGTATATCTTGTTAGCAGGTTTGAAATTTATTCATTTAAAATAAATAATGTTTTTTGGCTTCCCTACGCAACTTTGACTAGAATTTTAACTATAGCCGCCGTTTGCTGCCGATCTAGTTTTAACATAAAATTAAAGTTTAACTTATTATCTAAAAGATATCTTAAAAGTTTTGATTCAAAACTAGCTGCCTTTTCGTGCCTTTAAACAAATTGAATGAGAAAATGTGAACAACTCAGAAATTAAAAAAAAATTTATTTAATTAGCTTTTTTATTTTGGCGTTTCTTATTAAACAAGAAAATAATTTAAGTGATTTGTGAAGCAAAATCTCTTTAAATTCGGCTTAAACGAATTGGTTAAAAAAAAAAAAAAAAAAAAAAAAAAAAAAAAAAACAACGGATGTAAAAATGAATAATTTTGCTCAATGCGCACATTAATGCTTGCTTACATTGCAAGTGGTGAGAATCTGTTAAGTGTTACTAAGTTTTTACCAAAAAGCTATCAGATTTTAAAAAATTCATACAACTAGTATTGAACAAATTTCAAAAATCTGTAATACCAGCCTTTAGAATTCGTTGGCAGAAGGCGAACAAACTGGTTAAGTGTTTCTTGAAAGAAATGAAGATTTTGAGTTAGTTTGCTAGCAACAGTAAGTGGACTTCATTCGAACCAAAAATTAATCAAACAAAAAAAAATTTTAAGTGATTCTTATAGAAAATCGATTGATCTTAAAATAAAAAAAAAAATTTTTTTCATCTGCAAAACCGAAATTACCAATTTAAATCAAAATTTTTCTAACTTAGTCCTAATTTTTTTTTAACCTAAATTAGCCTAAAGTGTCCTTATTATATTGTAAAAGTTTTATTATGTGACATTAATTAGTTTAAAAGTTATGCAAAATTCTTTAAACCCGTACATGTGGGTTTTGCAATGTTATACCGTAAAAGACAGGATGATGAGTTTAAACAGAAATTTTTCTCAAACTTATTTTTGGGAATACAAAATTTATTTTTAATACGATTTTTTTGACGTGCTAAATTCCAAATTTTTATTTTTGATAACTACACTTATTATATTGTAAGACTTTTATTATGTGCTCTTCATAAGTTTAAAAGTTATGCAAATTTTTGAATACGCCTAACACATCGAAACCTTAAATGACCAATTTAAATTTAATTTTTTAATACATTGTATTACCTTTTAAATCCATTACTACCTAGGTTTGATTCCGTAACCACAATTCCAGGAACTAAAATTTACCATGCTTTTATTCCAAAACACGAAGGCATCCTTGTAAAAAGCACTAGTTCTATGATAGACACTGTTTGTAAAATTGTAAAATTAAACCATTATCTTCATAAGCAAATAAATGTATTAACATATACTTATATTTAAGTATTCAAAATTAACATGTGATATTTTATATAATTAAAATTTTATAAGCGTGGCACTCAAAAATTTAAAGTATAATAATTGTATAAATGTACAAACTTAACTAACCAGCCTGCATAAACAAGCGCCTAAAATCATCATTTGCATAACTTTTAAACTTATGAAGAGCACATAATAAAAGTTTTACAATATAATATGTACGGCGCAAACTTATTTCGCTAAATAGAAAATTAAAAAATTAGTTCGAAGTTAGAAAAAAAGGTTTCCTGATGATCTGACCTAAGCAAATGTGAAATGCGCATAGAAACTAGCTTTTCCTCAACAATAAATTTCAGTGTATTTATCAAAAATAAAAATTTGGAATTTAGCACGCCAAAAAAATCTTATTAATAATAAATTTTGTATTCCCAAAAATAAGTTTGAGAAAATTGCACACGTACCTAATAAAAGAGTATAAAAGAGAATAATAGCGAAAAAAGAAAACGAGGCGCCCTGATTTTGACGATCGCAGCTCTAAGACCAACCAAAAATGTACGTTTTTCTTCTTGTACTGTTGTTTTTTCTACAACAAACAAGTATGCAAATTTGTGTTTACAGTACTTTTCGCTTATAGTCCACTACTATAGTTGCACAACTTTTGTGGACTATAAGCGAATTTGGACTATAACCGATTTTTTTTATAAGCCATTTTATGGATAATAAGTGAAACCTAGTATAATCCACATTTCGGACTATATAAATATTATTTTCTTCAATAAATCCACTCTTTTTAAACCAAAGAAAAGTTTATTTAAAACATAACCAAATATTGATTTATTTAAAATAAATAGTTAAAACAAAAATCTTTTTAATTAATTAATTCAAATGCTTTAAAAGATTTCAATAAAAACAAATGCGTATGAGATTCATTTTAATTCTTTGGATGACGAAATCAAACATAAATATCAATTTCATAGGATCTTTACATGGGGTCTCCACCTGACAGTTTTTTGTTATACCAAACGTCAAAGTCTATATAAAAAAACTCTTTTATTTTTATTAGCGTTTTTTTTATGAAGTTGGACGTTTATTTAACAAAAAATTGTCAGACGAAGACACCATGTAATGAAATATAAATTGCGAAATTTGGCATTTATAACACAGTAGACGCTCAGAAATTCGAACTCTTAGAATCAACTTGATGTTGTTAGAGTTTAAAACTCAGTTTTTTTGGTGTTTGTATTACACATACTAAATAAAGTCAAATGAACTGAATTGTTATTTTTTATATTTCGTTAAGTTTTTTATAGTTTTTATGTTAAATAAACTAAAATTAAAAAAAGTATAGTTTTGTATATCTTTATGGTCAAATTTATCTAAATTTTTGTAAAAAAAAACCGTCCAGAAATTCGAATAATTCGGAAACTCGAATCGCCCTAAAAACAAAGTGGATCGAATTTCCGAGCGTGTGCTGTAATTGCCAGAAAGGTAAATTAAAACATGTTGCCAGTTGATTAAAAATATATAAAAAACAGAGTGGACTATAAGCGAACATTTTTGCATGAAGAATTATATACGCATGCTAAGAAAATGTGGCTTTTAAACGAAAATGGACTACAAGCGAAATGGACCTTAGAACAAATAATTTGTATGAAATTCGAAAAAATCTGCATGTGAATATGACAGTTTTGGCTTATATCCGTTTTTGGCCTTTAAGCGGAATGGACTATAAGCGAAAAGTACTGTATCTACTTTTGTATTGTTGTTGCGTATGCAACAAACGGTGTCACGTATAAAGCTGTGCAGTCAAATTTTATCATCTTTTTCATTTTTCGACCCCTAACAACTAGTAATAAACTAGTCTTAAACCTTCCTTTTTACGATTGTAAAATACAATTGGGGTATTCACAAGGTGTGCTATTATGTTGTATTGTCATAATGTTCTAACATTTTACAATGGTTTAAAAATATTGTTGTTGCTTTGTAAACAAAAAGTGTCTTAAATTAATAAAACTTTGCTTGCTATGTTTATTGTGTTGTCGTAATTAATCAGAAGAGACCAGCGCCAAGCGGCTGAGCCGTGCCGCGTTAGGTTTTGTAGCCGTCACCGTTGGTGGTATAGTTTTATCCGGTTTACTTCCGCATTTATCCTGCGGCTAGCAATTTTTGCATTAAATCACTTGCGGTGTCAAATTAGATCGGCTTAGGATTTTGTTGTTTGGTAAACAAACAAAAAGAAATTTATTTGTGGTTTGCGTCTGAAAATTGGAAAATAGTCAGGAAATATCTAATTTATTTTATTAATTCATGGATTAGAATTTAATAACATTTAGATTTTAGATAAATATTTATTTTTTTTTTATATTTGTTTTAAATCAGCTGATTTAAATTCAAAATAGCACACTAAATTATGAGGGGTTGTTCACAACAGTCGTATTTTTTCATGTTTCAGTTTAACCCGGTTTATTACCCCACGCTTAAATGCCTTTCACGCTTATTTACCTTGAGTTTTAAATCCCCGTTTTTTTTCTTTCATTTTCCATACAAAAATCCACGTTTAATTGCCTTACGCTTAATTACCCAATTCGGATAACTGCCTTAAAAATTAAACTCGCAAAACAAAATTACACCTAAATTTCATTCGTTTAATTTGACAACAACACAGCAAGAATTGCAACCAAGTTTACATGGTAATAATTTAAAAATATGCACTAAAAATTTAAAAAAAAAATATGCCCAAAAAACAAAATATGGCTTATTTGAAGCAAAATATTCCACAATTTTATATTTGTTTTAAAATAAACTTTATTCTGTGCTCACCAGAAAAAAGTTAAGTTATGAGGTTAAGATTCATATAAGAGTTATTTGTGCTGACTATTATCTAGATACACCAAATATAGGAGATATTTTGTCTTAAAGGGATTAAAGGAAAGGTCGCTAAATTTTAAATTACATTAACAATTAAAAGGATAAAATAGCTTGAATATTTAAGGGATTGAAATTTGAATGGAAGCTGTATGTTTAAATCTGAACCGATTCAACCACATTTAATTTACAGTAAGATATTTTGGGAAAAATTTAATCTTTATACGAATATGTTTTAATGGTTCTCGTTCTTATGACAATTAAAACGTATTTACCAAACTTTATCAAATTATCTAAAAACTGCTTACTTTACGCACAAGGACAGACAACCAGCCAGATGGACGGACGGACACGAAAAGATTAATTTTAAAAGTATTTTTGATTCGATTGGTTTACTAAGCGAAGCGTCCAGAATTCTATGTATCAGCACAAATTTATGTAATTCCTGTTGCTTTAATTTTTGCATATAAGTATATAAAACTTTACAATTTGAAATAACATTTATCTTCAACGAAAACTTGCTTTGGCTTACAATTGTAGAGTGAAAATTAAATGTAGATGGCGAAATTTAAGCAACAGAAAATTCATCTGTTTTGCAAATTATTTTAAGCATTTTTTATTTAATGAACATGCAAAAAATGCAGCAATAGCTAAAATATGCAAATAATTCACAAACAAATCGATTCCAAAATTTAAAAGGTTTTAAAACGGATAAATATATTGTTTCTGCATCCGTTTATCGCACAAAAAAACCATGCAATTGCATATTTACGGTTTCTCTGATCATCAATTTGTACATATGTATGAGTACGCTTTTGTTGGTAGGAAATGATAGAACATCTCAAAAAGCATTACAGATAAAATTTAAGACAGCAAATCCCATTGTTTTTTATTTATATCTCTTTAGATTTCGGTGTTGTGTTAAAAAATTCCTGTCAAATTTCTTTTCATACATCAAAGTTAAAGTATCTTGTAAGTAAATACGCTTAATTACCTCACTGAGGTATTTAAACGTATTCGTTTAATTACTTATAATTTCCTCAACGAGGTATTTAAGCGTATTCGTTTAAATGCTTACCCCGCATAATTACCCAAAAATATTGGCATTTCTGGCGAGGTAATTATCCGTGGAATACGTATTATTATAAGACATATGACTTGATGACACCTGACTGACTTTGGATTTTAAACATTATTTGTTCTTTAATTAATTTTTTTTATAAAAATAAACAAGTTCGAAATAATAGTCGGTCAAGCCCGAGCATATAAACTTATAAGGAAGCCATGCCAGAACAACATTTTGTAATGAGGTTAAGATTCATGTAAAAGTTCTTTCTTTTTTCCTTTTTTGGGAGTAGTATATAGTCAAATACGCACCGATTCCAACAAAATTTGGTAAGACGATTTAAATTGTAATCAAATAAGTTTGCATCTAAATATACAAATGCCTTTCAAAAAATCTTATACAGATGTAGTTATCTAGATAATATTCGGCACAAAGAACTCTTAAAAAAACATGAATCATAATTTTGTTTTCACGCGTCCATGATTGCTTATAACACCAAATACATTCAATGTGAAACTTTTTCATTTCCATCCCAATAAACAATTAGGGGATGCCTATGCATTTAACTTACCTGGAGTAACACCCAACTCTTGTAACAGCCTACGGTTTGTCGGATCCATGTCACAAAATTGAGTTATTATGGCGTTCAAAATTTCAGTCGTCATTTTGTCCCGTGCCATAACTTCTTGTACACAGTTTTCTGACTTTCGTACCATGTCATTAACAGCATCGTACTCAAAGGTTTCCTCTACCTTAATTTCGTCAAATGTCAAAAAACTAATTTTTTCTTCTAAAGACAAATGTGTTGTTTGTCGCATAAACTCTAGCGCCTTGTGCAGAACTACTTCCATAGCATCGATTTTGTGGCACCACCGCTGTAACGTCGTTACATGAGGTAGGGCAAACCCTTTGTTATACATATGCCTATACTCTCGAGGACTAGCTGTGTGTAGGCAAATGTCGTTAGATACATCGAGCCACTTCCATTTCACATCTGGCGTGATTAGGCTTCGTACTTGCCCTTCTATAAAAGGCTTTTTCATAGAATCCAATGCTGCGTTTGCTTGCAGCAGCTGGAATCTAAGTTCTTTATTTTCCGATTCCAGTTTACTAATTTTTTCTTGGTATTCTTTTAATACAATTTCAATGTATGATGAACTGAAATGTAAACAGAAGCTGGTATTAAAGACCGTATTCATAAAAAATTAAAATGTATTTGAATTGTACTTTAAGAAAAATTTCATTCGTAAAACCGCTCAGGGGGGAGAAGCAGCTCGCGCGTCTTTGTCGTTATCGTTTTAAGACAAACAGGCCGTATTTCATTGTTTTCCTTTTCATTCGTTTTACGTTTCATCTCGCATTGGCTTGTGGCGTGGCGTCGCATAACTGTACTGAGTCACAGTTATTGCGGTTTCAGCATTAACCATTTGCAATCGTTTAAAGCCTACAAATTGTACGTGTTTTATCTGATGGACAACCAAGGGAAAAACTCATGAGTGACAGGTGGAGTACCATACAAACTCAAAAGATTTTACTGGTGGAGACCAATTTACTCTGGATCGAATTCTAGAAGTTCTTCGCCTTCCTATACAAAAATCTAGGTCGATTGAAGTATTGTGGATGAGGCTCCAAGAAAATCGTGTGATAGCCTGGCATTATAACTGACATAGTAAGTCAAAAATTTTAGTTTAAAAGAAAACAAAAATAAAAAGGTCCAACCAGAATACGCATGAACTGCAGTGCCCTTAGTCCTAATTTACCCTGTCTGAGTCTTATTGATAACTTATCGCATTTTTCTTCTTTGAACTTTTACTGACGTTCACACAAAACTTTTTACTTTTTATGTATAAAGTACACACACATGTGTATGTTTTTTACATTAAGAGCCAGTTTTTGACATAAAGATCAGCGATTAAATTAGAATTAATCTTTAAAATTCGTTTTTATTTAATTTTATTTCCAAGTTTAAACGCCCAAAGTTGGCGGTTTAAACTTGCGACAGAACTTTGAAAAGTACGAAGAGGTAATAAAAGGAAATATTACTTATGAAAATACATAAGATAAAACTTTTGTATAAAATTAACTTTTTAAATAATAAAAAAGACTTAAAAATATTTGAAAATTTAAACAACACAAATATTAATAGACCAAGGGCAATAAGAATAGGGCCAAATTTTTTTTTTATTTATTTAATGACAATTTTTTTTATTTGGAGTTTTATTAAATATTCCACCTCGTAAGATAAAATATTGCTTCATTGTTTTTCTTCTTTTTGGTTTCATTTATTTATAAATATGTATATAATATTATATAACACAATACAAAATTCTCGCCTTTTCTTCTTCTTTTTCATGTTAAGAACAGTAATTTGATGACAATTTTTGGCATTTGTTTTAAACTGCCATACTTATACATAAATCTTTCACTCAAAAACGCCAAAGAGGAATAAGGCTAGATTATTTTTATTATAAGATTAACAAATCTTACTATTGATCCTGGTTTAAACTCTAAGAGCCACTTTTTGGGTTTGAGATTAAAGTTAATTTAATCCTATAATTATCTAATCTGAGAATTAAGTTAATCTACTATCAATTGCAATTAATATTTTTGGGTGGTGGTTTAAACCATGTAGTTTTACCATACTGAGCACAAATAAATGGCAACATTTTTTTGCAAATGTCATCTTTTTTTCAAAATATGTGGATGTTTTTAAAGAAGAAGAAGAAGTAAATGCGCTAATTTAATTTTGTTTACAAGGTAGAAATTTTTTGTGTTTAAATAAAAAAAGTATTAAAAAAATAATATAGAAAGGAAAAATTATATAAAAGTACTTAGCAATATATCATTTTTGAAAAATTATTTTTTGTTTCATATTTTTACAACAGTTTAACATAACCAAACATGTTATTGTTGACAGTTTAAGTTTAGGTTTAAACCACCATCATTGGCCGCTCTAACTAGTAAAACTAATAAAAAGTTAAAAAATACCACTCAAAAAGTAAATACGGAGATTAAAGTTAATTTAATCGCTAATCTCTAACCCAAAAAGTGGCTCTAAGACAAACTTATTTCAATAGTACTTGCTGATGTGTACTCGTTTCTTTACCCCTTGTCACTCTTGCCTAAAAACTAATAAGTAGGCCAACCAAAAAAAAGCAAATGCTTTTTTTTTGGTTTACAAGATAGAATGTTTTTGATTGAATACAAATGCCGATCATAAAAAAACAAGAAAAATGAGCTATATTTGTTAGGGTTTTTTTTTGCTTATTTTGGCGATATTGGCGTTTTTTTAAGTTATATTTGCAATATCGGCAAAAATCGTTATTATTTTTTTTGATGTGCAACTTTTTTTTTATAAATACAAAAAAAAAATCAACCCTTTTTGTGCTGTAACAACTCAGGTTAAAAAAAATCGTTCAACGTTATGGTAATATTTTGTGATTACCTTGTACAATATTATTCCAACAACCTATTTTATCTCTCTACCCAGGCAGAAAAAGACAATCAGCACGACGCTGTACCGACGTTGCAGGGGGTACTATCAACATCAATACAACGTACTGTTTACCAAATTTGCAATGTTGTCACAATATTAAAATGATAACGCCAAATGTGCGTCTTCCGACTCTTCTTTTTATGCTATAAACACAATCAAGTCCACCGACCATCGACTACAAGATGTCAAAAATAGAATACATGCGTGCTTATGAGAATAATTCTTTTAGCCGCTACACAACTATCGACTACACGGCTACTTTTGTAGCCCGTATCCAACTTAGGCTAATTTCTATTTTTCTTGGCTACAAAAAACAGATAAGTGCTGCCAATACAATAAATGCATGAAATGGTGGTTTTAAAAACGCAATACATTAAATATCGGTACTAAAAACGCGAAAAACTATTATAGTTGCACCATTGAAAAATAAAAATCTTCTGTTCATTTGTTTACATTTTTCATTTACTTTTTATTTGGCCCATTTTTTTTTTACTTTTTATTTGTCAAATTTTCCATTTAGTTCGTTATATTTACTGGCCGGACCCACCATCTTCGGTTACTTTTGTTCTGATGTTTTTTATACACTTCATACACTGAAGTCGTTGTTTCCACTATTTTAGCAATAGTACTTATAAAGTTAATTAAATTTTCTTGAGACACTTGAAATTTTTTTTTTCACACAAATTCACTTAAAAAAATCAAGTTTGTTTTGTTTTGGTTACTTTTAATACATATGTCAAAACAGATGTTTATTTTTTGTAGTTAGTGGTCGGTAGTCGTTAAAAGAATTAAGTAGCTGGCGACTTGGCTATTTTTGTAGCCAGCTACTTTTGTAGTCAGTAGTCGATGGTCGGTAGCGTTTGATTGTGTTTATAGCATTAGTGTTGTCACAGTACTGTAAATTTGAATTTACAATGTTGGATTCATGAGTTTCCAACGTAGTCACAACCGTCTTCCGACTCTTATTTTAAATATTGTTACAAAGCCGTAAATTTAAATTTACAACATTGAAGCAATAAACACAAAACTTTAATACTAATCTTGATCTGATGTTGATAAACTGAAAATATAATTCCCATACAATGTTGCAAATTTGCAATTTTTGTACCAATGCAATACCTCTTAAATAAGAAAACGTTTTAAAAATAAAGTTTGATTTATATATCGAAAATTTTATTATAAAAGTTTATTGTTCTATTTAAACAAAAGCATTTATAAAAAGTGTTCCTTATTATACCATTTAAATAGAAATGCTAAATACTCTTAAGGCAATATTAAGGATAACTCGGAATCAAGAGCTTGTTTTTCTTTTATAAATGTTTGTGGGTTTAAAATTACAACAACCCATCCTGATAATATATGTTTACTACAAAATGGACATATACTAATAGTCACAGAAATTGTGGGTAAACAATTTTCCCAAAACAAACCTAATGAAATTTGTTAAAAAGTAACATTTTTCTTGAAATCAATGAATTTTTCGAATATCCGCTTTCATCAAAAGAAATTGAATTGTATAACGTCAAAAAACTTGACAATAATATCGTCGAGTTTAATATACATACAGTTGAACAAAAATTTATTCTTACTAAATTTAATGATGAAATAATAGCTATTACTCTTTTACATTAATAATTAAATATAATGTAACTACATAAATTCGCTAAATAAACAAGCAAAAATTTTTATATTTTCTTCCCTAAAATAGTTTTTGTGTTTTCATTTTAACACGACACTATTAAATTAAGATTAAATTTTTGTATATACAGCGTTGTAGCGGTATATAATTATTGTAAACACGGTATTAGGAAATAAAGGTTTAATTCTTGTATATACAGTGTTGTAGCGGTATAGTTTTATGGTAAATACGACTTTAAAAAACTAAAGTCGTATATTTGTATTTAGGGTGTTGTACCGGTGTTGAATCTTTTTAAAAACGGTATTAAAAAACTAAGGTTGTTATTTTGTATCTACAGTGTTGTGATGGTACCATATTTTTGGTAGAGTCACAATTTTGTATTTACAGGGTTGTAGCGGTACATTATATTTAGAAGAGTCGTAATTTCTGCCTGGGTATAGTTTTATACCCACACCATTAGAGTGGAGAGGGTATTATGCATTCGTGCTGATGTGTGTAACACCTTAAAATATTGCCCCTAAAGTATACCGATCGACTCAGAATAACTTTCTGAGTCGATCTAACGATGTCCGTCCGGCTAGATGTATATGTAACCTTGTCCGTAATGTACAGGTCGCCATTTTGAAGATAATTTAATAAAATTTGATATATAGGTTCTAATTGGCACAAGGGCGAATCGGTCCATAATTTCCTATAGCCCCCATACAAGGCGGAGGCAAGCGGAATTGTGAGTCCAATCGTATAAAATATACTTCAGAGTATATACTCAATTTTGAATATCTCCCTCAACATCTGTAGACGTAGAAAAAACTTTTTCTATGTACAAGAATCCAAAAAGACATAGTTTTCTTTTATTGCTTCAATTTATAATTTACTGTTACAACGTATTAAACGAATAAAGTCAAAAATAAACAATAAATTTCAATTGCTTTTTTTAATTTTCAGTAGAATCTCACAAATTAGAACCACTTTGTGCACCGGGCAGTTCGAATTTCTGAAAAGTTCGAATTTCTAGACATTTTTTTTTTACAGAAAATGATAAAATTATAATGAAATAGTGATAGATAATGAATAGTTGTGTAAGGGTTATTTTAACTCAAAACAGTTTTTATTTAATAAAATTTTATTAATTGAAAAAAAAAAAATTTTCTAGTAGAAATAAAAACAAACAAAAAAAAAACACTTCCAGAAATTAGAACCACAGGTTCTAATTTCAGAGCGTCCAATACATTGAAATGGCAGGTTCTAATTTCTGGACGGTTCGAATTTGTGACGGTTCTAATTTGTGAGATTCTACTGTAACAGCTTATTTTCGTTTTTAAACGCTTTTTTAAGAGCTTAAAACTGTTTTTTTAGTATTTTTTTTGGTTGCCCTACTAATAAGCTTATCAATAAGACTTGGATAGTGTTAAGAAATTTTAATTAATTTTCATGTTGTAAAATTTCTTTCTTCATAAAAAATAATTTAATGAAAATTAAATTTAATGAACTTAAGCCTAATTAAAATTATTAAAAATTTGGATTAAAAACCATAAATAGTTCAACAAAATAACCACAATACTAATTATTGTTAAAGCTAAGGCACGAGCTCTATGTATTCATTTGTCCTTCAAGTTGTACTGAAAAAGGTCAACAAGAAAAAGAAAGACAAAAAATGAAACAACAAAAAAATGTACTTTGGACTTCAAGAAAAATTCTTGACAAAAGTACGAGAAAACAGAAGTAAGTAAGGAAGAACATGTAAAATCAATTGAAAATGGATAATCATTCAAAAAAGCAAACTTCGATCTACCAAAGGTTAAAATACAATTTGGTTTAAGGATTGATGTTTGACTATTGACGTCAGCAGTCGTCGATGGCTGCGAGTGTAAAACGGCAAATCCATCTGAGGAGATCGAGTGGTTGCGATCGAAACATGTCATGGTAACCTGCCGGCCTGGGTTCGAGCCCCGGCCACGGTCAATAATGAAAGATTATCAATAACAATTTTAATTAATTTTCATGTTGTAAAATTTCTTTCTTCATAAAAAATAATTTAATAAAAATTAAATTTAATGAACTTAAGCCTAATTAAAATTATTAAAAATTTGGATTAAAAACCATAAATAGTTCAACAAAATAACCACAATACTAATTATTGTTAAAGCTAAGGCACGAGCTCTATGTATTCATTTGTCCTTCAAGTTGTACTGAAAAAGGTCAACAAGAAAAAGAAAGACAAAAAATGAAACAACAAAAAAATGTACTTTGGACTTCAAGAAAAATTCTTGACAAAAGTACGAGAAAACAGAAGTAAGTAAGGAAGAACATGTAAAATCAATTGAAAATGGATAATCATTCAAAAAAGCAAACTTCGATCTACCAAAGGTTAAAATACAATTTGGTTTAAGGATTGATGTTTGACTATTGACGTCAGCAGTCGTGGATGGCTGCGAGTGTAAAACGGCAAATCTATCTGAGGAGATCGAGTGGTTGCGATCGAAACATGTCATGGTAACCTGCCGGCCTGGGTTCGAGCCCCGGCCACGGTCAATAATGAAAGATTATCAATAACAATTTTAATTAATTTTCATGTTGTAAAATTTCTTTCTTCATAAAAAATAATTTAATGAAAATTAAATTTAATGAACTTAAGCCTAATTAAAATTATTAAAAATTTGGATTAAAAACCATAAATAGTTCAACAAAATAACCACAATACTAATTATTGTTAAGAAATAATGTTATGAAAAGGCTTTCAAGGAGATTGCTTTGAAACGCTTTTGAAATATGAGAGAAAAGAGAGTCGAAACGTTCACTCAATATTCAGTCATTAGCGAGCGTGAACGTTTAAAAATGTTGCTGCTTATTCATTCTCATGAGCGTCAGGAATAAAAAAAGTTTTAATCTCCTCACTCCTGAAAAGCGAGTATGTTAACAAACAAATTCATATGTGAATTTTTCAGTTATGAAAAATTCGATTTATTCATATTATCGTATGAAGTATTAGTATATAGTATATGAGCAGGGCAAGGAAGTTCATGCACTTAAAATCGCAAAATATGCGCATAAAACATGAACTTAAAATTGCAAAATATGCAAAAATAAAATTTAAAAATATGCATTAAAAATAAATTTATTTAACCATTTATTAATTCATATAAATGTAAAAACTCAACAAAAAAAAACATAAATACATTCCATTCAGTCTTAAAAATTTAAAACATACATGGTTTAAAAAGCAGTAGTAGATAAAGATTCATTTATATAAATAAATAAGTTTTTTTTAAGTTATAAAATGGAAAACTCATTTTATTTGGTCTTAAAACAGTTTAAAATATTGAAAATGTTCGTTCGACATCAACGGATGTAATAGGTGCATATTAAGACAAAATATGCATAAATATTCACTAACAAATTGATGCCATTTTAATGGAAATATTGTGATTCGCAAAATTATTAACTTTAGGTGAGTCTCAGAGTAACGACAACAAACGTGCATTTGCAGGAAGTCCCTTGCCCTATATATGAGTATTAGAGAAAATGTGTTTGTATGTGTAACACCGACGATGCTAGATGGAAAATCAAAAAATATTGATATGACGGCGAATATTACGTCAAGCACACGTACACGAGTGAATTCGCCGTGATGTCAAGCATTTTGATCGTGTCCAGACCCCTTTAAAATTATTCACAAGGAAAAATAGAAAAAATATATATATATAAAACACTCACAGGCGTGCTGTGGTCTTAAAAATTGCCAAGCAACTACAACAATGCTAGTGAGGAGCGTTGCTAAAATGTTTTGTTTGCTAATTCCTTATGAGTGAGGAAATGAAAATTTTTTTAACTCATCACGTTCATGAGAAAATGTGTAAACAATTCCTAATTTATTCATGACTGTGAAAAAAGTTACATATTTAAGATTATACACTCATGAGAAAACTCTTAAAAAACGCTTAAATATGATCGATTATAAATGAATTTTTCTGAACTCTGAAAAAAAAACTCTAACATGATGAGTCTACACTTAACACTAACTTCATGTTAGTGTAATATCACAAATATTAAAGAAACTTAAATTAGATCAAATTTCAATACAGTAATAAAGATTTTTTAGAATTCAATGCTTCTTAAAATGCTATTCGAAAGGCTGCTTTTTATGGGGACTAGGGTAAATTATGGATTCGTTGACAAAATTTAAATGCTCTTTTTTTATATTTTTTTTCATGGGATCTTAGATGAATATGAAAAGAGTTTCAAAAAATTTAATTACTGTATTGAAATTTAAGTTTTTTTTTAATATTTCTGATTAACGATCCATAATTTTTTTTTTTTTTTATTAATTCTTCATTTACATAAATAACCGAGCCTATAGGGCATTATGCAGTTAATTAAAGCTACTTTCTAAATAGCAAACTTCTATATAAAATTATGCAAATAAAAATTACAATATGCAATGTACAAACAATGCTAAGAAATAAATAACAATACATATGAATAATATTTATTAAATATAGGTTAAAGAGAGAAAAAAAAAATCATAATGAATGCTTGTAAGCAAAATTATTTGAACAAACACAAATAATCTGAGAAGAATTAAAAAAAAGAAACAAAAAGAAAATCGAACATATTACGGAACATTCAACGCATGGAATTGTGAATATTCTAGCAGTTTAGATTTGAAAGCAGAATATGAATACGTAAACTCCCTCAATTCCCTCGGCAATGCATTCCAAATTCTCGATACTCGAATTTGAAATGACCTTTTATAAATATCCAAATGCCTGACAGTATAAATTATTTGCGGATTTCTTAATGAATGTGAAAAATTAAATTTATTAACAATTTAAACAGGATAACCATTGACAAGGAATTTATATAAACACAATAGCAACCTAATGCTGACAAAATTTTCAAAAGAAGATCCAATAAAACTTAAAGCGTATCGGGACATGATCCCTTCTTTTCAAATTAAAAACATATCGGATAATCCTGTTAAAGATTAGTTTATATTTTCCCCGGACATGACTCCCAGCCCCAGTAAAGATTTCAGTACAGTACAATATATGCGGCATTAAGATAGCCTTGGCTACCCGTGTTTTTATTGAAAGAGGGAAATATATATTTAATGACTACAACCTTTTTAAAAGAAATGATACCCGAGAAGATAGGTTATCAACGTGTGGGGAAAAATTCAGTAAGTTGTCCAAGAAAAGGCCTAAACATTTCATTACCGTTCGGTTCAATATAAAAACCGATCCTGAAGATCACTTAAATACGTCTAATGATATTTCCAAAACTTAGGATATTTTATTTAAATTAGGCAATGAATTATAATACTGTGAGGTGAAGTTTTATGCAAGGACCTGGAATTATCTGCCTGTTGATCTTCGGATATTCTCTTATTCCAAAACAACGTTTCGTTTGACACCAATAATTGACCTTTGCACTATTAATTAGGCTTTGTGTTAGACTGAGCTGCTCATGTTCTGGCCCTGATTTTGCGATTTTGTGATGATTGAAACTTTTTTTTCCTTTACTTACTATAGCTTTATGTTCAAGTGTGTTATTTTGACTTTGCATCTGTTAAACTTAATAACGGGTTTTAACTCACTTTTGATTTACCTCATCTTTGCAATACTCAAAATTTCACTTCACAGCTAGGTACCTGTTCCGGGTCAAGTTAAGTTTATGGCAATGATTTTTATTCTGTTTTTTATCTAGATTTTCCAACAAATTCTAATACTTAAAGTAGGTGAGGTGCAAAACTCGTTCGTTACACTTTATTTGAATTTTAGGAAAATGCAAAAAAAAAAACAAGTTAGTGTTCTATATTCGGCTGTGCCGAATCTTTGATACCCTCCACAGACAGTTCGAATATTTCAGGAGTGATATCTATATGATGTCTATTATTATTCAAATTGGTTCCGGCTTAGACCTATATTAAATTATTGACCGACGATCTTGAGTAAAATATCTTGATTTGTAACAGTTTAAGCCGAACTTAAATGATTTTCAGGAGGGCGATTTATATTGGAGCCATGGTAAGTTATGAACCAATCATCCCAAAATTTCGCAGAGGTATTTCTTGTATTAAAAAACATAAATTTCAATAATTTACAATACAGTGGTGAAAATAGTTTTAGCGTTTACAGTGAATTTCAGAAGGCTGCTAAATATGGGATTTAAGGTAAATTATTATCACAAAATTGCATGACATTTTTCTGGCCATATGAAGCTAAGTTGGAAGAAATTTCACCGTCATATCTATATTTGCTACGGTTGTCGGCGTATTGAATTAATTTACCAGAGTGGGCTTTATATAGGGCATATAGTAAATTATCGACTGATCCTCCCAAAATTTTTTAGTGCTATTTCTAGTCCTATAAAACTGTGAAGTATTCAATTTTATTCTGATACCAATATAAATTACGGTTTTACGCGTACTAAACTGTTTTTCAGGAGAAGGGTTTAAATCGGGCCTAGGGCAAATTATGGACCAATCTTCACGAAATTTCACAGTGTCATTACTAGTCCCATCAAACTGTTACGTGCCTAGGGTAAATTATAGACTGATTTTCATAAAATTTTACAGTGTCATTTATAGTCCCAAAAAACTGTGACGTACCAAATTTTGTAATGATAGCATTAATAATTACGGTTTTAGGCGTACACAACTGTTTTGCCGGAGTAGTGTTTATATGGGGCCTAGGGTAAATTATGGACCGATCTTAATGAAATTTCACAGTGTAATTTCTAGTCCTAACAAACTGTGACGAGCCAAATTTCGTTATGAAAGCATTAATAATTACGCTTTTAGGCGTACTAAACTGTTTTCCGGGATTAGGGTTCATATGGGGCCTAGGGTAAATTATGGACCGATCTTCATAAAATTTCACAGTGTGATTTTTAGTCGAATAAAACGAACATTTGCAAAATCTCATATCATTCCGTGGATTTTTCCACCATTTATGTTGGTTTTTGTAACAAAATTATCAATTTTTTAAACATTTTGATTCGTAGCTCGGATCCTACTGAACCGATTTTGCTGGATTTCAAATCCAAAAAATAAGTTACAAGAAAAAACGAAATTGTTGCTGCCATTATGAACGAAACTTAATAACTCAACTGAAATAGAGCAAAATAATAGATTTAATTTTGGAACGAACGAGTTTTGCTACAAATTTTCGAAAGAAACGAGTTTTGCTATAATCCATATGGGACCGAACTAGTTTTGCAACACACTTTAAAGTGAAGTCTTTTGTTTTTAATATAGATAACTTAAAACACTTCCATTTTGGTTTTATTTTATTTATTTAGTCAAATATTTGGACCAACTATATTTTTATTTTAACATGCAGATGCGCTTTCAGTTGTTACTTGTATAATTTATATAGCACATTTTGAAGTGAAAAGTAAGGTGAAACAATTGTTGTAAGCCTTGTATTATTTTTGGAAAATAGCAGACCTTTTGTTGTTGGACTTCGTGCTTTTTGTCTCAAGGGATTGAAAAGTACCAATACCATCATGGGATGGTAAAGAACACCAAGTCTAATTTAATAAGAAAAGGTATGTTACCTTATATGACGTAATTTTATAAAGGATAATATCGACAAAAAAACATATTTAGGTAAGTTCAAACCTAACAAATATTTGACGAAAAAATCCAAAAAAAAAGCGTGACCAGTAAATTTATCAAACTTTAGCTTTATTTTTGGCAATTTTTACTGGTTAACTAAACTTTATTTGTAAGAAGATAACTGTATAATGTTATTTACAAACTGTTAAATGATGTTTGATCTAGCAAACTTTTTGCAAAAAGAAATAATTTTTTTCTAAAACTGGTAACGTGTAGGACGTTAAATATTTGATTGGTGCGGACATAGTTTAGAGTCATATAAAATATTCGGACAAAGGCAAATTTTTAATACATAAATAGAAGCATTTGTGATTTTTAACATGTTTTTGTGGTCTGATGCAAAGTTTTCAAAATGTGGCTTCAGCAGAGTTAAAAAATATAAACAAATAAATTGAAATATTTTTCTTCAGTGTACTCGGCCGTTTTTTCACCGTTCTATAATCAAAGTTATTATTCCCTCCAATTTTCCGAAAAGTGAGTAGATAGAAGTATGTATTCTCAAATCATTTTTCGGTTTAACTTCTACATTGATGGGAATTATATCTGGACAATGCCACGTATTTTTTTTTTTTTTTTTTTTAATTTAATTTCCTAAGCTAATCCCCGTGAAGCTCGTCGCTTGTCTGGAGGAAAGAAACCAGTGTCTCTGGCGGGAATCGAACCCGCAACCCCGGCGCTGATAGACTAGCTCACTACCAGCTAGCCTACGGGGCACACCAAATTTTCCAAATTCCTTTTCCTTTTTTTCTATTATAATTAGAGTTTTTTTCCCCGGACTTTTTCGATTCCCGGGAAAGCGGGAAAATTTTTTAAATTTCCCGGGATCCCGCTCCATATAAATAATACAAAGTAAATTTTGTTATTAATTAATGAAAAAAACTTTATAATTGAAGATTGAAAAAGGAACTTGAATTATTATTACCTCACGCCTTTATTCCCTATTATTATGCTTTTATTCAGTATTATTATGCTCTGGATACAAGATAAAAAGATAACATAAACATAACAATTTAATTCATAAAGAAATAATAAAAACAAAATAAAAATTAAGATACTCAAGATATGAAATCAAAAAGTTAATTAATAAAATAGATAAAATATTTTAAAGAAATAGATAACATTTTTTAATGGCTTAGGAAATAACTTTCTGACACATTCAAAGCGCTTTTTAAGTCGTCAAAAAGTATATTCCTGATTTTATTTACTAATTATCATGTTTCCGATTTCGTTAATTTTTTACCGAGGTTGGACAAATAGTTAAAAGTGCATGCTTCGGATTCACAATCAGAAGTAATTTTTTCTTTTTTATAAACAACGTCTATATCAGTCAAATGTATATCAATGTTTATGCAAAAAAAAGCATCAACCGGACTGCTTCTTACAAACCTTTTCATTTCAATAGGTCCATTTTTAATCTTTAGGACAATGTGTTATTCAAGTTGTATGTTGTAGTATATTACACGAGTTTCCAAAATGTTATTTTATTTCGGTTTCCCCGCACTTCACGGGTATATAAACCAACACAAATTTAAATTGAAATTGAAAATTTGTGTTTATCACCTAATAAACATATCGCTCCTTCATTGCATCATAGTCATATCTCAAAATTTGAAGTAACTTTAGCAAAGTTTTCCTTCATACCTTCTCGTATTATATCTCAAACTGAACCGGAGTTATAGCAAAATATATCTTTAAATCGGTACATTTTTAAAACTTTAGTCGCATTTTGCCAAGATCGTTTGTTTTTGTATATATGACTATGTTGCTATAAAGGAGCGGCGATATGTTTAGGTATCTCCTATTTTTAAGACTTGTTCATGGACAATGAAACTTTACTGCCTGCATCTTATTTTGAATTAATGTACTTTATTAACTCTTCACTTCACTAAATGTAATAATTATCAACTATTGCACTGCCCATTCTGCTTTTAGTAGATTTATTGCATCAGGAGACATTGATTTAAATACATGTACATACTCACTTCTTGTAATTGATCTAATCCACAACCCATCCACAGATGCTAATTTTTAGAGAATAGAAAACTAATTCAAAGTATAAATAGCTATTTTCTGAAATTATGAGGAATTTTTTATTTCCCGGGATCCCGCAAGAAAAATCCCGGGAAAACGGGAAATAAAATAATTGAAAAAACCCTAATTATAATTCACTTTGAAGGTTGGAATTTAAAATGTAGTTCACTTAGTGCTTTCACCACAGGAGCTACATCATAATTCCAGTCATATATACACGGAAAGAATTATTTACTAAATCACAAGAAAATATGGCTTAAGCCAAGAAAACTTTGCACGATTCTCGTTCAAGCCAAAAATTACTTATTGTAAATATATTTAAGCAAAATGTTTTCTTTTTAAGAACATTTTACTATATACGAACAAAATGAGTTAAAATAAAGAAAATTTAGAAACTTATTTAAAACTTTAAAAAATAAACTTCTTTCCGTGTATGAACATCGCGATGCATCGCTACAAAAATATTTTTCAATATACGATTTATAAAAAACAAATATGTCAAAGCGAACTTGTTTACAAATTAGCATTTTGAAATTTCCTTACTCGACTCTATTTCATCAACGATATCTTGGCGCACTTCAAACAGAAAGGTTAAAACAAGTGATCCAGCGAGTTTTGTTACAGAAAATGCAGAGATAGTTTTGAAAATGTCTGGTGAGTGTAACAAACCAGTTTCACCAGCTTCAAAAAAAATCTATATATGGCAATCTATAAAATTTCTACTTTTTGTAACGTAACGCCAGAAGTAATTCAAATTGTTTCTCAAAAATTTGTATATGTACAGTTTACATTTTTATATTTTGTTGTAAAGCGCAACTAGCTCTACATAAAGTAACAAAAGGGATAACGGTTGAACAACATGGTCCTAAAATTCAGCCTTATTGCATTCTGGCGTTACATTAAAAAAAGTTGAATTTTCGCTAAAAATGCCCATATGTACCTTAAGCGAGCAAAGATTTTTAAATTTGATAGCTTGAAAAATAAATCTTTATACATAAGTCTAAAGTTTAAAAAAAAGGTTTTTTACAAAACGTCTTGCTCAATTGGCAGTCTTATTCAGTTTTGTAATGCAAGTCAAAATCTTCCGTTTTTTTAACGTCACTCCAGCGCATATTATTGCTTATATCTGCAAATCTTTAGCGTCGATTGCTGTAATTTTTTTCCGAATATAGGGATATTACTTTGTATATACAATAACCCTTTTTACAAATTTGACTTCATTTAATTTTTTTACACTTTGTGGTACAAATATCACGACACGTCAAAATGGAAATGCCCCCATATATATCTGTGGCTTGGTGCTAAAAGGGCCAATGTCAATATTTTGTAGTTTTGAGTTAATCGTTGTATAAGGTGTCTTTTATTACTCGCTTTTATTTTGCTTAAACAGTCAAGTTCTAATTTAACCCAGAACAGCTTCATAAAGGCTTTGCTAGCCAATTTCAACAAGAACTCTTCTATAAAAAAAACTTTAACCGATTATGGCCTTTAAAGCTAGGTTATTGGTAATGTAAAAATAAATAAAAAAAAATAATTTCCATTTTCTCTAAAGTTAATATTTTGACATTGGCCCTTTTATCACCAAGCCACAGATATAAAGTGCTAAAGATCTGTCAATAACAAATTTTATATCAATTTTTTAATTTTTGAAACGAACGAGTTTATATATAGGATATTATATAGTAAGGGTTTTCATGATATCGCTTAAAATTCTCGCAATCTGTGCATTTTTACGCCCTCGCAAATGAACTGTCACGAATTATATTTTGAATCGTAAGCTTGCGCTGTTCAATTGTGCATCTATACATACAGATTTTTAGTGCTTTTTAAAACAAATAGCACATACATATTAATCACAAATTTCAACTTTTAATTTTATATTTTGTATAGATAGTTTCTTACAAACTGACATTAATTGTTTAAAATTACACAAAAAATAAAAAGGTTCTTCATGAAACGAGTCTCGCAAGTTGGCCCATTTGCACAAATGCCAATTTTAATCGATATCATGAAAACCCTTAGTATTTTATTCAGAATATATGTATGTATCTATGTAATATGATTTCTTTTGGCCTGTTTAGGCTTATTGTATTACAATAAAACAATCAAAATAAAATTAAAAATTATAAAAGACATTAAAATACTAACTTATGTAATTTTATACCACGCTAATAATTTTGTTCTGTTTAATTAAATCGCTTCTCTCTGTATTTTTATATACATAATATTTTTTTAGCACTTTTTCAGCATTTTCTCTTTACTAAGTTTTGGCAACACTGATATGGATATGAAATTATGAATTCAAATTTACAAACAATACAGGCAAAGCACGGTATAACGAATGATATAATGTCAGACCCTTTCGTTAAACTGAGAGATTCGTAATACCGAACTTTTTTTTAAATAAAAAATTAGCTACATTTACCATTAAATCGAGCTGTTTATGTTATATGCCTGTTTATTAAACTTACATACGTAAGTACATACGTGTTTACATATTGGGACAAATTATTTATCCAAAATAAACTGTAGCATATATGTATGCTTACACTCATATATGGGCATTTCCTGGGGTCACGAACGTACGTTCGTACGCTTTGGTATGCAAAAAATAAAGAAAACAAAACTTTTCCTAGAATTTTTTTTGCGATTCGATAGCATTTGGGTAGCTCTATGTTTAGTGCAAAAGATGGGTTTTATCGAGTTTAAGTTTTCATAATAATAGTTGTAAACATGTGGTCACGAACGTACGCAAAATAGAAGTCAACTTTGGCTGACAGTAGTGAAATGTAAAAATCTGCGTAATGGAACGGAATATTCAAAAGTGGTTAATTTATTTTGAAAGTGTATTAATGTAGGTCTCCATCCAGCATTTACAAAATAAAATATCTCTCTTGGTTTTTGTTTAATTGGCTTATGTACCGGTCGCGAACGTACGGGTCGCGAACGTACGATTTTTCCATATGTTTTTTTATTATTATCACCATGCATTTTCCCATAAATATCCTTAAATTTCCTTAACAAGAAAACTTAATACTCCTTTTACAACTGATTGTAATGGAGAGATTATGAAGAAAGAGTGTAAACATAACATATTTTTTGCATTTAAAATAAGTTTATAAAAATGTCTTTAGAAGTAGAAAATATAAGAAAATATAAAATTTTCCAGTTTCCAGTGCAATTTCCTCAAGTAAAACAGCTGAGATATGCTATGAAACCATTCTTTTATAACAACATAGACTTTTTTTATAATAATAAACAATAAAAGGCAAAGATTATCAACATTTTATTTTTTCATCCTGGTAGACCATTCTGGGGAAATGCCCATATTCAAAAATAATAACAAATTCCTCTATCAGCGTATTCATATTCAATACGCGATATAAGAAAAAGACTTACACTTTTTTATATTCTTCTAAAAATTTTATTTTTTCACTGAATGATATGCTTTCCTATACACCATTTTGCTTTAACAACACTTCAAACAAAACTCTTTTATTATGCTTAAAACTAATCTACATGTTCTCATACTTTGTAACAAACAACAAAAGCACATCCAAACAAACGGTATTGTACCGACTTTTTGGTTTTGCTTTGTTTTTCTTAAACATTCGTTAAACCGGGAGCAAAAAAAGTTGATCGTTCGTTATATAAGGTAGCTAATGAAAAAACTTGCTCATTCGTTATATCGGATTTTCGTTAAAGTGAGTATTTGTTATACCGAGCTTTGCCTGTATTTAAGGTCTACAAATGGTTTATAAAATGAATTTTCTTTGAAAAATTTGTTAAATGAACCTTTTAAATACCCAAAATATTTTATATGTATAATGTAGGTAATGATTAATTAAATTTTAATACATTAAGTTTTGATTAAATGATTTTTGTAGCTTTTTTAGTTTGAAGCGATGCTTATATGAGAATTGTTTGTCAACGATGACTGAATGAAAGAATTTTTTGTGAAAGCTAGCTATGAAAATGTTACTATGCGGGGTGTGCTGGAAATCGCAAACTCAAAACGCAAGAATTTGGAGGCTATTTTTAATACACTTTTATCTAATTTTTATAATTTTTGTTATAAAAGTCTGTTTAATAGAGAAATGTTTGTATAATATTTGTCATAAAATTCTTTTATTACAGAAATCTTACTAAAAAACGACTTTTAAAATTCTTGCGTTTTGCGTTTTTGATTTCCAGCACAGCCCTGTATATTGTGACGCATAAGTGCATATGTATGTATTAGGGTATTTAATTAATCGATTAATCACGCGAATTATTATTCGAGATAAAAATATTAATCAAACAATTTTATATTATTCGGTTAATCGAATAATTTTAATTTTGTCTAGTTTAGAGTTTTAAGATAAGCTGAGAAAAAAGTAACAACAATTTAACAAAAGGTACTTCATGTAATAAAATAGGAAAACGTTTTAAAAAGAAAATATGTAGCATCAAAATTTAAGCTAATCTTCTATTATTTTCAAAAAGAGTGTATAAATGTTTATGTTTCAAACGATTTCTTTCTTTTGTTTTGAAGAAACTTGATTTAGAAAAGATTCTTTCACTTATTGTTGACGTTGGAGAGATTGAAAGTAAAGCGTTATAAAGCATATCCAATTTTTATTTGATCAATCTTTTGAAAATCTTTTTTTGTGTTTTTAAAAGTTTTTTAAAATTTTTTTTTTAAATTTAAAACTTTTTTTTTTATTTTTTTTATCCGGTTTTTTTTATTTTTTTTTTTTTTGCTCAAAAGAAAGCTTATGCTTTTTTCTTTAATTGGGTCACTTGACATGCAATCCCCCACATGTACATATATATTTTAACAAACTTAATTAAAAAAAAAAAAGATTTTTACGATTTCAGTATACATATTGGCTAGTTTTCACTGATTCGACAGACAGATTGAAGTACCGAGGTGTTAAGAAACTTGCTATTTTCTTGGGGTATAGTAGGGAATGGTAAATGGATTCCAAAATCGATTTTCGATTTTTCGATCGACTTTTTTATTTCGATTTTTGAAATGGATTAATCATACCGCAAAATCGATTTCAAAATCGTTTAAGGTAAATTTGCAAACTTATACCTTATATGACAAAGGGAGATACATACACCTGGATTTTTTTTTTTTTTTTTTTTTTTTTTTTTTTTTTGGCAAAATACTGGAGAAATCGAATTTATAATTTTGCTACAAAAAGTGAAAATGTGTAAATTTTGAGATGACCTTAAGGAAACCAGTGTGAGATGTATGTAAATTTCACACATTAAAATTGTGTTCTTAATTAAAATTATAAAAAAAATTCTGAATTTTAGCAATATTTAAAATCAAAGCAAATTTCGATCTACCAAAGGTTAAATACAATTTGGTTTAAATATTGATGTTTTACTATTGACTGAAACAAGCCCCTCTAAAGAGATTAAGTGGTTGCAATCGAAACATGAAAGGGTAACCTGTCCGTAAAAGCCTGGGTTCGAGCCCAGCAGCAGTTAAGAATGAAAAATTATCAATAAATTTTATCTAATGTTCATGTTGTAAAATTCCTTCTTCATAAAAATAATTTAATGAAAATTAAATTTGATGAACTTTTTAAAATATCAAAATTTGGATTAAAACCCATAAATAAATAGTTCAACAAAATAACCACAATACTTATTATAGCAATATTTTTTATAATTAATTAAATACATTTTAAATTATTGCAAATTAGTCAATGTATGGATAGTAATTTAAAGGATTATGACAAAAGTTCTTGTTCGGTGGATACTGTTTCTTAGCTAAGTTACTATTAAGTAAGCTTTAAAAAACAACAATCCAAAAACAACACACGCAACATAGGGTTTTTTGCATTGCATTGTTAGTGCTTATAGCTCGAAATTTTGATAAAAATAAAAAAAAAATCAATTTTAAAAGCCCAATAATCGATTTCAGTATAAAATCGCATACGTAAATTCGATTACAAAAACTCGATTTTTTTTTTACCACAAAATCGATTATCGATTGGAATCGAAATCGATTTACCATTCCCTAGGGTTTAGAATTGGACTAATTGGAAGATCTATGGCTCCCGAAAATGGATATTTAAAACAAATAATATTTGGTCACAACTTTTTTTTTAGAAAATATGTTTCAAGCGTTTTAATTTTTTGAGTGGTGGTTAACATTCTAATGGAAATGCCCATATAAGACGTATCCATAGGCAGGGCTGGGCAGTTTTTGAAATACATGTACATGACGTGCAAGTACATATTTTGTATTTTGTATTTTAAATACATATCCAGGAAGTATTATGTGTTTTAAATACATACAATAAATAGAAGTAGTTTGTATTTTGTCTTTTAAATACATAAAAAAAGGGAGTATTTTGTATTTTAAAAACATAGTGCTCATCAGGACCCGTAGAAAGATTATTTTCTTCAGCAGGTTTTATTAATTCTCCAACAAGAAACTGTTTGTCTGATGCTACATTCAAAAATCTGATATTTCTGAAAGGAAACAATTGTTTTGTTAATTAGTTTTATCTAATGTATTTTTTGGTTTAAATATAAATGGTGTATTTTGTATTTTAAATACAGTTGAGCTCAGTTATCCATGGTGGTCGGGACCAGAAGCATTACGGATAATCAATTTTCACGGTTAATCGAATAAAAATTTTGATTATACAGTTTTTTTTAATATTTTTATTATTTAACAAGTGAACATTGTTGTACATACATATTATGTGCGTTCGTTTACTTTTCCAGTAAAATCTAGTAGCTGAGTAATATGAAAATTTAACAAATTTATGGGAAATAAGGCCATGTATGGCTTTATTTCTCTCCTTACATTACATCTCAATTCATTGAGAAATAAGGCCATATGACTTTATTTCCTATGGCTTTATTGCACGGCGTCGTAGTAAATACCCAGAGATGCGTATCATAATTGGACAATTTTTTTCTTACCAATCTTAAGATATAAAAAAACTTATTTTGTGCCACGCCCACTTCTCCAACTCCGGCCACATTTGGTCGGATGCTGTGTGTTCATAACCAAGATGATTGTACCTAATTTGGAAACTTTAGCTCTTTTCGTTCTCCAGATGTGCAGAAATTTATTAAGTCTTTGTATGGAAAGTGCCACGCCTACTTCTTCTATCCCACCCATTTTGTTTTAGAGAGGTTGTGTATTGATAACGAAGATGAATTTCAATAGCAAACTTTAACGGAAAAATTGAAATTTTTCTTAAAACACTTTTTTAAACAATTTTTATTTTTTATGAATACGGCAGTTTGTTCGAGAAAAATTTAAATATGTACATACATATATAAATTATTTGGGCTGAAGTGCACTTTACGGGGCGTACGAAAAAAAAATATAAAAAATATGCCACCCGATCCAGAATTTATTTATTTATTTATTTTTACATTACCAATAACCTAGCCTTAAAGGCCATAATCGGTTACAAATTTCTACTAATAATTGTAAACAAAAATTAATATATAAATGTTTGTATGTATATAAAAATTAAAATATATTAAAGTTAAAATATAATAACAATAGGGTTAGATAGCTTAATTAAAATGTAAGAATTTAAGCTATGAAAAATCCCAAAACAAACGATTCAGAAAAAGTATATGAAAATTTTATATGTAAATTCATGTACATGCACACACATACATATATATACACATATATACATATATATATATATATATATATATATATATATATATATATACATATATACATACACATATGCATACACACGCACATATGACTAAGTAACAAAATAATGAAAATTTAATAATGAAGAAAAATATTAAGTGGATACCTATTTGTTAACTCTCAGAGTATAGATAATGATTTATTTTGTGTTCATAAAGAAAATACTACACAACAAACTTCACAGAAATAAATTTCCAAATATCATGAATTTAATCCTTTAATGAATATTCAACACATAAATAGAATCACTTATATAGAAGATTGATTTCCTGAAAGTTCCAGAAAAAGTCTTTTTTTATATGTGTTATTAAAAAAAAAAAAAACCAAAATTAATATTTAAGGGGGCTGAGGCCCGTGGGGACCCCTGGGTCCAAAAAACCGCCCCGCCCACTGAATGGTATGTGTGGGTACTCAAATTAAAGGTAATTGTGCAACAAAAACGATAATAATAAAATTTTGGTTGGGCGGCACTTCAAGGGCCCTCTGGGGCAAAAAAAGTTTCCCCCCCATAACACTTATGTATATTTGTGTGGGTACTCAAATCAAAGGTAATTGGCTCACGATTGCCAATATGTATTTTGTTTTTGTATTCGTTTAATATTTGCCTCTCTAGGTTAATTTATGTATCTTTTATAGGTATGCAGAGAAGCTTTAGTAAGCGAAGCCGGTCTTTGTTATACCATAGAGGAGAAAATCCTTGCGTCCGGCCGAAGGCCGGCTATACAGAGAAGCTTTAGTTAGCGAAGCCGGTCTTTGTTATACCATAGAGGAGAAAATCCTAGTTAGCGAAGCCGGTCTTTGTTATACCATAGAGGAGAAAATTCTTGCGCCCGGCCGAAGGCCGGCTATACAGAAAAGCTTTAGTTAGCGAAGCCAGTCTTTGTTATACCATAGAGGAGAAAATCCTTGCGCCCGGCCGAAGGCCGGCTATACAGAAATGCTTTAGTTACAAAAAAATAAAAAAATCCCGCGATTTTTATACAACATTAAAAAAGCCAAATAAGAACAAAATATTTACAATCGTAAGCAAAATACCTTTCTTTCGAGTACCCACACATAGTTATAAGGGTGGGAGGGGCAATTTTTTTACCCCCCAGAGGGACCCAGAAGTCCCGCTCGACCTAAATTTTATTAATTTCGTATTTTTTACACAATTACCTTTAATTTGAGTACCCACACATACCACTAAGTGGGCGGGCCGCTTTTTTTGATCCATGGGGTCCCAGGGGCCTCAGCCCCCTTAAATTTAAATTTTGGTTTTTTTTCTTTTTTTATTCCAGAGGGGGTCCAATTTTTTTTTTTTTTTCGTACGCCCCGTAAAGTGCACTTTTGCCATTATTTGTTATAAATTATTACTTACTCTGTTTGAGATTCTTTTTTTTCCGAATCTGAAGCAGTGGACGTAAGTTCTTTAATTAAGAAAAATCGGTGCCCCTGTAAATTTGTTGTTGGTGACATACAATTAGGATTCACTTCACTTCCTATTATGCAGCGAAGATCTGAGCTATTACTGGGCACATTACTTTGTTGTACCTCAGGCACTATTGGCATAGCTCTTGGCAACAAACGAGTATAACGTCCCACGTTTATGATATCGCTTGTTAAAAAGTGGTCAATGCATATTCTTGTGCATGTGTTAAATTCCATAACTTTGCATAACTCAACCCACTTTCGCATCATTACAGTGTTTTTTGGAGGTGTAAAGAAAGTGCCGTTTCCAGGCACATCTTTCTTACCGCATAATAAACATTTACGCATTTTTTAACCGCACGAAAGTTTTTTCAATTAAAATTATGTTTATTTTTATTATAAATAAAAACTATTCTTTTGGCACAACTAAAAACTCACTTTTATAAAATCAATGTGTGTTTTATTAAGCCATACATATATAAATTCTAGGTCACAATTACGTTATATTACCAATAATTTTATTTTTAATTTAAAACACAAGTTGTTCTTTGCCACAACTAAAAACGTATTTTTTAATACAAAATGTATTTAATTTAAGTTTAATTTCGATTTTATTATAAGCAAATAATTTAGACATACATACAAATATATGAAATACAACATGGTCTAGTTGTCCCTTTTTTGTGTGTAGTTTTATATGTCTTCTAAAAGTCAAATTGACATCACGAATATATTAATATGTATGTACACACAAAAAAAGGACAGCTAACATAACTCCACGACTAGTGCATATATGTATGCACCAAGGCGAATTCATGACTTATTTAGTGCCCGCTTACATTGTACAAATTTTTAATTTTTATTTATTCTTTTCACCAGTGCGACCAGATCTTAACATTTTTAACAGCTAATGGCGATTCTTTTCTGTGAAATATGTTGCATTATTGGTTCATGTTCTACATTTTTTCGTTCGTTTGTACAAAAAATACAACTGGGAAATATTTTCAAGTTCTTTTGTGAATATGTTGGTGAAAAAAATAGAAAACATGTTGCTTATTTTACCCTTACTTTTACTTAAGGGGTTCATTCTGCCCTGTTTTACAACTTTGGTACTTACTACTTTGTTTGTACAACCAATGTTTTATTTTTTTTCATAATTTTGTGGAAATATTGTTTTATAACAAAATATAAAAATATTTACATATTAAAATTAAAGTACAGTCGACTCTTGATAATTTGAAATTCGTTAATTTGAATCTCGCGATAATCTGTCAGGTCCCTTGAAAAACATTTAATATATTGAAAAAAATCTATGTAATTTGTTCCCCTCGGTAATTTGAATTTATTTGAATGGCATATTTATCGCCGACACGCTATAATTTGAATTTGTTTAATGTGCTGTGTTTTATGCAAAATATAAAATAAATAAAACAATGATTTATTTTAGTTTATATGCACTGCTTTATAGAAATGACTTCTTGCCCGACACCGTTCCTTAATTTGAAGTTTTGGTTTTTACACTCTATAATGTGATTTTGTTTCTGTTTTTAAAACAAAAATTAAAATTGTTTGCTTTCAGCATACACAACACATCGACAGTTGCTATGTAAAATAAAAAATAAAATTTCTTTGCTTTTCTTTTTGCTCATTGCTCGTTAATATGAAATCTCGATTATTTTAACTTTTTCTCTGGTCCCTTGAATTTCAAATTATCAAAAGTCGACTGTAGTATTATTATCGTTTTAATTTTTCTGAGCCATTAGTGATGTCAATATTTATTTCCAAGCCGTAAAAGCGTGCATAAACCGCTCAATTAGCCTTAAAAATCGCTCATGAAGCATATTAATGATAAAAGTGTAGTAGTTGTAAAAGAAAGCAGCTAACTTTGTTCTATTGAAGTTGCACAACGTGTAACACTACGAGTGATTATAGGTAACATTAGAAAGTATTATGGCGTTTTCTTTACTAAAAAAAGTGTTGCATAAGTGTTACATGTGACATAGCAACATTTTTAAATGCACCCTAATTTTTAAGAAATGTTTCATATTTTACGTTTACAAAAGAACACAAATTTCGGCATTATAAAAAAATTACACATTTTTTCAGAAAAAAAATGTAAAAGGCAGAACAAATGCAGAATTTTACTCAGAAAAGAAAACGCCATTACAATTATTTAATGTAACATATTTTTCTCAGAAAAGAAATCGCCAGTCTGGCATTAGACAAGGCGAAAAAATGCTGAAAAAATTCTAAAAATAATATATGTATGTATAAACATAAGATATAAATAGCTCAGGTAGTTTAGTTTAAATTTAGGCAAGACACTGATACAAGCAAAATGCAAACGATTTAATTTTTAGACCAGATTTTTTCTTATAATAAAATAAAAGTTGGGGTAAAAAATTTTATTTTTTCAGCAGCTTAGGCCTAGAACAGACGGCGAAACGCAACTGCAACGAAATTGCAACTTCTAGTTATTTTTGCATTGAAACCGGCGTGCAGGAAGCTCGTGTTTCCGTTTCATCTGTTCTCAAAGAAAATCGAAATAATTGTGATAAATTCATTACCTTTTGGTACAGTTAAGGTTGCAGGGTGTGTGGAAAACTATTGAAACAAGTTTCAAACAATGATTTCTAAAGGGTTTCGTTGCAGTTCTGGGCCTTAGAGTCAATTTTTTTTACATATTTCGTTGGATTAACAAGAAATATCCAAACATTTATACTATAAGCTTTTAACTTATGATTAAAATATATTTTTCTTAAATGTATGTGTGTGTGTACTTTTATATCTTAATAAATAATGGCAAATAATTTCCATAATCACCATGATACTAGGATTTCTTAAGAAATGCATTTTTAAAAATATATGCGAGTTCTGAAAACAGCAATAAAATTGAGAAATGACGGCAGTTCTCCTAATGAAATTGAAAGAATATTCAATTTAAGAACGCCAACGGTGCAAACAATCATAAAAAATTTCAACGAATATGGAAACTATTAAAGAAAGGTAAACTTTTAATTTTCGAAGATCGAAGAGAGAGGACAGTTCTTTAATTAGTCAAAGAAAGCCATAAGCAAAGTTCAATCTAAATAAAACTCAGCTTAAAAACTGACCATGTAAAAATTGCTTCTATACAATAGACGGGTTGCAACAAGAAATCCCCTGCTCATACCAGTGAACATTAAAAAACGCTTGGAATCACAAAGCATACAGAGATGAAAAGACGTATGAAAAATGACTAAATCATTTGCGAGGGCAGCTTTCGAAGAAAGAGAAGGAACACGTTTTTTAGTAGTAAACTGGCATTGTGTAAAAACAGGCCGCTACTATCAACACGAATTGCGTAACCTAAACAGAAAATGCAAAAAGGGCAGCTTTCGAAGAAAAAGACAGAAAAAAACTTAATATTTTCTGTCTCGTGTGCTCTGTGCTTGGAATTCGCTCAAAAGTACCTACAGTGTAGATTCTACACGTTCCATAAATGATCCAACGTTTTGGATCGATAAGGCAGAGTGTGTAGTACATGACTATTTGTACTGGACATTTTACGTTTCTTTTTCTTGCTTTTTGTAGTTTTTATCGGTTGCTTTATATCGTTTTCATCAAGCGATCGTCATTTTTGCTTGTAGCAACAAGTACAACACGCGAAACTGTACATTAGAAAGAAACAAGAATAACTTTCTGTCTAACTTCTAATTTTTCATATGTTAAAGCTTCAGGCAAGATTAAAAGAGAATTCAAAAAATGTTCGGCAATATATTTCCGTTGTGTGAATTGGGCCCAGGGTACATTTGCGTGAGCAAATTTACCTTGTTTGGGCCTTGTTCACAAGTCACTTTTTTACCTCTGGCCAGTGTGCCACTTATTCACGGCGAATTCAACTACAGGTGGTGTTGGAACTACAATAATCCAAAAACAACCGAAACAACATAGGGGTTTTTGCATTGCATTGTCGCCAAGGCGAATTAACTCCAGGTAAGCTCAACTCATCAGCCGTTCATCAGCTGTATCCACGGCGAATAAAAAAATGGTGAAACGTTAAAATATTATTTTATTTCTATACTGAAATTTGACAACAAGTCAGAAAATTGCAAAAACAAAATACATGGCGCCTTGCATGGGGCTTTTTGTAGTTGTAGAGTTGCACTTACCTGTTATAAATTCGCCTTGCCATTAGCCATTAGCTCGAAATGTCAATCATTATTAGCAAAACACTAACAAATCAAAACAAATAAGATCGAACTGTCAAAATCAGATGCCGTTTCGACACCACCTGTAGTTAATTCGCCTTGCACTTATTGAAAAGATGGCAAACTATCGATAGCCGCAACATTCGATTTTTTCGATAGTATTGAATTCTTTGTAGAATTTTCGTATTTCATTTCCCCAGAAAGTCGGGTGGTTATACCCCTTTTACAATGTGACAGACAGAAGGCAGACAGACGAAGTTTGTTGGCGAGAGAGGAAAAAAGTAAAGTGTGTCACGCATACAGCGTCGCCCCCTTACCAACAAACTTCGTCTGTCTGTCACTTTGTAAAAGGGGTATTACTGCTTTGGCGCACGGAGAAAATATGTTTTTTCTAAAAAAACGATAACTACACACAAAAAAAAATCATAGGTAAAGTTACCTAAAAATATCGTATAAATTTATCTAAGCGCAAGGGTAGCATGGCAGTAACAAAGTTTTTTAGGTAATATAACTAATAACTTAGGTAATTTGCATGTTCGAAAAAAAAAATCTAAAAATGTTGTTAAAATAACTTTAAAACTTTGGAAAACTACCAATGATAGCAAAGTGAAGTCATGGTTTCATGTTTGGTAATATATCCATAAAGAAAAGTAATTTTACATTTTTATTTTTGGAAAATTATCTAAGTCAAATTTTGTAGAAGAACATAAATTGAAGGTTAATTGACTAATTTTTTTTAAAAACTGTGCACTCTTAAAAAAATTCTATACAGTTTTTTTTACTTTATTTAAATAAAATTAACATCCTTTTTCATTTTATTATAATATTTTATTGATCAATTCGTAATTTTTCAAAAGTGATTAGGATTGTATGTATGTATGTACATATTTATGCATGTACAATGTACATTGTATATAAGTATGTAATTAAACATGATGATATACACTAAGACATTATTGCTTTAAAACAAATTAAAATTTAAATTTAACTTCATTTATAATGTTATAATAAAACAAGTAAGAGTGCTATATTCGGCTGTGCCGAATCTTATATACCCTTCACCATTGTGCGAGCAGAATACAGAGCAACTAGACAAAACCTAAATAATTTCTACATAAACATACATATATACAATACATAAAACTTCATTACAAATTAAATTTAAAAAGTTAAAACTGGTAAATATTGTTTTAAATCGTTTCAGAACATAAAAAAATTTTCTTTTTGAAAAAACAAGATTCGAACCAGGGACTCACAGTTTCTAACCTAAGCAAAACCCCTAGACAACTGGACCATGAAGGAACGTTTTATGAATATCATTAAAAGTAAATATGATCAGTTACCAGTTCACAACACAACACAGTTGAGTTGTAATTATTTTTGATGTTTTAGTTCGCCACAAAAAAGCAAAGTTGTAAACCATAATACCAAAATTATAAATCAACTACATATTTGAGTTGTGAACCATAATAGGTGGCCTATAATCACCAAAATAGTTTGTACCATATATGTGTGTTTGTTTGATTTCTTTTTGTATAGGCACTGTTGTCATACCGTAGATTTATCTTTGTTGGAGAGTTTTTAAGAAGCAAAACGAAACAAAAATTCCTAGTTTCTATTTGTTAAAATAATTTCGTTAAATAGATGAAATATTAAAGAAGGCTGATAACGAAAATCATATTGAGCATTATTCTAGTATATATGTATATAACAAATGCAAAGGGGGAAGAGAAACGGACAACTGGATTTGAACTTCGCTTTTCATAAGGACCCAGAATATATATACTTTATAGGGTGTAGGATCAATATTTTGGAACATACAAACGGAATGACAAAGTTATATATACCCTCTTACCTTCGGTGAAGGGTATAAAAACATATATGTATACCTCATTATTTGTAATTCTTCAGAGATTTGATAGGTTTGATTGATGTTTTTGTTTTAGTACTTGATTTGATAACATTTTTAAATCACCAATCACCAGGTAAAAGTAAATAGTAAATCTTCATAACTTGCAATTGTTCTCGAATTTTCGTGAAATATTACTGGAATACTTATATTACAGCTTTTCGGATTTAAATGGTAAAGCAAACTGTCGCTCGAATAAAGGTTTGTTTGAATTTATGTATATTAATTTGAAATCATCTTGAATTTGTAAACAGAGATACATTTTGAAAGTGTTTTTTGATGCCAGGATTGTGTTTAACTTGACTTTTACGAGTATCTTAGAATTTGAATTTTCCTTAATCATACAGAATCAACATACAAAATAAATGAAGTTAACGTTTAAATAAATATTATATTTTGATCATTTAAAAATGCTAAAAAATAGCAATGAATTTAGAAGTAATGGTGTTTATAATATTTACACATTTAAAAAACAATATTAGAAACAAATTTAAATTGGTATATATTTATATGTAACAACGAACAATTGATCTAGTAAAGTGAATAAAACTAAAGGTGAGTTTAGACTATTAAATAAGAAGTTATCGAGTGTGAGTGTAATAATAAATAATTTATGAAGAATATAACTTAAAATTGTAAATTAAGTACAAAGTAGTAAATAAATAACAATGAGAAAGAAATTTTAATGAGATAGAAAATTTTGCAAACATTATTAGTTATAGGCATGTAACATTATTTATATCACTTAAAAGTGTATTTAAATTTTAAAATTGGGGACTTTAATGTATGTTCATACGACGATATAAACCACTCGTTTCGCTCTCTGAAACTAGTTTGCCAAACATGTTGTTCATACGAATCATTCTTGTTTCATTTTGACATTATTTTTGTGTTGTTAGTGTGATTTTTTTTAAAATAGATAAAAAAAAAAAGTAAAAAAAACTTAAAAATATATTATTTAATACTTTTATTGATATTATTATGTTATAATTATCACTTTATTTTATTAAACATCAATTTTTGTTTTGTTTTTTCTTTATTTTGATTTATTTTTGAGAGCTAGTTCAGATAAACTAACGATAAATGTTATCAAAATTTGAGATGATAGTACATTTTTCCTGTTTCGCAGCCTGTTTTAAAATGAAACGACCTGTTTCGCTCTCAAAATTTTGTGTGGGGAAACACGTTGTTTCAATCATGTTTGGGATGCAAAACACGAATATTGCTGTCGTGTGAGCATGGTATTCATCGCGGGATTAAACTAATCAATCTTTTACATTTATAAAATTAGTTTTAATCAAACCAGTACTCATCAGATATGGACATCCGGAGCACTCTTTGTTTAATGTGTTCTCCGGTCAATCTTCTTTTATCCGGCACTGCTATATCTACAGCCGAACCAACCATTGCGATCGGCACTGCGGAATCCTGGCAGATCAAATATTTTAAAGCGATTTTCGAAAGAACATGCGTGAAATGTCGAAAATTCAGCCACAATTTTGCAGGATCTGAGTTTCTTTCCGAAAGTTTTGTTTGTCTTACTACATAAAATTCAGGAAACAGGTTAGTTATTTGCTTTTTTTAAACTTCTACAAGGAAGACAAACCTTTTAACACAAATCATCTATTGTTATACCAAAACCACATTAGGGAATTTTTTAAGATTTTTCGCCTTGACTATGTAAACTATGAAAATGTACAATGGAAAAGCCCTTTTTTTCTCTAAATTTTAGTAAAAAAACATATGTATGATCCAATTCTTAAAAAAAAAAACAAAAGTATTGTAATCAATTGAACAACGGTTAAAATTTTGAATTTTCTTGTAGAGTCCTTAAATAAATATCGATATATGGGTATTTTAAACATCGCCGTTATATACATATCGAGAATTTTTTTTAATTTTGATATATCGATATCTATTGCCATCCTAACCAGGGTTGTTAGATATGGAGATTTCTCGCTAAGCGTGGCGATTTTTAAACTGGTTTGGCGACCTAATTTTCGATTCGGCGACATGGTGATTGTTTGGCGATTTATAAAATAGTTGACGATTTTGTTGTCTATTTTCCATAAGCCATAAGTTTGTTTTAAAGTTCGTTAAATTCAATACGAAAAAATAATATTATTTTTATTCCAGTATTTTAATACATGAAATTTGAGGCCTTCATATGTATGTATATATGGCCAGTATTTGAAACTAAATTATGTCTTCACTAATTATTTTTACTTTGTTCTAAATATTTTGGCGGATTTAAGCGATTCGTAAAAAATTAATTTTTAAAAATGAAAAAAATATATATATTATTGTCAAAAACTTAAAAATAAAGGCTTTGGCTGTTTTGGCGATTTTTAAAATTGAATTTGGTGTAAAAGGTCGAAATCAATCTTACAGACCTGTTCAAGGTATATTTATAGCAGGTAGTCTCGGAAAGCCAACTGTTTATTTTTTATTTGCTTGTTTTGCGAAACGAACTGTCAAATGTTGTATAGAAAACAAGTAAACAAGTTTTTTGTCCTTATCTTTTGTCTTGTTTGTCTCTTATCAACCCCTTTGCTGTTTGACACTTCGTATCACATAACAACAATAAAAAGCCCTGTTGCTTGTTTTATTGTACAATTGTTGTAATCTCGCGGCTACCTGCTATAAATATACCTTGGCCCTGTTAATATAAACTATTTTATACTAAAAATTGTACCTTTTTGTGTTCAATAATCATTTTTACTTTGTTCTTAATACAAATTAAACAAAATATGTATCATGGCAACTTTTTTTTTAATTTTTGGGGTATTTTTGTGACACGGAACAAATTTATTGCTAATGATTTATAAAAAAATATTTGAAAAAAATTTAAAAATTATGTATTTTATTGCCAAAAACTAAAAAATTAAAGGCTTTGGCGATTTTGGCGATATTTGACATTGAATTTGGCGAAAAAGATCAAAATGAATCTGACAACCCAGATCCCAACCCTAATCAGTTTTTTTTAGAATCGGCAAGTGAGGTTGTAGGCAAAATTAATGTACTTTCAGCATTTTACACAAAAAATTTTTAAATTAAAAGCAAATAAATATAGTAGTTTAATAATAAAAAAGATACTAACGCCATGTATCTAGTGGAAGTTGCAAATTAATTTTATTTTCAAAATAGTTTCCCAAAAGAACAAGTATTATATTATACATAAATATTTATACAAATTAGATAAAATAAGATAGACAATAAATAGCAAGAACAACAGCCGTATATAAAAAAAGCTACAAGATAAAAAAAAACAAAACAAAGAAAAAAAATACAGAACGTAAAAACGGACGGGTTTTAAAACCACTTAATTAAGCCACCTTAATTATTTATTTATTATGCTATTTTTAGTAAATAAGACAATAAATAAAGAAAGTTAGCGATTTTAAATATAACAACGCATCATCATCAAAAAACAACGTTCAAAACATCAAATAAGAAAAGGAAAGGAAAGCAACGATTTGAATATGGATTTTTTACAAAATATAAGAAAAAGTCTTGAAGAATTTTTGTGTAAGTTTCCACCGAAAGAAAAAAAGCATTTTACAACCAATCAATTCGTTAGCAATAATGCTTAACTTTCAAATTGATTCTAATTTTTTATTTCTATTTAGCCTCATACATTGATTTGGATTATTCTTTGTGGGTTTATCGATTGCTGACCCCTCTAATTGCAACATTCCTATTACCATTGGTTTTTGTGGCCCTAATATACATATCCTTTTTAGTCCTTTACATCTATAAATTGCACAGGTTGGTAAAATTTATTAAAAACTAGCTTTTACCCGTGACTTCGTTCAAGTGAAAATTAGAGCAAGATTTAAAGAAAACGTTTCAGCCTATAAAAAATTTACAAATATTTGATGTAGTTTTTTAATTCTATAGGTTCTTATTTTATGTTAAAATATTTCTATAAACAACATTATAAGAATTATTATTTTTTGCCAACATATACATATAGAGTTGCCTTAATATTTATATTCTGGCCACTGGACCATATGGAGTGATCAAAGCTGAAGCGAACCAAGTTAGAAAACTCGAAAATATTTTGAGTTTGAGTAAGTGATTTGAGCCGATTACCTTAGGATCGAAAAACTTTTGATTAAGTCCGTTATAGAACTAGATAGTATTAAACTTTGCGGAGAATATCGCAACACCTACCTACCTTACTTCTTTTCCTTTTTTTATTTTCTATTTGGTTTTCTTATATTAGGTTTGCCAATTTCGACAGTTTTCGATAATTCTATTAGCCATGTCACAGAGTACAATTTCGTTCGGAATCGAAGAAAACATGTATTTGTTTATTGATAGAACGTGTATTTTGATAGTTTTTTGGTCTTTCAGATACAGAAAACTCCTATTGCGTTCATGAAAACAAAAATGGTTTCATTCCGAAAATTTGTTTCGTCATTTTTTGAAGCACCAAAATACGGAATGAATTCCGTTTCCGAACGGCATTGTACTATGTGACATGGATGTATATAAGCAAATCCGTTTTAAAAAAAGTGTTGCATAAATCCCGTTAAAATTGGTTTTTTGTTATCTAATTTTGTGCCAAAAGTGCATACATAGCCTTGGTCAAAAAAAAAAAAAAAAATAAGTAGGTATATACATTTTACTCTTTGTAATATTTTATATCTTCATTTTATTTTATTTGTTTATTTGTTATAGTATTTAATTAAATCTAAAGTTAAACTAACCCCCAATTTCAACAAGTTCAGTTAAAACTAACTATTACTTTAACTTTGAGTTAAAAATATGTTTTGACAGCTAAAACTAGTATCAAAATTAAAAAAACAAGAGGTACAGTCTTCAGGCAATGGCTACAACTCTGGAAAGGTCATTGTTTTTTGTCCAAAACGACCTTAAGCCAGAAACAAATTGGGAAACTCGCGAAATGTCATTAAAAACACCGCCAACGACAGATATTCGGGCATGTTCTAGAAACCGAAATGAAGTGAAATTGAAATCGAGTGAGATTTAAAGTTCAATTATTTACAAAACTATCGTAGTTTTTTCTGGTTTTAAGAGTTGTTCTTATAAAGCTTATTGGTACCCACAAAAGGAAATGGAATATTTGTATGAACTTTCAGTAGAGGGTCGTTTTTAAAATTTGCTCGATTTCAAATCCACTTCATTTCAATTTCTAGAACATGCCCAATTCACATTGTTACACTCGCCAAAGATCACACAAAATTTTTAAAAATAATGGAGAATACATACATAATGGAGAATAAATCAAAAAATAAACTATGTATAACAAAATTCGCTTAAATATATTAATTTTGATATTTTTAGTTAGTCTTGAGTTTATTAAATTTAATTTTAATTAAACTATTTTTGCTGAAGGAAGGAATTTTTAAAACATGAAATTTTTATTAAAAATGTTTTTTTTGATAATTTTCTTGGCTGAGCTGGGGATCGAACCTATATATATTTAACATATTTAATAAATAGTTATAGCTTAATATATTTAAGAACAATTGTGATTTTTAGTCGAACTGGTAATTTTCAATTTTGATATTTTTAGTTAGGCTTGAGTTCATTTAATTTAATTTTCTTAAATTATTTTTACTGAAGGAAGGAATTTTTACAGCATGAAATTTTTATTAAAATTTTTTTTGATAATTTTCTTGGCTGAGCTGGGGCTCGAACCTGGGTTGAATTTACATGTTTCAAGAATCACCGCATTCTTTCATCAGAATTCTTTGAGTTCTAACCTCTGCACCTCTGCATCAAAATTCAAAATTAACAGTTCGACTAAAAATCACAATTGTTTTTAAAAATAGCTATGGCACAAGCCCTAATGTTTACATTTGTACTTTAAGTTGTACAAATAAAATGTCGACGAAAGTGGACAAGAAACATAATAAATAAATGTATTCAGGTTTTCATGACAAAGTTTTGACAGAAAGAATATGAAAAAACAGAGGAAAGAAAGCAACTTGTAATATAAAATTGAAAATGATAATTACAGCAAATTTCGAAACACCAGTACCACTGGTTAAAGATTGATGTTTGACTGTTGGCTGGCGGGCACCGCAGTGGTGCAGAGGTTAGAACTCAAAGAATTCTGATGAAAGAATGTGGTGATTCTTGAAACATGTAAATTCAACCCAGGTTCGATCCCCAGCTCAGCCAAGGAAATTATCAAAAAAAAATTTAATAAAAATTTCATGCTGTAAAAATTCCTTCCTTCAGTAAAAATAATTTAAGAAAATTAAATTAAATGAACTCAAGCCTAACTAAAAATATCAAAATTGAAAATTAACAGTTCGACTAAAAATCACAATTGTTCTTAAATATATTAAGCTATAACTATTTATTAAATATGGATGATAAGTAAGATAAGTACATTAATTATTATTTTGTCCACAAATTTTTTTTTTTAAATTTTATCTTTTTCATTTTATAAAAAATTAACTGCCTAAATAGGCAGTTAGTTTATGCTTTTAGGGCTTTAATGTAAATTTTTTTGTTAAACATAACTCAAATAAAATAAATAAAAAACATTTCAATATAAATAAACCATATGCGGAAAAAAGTTATGTACTTATTATTTTGACTATATGTGTATGTATTATATTTAATGACTTGGTTCGTTTCAGCTCTAAGCCCTTCATATGTAATCTGCTTAAAGGCCGTTTACATTACAACGAAAACTATTATATTGGATTTGAAATCTTTTCACGTTTTCATTGTACGTTTTTGACTTTAGCGAGATTTTGTCTAAAAAAGCATTTAAAAATTTGCATTTATATTTTATTTATAATCAACTTCATTTATTTTATCAATATTATTTGTGTTTTTAATTTTTTACTATTTTCTCAAAAAAAAAAACTGAGTTCGATTCCCAGTTCAGTCAATTATGAAAAATTATCAATAAGTTTTAATTAATTTCATTTTGTAAGATTCCTTTCTTCATAAAAATATACAGGGCTGTGCTGGAAATCGCAAACGCAAAACGCAAGAATTTTAAAAGTCGTTTCTTAGTAAGATTTCTGTAATAAAAGAATTTAATGACAAATATTATACAAACAATTCTCTATTAAACAGACTTTTATAACAAAAATTATAAAAAATTAGATTAAAAGTGTATTAAAAACAGCCTCCAAATTCTTGCGTTTTGCGTTTGCGATTTCCAGCACACCCCCCATAATGAATATTAAATATTTGGACTAAGAACCATAAAAAGTTCAATAAAATAACCACAATACTAATTATTTTCTCAAAATTTTAAAATTTTTTTTAACCGTTTTAAGAAGCCGCGAATATTGTTTTGCTTTTTTTTATTAAAATGTATTTTTTCTTTTGCGGGAAGTATTTTTTAGTGCTATGGAAAAAACCATAAAAACATCCCCTAGTACTACTAGATTTTGAGTAGATTTCGGCAAAATATAGTCCCAAATCAACTGGTTTTGTATGGAAAATCTGGTCGAAAACAACTAGATTTTGCTCGAAATCTCCTAAGTAATAGATTTCATTGTAGTGTAAATGGACTTTTACCAAAGTTGTCAAAACGAGAAAAAGTACCAACTTTTTCCTATTTTACGTCATAAAAAGTACCCTATCTGTGCTATATGCCGTGTTGCTAAAACTTGGTGACTTAAAATGGCTAAATTTACGGAAAAAATAGCTAAAAACCTTTTTAAACAAAAACGCATTAAAAATTCATTAACAAACCAAAAAAACTGTACGACAAATTTCAACTTTTGGCCTCACCCATGATCAAACTGACCAGATTCTGAAAATATAGCTTAAACAAATATACGTATCTCTCAGTTTTTCTAGACTAATTCATTTCGCGTTTTTACGCGCAGTTCAACATTTAATCCAACTGTCTATCACTTAACCCCACGTCTCCATGCGCTATCGATTTGAACATGACATGAACATGACGCCGGCAGAGCAACGGTATTAATTTGTTCATGTTCTTGTATGTGGCGAATACGTGTTGATGTTCATGGTCTGATTTACCACAATTTTTGTTGTTGTGGTATTTGGTTGTATACAGAAAATACATTGTATGGCCAACATCATGGCGCACATGGATGCTAAGACGAATGTTTAGCCAACGATGGCAGCACATGGACGAAACATGAACATGAAGAGTCTACACGAGTAGAATTCATGTGCGACATGCTGTTCTTACCAAGTTGATGGATAGTGGAGACGGGCAGTAAGGAAGTTTCGATTACACCCACACCCGTTGATTGAGATGCCAGATTCTTTGCTTAAATACTTCGTACTGTTCTCAGATGTAATGTGTAAAAAATGAGCAAAATCGGTGCACGGGTTCAAAGGTTATCACATCACATTTAATTTCAAAGTAATCCTAAAGTTGTAGCGAAGTGATTTTTTTCACAAAAATCATTAAAAATTAGCAGCAAATTCTGCTGCAAGTCCACACCAAGCGTTTAATGCGTTTATACACCAGTCCACATAGTCGCTGTGTAAAATTGTATTGACAAGTTACACAGCAAACGCGTAAACTGCATATGTATACTTATCAAAAGCATTAAGTAGGAATTCTTTCTACTTAAGCATGCGTCTCGAGAAAGGGTCAAAAAAAGAAACATGCGCAAAAACGCGTGGTGTGGACCGACCTCCAGCTTAAGAATTAAAAGAAACATTTTATTATTCTGTTTGATTTTTTGCTCTAACTTGTTATGCAAAAAATAACCATTGAAAATTAAATTGTTTGTCCAAAAAAGCTGTAAAAAAGTATCGGAGCATCGACAGTAAAATATCGCCGATACCGATATATCGGCAAACGTCAGAGGATAATGTTAACCATAATTTAAAAAAAAAACAGATTTTTCAAAAAGTGGCTTTTACAACGTTATTCGCGTCTCTGTGCTTCAATAGATAAAATCGAATTAACGGCTGCTAAATGTAACGTTTTTCTCAAATTACCTTTAACAATGTTTACTTGGCTAAATACCCTCTCTACTTCAGAATTAGACCGTGGCAGTAAGAGCAACTTTATAGTAAATTCTGAAATTTCTAAAACATTTTTGTTGCCGCCTGCATCTCTATATTGAAATACTTCCGATCAGAAAAAAACAGTGTTGTTTGTGTTGATCCCTTTTATTTTTGTGTTTTAAAACTTGATACTTTTGCAAGTAACAAGACGTCGAGCACGCACAAATCACTAGTGTGTGGCCAGCTTAATTGAAAATTTTCAATTTCTTGTGACTTGTTCGATGTGTTTGTGGGATAGTGCGTGAACATTTTTAAAAAATTTTATTTAAGTGTACAACAAAACGCCGAAATGTATCTATTGCGGATTTGTTTAGCATACAAAATTTATTTGTATTCTTCTTAGATTTTCTTCTTTTTTTTTTGTTGTGTACACAAATAAATTATATAAAGTGCAATTGCACCACCCGCTGTACAATTCATGTTGTCTTTTTGACGGTTAAGGGTATTGTGATTTGTTCCTCGTATGTGGAGAAATGGTACGCTAACAAATCACACGCACAAATCACTAGTGTGTGGTCAGCTTTACTTTTGATTTGTGTGCGCACAGCCCCGTCGAGCACAAGCACACGTGTGTCGCCAGCTTAAGTTTAAAGTTATAGGTAAATATTTAGTGTGTGTTTTTTTTAATATAGTGTGTTTTAAGAAATTTGGCACATTCATTCATAATAAATACATGAAAAACTCTCAACGGTTGCGCAACAGTTAAGTCTTATGAATGTGCCATTGAGTTACTAGCAAAGTACATATAATGTTCCACGAGCATTACACGTTCTATAAACACTTTTCAAAATATGCTTTCACATACTTAAGATATAAAATACGGTTTTATTGTTTTAATGCCATTGACCAATTTGAACTTTTCTTTATTGTTTAAAACAGTTTCAATAATTTAATGTTTTGTGTTAAATATCAAGGTAATTAATTCTGTACTTTGCGACTGTGACAAAATTATAACAAGATAATTTTTAATAAAATGATAAATTTCTTCATAAAAATAATTTAATAAAAATTAAATTCAATGAACTTTATTTAGCCTGATTAAAATATCGAAAATTTGGATTGAAAAAAATTTTTATATTTACATTCTCTGGTCATTTAAATTTAACCAAAATTAAAGAAAAATTTCGTTTATAATACAAAATTTTAAAAACGCAGACAAAAATGTTTTTTTAACGAAAATTCGTATGATTACCAACATATTTTTTAACTTTTTTTAATTTGACTTAAGGCCCAACCATAATATGCATAGCCTTGCTTAACCTACTGTCAAAAATTAACAAAAAGTCTCTCAAATGTATTTAAAAAACAAAAATAAAATCAACAAACATTTGATTCCGTAGGGAATGTGCGATCAGTTTCGCACTTTGCTTAAGCAAATGACAGTTTCATAAAATTTAACAAAAAGTTTCCTTAAGTTCAATATGGTTTCTCTCATATGATTTACATGTATTCGTACATTTGCTTAAGCCAGCTTAAGCACATTATGGTTGGGCCTTTAAGATGTGTTGTCAAAAGGCCACAGAATTATAATCAGCAGTGTAGCCATATCCAAAAATATTTTACAGCTAAATCGGCTTTAAAAAATGCTAGGTGCCGGTTCACACACGTCAAATTTGACTCGTCAAGTCTTGAGGAGAGAGGGGAAAAGAAATGGCGTTCTCTTTTCCCTTCTCTCCTAAAAGATCAAGACTTGAAGAGTCAAACTTGACGTGTGTGAACCGGCACTAATAACAATCCTAAACTGCCAAAAAATATGCTAAAATTTAAATTGATTTTTTTTTTTAACAAACTGATTAAAAAAAATAACAATAAAATATTTATTAAACATAAAAAGTCTTAAAATTATAAAAGAAATATATTACATTCTTTATATATTTACGTACATAAAAAGTTTTCAAACAAAAGGTACCATACCATAACAAAAAAATCAAAGGAACTTGACCCATAAATGACTATTATTTAGTACTTCAATAAAATTTATATGACATGTTTAATTAAAAATTTCATTTGATACATTAAATATGAATATTCTCCTTCAGCTTCTGAAGAATCGATCGAGATATCATTATAATATATGATTTATCGCATTTTTAAATGAGATCGTACATTTTTTTTAAACTACCGCAACATTTTAAACCACCCCTAATACAAAATAGCGACTTCATAGTCTTTAACGTCATTCTTTTTCGAATTTTCGTTTTTAAGAGATTTATACCACTAAAAACCTATTTTAACTTCCGCGTTGCTAAATGGCAAAACCAAGAACTTCATTGCAAAAGAAGCTAATTCGCAGAATGGATTTTCATTTAATGCATTTTTATATCTATATGCATCTATCCAGAAATCAACTGTTGAGTTCTTATTTAACAATTAATATGAATTTAGTTTCTGCCACTGATGTTCCAAAGTTGTAATTTCTTCTACAGTGAAATCAAGCATTTCTTCTTGAAAATCTTTGCTTAATTTATTAGTTTTTAAACTGTTTTCTACACAAAAAAGTAAGTATTTGTTAAATTATGAAAATTTTTTGGCAATCGTTGTCTAAGTTGACATATTAATTGAGATAGAAAATCTCGGCATGTAATTCGTATTTGTTTTTCTTTTTTAAAAAGTTATGGTGTCTCTTTTCGATTCCAAAAATTTTTCAAAATCGTAATCAAGGGAAACAAATCAGCTTAAATTGTGGTAGATTTTCAAAAAAAGATTACTTGAATATTCTTAAATTAAATAATGCTAAACAATGCTAAATATGTAGTTGAAAAATGCTAAAAAAGTGCTTACTGCTAAATGGAAAATTTGCAGCTAAATCAGACAAAAACTTGCTAAATTTAGCTGCAAAAATGCCAAAATGGCCACGCTGATAACACTACGTGACAGTTTTTTGACCAAAAAGAACAACTTGAAAAGAGAGCAAAATTGAACTTCATAAAATTTTTAATAAAGCTTGAACTTTTGTCCCCTGTAACTCTGTAATTTCTTGACCAATCTTCACAAACGACCCATTGTTATTTTAGAAATTTTTTAACCTTTCACTAAACTTCCCTCTCATAATCCCTTTAAAATTTTTTAAAATATTTGCATTTCAGTCACATCATCTTTTTTAAAAACACAAATAACGGTTATTTTGGAATATCTCAAAAACTGTTCTACTTTTGACAATTCTGACTTCATATTCATTTGGTCACGACTTTGTTAAAAATTTGTCAAGTAGTGTAATCAGCCTTTTAACGGTTGTCGTTGTCGTAAACGACTAAGTCGTTATTTGTAGTAGATTAAAGAACACAGGTTATGTGCTTCTTTAATCTATAACATTCTTATTCATCACATAATTTCGCTTTTAACTACATCCATATTTGCTAACCTGTAACACCTTATTAGAATACTGGTGTTTTAAGTATATCGATCGACTCAGAATCACTTTCTAAAGTCGCAATTTTGGAGATAATTTTATTAAACTTGGAACATATTGGCACAAGGACCAAGCCTATTATGGGGCGAATCGATCCAAAATTGCACATAGCCCCCATACAGGATTCTTTCCGGAATAGGATCTTTGTGCCCATAAAGCATCTCATTATGTTGGTATTTAGATTAAATTTGGTCCAAACCTATTTATTGCAATAAAAATTGTATTAACAAAAAATTTGGCGATATGTAATAACTTTTATGATAGCTACTATGTCATGACAAAATGGTGTCCTGTTAGGTCCAAAATAAACAATAGCTACCATATAAGCCCCCATCCTAAAAGCTCATAAAATAATACAGATGACTAGGGATGCGATTTCCATGCAAGTGCATGTTTTTTGTCGATAGTCTAAGAACGATGTCGACCAATTATCTTTCCGAATCAATAAATTTGCGTTAAAATGGCATCGGTTTGTTTTTGCATATTGTTGCATATTTTGGTGGAAATGCATATTTTTGCATATTTCGGTTTTAAATGCATATATTTGCATATTTTGACAGTTTTGAGCGATTTTTTTTTTTTTTAATTTCCATATTATAAAAAAAGTTCTTAAACAAATTTTTTAATACACAAAAAGTCTAAAGAAAAATTTTTAATTAATAAATAAATTCTTTTGGAGCTTTAAATACAATAGTTTTAAGATTTCGACAAAACATGCTTCTTTTTTCAACCGATGCAGAACTTTACATGGTTAAGGCTTCTAATGGGTTTGAAATATTTTATCCCAAACTGTTCACAAGTTACTTGCTTGACACCAAGTTGCGGAGAAAATTAGAAGCCAATTCGATAATATTGCAATTTTTAGTGGAATCTTCCTCCGCAGCCAGTAGTAACAAGATGGGGGCCTGGCTAGATGCTTAAGAACTCTATTCAAAAAACTTTGATTAATTTAAGAATGTTAGAAGAGCTTGGTGATACCAATTAAAAAAGTAAAAGAAATATTAAATTTAAATAACATCAGAAGTCAATTAGCATTTGTATTTTTTACTAACGGATGTATTGGTGAAACAATAACTAATTAGGAGGGAATTAGTTCACTTAATACTCAAGTCAAAGTAATGGATATTTGATTGATAGCCTGACAAATTAAAAAAAATCCAAAACGGTTTCCAAAAAAAATTAAGGATTCCAAAAAATAAAACAAATTTCAAATATTTTTGATCTGATCAAAGTAAGATCGGAAAATACTTATTTAGTTAAACAAACCAAAATTTAAATTAGTTATTTAAGTTTTTGAAAGATACATATTTGATTAACAAAAGCCTAAATTTTTTATATTTTTGATTTTAGTAAAATTAAAAAACGAATTTTTATGGAAATTATTTAAGTTTTTAGTGCATATTTTTATTTTTTTAGTGCATATTTTGGATTTTTAAGTGCATATCATGCGCATATTTTCGATTTTTTAGTGCATAGAAATCTCATCCCTACAGATAACTAAACAATCTTCGGCCCAAAGAACTTTTATATGAATCTTAACCTTATAACATTATTGTATTAAGTTGGGTCTATGATTGTCCATTGGTCTCAAATAGGGAACACTTTCTTACTTGTTTTTTATGAAATTTGCTCGATGTTTTCAATAATAACTGTTACTATGTATTTCATAATTTATTTTATGAGTGCTTCCTCCACTCATTACAAAATTTTAAATTTATAGTAAGAGGGATCACTAAAAATGCAATAATTAAAATTTTTTGCCTAACTGGGTTGTGGAACTCGTAGCACTTACTTGTGAGCCTTTAAACTACTTTGTGGCAAAGCCCTTCGACATTTAAGGGTTGCACTTTTTTATTTACATATATACATTAGGGCTATAACCAAATTTTTGCCATAGTACCACGGAGTGGCAGGGATGCAAATTTCTAAAACATTCCAAGAAATTTTGAACCGCGATGAATTGTAAACTGTAGAAAATTTTTTAAATCTAAAGCAGTGGATAAATTCCAAAATAGCATTTAAGTGATACGTATAGGAATATATACAAATATCAAGTGTATATTTTTTAAAATTTCCGAGATTTGTTGATTGTCATTGCATATGCGAGCCTTACTGGAAACTGCAAGCGTTTAAAATCGAATGGCATGTCGGTTGGAATCATTGGGATCCGAGGTATCAAAAAATTTTCTCCATCGTACTTTCCTGTAAGCATTGTTGCTTCGATGACATTATTCATCAGTTTTTTTTACCGTAAGTCGGGAGCCATTACAAAGACGTGGTTGGTTTATATTTCGTAACATTATGATTACCGATCCAACTTTTAGTTGGAGATTATGAGGCGGTAATCCGGGTAACTCCAGGGTGTTTAAAATTTCGATTGTATAGTTGACGACATCGTTCTGAGAAGTAACTTGTGTTTTTCTTACGGGAATTCCCGGGAAAAAATTCCGGGATCCCGCACATTTTTCGGGAAATGAATCCCGGGAAATATGTGCGGGATTTTTTTTTAATATAATTATGGCATATTTTAGACGTTAGGCAAAAAGGTCTTAGGTCAAAAAACTCATTTTAAGTTTTTGTAAGAAACTATAAGAAACTGTAAGAAACTATGACAAAAATTATTAATAAAGAAAACGCTTATTCGAACAAAAACAAAAACAATTTTTTTAAAAAAAGAATAACAAGTTTTGAAGGAAGTGCTAACAAAACTAAAGGTGTCTAGAGGTTTTATATTGTTTCTTCGACTATAAAGGCCAAGAAGTAATGTGCTTAAATAATTTAACTTTTTTGGTTTTTAATCCAAATTTTTAATAATTTTAATTAGGCTTAAGTTCATTAAATTTAATTTTCATTAAATTATTTTTATGAAGAAAGGAATTTTACAACATGAAAATTAATTAAAATTGTTATTGATAATCTTTCATTTTTTTGACCGTGGCCGGGGCTCGAACCCGGGCCGGCAGGTTACCATGACATGTTTCGATCGCAACCACTCGATCTCCTCAGATGGATTTGCCGTTTTACACTCGCAGCCATCGACGACTGCTGACGTCAATAGTCAAACATCAATCCTTAAACCAAATGGTATTTTAACCTTTGGTAGATCGAAGTTTGCTTTTTTGAATGATTATCTATTTTAATTGATTTTACATGTTCTTCCTTACTTCTGTTTTTTCGTACTTTTGTCAAGAATTTTTCTTGAAGTCCAAAGTACATTTTTTTGTTTTTTTTATTTTTTTGTCTTTCTTTTTCTTGTTGACCTTTTTCAGCACAACTTGAAGGACAAATGAATACATAGAGCTCGTGCCTTAGCTTTAACAATAATTAGTATTGTGGTTATTTTGTTGAACTATTTTATGGTTTTTAATCCAAATTTTTAATAATTTTAATTAGGCTTAAGTTCATTAAATTTAATTTTCATTAAATTATTTTTATGAAGAAAGGAATTTTACAACATGAAAATTAATTAAAATTGTTATTGATAATCTTTCATTTTTTTGACCGTGGCCGGGGCTCGAACCCGGGCCGGCAGGTTACCATGACATGTTTCGATCGCAACCACTCGATCTCCTCAGATGGATTTGCCGTTTTACACTCGCAGCCATTGACGACTGCTGACGTCAATAGTCAAACATCAATCCTTAAACCAAATGGTATTTTAACCTTTGGTAGATCGAAGTTTGCTTTTTTGAATGATTATCTATTTTAATTGATTTTACATGTTCTTCCTTACTTCTGTTTTTTCGTACTTTTGTCAAGAATTTTTCTTGAAGTCCAAAGTACATTTTTTTGTTTTTTTTATTTGTTTGTCTTTCTTTTTCTTGTTGACCTTTTTCAGCACAACTTGAAGGACAAATGAATACATAGAGCTCGTGCCTTAGCTTTAACAATAATTAGTATTGTGGTTATTTTGTTGAACTATTTTATGGTTTTTAATCCAAATTTTTAATAATTTTAATTAGGCTTAAGTTCATTAAATTTAATTTTCATTAAATTATTTTTATGAAGAAAGGAATTTTACAACATGAAAATTAATTAAAATTGTTATTGATAATCTTTCATTTTTTTGACCGTGGCCGGGGCTCGAACCCGGGCCGGCAGGTTACCATGACATGTTTCGATCGCAACCACTCGATCTCCTCAGATGGATTTGCCGTTTTACACTCGCAGCCATCGACGACTGCTGACGTCAATAGTCAAACATCAATCCTTAAACCAAATGGTATTTTAACCTTTGGTAGATCGAAGTTTGCTTTTTTGAATGATTATCTATTTTAATTTTAATACTTCGATCTACCAAAGGTTAAAATACCATTTGGTTTAAGGATTGATGTTTGACTATTGACGTCAGCAGTCGTCGATGGCTGCGAGTGTAAAACGGCAAATCCATCTGAGGAGATCGATTGGTTGTGATCGAAACATGTCATGGTAACCTGCCGGCCCGGGTTCGAGCCCCGGCCACGGTCAAAAAAATGAAAGATTATCAATAACAATTTTAATTAATTTTCATGTTGTAAAATTCCTTTCTTCATAAAAATAATTTAATGAAAATTAAATTTAATGAACTTAAGCCTAATTAAAATTATTAAAAATTTGGATTAAAAACCATAAAATAGTTCAACAAAATAACCACAATACTAATTATTGTTAAAGCTAAGGCACGAGCTCTATGTATTTATTTGTCCTTCAAGTTGTGCTGAAAAAGGTCAACAAGAAAAAGAAAGACAAAAAAATAAAAAAAATAAAAAAAAACAAAAAAATGTACTTTGGACTTCAAGAAAAATTCTTGACAAAAGTACGAAAAAACAGAAGTAAGGAAGAACATGTAAAATCAATTAAAATAGATAATCATTCAAAAAAGCAAACTTCGATCTACCAAAGGTTAAAATACCATTTGGTTTAAGGATTGATGTTTGACTATTGACGTCAGCAGTCGTCGATGGCTGCGAGTGTAAAACGGCAAATCCATCTGAGGAGATCGAGTGGTTGCGATCGAAACATGTCATGGTAACCTGCCGGCCCGGGTTCGAGCCCCGGCCACGGTCAAAAAAATGAAAGATTATCAATAACAATTTTAATTAATTTTCATGTTGTAAAATTCCTTTCTTCATAAAAATAATTTAATGAAAATTAAATTTAATGAACTTAAGCCTAATTAAAATTATTAAAAATTTGGATTAAAAACCATAAAATAGTTCAACAAAATAACCACAATACTAATTATTTTTTGGTTTTATATAAATGCAAATGAATTAATTATGCGACAATAAGTGCTTAATTTTATTTGTTTAGTTTTATAGGAGAACAATTTAAAACATTAAAGGTGGGTTTTGGTAATTTTATCCGAATTTAATATAATCATCTGTTCTCTGCGGTTATAGTTTTTTAAGTTTTAATTCCTAAACACTACTAATCCTACAAAATAATTGAAATTTTACCCATGAAGATCTTAAGGTGACATTAAGCACTTTTTCTTTTTTGCCACAGAAAGTTGAATGCATTCATAAACATATTTAATTGATCTCAGGAAATGTTATTTATTCAAATAAATTATATTAAATAATATTTTGCATCGATTTGTATTGAGCGGGATTTCCCGGGACCCCGGGAAATTGAAAAATAAATCCCGCTTTCCCGAGAAATGAAAAAGTCCGGGAAAAGAAAAACTCTAGAAGTAACGGAATCCACCGATTTGTACGTCTTCAATTTGCCAGCGATTTTATTTTGAATCTTAAAATTCAATTCGTCGACATTAACGTTTTTCGCAGACAATATAGCACGTTCGCTCAACCAATCATGATTTCTGTAATTTTGTGTAATGTTTGGAAACACCTTTCGAATGAGCTCGGACTTTGATTCGGTGATCTGGCAGAAATCGATGGGAAATTGAATACAGCCGGTCGAAATATCCACCTGGATTTTTCCGTTTCCTATGCCCAGCAATTGTTTGGAAAATACGTCTCGAGATTGATTGTTCTGCTGCTCGACCCGCATGTTCAGAGTCAATTTGAGCTTCCTGACGTGTTTCCACAAAGCAGACGACTTCAAACATGCATTAAGTTCATCGGCGAGCGTTGATCGTGGTATCACTGGCAGTGTTTGCCGAACATCACCTGCCAAAAGAATCATCTTTCCTCCAAATCGGCTTTGATTTTTTCGTCAATCTTGCAACGTTTTGTCTAATGTCTCTAAAGATTTTTTTATGCGCCATTGTACATTCATCCCAAACGATCAGTTTGCTTTGCTGCAAAACTTTGGCCATCGCACTGTTCTTCGATGTGTTGCATGTTGGATTTTCATTGGTTTGCATATTTAATGGTAACTTAAGTGCTGAATGAGCAGTTCGACCGCCTTCCAACAATGTAGATACAATTTCTGACGATGCGAGTGCAAGTGCAATATCATTCTGCGAGCGTATCGTTGTCAAAATTAACGTGATTAAAAAAGTTTTCCCAGTTCCCCGGGAGCGTCTAGAAAAAAATCCCTCCAGCCTCATCTTTCACAGCTTTCATGAGCGTCTCGTATGCATATTTTTGTTGTCGATTCAACAGTGGAACATTTGATCGAACTGATACCCTTAAGGCATCGCAATCGTACTGTTTTTTTGCGTAGTGCATCGGACGATTGGCAGATATCATACCTTACTCAGATAATACCTTTATCGACATCCAAATCGGTGCAACTGTTTTTCGATTTTAAATACATAAATAGAAAAAAGTGGGCGTAAAAGTTGGCATGGCAAATTTTTCTTTCGATTAAAACTTAAAATGGATTAATACGAACATTTGAAAAAAAAAATTAGTCAAATCGATGGAGCCGTTTTCTGATTTTAGGTAAATCGAAAAAGTGGGCGTAACATCGTTCAAATCGGTCCAGCCGTTCTCAACTGATGCAATGACCAACGAACAACATTGATTTTTATTTATATAGATTAGTTGTTATGTGAAAAAAGCATTAAAAATTAAAATGTTTCTTCAAAAAACACTAAAAAAAATTTTTAAGTATCGTCGTATCAACAGTAAAATATCGATATACAGGCAAAACTTAAGCGCCTATTAGACGATAATACTTGATATGTTGAGATGTTGAGAGAGAGTATTTTGCTATTAGACCAGTGATGTCCAAAAAAATTTGTAACCAAAATCAAAACAAATAGTATTATACTATATTATTCAAAACAAAAAGTCACCAAAATTATTTTGTATTAAACGTGTATCTAAATTGTGTTTGTTTGAACCTTCTAGGCGCCTAAACCGCTGGGCCAATTTTCATAAAATTTTGACACTAAGTTACCGATGGTCTGGAAAAAAGCAATAGGATTTATAATTTTTCGTGGGCGTGGCACCTCGTATACAAAGTTAACACTTATTTTCGTCTATTTGAAAAACTTTTTTAAGGTAGAGCTTTCAACCTTTTTTATTTAGTTTTCCTGTATCAAAGTTCAAAATTGAGCTTAATTATGCGCTAGATATTTTATATATATATTCCTGGCCACACGCAATAACATCTTAACTAGAGTTTTTTTTCCCCAGACTTTTTCGATTCCCGGGAAAGCAGGAATTTTTTTAAATTTCCCGGGATCACGGGATCCCGCTCCATATAAATGATACAAAGTAAATTTTGTTATTAATTAATGAAAAAACTTTTATAAAAAAACGTAAGGGAACTTTTTTACAAAGAAAGTAAAAGAAATGGTTCAATACTAAAAAATTAATTGAAGATTGAAATAGGAACTTGAATTATTATCACCTCACGCCTTTATTTCCTATTATTATGCTTTTATTCAGTATTATTATGCTCTGGATACAAGATAAAAAAATAACATAAACATAACAATTTAATTCATAAAACAATAATAAAAACAAAATAATAATTGAGGTACTCAAGATATGAGATCAAAAAGTTAATTAATAAAATAGATAAAATACATTAAAGAAATATATAACATTTTTAAATAGCTTAGGAAATAACTTTCTGACACACTCAAAGCGCTTAGTAAGTGTTCAAAAAGTATATTCCTGATTTTATTTACTAATTATCATGTTTCCGAAAAATTTCGTTCATTTTTTACCGATGTTGGACAAATAGTTAAAAGTGCACCGTTGTAGAATGCTTCTGATTCACAATAAGAAGCAATTTTTCTTTTTTATAAATAACGTCAGTCAAATGTATGTCAAGGTTGATGAAAAAATAGCATCAACCGGACTGCTTCTTACAAACCTTTTCAATTCAATAGGTCCATTTGTAATCTTTAGGACAATGTCTTTAGGACAATGTCTTTCCCCGCACTTCACGGGTATATAAACCAACACAAATTGAAATTGAAAATTTGTGTTTATCACCTAATAAACAAAATTTGAAGTAACTTTAGCAAAGTTTTCCTTCATACCTTCTCGCATTATATCTCAAACTGAACCGAAGTTATAGCAAAATATATCTTTAAATCGGTACATTTTGAAAACTTTAATCGCATTTTGCCAAGATCGTTTGTTTTTGTGGATATGACTTTGTTGCAATAAAGGAGCGATATGTTTAGGTATCTCCTATTTTTAAGACTTGTTCATGGACAATGAAACTTTACTACCTGCATCTTATTTTGAATTAATGTACTTTATTAACTCTTCACTTCACTAAATGTAATAATTATCAACTGTTGCACTGCCCATTCTGCTTTGAGTAGATATATTGCATCAGAAGACATCGAACTTGAGTGTCAAACATTTCAACAGTCAATCAGAGGCCTAATTCTAGCAGTCGTGATCGATTACTTTCTCGATTCAAAAGCAATTTTATTTCTAATTCTTTCAGTCGATATTTTACGAATCGAAATTATTTTTATCAGTATTGTGAAACTCAAATTAATGCTTTACAACACTGAAAAAATAATTCCGATTCGTTCAGCATTGACTGAAATAATTAGATATAAAATTGCTTTCGAATCGAGAAATTAATAACTCGATCACGATTGCCAGAATCAGGCCCCAGACAATAATTTGTGGTTAACGGACAAAAATTAGTGGCAAACTAGCAAAGCTGTCGATCATGATCGATAGTGAATACTTTTTTAGTTTCATTGGTTATAATTATTAACTTTATTCAATAAAGAATAACAAACGTTCCCCCTAGACACTTAGATCCAGAAATAGATTATTTTTATTACAGATTTACATAAATCTATGCACAACGAGCGCTTATTTAACGATCTTTCCAATCCAGCAAGACGTATTTTAAGGCTGAAAGAAATAAATATAAAAAAAGAAAAATTTTCAAATGTGTACTTTACATAGTTGACAATATGTAAGTACTTTTTAAAATGCACTTATATTGTATGTATGACGTTTGTACTCTTGTTTATTTATGTAATTATAGGTAAACATTTAAAAAATTATTTTTAAATTATATACATATGTACGTTTATAGATAAACCACGTATGTGTATGTGTCTGTATAATCTAAAATTGTAATAACGGGTGATTTTTAAACCGTTTGGGTTTGAAAAATGAAAAAAAACAGAAAATTTCAAAAGTAAATGAAATATTTATTTGGGGCGATAAATTAATGTCTTCTCTTATTAAATATTATTTCATTATATTGTTGCCTGAGGCTACCCCGTAGGTGGTCCATCCTTGAGCTCCAATTTTGGCATACCTTTCGGCCGGTATCTAACCAATGGCAGCTGTAATGTTGTCTTCCAAAACTGCAATTATGGCTGGCTTTTGTCCCTGTACGCCAGAAACTTCCCTTATTCCCACAACAAATTCTCTTGTGGTCCAATCGCATGATCTTGGCGGCCAATTGCCTGCTCCAAAATGGACGTTGTAACCGAAACACTTTTATCACATTGACCATGTGACTTGGTGAAGTGTCAAAGTTTTTTGAACATTGCCACAGTCAGACTGGGCTGTCAGACTTGGGGATTTATTCCCAAAGTTGGGGATTTGATGCGAGCAAAAAGGACAAAGAAAGTCATTTGGGGATTGGGGATGAAAAAAAAAATTTTGGATTTTACAGAAGGTCCTAATTAAGATTTCCATTTTTGTAAACTGTGTAAAAGATACTTTATAAACGTATCTTATTTTTCTTGAGTGAGTGTTTAAAAAAAAAATTAAAAATAGAATCTTAAACTGTTGACAACATATAAAATTGTTGATTTTTTTTAAAGACAATTTTTAAGCAAATATGTTTTTCTTCCCGAAAAAAGTAAAAATGAAAGGCAATATAATAAAGTTTAGGAAAAAGAATGCTGGGCTATTGGTTAGTAGATTTGATGCATCGAACTATTAAATAAATGACGTATATAGGTATTTTTATTGTTGATAATAAGGATGACTAAAACCGATTGAACAAGCTCAAATTCTTATAAATTGGCTCAGTCGCTTTCAATAACAGCAAATTGTTCTGCTTGTAATTCCTCACTGGATTTCTTACTAAAATTTTTCTTAGAAACTGGGAATTATTTCCTTTCGTAGGTTACCTTATATTATATTCAACATTTTTTATTTTTTTCGAATTTATTCTATGAGCTACATTTCAGTTATGTATTTTATAAAGCTTTTTTGTAATAGTTCTATTCCTTAAATTTTTAGGAATGACTTTTATACACTACCAGACTATTATATTGTATTTTCTTGTTACATTTTACCTTAGCTATCCATTGGATAGCAATGAAGTATATTGTATGTACAGAAAAATTTACAAATATTAGACACCAGCAGAATGTAATGCATTTTCTGGCCCGCTACGGCCTTCGTCAGCATTCTTTGTGTCACACTGGATAGTGATACTTTATAAATTGAATGCATTTAACTCAACTATTTTTAACAAATAGAAACTGGGAATTATCTCCTTTCGTAGGTTACTTTATATTATATTCAACATTTTTTGATTTTTCGAATTTATTCTGTGAGTTACATTTCAGTTATGTATTTTATAAAGCTTTTTTGTAATAGTTCTATTCCTTAAATTTTAAGGAATTACTTTTATACACTACCAGACTATTATATTGTATTTTCTTGTTACATTTTACCTTAGCTATCCTTTGGATAGCAATGAAGTATATTGTATGTACAGAAAAATTTACAATTATTAGACACCAGCAGAATGTAATGCATTTTCTGGCCCGCTACGGCCTTCGTCAGCATTCTTTGTGTCACACTGGATAGTGATACTTTATAAATTGAATGTATTTAACTCAACTATTTTTAACAAATAGAAACTGGGAATTATCTCCTTTCGTAGGTTACTTTATATTATATTCAACATTTTTTATTTTCGAATTTTTTCTATGAGCTACATTTCAGTTATGTATTTAATAAAGCTTTTTTGTAATAGTTCTATTCCTTAAATTTTTAGGAATGACTTTTATACACTACCAGACTATTATATTGTATTGTATTGTATTGTATTGTATTATATTATATTTGTATTATATTTGTACTTGCATTCAATACTTGAATTCAAGTATAATTATTAAGCGGCTCATACACTTGCAATAAAATTGTTCAATTTTACGTATTGTACAATTATATCACCAATGTGTATGTGATATTCGAAGGTGGCGCAATATACTGGCAACAATCAAAAGACTTTTGAATTTTATTGCATAACGAAAAAAAGTTAAATATGTTGGCAACATTGTACAATGCTGTTTATGTCATTCCTATAGGTTATGTTCACCTTTTTATTGAATGAAAATTGAGCAATATTAAAATTGAAAGCATTGTGCGACTTATTGCATAATATAGGACAAAATGGAAATAAACTGGCGAATATCATATACAATAATATTGCAAGAGTATGGGCCGCTTTACTTGTTTAAGACTGGAATTAGTGCTGGGATACTATCGATATTTTCTACTATCGATAGTTAAGATTTCACTATCGATATTACTATCGACTAAATATTTGTACTTGTGCAGGAAAACTTCAACTAGTTTTTATCAGGCTAAATGCATTCGTTGTTGTTATCACTTTATTGAACGTATGGGACGTATGTTATTTCAGGGGGGCTACTCTCTATTGCGATGCAAAAGAAAATTGTAGCAACTCTAGCGATTGGTACTCTTTAATACGTTTGTGCAAATGTCTTTCGCATCTTTAATTTTTTTTTTTTCTTTTCGTAAATCATCACTTTTTTATTTAAATTTTCCAATTTCAAATATTTTTACACACTTTGGCATTTCTTTATTGTAAATCCGCGCCATCTTTAATTATACCCTTCACCACAGGTGGAAAAGGGTATATATAAGTTTGTCATTCTGTTTGTAATTTCTATAATATTGATCTTAGACCCTATAAAGCATAAATATTCTGGGTCCTTATGAGGAGAGAAGTTGATTTAACGATGTCCGTCTGTCCGTCTTACGTTTGATATGTGTTTTCCGGATACTCCAGCGACTAGGTTGTTTTGCATTTATGTCACATATAGTCTACCATTTCTTGCTATCGGTCCAGCAAGATCGGTCCACTAATGGCTGAGATATGACCAAAAAACCACGACTGCCTCTAATTTTTCCAAAAAAATCCAAAGTTTTCAAATTAGGTACAAACATTTAGGTTATAAATACACACCATCCCACAAAATGTGGGCTAGATTGGATAAGTGGGCGTGGTACCTCCCATACAAAAAAAATCAAAAAATGTATAAAACCTGAATTTTTTGACTGCAATATGACCTATGGTTACGCCTTATATATCAAAAGATCGGAAATTTTTAATAGAAAATATTTTCTGAAAAACTCGGGAAAATCGGTTCAGACACAAAAAAGTTATGACCAAAATATTAATTTTTTTTTTTTTTGAAAAATACCCATTTTCGGGAACCATAGATCTTCCCGAGTCCAAGTTTTATAACCACAAGTACTGGCAAATTTCTTCTTTAACACGCCGGTATATAAATCTTTCAAATCGGTTAAGAAATAGAAGAGTTATGGACCAAAAATTACTCTTTTTTTATAATTAAGTTGGTTTTATATACCCTTCACCGAAGGTCCTACACCCTTTAAAGTATATATATTCTGGGTCCTTATGAAAAGCGAAGCTCAAATCCGGTTGTCGCACTCTTACTTGTTTTTATTGCCACTATTGCTTTATTTTCAAAAAGTTTTGCGAAAGTGATAGAGAGTACCAAGTTGGCATTTAGCTTTCGCATCGAAATTGTTTTCGCATAGCAATAGAGAGTAGACCCCCAGATGACAGTTTTTTTTAAAAATTGATAAGTACCTTTCTTAAGGAACCGAAGTAGCAGGGACTGACGATAAGATATTCTATTGCATGTTTAAATAATTTTCTAAATGGGTTTTGATTCTTAACCCAAAAAGGTAATCAATCTAGCGGACTTATTCTCTAATGGTCGTTCATTGTTTTGCCCCATGCTCGCAATTGCAATTGCATTTGGATTTGCATTTTTTTTACAACATTACAAAAATATTTGACATTTTAGTCCCTATATAAACATGTACAAATTTCGACTTAAAGGCCTTTAATTAGTAGTAAAAAGCACAGCTTAGCAATCCACACCACTTGCCATTCCTGTTGTTTGTATTCATTGCTTCATTTGCGGCAAAAAACTGTGTGTGTATAGCTGCTGTAAGATGTCTTCATAGCTGTATTTTAAATAATAATAATATCGATATTGATATTTTTCCTATCGATATTTTAAGACTATCGATAATATCGATAGTTTCCCAGCACTAACTTTAATATCACTGTAATTCAAAGCTTGAATTTAACTGTATTTACATAGTTATGTTCGACTGGAATTCCAGTATCCATTTTGCAGGAGTATGCTATTGAATTACAGTATATTTCAAGTACAATTCAAGGCTTAAAAATGGAAAACCGGACTGGAATTACACTTGATTTATACTTGAATTCAACATAATTGCTTATTGGGTTAACACATTCAATACCAGAGCAAAAAATTAAACAGAATAACAAATTGCCTTTTAATTTTAGAATTAGGAAGAAAAAATTATTATGATTGATTTACTTACTCGTATTACAGCTTACAGAATGATAAACCACCAACATAATGCCCGATATGGTTTTTACTTTAGAAATCTTATGTACATATTTAACCAAAAATGTAAACTAAATAAGAAGCAAGTAAATAACTTTGATAATATACTCGCATGTGCCCGTGCAGAAAACTGAATTGGCAAATTGGTTTTTTTGTTGTTTTCTTACGAAGACAATAGAATGAAACAATTTGTTTTTTAATTTTGTTTTTTCTTTTTACCCACTTATAACTACAATTCGAGTCGGAAAGAACCCAACCAATTGTAGAGGGATGTAAGAAAAGATAAACTCACTGTTTATTGTTGGTGTTTTGTTTAAGCTTTGATATTGTTACTTACGAGTAAGACTTTGAGTGTTTAAAATTCTTATTCGCTTTAGGGTTTTATTCGTATAATATTTTTAGCTTTTCTAAAATCTTAGGAAAAGGTTTCCTGATGAGCTGGCCTAAGCAACCAGTGAAATGCGCATAGAAGCTAGCTTTCCCTCAACAATAAATTTCAGTGTATTTATCAAATATGGAAAATTGGGAATTAAGCACGTCATTCAGAAATCGTATTAATGATAAATTTTGTATTCCCGTAAATAACTTTGATAATATACTCGCATGTGCCCGTGCAGAAAACTGAATTGGCAAATTGGTTTTTTTGTTGTTTTCTTACGAAGACAATAGAATGAAACAATTTGTTTTTTAATTTTGTTTTTTCTTTTTACCCACTTATAACTACAATTCGAGTCGGAAAGAACCCAACCAATTGTAGAGGGATGTAAGAAAAGATAAACTCACTGTTTATTGTTGGTGTTTTGTTTAAGCTTTGATATTGTTACTTACGAGTAAGACTTTGAGTGTTTAAAATTCTTATTCGCTTTAGGGTTTTATTCGTATAATATTTTTAGCTTTTCTAAAATCTTAGGAAAAGGTTTCCTGATGAGCTGGCCTAAGCAACCAGTGAAATGCGCATAGAAGCTAGCTTTCCCTCAACAATAAATTTCAGTGTATTTATCAAATATGGAAAATTGGGAATTAAGCACGTCATTCAGAAATCGTATTAATGATAAATTTTGTATTCCCGTAAATAACTTTGATAATATACTCGCATGTGCCCGTGCAGAAAACTGAATTGGCAAATTGGTTTTTTTGTTGTTTTCTTACGAAGACAATAGAATGAAACAATTTGTTTTTTAATTTTGTTTTTTCTTTTTACCCACTTATAACTACAATTCGAGTCGGAAAGAACCCAACCAATTGTAGAGGGATGTAAGAAAAGATAAACTCACTGTTTATTGTTGGTGTTTTGTTTAAGCTTTGATATTGTTACTTACGAGTAAGACTTTGAGTGTTTAAAATTCTTATTCGCTTTAGGGTTTTATTCGTATAATATTTTTAGCTTTTCTAAAATCTTAGGAAAAGGTTTCCTGATGAGCTGGCCTAAGCAACCAGTGAAATGCGCATAGAAGCTAGCTTTCCCTCAACAATAAATTTCAGTGTATTTATCAAATATGGAAAATTGGGAATTAAGCACGTCATTCAGAAATCGTATTAAGAGTTCAGATTTACTTTTTAACACTTCGTGGTAGACATGAGTCTGGTCAGACATTTTTCAATGTGTATAGAAATTCAAGGCACAAAACAATAATTTTCGTTTCAATGGTGAAAATACTATCGGGTATATTTTCAGAAAACTTCATGTTAACCTTCATTGTAGTTTTTTTCCACTACGACTTTTTATCATATGCGCCAAACCAAGATTGAGCTGACGACATAACAATTTTAAACTTTTACAACTTAAAATTAAAACTTACGAGAAAACTTATAACTAAAACTATCAGGTATGTGATGGAAATCGATTTTAAAAACGAAACGATTTGAAACCGAAAATATGTTTTAAATACATTTTCCTTTAATTTTCAGTCTTTATTCTTTTAAATTTTATATCATATACGTTAACTGAAGTGTATTCTGAACGAAAATTTAAGACTATAATTCAGAAATGGTTTTTAAAATCCCTCGAAATTCATCACACCTTTCTAAAACGTTCGTTTTGAAATCGATCGATTTTCATCACATACCTGTATATACAATTCTTAGATTATTTTAATTTCGTAACAACACTTTATAATAAAAAAAATAAATTTCTGAATCATATTCCTTTATTAACATTTTGTTGTAATTTTAACTCTCCTTCTTTGCAGAGAGGTAATCTTGCGTTCAGTGCGCACTGACTGTGGTTTTTGGAAAGTTGGTCGTAAATTAGTTGCTGCTATATGGGATGCTCATGCTCGTATTTATCATGGCTATGAAGTGGTCGGTATGGAAAATATACCTCTAGAGGGTCCGGCGCTAATTGTTTACTATCATGGTGCAATACCAGTAGACATGTATTACCTTAATTCTCGCATGCTTTTGCAAAGAGATCAATTAATATACACTATTGGTGATCGTTTTCTCTTTAAACTTCCTGGATGGGGAACTATATCCGAAGCATTCCACATAAGCCCTGGCACTGTACAATCGTGTGTGAACATTTTAAAAGACGGTAATCTTTTGGCCATTTCACCGGGTGGTGTTTATGAGGCACAATTCGGCGATAATTATTATGAATTATTGTGGCGCAACCGGGTGGGGTTTGCGAAAGTTGCTTTGGAAGCTAAAGCGCCCATAATTCCTTGCTTTACGCAAAATCTACGTGAGGGCTTCCGACAATTAGGTATATTTCGTAGGTTTTTCTTAAAACTATATAATGCTTTTAAAATACCGGTTTGCCCCATATATGGAGGATTTCCGGTAAAATTTCGTACCTATTTGGGTACACCAATAGAACATGATGGTTCTTTGACGCCAGAAGAGTTGCAGGTTAAGGTAAGTAATTTTTATACAGTAAAAATTTAAGTAATTTTTTTTTTGTTATTTTAGGTTGCTCAGGCTTTAGAAGTTTTAATTAATAAACACCAACGTATACCTGGGAACATATTTCATGCCTTATTGGATCGATTTCCCCCTTTTCGAATTAAGAAATAATGAATTTATTATTTTTTATTTTAAATTATTATAAATTAATTTCTATCTCTTAAGCTACGTTATCTCAAATCTGTGTTAATTTATTTTTTTTTTTTTTAAATTTTGCTTTTATATCATATTTTATTCTGCTTTAGTGTTGTAAGTAAGATATCAATTGGTCTTTTATGTACTCATAAATATTTTTTTAGATATAAATTTGACAATTTTGTTTTTAACATTAAGTGAGATTTTAAATCTATTTTTTTATTATAAAATTGTACTTAAAATGTGGTTATAGTTCCAAACTCTGGGTTTTTTATTTAAGTTTTATTCAAATTGTGAATGAAAAAAAAAAAAAATTATTTATTTTGCTGGAAACAGGCACCGTAACAATTTTGACACTTCGAGCCCTAACCGGTAAAATAACGTAACGCGCAAAACCTAAATTTTACAGGAGAAGGTTTTTTAAAAGAGTTTAACCAATTTGTTCAGAAAATTAAAATGTAGCCTACTAATGATCTTATGCAACTAAGAGATAAGCTGAACGTTACTTCTCCGTGTGGATTTTTTTTTGTCATTTTCTAACAGGTTAGACTAAAATTTAAAAGCGAAAATAACTTATGGCGTTTTCTTTTCTAAAAAAAAGTGTTACATGTCAACATTTTTAAATGCACCCCTAATTTTTAAGAAGTGTTTCATATTTTACGTTTAAGAACACAAATTTCGGAATTAAACAATAAAGTACTGTTAGCGCAAGGTAAATTCAATTAGAGGTGGTGGCAAGACTAAAACAATCCAAAGCCAATAGAAACAACAAATGTTTTTTGTATTGCATTGTTAGTGTTTACGGCTCAAAAGTTGCCACCACCTTGTACTGAATTCGCCTTGATCTAGTGCTGCACTCATGCCCCTTTAATTAAAATGAGTGTTGAACATGTAGCATTTTTTTTTTAATTTTAAAGGGAACATCATCAGAAAAGAACGCTTTACACTTTTAAAATAACACATATTTATCAGAAAAGAACATATAAAAATGTAAAAGGCAGAATAAATGCAGAATTTTACTCAAAAAAGAAAACGCCATTATTAAAAAGTTTTTAACAATAAAAAATTAACCACAACTAAACATTAAAAACAAAATTTAAATTTGAAGAAAAACAGTTATGTATTTAATTCCCATTTGGTGCAGAAATCGTTATTTATTTAGGCTATGGAAATTTTGCCTTTTTTACGAGTGTTTTGAGTTTTTAATTATAAGTGCTGTACCCATGTTCTGTAACTTTAGTGAGAACTTCTCGCATCGAAAAGATGTGAAACAAAATATTCCATCGTTTCTCGAAAAGTGAGAAAAAAGTGTGTCTGTAACTTATGTATGTCGAAAACTATCAAAAGAGATTACGTCGTTACGTTATAAAAGTCATAACATTGCACTCGAAGCCGATGTGACATTGCAGACGTTGAGGACGCCAGTCACACATATAGTTAACGGCGACCAAAATTTACTAAAATTGAAAAATTTTCAACGACGGCGGCGAAAATACAACCGTCGGCCATGCCAAATAATGTAAAGTGCGACTTTAATGTTTGTTGTTTGTAAACGAGCTTTGAAAAAATTCGTATATTTTATAAAAATGGTAAAAGAAATAATTAAACAATAAAAAAAGGGCCAAGAACATAATTTTATTATAATTATTCTTTGCAATTTGCATTTTTAGTTGTTTTTTAGTGTTAAAATTTTTTTCTCGCCCCATTCGTGAGTTTTTTTGACAGTCCAAAGCGGGAACTTTTCTCACCAAAATGTTACAGACACACTTTTTCTGTAAATTGGCGAGTAATTTCCTTGCGTGACAGCTTGTACTCGCCAAAAAAAGTTACAGACACAGTTTAGTGAGAAAAACAGCTGTTTGTTTCAATATACGGCATTTTTGTTCTATTTCACACATTTCAATCGAAAAGTTTCTCGACACGAGAGTTACAGAACATGGGCACTGGTTTACACTAGTGCTGGGATAGTACTATCGATGGTCTTAAAATATCGAAAATATCGATAGGAAAAATATCAATATCGATATTATTATTATTTTAAATACAGCTATGAAGACATCTTACAGCAGCTATACACACACAGTTTTTTGCCGCAAATGAAGCAATGAATACAAACAACAGGAATGGCAAGTGGTGTGGATTGCTAAGCTGTGCTTTTTACTACTAATTAAAGGCCTTTAAGTCGAAATTTGTACATGTTTATATAGGGACTAAAATGTCAAATATTTTTGTAATGTTGTAAAAAAAAAAAAAAAAAAAAAATGCAAATCCAAATGCAATTGCAATTGCGAGCATGGGGCAAAACAATGAACGACCATTAGAGGATAAGTCCGCTAGATTGATTACCTTTTTGGGTTGAGAATCAAAACCCATTTAGAAAATTATTTAAAGATGCAATAGAATATCTTATAGTCACTCCCTGCTACTTCGGTTCCTTAAGAAAGGTACTTATCAATTTTTAAAAAACTGTCATCTGAAATAACGTGCGCATATACATACGTCTCATACGTTCAATAAAGTGATAAAAACAACGAATGTAGTTAGCCTGATAAAAACTAATTAAAGTTTTCCTGCACAAGTACAAACATTAAGTCGATAGTAATATCGATAGTGGAATCTTAACTATCGATAAATATCGATAGTATCCCAGCACTAGTTCACACGTCAAGTTTGACTCGTCAAGTCATGACTTTTAAGGAGAGAGGGGAAAATAAATGGCATTTTCTTTTCCCTTCTCTTCTAAAAGATCAAGACTTGACAAGTCAAACTTGACGTGTGTGAACCGGCACTAAGTAAAATCATAGGGCATGTTCGTAAATGCATCACTGCGCTACATTACTGATTTCAAATGTTTATATAAATATCAGTGAAGTAGATGTGGACCAAAAAATTGTCAAATACTAAACAAAAATAATACACAATAAAACAGATTATATTAATAGTTTTTTTTATCGGCATTAAAAAAAGTTTGCTTTTCTGATGCAGCGCAGCGATGCATTTACGAACATGCCCATAAGTTCAGGTCAATTAATACTTACAAAACTTTAAATTAAAATGAACATCACTGAACTTTGTTTCAGTGGGGACATAAGGCGGCCAGATTTTGAAAATAAAAAAACATAAAAGAAAAAAGTAAAAATTTATTTGACTTCGAGATTTTTTTAGATGTAAAGTAAATCAAAAAATAACACATATAAAAATTTTAATTTACTTATAAAAAAGTATAATTCGTTAAAAAAAATAACGAAACTTAAAACTTCATTGCACTAACTTTTTAAAATTTCATACTGCAAGTGTATGAGAGTTCAGTAGTAGTCTGAACAGAACAAGCATGTCACGACATTTTTCATCCGATTTGACACAAAAAAAACCGAAGACCGCCGTGAAAAAAAATTTATTTTAATTTAAAAAAATAAAAACAAATATGGATCATGCTTTTAAAAATAAAGATGACAAAGATGATAGATTATGAAAAAGAGGACACAAATTTTATAGATGACAGTCAGTTTAAATAGATGATTGTCCTCTAAAAAACACTACGTATATTTATGTATATTTTTGTATTGAAAACACTATTTCGTTCGCACTTCAGTTAAAAAATATATATGTACATATCGATTTTTATAAAATTTTAACAGTATGATACTGATGGTCTGGAAGGTACAATAGGCCTTAAATAACATAAGCAATTACATATATATGTTCAGAAAAGCGGAGCGGGTAAGTACTAACCCTGCAGCCACACAATCAAGTATTGCTTTCAAGTTTTTTACACATACTGCTTGTCAAAATTCACAAATATTGTAAGGGAAAGACAAACTGAAATCCGATATGACGGCACAAACAAGATGGCGGACTAGCTATTTTTAATGCACTTCTACAATATGCGTATCAAATGAGAGGCTTGCTAAGATTAACTCGAAAAATAAAGTGACGTCACTCTAGATACAATATGGCGGACTAAGTTTTGAATGCTTGCTGAGAATACGAATGCGAGTTTTAAAAAATTAAAAGTAAAAATTCTTTTTTAAAAAATAGCTATTATTCAAATGCGCTAAAAAGTAAAAAATAAATTAAGCTTTTCTATCATAAAAATTGTGTAATGACGTTATAAGTTGATAGTAAAAGTTTTAAAGCAAAAAATTATTTTTTTTCTTTTTGGCGCATTCAAATGAAAGCTTGTTTTTTAAAAAGGTTTTTTACTTTTAATTTATCGTCTCTCGCCAATAAAGTAGCAAGTCGATCAATAAGACTTGCATCGTATGAATTTTGACTTAGTAATAATCTAGGTGATAATTTTCAGATATCACACATTTTTTTTACTGACCAACAAAAAAGGCACATTCAGGATTTTGTTGTTAGAGAAACCCATTTTTCTGACTTTTAAATTTTTGACCTTCAACTTTTTTTTAACACAGTTGGTACCATGGCACTTACCATGGTCCAATTAATTGGGCCATGTTACTTACCTTTTACAAATTATATTTTTTAAAACAACAAAATAGTAAAAACTTTTGTGTTCTCGAACGCAGCTAATTTTGTGGTGTTAGAAACTTTTTTTAATATAAGAAAAAACGTTTCTTTACTTGGCTATTTATTCTCTCCGTGTTTGTGGCTGCGATAACGGTTTCCTTTCCGAGAAAATAGCCAGCTGAAAAATACGATCCCAGTTAATCCTAAACACTTCCACTTTATTGCAAACTAACTTAAGTTTTATAAACTGGAGTATTCCTATTACGCTGCCGGATCACTTCAGTGTCATTCAGGCCGAAATAATGGACATCGACACAGCCGCGAGACACATTCGGTATGGTGAAATTTCTGGCAGGGATATTCACATTATTACCGATAGCAAGGCGACCATCAGATCCCTGGAGAATGTGTTCAACACAGCGAAAATTGTCTAAGAATGCCGGATGTCTATGAAGGAGATAGCGAGACATTCAGTGGTTACCCTTCAGTGGGTCCCCGGCCACAGGAATATACATGGAAACTGTATGGCGGACTCGTTGCCTCATGCAGTCTCCACTTTAAATCAAAACGATTCAACATACGATATAGGTGTTTCACTCCCAAGAAGTAAGCAACTTATTAAACTTAATGATGAAAAAAGGATTAGGTGGGCATAACAGCTGTCCAGACATCACCTAAAAAACCTTTTTGCATTTATAACTGGTCACTGGCAGGAGAAAGAGTCAACGGAACATCTTCTTTGTCATTGCCCGGCATTCGGAGATCTTAGACTGTTTGGTCGATGAACCCTTGGAGACAAAACTTGTTTCTCTAATATTGATTTAAACAGGATTCACACCTTTATTGAATCGACTGGGTGGCTGAGTTAGAATATTAGCAGCCAAATAACGGTGCGAGACGGTGCGACATGGCAACACAACGGGAACTTATTATTGGACCCACGTGAGCTGTGCTTGATAACGGCTGGCAATAGAATCTAACCTACCCCGGTAGATACTATGAAAGCGAAGGTTAAAGTCCCGCTTTATACGGGACCTAAAGTAAATTGTATGCCGATTATCAAAATATAGCATCGTGTTATTTCTAGCCATTTGAAGCTAAGTTGGACTATATTTTACCACAACATCGATAGTTTTTACGGTTATATGCGTATTTAAATGATTTCCCAGAGTGGGCTTAATATGGAGCCTATGGTAAATTGTGAGCCGATCATCTCCAAATTTAGTTGGGTGATTTCTAGTATTATGAAACTATGACGACCAAATTTTACTATAATAGCGTTATTCGCTACGTCTTAGGCATATTAAAATATTTCCGAGAATGTTTTTTAATGGGCCTATGCTAAATTATGGAGCGATCATTGTAGTGTAATATCTAGTCATAGAAAACGAGTTCTTGCAAAATTTAATAATAATCGGTTCATTCTGTCATCAATTTTTTTAAATAACCAAGATGCCTATACCTAATTTGGAAACTTGCCGTTTTTCAGATATACAGTGGTGTTCCTTAAAATAGAGCCACCCTATCTTTTTGTATTTTCCTGTACTTATTTTGCTTGAGGAAACTGTAACATGCAAAAGTGAACCTGTAGATTTGTTTTCTTTATGAAACCGTTATTTTTATTAAAATTTTTGCATAATATTTTAAAAACTGATGTTATTCTTCTTTAGTCTGCGATATTAAGTGTTCCTTAAAATAGAGGCATTACAAAAACATATTTTGTAAAAGTTGAAATTTTAATTGTATTTAAAATTTTTACCGTACAAACGTAAGTTTATGTCCTTTTAATTAGAATTGAATGTTAACTCATCTAATTTGTTTTTATAGAAACCCAGAATGGGTAGATCTAAACATTGTACACAGGAACAGGATCTTTATAAACAAGGTAAAAGTCATAGAAAAATTGCAGATATTGTTGGGTGCTTAAAGAAAATGGTGAAAAATGCAATAAAATTTTAGTATAAAGAAGAAACAAGAGGAAGAAAACCAAAAATGACAGAGGCTTTAAAAAGAAAAATTTTACGCCACGTAAGGAAGGATCCGTTTGTGACTTCTACCGCCTTAAAAAAAGAATATAATCTCGACGTAGTAACTCCAACTATACCAAAACTGTTAATAAAAAGAGATTTAAAAGCAAAAAGTGCAAGAAAATTTCATTCCTTAAAAAAATAGGTTGCAGTTTGCTGCCAGTAAATTGCGAAATATTTTGTGGTCCGATGTGACAAAAATAAATTTATTTTAGTCTGATAGAAGACCACCGAACATCTTCAACAATACACAATAAAAACAATTAAGCACGGTGGGGGGAATATAATGGTATGGGCATGTTTCTCTTACAGTGGAATTGGACCTAAGTACGGATTGAAGAAAGAATGGATGCTGTTTTTTATACAAATATGCTTAACCATTTCCTGAATCCCTACGCGGAATGGGAAATGCCGATTCGTTGGGTGTTTCAGCAAGACAATGACCCGAAACACACATCGAAGCGGGCAAAAGATTGGTTTGAAAATAATGGGGTGAAGATTTTGAGCTGGCCTGCTCAGTGACCAACCAGACTTAAACCCCATTTGTTAAGTTGTTAAGGTAGCTCTTAAAGGAAAACATGCAACAAATAAAGATCACCTGTGGGCATTGGTAAAAGAAGCGTGGAATAATATTCCAACTGAGACATGGCAAAAACTTGTAAACTCTTTCCTAAACGTTGCTCGGCAGTAATCAAAAATAAAGGATATACCACTAAATTCTAAGGTAATTAAGAAATGATTAAAGTTTATTACTATGCTCATCTGTTGCAATTTTGTTGTCTTGAAGGTAGTTAAAGTCGATCGCTCTATTTTTTCACATCTAAAATAAGAAATTACAAATTTTTTCCATATAAATATATTTATATAATATGTATTTTGTTCGACCTTTAATATTTCAAATATTACTAAATTTTCGAGCTTAAGGTCTTTTTGTTATAAAAAACTTTTAACGTTTATTTAAAAACAATATTTCGGCACTTCCTTGAGTGCCTTCTTCAGGGTTTTTTTCTTAATTTATAAATTTTTAACAAATTATAACAAATTTAACAATAACTGACAAATTAAAAAATTTTTAATTCAAAAACAAAAAAATATTTTTCAAGGTATATTTATATACCTTGATATTTTTCAAATCAAACTTGATCTATTACAATATAAATAAATTGTTAACTTTCCTTTCTATTTTTATAAAATAAGTGTCTATAATTTTGTGCTACATTTTCAGTGTCTGACTTAAAATTAATTCTTGAAATTGTCGGAACCTTTATAATTTGTAACATTTCTAACATAAATCTACGTTTATAATTATTTTCTGTGTTTAAAACAGTTGTATTTTCAAAATCTGGATAATGATTCAGATTAGCACAATGAGTTGATAAAGCTGTTTTTTGTGATATATTTCTATATTTTTGATCTGATTTATGTCCTGCTATCCTAGTTTTCAGTTTATTTTTTGTTGTACCTATATATACCTTATTACACTGTCCACTAACATTACCCTTACATGGTATTTTATAAACAATATTTGACATATCCATCTTTTTTATTTTGTCTTTCATTTTAGTAAATAGTTTACCTACTGTGTTAAAAGATTTATGAGCTATTTTGTATATTTTGCTATCATACATATATATTTGATTTTTCTAATCTTTCTGAAAATTTAGGTATATATGTTACCGACTTATAAATCCTTTGTTCTGTAATACTATTTTGGTTATTTATTCTACAATTATTATGTTGTATTAATAAATCTGTTATTAATTGTTTAGAAAAGCTGTTATCAGTTAAAATACCTGAAATCTTCCTTTTATTATCTCTATGAAATTCTGAATCACTTATTTTTAGAACTCTTTCTATAAAATTTTTAGCTGTGTTAATAACTATTCTCTTTGATGTTTCGAGAAATAATCAAAAATTCTACCAGAAGATGTTGGTTTTTGATACCAATCTATTAATACCCTATTTCCTCTTCTAATTATCAAAGTGTCCAAATATGATATTCTTGAATTAGATTCCCTTTTAATTGTAAATTTAATATCTGAATGAAAAGAGTTAAAAATATCTAACATTTGCTCTATTCCTGATTCAGAAATTATACAAAATAAATCGTCAACATATTTTGTCAAGATCTTCGGTTTTATAATTAATTTTTCAACACATATATCTAATAACATTTCCATAACTATTTCTGCTACAATCGGAGAAGCTGGCGAACCCATTGAAAGTCCTTTCATTTGGTTATATATATGATTATTTAATTGAAAATATATACTATCTATTATACAAAATTTAAGAATACGTAAGAACAAGTCCTTCTCCATATTCGTATGTTCCCTTATTATATTCCATTTTCATCTACTATATTTATAGCTAAGTCTATTGGAATGCTAGGAAACAATGAAACTACATCAAGAGAAATTAACCTCTCATTATTATCTAATGTAATATTCCTAATTCTGTCTTTAAATTGAAGAGAATCCTTAAATTTGTTATAATTTGTGTAGGAGATGAGACTCGGTAACTCGGAAAATACAAAAGTAATAGAGTCTAAACCAGACAGTACATGTCCTAGTTGACTACAATTAATTTTGATATTTTCCTTTATTAATAAATTATATAAAAGGGGCAAGAACAAACGGCTTAAGCGTTATATTCGCCCACAGATAAGATAATTTATTAAATTTTTAATGAGTTTTTATTATTTTTTTTTTTATTAAAACAAAATTTAGAAGTCTTAGTTCCTAAGTATTTATTTATTTAGATGTTGTCAGCTCGATGGCTAGATGACGAGTGAATTAAAATCAAATTATTTTTCTTCTTATATTTAAATAACGGTAATTAAAGTTAACATCAAAAAGAGAATTGAGTGAAATGAAATTAAATGAAAGATCAATAGTTATGTACAATAGTTAAAATAAAATGCAAAAAGAAATCAATAATTACAGTTGAGTGAAATAATAACAATACAAATGAGCTAAATTTAATAATTCTCACAAACAATAAAATACAGTAAGGACACAATAAAATCATGACATTTATAAATGAAAATACAAATAATAAAATAATTCACTTAACAAAATAATAATTATTGTATTAATAAAAATAAAATTATCAATCTTCCTGTTACAGCCTCCCCCTCTGCCTCATTAATCGTCACGATGTTGAGGCAGCAGCTTAGTTTAGGTTTTGTGGTTTCCTTGGTCTAAGACATCTTCTGTTACTATCTGTATCCTGGGGTATGTGTATATTTCTGCTTGATGTAGATTGTTGTGTGTGAGTTGTTGTATTTGTTTCCTTATTACGATCATTTACATTTATTGTTGATTGACTTTGAGTAGTTTTTGTTGTGTTTGTACTTGATATGGGACGACCACGGCGTCGTATAGGATAAATAGGTGTGTCCGTTGAGCACTCGTAAGGTGTAAGATCTGCAGCATGATGAGTTGATAGTGGTATCTCGGGCCTTTCTTCGGACCCTATAGTGTAACAGGTACCTTTTTTGCTCGTAATTATATAGGGACTATCACGCCGAGGTATGAATTTTGATGTTATGTTTTTGGAAGAATTACTTAGCACATGCGTGGCCACTAACACTTTATCACCAATTTTAAAATCAACTTGTGATCTTCGCCTCGAATTCGTATAATTTTGGTTTCGATCTTGCGTTTTTTCAACTGATTCTTCTGCCATTTTTAATGTTTCTGCAAGCCTTAACAAATGTGGTGTGATCTGAGGAATGAAATTTTCTGACACAATAATAGATCTTAAGTCGTGATGTGCTTCCATGGGACTTCTTAATTCTCGTCCAAACGTTAAGAAAGCAGCTGAGTATCCAGTACTTTCACATTTTGCTGTATTCATCGCAAAACGAATCATTGGGTGCTTTAAATGCCATGTAGTGTGTTCTTTTCCAACGTAAATTGCTAATTGTGTTTTTAAGTCCCGATTTTTCCTCTCTACCGGGTTTGCCTCTGGGTGGTAAACAGGAGTAAACGTTTGATTAATGCCCAAACAAAAAGTAAGTTTTTGCATAATTGCGGATATAAATTGACAACCATTGTCCGAGTGTATTCTTCTTGGAACTCCATAACGTAAAACAATTTCGTTCAATATAATTATTGAGCAATTTTCGGCTTTTGCTTCTCTCATCGGAAACAGTTCTACCCAACGGCTACAAATGTCCTCTATAACTAGGATCCATTGATGACCTTTATTTGTTCGTGGTAAAGGACCCACTAGATCTATCGAAATTACTTCAAACCGTTGATTGCTAGCAACTACGCGATATAAGCCTGCTGGTTTCATATTTGTTGCTTTGTATTTTTGACATTCGATACACTTTTTCACATAAGATGTAATTTCAGCTCTCATACCTTGCCAGTAATAGTGTGGCACAATACGGTTAATTGTCCTTTCAATACCATAATGTCCTGCCGTAGCATCATTGTGAAATTTTTGTAGAATTGTATTTCGCATCCCTTTTGGGACTACTAGTTGCCCATTTTCAGAATCTTGATCAGAGCAACAGCGATATAAAACCCCATCTATCATTATATACCCACGGCTAGTGTATCTATACACATTTTCATCGTTGGTTTCAAACGATGTCAAAATCTTTTTAATTTCTGCATCATCTAGTTGTGCTTTTCTTATGTCTGCTAAGCCTTGTCGTGGGAAATCTACAGATATTGAGCAACATTCGCAAGTGATGTTATTATGATTTTCTATCAGACAAGGTGGTCTAGACAGTGTGTCTGCTACAACGTTTTGTCTTCCAGGGGTATATCCAAATTTAATATTATATGGCTGCAATTGCAGAGCCCATCTTGCTAAACGGCCAGTAGGCGATTTTAGACTGAAAAGCCATTTTAACGGTTGGTGATCTGTTAACACAGAGATTTCAGATCCTTCGATGTATCCCCTAAATTTTTTAACAGCCCAAACAACAGCTAGTGCTTCTTTTTCTGTTGTAGAGTAGTTTATTTTAGCTGGAATAAGTAGACGACTTGCATACTCTATAGGATGTTCATTTTCCTTCTCCCCCTGGAGTAAAACTGCTCCGAGCGCATAATTACTTGCGTCGGTTTTTAGAAAATATGGTTTGTTTTCATCTATCTGTCGCAAAATTGGGGCCGATACTAAGCAGTTTTTTAATGTTTTAAACGAATTCTGTTCCTCATCCCCCCATTTCCATTTAATATTTTTCCTAGTAAGATTTGATAAAGACTTAGAAATTTCGGCAAAATTGGGTATGAATCGACGATACCATGAACATGTCTGTAGAAACGATATTAATTGTTTTAAATTTTTCGAATGTGGTCTTTCCAAAATGGCTGATATTTTTTCTGGGTCAGGTTTTAAGCCATTTACAGTTAATATATGCCCTAGATATTTGACCTCAGGTCTACAAAAGTGGCATTTCTCACGGTTTAGTTGTATTTTAAATACCTGAATTCTTTCTAATGTTTTTCGTAAATCACTAATATGCGTTTTAAAATCGTTTGAGCAGATAATTATGTCATCCAAATAAGCCAATATAGTAATTTGCGGCAAACCATTCCGAAATTTATCAACAAGTCTTTGAAATGTTGCAGGTGCATTTTTTAAGCCAAAAGGCATTCTATTGAAAACATAAATACCAAAAGGAGTTGTGAAAGCAGTTTTTATTTTATCTGCATCCGACATTTTTATTTGCCAATATCCTGATTTCAAGTCTATTGTAGACATGAACGAAGATGCCTTTGCAGCATGCAGTAAGTCATCCATTCTTGGTATAGGATATTTATCTGTGACGGTAATAGCATTCAGACGTCGATAATCAACGCAGACTCGTATCCCACCAGTTTTCTTTGGTATAAGAACCACCGGAAACGCCCAGGGTGATATCTCTTCCATTATTATTTTATTTTTAAGCATATCCGTGATCTCAATTTTAAGTTTTTCTTTCATCACAGGGGAAATACGGTATGGGGGACACGAAATCGGGGCGTGTGTGCCTGTGTTAATAAAATGTTCTACATGCGGTATAGTTTCTGTAGTATTTTTAAATACGTTTTTGAACTCTTCCAGCAGTTTTTCTAAAATAACTTTTTGTGTAATTGAAAGATTTGTTCCTTCCGAGTTTTTTAATTTTAAATCAAACGTATTTATTTCTATTTGGTTCTTGTCTTTTCTATCTGATTTACTATCTGATTTGCGATCAGATTTGACCTTTTTTAACGGCGGAAATAAATCCCAATCATATACATCGGTTTCTAGGCCGTCGGGAACACTTCCTTCAAATATTTTATTAATGCCACCGGGAGAATAATCATATGTTGAAGAGCTATTTACGGTTTTGGGTGTGGATTTTCCACTGTTTGGCGTGGTGTTTGTTTTTTCGAACCAAGTAAGGAACCTATCAATAGAGTCATGTTCAATGATATTTGCTTGAGATAATGGTATAGGGTTTATTATGTTTGGCCTAGTCAACTTAAACTCGAATTGCGTACAAGGATCGTCCTTGAAGTGCCATGTTCTTTGAGCCAAGTCTAACACAATTCCTGCTTGCTCTAGAAAATCAATTCCAATTAAAGTTCGATTAGCTCGTGCTTTGGGTAGACAAATGAATCTGATTCGTTTAAAACGCTTTCCAATTGAAATATTCACTATGGTTGAATAAACCTTTTCTGTACGTGGTATCCCGTCAGCCAGAATAATTTCTGCTGAAACTTTTTGAAACTCTACTTTTTTTTCTTTTAGTTTTTGAAATAAATAATAACCAGCGACACTGGTGCGAGCAGCTGTATCGAAATACGCTTCCCCTTTAAAACCATTAATGGATATATCTACATACCTTCCAACTATGGCGGTATGGACGGCATTAAAGTCTAACTTTTCTGGACTATTTATAGGATCCTTTTTATTTCAATTTGGGCAGTTTGATCGATAATAACCGGCTAAACCACACCCATAACAGTTCAATGTAGTTTCTTTGGTTTTAGGATTTCCTTTTCGTTCAGACTCGATTCTTTTATAACATAATTCTGAAGTATGGTTCTTTTTCCTGCAGAACGAGCAACGCGTGGAGGATTTTTCCACTGAATCTATCGTTTCTGGCTTTGGCTTCTTGTTCTCTTGTATAAGTAATTCAACATCTCTAGCTTTTTGCAACAAGTCTTGGAAAGAACTAATGCTTTCTCTAGGAATCTTTTCTCTTATAGCAAGAAGTAATTGTGAAAATATAATATTGAGCATTGTGTTTTCTGACAAACGTTCACTTAGTTGGGCAAAAAGTTTTCGTTTTTTACATATAAAACTATCAATCGATTCGAAACTCTTTTGCTTTTCTTGATTTATTTCTAGAAAAATGCGCCAATCTGGCTTGGGGGGAGAAAAGGCTTTTCGAAGCAAATCAACTGCCATTTCAAATGTTTTCGCTTCATTTTTGACGCCTTGCCACCAAGTGGAAGCGTAGCCTTCTAACAGTAAGGGTAAACTCGTTAACGCCATTGCATTTGAAACGTTTTCTGCTTCTTTGAAAACCATTATTGTGGCAATAAAATCTTCAACTTTTGTGGCATTTCTTCCGCCATTGAAACGTGCACTACAATTTACAAAGGTTGTTTTAGATTCTTGCCTTATGTTGAAACCACCGAGTAACTCCCTAAACTGTCCTTGAGTTAAAACTATATTTGTAGAATTAGCATTGAGTTGAGAACTTTGTAAAAAATCGTTTGAGTTTTGTGCCGTTATTGTTGTTTGCGTTTGCAAAAGATCATTAACGTTTGGCAACTCTGACGACGATTGTGGACCAAGTGGTGTTTGGTTGCTAGGAACATTTTGTGATCCGCATATGTTTTGCGCATTATTTGGTGTATTTCGTGGGCTTCTACGCATTTTCAACAATTTTAAATGTAATGTGTAATATTTAAATGTATTCGTAATAATTCTAAATTTTTTTTTTTTTGTCTCTAAGCGATTCGATCTATTTGTATCAAATTCCTCTCACACCCTGTGTTTAAATATTTGTATGAGGCTGTCACTATATCAACAACTATTACAACTCACAATCAATAAATGTAAAAGGAATACAGTTATGTATAATAACAAACAACTCATGAAATATTTTGAAGCTACAACAACAACAACTCTGACTTCAATTCAAATGTTGAATACTTAATGTTACGAAAAATCTCTTCCAGATTTGAATAAGTTTTTGGTAGGTTTTTGAGTTGGGCGCCAATGTAGGAGATGAGACTCGGTCTCGGAAAATACAAAAGTAATAGAGTCTAAACCAGACAGTACATGTCCTAGTTGACTACAATTAATTTTGATATTTTCCTTTATTAATAAATTATCTAAAAGGGGCAAGAACAAACGGCTTAAGCGTTATATTCGCCCACAGATAACATAATTTATTAAATTTTTAATGAGTTTTTATTATTTTTTTTTTTTATTAAAACAAAATTTAGAAGTCTTAGTTCCTAAGTATTTATTTATTTAGATGTTGTCAGCTCGATGGCTAGATGACGAGTGAATAAAAATCAAATTATTTTTCTTCTTATATTTAAATAACGGTAATTAAAGTTAACATCAAAAAGAGAATTGAGTGAAATGAAATTAAATGAGAGATCAATAGTTATGTACAATAGTTAAAATAAAATGCAAAAAGAAATCAATAATTACAGTTGAGTGAAATAATAACAATACAAATGAGCTAAATTTAATAATTCTCACAAACAATAAAATACAGTAAGGACACAATAAAATCATGACATTTATAAATGAAAATACAAATAATAAAATAATTCACTTTACAAAATAATAATTATTGTATTAATAAAAATAAAATTATCAATCTTCCTGTTACATTTGTTAAAAATTTATAAATTAAGAAAAAAACCCTGAAGAAGGCACTCAAGGAAGTGCCGAAATATTGTTTTTAAATAAACGTTAAAAGTTTTTTATAACAAAAAGACTTTAAGCTCGAAAATTTAGTAATTTTTATAAATATATTTTTTAAGGGTTTTATCAAAAGATAAATTTTGTTATTTAATTCTTATGTTGCTCAGTTACATAAAAACAAAAACTAAGGCTTAAGTCTAGTTTACCAACGCAGCTCCAAATAAAAAAAAAGGTACATAGGGTGATAGAAAATTGAAAAATAAGAAGAAAAAATAAAATGACAAAATTCTCGGAAACGCATAGTTTTCGAGTTATGGACCTCTGAAGTTTTCATATTAATTTGCGATTTCCTATTACATTTCTGAACCTATATGGCCAATATTGGTATCATTTGAAAGCTTTTAAATATATCTTTCTGGATATAAACATTTTATTTAAAAATTCTTAATCCATTAAGGAGCGTCGATGAATTTACGAAAAAACAAAAGTTTTTAGTAAGCATAAAAACCAATATATGCATTTATGTTTTAAATTTGTTTTTTAATTCAATTTTTTCTAAAATAAACTGGTAGAGGAGAAAACCTATGCAGAAAAGCATTAGTAAGCGAAGCCGGTGTTTGTTATACCATAGAGGAGAAAATCTGTTCATCCGGCCGAAGGCCGGCTATGCGGAGAAGCTTTATTTAGCGAAGCCGGTGTTTGTTATACCATAAAGGAGAAAATCCTTGTACCCGGCCGTAGGCCGGCTATGCGGAGAAGCTTTATTTAGCGAAGCCGGTGTTTGTTATACCATAGCGAAGCTGGGATTTTTTTGATTAAATTTATATTACCTAGTGCACTTCCGTAACATTTTGATATAAAATTTTGTAAAAACTGTATTAGGAGCTAAAGAGTTAAAAAGTTTTAAAAAAATTTTGCATTTCCAGAAAGATCTGTTCAAAAGCTTTCAAATGGTACCAATATTGGCCATATACGTTCAAAAATGTAGTGGGAAATCACAAATTCATATGAAAACTTCAGAGGTCCATAACTCGGAAACTATGCGTTTCCGAGAATTTTGCCATTTTATTTTTTCTTCTTATTTTTCAATTTTCTATCACCCTATGTACTTTTTTTTTTATTTAGAGCTGCGTTGGTAAACTAGACTTGTTCCAAAACTAAAACTTTGTTCTAAAGATTTAGTATGCCATTTTTTTTTTATTTAAAATTTTAAGCGGAAGGTGGCTCTATTTTAAGGAACACCACTGTACATTTTGTGAGGTTGATCTCCAGACATATATAAATCTATACTGTCTTTGTACGGAATGTACCACTCCCACTCAAACTTTCAAAAATATATATAGCCCATAACCTTCCCTTGCAGAGTTTTGCTATTTCTCTCCCATATGGCGTCTTCCCTGGTGCTGGATAGGCTGAATTCGTTAGACCCAGCTTTATGCTTGTAACACATCGCCAGAACGCAGCGCTTTTCATTACTACTTTCTTAAACCAGCAAAATATTGATTCTCCAAGTGGTCGCCGTATTCCAGCGGTTAATCCACCTACCTCTGATTTATCACAGCATGCACATTTGATGTGGAGGTGCAGAACCCATGTTTGGAAATTAATACACTTACAATTGAAACCTCATGAGGCCCTATCCTCCACTGGGAGCTAAAGCAGACAAGAAGAATAACCTTCGCGGAGGCGCACAGAATTAGGACCAAAATAAATAGCGATTGGGTGAACGCTTTGGCCGCGCATAACATTCGAACACACAAATATAAATTTTTATATACTAAAGGGTCCGCCAAATAACTTTTTTTTTTGAAAATTCTATAAAAAAAAACTACTGAATATTTTCTGAAATTTCTTTTTTTATTTGAAAGTAAATACAATCCTTCCGGTTAATAATGGAAAATAATTTCATTCAAATGGCTGGCCATGCAGTAGCCTACACGATCGGTCCAATTTTTAAGCACATTATCGATTGTGTGCAGCTGTATTTCACCAATGGCTTCACGAATATTGTCCTTTAAAGCGTCAATTGTCTCTGGCTTATCGGCGAAACACTTATCTTTGACGGCACCCCACAAATAATAGTCCAACGGTGTCAAATCGCAGCTCCGAGGTGGCCAAACGACATCAGCTCTGCGACTGATAATGCGATCTTCAAAAACAGGGCGCAAAACATCGAGTGTAGCTTCGGCTGTGTGGCACGTAACGCCGTCCTGTTGAAAGCAAATGTTGCCAATATCCTTCTCTTCAATTTTTGTGAACAAAAATTCGTTCAACATGCCCCGATAACGATCCCCATTGACTGTAACGACCACTCCTTGCTCATGTTCGAAGAAAAATGGCCCAATTATCCATCTGGACCAAAATCCGCACCAAACAGTGACTCGTTTTGGGTGCATCGGCTTTTCAATGTATGCGTGCGGGTTTTCTGTGCCCCAAATTCGACAATTTTGCTTGTTAACATACCCGCCAAGATCAAAATAAGCTTCATCTGAAAAGATGATTTTTTTTGGCAAAATCGGCATCTTCTGTAAGTAGATCCCAGGCCCACATAGCGATGCGAAAACGCATTGTATGGTCAGTTGGCTTTATGCAAAATTCGTCTCAATGATGTCTCCGAAATGTTCAATTGTTGAGAACGACGGTGAATTGATGTTGATGGCGCTTCACGCACACTTTCTGCTACAGCAGCAATATTCTCGGGTGTACGAACTTTTTTTGGCTTTTCACGCTTTGGTTTATCGATGAGGATGCCAGTTTCTTTCACTTTTTTCACAAGATAACGAACATACGGAGCCGACGGTGCTTCTCTTCTTCCAAAATCCGTACGCAATTTTCGCACACATTCTGCAACATTACCATGATTTTCAAAGTAATGCCGCAATATTTCCCAGCATTGTTCAAGCGTATACACAACCATATTCGTTCAGCGGAAAGATAAAACTAATTATCTGTCAAATCAGACATGAGCTAAGTGTTACCATTCATTAAATAAGCACTAGTTGAAAAAAAAGTTAGATGGCGGACCCGTTATAAGATTGGATAGATTAAAAAGCAACAAAAATTCATTTATTTTCTTTCAATTGCGTGAGCCAAAAACTGATCTCTATATATTGGTCGCTACAATTTTGATAAAAAAAAAATAGTGTATTTAAGCTAAACTCTTAACCCCAATCCTGATAACAAAAAAAATATAGAATTTGATTTTAATTATTCAACTACTTAATACAAATATGTATTGCATTTAATAAAAAATAAGTTCGCAAACTTGGTTTTATATACTTTTTTATTAATCAATTTATCTACAATGAACATTATAATTAGTCTTATGAATGTTTTATTAAAATTAATAAATTGACTAAATTGTGTAGGTTTAGTTATGATTTTAAAGATTTAAAATTTTCTTTTAATTAATAAAAGATTATTTTGGTTTGTAATACGTTAATAAGTATTTACATTTGTCATACATATTTGGTTTTATTTAATATTGTTCAGACATGATAAGTACAACCAAGGAACTCCAGCCAGTGAAGGGATAACAACCTTTGCCTTGGCCACTTGTGTCATCGTACTGCTCCCACAAATAACCAGTTCGTTGATATTCTTTGAATATATTGTTGATTAAATTTTCTCTTAATTCTGCGTAAATATCACGAGCCAAGCCAGAAAAAGGACCCTCAATCATGCCATAATGGCGTAAAGCTTTAACAGCCAAATAGTTGATATTAATCCAAATAGCGCCCCTCCAATATGGAGGATCGTGTTCGGTATTACGTTTCAAATACAAGGGAGATGATTTTGATAGAGAACGTAAGCCATAAGGTGTCCACAATTTTTGGGGATCCCTTATATCATTTAACAGTTTGCCTAAATAAGGCGATTCATGATCAAGTATTTCAAGCAGAAAGGGAAAGATGTTTACATAACCAAATGTTGAGTCTACATATTTATAGTCAGGTTGCTTTAGAACTACTCTTACCATGTCCGCTTGCTGTTGTTGATTACGTTGTAAATTTTTTTGTGAAAGTTGGGGTCTTTTGAGAACTACAGAGTCTGTGTGCAGGCCCCAATCTGCAAAGGTTTCTGTATAGGGACTTAAATGCTGTTCATTTAAAACTTCGTTATCCTTGAGATATGCAGCAGTTTCATAATATTTATGATCTTCTTTGCGCAAGATTGTGGACAGTTCATACATAACACTTGAAGCAAAGGCCATCCAACATCTAATGTCAACATGGCGTTCCTTTTTTGTGGGGTGAGAAGCTCTGGGAAAGTCATCCAAACCCGAGGTAAGTGTTTTAGGATTTAATTCTCGTTCAGTGTTTGCATCGCGACCACGCCACTGATATGTACCACCTAACTCACCTCTTTGTGTAGAGTTGTACCACGAAAACCATGCCTGCAAACGCGGATAGATACGTTCCAGTACATCTAATCTACCCTTTAGCGATAGTTCCTGTTTATGATGTTTTAATATCTTCTTTAGTGTGAGTAGGAAAGTAGGTGGATTCGCATTGGTATTGTGCTGTATAACAAATTCAGCAGGGACTTTATCCAAAGCTTCAACACCCAAAATCTGTTCTCTGGGAATCCAACCCTCTATATTTAACAAATCAAACCAATGACTAATTATATCCAATTCAATGTCAAGATCCCATGATGAGATAAGCAGCCCATGAAAACCTTCATCCCAAAGAAAACCTCTGGGAAAGAAGGAACGAGAAGGTACGGCGGTATATAAAGCCGATTTCCAATATGGTACAGGATTTGTAGTGTAAATAGATTGTACCTAAAACAATGTTATAAAATAAAATTTATTTATCATTAAAAATGTTAAATTTTATGGTTTTATAATGCTTTACATATCAATATATTACCTAAATAAATAAAACAATATAATAGTGCAATGGTCAATTTCACCAATTCTATTTAAATATTAATTCATATTTAATTATAGTTTTTCATATAATTTTATTTTTATTTTACTTTTTTTTTTTTTTTTTTTTTGTGAAATCGCCCATTAGATTTATTAAAAATCAAATAACATATTAATTCCTTATTGAATTTTACAAAATACACTGAGGTCTTTTTTATGTATTCTTCAAATCTTGGTTTAAAAATAAGAGCAAAACCGCTTAAAAAGTCATAAAATAAAAAAAATTGGCCAAAAACAATTTATTTATTTAAAATGAAAAACGCATTTATCTGGTTAAACCAGTTTTATAAAAGTTAAAAAATAAAAAATAAGTAAAGTAAGAGAGTGAGTTAAGTTAAAAAATTTAAATTAATTTACAAAAAAATATAGAAGTAAAACATTACATATTATCGGAATCACTACTTGATATGGGTCTGATCCGCTTTTGAATTGGTGCAAAACTACTCTCATTGCTAGAGAGAGCAATCAAATCCTCACCGTTGTAATCGCTTGAAGAAAGGCCATTAGCAGAACATTTATATTGAGTTTTAAAACTTTTTAGTAAACATTTTACGATGCGAGAAATACAGAAACGAGCTACTGGTTCGTACAGAATTTTTCTAACATTTGAACATTGAGTGGGGGTAGAAAGACTTTGTCACAATAACTTTCCGGATTTTCATAATTTTTTGTAGATATGCTATTAAACATTTCATCGTCACTAAAAGGAATGTCCTCGAACTATTCATCCAAATCATTAGGATTTAATTTATTAAACCACACACGCATCGCGTACTTTCGTTAAATTAAATATTCAAATAGGTTACAAATTTTTAAAATTATTAAATTATCCCAATTTTTATTATTGATAAATACACTGAAATTTATTGTTGGAAGAATGTTTCTTGATAGTCTGGCCTAAGCAACTAGTAAAATGAGCGTAGAAACGAGCTGATCTTCCAATAATAAATTTCAGTGTATTTATCAAGAATAAAAATTGGGAATTAAGCACAACAAACAAAATCTTATAATTATTGTATTTCCAAAAATTACTTTGATAGTTTCTAGGTAGTAGTAATGTCAACGTTTAAAAACGTTTAAAACGACAAAACAATTATGAAAACTCAATAAAAAGCATAACAATAAATAAATATTAAAAAACGGCGTATCTTAAAATCCCCATAAAAATAACCTCATAAACAGAGACCTAAGTGTAATCACATAAAATGTTATAAAACACAATTAAAATATATTTTATATCAAGGGCAGAGTTTACAAAAACGAGATTTTGTATTAAGACACACTCACAGATAATTAATTTGAACAAGGAAAATATTTTTATTCCCAATTTTTCCACTTTTTTTATTTAAGTTACCTTAAACACATGTTTTCTTCGAATAAAAAACGAAAGCTAATTCTGATTTTTTTTTTTTTTTTTTTTTTTGCAAAAATGGAAAGTTGGAAAATCCAATTTTTTATTACCACAAACGCAAGGAAGAACTTTTACGCTAAAAAATGCAATTTAAACAACCTTTAACCAAAACATTGCAATTATTAAAGAGTTGGCAGTTCGTCAGCCCATTATTGGCTTGGCGCATATGCCAAAAAGTCGTATTGGAGAAAAACAATAATGAAGGTTAACATGGAATTTTCTGAAAATATACCCGATAGAATTTTTTTGTATTTTCACTACTGCTTCTGTCGTTTTGAAAAAATTTCATTGAGAGTTTTGTTTTGTGCCGCATACGCCATTTTCTAAATTTATTTTTAAAAAGTACTGCATACGTATTCTTACTGCTGTGTACTGAGTTGTTTACATTTTATTTTGCTTTTGCTTTAACTACTTTTTCTTACGGCAATGAAGCGAAGCATGAGTGAAATTTGTTTTCTTGTTGTCATTTTGTTTTGCTTTATATAATTTTTTTTTTTCATACGGCAATAAAGCAAAGCAAGAGTTAAGTTTCTTTTGTACGTTTTTGCATGAGGAATTTTCTGCATTCGCCAAACAGTGGCGTGTAGAGCAAAACAAAACTTAATAAGCTTTAAAATAGTTGATATGGAGCAAAATTGATGCTTATTATCTCAGAAACCATAAAAAATTTGGTGAAACTGGTTTCGGATTTAGAAAGGGGTATTTAATATATATATACCCCAAACCTAACACATTTTCTTTAAAAATGGTCGGTAGGTCAAACCAATAATGAGCTGACGAATTGTCAAAACAACTTGTTGGTTTTACTAGAAAAATAGAAGAAAAATATATTATAAACAGTTAAAGGCGATTTCATGGCCCTATGTTCCAACTAGGAATTTTAAAGGACTAAATATAAAGGCGATTTATCAATATATAATTTTTAATAGTTTTTGCTTCTCCTGCAAAATGTTCCAAATGTTAGGGCCTTGTGCGTTTTAGGTGACGATATGTCTGTATGTATAACGATTAATTTTTTGTAAAGACTTAAAAATTAAATAAACAATTGTAAAAAAATGTTATCCACAGCACTAAAAAAAATTTAAAACAAAATACAAACTTACCTTGCTTGATCCATAAAAATAGCCAATGCCGCCCAACATATTGCTTAATGCATATTTGGCAAAGTTAATTTCATTATTTGAAAAGCCTTTCGATTTTAAATGGAAAGTATTCTCGAAACGCTTATCGAATGCTGCCAAATGTTCTTGCAGCGAATCCGTGTATTTTCGCCCTGTGGGGGGCTTCGGTATCAATTCACCAACGGAAAACCCTGAAGTTGACTGATATGTAATGTCCATTGAAAAATCAACTTCAGCGGTAAATTGTATAGCTATAAAATTTGGATCTAAGGCTATATTACCGTTATGCGAGATCATTTCTCCAGGAAGCCCAATATAGCGATGACCTCGCTTATCAGTAAAAGCTCTGAAGTGGGTGAAGACCGCTTCCTTGAGGTTGCTAAGGGATGGAGCAACTGTACTTAAGTATGATTTATGTAGAATACGCCCTTTAACAGGATGAAATCGTAACTGAAATTCGCCTAAGCCTAATGTTTCTCCATATACACCAGGCTCAGGACTTTTTTCATCCGACAGATATTTTATGTGGCCATTTGTACGTTCATCTAGCGCCACATACCATATGAGTGATATTGATTTGTCCCAGGTACGCGTGGTATTCTTTACTGATATTCTGGACGTCCAATCACCACCAAATTGTTTGCCACTAGGATATTTGACAAATGAGGTTTTCAGTTCAAAGGGCAAGTCATGAATTTCTTGCACACCAAACGTGCGACCATCATGATGAGTCCAACCATACTTATCCAGATTGTCACTCATATCGCACCAGTGACGTATTCCCTTGCCTCCATGACCCAAATTAGACGGCGAATACCACATCAAGCCCATTACTAAAGAATGGGGATCACGAGTTTTCATTCCGAAATAGTTTAGAGGTCTATAGGAACCCCAATAACGTTCGGGGTCGTCTAAGCCAGCCCGTGTAACCATTTTTTGATTATCAAACGGTGTATTTACCCTCGTCTCTAAATAACCCTGATAACCAAAATAGACAGCCACTGCCATGCAGATACAGCCAGCCAAAGTTTTCCATTTGTTTAATACAAACTTTGATTTGGATTCCTCAAATGTGGCTTTTTTAGGATGAGCTTGTTTAGTTTTTGGTTTATCCATTGTTGCATTCGATGACGTGGTGCTGGTTGTAGTGGTACTGGCTCTACTGCCTGAACTATTATTAGATTTTATTGATTCAGTATTTTCATTTGTTTGTTTATTGCCTTTATGTTGTTTTGCGGATTTATCGGTAGAGTTATTGCTACCTTTATTTTCACGCTGACGTGCCATTATCTTGAACCATATATACCTGACTGCCTGCCAGTAACGATGTTTACATTTGGATTAGTACTAATATGTATGTAGTATGTATGCACATATATTTTGGATCTTTTTTTAATCGATTGCCCCTGGGAATGCCGGCTGCGAGTTTGTGAACATGAAACTTAATTAAATATATTTAAAATATATGTAACAAACAAAATACTAACAATTTGTTGTTATTTATGCATATTAGTTTTAAATGATTTTTATGTTGCAAATTATTTTGCCAAACAAAACGACAAGAAAAACGCTTAAACAAAATTACGTGCGTGAACAAAACACGAAGAGAATATATTTTTCTGCATAGTTGTATAAAATAGTATAAAGGTAAAAAGTACCAAGTTTTTGTAACCAAAATCGATAAAAAAAAACTATATTTTAATTCCACGATGTTCCTAAGTAATAATATCGACCCCTTTGCGCGAAATTATCGTATATGCCAATTTTTTTGAAATTGAGTTTTTGATGCAATCTTGTTCTACATTCAAAGAGACGTCACCTGACAAAATATTGTAGGCGAATTCCATTTCGATGCTCCAAAAATTGATTGTATATTTTCATTTTTAAATTGCAAGCGAATGCAGAGAAAAGTAGAAAAATGGCTGTCCTGTAAAATTTGGTTTTTGTAACATACGATAATTTCGCGCAAAGGGGTCGATATGTTCCCATTAATACCCTTTGTACACTTGCATACATTTCGGAGGAACGCATGGAAGATGTCGAAAATGTGAAATACGCATTCACACTTGAAACATCTAACATCTACCATCAATAAAAAATGTCACCATTTCTGAAAAAAAACTTTTATTTTTGTAAATACATACTTTTTTTCTACAAAAGTTCCAACATTTTAAAAGATAATACCAAAATGTATTTCTCATTCATTTTGTTTAATAATTTTAGCAAAATTAAGCAAAATAAGGCTTGCAAGAAAGGAAAAACTTGAGAAATGGTAACGCTGCTTTCAAAGCAACTTCCATTTTGTCAGTGATTCCACAATACGCTGGATCTCCACGTTGCAATATTTATTGCTAAGTACAAGCAAAAACGTCGGCAGAACAATGACAGAATAGTGGAGCAATAATTGCTGAATTTATTGCTGGAGAACACTTGAAATTGCTTTGCCATAAATTTGCAATTTTCACCGCGAGTAGTCGTATAAAGTTTTGTGGCTGTACATATTTATAACAAATGTTTTATGTTGTGTTTTGAAGTGGTTGTGAATTTTTTTTTTCTAAATTAATAAAATAATTAATTGTAATTGTCGTAGCTGTGTTTTGTATTACTTTTTTGTTTATTTGCGTTAAAAAAAAGTTGAATTGTTCTATTGAAAAAATAAAAAAATATACAAAAAAATAAATTCGTCCTTTGCTTTTGTTGATCTTTACGTTTATTAAAAAATATAATATATAATAATATATTTATTGATTGCTTTTTTAATAAATAAACACACAAACAAAAAACAACCGTACAGAGAAATGAAATGTCAGATACATTACAACTGATTTGACAACATATTGCTAAGCAATAATTGATCAAGCAATAAGAAGAGCAATCATTGCGCAATGGATTGCCACTCATGACAATATGCGGTCTATACGTCGCAAATTTTATGGAGCAATGAAATTTGACGTTTGCCGCAATAAATATTGCTACGTGAAGACCCGGGGATAATAACAGAATTTATTGCCACTTTTCTAGTGATGACACTAAAAGAATCGAAAAATGTAAAAGGGAACAAAATGAGATAGTAACATTCTGTAAAGATGTTGAAAAATTTTGATTTTTAGCCCTATGTATTTCTTATGGGAAAATTCCAACATCTTCGCAAGTTGATGTTAAATGTTGACAAGTGTGAAAAGGCTATAACATTATACGATTTTCGTTGTTGCAATTGTTGTCGTTTCTTCTTTGAAGTCGGTATGATATTAACATTGTTTTGTCGTTACAACTTTTTCAGTAACACAGCACTTAAATACATTTTCGTCAAATCAGAGAACAATAAGAGAACGAATGAGCGAACAATACGAATCCAAGGCGAATTCAGCTACAGGTGGTGTCGGAACTACAACAATCCAAAAACAACAGAAACAACATAGGGTTTTTTGCATTGCATTGCTAGTGCCATTAGCTCGAAATGTCAACCATTATTAGCAAAACACTAACAAATCAAAACAAATTAGCCCGAACTGTCAAAATCAGATGCCGTTTCGACACCACCTGCAGTTAATTCGCCTTGAACGAATCGAAGAGTATACTCGCTTGTGTACCCCTTTTAATTCCTCTCTCCCCCTCGCGTATAAGGTAAGAATCGCAACGACAGAAATCGTATAATGTACATAAATGGGGACTATGACCAAAATCCAATTAGTAGGTCTCCGCGAAACGCCTGCTGATTTTTTGCAGAGTTGTATTTTTACGTGCAATTTTTTTTTGACATTTCTACCATTTTTTACCCTGCGGCCACACGATCAAGTTGTTCTTGATAGGCTTTTACATATACTGCTTGTCAAAATTTTCAAAAATTGAGAGGTGTGACGTAGGTGGCACTCAATTTACTTTCAAGATGCCATAAAAAAAAACAGTTTATAAAGACAAACATGTACTCAGCTGTTAAATTGAAAGTAAATTGTCAAACAAATGGAAAGGTGAAATTGAAAGCCATCTCGTGGTCAATTTAAAAAGTGTGAGTGTGTAAGTAAAAAAATGAGAGAGTTGAGTTAATTGAATGGAATTGAAATGCAAAACTTGATCGTGTGGCCACCAAGTTACTCAAATGCTTTTTTTGTTCTGGACATCTTTATCATTTTTTACACAAAAATGCGCGTTGTTTTTTCTATTGTTAGATTGTTATATAAAAGAGAATAAAGAAATAGATTGGTCTTATATTTTTACGGTAAGGTTAAGTTACTTTTACTCCCGGCTAACTGAGCCTTAAAAGATGTGTATGCTTACCGTTATGATAGTAAAGTATCAATTTGACACTTTTTCGAAGGTTTTGATACCTTTTATGACCCTTTTTTAAATTATCCTTTTGTATCATTTTCACCTATATTGTGCCACTTTTTGACCCTTTTTAGAAATAGCACTCACATTTTGTTTTTTTGTAAAAAGAAGTTCGTATTCGTAAAAAGTTTGTGTTAAAAGATTTTTTGCGTCTTCTAAATTGGATTTTCTATAGTCAAGTACAAATTAAAGTACAACGTATTTGTTATTTTTTATTTATTGAATAACTTATGGTGGTTTCTTTTCAAAAAAAAGGGACAAGTTTTATGCTAAAAAATTCACCCTTAACAATGACATAAGGCATTAAACTTTTCGTACCCTTTTAAATTGACAATGTTAAGAGTGTCCTGTAAAATAGGCGACTTCTCAAATACCTCAAATAGCAGCAAAAATAAAAAAACATGGTCTTATTATATTTATTAAAATGGGAAATACTGCTTTGAACAAACGACCCTTTTTTATTGAAATACCCTTTTTCTGAAAAAATCACTTCTTGTGACCCTTTTCGAAAATTTTCAACGGTAGCCCTGACTATACAATCATTTGTGCCAATCAAGGTTCCCAGCTTTATTTTAAGCCTTATCCCTAATTTGCATTTTTTCATCCCCAAAAATCCCCACATTTTCTTAAAAATAAAATACATACTATTATGTCAATGGAAAAATATGCACAATCGATTTATTTAAATAAATCCATTCGTGTAATATTATTAAAACTAATGTTTTTTATTCTTTGAGTTCTACGTATCTACACATGTAAAGTATGTAACAATGGTAACGTAAATACGCAAAAGATAAATACTAATATTTCAATATTTATCATTTCAAAAACTAGGAAATTAAAATCTTCTGATTCATCAGCGGTTTTGTTTTACATGTTGATTGTTTAAAAATGCATTTGAGATGATTGAATAAATTTGTCATAGCAAGGTACATTATTTTAAAGTGTATATTTATTCTTTTTAATTCTAATAACTTATATTGCATTTTGTTGCAATCTAAAACCACGTAACTAACATTTTTACTATTTTACAGGAGAAACAAAAAAAGTTATATTGAAAAATAAATGCAAGTTTAATAATCCAATATCGCAATTTACTAAAAATAGATCGATTTATTCATTTCTGGAATAAAAATATTAATTTATTCATCTTTCAAAGAGTAAGGTTAGTTACGTGCTTTTAAACCCGTTTTTTCTTCAACAAAAACACGTAACTACAATGAAATTTTTTTAAGTTTTAAAGTAAATCTTGTTTGGCATTTGTAAAATGTAGAATAAAAGAAGTTGTTCTGTTGTTTTTTAATATATCAGTTTATATATTTATATATACATATATATATAAATTCCTGGGATTCCTAGTTGGAACAAAGGGCCAGTACAAAAGCTTTCCATTGAATTCTATCTTCGGCTAGTCTTTTTGCTTCTCTCCATGAAGTTCTGGCTGAAAGCAGTTCATTTTCTATTTGGCGCCTCCATGTATTTGCGGGTCTTCCTCTACGTCGGCTGCCCTGGGGATGGTAATCGAGAGCTTTTCTTGTGACGTCGACATGGCTTTTTCTAAAGGTATGACCCAGCCAGTTAAACTTTTTCAAACGGATATCTAACATGATTTGATTTTGTTGGGTTTTTCGCCATAGCTCATTATTTGAAATTGTTGTAGGCCAAAAAATACGTAAAATTCTTCGCAAACAACGGTTAGTAAAAACCTGGAGTGCATTTGAGTCCTCACTTGTTATGTTCCATGTTTCACATCCATATAGTAAAACTGATTTTACGTTTGAATTAAAAAGTTTTATTTTCGTGCGAAGAGTTATACGATTGGACTTCCACACTTTAATTAGTGAGCCAAATGATTGATTTGCTTTGACAATGCGGTAAGCTATATCTTCTTTGCTACCACCGGATGTAGTTATTATACTACCGAGATAGCAAAACTTGTCTACATCAAGTATTGGGTGATCTAAAATTTTTAGAGGCTCGGTGTTGTTGGTGTTAATACGCAATGTTTTTGTCTTAGATATGTTTACCTTAAGACCAGCTCTGGATGCATTTGCAACAAGTATATTTAGTTTGGTTTGCATGTTATTGAAGTTATGTGACAGAAGACATATGTCGTCGGCATAATCTAAATCATCCAGTCTACCCTGCAGCCCAAAAGCTATACCACAATCACCTTTCATCGATTGTTCCATTACAACATCTAGAACGATGTTAAAAAGAAGTGGGGAGAGCACGCAACCTTGTCGTACTCCTCTTTCAACTGGAAATTTATTGCTTACAAGTCCATCATGTAATACACGACAGGATGCGTTATCGTATAAACATTTGGTTAGTTGGATCAGGTGTTCTGGAATCCCTTTACATCTTAAAGCATGCCATATGGCCGGTTGGTGTAACGTGTCAAATGCCCTTTCAAAATCTATAAAAAGCAAATATAATGCAGACCTCCACTCGACTGATTCTTCTACTATTATACGAAGACTGCTGATATGGTCTATACAAGATTTACCTCTCCTGAAACCAGATTGTACGTTGCGAAGTTCTGGCTCAATGGTAGCAGAAATGCGTTTGTTTATTATGTGAGCAATGATCTTGTTTGTCATGTTTAAAAGTGTGAGACCTCTCCAATTTTTAAGCTCGGTCAGATTACCTTTCTTTGGAATCTTAATTATTAAACCTTCTTTAAGTTCATCCGGGAGATGTTTATTTACCCAGAAATGCTCTATTAGCGGTTTAAGTAACTGGGCTGTGGTTGTGCAATCCACCTTTAGCAGTTCTGGTGGTAAATAGTCGGGGCCTGGAGCTTTATTACACTTCAGAGAAGCAATTGCAGATTGGATCTCTACAAAGTCAGGTGGCTCTATGTCGATATTTTTAATACGCGCCTGATGTTCTGCTGTAGTACAGTTGCATAACAACGAGTTTGTTGTGCTATTGTCGTTAGATAGCATATTTCTGTAATGGTCTTCCCACAGTTTTACTTGCTCTTCTTTGGAGTACACCAGCTCATTCCTAGAATTCTTAAAAGGTTTGGTGTTGACATGTTTGCTGTCTGTTAGTGTTTTTGTTATTTTATATAAGTCTCTTGTTCTCATCGTCGCACTGGCCTTTTCAGCTTCAATGGCTAAGTCGTCTGCCCACTTTCTTTTGTCACGCCTTGCACTTCGTTTGACCTGCCTGTTGGCATCGTTATATTTGCTTTGCAACTCTGATTTTAATTGGCGAGTTTTTGCGTTATCGCGGGCGATTTTTAGTTGTTTCCGGCTTTCAATAAGTTCCCAGGTGCAGTCCGATATCCATGGCTTTCTGATTTCCTTCACATAACCCAGATGTTTTAGGCCAGTGTCTAGCAACATGGATCTAGCTTGCGACCAATATTGAACCGGATCATGACATCCTAAGTTTATGAGTGCGGAACTTCTTGCACGAAGTTCGCTTATAAATGCAGTTGCAGTGGGTTGTATAGTCAATTTGTCTGTGTTTAATTTTCTATTTTTATTTTGCTTCTTGTTCTGTTCAACGGCTACGATCTTTAGACGTATTTGGCCTACCACCAAGTGATGATCACTTCCTACATCAGCACCTCTCCTGCTACGAACGTCAAGAAGAGACCCACGCCACATACGGCTAATCGCAATGTGATCTATTTGATTTTCAATTCTGTGATCGGGGGATACCCACGTAACTTTATGTATGTTCCTATGCGGAAACAATGTGCCCCCTATCACAAGGTTATGGTTGCTGCAGAGCTCTGCGAACAGTACACCGTTTCCAGTAAGGCGGCCCATACCATGTTTGCCCATCACTCTTTCTCTTCCCATATTATCGCTTCCTAGTTGAGCATTAAAGTCCCCAAGAACAATTTTGATGTCCCCAATGTGGATTTCGTCCAGAACCTTCGAAAGATAACTGTAAAAAGCATTTTTATCATCGTCGTTAGCAGCTTCAGTGGGCGCATAGCATTGGATACAAGTAATATTACGAACTTTTGTTCTAAAACGCGCCATGATTATTCGATCTCCAAATGGTTTCCACTCTATTAGTGCTTTGCGGGCATTTTTCGACATTAAGATGCCTACGCCACTGGTTCTGGGGAATTCTGGCTGTTTGCCTGAGTAAATAAGGGACATCCCACTTTCGGTTCTGTATTCGCCATTATCTGGCCATCGGGTTTCGCACAAGCCTAGGAATTCTAGTTTATAGCGCAACATTTCCTTTTCAACTTGTTCCAATTTTGCAATATCTATCATAGTACGAACATTCCATAATCCAAATCGTGTTCCTTTCTTCATGCTTAGAGTCGTCGCCAGGGGAGTCCGTTGGTACATATATATATATATATTTTTTTGCAAACTATGAAAGTAAAAAATGGTTTGCAAAAACAAATGATAATTCACAACTACAATGCAAATAATAGAACTTTAACTACTTCTCAAATGGAATTTCATTGTAATAAGAACGGCAATCGAGTGGAATTTTTTGTTTGAAATTTTAATTCGTTGTTAATGTAATTAACAGATTCAGAAAAGGTTCAAGCGATAAAAGAAATTGAAATTCCGAAATCAATACGGCAAGTTAGAAGCTTCTTTGGAACAGCTGGGTGGTATCGGAGATTTATAAGGGACTTTTCTTCGATATCAGCTCCATTAACTGATACCCTAAAAAAGGGCAAGAAATTTAATATATGCCCTGAAGCAATTTCCGCATTTGAAGACCTCAAGAAAGCACTGACATCAGCGCCGGTCTTAAGACACGCTAATTTTTCAAAGCGCTTTTACATTCAGTGTGATGCCAGTGACTATGGCATAGGAGCCGTTTTATACCAGCTCGATGCCAATGAAGAAGAACACCCTGTAGCATTCTATTCACAAAAATTAAATACGTGTCAAAAAAAATTACACTGTCACGGAAAAAGAGTGTTTAGCAGCCGTTATGGCAGTAAAAAAGTTTCGCCCTTACGTTGAAATGATGCCTTTTAGCATAATAACCGATCACGCTAGTCTTAAATGGCTTTTGTCATTAAAAGACTTAACTGGCAGATTAGCACGGTGGTCGCTACAGCTCCAAGCTTTTGATTTTGACATATTACACCGTAAAGGATCAGAAAATGTAGTAGCAGATATGCTATCACGATTGCCAGACGAAAAGGTTGACGAAATATGTATGGAAGATATATTTGACTTTGAGACCACCGAATTCGAGAGTGAAGAATACAAAGCGTTAATGAATCAGATAAGAGATAATAGTGAGCGATTACCAGACTTAAAAATTGAAAGTGGAATGATTTTTAAAAAAAGTCTTTTGAAGATGGCCAAGATGACTGTAAATGGAAGCTTTGGATACCCTCAAATATAACTCAGGCCTAAATTGAAAAAGCACATTGCGCCATAACAACTTGTCATGGAGGCATAGCAAAGACGCTGGAAAGGCTAAAGCGTTTTTTTTTTATTGGCCAAAAATGGCTTTCCAAGTCAAATAGTTTATAAAAGAGTGTACCCCATGCAAAGAAACAAAGCCAAGTAACCAACATCTAACACCAGAAATCGGGAACCAGGTCATAACAGAAAGGCCATTTCAAAAACTGTATGTCGATTTCATGGGGAAATACCCGAGGTCGAGAAATGACAATTGCTACATATTTATAGTGGTAGATCATTTTACTAAGTTTACGTTTCTAAAAGCTATGAAAGAAGCAACTACAAACAACGTTATTAAATTTCTAGTACAAGAAATTTTTCATAAGTTTGGTGTGCCAGAAGTCCTGCACAGTGACAACGGTTCACAATTTATAGCCAAAAGTTTTGAAAATCTTATGAAAACCTATAAAATTCAACATTTAAAAACAGCTGTATACTCTCCCCAAAGTAACGCCAGCGAAAGGGTTAATCAATCCGTACTGTCAGCAATCCGTGCATACCTAAAAGACGACCACCGAGATTGGGATTTGTATTTGTCCGAGATTGAATGTCCCTTAAGAACTTCAGTTCATTCAGCTACCGGATACACCCCTTTTTCGCATTATTTGGGTACCACATGTACTCAAGTGGAGCTGGGGTCTAATCACCGCATACGATATCGAGCAAAATTTATCGAAATTATTTATTTTGGTATCATGAAACTCGATATCGAATGCAATGTATTGAATTTGAAATAATAGCATTCGATATCGAGTAACTCGACATTACATTTATCGAGTTTTCATTCAATACGTCAGTGTCTATCGTATGCAAAACAAATCGATAGTTTATTCGATACGATAGTATCGAATGCGGTGATTAGACCCCTGAATATAAATTAGGTAAAAAAACTACAATCTCTTACCGACCACCAGATACTAGAACTCAACCGAAGTGATAACTTAGATACGATTAGAGAACAAATAAAATTGAATATGAATAAGGCGTACGAAAAAAGTGCCGAAAGGTACAACAAAAGAGCACGCAACGTAATCTTCATCCCCGGACAAGAAGTATACCGCAGGAATACTGTTTTAAGTGACTTCACGAAAAATCGAAATGCGAAATTTTGTAGAAAATTTTTAAAAGGTAGAGTGGTTCGCCCTATTGGAAACAATATGTATGAATTGGAAACCCAACAGGAAAAAACTTTAGGTATATATCACGTTAAGGACATTAAGGTCTAGATAATTTTGAAGAAGGTAACTACGTTACGGGATATGTGCAATATTTTTTTTTTACGAATATTGCCTAGAACTGAAAATAAACCTGTGATACGTTTATGCAACGCCTAACCTGACTTAGTTTCTAATTATACCCATACATATTTATTTTAAGATCTATTTTTTTTTTACATACCAGGAGCCAGTGCAATATAGTTTAGGAAACGTGACCCATTAATTTTAGGTTACTTTCTTCCATCTGTGACAATTTTCTGTCTTGTGATGTCCTTTAAAATAAGTCTGGGATTGTACTTCCATAAATCCACAGGGACGCCTGGAAATAGAAAAAAAAAATCACAAAGTACCTATTCGAATAATCAAAACGGTTAAAATTAACAGAAGTAAGGATGAACATGTAAAATCAATTAAAATGGATAATCATTCAAAAAAGCAAACTTCGATCTACCAAAGGTTAAAATACAATTTGGTTTAAGGATTGATGTTTGACTATTGACGTCAGCAGTCATCGATGGCTGCGAGTGTAAAACGGCAAATCCATTTGAGAAGATCGAGTGGTTGCGATCGAAACATGTCATGGTAACCTGCCGGCCGCGGTTCGAATCTCGGCCACGGTCAAGAATAAAAGATTATCAATACCAATTTTAATTAATTTTCATGTTGTAAAATTCCTTTCTTCATAAAAATAATTTAATGAAAATTAATTTAATGAACTTAACCCGGTGTCTCCACCTAACATAAAATGACTAACTTTAACTTGCAGTTAGTGTTAAATGGAGACAGTTCCAGTTAAAGGTTTAACTTGATTGTTAAACATTTCTTTTGAAAGTTATTTTATAACATAAATTGACGTTCAAGTTTGACAGTACGCTATTTTGTAGTTGTTTTTCGACATCTTTATTTAATTTGTTAAAAGGGTTGTAAACTACACATAATAAACTTTGCTTTTTGTAAAAAATATAATACAAACAAACATTTAAATATAAAATAACTTTAATTATTTTCCACAAACGAACTGTAGCTACATTCTTGACGCGTCAACGAACTGAAAATAATGAAAAGTTTTAACTCTAACTTCACTACGTGTACGCCACCATAAACATATAACCATTTTAACAGCAAGTCTTAACTTTATGTTTTAACTGCATTTCAAGTTAGGTGGAGACTGGGTGTAAGCCTAATTAAAAATATTAAAATTTGGATATTATTTCCCGTAAAATTATATTGTAGATTTCATCCAGCTCTGAATCATTTATCCTTAAAAGATTCCAGAGATGTGAGTTGAAAACTGCAGAGCGTACCGATAGGGAAAAATTAATTTAGAGGCTTAACCCGAGATTTAGATTTGACACGGTGATTCACCAAGATTAATTTTATTTGTTTTTTTTAATTGCCTCAAAAATCAAATTTGTGGGCGTTCGTTTTAATATTAAGCGCAATTAGTGCTATACTGGAATATCCGGTGACAAGAATGAAATGTTGTTGATGGGTTGCCTCTACGATTTTTTTACCTTTGGATGGAAAAAAAAATCGGCAGAGCGCTTATTTTGCAATGGCAACACGGAATTTATGTTGGGTAGAGCGGGGGGTAAATATAAATGGGTGTCGCGAGTGTCCTAGAGAAGATCAAGTACAATTTTGCAAACATTAGGTATTTCATAACTTATCTTGTAATTGGCCCTGCTAGCTAAGTATGAGGAGCATTAGACTCTTTCTCAGGGTGTGGGAGTTCCCCACGTTGGGTTGAGTAGACCATATGATAAGCCGCACACCGTTTCCTCGTCCACCAGTTGGAGAAAACGGAGTTTTGTTGCGGGCACGATACGTAAGGGGGCACGATGCGTGGCGACTCCTTAGGAAAACCAGCTTGGAAGGAGGTCAACATGAACCTACGACCTCGAGTCCCGGTAAATAAACATTAATAATAATGGGAAGGGGCTTTAAAGAACTCATGGAGACACTACCTCCTGGACCGAGTACCAATGTAATTTAATAAAAACATTTTTTTATGTTTGTCATTGTGTTTTGATTGTGGGTTTTTTGTTGTTGCATGGTAGGCTGAAATTAAAGGAAAAGTATTAGTTTTGGGGTAATTTTTAATTGAAACGATACATATTTACCCTTATTAAGTTCCTCCAGCAGTCCCAAAGGGAGAATATCTAACCTGAAAATAGAAAAGAAAAGGGAGAAATTAAATATTAATAAAATACTAATTTCAAAAGATTTTGTTATTCGTGCTGAATTCCCAGTTTTTATTATTGATAAAAACACTTGAAATTTATTGTTGATGGGATAAGCTATTCCTATGCGCATTTCACTGGTTGCTTAGGCCAGATCATCAGGAAACTTCATCCATAACGATTTTAGAAAAACTAAAGATATTAAACCAAATAAAACTGTTAAGCGTATAAGACTTATAGCAACAGTTCTACTTGTAACAATATCAAAGTTTAAACAACTACAATTAATGTTGAGAGAATTTCAACTAATTGTAGTGGGGAATGTAAGATGAGATAAACCCACTGTTTATTGTTGATGTGTTTTGTTTAAGCTTTGATATTATTACAAGTAGAACTGTTGCTATAAGTCTTATACGCTTAACAGTTTTATTTGGTTTAATATCTTTAGTTTTTCTAAAATCTTTATGGATGAAGTTTCCTGATGATCTGGCCTAAGCAACCAGTGAAATGCGCATAGGAATAGCTTATCCCATCAACAATAAATTTCAAGTGTTTTTATCAATAATAAAAACTGGGAATTAAGCACGAATAACAAAATCTTTTGAAATTAAAATTTTGTATTCCCAAAAATTGAAATTACTTTTTGATAATTAATAAAATACTTACTATGCCGTATTTTCTGTATCAAATGAAATTACTATAGGAACATATGACACTCAATCATACCAACCTGTACATAGTATGTGCGTTCGTTTACTTTTCCAGTAAAATCCCAGTAAAATCCAGTAGGTGAGTAATATGAAAATTTTACAAATTTATGTGTACGCGAACGTTTTTCAGTAAAATCCAGTACAAATTTTGGGATAAACGAACGCAGCTAGTGTCAGTAAAGCAGAGCAATGATACACACCGACAAACTAACAGAGTTGGATGTGCATTCATAAATTTATGGTAGAAGAAAAATATGAAGTGAGTTTTATGTTAAAGGGAGTAGCAAAAGAAAGTAAAAGTATGTTGCTATTTTTGTTGAGAGCCTGGTAAGACAAAGTTAGAAGAGACTTGTTTCGACTATGGAAAAGAGCAGGATAGCACCAATTTCGGTATACAAAATAATGAAAGTGTTTTTTTATTATAAATGATCAGGCGAGCAGTACAGTCCCTAAACGGAAATTATTGTTTAAAATCAAGAAAATTTTTAAATTAATAATAGTGAAATATTTATAACAAATTTTAAATTTGGTGAGGCGGAAAAGTTCTGCCAATAATAAGTGCTCAGGGCTTAAGCGAGCCAAATTTTGTGAAGATTTTTAAGGAAAGGAAAAACGTAAGTTTGAACAAAAAAAATATTTTTATTGGTGAAGAAATTATTTAGGTAACGTTTGTGTTAAATATAGCTGGCTATTCATCCAAGATGGTGGAAGACTTTGAAGCCTTTGGAATACCAAATAGCCAGGTACATCTTTTATGTTAATAAGAGTGAAAATGTTTATAATATCAGCCAGAAAGAAAGATTAGGAAAACGATAAAACCATTACAAAAATTACAACAGTGAGTGGCGAATCTTGCGTTAAACACACCAGTTAACAGGAGAAGACAAAATAAAGAAATTCTTAAATAAAATTTTAACTGCTCGAGCCTTGATTAAAAATAAAAGTGGAAAGTCGTAAAATTAGTCAGTATATTTGTTTATGTATATGTGTATATAGTGATAAGTTTATTTTGTGTATTTTATATAAAATCATTAGTTTAAGAAAAATCAAGTTTTCTTTAAAAACAATTTTTTTTTAGCAGAAAAAAGAAACCCCCAGCCCCAATATAAGCTTATATCTCGAATGTTTTAGTTAATCGCGGTGGTATTTTCTTGACCAGACGAAAATAAGTCTGTGCAGTCACAGAGTGGTATCCTCTGAGAGCTCTTTTAGGGTGCTAGGTAAAAGATTTGCGAGTAAGAAAACTGGAATGTGTTTTTTTATATTTTTTTTTTTTTTTTGAGATATAGGAATATAGTTTGGTTTAATATAAAGGACAGGGGAACCTTGTGTGTAATTAAAATAATAGATTAAAGATAAAGAAAAACTTAATAAAAAAAAAAAATTATATTTTTTTTTTGCTTAATTATAAAGTGAATCTTTGATAAGAATAAGGATTATTTATTTATTTATATATCGTGTTTGTGTAATATAATAAATTGAGAATGTTTTTGTTAAAATTGAAATGATAAAAGAAATCATGGTCTTATAATTTTAAGGCAACGGAAGTAGTGGATCGGTAAGTGTAGAGGGGGTCCAAACGGCTTTTGGGTCGTAGGATGGTGTAAAAGCGGTTGCTTCTACGACAGGTTGGGAGGGCAAGACAGGGTGTTACATTTATCCCTGAAACTCGTTTGTTGTGGTGTATTTTGTTGTGGTGTATTTTGTTGTGTTTTAAGTTTCATATCCGGTTGTGTTTTTTTAGTTTCCGTTTCAAATACATTTTTCTTGTTCGGTTACGCTGTCGTCAGGAAGGGTTGGAACCACCTGAGGATTGAACATGAGCTAGTTGGACACCTCGTCCGCTAGTGCAATTAAAAAATTCAAAACCCACTATGAATTAATAAAATTAAATAGAAATGAATATGTGTAAGTAACTATTTTCAAGCAACAAGAATGTAGTTACGTGCTTTTGGTTTATGTAGAACTTGCACTAGTAGTTACGTGCTTTCGATTTTTGCTAATAATATGTCTAGTTTTTAGTATATGACAGTAAAAGTTGGAGCTCGTTCATATGCATCATATTCAATCAAAAACTCGATTTTGCATTTTTTGTAAGTTACGAGGTTTTGTATTTCAGCTAACGAAATATTGATTTTGGTTGCATTCATTACAGAAAAAGACTAGTTCAACAGAAGTAACGCTAGTTGGTGCAAAAAGCATATTTAAAACTATTTCAACTATTTTTACTATTTGTACTGCTTTCTGCAGAAACATTAAAGTACGCAATTGTACTGTTTTAGCTTTTGTACTTCAATTTGTACTTTTTTTTGCACAAAAATAAAACACGTTTTCTGCATATACATTAGGGTGGGTCAAACCAAGCGTATAGCAAAATCGTAATCTACGGAAAATTCTAAGAACTTTTCCTAAAGAAACCATGGTTCTAAAATCAAAATGAAGGTTGGTGCTCAGGAAAACCTAAAAAATGCTACTTTTTTGGAAATATTTATTGCAATTGGTGAACAGTTAACTTGTAAAAAACCTAAAACTGTGACAATTTTGCGACCCAACAACTAAATAAAACAATTTAACTAAATTTTAATTCAAAATTGATTAAAAAAAAACAAATGATTCAAAACTTAATTAATATAAATTCCTTTAAAAAAATTTTAAGCAAAAACTGAATATTAAAAAAAATAAAACATTTTTTATTAAATTCAAAAATTAATTAAATATTAAAAAAAAAAAATTAAATATTTTTTATTACAACCCAATTTCCGAAAACATTTCAGCCTAAACCATAATAAATTTGGAAATCTTTCCAATTTTAGCCTTAACGTGAACATTAACATTAATATTTACATTAACATTAACTTTTTAGATTAAATTTAATAATGAATTGTTAGACTTGTTGTTTAAGTATTGTTTGCTTGCTAACCATATATGGCCCAGAGGGCTTGGTTAGTTTTTATTAAAATGAAATAAATAAATAAATAAATAAATAAATAATTCAAACATTTAGGTCCATGATTTGAAAAAATAATTCAATTATTTTCTAAAAATAATTTGTCCGTATCATTAAAAGATTGTGCTGAAAAGAAATTTGAAAAGAAAAAACCGTAGAAATTAAATGAAAAGTTTTGAAAATATTCGTATTTTCACTTCCTCATTCAAACAACTGAAAGAATTTTTAGTTTAGTGTTTTGGAGAAAAGACCGAAGTAAAATTTTAATGAAAATTAAGAGAGTGAATAATTAATAAAAACTAATTTTGAGTACAAGTGATAAATATTTGTAATTTTTTAAATGTACAATAACTTTTTGTTAAATTAAACTAATGAAATTATTAAATTAGAATAATTAAATTGTTAAACTAACACGTGATATTGAACTGAAATTTACATTATTATTTTACAATATTAAAATGAACAAAGCTGTTTTGTTTTAAACATTTTACAGCTGACTAATTAAAAGATTTTACTGCTTAAGTACATATGGGCATTTCCTGGGGTCACGAACGTACGTTCGTACGCTTTTGATGTACAAATAATATAGAAAACAAAACTTTTCCTAGCTTTTTTTTTGCGATTCGATAGCATTTGGGTAGCTGTATGTTTAGTGCAAAAAATGAGTTTCATCGAGTTTAAGTTTTCATAATAATAGTTATTAACATGTGGTCACGAACGTACGCAAAATAGAAGTCAACTTTGGCTGACAGCAGTTAAATGTAAAAATATGCGTAATGAAACGGAATATTCAAAAGTGATTAATTTATTTTAAAAGTGTATTAATGTAGGTCTCCATGCAGTATTTACCAAAAAAATATCTCTTTTGGTTTTTGTTTAATTGGCTTAAGTACCGGTCGCGAACGTACGGGTCGCGAACGTACGATTTTTCCATATGTTTTTTTAATGTTATCACATTGCAGTTTCCCATTAATGTCTTCAAATTTCCTTAACAAACAACTAAATACTCAATTTACAATTGATTGTAATCAAAAGATTATGAAGAAAGAGTGTAAACATAACATATTTTTGCATGTAAAATAAGCATATAAAAATGTGTTTAGAAGTAGAAAATATAAGAAAATATAAAATTTTCCAGTTTCCAGTGCAATTTCCTCAAATAAAACAGCTGAGACATGCTATGAAACCATTCTTTATAACAACATAGACTTTTTTAATAATAATAAACAATAAAAGACGATGATTACACTACGTAACAATTTTTTGACCAAATGCATTTGAAACGTAGTCCTTATGTAAAATTTTCCGCTGAATCCGAATATGAAGTCAGAATTGTCAAAAGTAGAACAGTTTTTGAGATATTCCAAAATAACCGTTATTTGTGTTTTTAAAAAAGATGATGTGACTGATATGCAAACATCCATAAAATAAAATTTTAGCCTATTTTAATACGAACATTTTGTGCCCAATAGGATCCAGATCGGTGCAAAAATGACAAAGATACAGAAGATTAATTAAATTAACCCACAACTAATAAATATACAAAGCTAAATTTTTGGTAACAATAAATATTAAAAGTTGCTTGAAAGTTTTAAATTTCTATGTGGGTTAATTTACTAAATCTTCTGTAGCTTTGTCATTTTTGTACCAATCTATGTCTTGTTGGGCGCAAAATGTTCATATTAAAATAATCTAACGTCGCATGCAATAAAACATTAGGATTAGAATTGAACAAAATCATAAAATTTGCAATGAAGCTTGAACTTTTGTCCCCTGTAACTCTGGCATTTCTTGACCAATCTTCACAAGCAATCCATGGTTATTTTAGAAATGTTATAACCTTTTACTAAAAAGAAAGAAATACATAATTCGTTTACAATTTTTTAAGATATTTGCATTTCAGTCACATCATCTTTTTTAAAAACACAAATAACGGTTATTTTGGAATATCTCAAAAACTGTTCTACTTTTGACAATTCTGAGTTCATATTCGGATTCAGCGGAAAATTTTACATAAAGATTAGCTGTCAGATTCATTTGGTCACGACTTTGTTGAAATTTTGTCACGTAGTGTTATCAACATTCTATTTTTTCATCCTGGTAGACCATTCTGGGGAAATGCCCATATATTAAATACTTACTGCCGTTTCCTAAAAAAATTAAAATGGATTTGAAATGTATTTTAAGAAAAATTTGTATGAAAATTTTGTCTTAAAATACATTCCAAACTTATTTTAATTTTTATGAATACGGCAGTTATTTAAGATTTCTTATTTTGTGTTATTTATGAATTTCTATTCAATGAATTTAAGTTAAAAAAATAAAAAGAATTGTATGTACATACTTCTTTTTACATTCATGTTCTACCTTTTTTTCTCGATGTACTGTTTTTATGGATTTCATATCTGGCATAACCGTTGTTTTTTAGGTTAACACTTCTTTTCTCGGGATATACATTATTTCGAAAAATGGAGGAGGTTGCACATCTTATATTCGCGTAACTGACAATCGGTTTAGTTTATTGAAGTTGCAAACAAAACAAGACATAAATGATTAAAATCTGTTAACAACTTTTTTACATAAGAAGAATTGCGGGTCGCCAAAATTTGTTTAAACACCAATTTCTTAAATTTTGTTTAAAACGAGTCCCTAAAATTTATGTAGTTTTTAATAAAAATGTTAGCCAAATTTTTGAAAATTTTTTTGCATTTTTCAAACATATTTGTAGCATTTTCTGGCCTTAGCTAATGCAAAATTTAGCTGTAAGCAATTTTAAGATCTGGTCAGTTCCTTGGAGTTAATTTAATGACTTCAGGCGAAGTTTACAATCTCTCACCGTGTAGAATAATTGGCTTTATTTGTAGCCTGTATTCACTTAATTGAACACTTGGGCTGCACATTAGACTCTTTGGTTCGCGGTGCATATGGCTTTTATATAACAATAATAATGGTAGTATACAAATTTAAAAATGTTCCGTAGTTGGCATTCAGTTGCGAACTTGATAATTTAAAATTCATTCATCGCAATGTCATAAAAATGTTTAATTCAATTAGTAGTGGGCCCGTTTTTTTCTAATTTTTTGTTATTGACGAGAATGGGAGATTTTTTCAATTAAATTTGAAATATCGTGTGGCGCAAAATTTAAAATTGGATATTCTTATTCGGCGAATATTGGCGTAGATATTCGCATTCGTATTTGCGAATATAAAAATTGATATTCGTAACATCACTAGTGTATTGTGATTATTTCATTGAACTGTTGGTTTTTAATTGAAGTTTTTGATATTTTAAATAGGTTTAGGTTCATCAAATTCACTGTCTGTTTTTCAAACTAAAATAAAAATTTTCGTTTAGAAATTTATAACGAAAACAAAAACAAATTTTAGTAATTTTTATTTTGTTTCAATATAAATTTCCAAGCAAAATTTTAATTTTGTTTTAAAAAACAGGCAGTTAGTTTTCATTGGATTATTTTTAGTTAAGGAAGGAATTTACAAAATGAAATGAATTAAAAATGCCTTGGCACTACTTCACCCAACGTTTACATGCACTTGCCAATTTTGACCTCGTTTACGATAAAATTGACATACTCACACTAAATTTCCACAGAAGATGCCAATACTCCCAGTATATTCACATAAATAATCTGGAGGGTACTCTCTATTGCGATGCGAGAGAGAATGGTAGCAAATGTAGCGATTGGTACTCTTTTTAATTCGTTTTCGCATCTATTCATTTTTTTCTTTTCGCAAATCATCACTATTTATTTTATTTAAATTTTCCAATTTCAAATATTTTTATATATCTTGCATTTCATTACTGTCAATCTGCGTCATCTTTCATTTTTGTTGCCAGTATTGTTGCATTTTCAAAAAAATTTGCGAAAGTGATAGAGAGTACCAAGTTGGCATTAAGGTTTTCCATCGCAATAGAGAGTAGCCCCCCTGATCACGTCTTAATTTTACGCAAATAACTCTAGTTAAAGCTTTTTAGCATATACCCCCACGTTTCAAATAGATTTTTGTTAAATTTTTTCACTTCCTAAAACGAACAGTAAATGTTCATATTCCCCTCTATTACTAAACTCGTTGTCGACGGCGTCGTTAATTTTAAGCTCACGTCACATTTAGTCAACGCCGACGTAAATTCGACATTAAATCGGTATTAACTTGCATGTATATTGATGTCGACATGTTATCGATATTTAAAAAAAAAAATTGCTCATCCCTATGTATTTTGATTTGTGAAAATTTATACGAGCAATTTGTAAATTTGTTTTCTTATATAGATTCATTGAGTATTTTCGATTAAACAAACAGGCATTTAAGTTTGTTTTGAAAAAAATTGAGCCGTCAATGAGGAGTATAACTCGCTCAGCATCAATCTCTAACACGAAAAAATTGGCAACACCATTACGATTCTTGGCCCAAGGCTCATACCAAACGAGTGTTGGCAACGATTTTAATCTTGGACTCTCACAGCACACTGTGTCTCTAATTTTAGAAGAAACACTCGATGCTTTGGAAAGAGTTATTTGTCCTCTGTATATTAAATATTAAATGACAGAAGAAGAGATGGCTGAATGCATCATAGAGTTTTCGCTGGTAGCGGTTTGTCTCTTTCAAAATTGTTTTTATTTCTATTAACGTATTTTCTTGAGTCTCGCAGAGTTTTTCTTGGTTCCGATTATTATCTTTCAAAACAGTTTTTATTTCCGTTATTGTTTCAGAAATCTCATGAAAAGCTTCTTTATGAATGGCGTTATGCTTTTCAAACAATTCTTTCCGTTCATCCATCGTCCGTTTCCTTTTTCATACATTTGTCGAAGTTGATGGCACGTTTTCATCATCCTCCAAAATTGTAACATCCAAACAGATAGAGTATTTTCTATTTGAATATCATCACCAGAAACTATTCCTTGTAATTTACCTCCAGGACTCAATTGTTTCTTAAATTGTAAAAAATTTGCTGCAGCTTCCAGATGCGCAAGCGGTAATTGCTTATATGCACCACCACCAGTTGCATTGATTTCGCCTTGTTGTGAGTTAGTTTTTTTTTTAACTTACATTTAAAATCCCTCCACACCTTGAAATGGTCAAAATTTAAACATTTATATTTTTAAAAAATTTTCTAGCCAAACCTTTTGCCAACCCTCGCTGTCTCTAATTGGTGGTCCCATTGAATTTAATTTTGTTGTTATTTCCTCCCATTCTTTTTTGAAATTGTGAGGAGTTGAGCTGCGTTGAAATCCTTTTGCCAAACTGGGCTTATTTTCAAGTTCAGCAATAAGGGTTTCAAATTGTTTTAAAGTTGTTACTTTAATTTTTTTTTTCCATTTAAATATTATTAATATAAACTGGGAATTATTTCCTTTCGCAGGTTACTTTATATTATATTCAACATTTTTTATTTTTCGAATTTATTCTATGAGTTAAATTTCAGTTATGTATTTTATAAAGCTTTTTTGTAATAGTCTTATTCCTTCAATTTTTCAGGAATGACTTTATACACTACCAGACTATTATATTGTATCTTCTTGTTACATTTTACCTACGCTATCCTTTGGATAGCAATGAAGTATATTGTATGCACAGAAAAATTTACAATTATTAGACACCAGCAGAATGTAATGCATTTTCTGTGCATACAATATACTTCATTGCTATCCAAAGGATAGCGTAGGTAAAATGTAACAAGAAGATACAATATAATAGTCTGGTAGTGTATAAAGTCATTCCTGAAAAATTGAAGGAATAAGACTATTACAAAAAAGCTTTATAAAATACATAACTGAAATTTAACTCATAGAATAAATTCGAAAAATAAAAAATGTTGAATATAATATAAAGTAACCTGCGAAAGGAAATAATTCCCAGTTTCTATTTGTTAAAATAGTTGAGTTAAATACATTCAATTTATAAAGTATCACTATCCAGTGTGACACAAAGAATGCTGACGAAGGCCGTAGCGGGCCAGAAAATGCATTACATTCTGCTGGTGTCTAATAATTGTAAATTTTTCTGTGCATACAATATACTCCATTGCTATCCAAAGGATAGCGTAGGTAAAATGTAACAAGAAGATACAATATAATAGTCTGGTAGTGTATAAAGTCATTCCTGAAAAATTGAAGGAATAAGACTATTACAAAAAAGCTTTATAAAATACATAACTGAAATTTAACTCATAGAATAAATTCGAAAAATAAAAAATGTTGAATATATTATTAATATATTTTTAATTTTTTTTTTTAAATATATTGTAAGAACTTTGTCACAATTTCACTTGACGACGGTAAAAACTTTGTTGACTAAATCAAAGCCAATTCGTGTCAACGTCGGCGTTAAATCGTCTTTATTAATACAAATTCTTTGTCAATAGTAATAGCAGGGCTGCCAGAAATTTTCAGCAAAAAATCTTAATTTCAACAAAAAAAAAATCTTATTTTTGAAGAAAAAATCTTATTTTTGGAAAATAATAAATATAAATAATAAAAACAACGTTGCATATTTTTAACCATGAACAAAGGATATTTGAAAAATAAAAGTTTAATAAAAAAACTAGTAACAAATGTAGTGTACGGACGCAGTTCTAAATAAGAAACAATATATATAGGTTGACAGAAAATCGAAAAATAAGACGTAAAAATAATTAAAGGATTCAAACGGGTGTGCCAAGATTTTGCATATTATTTTTTTGTCTTTTTTCCCATGTTCTATAATCCCATACACTTTTCAACCATCTTATTTAAAAAATAAAAAATTAACTTTAAATAAAACATATCAATATGTATTTCGATGCACTTAAAATTACCTTTTCGGATTAAAAATGTTTCCATTAAATGTCTTTGCTATTATTTAATTTTTGCGAACCTTAGTCTAACTTGCAATATTTTCTGTTTTGCAAAAGAAACAGGTTGCTTTTTAAGATATTTTTGTTTCAGTAAACCGCAAATATGCATTATTAAGTTTTAAATTTTCAAATGTGAACAAAGAAGGTTTTTTTAATTGAACCTTCGTCTTGACACAACAAAAAGTCTTGTTTTTGGGGAAAAAATCTTAAAATCTTTTTTCGGCTAAAAAATCTTAAAAAATAAGGTAAAATCTTACTTCTGGCAGCGCTGAGTAATAGTAATTGTCGTAAATATTGACGGCGGTTATGCCATGACTGCGGTGTCGATGCCATTTATGTCGACATTGACATTAGCAATAGGGGGGATTATAAGTATGTATACTTAAAATTATTCAGCCTTATTCCGGTTATCGTTGTCGTCATCGACAGTGTTGTTTTTTGTAATAGATTAAAGTTACACACAGCTTGTGTTCTTTTATCTTTTACAAAAAGCAACACTGTCGATGACGAAAACGACAACCGGAATAAGGCAGATTATTAAAGAGAAAAGGAACATTCACCCTTATCGTGGTTGGCGAATTTAAAATACTCCTGCGATTGTTTGGTAATAGATTATTTTATTTATTCCATTTATTTATGCAATATCAAGCCTTAAAGGCCAAAATAACAATACTACATGTTCATATATCCTGAGATTAAAGGAAATAAATTCACATTCTCTCAAAAAAAAAAAGAAAAAAAAAAAAATAGAAAAAAAATCTCGTTTTATGTATAAATTGAAATTGTATTATTTTATTCGACCGAATGTCGTAATTTGACCCCCAGATTAAAAATTGTATATCAGGCATATTCTGAAAATCACAAGATTTCAAATCACTTGTGATTTAAGAGCGTTTTGAAAACCGCAAAAATTTTAACTTAGTTTAAAATTGGGGAAAAAATAAGCAAATAATTTCAAACCGGCGGCCAAAAATGTTTTTTGCCCAGAACACCTTTCTTGTGATTTCGAATCACTATCACAAAAAGTGATTTTAAGAACATGCCTCTGTATGTATGTACATCATTTTTAATTTTTATTTTTTTATTTTATTGAAATATGTTTTTGTTTTTAATTCAATTAATTCAATGTTTATGAATATGATTTCTTTAATGTACGGTTTTTTTCTTAAACTATAACTTAAAACAATAACTTATTAAACATTATTATTTTTTTTATTTTTCTATATTCTTTCTGTATCTTTAAATTACTATGAAATTTTTTTGCTTTTTGATTTTTAGGCATAATTAAGATATCATTTTATAATTTAGAACATTCTAATATTACACTACGAATAGTTTTCGATTTTTTTATATGTTTTAATAAATGGATGATGCATAAAATTTTATAATAAAAGAAAATAATTTTATTAAAAAAAAAAAAAATTAAAATTCTTACAATTTTCAAATATTCGTGTAAAAAAAAATTATAATAAATGTTATTATCAGATTTATAACATCAAATTATAGATTGCACAGGTATATATTTTAAAGATAATAAAAATATATATCGTTACCTTCAGTTGTAAGGAAGCCAAGTCCATATTTTTTGAAAATTCAGTTTTTGATGTAGTGCAATATAGTAAGCAAAAATACATAGTTTGGGGAAAAAATACTATTTTATAGGTTTTATTCCTTGTTTTGTTGTAATAGTGCCAACTCCAACAATGTTAAAAAAATGACACAAAACTGCATTTAAAAATTTGAAATATATTATTGAGAGCTAGACATTTTATGAAGCTTTTTCTCTCTCCTGTAAAATTGGACTAAGTTCTTTTACGACTGAAGGTTACGATATTTATATAAGTCAAGAAAGAGAAAAAATTGGCAACAAAATTGAAAAAGAAATTAATAAAAAAAAAAAATAGAAAAAAGATTTTAAACACATAATTTCTAAACAAGTTTTCATTAATGGTGGATATGGTGGAAAATAAAATTTCTTTTAAATTAAAATAAATTTTGAAATTGCAATAAAGTTTTTATTAACATGACATAATTTTTTTGTTTTCAATAATACAAAATAATTTTGTAACTTATATATGTATGTATTAAAACATGTTTAATAAAGTATACTGGTAAAATTGTTGTTAGTATTATTAGAATAAGATCATGTTTTTATGTATGAACAAGATCCAGCATTATTTTTTTCAGCATTTTATAAATATGAATTATTTATATATATGGTTCTTAAATAGGACAAAATTTATTATAAATTAAACTAATTGCAATTTTTTTGTTTACAATTTTTCTTGGGTAAATAATTATAAAATTAAATAGAAATTAAATTTTTTAGTTTGCAATTAAATTGTTTTAAAATTAGTTATATACTGTTTTTAGCGGACTTCGTCAAAAACAGTTCAATTTCACTAAAATAACTGATGTCAATATTATCTTGGTTAGTTTCTGGGCATATTAACGTTTCAAATACGCCTTAGATGTTGTTGGTTGGCGACTTGAATTTTAAATGTTTTTTTTTTTAGTTTGTTTAATGCTTAACACTAAATTATTTTTTCAGTTTTTCTTTTTTTTTATAAATTCTATGAATTACTAGTACATACATATAATGTATTTTAAAATAAAAATCAAAATATATTTTGAATAAATATTGATTTAAATTCAATATACGGGAGTTTTGCATGATGAGTATAGGATAACGTAGGTTTTTTTGATACTACTTTAGTGTATTCCTTTGTTGTAATTTTGGGTGGGCTTCTTTGTGGATGTTTTTAGTAGCTTAAACTATTACTATTATTGTTGTCTTAAGTTTAGAAAACATAATTTTCATCAGCCATGTGTATAGCCCACAAAAATTTGGTTCTTTGTGTTTTATTAAAAATCTTTTCAATTGGTACATCATGTTTTTTACACCTGTAAATATAAATAGGAAATTTTTTTACATTACAAATGTATTAAAATCAAACAGGAAACAATATAAAGTCGACTCTGATCGTCCTTATATCTATATATGTATTAAAAAAAAACTTACCAGGCCACAGTAATACGTGGATCCAAATAATTTAATTTAGATGTGCCTAAAGCAATAGTTTTGTTCTCATCTCTATCAGTCTCTTGTAGTTCCATTTTTTTTAATTGTTCCTTTAAACGTTCTAATTGTTTGCCCTTTTTATCGGCATTTATTTTTTCCTTTACAGAGCCGCGTTTTGCTTGTTTTTTTAGATCCTAAAATCAAAAACAGTCGGTTAAAAACCCCTTTTTAAACGATTACACTTACATTATATTCAGCTTCACAATCATCTAGAGCTTCACGTTTTTGTCGTATTTTCTCTTTTAGATTTTCCATAGATTTTTCGTGACTTTTGGGTACTGACCGTTGATGGTTACATAGAATAGCAACCGCACGATTCGCTCTATTATAGGCTAGTAGTTTTTCGGGTTGTGTCATATCATCCTTAGTTAAAAGATTTAATTGATTTTGCAATGTAATTGAAGCGTTATATGTACGAAACACTTTGGCAGTGAGACCTTAAAATTTATTAAATAAATAAAATATGAATGCAATAAATTTTAAATAAAGTTAATTACCTTCCATCAATTCTTTCAAATGTTCATTAAGAACTTGTGTATTCAAACGGTCGAACAAATCATCGCCAGTTTTTTTGTTTTCCATAAACAATTCTAAATTTTTAAATACTCTCTTTTCCACCTCGACTTCGTTGTAATAACGTATGGAATCCTTACCCAAAAAGTCAAAGACGACAACGTTTTCTTTACCGTTTAATTCTTTGTGAAGACTAACGTGTTCGACACGCAACGAACAGCAACCAACAGTATCCGCTTGATCTTCGTCCTTCTCATTACCAGCTCTCAGAGCCAATTTATCAATGAAGTATAGAGCAACTGCACGCTGGCGTACACGCATTTCTTTTGATTTCCATTCGTTGCGATATGTTTCACGAATTTTGTCAATGGATTTGGCTAATTTTCGGGCTGTTTCGTATTTAATATGATCTTTTTCACCCTTTAATTTCGAAGATGGATTTAACATGATATATTTAACTTGACCTTGGACATTTTCAACCCAGGAGGCCAACCAAGTGACAGTGTTGTTGTGTATGACTTCTTTCCAGCGATGGCCCGGTGGAGGTTGAGGTATTTTTGAGTCTTTGCCACAATTAATGGATACATCTTCCGCACGTATACGTCTTTTGATCATACCCATTTTAGGATGTTCTCCACGACCTCTAAAAAGACCAGGAGGTTCCAAACGAAAATTACCTATTTTTTCTTTGTGTCCATCAATAATACAGATACCATATTCTTTAACCAAAGCTTCGTTTTCCATTTTTTTTGCGAGTTTTTCTTCTTTTGAGGCATTTTTACGTTTTTCTGATTCGGCCAAGAAATATTGATGCATTTCTTCGAAATTGCACTTATTTAAGTCTTTAATGATTTCCTTCTCTTCTTTAGTCATAGTTTTGCGAAAATCCTTAAAAAAGTTGTCATTGAAAATCTGTTTGGTACAGTATTCGTGGTTTAACATCTTGGCATAAAATGTAGCACATTCTTCAGTTTGCTCCGACAACGCCATTGGTTTACCATCGTAAAAGAACCGCACTTTTTTGGGCAATCGCTCGTAAAGTGGAGCAAAAACGGGTCCTTTGTGTTCCAAGGTATTCCATTTAACACCATCGTCACGCTTTTCTTCTTCCCACCTAAAATATTTAGCAGATATTTGAGTAGATGTTTTGATTTCTTGACGAATATTTAGAAGTGTCGTTAATTTCTCTGATTTTACAGTGGAAACTTTTTTCGTTTTTGTAGTGTAATTTTGACATATCAGTATGTTTCCCAAAGCTTGAGGTTGCAGGTGCAGTGTTTTTTTTTGGTTTGTTGTCAAAATGTTTTCGTATATGCATCGTGAAATTATTGAAGCAAATACAATTGCTTTTGCCATTTAAGAGGACAAAATGCATTACGCAAAGTTTTATACACAAACACAATATGTGAAAAACATAACCTCAATTTAAAATGTCATTTTTTTTGAAACAGCTGTTTAATTATTTACTCGAACAATGTGGCCAACAATCGCAAACTGTCTAGCGATTTAATGTTTAAAAAGCGTGTTTTTATAAACCTATTAGACGGTCATACTTGGTATATGAGAATGTTATGTATGTCTGTTTGGTATATTGAAAATTAAAAGATTTTGATATTAGTAATCTCTCAACAAACCAAGTATGTATGTACGTCTACCAAGTATAACCGTCTAAGGTAAGGTAAAGTAAGAATTCAGAAATACAATTTTTTTTAATTTGCTGCAAAAAGTGTAAGCAAGGCAAACATTTGAGTGCTGTTGCTATTTTAAAGCAAGCAATTTAAACATCATGTTTTAATAGCAACTCATGTCTATTGTGGACGGGGAGTTAGAAAAAAATGTAAGGCATACAAACGAAGCCCGTTCATAAGTATGCTTTTTTTTTTCTTTCGCCTAAGAACTCCTCTGCCTGCCTTTCAATTCTGTATTGTAAAAGGGGTCTAAGATAACACATTGAATAACGATACCTTCTTTTAATTTCTAATTTAGTATTGTACACTTACCATCTCCAAACTTCATCCTCTTCATTATTCTTCTCCTTCTTACCACGTTTCGTCGGAGATGCGGTTTCAGTTTTTACTGTGCTACTTTCCTTTTTTACTTTTTTTTTTTTGGGTTTTTCGTCAGCATACTCATCATCTTCTTCCTTAATACGTTTCTTTTTCTTGTCTTTGGATTTGGCTTCCTTCTTATGCTTCTTACGAGCCAACAATGGTACATCTTCATCATCGTCTTCCTCCTCCTCCTCCACAATTTTCATTTTACGCTTGGATAACGGTTCGTTTTCGTCATCGTCCTCAGTCATTTCCTCTTTAGGAGTTTGACGCGATTTTTTTCTTCGCATGGCCAATGGCATATCTTCATCTTCGTCTTCTTCCTCATCATCGTCAACTTCGGGTTTATAGTCTTCCTCTTGGGATTGGTCATCTTCATATTTAACTTGGCTGTTATCTTCGTGATAGCTAGCTTCTTTCTTTGCAACAAAAGGCGGTTCATCTTCACGGAATTGTGACATGGAATAGTCACAAGAACTGGCTTGCGATACGTTAAAACTTCTGTCATCCTCACGTTTCATATTATCTTCAAATGTTTGATTGAAATCATTACTGGCGCTGGTGTCAAGAGGATCTTGTGTAAATCTTTCCTGTTTAATGTCTTGCGATAAAACGTCGCCATTGAACCCATTTTCTTGAAGTGGTTGGGACAAAGGTTCAGGTTTAATAAAATCACCATCTTTACGCGAGGACTTATTGTGCGATGACGATGAAGATTTTGAAGAAGAACTGGAATGTTTGTGTTTCGATGAGGATGACGAACGATGACGATCCTTATCACGATCTTTATCACGTGAACTGGAAGAACTTGAGCTTGATTTGTGATGGCGATCCTTATCTTTGTCCTTATCTCTGTTACTTCGATCTTTATCTTTGCTGGAACTACTGGAGCCTTCTTTACGATCTCTGTCCTTGTCACGTCGTTCTTTGTCCTTTGAAGAGCTTTTATGACTTGATGACGAAGAAGATTTATGTTTATCTTTGTCACTACGTTCCTTGTCCTTATCACGGTGGCTACCGGAGCTGCTCGATGAAGAACTTTTGTGCTTGTTGTCACGGTCTTTATCACGATGTTTATCCTTACCGCTAGAAGACGAAGAGCTATGCTTTTCCTTGTCACTGAAATTAACATTATGCATACATAAATATACATATATATTAAATTAATTTTACCTTACTGTAAAAATTTTCAACAAAACTTACCGGCTGCTACTTTTATGACTACTTGACGAAGAACTCTTATGATCTCTGTCCTTGTCGCGGTGTTTATCTTTGCTTGAGGATTTATGGGATTTAGTACTACTACTTATGTGACCATTGCTATGGCCATTGCTCATGCCATTTACATGCACCTCTGCAGTGCCCCCGTTTTGGGAAGATGGTGTCTAAAAAATGTAAATAAAAAAGAAAGACATAGTTAGTTGAAGTCAATAAAAAAAAATAGTTGTTAACAGTGGGCATGTTCGTAAATGCATCACTGCGCTGCACCAGAAAAGGAAACTTTTTTTAAATTAATTCAATTTAAGGTAAAATTATTATAATTTTTTTATTCTGTCTATTATTTTTGTGGAGTATTTGAAAATTGTTTTGTCCACATCAAATTCACTGATATATGTACGCATTACCATTAACGAACATGCCATGTCCAGTATTTAACATATCTACCCATAAATTTCTATTGTTTTGCTTTAACTTATCTACACATATTTCTTAATTTATATGTAGTATGTTTATGTCAATATGAATATTCGGATATCTAAATTTAGTAAAGTCTATAAAGTCTATATGGTTAAGACTAGGTATGTAACGAATACCGATATATGGCGCTACTTCAGATTTTCCAGTTTATCGGTATCGGCGATATTTTGCTGTCAATACGACGATAGTTTTTATAATTTTTTGGAATATTTTTGAACAAACAATTTCATTTTCTAAGCTTGTTTTTTTGCATAGCAACAAAGAGAAATAACACATTAAAAAGCAGGGCATACAATTAAAACAGAATAATGAAATTAAAGCACACTTTTTGCAAAATATGTTTTTTTTTTGCAAATTATCGTTAACATTACTCTCATACATTGTTTAAACATCATATCATCCAAAATTATGCACCTTAACATCTTCAAAATGCTATACAAAGAGTCAGCCAGTGAAAGAACGTTGTTAGTTACTAAAAAAAATGATACAAACTAATTGTTTTGCAAATTGGAATAATGTTTTAAAAGCCGCCTGCGCAGTGGAAAAACGTTTTAAATGACATCGCGATTGTGGATATCAAACGTTTTTCCACTAAAAAAAATTTATAAACTGTAAATTTGCATCTTATTTCAAATTTCTTGAAATTTTGCATACAAGTTTTTATTATCATTAATTTTGATAATCTAAAAAAAAAACAATTTTTAAAATAAGTGGTCTTTCCTTTGAAAAATGTTTTTTTGCTCTCCTGAAAAATAATTATTTTGTTAACTTACAACGTTGTTCGCGGCTGAACTTCAATTGTTTCATATGTTGAATGAACTAAAGGAGATGGAGACTATCTGGCAACGCTATGCCTGAGTAGACCGCGATTTTTAGTACCGGTTCACACACGTCAAGTTTGACTCGTTGTTTTTTTAGGAGAGAGGGGAAAAGAAATGTCCTTCTCTTTAAATTTTTTGCATGATACAAATATGGGACCGGGACCAACGACGCAGTATTTTTTTCTGATAAAAATGATGCAAAAAAAACGTATTTTCGATTTTTTGTCAGTTACAGCGCTCTTTAATTCTTGCGACGATATGTACATACATAGTTGAAAAATTAACTGTGTTCTTTTTTGGCTGTTGCTGCTGCTGATTTTTAACCTGCTTATCCCCGCTTTTCTTTGGTTTACTTATTTATTATGCCTGCTACTAAAGTTTTCAAATGCTCGTTATGTAAAGATACCATTGGATAGACTCAAGGAAGTATCCAATGTAGGGCCTGCAAACTATGGCTCCATGTACAATGTGCAAATGAAACTAACTGAAAAATATCTTGCTATATTTAACGAAAGCCCAAAATCTTTTTTCTTTACTTGTTCTGTCTGTGCTGATACTGTTTTGGATGATCAGTCTGCTCGTGATGATGTTAAAGCATTAAAAAGCAACTTTGATGATTTTGTAAATACAGTAGACTCGCGATAACAAAAACACCGCCTTACGTGAACACCGGCTAGCATGAACATAATTTTTTTTACACTGATTACTCTGTAGCGTGAACGCAGTAAGAAAGCCCTATAACGTGAACAAATGTAAAATTCATGGAACATAGAAAAAGTTGTTTTCTTTTGAACATTTTTAAGCAATCACTACTTCTTTAAAAACTGGGAATCCCCGTAAAGGATTACTTATGAATATATTCTGGCATTTTGTGTAACGCGAGCTGTTGATTTGCTTAGTTTGTTTTTAGTTTGATATAAAGTGTGTCGTGAAAAATGTCGCTAGCGGCGTTCAGCTTTTTGCAAAAAAAGAAAATCCAAAAAAAGATAACCCATTTTTTTAAATAATTTTAATGTAAATTGTTTTTCTTAACAAAACAAATACGAATATGAATTAATGAATATGAATTAATAAAAAATTACACCTTCGTAAACATGAACAACTTCGCAAACGTGAACACGCTTAGGTTTTAATAGTTCACGTTACCGCGAGTCTACTGTACTTGCAAATAGGATAATACTGCTTTTAAAAACTCTATGGCTCAGATATTGTCTGACTTTAAATGAAGTATCATCGTGTATTTAAAAGGTTTGAAGTCCGACACAGAGACATGTTACAAATTAATTAAGAATATTGATGTTTCGACTTCATCCAAAATATCAACATCGTGGGGATATTGCAATTAATGGATTACCGTCTAGATTAAATGAACTTCAATCAATTGAATTTGGTTTGGGTAATCACTACAGTATAAATATTTCTGAACACAACCTAAACCTGTCTGTTATATGAGCGACGGAAAGCTTTTATTGGTAAAATTTAATAATATTGGCCTTCGGGATCTGCTGATGAAGGAGTATTTTAAAACACGTTCCCTTAAAGTTAAAGATGTTCTTGGTGGTGATATTGATAGCCGGGTTTACTTAAGTGACCATTATTCTCCTGCGGCATCAAATCTAAATTCTATTTGCCGGAAAATGCTTCTTCAGAAAGTTATTACTAAATTTAAAGTTTTTTATAAAGACAAGCCAAAGGCCGTGTTGACTTTGTGTAAAGGAAAGGAAGTAGTATACGATTCAGCTGAATGTGCTGACCATTTAACCAATAATGAAAGACCTATTTTATGAAAATGTATTATTTCTACTAAAATTATTGCTTTAACCAAATTTAACGAAGATGTATTTCTTGTTGTTTCAGAATGCTGTTAAATTTGATGAGTTTAAAAATATTGTCAGAGATAGCTTTGAGTTATTTGCAATTCAAGAGACGTGGCTAAAACCATTTGTGTCTAACTTATCAATACGTTTGGAAAACTGCAAATTGATAAGGAATGACCGCTTGCATCGTCGAGGTGGTGGCGTTTGGATATATTTAAAGAATAACCCATGCAACATAAAGGCTGTTTTCCTAAACGCATATTGCATTGTAGTAATACTTGGCAACATGTTCTTAAATGCAACCATAAACATTTTGACAATGCATTTAGTTCCGAAATGAAACTTTTAAGTTGTCACTGCGCAGAGAAAAGGAAATAAACAGTTAAAATAATGTAGATGGAAACCATATTCATATACAATACAACGTAGGTAAAAATTTAAGTACACAATGCATCAACACGGTATTGATACATTGTGAACACACGTTTAGGAAAACAGCCAAAATTGCTTTTCAAATTTCCACCGATGATTGTGAATCGATCTTTATTGAAATCAATTTTAATAATGTTAATACTCTTTTTGGAGTCGTGTATTTGCCACATGGGAATATTAGTGAATTTGTATCACTTGATCACTTGATTTGATTAAAGCATTTAGTTTAGTTGCAGACGTCCATAAAATTATTTTAAAGAAAAATCATATTGCGAAATTGGTGTCATTGTACGTACAGAGGCCATATACATACTAGTATCAGAAACATTGTAAAATATCTAAGCAGATTGTAATGGACCGATTTTTTTTGAAAGTCATGTTGTGCCTAAACTTAATTGATTGACTGTTTATACTTACAGTGATGTAAAAAATAATAAATTCACGAAATAATATGCACACCTAATATTAAAATTTAAAAAGGGCTTATCTTGAAAAAGAAATCGAGTGTTACAAACAAATAAAAAGTGCTTTGTAGATAATTAATCTAGCTTTTATTTTAGTGTAATCTATACCAGTGACCATGTTCCGCAACTCCCGCGTCGATAAACTTTTTGATTGAAATTAGAGAATCACTTTCTGAGTGGATCTAAAGATATCCGCCCGGCTGGCTGGCAGGCTGTCTTGCGCTAGCCTTGTGCGCATTGGACAGGTCGCAAGCCTATTGAAAATGGGTCAAATTGTAGGACCACGAGGGGAAATTGGGGGCAATTTCTGCCTCCCAGAAATTATCAAACCGATTTTAAAGACTTAATACATAGATAGATCTATATTTATATGGACACATAAGCTATGCATTTCTTAAAAAATAGGACCACGAGTGGAGATAGGGGGCATTTTCTGCCTGTCAGAAACTATTAACCCGATTTTAATGACATTTAAAACAAAGATAGAAAAAAATTTTTATGGACACATAAGCTATGCATTTTTAAAAAATAGGACAACGAGGGGAGATTGGGGGCAATTGCTGTTTTTGTTAGTAATGTTATACTATTTATTATTGGTTTGCTTAGAAAATTCTAAATCGGGCTTATTAAGGTCATGTATTCTATGCAAATAAAAGATTATTTCATAATTTTCTTTCCGACGTTTCGTTGGAGATTCCCAACATCATCAGGGATATTTTATTAGATATATAATCTTCCGTCAATATTTCTGCATTTTGAATATTTAACACACATTCTGTTTTACATAAACACAACATAAAACATAAATTTAATTAAACAAAACAATTGCAAAAATATAAATAAAAATAAAAAATATCACAGTAAAATTAAATTGTATTAAACTAAGTATCACAGAAGCAGAACTTTTAAGCTTCTATTTGCATGAATTCAGTTACTATATGTGTGCACGAAAAACTGTTTTATTCTCTCGAACCCGCTCACATTTACACAAAATCAAAGTACGGGAACGCTTTTCGTGCAAATTGGGATTCCGAGGGCATTTTCGTTGGAAATGCCCATATAGTTATGCAATGCATAGTACGCATATGCATATGTACTGCTATGCTTTGAAATGCACTTTTTCATATTTTTAAATAAAGGGTTTAATTGAAAAAATAAAAATTAATAACAAAAATTAAGATCTGACATTATTAAAAGCTACCTCAATGTCCAGAAAGGCTACAAGCGAGTATTTCTCAATGTAGCCGAATTGTGAGTGAAGCGCCATACAGATTTGCCTTTGGTGGAGGCATGCTGCGAGTTAGAGGGAAAATGTCTGGGAACCCTCTCAAGTGCCTTTAGTAGTAATAACTTTTAAATTTGCCTGAAGTCCTTAGGCTTTGGAATAAAAACAACTTAAGGCTAAGTTAGTCTTTTCTTTCTGTTCTGTTACGAATCAGCTGATTTGTTTTTGTTATTAAAAAACCTGTGAAATTGATTAGTTTTTCTGTTCTGTTGCGGTTCAGTTTTGTTAAAATTAAAAACTTGTTAAGTAATTGTAAGTGACAGCAAAATAAATAATAAAAGATACATATTTATATTGAAATAAACTATTTGTTGATTTTAAGAATTCATAAAATTTAATTTCTTCAAATTGATGTGCATTTAAGTTATTAAAATAAAACAGTGGACGGTGCAAAACTAATAAATTTGTCATAAATGGCTGATAAGTTGCTACAGAAAAAGTAACTATTACAATTTCGTAACAGAACGGCACGGAACAAAACAGAAACAAAAAGTAAAGACTAACTGAGCCTTTAGTCAGCGGGTAGGAATGTACAAGAATCAAATGCATTCCGTGTAAATAGCATACAGACAAGGAATTAAAAGGTCCACATTCTTCTGAAGGTCGGCCGGAATGATACCGTCCAGACCATGAGCATAATGAAAAAAAAAAATTTTTTTACTTGCATCAAAATTGCATGAATACATTCAAAGTATGATTAAAATTAAGCAAATTAATTATTGATGAAATAATTATTGTGCATTTTTTAGTGTATTTTACTTAAGTTTCAAGTGATTCTTAAATGAGAATCACTTGCTACTTTAAATAGCAATCTGCAATTGCAAAAGTTTGGATGCCTAAAAGCGTAAAATGCTTACAACCGGTGTTTAAATAAGCGATACATACAGGCATGTTCTGAAAATCACAAAATTTCTAATCACATGTGATTTTAAAATCACAATTGTGATTTAAGTTTGTTTTGGAAACCACAAAAGTTTTAACTTGGTTTGAAATGGTGGAAAAACATAAGCAAGAAATCTTTGGTCGGCGACCGCTTAACCTACCAGTTTAAAATTACAATTATGAAAAAAGTTTTTTTTTCCAGAACACCTTTCTTGTGATTTCAAATCACTTTCACAAAAAGTGATTTTCAGAACATGCCTGATACTATACTGCTTGTCAAAATTTACATAAATTGAAAGCTGTGAAAAGATTCACGAAATTTTTAAGCAATTTACTTTAAAGATATTAAGAAAATAATTTATAAAGACAAAAGAAACACCATTAATATTGCAATCAGCTGTTTACTTGACAAGGTACAGTTGCACAAGTGTATGTACCTTGACTGTAATTTTAAGCAGACAATTGAAAAGAGAATTTAAAAAAAAGTTCTCATCAAATTTTGAAAGTATGTATTAATGAAAAAGTGTATGTATATTGAAACAAATTTTGAAGCCAAACTTGATTGCGTAAACCCTAAATAAGCCCAATCAAAAACTATAAATGCATTTTTTTTTACTAATTACCATCTTGCGTAACGTCAGAGAGTTGAAAGTGAGTATATATATTTGAGTCAGCATGTAGTGCTATTGTGAACATGTAATTGAGTTGAAACTAAAAATGTACGTGTGAAACCAAAAATTGTAAGTTGATGGTAAATTGTCAATTTTGATCAACATGTCGCATCTTCACTGCAATATCGACGTAGGAACAATTTTTCAAACTTAAGACATTAGTTCCAAGTAAAATAAATGTATAAACTATAATAACATTTTAGTCAGCTTTTTTAAGATGCTTAAAATTAACCCTGTAGGGCGTAATTATATTTAGACTAAACCAGAAAATTATGAAAATTTAAAAAAATTGCACTTACGTCGCTATTGTATCGAGGGTGCGATGTGTAATTACAGATGGATCGTAATACCGTAAGCAGCGCAATATTTTTCAATTTTCTATTTTGTACTGACAAACCATCTAACATAAGTTGTTTTGCAAGTAATTGGTTTGTGGCGGGATATACCTACAATATTTATTTATTTATTTGCACATATTCTTTAAAAATAAACCATAATTTTTAATAAAATGAAATACAAAGTCTCAATTTACACTATGGACATTTCTTGCCGGACAGAAAAAGTTTGTTGGTAAGGGGGCGACGCTGTATGCTTGACACTCTTTACTTCTTGCCTCTCTCGCCAACAAACTTTTTCTGTCCGGCAAGAAATGTCCATAGTGTAAATTGCGACATAGCAATAAGTATATTTTTAGAAGTGGCGTATGCGGCACAAAATAAAATGTGTTACCTTCAATAAAATACTACATACTAACTTCATTCCAAGGTCCAATTAGTAGGTCTGCTTGAAACGCCTGCTGATTTTATGCAGAGTTGTGTTTTTTACGTGCAATTGTTTTTGAAAAATTGGTTTTGACATTTCCACCATTTTTTACACAAACAATTGCCTTTGTTCTTGACATCTTTATCATTTTTTACACAAACAAAATGCGTGTTGTTTTTTCTATTGTTGGATTGTTGTAGTTGCGCGCAGACCTACTAATTGGGCCATGCTTCATTCATGAAAGTTGACAAAAATTTTAAATATTTTTCAAAACGTATGCCTGAAGCAGCGGAGAAAACACAAAAAATTCTATTGTATACATCAAGGCGAATTTACACCAGGTGAACTTATCTTGCTACCTAAGCAACAGCTGATAACTATTCTTGTGTCAAAATGGTATACAGTTCTAGTGGTTCTGGGGAATCTTTACTAAATTCTATAATTTTTGCTTAAAATTATGAAATGTAAAACTTTTTTAAGTTATTACATTTCAAAACACACAATTTAAAATTGAAAACAAAATGAAATATTTGCTTGAATTTTTGACACAACGTTTAAATATTTTACAGTGTTGTAAAACGTTTTCAAAATAAGACCACCTTGTATGAATTCGCCTTGGTTAAGGCGAATTCAACTACAGGTGGTGTCGAAACGGCATCTGATTTTGACAGTTCGAGCTTATTTGTTTTGATTTGTTAGTGTTTTGCTAAAAAATGGTTGACATTTCGAGCTAATGGCACTAACAATGCAATGTAAAAAGCCCTATGTTGTTTCTGTTGTTTTTGGATTGTTGTAGTTGCGACACCACCTGTAGTTGAATTCGCCTTGGCCTTGGTATACATTTTGAGAAATCTTCATGTAAATCTCGACTACGACTTTTTGAAAGTGATTTCGTTTTATGTGAAGCAAGATACAAAATCACTTCTATTTTCGATCGGAATTGATTTCTGTGACAGGCCTGATAAATAAGCTGACGATATGGATTTTACATCTGACAAAGCCACTGCAAAATACATATCGCGTAAAATACATATCGTTAATCTGGACGGGGACGTATATATGTATGTATGATAAACACGTTTTTCTCACTTTCAACGTTTTAACAAACGATAAAAAAACGCTACTTTACACCACCGATGTATTATGTGTAGTGGACTTGTCGCCATTTTTATGAATTTTTTTTTTCAGTCTTTATATGTAACATTGATAAAATTGTAAAATAATTAAAGTCAATAACATATGATTACAAATTTTACAGAAAATTTATATATTAGTTAGGAAAAATTATAAAAAAAAAAAATACTTACATTTTCTCCTGATACATCGACACTCATTTTTCTTCTATTTAAGAAAACTTAAATTTTCACTACGACAAATTATGTATGTGTATAAGATGAACTGCACCAACAGAGTTTAATTAAAAATTTTCACAAGTTGATGAAAACTTTTTTATAGTAGTAATTTGTAGCCAACACAAGGAAAACGAGTAGATTTACCTTTTATTTTTACTACTAAATTATGCTGATGTAAAATTAAATACTCGCCAGCCAACAAACTAAAAACGAATGAACAGAAATAATGAAAATTTTACAAGTCGAAACAACGAGGTAGCCAGCCAACAACCGACAAAGTTGAAAAAATTACAAGTGTTGGTGGTGGTAGAGAAAAAAATTAAGAAATTTTCTAAGTCCCAATATTTAAGGGATCTTAGAAAATTTTTTTTTCAAACATAAAAATATTACAAGTTTTTTTTAGTTCTAAATTAAATTTTTTTAAACTTTGGTTTTGGTTTCTTTAAAAATTTCACTTAAAAAATAAAACGAGAATATAACACAAAAAACTTACACGTCCGTACTTTGCAAATCACAAAATCCAACAAAAAGACAAAGTCGATGGCTGACAGCAACGCTGCTATAAAACTTCGTATACGAATCAAGTTTGAAACGACTGATTTAAGTTAAAAAACGCAAGTCCCTAAAAATGCGTTGCTTGACGTCGATTTAGCCCGTGTTTACTGTAGTAGAACAAAAACAAAGTTCATATATGCGTTATTGTGCGTTGAGCGCAACAAAGTGTTGCTTCTGAAAACGTCGATAAAGTTCCATATGCTACAACGCATACTTTGGTGATTGAATATTTCTTTACATACTATGTATGTACATATTTATAATTTATGAAAGTTCTTATTTGCACATTTAGCCTATATATCTAAATTTTTAGATAAGTTTAACACTTGTATTATTATTTAATTTTATATATTTTTTGTCCTTTACTGAAACATATTTTTAAACTATTTTAAAATTGTTTGCACTTTTGTGTTTTAAACTAATTGTAGCATGGTGGAATAAGCAGGTGGCATCGTTACGGCAACAAATACAACATTACAACAAAAATGGAAATTACATAACCGTTTACGTCAAAAAATACATTAAACAAAAATCAAAGCGTGCCGCTAAACGTGATGAAATAAATAAATTTTTAGCCAATTTTTATTTAATTATGGTCAATATCTTATCAAAATTATCAAAAACTTTAATAAAAAACAAAAATCACAGCACAAAACGTGGACTTTTTGTAAACATAAACAAAACTTTGACATAAACCTAGACAAACAATGCAAGAGCAAAAAACCGTCATCTGGCGTAGTGCTGCCACCTGTTTATTTCACCATGAATTGTAGTAGTCTTTTTGTGTTGTCGGCTTTACAAGTGCATTTTTTAATGTATATAGTTGTCTCAATCACGTCTCTTAAAATTTCAGGGTTGTGTTTAACGAAAACGCAATATCGTATAAAGTGCTGCTAACTATAATTTGTATACCGTTCTCAATAATTGTAACAACTTCAAAACGTGACAAAATGGATTATATATTATATATATATATATATATATATACTATATTATAGTAATTAAAAAAAAACAAGAATTATAAAAAAAAAATTTGAATGGATTATTTTTGTTTTGGAGAACTGTTGTCTCGCATTGGCAGGACGCAAACTAAAGAATTAGATTAAGATTTGATTAAATATTGTTAATTCATATAATTTATGAAGATTCAATTAATTCATATGAAAAACAAATTTTTTTTGTTCTGCAATGTGAATTAAAAAAATATAAATACTTTTTTAGTAATTCTATTTTTATTTTATAAAATCGAATAAAATTGTGGTATATTTGTGGTCATATGGAAGAGCTTAAGTCGACATAAGAAAAAATTGGGTTATTACAATAAAAAAAAATCTTTAATATTTACTTAAATTTTACTTTAAGCCTCTTCTAAAGTTGTTTCTAATACAGCCTAAAAGCAATAAAACTTCAACAAAACTGAAGATATATGCAAACTACAATATTCTACATAAACTACTTTTCCATATTGGCACAGATATGTTTAAATCAAATAAATAATTATTAACAAACAATAAAGGTTTTTTTTAAACTTTAAATAGTCTTAAAGTTAAAAAAACTGTATGACTATCTTTGCATTAGTTAAAATTTGTAAAACCAAGATAAAAATTTGCAAAATGGGTCTTAGACAACTTGACGGTCTCTATACACTAAAAACAATATAACTATATGGGGAATTGTGTAATTTTATACATATAAAGAAATTAGCTTAACCAACCAAAAAGTTTAAAGGTTGTGGAAAAGCGAAAAAGGAATAACTGATTTTGGGATATCTTTTTACATTTGAAGTTTTCTACGTTGTGTTTGATAAGCCAATTTAAATAGCCCAGCCCAGAATTAAGACAAATGACGAGATAGAACCGAGATAAAATATATGGTTACCAATATTATTATGTTGTTTATTGCAGAAATGGTTTAAGTTAAGATTGCCTTGTTTTTATACTTCTCAATTCTATTTTAAAAGTAACGTTGTGATCGTCAAAAATGTCATAGATTTATGAGCTGTGGCTCCATTTTGTTGGAGCCATAATTCTGAATTGTTCTCTATCTCGGGCCTTAAAAAATGTTCATTGCCTGGTATTGAATACAGTAATTTTGACTTAGCTGCACAATCTCCTTTGCGCTATTTTTGGTGCAGATAAATCAAAAGTGCTGTTGTCTTAAATGCATTTATCTGCCTTAATGTGCAGGTACACAATTGTGTTTACCTGCATAAAAGTGCAGTTAAAGTAAAGTGTTAAAAAGATGTGTGTGCTTTTCTTAAGAAATTGAAATATTATTAAAATTTTATAAAATTGGATATATATATGAAAAAGTGGCAACCATATTTTTTTTATGTGTGCAGCTAACCTTGATGTTTTATATGAAAATATTTTAAAGCTGCCCAAAAATTTGATAACTATGCAGGTATACAAAAGGCACGTAAACATGGATTTTTAAGAATAATTACAGAAAATATGTATTTTGGACAGTTAAGTCAAAGTGCAGCTAACTTTGATTTTTTGTATGAAAATAATTTTAAAATGCCAAAAATGTTGGGCATTTATCTCAAAAGAGCAGGTATAGAAAGTGCACTTAAAAAAGAAATTTGTATGGGATTTTAAAGAATAATGACAAAAATTATTAATTTCGTGCAGTTAAGTCCAAAGTGCACTTTAAGAAAAGGCAGCTAAGTCAAAACTACTGTGCATATAAGTGGGTGCATTTAAAAACAATTATTATTGGATTTTGTGTTCCCGTATTTCTATTGAGGTGAAAATGGGCACGCCTAATCGATCATTTTCGATATGATCTTTGTGTCTGAATATTCGAATGCTGACTTACAAAATAAAATTTAACTTTGGTTCTTTATTCAGTGCTGAGTCTTTCCATCATAAATTTCCCAAGATTTTTAAAGTTATTTAAAAAAAAAATCCTTAACAAAAAATTCATTACCTATTAAAACGGTTATTTTAAAAATTCTTTTCATATGCTTATTCTAAAAATTTAGAGTTAATGTTAATTGACCTAGGAGTCTTTTATATTTAAGTTTGTTATTACTTGAATAAACATATATAATAGGTATTGAATTTTTATTGAAAATTACTTTTTTGTAGCTTGTTTCATGTGGCCACATTTTTTTACTTCTCTCTTTCTCTTCAACGTTTGTTTATGTTTTTGTGTAAACGTCAATTTAAAAAAGAAAAGAAACTTTTGACTCTATGCTTTGTTGTTTTTATCTGCGTGTGTTTTTTTCTTTTCTTTCTGTGAATTTAATTTTACCATAAAACAAGAAATAAAAAATTGTCCATACATAATTGTTTCTTATTATTTTTTTGTTTGGACTTTATTTTGAAATTTCAATAAAAAAAAAAATCCATAAATAAACAAAGCAGATGCAAGTATTAGGTTACATTAATAAACAGAATAGCAATGGCATCAAAAGTAAAAAAAAAATTTCAACTGTTGCCAAAAGACGAAATAAAGTCGCACGAATTAATAGAAAATCTAAAAAAAACCTTGAATCTATGGTTTCTATATGGAGACATTGATGATACGAATTTAAAGGAAGTACTCAATTCATGTGTGGAAATTATTTTACATGGTTTGAAAAGTGAATCGGAAAAGGTAATATCAAGCACAAAAATTAAACAATTTTAATTTAAGTGAAAGTGCATGCGTATTTTCGAGACTGTGTCAGTTGCAAATGTGTGTATGTGTGGAATAATGTTTGGCGAAAGAATGCCAAGAATGTAGTCTGACGAGTGAAGGTTTATTATTCATCTGTTCGATGATGAAATATTTTAATTATATTTTGGTGTAAAGCGCAACTAGATCTACATTTTGTAACAAAAGGGATAACATATGAACAACATGGGTCAAAATACAAGCTAATTTGGTTGCTGGCTTTACGTTACAAAAAGTAGACTTTTTGTTGGAAATGCCCATATCGAGACCTTAGGACAAGAAGGTTCTATTTGCACCATCACTACTTTTTAGAAACCATAGGTTGAATATTGTTAACAGCTTAACCAAGTCCGTTTCCAATTAACTTAACCAGATTTTGAATAATTACAATTTAGTTCTGACGATAAGAAATAATTTTTGTAGATAGAACCATGTGTTATTTGGAATGTTCACATTCTGAAGTGCCAATTTTTTTTTAATATACTTACATACATATCTTATGATTTTATTTTGTATTCTTTAAAAGAATTTTTTAAATAAATAGTTTTCCTATTTACCCCCAATTTCACCAAGTTCAGTTAAAACTAAATATTACTTAAACTTTCACTTAACAATATGTTTTGACAGTTAGGTATAACTGATAGTTAATTATAACTGAACTTGGTGAAATTGGGGGTTAATAAAACGAATTTACGGAAATAATGGGATTCTATTCTTGGAAATAACGCAATATGTTTAACGGATCCTTATTTTATCTTTAAGCTACACCTGTTTTACATTCTTTTTATTTTCGAAATTGGGTTACAAAAGCAATTCATATTTCTAGATAATTCTACAAAGTAGCTAAAAAAGAAGTTTCCTCGCGAATTTCTCGATTTTATTGCTTTTCCGAACTCTTTAAAATCCCTTATGGAATGTTCATCTATTCCGAACGAAAACTTTGTGCGCTTAACTAACTTTACATGTTACAACAAAAATATTTTATAATTTGTTTTGTATACAACCGCTAGATTCCAATTGTATTAAATTAATTTAGTGCTTGTGCTTGCATTGTATACGGAGATTGTAAACTTGAGAGGAAATAAGTTGGTGATAATAACGTAACTATGCTTTTAATAGTTTACTATGGTGAGGACGAGCATGAAGCCATTAAAATTTTCGACAAAGCGATCGATTGAACTGAGAACAATTGTTCTCAAGAATATAAGGGTTTTGCTGTGCAAAAAACACTATGTTGGAATTATTAGAATATGTATTTCTTATTTAAAGTTGCACAAAAACATTAGCGAATGACACGGTTTGCTATTGTAGATCTTGAACATCTTTTAGGTCTCGTAAATATTGATTTAAACACGACAACAACAACATTTAAGTATTGTAGATGATGTAAACATAGTAAAATTAAAATGTATGTAAGTATGTATGTATTTTGTTGGTGTTTGTTTAAAGCAAGATTTATAAGACTTACAAAATCTACAATTGCGAACCGTAAATTCCGCTATTAATTGTACATATTAGTTGTATATACCACAGTAATATTAACGCTTTTTTAGGACAGTTTGGGTTGAGGAAAAAGCCGTTGCATGAATAAGTTTACTGTATAGTAAAAGCCCCATAAAATACTAAACACTTATGTCATGAAAATGCATGGTTTTTCTCAAATGTTTAAATATTAAGTGAAGGAGTTATTTGTCCGAATCATAATTTTTGCTGAAAAATGGCATCCATATAAATTCGCATATTATGTTAGTTTTTGCGGAAATCAATTTTCGACATACCAAAGAGTAATGAATGGAACGCAGCTTAAAGATGTACATCATATGAAAGTTTAAAACTCATAGAAAAATTTGATTTTATCTAAATAAGTTTTTAATTGGTTATTTTTTACACCATTTGAAAGATATTTTTAAGTTCAAATGATATGTAAATGCGATCATTTATTTATTTATTTTATTTATTTACGAATTAACTTATGATTAAAATTATAAGCTAATTACAAAGTTAAAGAGCAATAGCTGCATAGGCTTTCAGCTCAGATACGTAACATTTTGATATATATTCTTAAATAAATGTATATATATATATATATAAGAAAATTGATTACGGAAGTAATGTTGTTCAAGGTTGGCTTCGAGATCAGTTCTAAAGGGTTATTGCGGTTAAAATCTGTTGTCTAATGTTATTGTATTGGGGACAATGGGATAGTAAGTGTTCTGGGGATAGAGGGAGGGTGATGTTACAGTTACATGTTGGGATGTTAGATATATTTAACAGCGAGCCATGTGTGGATATTGTGTGTCCCAAACGAACCCTTAGAAATTTAGTGAAGTCTATCCTATTCATTCTATTGATATCTGAATTCGCATAAATGTATATATTAGTCTTTTCCTTATTTATAGTCCTGTACCAGTTCGATGTCCTTGGGTAGATATTGTCGTTCTCTATATAGTATTCTCTAATAGAATTTAATGCGTCCTATATGTTATAGTTTTCGGTAATAATGAGTGGCGATCTGAGGGCGTTTTTCGCAATGGCATCGGCGTACTCGTTTCCGTCAATATTACAATGGCCCGGTACCCAGATAAGAGATAAATGATTTTGTTTCGCTATTACTGTGCTTCTTATGTGTGTGACATAAGGATTGTTGTTGTTAATATTGGAAATCATTTTTAAGGCAGATAAGGAGTCCGTGCATATAGAATATTTTCCATTTTTGCTACCTACATATTTAGTTGCTTCGTATATATATATATATTGATTCCTATGGTTCCAAGTTGGAACAAAGGGCCGTAACGAAATTCTTCCATTGGGATCTGTCCTGTGCGATTTGTCTGATGTCAGACCAAGTTCTTCTTGTTTCGCTAATTTCGGATTCTAGTTGCCTTCTCCAGGTGTTAGCTGCTTCGTATATTGCAATTAATTCTGCAGATAAAATTGAGCTATGAGGTGGTAAGATTGCGGTTTAATAATCTCTCGATTCGTTGTGACACTGTAGCCAACTAGATTTTCGCCCTTTGAGCCGTCTGTAAATATAAATCTGTTACCATGCAAGTTTTCCTGCAGTTCTTTAAATAGAGTTTGAAATTGAAGAGGGTTGTGTTGATTTTTTGAGAATTTGTGAAGCGACATATTTATACTTTTTTGATTGAGTAACCATGGAGGTTTTTCTTTCAAATTACTTTTAAATGGTTTTAGACTTAGCTGGAACATATCAGAGATAGTTTTTATTCTAGCAATTGTAGATGGGATTTTTGGAGCTATTTTTGAATTACTGATTTTCTTCATAATAGATTCCAGCAGTCGGTTAGGATTATTGCAGAATGTACGTGATAGTTTGGTCAGTACAATTTTTAATTGAATTTCTAAGGGTTGTATGTTTGATTCATAGAGCATATTATTACGAGGAGTCGTTCTAAATGCCCCAAGGGAACATCTGACCCCTGCGTTTAAAATCTTGTTTATTGGGTTTAATTTTGACTTTGCACAGAATCCGAAAAAAGGGAGTGAATATGTGATTTTTGAAATTATTAATGCATTGATTAATGATATTAACTTTAATGTATTGCAGTTAAATTTATGGTTTGATAAGCATTTAATGACATTAAGAGATCTGTTTAACGAGTTTGTAAGTTTATTTATATGTGTGTCCCAAGTGTATCTCTTCTTATGTGTGTGACATAAGTATATATGTACCTAGTACTCTCAAGTTATCGACTTCAGTAAGTTGAGAGTTTGAGGCAGTTATGGTGCATTTACACTGTTTTTTTCGACATATGTGTATAAACCTGCATTTAGATGTTGAGAGAGATGCTCCAGAAATATTGCACCACCGATTTATATTAATTTTCTGTTGTTGAATAAACCTAAAGTAACTTTAATGCCGGTTTTCTCAACGTATCGACAATATCTATCAAAATAGATGTAAAGAACAGCAAAGAGACATTGAGAAAACCAAACTTTTTTAAACGGCAGTTTTTCGTTGGGATAAAAGATAATCGCCTTATGGAAAAAACTTCATACTCTATTAAAATGTATGCAAAATTTAAAAATAAATGAATACAGTAAGTACGTGTCAGTTTTTCTTTAAATAATAAATGCATATTTTGTTAATTTTTGAAGCATATTTTGAATTTTTTTAAGTATGTTCAATGCGCATATTTTCTTTTTATAAATTAATGAAATTCAACGCCCTGTTATAATAAATAAAACATGTATTAAAAACTGCCCAGCTAGCATTTAGTATCATAATCTTATCATTTAGGAATCAGCTCCAAGATCAAAAATAATAATAATAATAATAAATAATAATAAATGATACTCTCGTTGTGAGAAAATGGTACCCTACTGATGAATCACCTGAAAGAATCATTTGTGATACAATTTTTTTGATTCCTTTTTGATAATTTTAATGTTAGTTTTTATAATCATTATTGAATCGTTTTCGTCTCATTTTCAATCGTTTTTGATTATATTTCCTATCATTTTTTAATTGTCATGTTTTTTAGTTTTTCTCCTATAAGATCAGCTCCATTATGGCTTTATTTTACACCAAACAAAAGTTGTCGGTTTTTCACAAAGAAGAGAAGAAACAATTTGCAACTGACATTTATGTTCATAAATTGTCAATAATTTTTGGGCTTATTTTCTAGCCAAGAAGCTTGGTGATTTTTACAAAAAATAATCACCCAAATGCTAGCTGGGTGTAAATAAATAAATAACAAAACATTTATTATTAATTAAAAAATGTTTTTAATGTGATTCCGGCATTTTTATAAGTATGAGAATAATTCGTAAAGTATATTTCATAACGAAAATATATTTCATATCGCTAGGTCGCATATACAATTATTAGTTACAATTATTTTTGCTTTGGTTTTTTTTATCGGCGGTCAGTAGATCCCATCCCTACACTATTATTATATTCGTTTATTTTTATTAAAGAACCAAAATATGCACTAGAAATAATTTGTTTGGCAGAACAATGTTTGCCGCGATAGCTAGTAAATAATTAAAATAACTCAAAGAAGCACTTTCGAAAAATGTTAAAATAAATATTAATTTATAAAAAACATTGAATTAGAAACATACTTACCCCCAATTTCACCAAGTTCAGTTAAAACTAACTATTTATTACTTTAACTTTCAGTTAATAATATGTTTTGACAGCTATAACTGATAGTTAATTATAAATAAACTTGGTGAAATTTGGGGTTAGCTTTAAAAAAAATTAAAAAGTATTTTAATAAACTTTTCAGCTACAAACTACAAATTTATTAGATTATGATTCATCACCGAATACATCTACGAACGCAAACATTAACAACAATAACGGCAATAGTGACTTGAATGAACTACATAAAATAATCGACGATTTTGAATGGGTGCGTAATGCAGTTAGTATAAGACGTATTTCAAACAATACGCCTCCCCGAAATGTTTTATCAGCAGAAGCAGTAACATCTTTATTCTCAGCATCGCAACAAAATCGTAATTTACCAATGCATATTAAAAACAACCCCTCACCAACTACAATAGAATCACATGTAACACATTGGTTAAATCAAAATCTCAGCGAACATAACTTATGTGGTTTCTTACAGTATTTAGTCACCGACAAAGAATTATTAGAAGAGCATTACAACGAAGAAGCTTTACTGAGACAAGAAAAGTATGTTACAGTTTTAGTTATATGTCTAACAGCCTTTGAAACACATCAGTATGGGCTCTTAAGCCAAATTAATGCAGTGCTAAAAGACGATATAAAAGAGTTAAAACAACACAAAAGATCCAATTCTCAGCCAAATGTAATAATATTTCCCAAAACAAAATCCTATGCTGGACACTTAGAGAAACCCATTACAATAACATCAACTCCACAGCGTCATTCATCATCAGTTTTTTTAACAATACGCAAAACAAAAAGTCTTCCTGTAATAGCGGGCAAATCGTTGCATCAACATGAAACAGATGGTGGTTATTTAAGAAGACCTAGGTGCAAGACTATTGCTACTATTAAATCAACAACACATCCTCAGAATATACCACAGAAAAACGCAAAGTCAATAAATTATAATATAAATTCGAGTGCTTCACATGTAACAACCTCGTCTTCGTGTTCCTTTTTGTACGATTATGATGATAATCAGCCCTCAACCTCTCAGGCCAGTTCTAACAGAAGTAAAAGTCCCTTATCGAATTATACAATAACTTCTAATAAGTCTGCTACATCCAGTTTAATGTCGACATCAGTGTCTTCCTACAATTCTAATAACACAGCAAAATGTATACAATTAATAAACACCGATGATATAAAAATTTGGACAGATCATTCTTGGGAACTGAAACAGAAAAGCAAACAGAAGCGACAGCAGCCAATGGTGTCTTGTGCTATACCTGCGCCATTGACCTCAACTGCGAAACCTGCTAAAAGCCTTAGCCCATTAAATAGTTTTTTCTCCTCCCTCTTCAGCACTCCGCCCTCATATACTTCTTGGTTTAAAGATCACGACGGCCACACAGAACACGACACTGCAGAAACCGCTATTGAATCTATAATACCGGACAACAATCACTATCAAAATCATCACTCAATAAAGTCCTTAGAACTACAACCTCAATCGTCATCCCTCTCGCTCGGCTCTACAGTTTTTGATAAATTTTTACCCATTGATGGTAAAAAGTTAAGATCACGTAAATCACAAAATCTTTTCGATGATGTTAACAGTACGTTGGATTGTTCAGGCTATAATATGTTGCTTCCTGTAGGCAACTTTAGTACCGAATCACCATTGACGACTTTATCGTCTAATACCATAATGGACAACTCCAATAGTTGCCAAAGCTTGACGAGATTTTTACAAATGTCTCATTTATCGCGTAACAATACCGATTTGGAAAAGGAAAATGCCCATTTTCGTATATCCGAGGCAATAATATCGGCCATAGAGCATATCAAATGGAATAAGTTAGAGACTCAAATACATAAAGCATGTCGTGAAAGTAAGTTTTAAATTCAATATTTTTCCCGATTAGAGTTATAGTATTCCTATGTATTCCAAATAACTTACAGAATAAGTTTCATTCTTTTTCCAAAATCTTTCAGGAAATTTGAAATTAACAATAAACATTATTTATTTACACATTATTTAGTATTGTGGTTATTTTCGTTGAACTGTTTATGGTTTATTTATTTATTTATTTTCAACAAGTAATAATGTAACAAGTAATATAACAATTATTAAATTTACCTTACAAATAAAAAAAATTATGCAAAATAGATTAAATTGCTAGAATCGTATAAAAAATAATAATTACATACTATGAAAACAATTAAGAATATTTATTTTATAATTTTAGCTGGGATAGTTTCGATTATCAGTTCAGCGAATGTGGAATTATAATAATTAATTAAGTACATAAAACAAAAAACATCATAATTTTTTTATTACCTATTTAGCTACACCTTTAGCTACAGACTATTTGGCACCGCAAAATTTTACGAATAGTTCAGCCGTACCCAACACATCAAGCGATATTATCGAAGGGGAACACATACCTTATGCTGAATTAGAAGAAGGAAGCTACGATCTACTTTCAGCCGAAATTGTGGGCTTATCACTTATATCAAAATTTGATGAGAAACATCTACCAAAAGTCTCCGAACTGAAATGGCTAGTGTCGGATGATGATACGCCGCAAAAGCTGTTACCCATGCCCGATTTAACAAGTTCTGCTAATCCAGATGAGCATATGATACATTCGGCAACGCGTGGTACTAGATATTGGGCACCACCAAGGCAACAAATCATTTTTACCGACCACCCACCTCCAAAGTAAGTTGTACTTGAAATGAGAACATAATTTTAATATTGATTAATTTCTTTTGTAGTCGCAAAGAATTATTAAAGAAACAAAATTATCGCTGTGCAGGTTGCGGAATGCGTGTATCACCCCAATATATGCAAAGTTTTCGTTATTGCACTTATTTAGGTAAATACCACTGTACTGGTTGTCATCGAAATCAAATTTCTGCTACACCAGCCAAGATATTGCAAGCGTAAGTTTTTTTTAAACTTAACAAATATGTGTTTACTTTATTATATCAAAATCTATTTATTAATTTTTAGCTGGGATTTTAAATGTTATCCGGTTAGTGTCTTTGCATATCGTCTGTTGGAACAAATGTATGCTTATCCTCTATTCTATGTGCCCGACTTAAATCCTGCCTTATATATTCGTAGTAAATCTCTGCTCATTGCTCGTAATAAACGCTTACAACTAAAATTTGTTAAAGACTTTATACGCATGTGTCGTTTTGCTTTGCATGAACAGAGGTATTTCGAAACGGTTCCCGATTATATAACGGCTGATATTGACAACTGGTCTATGTCTGATTTTATTGATGCACGCACTAAATGTTTGCATCGGTCCATAGACGAGTTGATAAATCAATGCGAAAATCATATATTTAATTGTGTGGTAAGTTTACGGTTACATGTATAATAACAATTATATATATACATACATCATATGTACATACATACATTAGTGTTATTGCTTTTTTTGTCAAAATTTCTTCAGCGCAGCATTCCCACACAGAATACAATTTCTAAAACTTTCAAGTATTTTATTAAGCTAATAGCTATTAGGACGTTTTAAACTTTTTTGATAAAGCATCAAGTTTTTAACTTTTTGAGCTATTTTATGCATTTTTAGTGTTTACATTTTTTTATGTAGCTTAATTCATAGGTGAGACAATTCTGCAGAAATTTTATAATATATATCCCTCTTCCATTTTTTCATATTTATTTATTGAATGTTCTTATATTATATCAGTACGCGTGCATAGGAATATAAATGCTACTTTTGTGACGTCGACACATGTACACTATAAACTTCTTCGTGTGGTATGTGACAATGTACGTTCGGCTGTTGCTTTGTTGTCATTTGTCGTTGATGAGCGTCATTGCCCAGCGGGAAAACTCAGAAGACCTTCTTACTTCAGGCCTTTTTAAAGGCCTGCTTAAAAGATTTTTGATTCAATTACTATTCTTATCTAACTGCTAAAGAAGGCCTCATAGAAGGCCTCGGCTCTTTCGTATAAAAGATAAGATACACCTTCCACACTCACTTCTATGAGAAGGGAGTAACATTTTTTGTATTGTTTTTTTGCACAAGCAAAAGCAAAATCAATTTTTTTTTTGGTCCCGTTACCCTTCTTATGTGCCTGCTGATGAAGCGAGAGCGGAAGGCCTTCTCCGCAATGACAACGTGTGTAAAAAAGATATGAGTATGGAATGGAGCAAGAAGGCCTTGTACATCCAAAAGAAGGGGTACAGAGGCCTTCTAGAAGGCCTTCCTACTCCTTCTTTTTCCCGCTGGGTGGTTTTCTGCTGCTTCCCACACAAGTATAAATGTGATAGTATGTGTGTGCCCTTCACTGTATTATATGAACTAACAATAATTAATCAAATCTTATTCTAAAGCTTGCGTCCTGTCAATATATATATAAATATATATATATATATTATGTCCTGTGGTTCCTAGTAGGAACAATGCCGGACAAATATTATCGTAATCACGGTTCCCTTTACATATGTGGGTGTTTAGCGCTCTTCTGATTGTATAAGTGCTGCAGTATCACTTCTCATTAAGCTAGTGTGGCCGCCATTATTTAAAATACTTCGAGCTAGTGAATTTTGGGCAATTAAAGCCTTTCTAAGTATTTAATTTAATACTTTGTGATCATAGTTTTACTAATGATACATTGAGGAACCGCCCAAACACCCCTATAAGGTGTGCGTGACTGTTGAAATTCCTCCACATCTTCGATAACACACCGATCGTTTCTCCGAATTTTTGATATCCTGTATTAATTTGCGTGATACACCAATCGTTGAGTAGAAGTTCTTCACAATCACGTAATCACCGTCTTTATACACTGTCGGGCCCTTCCTCCTTTTATCAAAATAACCCTGTTTATAAGCCTGAACTTGTCTCAGCCTCTCGGCCGCAGTCGCCATTACCACAACATGTCTGACCAGTCTTGAAAAATTCGGTACTTGAGTACTTTTTTCAGTACTTCTTCTTATTAAAAATACCGCACTACCCCCGCGTTGTTTTTAGTACTTTTTTTATCATTGGAGCTTTTTAACTTTTAACTGTGATGTGATCATTTGATTGTTCCAAAATTTATGTTGTTGTGTATAAAAAATAATTAACGACGTTAATATTGAAGTGCAAAGCGAGGACGCCAGGATTTATATTTTGCTATTCAGAATGGGATATTTGTTCTTACAAGTTGCAAGAAAATTTATAAAAAGGGATGCATTTGATAAAATGTTAGTGTAAAATTAAAATTTAAGTGAAAATCATTTACCTTTGAATGAAATTTTTTGTGGAACTCGATTTGACATATTTATAGAAACATTCAAAATAAACATGGAAATTGTTTATAAAAGTAAAAGAAACTGCAAAGCCATTTTATTAGAGATTTTGCGAATCATTCAGAACTAAATTTTGTTTTAAAAATAAAACCTTAAAAATAATAAGCAGCTTCACTCTAGAAAATATTGTTTCCAAGAAAACTAATACTACAATACCATTGTTATTAACCTTTAGTTACCGACCCGATTTTTCAGTACATTCAACAATTTCAGGCGCTCCTCAAAAATATTGAATAAACATATTTGAAAGGAAAATGTCCAACGATTTCACATATGCTTCTCTTTTTACAATCAGATTTTTAGTTCAGATATATAGATAGATATAGCCCTTCAAAGTTGACTGATTTCCAATGTTAAGAAACAGACAAATTTTAGAAACTAGACGACGGATAAACGGTGGATTTTTTTTGAACAAAAAGTATCATTTGGTGGGAAAAGTACTCTTTAAGTTGAAGTTCAGTACCATTTCAAAATTTCAATTTTGCAACACTGTGTCTGACCTTACTATCGTTCAAAGAATCCCCTGAGTTAAAAAGGACCCACGATCACGTACTATACATCTAGGCCGGTTATTAGATTTGAAGTAATCCCTCAGGGCTACAGTAGCCTCCTTTGAACTTGTTGTCCTCTACGGATATAGTCTAACAAACTTAGTGCAACCATCGGTAATAACAGAATATGTTTTGATCAATATGCATAACATCAAACGGGGTCTCGGATTTGGGTATACCATGTAAAAACCCTTCTTTCCTGTCATGGCTAGAAGAATATGCGGTGCAATTCACACAATTGTCCACATGCCTAATACCTTCGCCCTTACCTTCGGAAACCAATAACTCTTTAAAACTAGTTTAGTCATCTTAAAAGTCACAAAACGGCCTATTTCGTCATGATACTTGTATATGATCCTCCACCTCCTCAGGGACATAAAACAATAAGTTACCGTTGTTATCTTTCCTATACAATATGCCATTTCGCATCTCATTAAACCCGTGTTCAGACTTTTCCAGCTTACTCTTCAATTCCCTTAACCTCTGGTCCCTATTCTAGCAAATAATTTAATTCTCCTCGAACGTGTTCGAACCGATCACCAATACTCTAGTGCATCTGCTTAGCGCATCAACGTGCTGCATCCGGTTACCTGACTTATGCTCCAATTCGCACTCAAAATGCTGAAGTTTTATGTCTGCTGAGATTCATCGCCAGGGAGTTACAGTCCGTAACAATTTTAAACTTTTTACCCATTAAATATGTTCTGAAACTTTTCTTTTTAACGTTTCAAGCACTTGTCGGTCCTCAATTCCAAATTTTTATAGATCAATCTAACAAAAACCTCTCTTAAAAGATTCAAATGCTCCTCCAAGTAAATATTATCCTTATCATCCCCAAGAAAGTCAGCAATAACTGTATTAATGAAGCTCTGAAATACCGACGGCGCATTTTCCAGGCCAAATGGCATCGTCAAAAATTCGAATTAAAGTTACAAACCAGTGCCCATGCTCTGTAACTCTCGCGTCGATAAACTTTTCGATTAAAATATGTGAAATGAAACAAAAATGCCATATATTAAAACAAACAGCTGTTTTTCTCACTAAACTGTGTCTGTAACTTTTTTTGGCGAGTACCTGTCACGTAAGCAAATTTGGCCAAAATGTGTGTCAGTAACATTATTGTGAGAAAAGTTCCCGCTTTGAACTGTCAAATAAACTTACGAATAACAAGTAAGAGTGCTATATTCGGCTGTGCCGAATCTTATATACCCTTCACCATTGTGCGAGCAGAATACAGAGTAATAAAAGTAATAAAATAAAAAGAAGAGACGACAACCGGATTTGAACTTCGCTTTTCATAAGGACCCAGAATATATATACTTTATAGGGTGTAGCCCCTTCGGTGAATGGTATAAAAAACAAACTTAATTATAAATTATAAAAAAGAGTCATTTTTGGGATTTCAGTATTTTGGTCATAACTCTGCTATTTCTTAACCGATTTGACAGATTTATATAGATCAATGGTTCCCGAAAATGGGTATTTAAAAAAAAATTAATATTTTGGTCATAACTTTTTCGTATCTAAAACGATTTTCCTGAGTTTTTCAGAAAATATTTTCTATTAAAAATTTCCGATCTTTTGATATATAAGGCGTAACCATAGGTCATATTACAGTCAAAAAATTCAGGTTTTTAATACTTTTTGTATGGGAGGTACCACGCCTACTTCTTCAATCCCGCCCACATTTTGTGGGATGGTGTGTATTTATAACCTAAATGCTTGTACCTAATTTGAAAACTTTGGCTCTTGCCGTTCTCCAGATATACAGAAAAAAGTAATAAAAATACAAAAACCACAAGGGATTTTTTTGGAAAAATTAGAGGCAGTCGTGGTTTTTTGGTCATATCTCAGCCATTGTTGGACCGATCTGGCTGAATTTTAATAGAAAGAAATGGTGGACTATATGTGACATAAATGTAAAACCTAGCCGCTATCATGTCTGGAGTCTCCGAAAAACACATATCAAACGTAAGACGGACGGACGGACGGATATCTTTAAATCAACTTCTCTCCTCTTAGGACCCAGAATATATATACTTTATACGGTCTAAGATCAATATTGTAGAAATTACAAACGGAATGACAAACTTATATATACCCTTTTCCACCTGTGGTGAAGGGTATAAAAATGGGTCGTGAAAAATTATAACTTTAAAAAACAATTAAAAATGCAAAATACAAAGAATAATAATATTTGGTTCTTGGCACATTTTTTATTGTTAAATTATTTTGCTTTTAACATTTTTATAAAATATACGAATGTTTTCAAAGCTCGTTTGCAAACAACAAACATTAAAGTCGCAATTTACATTATTTGGTATAGCCGACGGTTGTATTTTCGCCGCCGTCGTTGAAAAATGTTCAATTTTAGTAAATTTTAGTCGCCGTCAAATATGTGTGTTACTGGCGTTGTCAACGTCTGCAGAGTCACATCGGCTTCGATTGCAATGTTATGACATTTTTAACGTAACAACGTAATCTCTTTTGATAGTTTTCGAAATGAGTTACAGACACACATTTTTCTCACTTTTCGAGAAACGATGGAAAATTTTGTTTCATATCTTTTCGATGCGAGAAGTTCTCACTAAAGTTACAGAACATGGGTACAGGTATACTTATTTTAATCAGGATGAACAAAAACATGAAAAATCCATTTTTTAAATCCAATTTGGAAAAAAATCTACGACCGGATAGCCTATCTAACAAATCATCAATCGGAGGAATAGGATAATAGTCCTTTACAGTGAATTTATTCAATATCATGAAGTCCACACACATCCTCAAATCGGAAGTCTTCTTTCTTACCAAAACGATCGGTGAAGCATATTTCGATTCACTCGGCTTAATTTACCCCTTTTGCAAATACTCATCCAACAGTGTCTGTAACTCCGTTTTTTCCCAATACGACCATATCCGATGTCCACAATTGAAACACTTATGAGCAAAGAACGGTAATTTAATTTTGCTATACACCCTAGGTTCGGATGGACGTTCAGGTTTTACCTAAATATCATTATACACTCTTTAAAATTAACACACACCACTGTGATCAATAACCTACCCCACAACCAAATTGAAATCATTTTCCATTCCTACACCAACAGACAAAATATCCCTCTCAAAATCCTTAAAACAGGCCCTCCTAAGGCCGAGGCCACGCAATGAGCGGCTGAGCGATGAGCGTCAAAAAATTAAAACATATGAAATACTATTGAAGTGGCCACGAAATGAGCGGCATGCGAGCGAAATTTTTGAGCGGCTAAGCGGCGTCGCTCAGGAATAAAACTTGTTCTAATTTTTAGTTGTTTTCTGAGCGTCAAAGAATAAACATGGCAAAAGTGAATGTGGAGCTTACAATTTCATCTGTACAAAGCCGACCGCTATTATGGCAAGACAGATTACCAAATTTTAAAAATAAAAATATAACCGAAAATTTATTTTTTTGTTTTGTCAATCTAGTGTTACCTAGCATTTACACATGCCACTACCAGTTCGAAAAACTCAATACACTCACACTTTTTTACTAATACACTCACATTTTTCGCAATGGCAGCTCCAGTGGCAGCAAAAATTGCATGCGAGTGGAAATTTGGCACTTGCATGCCATTAAATGACAAAACGATGAACAATGTTACCCCGTTTAGAATTTAATGCAAATTTACTGGATTATTGTCAAATTTTAATTAAAGTTTTGACTTGATAAATGTATTATTATGATTAATTTTTTGAAACACGCATAAATAAAAGCAAGTATGTCAATTATAGAGCATTGATATTGTTAAAATAATGCTTATATAAATAAATGTAAGCCATTCCCCCAAAAATGTGCTTATATGATTAGCTCGGTAACTCTATTTGGTTTTTTGGTACTTTTTTTTAATTTGAGAGGCAAACAAATTATCTTAAGTTGACGCTTCAACGACATTTTGAAAATGAACTCGCAGTGATATGTGTAAACACAAAAGCCAATGGCATGAGATTCGACTCTTTCGAAAAATTTTTCTTTGATAATATGTATACAACAGTGGCATGCCACTACTTGCATGTGTAAAGGCAGGGTTAACTGCTTGCAACAGCAAATCAATGGATTTCACATTTGGGTAGATTTGTAAAGGGTGGTTAAATTTCAAGGGCCGATGTTGATTTTGAATAACACACAAACTATTTAGGAAAATGTTGTAATTTTATTTTATTATGATATATTGGTATTACACAATTATGTATGGAACAAAATATCGGCCAAATGGGCGCCGCGACCACGGCGGCACACCTCCATCCGATGGTCCAAATTTTCGATGACCCTGAGGCATAATGGAGGTTCTATGCCGTTAATGTGCCGAATTATCTCATCCTTTAGCTCTTGAATTGTTGCTGGCTTATCGACGTACACCTTTTCTTTCAAATAACCCCAAAGAAAAAAGTCCAACGGTGTCAAATCACATGATCTTGGCGTCGTCCACATCCATATCTTCCAATTCGGGCCATAAAAAGTTCGTTATCATCTCACGATAGCGAACACCATTCACAGTAACTGCCTGACCGGCCTCATTTTGGAAAAAATACGGCCCGATGATGCCGCCAGCCCATAAACCGCACCAAACAGTCACTCTTTGTGGGTGCATTGGTTTTTCGACAATCACTCTTGGATTATTATTCGCCCAAATGCGGAAATTCTGCTTATCGACAAATCCACTGAGGTGAAAATGTGCCTCATCACTGAAGATGATTTTCTTCGAAATTTATCATCCATTTTCATAATAAGTCTGGATAATTTTAACACGTTGTTGGATTGTGTATCTCTCCATGGTTCAAATTGAGTAAGTATGAAATAGAGAAATGTCAAATAAAATTCGGAAAAAAACTTGGCGTTTAGGTGTGGTTCACATTCAACATCGGCCCTTACAATTTAACCACCCTTTATATATAAATATATGGTTAATGATGAACACCAAGGCCTGTTCGTCGATTTCGATACATATATATATATTTTATAATTTGTTTTTGTTTTAAATGTAAGTTAAGCGAACGAAGTCTTCGCTCGAAATCGACGAACCGGCCGCAAATTGTTTTTTTTTCTTAATAAACGCATTAAATTCATATAAATACGATTTTCGCGTAATAACATTAAACAATCCACTCTTTACAATAATATTTTAACAACTAACCGCTCAGAAATGACGCTCAGTAATAAGCCACTTGCCGCTCAAAATTGACGCTTTGACGCTCAGACGCTTGACGCTTAGCCGCTCGACGAACAGGCCGCAAATTGTTTTTTTTTTTCTTAATAAACGCATTAAATTCATATGAATACGATTTTCGCGTAATAACATTAAACAATCCACTCTTTACAATAGCATTTTAACAACTAACCGCTCAGAACTGACGCTCAGTAATAAGCCACTTGCCGCTCAAACTTGACGCTTTGACGCTCATCGCTCAGCCGCTTGACGCTTAGCCGCTCATTGCGTGGCCTCGGCCTAAGAGAATCTCTCCCTAAAACACACCCGTATGACGTCGTTTTTTCGGAAAAGCGAGCATTTTCAAATTAACAACCCAATGTAACCTATACAACAAAATATTTAAATTTCCCATAAACATTCAACTCAGATCTATTTATTCCTAGAAAAATTCTTAGAAAATTCTTAGAAAATGCCTGGAGAAGTTGAGATTTGCTGTTGTAGCACTGCAAAATAGCCTGCACTCGAAGCTGGGTCTCAGGAATACTCTCAATTATATGCTCAATCAGTGCTTCTTCATCGATGCCCAGTTTTCTTCACAACATTACTTTTTCATTGAAGAAATCGGAAAATGTATCACGCATTATTAACTTATTCTAATTTTTGCAAAAATCTTCTTCCATTTCGTTCAAAATAACTTTTGTTGCAGCGTTAAGGAGATTTGGTTTAGTGTGAAGCCACGTTTGCGCTTTCCCCTTCAGTTTGCACTTTAGAGGGGTTTTTAATGTATTCTCATCAACATAATAAACAGTTATAATATTTTTGAACTGACTCATCCACATTTCTTCATATTCTGGTATCACATCTTTCAGAATGTTTCTTTAATTTTACGGTTCTTTAATTTTATTGGTGACCTCAATCAAACCTGGCTTGGTGGTTCCTCCCTTGAGAGCCGATAAAAAAAGAGCTGCGCCGGAGAATAGAATGGGTTTGATGATACATTCGTACAACCAGTGTACATTCCTAGGGTTGATTCTCCAGTTTAGGCTAATGGCTCTTTAACAGCGGTATAGAGCAGTTGTCGTCTTATTATTCCTGGAAATGGTGTTCAGTTACTGTGTAATATTAGTCCAAGGAATTTGGCATTATCGAACAGTTTCAGTGACCCCATTTATTCTCGGATATCAAATTGAGGAATTTTGTATCTCCTTGTAAAAAGTACCAGTTCTGTTTTGGGTTCGATACCCAGTCCACAGTTCTGGCATCATCTAAGCTATGACTGTAGTCTAAGATACTTACCCATAGCCATAACTGCCATGTTGTCTGCATATGCATATTTAATGAGTAAAGCGTGTTGAGCTCCGTCAAGAAATCATGTTACAGCGATGATCTTATATGAATATCTATAGTATTCTCCAGTGTCTTCTGTAGAAAGGAGGATAAACTAATTGGCTGAAAGTCACTAGCCTTAGTGTGGGATGTCTTCCCTCCCTTGGGGATGAACACAATCTTGTATGTCGTCCATATTGACAGGACATGTGATAGTCGCAGGCAGGCCTTAAATATCACCAAGAGCCATGGCATCAATATCTCCAGATTTATTTAAAGGTCCACTGGTATAATACCATCCGGGTCTGGAGATTTTAACCGCCCATTCAACACGATGGCGAGTTATCCACTTGATGTTTCCCCTCTTGGCACATCATTTAAAGGTGTCCTGAGTGTTTATGGTCCAGGGTCCAGGATCTTCCGTACATACGATGGGATAACTGGTCTAGGATAAAGTATTACTTAGCTGATTCGTCCACATCGCTGCAGAATTTCCTCCATAACCGTCTTTTGGCCTTCCTTATAAGACTCTTAAGCAGGAAACTCATTAAAGAGTTTCCTGCTTTCCTTGATTTTTTCAGCATTTTCCGCATGCAACCATATGGGCTAAGCCTTGTCTTTCCTGTTATTTCTCTCACATGAATTGTTTGTTGTCTCAATAAAGACACTCGTAAGTGACTACCCATAGTTCTGGACACACTGGCAATTTGTCCCTGAGTACACTTGCATAGACAGGCTAGTTGGTATTTCGTCTGTTCGTATAAGATTTAACTGAATAAACTCTGAAGAAGAAACTAAAATCAATATACAAGACATCACTAGCAAGCAGTGCTGCCAAAACTTTGTGTCAAAAAATGGTAAAATTTACGGAAAAAAATGGCTAAAAACTTTTTTAAATCAAAACACATTAAAATTCAATAGCAAAACAAACATAATTAAAAACAAGTTAGAGTGCTATATTCGACTGTGCCTTAGTAGGTAGTAATAGTTATATGATGTCTATTCATTATTAATTTATCTTTAATTTTATCTTAGACGTCAACATTAAAATTGATTGCGGTGTCGACATACATATATTAAATTATTGACCGACAATTAGAAAGTTTTATCCTTTTTTTTAGCAATTTTAAATAGCTAACAGTAACAGTTAAGGCCGAACTTAAATGATTTTCAGGAGGGGAATTTATATTGGAGCCATGGTAAGCTATGAACCAATCATCCCAAAATTCTGCAGAGTGATTTCTGGTATTAAAAAAACATAAATTTCAATACAGCGGTGAAATTAGTTTAAGAGTTTGTAGTGAATTTCAGAAGGCTACTAAAATGGGATCTAAGGTTTATTATGGACCGTATATCACAAAATTGCATAACATTTTTTCTGGCCATATGAAGCTAAGTTGGAAGAAATTTAAACGCAATATCTATATCTGCTACGGTTTTAGGCCTATTTAATTATTTTACCAGAGTGGGCTTAATATGGGGCCTAAGGCAAATTATGGACCGATCATCACGAAATCTTACAGTGTCATTTCTAGTCCTAAAAAACTGTGACGGTTTAAGGCGTACTAAACTGTTTTCCGGGAGTAGGGTTTGTATGGGGCCTAGGGCAAATTATGGACCGATTTTCACGAAATTGTACAGTCTTATTTCTAGTCCTATGAAACTGTGACGTGCCAAAATTTGATTAGAAAGCGTTGTTTATTACGGTTTTAGGCGTACTAAACTGTTTTCCGGGAGTAGGGTTTTTATGGGGCCTAGGGTAAACTATGGACCGATCTTCACGAAATTTTACAGTGTCATTTCTAGTCCTATAAAACTGTGACGAGCCAAAATTTGTTATTTATTGCGAAATCTTATATCACTCCGTGCATTTTTTTCACCATTTATGTTAGTTTTTGTAACAAAATTATCAATTTTTTGTAGGTGGTGGTTCCACATTTTGATTCATAGCTCTAATCCTACTGAACCAATTTTGCTGGATTTTAATCCCAAACTGCTTAGGATAACTACAAGCAATTTGACACTAAGTTTGTTTATTTCTTTTGAGTTTTTCGAAAGTGAGCGTGTTTTCAAGAGACGGACAGACGGGCATGGCTAAATCGACTTAGAATTACTCAAGGAGCCAGAATATATAACTATATGGTTTCTAAGATGAATAATAAAAAAGTTTCACACGGAATGGCAAACTTAGTATACCCTCTTCACAACTAATTGTGGTGGAGGGTATAACAAATTTTTTACAAGGAAATTGTAAGTTGAATAAATTTTTTACATAAGAATTAACGTAAATTATTTTTTTAGCATTTTAAAAATTAAATCATCGATAAATACGATGTCGTTATTGTTGATCTAGGAATCAATCGTGCCTTTTAGTTTTAAATTTTACAAGCTTATCAAAAATGCAACACCACAGTTTTTTTAACAACGTTTTAGATTTACGCATTCCACCAGGAATGTTCAAATTTTAATCCCTAGAATATATTACTCATTGTTTGAAAAATCATTTCTTATTACTGTTGCACGTAATTGGAATTATCTGCCTTATGAACTACGAATATTCAGTTTTTATCAATCAGTTTTCCGTAAAAGAATAACTGAACACCTAAATCTTAGCCAAATCTAATTTTATTTTTTCTGGTCCCATCGTTGATTGTGGACTTATGTTCTTGTTTTCTATAAGTTGTACCTATGTAGTGTTACAAATTGAAGCTTTTTACAAAACATTAGATTATAGGTATTTTGAAAGTTTTTTTGTTTTGGGTTACTATACATAATACATATACATATACATAATTAATCATATTAATTTTCAGTTGTAATATGTACTTTGGCCACAAAGGGCTTTTATATTACACAATTATAACAACTAAAAAAATGTATGTTGAAGGTAAAGCATAATCATGACTTTTGAGTCCAAATCTACAATAAAAAACAAGTAAGAAAGTATAAACATTAGAACCTATGTACCAAATTTGATCAAGTTATCTCCAAAATTGAGACTTGTACTTTGCGCACAATGTTTACATGGACAGGCAGCCAGCCAGACATCCTGCCAGCCAGCCGGACGGACATAGTTAATTCGACTCAGAAAGTGATTCTGAGTCGATCGGTATTCTTAAAGGTGTGTCTAGGACCAATATTTCAATGTGTTACAAACATCAGCACAAATGCAGAGTACCCTGTCCACCATTGTGGTGTGGGTGTAATTCTTTTATTGTTATTGTAAAAATATATACCTTATTGATAAAATCGAATTAGCGGTTTCTCATTTCTCATTTCTCTATTCTCAAATTACTTTGTGCCTCGGTAGGCTAGCTGGTAGCGAGCTAGTCTATCAGCGCCGAGGTTGCGGGTTCGATTCCCGCCAGAGACTCTGGTTTCTTTCCTACAGACAAGCATAGGGCTTCGCGGGATTAGCTTAGGAAATTAAAAAAAAAAAAAAAACTTTTAAGCATTTTACCATGGAACGCTGTTCCTTTATTTTGAAAGATGTTTCATCATCATCGTTTATAGCGTTTTAAGCATTTGTAAAAGTTGTGATTTAAATTAAATGAGTTTTAATTGTTAAAAAGGTTTATTTACATTTATAAGAAAATAAAATTTAGTGTTTTAAAAGAAAACGGCAAAAAAAAATTTAAGGCTAAACAAGTTGAAAAATGGCTAAAGGCTAAACTCATTTTTTAATGGCTAAAGGTCTAAAATGGCTAAATCTAGCCACTAAATGGCTAAAATGGCAACACTGCTAACATGCGTAACATCAATATTCTCACTTTACAATAAAGGTGGGTGCATTCCTCCTATTTGCTACTGTTAGGTTATTTTCCACAAAAAAGTTCAAAAGAGAAGCACCTCGTAGAATGATCTGAGCTACCCCTGAAGTTCTGATATGCGTTTGTGTCAGCACATATTACTAAGGGAATGTTGTGCCTGTTGGCTTGCGACATCGCCTTCCTAGTCAATGAGTTTGTGCATTGCATTGTTACATTTTATATGAAAAACAAAAACAATTTGTTTACAAAATTTAAGTATGCACATACTTATTTAGGTATTGACACATTTATTGTTTTTGTGCAAATATGTACATATGTAGTATGTATGTACGTATAAATGTATCACCAATGTTGATCATTTCCTACTCAAACGTACATCGGTTCCTAGTAACTTCCTACCAGCACATAGTTTGGCTGCTATTAGCACTTATTAGTCTGAATTTACACGTTTCATCTTTTGATGCTCAACTTCTTTTCAATTCCCTTTTAAAGATGCCAATATAATCACACGCAACAACGGGTTTCAACTTTTTACGCTTCAAAACAACAATAATTTTAATAACAGCAAATCAAAGAGAAAAAGAAAAGAAAAAATTACACGCAGCCATCGTTGTGCATATACCAACGAATAAAAACACAAAGCGTACTGACCGAGTACAGGCATCTCCGTACTAACCCCCTTTCTTCTTTCTTCCCTCACCTAAAAACATAGGAGTTGAGCATCAAAAGATGAAACGTGTGAAAGCAGACTAAGTGCGGCTTTTTTGTTCTCTGTGTTTTCTTGATACGTATTTTTTCTTAAATCAGCATTATTACCAGCCAGGGAAGATTTTTTAGTTTTGCATTTTTTAACTAGCTTTTCTTTTAAGACAAATTAAAAAAAGGAAAAGGCGAAATAATCATTTTTAGGTGGCTAACACTTCTTGTCGCTAGCTGGAAAAATAAAAAAATACAAAATAAGAGATTTGCTTTTTTGCACAAACGAAAAACAGAACATTGGCTGTTGATAAAAAATTAAAAATTTCAATGTCAGTGGCAAAATCAGAAATAAAAAGTATCAGCTCTAGTCTTACCTGGATCAGCTGCGTACAGAGTACTGTAGCTGTCTAAGTTTATACAATGGTTCTTGGATGCATATGAGCTCCTCCGCGCCTGTAGCAAATTGGATTAGAAGGGCAGTTGACGCCGCTTTGAAGTGATGAAGGGTAATCCAGTGTTCGATTGATTGTCTTCGTTGACAGATAACGCGGCAGAATCGTTCTCCATACTCTCGATCCTTGATACTAACCGGCATCTTCACATGGGATTGGTGGTCCAGGGTTAGCCCTAAATACATTTAGGAACGCATTACTGAGTGCGACGACGACCAGTTTCCAGTTCTTGGAGGAAATGGTGTCGTCACTGGCGTTGCGGCTAATAATCGTTGGGATGGATTTACGAGCCTATGGGGTTCGTTAGTGGATGCCATAGAAGTTGAGGGAGGTTTTTCGGCAGACTGAGTCTTAACCGTTAAGCCAGCACCCGAGGAAGGGGTTTTGACAGGGTTTTCTCCCGTCCGGACCTGGAAGTCTTAGAGGTGCCTGTTTTCAAAGAACCCTTTAAGGCTAGATTACACTATCTCACAAGTCTTACGTATTCCATAATACTTTGTGAGATAGAAATCTAATGAGTTTTGTTGCGACTGTCAAAAAATCTAATTTAACATGACAGTTTGTGTTCACACCATCACAGAAAGTATAAACACTCACACGTGAAATAAAATGCAACCCTGATCCAATGAAAAGTATTACTGTTTAGAAATTTTTCAAAAAACGATGAAGTCGTATGGGATGTCAAATTTTTTTCATAATACTTGTCATTTTCGTGACACATTGCATTCACACTATCACACTTTGTCATATTACTTGAGCTTTTGACATGTATTAATACAAAGTATAAAAGTGTAATCTAGCCTTTACCAAGCTTGGTTTACGACCGTCTGAAGTTTTACGCGCACTAGTAGCACACCGTCTAGCAGAGCCTTTCGCTACTAGAGTTGTGTCGTTCCGAAACCACCAAATTCCATTGAAATATGTCCTCATAAGAATGGTGCGGAATTTTTAAATTTTTCCTTATTTATCGTTCCTCGTCCACATGTGTTTCGTTCACTTTTTTTTGTACACTTAGAACAAGGTTGATTTTTTGCGTAGGAATCAAAGTTGATGACATTGTTGTATTTATATAATGACATAAAAAATTTCATTATTAAATCAATTACAAATGTGATCCAAAGTAATATATCTAAGAAATATTTCACCCGTTCACCACCAGCAATGGCATGCAGGTCGCGTACAAATTTACGAAATTCATAAAACATTTGCAATTTTGTGAAAAATAATTAAAAACAATTAGGAGTGCTATTTTCGGCTATGCCGAATCTTATATATCCTTCACCATGGTTTGGAAAGAACTGAAGTTTATATATATATATATATCTAAAAATACGTGTGTATTTATATAATATATATCGCTTTATTATTTAATTATTTGCACATGTTTGCGTGCTATTAAATAAAGGGTGATTTTTTATGAATTGAGTTTTTCGGGCTGGCAGCACTGGTTAATAATTGTGTCCAAACAACATCTGTGAAAGTGAAAAGTGTTCAGTATACTCTGCCATTTCATCATGGAGAAACTCACAAACGAGTAACGACTGCAAATCGTTGAAATTTATTATCAAAATTCGTGCTCTGTGAGAAATGTCCATCGTTTGTTACGAACTTTTTATGGTCGTCATAATCGACCTAGTGAATCAACAATTCGTGCTATTATCACCAAATTTCGCACCAAATTTACTTTGGTGGACATTAAACCAACGACTCGCGTTCGTAGAGTGCGTACCGAAGAGAATATTGTAGCCGTAGCGACCACATTTAATGAGGATAGTAAAATCCAACTCGTACATGAATTAAAGCCGAATGACCTACCAAAACGACGAATTTTCGGTGAATGGGCCTTACAACAGCTCGATGGAAATCCACTGTTTTATCGAAAAATTGTGTTCAGTTCTGGTTAAATGGATATGTAAACAAGCAAAACTGCCGTATCTGGGGTGAAGAACAGCTACATGCCGTACAAGAGTTACCGATGCATCCATTTTTCTTCAAAGACGACCGTGGAAGAAACGTTACCGCCAACGGCGAACGATATCGAGCCATGATACGCGCCTTTTTTTTTGCCCCAATTGGCTGAGTTGGACTTGGTTGATATGTAATTTCAACAAGACGGTGCCACATGCCACACAGCTCGTGAAACAATGGACATATTGAAGGATGAATTTGGAGAGAAGTTAATCTCTCGAAATGGTCCTGTGAGTTGGTCGCCAAGATCATGTGATTTGACGCCTCTTGACTATTTCTTGTGGGGTTATGTGAAGTCGTTGGTCTATGTTGACAAGCCAAACACGACTGAAGCCTTAGAGTATAACGTAACACGTGTTATTCATGGAATACAGGCCGAAAGGCTCGAAAAAGTGGTTCAAAACTGGACCTTACGATTGGACCATTTGAACGGGAGCCGCGGGCAACATTTACATGAAGATTCCAATAAAAATTTTGAATATATGATGCAAATTTGAGTGTTTTATTAGATTTTAAAAAAAAAACTACGCTTAAAAAAATCACCCATTATATTAAAAGATTAATAGCAGTTTAGCTTCGATCGAATTTCAGTATTTGGTCATAACTTGGCCATTTTGTAACCGATTTGACAGATTTTTATACCGACATCATAAATAATAAATTTACCATTTACTTTGGTGATAAAACTTGGAGTCGGGAAGATCTATGGGTACGGAAAATGAGTATTTTTCAAAAAAATTAATATTTTGGTCATAACTTTTTTGTATTAGGTTCAGATACACATTTCAGAAAATATGTTCTACTGAAGATTTCTGATCTTTTGATATATAAGGCTTAACCATAGGTCATATGACAGTCCAAAAATTCATTTTTATACAATATTTGATATTTTTGTACGAGAGGTACCACGCCCACTTCTCCAATCCCGCCCACATTTTGTGGGATGGTGTGTATTGATAACCTAAATGTTTGTACCTAATTTGGAAACTTTGGCTTTTGCCGTTCTCCAGAAACACAGAAAAAAGTAATAAAAATACAACAAGGGATTGTTGGAAAAAATTAGAGGTAGTGGTGGTTTTTTTGCTTATATCTCAGCCATTTTTGGACCGAATTTCAATAGCAATATTAAAATAAGAATACCTGACAGAAATATACACCAACCAAGCGCCCATCATTTCTGGGGGCTTCGGAAAACCCATTTCAACAGACAGACGGACAACCGGATTTGAACTTCCCTTCTTATAAGGATCCAGTTATATACATATATCCTTTTACCTTCGTTGAAGGGTAAAAAAATACATAATAATTCTTCTTTAGTAGTTGAGCCACAAAATGAAAGCAAACAAAAACAAATGTTTATTCGTTGACATTTTTCCGAACGACTGAGAATTTTCTCGTTCCTCGTTCATTCACTGATCAAAGTAGAAAACAGGAACGATAAACGAAAGGAACGACCTAGTTCCTTTTTTCCGGGGTCTCAATAGCTGACAACATAGCACAGCCTGACACCGACGTTGTAGTAGTTGGGTCTCCGGAGATTATGGAGCCCTTTACTGGATATATAGAGCGTGATTTTTCGGACATTTGGGGGAAGGTGGAACTGGGAGTTCTATTGTATGCCTTTCTTCCAGCGAATGGATGACTACCGCTCCTCTGGAGGCAGATGCATACCATCAGCTGCTCAACGTGAGCACATATGGGCTAATCCTGCGTGACGAACGCTTCATTCGTACGCGTTCTCTGATTGATATATAAACATTTTTTGGTCTTTCAAAAGAGATAGATTCAACTTATGTATAGTATTTAGTGGCATTAATATGTACTTACGAATAGCATATATCATAATTTCTTAGCAAGTATTTGTTGCGAAATAATCTATCACAAAGTTTTGTGACGCACGCTACAAAAAGTGGAAGTAACTTCAAAGTTTGAAGTGTGTTTTCCTAATTTTTGGCGAATTTTGCATAATAAGGAATACAAAATCTAATTCCTAAAACAAAGATGACTATAAGAGAATTCTAAATGCACTTATTCGCAGCCAAAAAATGTTGTGATTTTCTCACAAAAGCCGTAAACCCTTTGTGACGCACGCTACATAATGCACGCTACAGTTTTTCCAGTAGTATTTTATTGTTATATTTTATTTATTTTAACAAAACAAATTATATTTTTATGAATTGCATTTCTTAAACTAATTTCTTAACTAATGAATATCAACTTTTATTTTAACGAAATTTATATTTTGATGAGTCTGCTGTAAGTGCTATTTTAAGCACAAAAATCACCTAAAATAATGCTAAATTCACGTATAACATTAATAAATCAGGGGTGGGGTAGTATTTGGTAAAAATTATTGTATTAATGATCATCAAAATACATATTTTTTAATATAAAAATGAAATTAAACATCTAGTCCATAAAAAAAAATTCATTTGAAAAATTTTTTGTTGGTGGACTGTTTCTGGGATTTGCCCATATGCTGATGGATTTGATAGCGGAGAGGTAAATCTAGCCAAAATTTGTTCATGTGTGCGTTAAATTGTTTTTGTTTTATATGAAGACAATTTTGACAACTCGGTTCTTCTTATAGAGCAGCATGTCTACACTCCCAAATGATGCAGAACAGTACTGTAATTTAGAACTTTATTATGTGTTAACTATTTTCTAGTCAAAAACCGTTAATTGTTCTGTATTAAATTAAATGTCCTGTAAATTAAATTAAATGTTTTGTATCTGATTTTCTCATTACTAAAAGCTTGCACAATTTTTTTGTTTTGAACACTATTTTCGACAACAATTTTCAATAAAAAAAACTGAGATTTTTTTATTTCCAAGAAACATAATATTTTTGACAAATCTCCCTGATACTCTTTAACTTCAAGTGTAAATGCTTGTGATAAAAACTTCCTTCCTAGACCTAACATTTAATTTGTTTAAACTTCTTACTGATGAGTTTTTTGTTGCAATTATTTGTTATATGTAAATATTTTATTCTAAAAAAAAAAAAATTAAAAACTATCCCTTTTGGTACGGCCATTTTTTTTACCGATCGCGAAAAAGTAATGCATTATTTCTTTACGTTTTTTCATATACGCATGGATATGCGATGTAGAATTTCATATTTGCAAAAAATGCAAAAAGTTATAACCCAATGCACACCAAGTACATATCGCACTTGATTATAAAGAGGGTGTAACATAAAAATTTTTATTTTTTCGCTTTTTTGGAAAAAAAAAAACGAGACGTTGTAAAAATATCGTGATATTTTGTCTACTTTTTGGTAATGGAACGATGATTGGTTTAAAAGTTCTTTTTCATATGCCTTTAATTTTAAATTCAAAAATGTTTTGCTTCTACTGAAACCTTTTAAATCAAGTGCGATATGTATTTTTTTTAATCAATTTTGTTTTAGCTTTGTACAGCTCGGGGTTTCCTTTGTGAATATTGCCATGCCGATGTTGTTATATACCCTTGGGGCGTACGTGTTGAACGCTGTGATCGTTGTGGTACTTGCTTTCATCGCAGCTGCTGGAAATCTATGTGTGAAAAATGTTGTCGATGCCAAAGGATCGATAAACGTCAAGATGAAATCAATGACTTTATTTAATGAAATAATTTAAATTTTTAAGTTGTATTAGTTTATTGATATTTGTCCAGATGTTTTTGTTCTCTTTGTTAATTAGTTTCAATTTATTTAAGTACGAGTTTTGAACAAATTTACAAACATATACATATGTACATCCATATTTGTTAATAATAGTGATAGTATATGCTATATTGTATCTATAGATAATTAACTATTTTTTTGCAAAAAAAAAAACTATATATAAGTATTATTAGCGGCATGAAATAAGTCCGCAAAAACAAAACTAAATAAGTCCCCAAAAAGAAGTAAAGGGAGCAACAACAACGTTTTTGTAGAGTTATTTAATGTTTTTGGGGACTTTATAATTGGGGGCTTATTTCATATAAAATAAGACCCCAAAAATTGTGGACTAAGGGCCTTATTGTGTAAAACGGAACGCAACGCCAAAAATATCATTGAAAACAAAAACAAATTCAAAAATATTTTATAATTTTGTTGTTGCTTTCTACAGAAATTAAAAGAAAGCAAAAACAAAATAAAATATTTTTGAATTTGTTTTTGCTTTCGACGAAATTTTTGGCGTGGCGCTGCGTTTTACACAATTAAGCCCTTATTTCATTTTGTTTTTGGAGACTTATTTCCTGAGGACTTATTTCATGCCGCCTTTTTTGAGGAATTTTAATTTATTTAATTTTTTTATGATATTGTTTATCTATACAGGTAGACGATTTAAAATAAATAAAATTTATGTTAAGTCGATAATTGGTTTGTGTGTTTCTCGAACTATTTTAAAATTATGTATGTATGTATGTAATAATGTACATACTATGTATAAATTTTCACATGAATATTTCAAAAACATATGCAAATAAATACATGTGTTTATTATGACCAAAACATCGTGCATTGTATGTAAAACGGATTTTCGAAAAATTCAAAAATTTCAAGGCCCGGAATTTGGAAAATCCGTTTTACATACAATGCACGATGTTTTGGTCTCAGAATACCCCTAGTAAACTTTGATGCAGAAAATATTCGTAGAACATTTTAACCCTCTAAAGTGCTGTTTTAGTATACTTTTACGGGGAAGTTAAAAAAAATGACAAAAATTGTCCCTTAAAATGAGTGTTAGAGGGTTAATATATTCTAAAAAAGAATCGCCATACATTTCTACTGAAAACATCTGAAGAAGTATTTTGCTCAGAAGTACATTTATTATGTTTTTTATTTTTTTTTTTGACTTATACCAAACGCCTTTTCACAAAATTCAAAAACTTTAGGGGCCGATATTTCGGAAACCCGAGCTAACTTTTCAAAACCCTTTGGCAGATTTGCTCTACCAATAGTCTAGTTTAAGTTCGCGTTGCAAGTATTGAGGCTGGTTTTTTTTTTTTTTTTTTTGCACAGTATAATTTACCATAGCCCACATAGGCACCAGAGAACGGCTTTGTGCGATTGCAAAAAAATCGCATTCAATGAACAACATCAAATACACTCATTTGGGTTCATGCAATCAAACTTTCTCAGCCACACACATTGGTGTTGTTTTAAAAGTAAAAAAGTCATGCACAGCGTGTTGGCTTTGCCATTCATACCATGTTTAGCTTCGTTCGTCAATTATTGCTTTGGTAAAAAACACATACAAAAAAATACACAAAAATCATTGCTCTGATGTCTATTCAGCAGTTGCTATATATGTAGTACGTATTAAAGTTTTTTCATATGCTGGATTCGAAAGAAAAAAAATTTAAATGAAACTAAACGCACATAGGAACAAACAATTTCCATAGAAACAAGAAGACTGTTTTTATTTTTTATCATTTCTTAAAAAGTATTGTTGCTTTCGCTTTTAAAAACTACCCTGCAAATAATAGGACTAGTTCAAACACTCATGTAAAATTTAGCCCACAAGGGACTAGGACTAGTCCAAAAGTAACTCAAACGTATGGAAAAATATGGTATATTTAACATTACGATGTCCTAGGGCAGGACCATATAACCCAGCTTTGGATTACAAAGGAGTAGTATTAAAACTACTCCATGATATACTCAAGAGGATTAGTTTTGAAGTCGCTTAAAAATGAACACATGTCGTTAAAAAACGAAGACATGTCGTCTCACTACAAACACTTTTTAACAATGACATGGTCCATGCTTGCATTACATTGGACTAGTCCAATAAGTAGTCAATTTGATCAAAATCCGGTGGTCCAATATTATTTGCAGGGTAAACATAAAAACAAATTGGACACAAAAACTAGTTTATTTGAACTTATGTATGCCTACAACAATCATACCAACAAAGCAACTCGTACTCAAACCAATTTACATTCGCCTTTGTCTCATCGAGTGGGCAATGACTACTTGAAAGCAAAAGCATAAAAATGTCTGTCATTTGACTTTGTGCAATTGTGTTACTGCGTGCGCAACAATAAATGCAAACAAAGCACTTTCAATAAAAAACTCACACACGCACAAATCAAATGTGTACAAAACGATGACAAAATTACCAACGTTGAACTTTGTTTTGCAGGCATAGAGTTTATGTAAATTATAGCGTATGAATAAATCAAGAAAAATGGTGATTTTTGCAGTTCTCTGATAGGCACACTCTCGGAAAAAACTTTAGTATGCCTGAAACTGTAACGCATAACGTTATTTTAAAGGTTAATCCATGGGTCGATTATGGATGACAACTAAACTGAAGTAAAGTTGCCAGCAGCGAAATCAGGCAACGCCGCTCATGCTCAAATTTTCAAAATTTGATGAGTTTAAAAAGATTATAAGTAGTAACTTTAATATTATGTACTTATATCTATTTCTGAGACTTGGTTAAAACCACATGTATCGAACCGATCCCTTTCGATTAATGGATATTCTTTGGTTAGGAATGACAGGTTACATGCTCGTGGTGTTGGAGTTGGTATTTATGTGTCTAATGCTTTGAAGCATAAGTCTATCTTTAAAACATCTCTGCCTGATGTATGTAAATCGCTGTTTCTTGAAATTTTGAATGATGTAATTAAAATGTTGTTTGGCGCCGTCTACTTGCCTAATGGTGACCTTGTTTTCTTCGAAGATTCTCACTTAGATTTGTTTATGAGATATTCGAATATTGTTGTAGTTGGCGACTTCAACTGCAACTTGTTTAATATTATGCTATCTTTATTATATTACTTCTTTGTGAATAAATAAATAAAATATAACAATTTGTGTACGTATTTAATATTCTTGATTTAAGCCGAAAAAACTTTAAAATAAACAAGTTAGAGTGCTATATTCGGCTGTGCCGAATCTTTGATACCCTCCACCGACAGTTCGAATGTTTAAGGAGTAATATCTGTATGATGTCTTTTTATTATTATTATCTTAAACTGTGACGATTTGTTATTAATTATGGTTTTAGGAGACTAAACTGTTTTCCGGGAGTAGGGCATATATGGGGCCTATGGTAAATTATGTACCGATCTTCACGAAATTTTACAGTGTCATTTCTAGTCGAATAAAACGGACTTGTGCATAATCTTATGTCATTCCGTGCATTTTTGCATCATTTATGTTAGTTTTTGTAACAAAATTATCAAGTTTTTGAAGGTGGTGGTTCCACATTTTGATTCATAGCTCTGGTCCTACTGAACCGATTTTGCTGAAATTCAATCCCAAACTGCTTAGGATAACTACAAGCAATTTGACACCTAGTTTGTTTATTTCTTTTGAGTTTTTCGAAAGTGAGCGTGTTTTCAACAGACGGACATGGCTAAATCGACTTATGCCTAATAAATCACTGATGGTTTAAACGCTGGTTTAGTTGAACTAAACTTGAATTTATATGTAGTTTAAACTCATCAACCATAAATCAGTGTCCCATGTATTACATGTTGTTAAAAAAATAACATGTGGCAGCACTACGACAAATGTTGGCAAATTCATATGATTTGTACTGGTAGTTTAAACGCCCAATTTCATGCGTTTAAAGATGGTTTATATGTTTAATGATTTATAGATTTGTTGGTTTAAACACATTTTAAACCAAAAAGAGAGTTTAACTTGCTCTGATTTTTTAGCCCTTAGAATTACTCAAGCAGCCAGAATATATATACTTTATGGGGTCTGAGATGAATAATAAAAAAGTTTCACACGGAATGACAAACTTAGTATACCCTCTTCACAACTAATTGTGGTGGAGGGTATAAAAACTAATAACTAAAAAAAATTATTAAAACTTAAAAGTAGCGATTGATAGAACTGATTCGCCAAAAATTTCAATTACTAATATTTTGAATAATTAAGCAATTTATTAATTTTCTTTGGTCTCATATACGAATTTTTAAAATAAATGTCCAAACTTTCATGGATACAATCAAAATTGTTTACCAACACACACATACTTTTTAAAATTGAAACGCACTTGCCTTTGAAATTCTTTTTCAAGTTGAGTTTTTCAATTTACGTTCAAGAAAACAGCTGATTACAAGTTATGTGAGCAACTTTTTCGTTTGTCCTTATAAATTGTTTTCTGGATGAAATTTTAAAAGTAAATTGCTTAAAAATTGCATGCAGCCTACGTCACAACCTTCAATTTTTAAAAAAATTTTACTATCAAGAAAAACAATTGTGTAACTGCAGTGTTACGTACAGAACAAAAAGTGTAAGTTCAATATTACACTCGTGTGTGCAGTTCTGTAAACTTCTTATTTCTTAAGCACATCCACCATATGCTGATAACATTTGTTATTATTGTGCACCATGTGCTGGGCAAGGCAAATTCATGACTGACATATATACATACGAATAAAAAATACTAGGATCAATGACGTTTGTGTAAAACCACAATTACAAATTTTTATTGTGTATGTTTTGGAAACTTTTTCGAAAAATGACTATTGATAGAGTTCAACGCTTAGATTATAAAAATAAAATCATTTTGGCACCAATGGTGAGAGTAGGCACTCTTCCTACCCGATTGTTGGCGCTGGAAATGGGTGCTGATATTGTTTATACCGAAGAATTAATTGATTTAAGATTAATAAAGTGCAAAAGAACGATAAATGGTAAGATCAACAAAGTAATTGCACACACAATATAATAATGTATATTTAGAAGCGTTGGGTACTGTTGATTTCATTGATCCCACTGATGGAACGGTGACATTTCGCACTTGTGATTTGGAAAAGTCTCGTTTAGTCTTACAAATGGGTACTAGCGACGCGGAAAGAGCTTTAGCTGTAGGGTTAAAAGTACAGCATGACATTGCTGGTATAGACATCAATATGGGCTGTCCTAAGGAATTTTCCATTAAAGGGGGCATGGGTGCTGCTCTTCTCGCTCAACCTGACAAAGCAACGCACATACTTAAGACTCTAGTAAATGGCCTACAAATACCAGTAACATGTAAAATACGAATTTTATCCGATTTACAAGACACTATTGAATTGGTAAAAAAACTAGTTAGTACCGGTATTGCGGCTATTGGCATACATTGCCGTACTAGAAATGAACGACCACAACATGAACCACATCCTGAAGTAATTAGAGAGATTGTGAAACACGTTGATATACCAGTGATTTGTAATGGCGGCTCTAGAGACATACAAAAACACGAAGATATTTTAAAATTTCGTAACTTGTGTGGCGCTTCTAGTATAATGGTAGCAAGGGCTGCGCAAATAAATGTCTCCATATTCAGGAAGGAAGGTATTTTAGTATAAGCTTGTTGTAATATTTCGTAACAGTTATTCTTAAACGAAATTAAAATTAAAAGGTTTTTTGCCCATGGATGAACTTATATGTAAATATTTAAAATTTAGTGTGGACTACGACAATCCTCCTCACAACACTAAGTATGGCGTGCAAAGTATTTTAAGGGAACATCAAGAAACACCAAGGGGTAAACAATTTTTACAGTCGCAAACTATGCAGCAAATATGGTAAGTAGAAATTTTGTAATAAATGTTAAAAAAAATCTTCACAGAATTCTTCAAACCTACATATAAAAATATTTGTCTTAGATGTCATAGAGGGATATTGACGGTATGTCCTTAAATAATTAAAAGTTTATTTTGCAATACCCGTCTCTGAAAATAAAACTAAACGCAAAAAATTATTTTGTTGAAAAAATAAATGTTAAATTGTTATAAAAGGGGTCCCAAAATAACTCAAGATTTGAATTTGACGCCATTTGTGCAGTAAAGTGTTGGCAAACATAAAAAATACGACAGCTGACAGGTTAATGTTAGTAAAAATTGAGCGTTACACGATAGAACAACGTGTCTTTATTATCGAACAATATTTCAAAAATAATGAAAGATTGGCGACCGCAGTTCGAAAATTTCATATAAAATTTGGTCGTGTAACGCTCCATTTTTACTAACCCTAAACTGTCAGCTGTCGATTTTTTTTAGGTTGCCAAAACTTTACTGCACAAATGGCGACAAACTCAAATCTTGCGTTAATTTTGGGACACCCTTTATATTCAGATATGTGTTGGTTAGATATCAATTATTTTTTGGAAATGATAACTTTTCCCGCATTTATCACGTTCAAAAAAATCATCGTTGTTTTCTTTAATGTCACATTCGCAGCTATTACAAAGTAAAGTTTTTTTGTTTATTATACTACGACAAGCTTGATTTTTAGGCATTCTTAATTTTATTTAGAATCTTGATTATTTATTTCACAAGTTCACTAACTTTTGCAAATATTTGTTATGATTAACGCTGGGTCTCCACGTTGCAATATTTATTGCTAAGTACAAGCAAAAACGTCGGCAGAACAATGACAGAACAAAGGAGCAATAATTGCTGAATTTATTGCTGGAGAACACTTGAAATTGCTTTGCCATAAATTTGCAATTTTCACCGCGAGTAGTCGTATAAAGTTTTGTGGCTGTACATATTTATAACAAATGTTTTATGTTGTGTTTTGAAGTAGTTGTGAAATTTTCTTTTTTGAATTAATAAAATAATTAATTGTAATTGTCGTAGCTGTGTTTTGTATTACTTTTTTGTTTATTTGCGTTAAAAAAAAGTTGAATTGTTCTATTGAAAAAATAAAAATATACAAAAAAAAAAAATAAATTCGTCGTTTTAAAAAATATAATATACCTATAATAGTATATTTATTGATTGCTTTTTTAATAAATAAACACACAAACAAAAAACAACCGTACAGAGAAATGAAATGTCAGATAAATTACAACTGATTTGACAGCATATTGCTAAGCAATAATTGCTCAAGCAATAAGAAGAGCAATCATTGCGCAATGGATTGCCACTCATGGCAATATGCGGTCTATACGTCGCAAATTTTATGGAGCAATGAAATTTGACGTTTGCCGCAATAAATATTGCTACGTGAAGACCCGGGGTAAACGTCGAAAATTTTTAATTATTTTCTTTCACTTAGGTCAACAGGGCCTTTTGCGTTTTAGGTGATGATATGCTTATTAAACTGTATTTTAAACAAAAAATAAGACTATCAGTCATGTTCTAAAAATTTGAATTCGAGTAAAATTGAAATCAAACTTTATAAACTTAACTAAGTTATTTGCTTATTAATTAAAAATTTTTAAAACTATTCTGTGTTTAAAGTTCAAAAATATTTCCGTTTATATACCTCAAACATTTGGGACCACATCATCTTTACCTCAAACATTTAGGACCACTTATCTTTACCAAATCTACTTTTGCAATAAAAATATCCACCGATTTCAATTTCGCGTGATTTCTATTTCCAGAGCATGGCTGTATAATTAAAAAATTTAGTGTAAATCGCTCAATATTTATCACACCTTTTAAAAACGATCGTTTTGAAATCGATTGATTTTCATCACAATGAGGTGTTTAATTAAGCATTGTGTACAAACCAAAATGAGTACCAACCTTAAAAACTGATTTTTTATAAATTTTTCTATTATACATATTGTGGTTATTTCGTTAAACTGTTTATGGTTCTTAATCCAAATTTTGATATTTTAATTTAATGAAAATTAAATTTGATGAACTTTAGCCTAATTAAAATATCAAAATTTCTATTATATTTAACTCTTTTTACTATATAAAACTTTAATGTTTCGATGTAAAAGTTCGATGTAATAAGTATTTTGGTGAAAATTAAGCTGATAATTTTTATAAGGTTCTGTATAAGGTTTATTACCTTAGAGCATATACATTAATTAGGTATATACGTAGTAAAAAAAAACTACGACGATTAAGGGTATTGTCATACAATTTATCTCCAGTAGTATTTTGTGATTAAAGATTAAAAACACATTTAAACTCGGAATTTATATTTCCAGTGATATTTGGAATTTAGGAGATTATTGCCGCCAAAAGGAATTAGAATTACACAACAAAAGTAAATATGGCAGACGAAAAGTTGTGCCAGGACAAGTGGCAGACTCGGATGTCTTGGAGACTGCAGCGAAAAAAGCCAAAACGGTAGATAAAGATATAATAGAACAAAATATTGCCTTCCTACGCAGTAATTACAATATGAGTAAGTCCAAATCATTCTAATTTATTATTTAAATTTTTCCTTAACAAAATTTTCCAAAAAAAGATATAGATAAATTTCCTAAAACACTGTTATATGAACATTCAAACAAACAAGACAAATTGCAACCAGTCTACTTGACCGAAGGCAAAGACAAGCTATTTCGTTCGGTTTGTACCTACGATGGTAAACGGTATAGAAGTACATATTGGCAAAAGAATAAGAAACAAGCTGAACAGGCTGCCGCCTTAGTGTGTTTAAAAAATATTGGTCTGGTAACAGAGGAGGAGCTCGTAAGAAATGGTAGCATATTAAGATGACCTAAATAAATGTAAAGTTCATGTTTTTAAGGTTTGAAAATCAAACTGATGTTTTTAATTCTTTCTTTAATCATAAACATGACCAAAAGAACAAACTTAGAGAAATAAAGAAATAATTACATAATTTAATTTAAAATTTATTATTTAAAATTTCGTCTTCCTGCCTGTATGTTGATGAATTGAATTATTTGCTTGAGTCAGTGACATTATTCTGTAAGTACACTTATTGAAATTGGGGTCTAAGCTGCTGTTGGTGTTGTTGTTGATGATGAGTCTGCTGGTGTGGTTGGTGTTGATAATGTTGATGCTGTTGTTGCTGTTGTTGTTGTTGCTGAACATTACGTGGCGGTGGCATCATATCATCGTCACTACGAAAACCATAATTGGCAATATAATCTAGTAGATATTCTTTTGTAACCGGATTACGTATACTTTTAATAACAGCTACAAATAGAAATATAAGTAAAAAAAAACATGTTACTTTTCAAAGAAAATATTAATATCTAATAAAACTTACATTCGGCAGTATTATAACTGTTAGGTAAGGTCTTATCGGTCCTTTCACGCATAAATTTCCATTGTATCTTATCATTTACCGTACATTCTACAATCTTATTGTCTAAATCCTTAATAGCCTTTGTAAAATTCATTTTACCAAAAGGTTGATCATGTCCTCCCACATATAAATGACATATTCGACGCCTTACAATGCTAAAAATATAAATATTTTACGTGTGCTTAATACGAACACAGAAAGTTGATTTTTTCGTACTATTTACAAAAGAATCTTATATAATAGGAAAAAAGTATGGCTGTTTTCCTAAACGCCTGTTGCGTTGTAGTTAGAGTTGGGCAAAGTCGTTCTTTTTGTGGAATCGTTCCGACCGATCCGAAGGAATAAGGAACTGATCGTTCCTTTCGTTCAACGTTCCTGATTTTTACTTTGAATAAGAATGAACGAGAAAACTTCTTTGTCGTTCGTAAGAACGTCAACAAACAAATATTTGTTATTGTGTTTTCATGTTGTGGCGTAACAACTACATAAATAATAATTATACATATAATTTTTTAAATGCTTGTTAAAAATATTGCCTAATTCAATAAAATAATTTATACCTGTGCCCATGTTCTGTAACTCTCGCGTCGAGAAACTTTTCGATTGAAATGTGTGAAATTAATCAAAAATGACATGTATTAAAACAAACAGCTGTTTTTCTCACTAAACTGTGTCTGCAACTTTTTTGCCGAGTACTAGCTGTCACGTAAGGAAATTACTCGCCAATTTACAGAAAAAGTGTGTCTGAAACATTTTTGTGAGAAAAGTGTCCGCTTTGAACTGTCAAAAAAAAAAAAACTGACGAATAAAAATGGAGCGAGAAAAAATTTTAACACTAAAAAACAATTAAAAATGCAAAGAATAATAATAATAATATTTTGTTCTTGGCACATTTTTCCATTGTTTATTTTGCTTATAACATTTTTATAAAATATACGAATTTTTTCTAAGCTCGTTTGCAAACAACAAAATAAAGTCGCACTTTTAACCGACGGTTGTATTTTCGCCGCCGTCGTTTAAAAATTTTCAATTTTAGTAAATTTTGGTCGCCGTCGACGATTTGTGTGACTGACGTCTGCAATGTCACATCGGCTTCGGGTGCAATGTTATGACATTTATAAAGTAACGACGTAATCTCTTTTGATATGCAAGGAGTTCTTACTAAAATTACAGAGCATGGGTACAGTTTTAATCTGCGCGTACCCTAATGCCTTTGCTGGTGTCGAACGAGTGTGATCAACACACAAAAAATGAACCTACAGAAATACATGTGATTATCCAACGGATTGCAATTGCGGAACAAGGAACGATAAAAATTAACTATTGAAAAAGTCCACACCGTTCCTTTTAGGGAATCGTTCAATGGAACTAGGATGTTCCGGAACGACACAACTCTAGTTGTAGTAATTTTGACAATGCATTTAATTCCGAAATGCAACTTTGTAGTTGTCACTGCGCAGAGAAAAGCAAAAAAAAAGCATTTAAAATAATGTAGATGCAAACATTGTAAACACACGTTTCTGAAAACAGCCTATACTTTGTAGTCAATTTATTTTTACGTATTTTACGAAATACATATTTTTTTTTTTCATAAAATTGCGCTGATTTTGAATAACGCAAAATTTAAAAGGATTTGAAGTTATAACCAAGACATGAATATCATGCTCTTTTAATTTGTTATATGCAAGAGTAATTTTTAAATATGGGACAATTTAACTTTAAGGCTTATATATCGTCAGCTCATTATTGGTTTGGCGCATATCATGCTGAAATGACCATGATATGCGCCACAACAGTAATGAGCTGACGATATGTTTTCCTTTTTCCCTTGAACTTACCCCTGGCCTTCTTCCCAAGCGATTTTCATGCGAAAATCAACAGAATTCATGTCCATCGGTTTCCATTTGAAAACATCTAAACACACCCCGGCTGTATAAGGCTGGTTTGAAGGTTGAAATATCAAACCATCAGGCTCGTGCAGTAAGGATTTTGCAAACTTTTCACTCAATAATGATGCTGATTGTCGAATGTCCCAAAAGTCTTTGTTCCGTATGCTAAATGGTTCAGATGGGCGGTTAATAATGGCCTTTTCGATGGCTTTGATGCGTGGCTCAATTAATTCTCGTTTGATGCATTTTAAGCGATTGGGATAGAAAGGCTCGTTGCCAATATCTTTGTTAGAGAATTTAATAATATCGTAAACGAGGTAGCGCGGTATTGTTTGTCCTTGATATTTATCCAAGACCATTTCCTGTTCAAAAAAAAACAAACAAAATAGTTGTGTTTTTTTTAACATACCTCAGTTTATTTTTAACCCTCTCTCTAACGGTTCAAAGTAAAAATTCTTGAGTCGATTTCCAAACTATGTATGCACATATATTGTTAATAAAAATGCTTTAAATAACAATATTTTTGAAAACCGTCGGTGTCTCAAAATAGTTAACTTAAAAAACCGTTAAAGGGTTATTTAATTCAACTTACTCCATCAATAAGAGTGTCCTCTAAGTGTTCAGTTAAATTATAAGACTTTACAAATGATAAATTTTCTACTTGGAAGCAAGAGTTATTGCGATCGAAGAAAAAAATCTCATCGCGTTTATTTATTAACATCATATATCTAAATAGAAAGCAGGTAATATTAAACATGAAGTGTTAACATAATCATAATATTACCTAGTCCCGTCAGCTTTCCATGATACACGGTACGGAATTTCGTTTAAACGTTTTATGTTTTGACGATCCATAGAAACAGGCTGACATCCCGGAAAGCCGCTCTTTTCCCAGCCGCACATATCTTGTACTTTTTGTTGCAAATTGCCCAGTCGTGGTTGGTCTTGCACCCAAACAACGCCTGGCACACCTTCCATGAATGTGGCATTTTTCACCATCAATTCACGCCGTCTCTTTTTGCGCGGTTTGCCTTCATCAATGCCCTCCGTCTGACCTGACTCAAGGCCCGAATCTTCGGTTCTATCAGCCTCATTTGCTTGATCGTCATCACCTAAAGACTCTATTAAACCTAAACTACCATTGGAATGTTGTTGGCGAGCGGCAAAGGCTTGCTGAGAATTTGATGAGTGTGCCGATTCTTCATTATTGCGTTTTTGTGCTCCACCATTGTTAGAGTCATCAAATTCTAAACACCATGTGGGTAATTCGGGAGCAGGGGTAGCATCTTCAATGTTTTCATAGCGACAATAAAGTTCATTGATATAATCCTGTTTATAAATACCGGGAGCTCTGGCATTGGCAAATATGGACAAAGCTGCCTCAACTGAACAATCAAGTCGTTCGATCAAATAGGAAGCAATTAGAAAACCAGTACGGTTAAATCCATGAGTACAATGTACCGCAATAATATCAAAAGGCCTTTCTTCTATAAAATTATCTACAATTTCTATAAACGATTGCGTCTGTTCAGGCGAGGGTGTTTCTCCATGACCTCTGCATTGCAACTTAATATATTGTACCCCCTGAGCATCCACTACGGCGCGATCATAAAATCTTTTTGTATTAGTTAAATCGATCCATAGGCCCAGTTTAAGTTTTAATATTTTGCAATAGTCAAAAATCATTTCCGGTGTGAATATACATTGCTGCGGCATTTGACTTTTGTAGGCATCACTCAGTGGGGTTTTGAATGCTAAAAATTTTTCCGCTATAATTGTCTCACTTTTGCGTGGACAATACAGCCAGCGATTTGGTACTGGTCCTGGACCACGATTGCCATATGACATGATTACTAAGTTGAGTTTACTTATATAAAATTAATTAAATTTATATAAATGGTTTTGGTTGCAAGTTTTCTCTTTTTATTATACTTTCGAACAGCTGTACGAGTTGGGTGGCAGTTTGCTCTGGCTAACAAAAGCACATTAGTACGCTGCTATGCACCCGATTTTCTTTTTACACTTGTTAGTTATTGTATCGTGCCTGAAGCACAATACATTCACTATTTATTTTTAAGCTTAATTTTTTAAAACTTTGTATTAATATATATTTTATTAACAATGATTTTGCAACCAGTTCTTTTGAGGACAGATGTGAGAAAAAATCTACACAAAATGTCAAAAAAAGCGACGAACATTCAGTACTCGACTAAAGTAGTCGGTATGTGAAAAACACAGAGTTGTATTTCGAAGTTTTATATATTTTGTGATCAGGGTTGTCAGATTTGGCGATTTCTCGCCAAACATGGCGGTTTAACAAAAAAGTTGTCTATTTTGTTGTCTATTTATGATGAGCTATTCATTTATTTTGAATTTCGTTAAACTCAATACTGAAAAATAAATTTATTTTTATTTATGAAATTTAAGGCATTCATATGTTTGGTCAGTATTTGAAGGTATGTTCAAATCTCTGATGAAGATAATGCATATCTTCAAGAAAATAGTTTTCATATTTAAAAACTTACTTTGACTGTCCTTTATATGCTGGTAATTATTACTAGTAATTGTGCTAGTAATGCCTGTGTTAAAGCTATGAACTCCACTAAAACTCGCCTTCGAAGTAGAATGCAATACGAACATCTAGACGCGTTATTACGAGTTATAAGTTGCACTTCTTTTGTACCATCTTTAAATAAATGCAATACCCTTACAATGTATTTCAAAAAAGATATATGTATAATAAAACCAGTGTTGCCACCAACGAAATGGTAAATTACACATGGACCATGCCAAAATTACACATGCTATATTTTTACGCATGTCACAGAAACAAATTTTGATCAAAAGTGGAATTAAAACCATATTTGGCTTCTTCAGAAAACGTAAACCGATTTAAATTTCTATTTGCAAACAAATAAACAAATATCGTCACCTAAAATGCAAAAGGGCTTAACAACTCTTTTTATTTTTTACAGCAGAAGCAAAAAACTTTACAAAATCAATAACAAGGTGTAATTGGCGTTTGAATTTCTTTAATAAAGTCGCAATTTTTGATTTAAAATTGTTTGTGATCATAAAGTTAATTAAAACGAACAAAACTCAATCAAAAACCATTATTTCGAATTTTGTTTTGTTGTTAAGCCCTTTTTCATTTTAGGTGACGATATGTTACTTGCATTTCATTTGGGTATAATAAAGGATCTAATGCATCCCTTAAATATTGTCGGCGCAATTTTTCAACGGAATGTTAATTCAGTTCCTCTATTGCTGCAGCATTGGATATGCCGGACATTTTTATATTTTTTACTTATCCAACACAAAAATATTTTTGAAATGTCTCTTTATTAGCTTTTTGTTAACAACAATCGTATCGTTGCTATATTTAATACAAAAAAATAATATTATATAAAATAATAAAACAAAAATTAATATTTGCAAAGTAGGAAATAATTTGTCTCCAAATTTGTCTAATAATATTCTGCCTTCAAATTGCTATGAAGCGAAAATTTTTCAAAATGTAAGAGTGCATGTTTTCGCGATAATATTCTTGAAACTCTTTAAGTTTTATCTTCCGAGCATTACTTTTAATAAAACAAGATCTAATATTACAAAGTAAATCTTCCAAATATGTTAAAAGGTTCAGACAGGCCTTCAACGTTACCAAATGTATTTTTTAATGACACGAGCATTTTATCAAAATAATAACTGGCTTTTCGTCTTTTAGGAACTTAACTTCTGAATTATACTGTCCAAATACAACATTAGTTGTATCTGATGCAAATCCAACTAGATTTTCAAAAAGGAATCCCTTTTTCTATAATTGTGCTTTTGAGAAGCTCAACCATTTCTTTTGCAGTCGATGATCCACTCTCTTTGAAATAAAAAAAGAATAATGTACCCAGGATGTTTAGTCGTTATAATAAATTGTGGCAAAAGCTATCTAAATGCCAAATGGTTAGTAGTTAATGATAAAAACATTTTTAGTTCAGCTCTTTTAACGCTTCCATTCTTTTAATTAAATTTTTAAGTTTTGCCAAGAATAATAAAATTTTTTGCTTCTTGTGAAAAAATAATAACAAAAATCAGTGCACCACAACGTTAAAATATTAAATTACACATGAATTACACATGCAGTCAATTACACATGGGCTACACATGAAAATATATATTACACATGACATGTGTAATTACACGTGAGGTGGCAACACTGAATAAAACTCAACTTTATAAAAATGTATATTCAACATTTGTTTAATACCATGGTGAAATAAACAGGTGGCAGCACTACGCCAGATGACGATTTTTTGCTCTTGCATTGTTTGTCTAGGTTTATGTCAAAGTTTTGTTTATGTTTACAAAAAGTCCACGTTTTGTGCTGTGATTATGGTATTTTATTTAAGTTTTTGATAATTTTAAATTAAAATAAATAAGATATTGACCATAATTAAATAAAAATTGGCTAAAAATGGATTTATTTCATCACGTTCAGCGGTACGCTTTGATTTTTGTTTAATGTATTTTTTGACGTAAACGGTGATGTAATTTCCATTTTTGTTGTAATGTTGTATTTGTTGCCGTAACGATGCCACCTGCTTATTCCACCATGTTTAATACTAGCCAAGGCGAATTCAACTACAGGTGGTGTCGGAACTACAACAATCCAAAAACAACAGAAACAACATAGGGGTTTTTACATTGCATTGTTAGTGCCATTAGCTCGAAACGTCAACCATTTTTAGCAAAACACTAACAAATCAAAACAAATAAGCTCGAACTGTCAAAATCAGATGCCGTTTCGACACCACCTGTAGTTGAATTCGCCTTGATACTAGCCAAGGTATATTTACACAAGGTCAAGGCGAATTCAACTACAGGTGGTGTCGGAACTACAACAATCCAAAAACAACAGAAACAACATAGGGTTTTTTGCATTGCATTGTTAGTGCCATTAGCTCGAAATGTCAACCATTATTAGCAAAACACTAACAAATCAAAACAAATAAGCCCGAACTGTCAAAATCAGATGCCGTTTCAACACCACCTGTAGTTAATTCGCCTTGCACAAGGTAAACTCGTTGGCCCATATGTTTGTCAGCTGTTTACCCATAGTTGGAACCACAACGTCAAATTGCGTGTATATGAGACAAAATTTGTACATGTGTGAGTTTAATTGTTTTTGTTTTATATGAAGACAATTTTGACAACTCGGTTATTTTTATAGAGCAACATGTATACACTCCCAAATGAGTCTACCTTGTGTAAATATACCTTGACATTTTTGATCATAAAACAAAAATAGAAATACAATTTATTATTTTTTGGCAGTTTCTGATTTTTTTAGCATTATTTTAAAGCCGATTTAGCTCTAAAATATTTTTGGATATGGCCACACTGCTATCGAGAGATGATAACGGACTTCTTGAGGTCAGAAATTGAGGATATGGACCTGGACGGTATGTGGTACCAATTTCAATATGATGTCTTTATTCATGTCAGATTTATAGAAAGTCAAACCTTAAAAATACCATTTTTCACTCATATTCAAAGCCCTTTCATTTATTTACGCTATAGAAATAATAATTTTAATGTTTGACATTCCATGAATCTGACATGGATAGAGATATCACAATGAAATTTTGAAGTTATGTAGACCGAATAGATTTTAAAACAGTGGACTAAAAAGCATTTTTGATCAAGAAATACCCCAAATTCCCAATCCCGGAAAAACGCTTTTAAAACAATGATTTTTTCTACAAAAATTGCAAAACTGTCACTATTTACCACTCCCACCATTACCATTGATCAGAATTTAAAGGAAAATCATGGCCATATTGGAAAACATTATTGTTATAATTTTATAAAAATCGGTATCTTGAATTAAATGAATTTTTTTTTTGAAAAATTGGATTTTTTTTGGATAGGGCATGTGCTTCTACAATCATACTCATAACGTTTTCTTTTATACCCTTCACCTCAGGTGGAAAAGGGTATATATAAATTTGTCATTCCGCTTGTAATTTCTACAATATTGATCTAAGACCCTATAAAGTATATATATTCTGGGTCCTTATGAGGAGAGAACTTGATTTAACCATGCCCGTCTGTCTGTCCGTTCGTCTGTCCGTCTTACGTTTGATATGTGTTTTCCGGAGACTCCAGACATGATAGCGGCTAGGTTGTTTTACATTTATGTCACATATAGTCCACCATTTCTTGCTATTGAAATTCAGCCAGATCGGTCCAAAAAATGGCTGAGATAATAGCAAAAAACCACGAATACCTCTAATTTTTCCAAAAATCCGTTGTGTGTTGTTGTATTTTTATTACTTTTTCTGTATATCTTGAGAACGGCAAGAGCCAAAGTTTTCAAATTAGGTACACACATTTAGGTTATCAATACACACCATTTGGTCGGGATCGGAGAAGTGGGCGTGGTACCTCCCGTACAAAAAATATCAAAAATTGTATAAAAACCTGATTTTTGGATTTTTTTTTAATTTTTATGTTCTAAAACGATTTAAAAAATATTTACCAGTTTTCGCTTTTAAATTAAATTATAATGAAGTTTTTAGTTTTGTAAATATGTATGTATATGTAAAATTATTTGGTTTTTGTCTAGTTGCTCTGTATTCTGCTCGCAAAATGGTGAAGGGTATATAAGATTCGGCATAGCGAATATAGCACTCTTACTTGTTTTTAATAAAAACGGATTGTATTTTCCTGTGGTTTGAAGAGTTCAAAGAAAAAGTCAACCATTACTATATACTGCTTTTTATTTGTACATGTAATTTGTTTAATATTTTTTTTTTAAATTTTAGGAAAGAAACATTTTCACATTTATTTAATATCAAATCTAACACTATTGGGTTTAATTTGCTTGTTTTACACTTTTATTTATCATTTGCACTTTGCCACTAACCCTACGCTTCCACATGCAATATTACCCCCGTTGCCACATGCAAGTGAAGTTCGAAAAACTCAATACACTCAAACTTTTTCACCAACATTTACACAATTTTTGTACTTTCAGCCAATCGTCTGTTTCATCGATTTTTCGTTGATAATACGTATACACTACTTGCAAGTAATTACTTGCAGTGGAAAACGTAGGGTAAGTGCCGGTTCACACACGTCAAGTTTGACTCGTCAAGTCTTGAGTTTTAGGAGAGAGGGGAAAAGTCAAACTTGACGTGTGTGCCGCTTCACACTTACAAAATAGCTTTCGAACAGTTTCCTTACGCTTTTTGCATAACTGACACTTGTTTCGTAAAACAGAGTTGCCGTTTCGAAACGGGCCTTTTGTCTTCGATAAGGTATAAACAACTTCCGTTCATTCGAAACAAATAGTACGAAAATCGTTATACACAGTACAAATTGTTCGAACTTGTAAATTATTTCTTTCGATTCAAAGTACGCGGTAACCCCCCAGGTATAAATGCAACAGTGATGTAACGCACCATTTCTAAAAGACTACTATCTAACTAATAAAAAAATTCGACCCATTATTGATAACAGTTTGTGAGAAATCATATTTTCCAGCAGCATGCCACACCCGCAATTACCAATATTTTAATCCAGTTTTTTTTAAAACCTTAGTTCTAATATGTTTGCTTTCGAATAGTATTAAAATTTTTGAAATCGGCGATTACAAAATTAGACTTTGAAATTTAATTTCAGCCACAGTGCGTCGTGGCGATGTTAATTGGCCGTCACGATCATGTAATTTGAAGTCGCTGGACTTCTTTTGTTGGCGATATTTAAAAGAAAAAGTGTATGTCAATAAGCCAAGAACATTTCCAGAGATAAAGGATGATATAATTCTGCACAATAACGACATTGAACCTCAATTCTGTCTCAGAGTCATTGCAAATATGGACCGTCAGACAGGTATGCCACCGAAGCCGAGGCGAGCATTTGACCGATATTTTGTTTCACACACAATTGTCATAGATCCTTCTAGGTATAATAATAAAAAAATATTAAGATAATTCTCTGAAAGCTTTTTGTTTTATTTACAATTAACATTGTGCGTTTTGGTTGGACAACCCTTTTCATAACATACCTTAAAAAAAATTTAAAAAAATCGACTGTGGAAATTTTAAAAAACAAAATAAATAATAATTTTTTTTTCTCTTTAAGTTTCGCTAGACAATCCATACATATGTATGAATCAGTGTTGCCGTTAGGATACGAAAGATACATTTTTCGTATCTTTTGACTACTTCAGGTACCATGTATAATCCTGACATTTTTCGTATCTTTTTGTTTGCATTCACACTTTGACAAGTCGACCACCGAAAAAAAACACCATATGTTGACTTGACCCTTCCTTGAATTCGCGTTGATAGCAGCTTTAATAATGGTGAAAGAAAACATTAAGGGGTTGCAACATACGATCCACCTAAATCGATGATTACTAGTAGTGGGAAGTTGTTCTGAGGAAATATGAACATCTTTTAAATTTCCAGGAAATTTATATGAACTTTTTAATATAATCGCCTTAGTATAAACGCCTTAACTCGTATATTAATTTTTACAAAAATGAATTTGTTTTGATAACATCCAAAATAGTTACATATAATTAATTTAAAAGTTTGATAACTGTATTTTTTAAAAATTACATATGTACCTAATATTTATGACTTTAAATAAAGTTTTTTCTTTACAATATTCATTGAAGGGTGTGTGTGAAACGGTAGCAAAGTTCTATGGTGAATTAAAATTGTCAAAAATTTCTACGCTAATGTTAAAATTTATACTAGCCCCTAGGGCTAGTGAAATTTTATTCACCTCAACAGTGTCAAAATTTTACTACCATGAGTACTTTGCTACCGTTTCACACGCACCCTAAATATGAAATAAAAATTTTATGTTAATAAATGTTAAACGTTAAAAATGGATTTTCAAATTTTTTTCAAAACTTATCTTTTTGGGAAAAAATGTATCTTTTTGGAAACTAAAATGTATCTTTCTCGAAATTTCACTGGCAACACTGGTATGAATGTGTGTATTTTCTTGCTAACATCAATAACTGAGATCAGTTTCCGTTACACATACATGAAAGAATGAGCAAAATAATTAATAAAATTCATGTAATGAACAAGATCACAATGAGTCAGACAGACTTACACAAATTGTTTATCAACTTTTGGATAATTTATTATCGAATAAACATATTAACGCATTTGCAAACGCACAGTTAAGAGCAAAAAAGGTTTATATACTTTTATTCCATTCTCTGTTATGTTTATTTTTTTAATTTTGTGTTTTTATAAATACAGTGATTTTGTTTCTTTGTTTAAAAGTTAAAATGTTTTGATTAAGAATAGTTTTGACACACACTTTTTATTAATCCAAATACACTTTTATTTTATTTTTTTGTTTGCCAATGGAATTTTCCGATTCTATAACTTTGTGTTAAAACTCTTGCTCTCCACTGTACACAACAAAAAAAAAAAAAAAAAAAAAAAATGAAAATTTAAACAAAATAATGTTTCAGGCAATTTTCCTTTTATTGTTTATTATTTCGTTCTCTTTGGAACAATTAACAGCGATCTTATGCCTAGAACAAGAAGTTAAGAGTGCTGTTATTTGGTTTCAACGAATTTACTATACCCTACAATAGTGTTATACATATCGAGCCCTAACCGCAAAAAAATGTACGCGAAAAACCAAATTTTACAGGAGAGTTGTTTTATTTCCTTTTACATAAATTTTGTATGTTCTTGCTATAAAATCGTAATTTTACCTTATGTGACCATGACGTTTTAAGGCCCAACCGAAATATTCATAGCCTTGCTTAACCAAGGCGAATTTAACAAGGTAATCTCTTTAGATCAGCTGTTCGGCAGCTGTTAAATCCAATTTGTCAAAAAATTTTCTTTTTAATTTTTTGGTTTTAATTCAAATTAAATAAAATAACAAAATCAAAATCAATTAAAAAATAAAAAAGAAACTGCAGTTGAAAGATTAATTTGGTAATCATTTTATTTAAGTTAATAACAAGCTTCCTATAAAAAATAATCATTGATTAACAATTTTGTTTATCTCTTTTCAGCTCTAGTTTAATAGCTAGTTTAGGTAGTGCTATATCGTCCACTGCAATATATGTTATACGTTCCCGCCTTATGAATCAACGACATATTACGATAGTAAATGGAATGGCTACAGCAGCAAGACTACAAAAATCTATACTGGTAGTTAAGATCGTGCTATATGGGTATTTTGAAGTTACTATCTTATCTTTACCTGATTTCTAATACACGAAATAAACGCTTTTTACAGACTGTAGGTAATGAAGGTTTTCTGGCTTTATATAAAGGCTTAAAACAAAAAAACTTGGTACGCATGAGTCCTTGGAATGTTATATTCTTAATAACCTTTGAACAATTAAAGAACTATTAATACAAACATTAACGCTCGATTTAATATTTTTACTCATGGCTTGCAAACCTGCTAACTCCCTTTCAGCACATTTTACAGGAGAGATAAAAAACTACTTATTGGTAGGTATTTCATATTTGCAGCTTGAGAGGAAAACCAAAAATATAGTTAGTTATAGTTCCGCAAGGGCGGAAATTGTCAAATAATATATCTCAATCCATTTGGTGTATATTGGCTGATGATTATATATGAAAAAATAAATAAATTAAAATTCTTATAATAAAATTTTTAAATGAAATGACAAACGTACGAGTACCGATAATTTATGATGAAGGGTACAAATTTTGTCCAAATAATATTGATTTCTCCAAAATATAAAAATCATGAATTTTATGTACTCAAAGAATTTTTCTCGAGTTGCATTTAAAAAAAATTAGTTGGCTTTTTGAACAAACGAAGAGAACTTCCAAAATAACGGATGAAAAATATTAAAGTATAATAAAAAATATAAAAGTACATAGATACATACATATGTATGTATTTTAAAAGAAGTGATCAAAAAGGATTTTTAATTAAAATCTAAAATATGTATGTATGTTAATTAAAAAAAAAATAACTGTCTCAAACAAAAAGTAAAAAAACAATTTTTTAAAAAATACACAAATTTATCATAATAATGGTTGTGACAAAAGATACAAAGTTTACATGGAATAACAATGTCGGTACAACGGATTTTAAAAATAATTCAATGTCATCCATTAGCACCGTCACAAGTAAAACGGCAACGACAACATTGAGTGATACAAATTCCGAGCCCATTAAAAAACGTCTCGAATCGATGACAGATGAAGAAATTATACAAAGAAATTTAAAAGAACTAATGGATAAAAGAAATCGAGTAAGTATAAAAAAGCGTATTAAATAATTGAAAAAGAGATCAAGGTATACATTTAATGCGCAATAGTTAAATTTTAGTTTTGAATTTTGTTCATATTTATAATTTAAAGAAATTTTAATTTTGTTTACATGCAAGTAATTTTATAAAAATATTTGCCATATACATTGTTAGAACATAAAAAATATAATATTGCTTTCCATTGGCCAAATAAATAAGGTACATACCAATAATGAACAATATAAAACGTATTTATCCCTTTCAGGGCCTTAAAACGTTTTTTTGGGCTTTAAAACGGGAAGATCGTCTATAAAAACTCGCATGCATATCCAGTGCTTATAGAAAAACTTGCTTAATTTCTATCAACATCATGAATAAAAAGACGTATACATTCGAAGTTATACCAAAATTTAGCAAATTAAGACTGAACCGGGGCTTAAAAAGGGGATTTTCCAAAAAAAGGGGTCACAAAAGGTGTATTTCAAAGTAAAAAGGGTCACGTTTTTTTCAAGCTTTATTTACCTATAAAGCGGTCGCAAAAAGGGCATTTAAAAAATATACTTATATCACACTTGTTAAGCAATAGTGTACTAGCTCATAATTTTTATTGTTTCACTTTTTGGGAAAAATTAACACGTTATATTTATATCTAACCGCTGTAAAAATATCGTGCTATTTTGTCTACTTTTTGGTAAGGAATAGGTTGGCTTAAAAATTCTTTTTCATATTCTTTTAATACTAAATTAAAAATTGGTTTGCTTATACTGAAAATGTTTAAATATTGAGTTAATACAGTATTGTAGAACAATTACGATATATGAATTATGTGATTAGGAAAATTTTACTTTTAATTTTAATTTTTTACTTTGCTATCGAAAAATTAATTACGAAATCATAAAAAAAATGTTTTAACAAAAACTTTTTATGCGTACTTTTTATTCTTCCAAAGTCTGTTCCAAAGTTAATTTTTAAGCAATACTAATTTCGAAAACATTTGTTTAGCTGAAGCCACTTACTTTGATGTAAAGACAATAAAAATCCAACGTATTTGTTTAAATTCGAGGAAATATTTTCGTTAAATTTATGGTTCTAAAAATCTTAAAACATTAATACACGTATCTTTTTTATTCTAAATACAAATTCAAGAATACTTAGTCAAAAAGTATCATGAGGTGATTTAAAATGATTCATAAATGTTAGAGCGTCGAAAAAGGGTCAAATTGATACTTTAGTATCACAACGGTAACGCTGCATCCAGCATCTTCCCTGCAAATAATATTGGACCACCCCTGCAAAAAATAGGACTAGTCCAAACACGCGTTTAAAGAGTAGCACACAAGTGACTAGGACTAGTCCAAAAGTAACCCAAACGTATGGAAAAAAGATGGTCTGTTTAACATTACGATGACCTAGGGCTGGACCATATAACCCAGCCTTAGACTACAAAGGAGTAGTTTTAAAACTACTCCATGCTATACTCACACAAAACGAAAAAAATATTATATGGTATACCACATTTAATAATTTGTTGGCAAACCTTTTTGCTTTATAACTGCATCTAAACGTTTTGGCATGGAATACACCAACTTTTTCGTTATTCCCTCCCCAATTTATCGCTATTCTTCTATCAATGCCTTCTTTAGGTCAGATTTATTAGAAATTGGCCTCTTTTTCACACGTCTATCGAGTTCTTCCCACAAATGCGCTATCGGATTGAGGTCTGGAGATCGTGGGGGATGGGGTAGGACATGTGCCCATCGCACATGCATAAGCCACATACGGACGTTATTAGCTGAATGCATTGGGTCGTTATCTTGTTGAAATGTAAAACTGCTTGGTAGTTTTAACTCTTCAGCGCTTTTTTTTAATTTTCCTTTAAAATATTTAAATAAACCGTTTTGTCCATAATGCCATCTATGAAAACCAACTCTCCAACACCCAAAGTAGACATGCAGCCCCACACCATAACTCCTCCCCCACCATGTTTTACAGTTGGTGCCGGATTTGATTTTTCATATGCCGTATTAGGTTTTCTCCATACGGTAGTTCGTCCATCAGAGCGGGAAATATTAAATTTACTCTCATCCGAGAAGAGTACTTGATCCCAGTAGCTGGCAGGCTTGCTTATGTATCGTTTTGCGTAGGCTAAACGCTTCATTTGGTTAATATCAGAAATAAGTGGCTTACGTCTAGCAAATCGAGCATTGTAATTTGCCTCGTACAGCACTCTTCTGACCCTCATGGGGTGAATGTCTTTCCCAAAGTCTTCTTTAACATTTTCTAAGTTTGACTGCCCTTTAAAACGATTTATAATACATCGAATTGTGAAACGGCTTCTGTCCATTATTTTACCGATCTTAGCGTACGATTTGCCTTGATTGTACAGGTGCAGTATTAATTTGCGCTGAGATGTGCTAGTTTCTTTTTGTTTTGGACTCATTTTATAGTTTTGTAGACTAATTTATAAAATTTTCTTAGCAAACTGTCACATTAACTGCAAAAGCTGCTAGATTACGGTGTCTGGCTAAATTTAACAGGTATTTTCTTAACTAAAGCTTCGTACAGACGATGCTCAGATCTTACAATATTGTTAACAGGCGTTGCCAACAGCAATGGAGCGATTGTCAGATGCATTAATTTTGCACTTCTGCAAATACAAATGAGCTTACAATGTTCACACAGTTGTAAGACATTTTAGCCAATTTTAATGCAATTTAAGCAACGCTGCTTACCAATATTGTAAGATCTGACCATCGTCTGTACGAAGCTTAAATTGCCAAACCATAAACAAAATAAGGAAAAAATCAAATAACAGTTTGAGTGTGCCAATAGTTTTGTGCTGCATAATTGTGCATTTTTTTTTTTTTGGCAAATTCCTTCGATGAAATTTTTTTGAATGTTTAAATAATAATATGAGCTAATTATTATTAAATATTTTTCCAACAATATTATATTTATAATGCTCCTAATATGACCGTGATATTAAAAAAGCTCGTTGTGCCAATATTTATGTGCGGCACTGTAAATGAATTTTTCTTATTAAAAACAATTGAGGAGGTCCATAACAAAACGCAATAATTCCACCATGATATTTTTTTGGATAAACGACAAAATTTTGTTAAGTAAGTAGCACATAATTTTTTTAAAAAAACAATTACATATTGAGGTATTATTGTCTACAAAAAATAATATTAATAACAAATTTATTATTTTATCTGACAGTTTGTTTTAAAGTAATTTAAATAGCAAATTTAGAATTATTGCGATTTGGTCCGAATCATAGTATTTATTCATGTTATTATTGCGTTTTGTTATGGACCTCCTTAATTAACTTAACAAAAGCGAAAGGTATTAACCAAGGCCCATTGAAAAGGTCTGCGCAAGAAGCCTGATGATCATTGTTTATGTTCTTTTTAGTTGTCAAAAGTTGTTTACATTTTGCTTACATGTGCATGTATACGTTTGTGGTATGCCACACATACACGTTTTTTCCTTTTGCTTTGTATATGTGGTAGTAAATTTTTGACAACTAAAAAGAATCGTTTTTTGTTTTTGTACAAGTAAGCAGACCTAATAGATGGGCCTTGGTATTAACTAAACAAAAATTCCTTACGTTTTACAGTTATCTAAGAGTTACCACCAGAGCATAATTTATTTATAATGTTGACTTTTTTAAAATTTCTTGTAGCGATTTATTGCAAAGATGTGTAATTATTGCATTTTGCTCTGAACCATTATATTTGATATTGAATTGCAGTGTAGTTATTGAGTTTTGGAATACTTTATAATAAAGGTAATATAGATTTCAATGTGTAGAATAGGATTCAAACAAAAAATCAAAAAACTTCAAAAATGTAATTATTGCGTTTTGTTATGGACCTCCTCAATTGAATCATTAATTTCAAAAAGGGCTCAGCTACAAAAATACAAAGTGTTCAGGAGACACAAAAAACTGAATATCTCTTAAGCCATTTGACTTTTTGAAGCAGATGTAAAAACAAAAAACTATTTTATTTAATATTTGAAGGCGATGAAACCTTTTCGAAAAATATTTTTAAATTATCGTGGTTTTAGTAGCAAAATGTTATCTTTAGTGCACATGTATGCAATTTTTTCACACACATATTCAGATACTGCCTGTTTTGTAATGACGAGCGCAAAAATCACTCGTTTACTTTACAGATTAGGCTACGGTTTTTAGATGACAAGCGCAAAACTCATTCGTTTAACTTACATTTAAATCAAAAACAAATTTTGAAATTTTCTTTTAAACGTAAAGGATGTGCTGTGCTCCACGGTTTAAAAAACTGTAGTCGAAACGAAAAACTGTCGAACAAAATATACGAAAATTTGTGTACAACTTTTCGCTTTTTGAGTTGGTTTGACAGCGACTGTTTAGATTAAATAAATCAGAAGTAAAAGCAATAGTTTTTTTTGGCTAATGACAAATAAAGAAGTGGAAGAAATGGCAGTTTTTCTACTTTGACTGCAGTTTTTTAAACGCTGACCAGCAATGGTTAATGCAAAAGGTGATGTATTTTTGAGCAATATAATGTGGCATCATTAAAATTCAGAGTTGATTTATTAAAAGTAAGCAGACGGATTCATGTTTGTTATGAATTAACTCGGTGCTAACAAGCTGCTGAGCTTAGTCGGTATTCTAGCAAGCATGTCGTAGGGTACAAACTGTGGCTAACTTTTTGTTTTGAATACGTCTGTAAGAATCTAGTAATCAAAACTAATTTTTTTATTTTTATTAATTACTTGGAATTATTTTGCCACTTACCACTATTATTTAGTTTATTTTGAATAACACATATGTACATAAATAACAACTTAATAGATATAAAGAATAAAAGCAGTGTATTGGAAAAAAACAAAAAATTTTATATTGTTGCAAATAAAAAAACAGAATTCTTACAATTTATTAAATAAACAAAATTTGTTTCGCATTTAACCTAAACCAGGGGTTCCGATTGTATTTTTTTAAACTTTACTACAGGTGGAAAAGGTATATAAGTTTGTCATTTCGTTTGTAATTTCTACATTATTTATCTACGACGCCTTAAAGTACATAAATGTAATCTAGATCCCTACGAGTAGTAAAGTTTTTTAATAACGAATAATAGTTATTGCAATCAAAAAAAGTTTTACTATGAAATTTAAGTGCTGGTTCACACACGTCAAGTTTGACTCGTCAAGTCTTGAGTTTTTAGAAGAGAGGGGAACAGAAATGGCATTCGCTTTTCCCTTCTCTCCTAAAAGATCAAGACATGACGAGTCAAACTTGACGTGTGTGAACCGGCACTAAGCAATTGTTAATTTTTCAAGTTGTATTCGATTACTAAAGATTACGTCAAAACTATTAAAAGATTATACGTATCTTTGTAATAACATTATTACCTTTTAGCAATGCTAAAAAATTATAATTTGTATATACATAAGAGTGGTTCACACACATCTGTTGCTAATACTTGGTAAAATTTCAACACCTTAAGAACAAAATGTTACAGTTGAGCAAAAAATTGTAGAAAAATGTATATCATCAAACTCTAACGGATTCTCTAAATATTTTTGTACAAATCTAGCAACGTAGCAACGTGTTCCCATAATCGTAGAATCTTTGAATTTGGCCAAAATTATAAAATTGATGTTCCCTCTTATATTACAGGAGTTGATTTATAGCAAAAAGTGTTTTTTGAGCCACTCTTATATTCATACATATTTTGAATATCACTGTAACGGATTGCTATTTGGGAACTGTTGATCTAAACTATGCAATAATAATAACACAATTTAATACATTTATGTAACTATAAACACAGACAACACACTTACTAACAAAGAAATTAAATTAAAAAAAAAATATATACAATAATAATTACAATTTTTAAGAGATCTTGATTAAAAGATTAAAAATAAATTCAAAATCATCGACATGGTATGAATGAGGAACGAATGAGTGTATGTTTAATGTGTTAACAAATACGGTTCGATGTCGTATGCAAGAAGGTTGATCGGCAGGAGGGGAGAATTTGTTTGCTGAAAATAGTTTAGTGCATATTTAATGGCACATGAATAAATTTAAATAATAATTATTTTCACATCCTTTAAAGGTGCTAATGAGATTTTTTGCTTCAAAATGTTTTTTATTTTATGTAGTTTATATAAACTTTTTACATATAATTATGTTTGTACTTGCATATGAGTCATTCCATGTCAGACCGAACACCTTTTTTACACCACCTCTTCCGATTTTCTTTAAATTTGCCAGACGTATTAAACATAAAATTTTGTGTGTTTTTGAATACATACACACATACATACATGCGTTGACATTTTCGTTAACATGCTTGAAAATAAAATGTTTATATACAAAATGTAATTTTTTTGTGGTGCTGCAATGGAAAAAAATCGTAAAAAAATAGAATCCATTCGACCTCCACTCTGAAATTTTGAGGGAATGTTAAGAATATATTAACCTTTAAGAAAATATTTTTTTCAGATTTTTCGACTTGTTCGAAGATTGTGGAAAACAGAAATTAAGTAAAAAAACCAAATTTTAATAATAAAAAAAAATTAATTTATAAAAAATAATATTTTTTTTAAAAAGAAGGTTCAAATACCTTTAAAATAAGGTATTGAACTTCAAAATCCATTCACTAGTTTAATAAAAACATTAGATTAAATGTTGTCATGTCGGAAGATTTTTCCCGATTTTGACGATTTTCAAATGCAAATAACTTTTTAAAAAAATTTTTTTAATTTTTTTCCCGAAACACGTGTAAAATATTTTTTAATGAAGACTTCGTTCTCAAATTTTGAAAGACATCGGAGACATCAAAGTCAATTTTTAGCAAAAATCGTACGGTTTGACATGGAATGACTCATATGTGTGTTTTTTGTTAGAAAAACAATTAATCTAAGTTTTATTTTATGATATGATTTTGAAAATATATGTACATACATATTAATTTTTGTTTTCTAATTTTATTAATTTTAGGAAGAACGTAAGGCCAATGGACGTTTGGTAGCAGTTATTTTAGCTTCATTAGTCATATTTTTGGCCATTTATCATGCTTGGATACGAAACTCTGGCAAATTGGCTGGAATTTTGGTGCCTGCCGTTATTATGTTGTCGTTTGGTGGATGGATTGTTATACTGACAAGACGAGATAGAGCAAAAAGAAAAGTTTTTGTGAGTTCATATATAATTATTAATAATTACAAGAAAAAATCGCCGGTTCAACTAACAAAGCCACTGTTAAATACATATCGTGTTAAAGTAGCTTTATAAAACACCAGCAGAATTCGATATAGTTTCTACTTTAAAACTTGATATACTTATCTCAACAATTTTAACAAATAGAAATCGGAAATTTTTTTTATTTTCATAAATGATTTTATGTATTTTTTTAAACATGAAATAAAAAATGTTGCCGTAATACATATAAAAATGTTCACTTTTTGTTTTACATTTAACACTGAAAACTTTCGCAAAAAAAAACTTTTTTGCATAAACTCTGTCAACTCTAAAAACAGCCAAAAATGTATGTTTTTTTTTTTGTTGTACAACAAACAAGTTAATCACTTTTTAGCTACACTCAAAAATATCCATGCTAAATTTTACTAAAAGCCCTTTCGTCACTAGTTTCTTGTACTATTTAGTCATCGTCCAGACCCGCAATTTTTGTTGCAGCAATTCTTGAGTTTATTGGTGATAGCGGTAAGAATATTGCGGAGATGTGCTCAGTTTCATGTACTCTGCAATTCTGGATTGTTTTGTTATTCTCACATTTTTCAATTTGAAGTTTGCTATTGGCGAATTTGTATTAATATATAAAATGTAAAAAAGAAAAGACAAAATAAAAATAGAAAAATTACAAGACTAGTATTTCATAGTCACTAATACAATTTTAAAGCAGAATTTAAAAAAACTACAACAACAAAAATTACGAGTCTGGACGATGAATTTCAAAAGATTCGCATATAATACGAATTAAAGTTTACTTAAGCATTTTTTTTAAGTTTACGAAAGTAACGAATTCGTAAGTAGTCCTATTTTTGGTAATAATTATTTTCGAGATTTTTTATATTTTATAAAATAACGTTCGTAAAATATCGCATATGCGCTGTTTTATTTAATGAAACTAAAGAAAATTTTTTTAAGCTAATTTATTTGTAAAATATAAGAAAATTTGTTGTATTTACGAAATAATTTTTTAAGAAATCTTTATTTTCGTAAAATAACGCATGACTTCGAATTGAAGTTTTATTTGTTTTTTTTTTTTATTTTGATACTAAAATAATTTTACGACAAATTAAAAATTTCATTACTTAAAAGGGCACCTTCTTTCCAACATATAAATTTAAAATAATCTTAGTTTATTTTAAATTCAGATTAAATTAATATATGTACATATGTTATTTTGTAAATGTCGAACTGCGACCCTAACAAAAATTTGTCGAAGAGTCGTATAAAATATAAGAGTGAAGATGACTTCGTCGATCATCCGTCGATAATTGATGAACAAAATGAAACTTTAGGAGAGTCACTTGATTCTGGGCGGCATTTATCGGTAACACTACAAGGCAAAAATCATTTTAAAAATAAAGGCTTGTTCCGAAAACGCGTAGTTTCAAATTACGTGCTTTTAAAATCTTACGTGTGGATTTGTGGAGTTCTAAAAAGTTTATGCTTTGCTTAACTTAAAATCAATGACATTTAAACCAAATAAAAAACGCTATTAGACCCCTTTTTTAATGTGGAAATTGAAAGGCAGGCAGACGATATTAATGGCGAGGGGTTAAAGAGGTATATTGTGTAGTTCACGACTATCTGTTCTTGACATTTTTAGTGTTTTTTTCAACTTTTTGCAATTTTCATGTTGTTGCTTCATATCATTTTTCTCACACCAATGTAATTTAAGTATCAATGCCTGTTAAAGGTTCATCTCCGGCAACAGCGAAAAAGAAGGAAAAAAAAATATGAATAATTTCTGTCTGTCTATTAATTTTGCGATTGTTTAGGCAATTTCAAAAGAGAACAAGAAAAATGGTTTCGTTTCAATTTCTTCATTGTAAAAGTGGACTCGCGAATACCATTCAAAGCATCAAATGCAATCATTATTTCTTAAACATATGTAATTGTGTATGTTTTTAAATGGCGAATCATAAAGAGTTTCTATTTAACGAAGAATTTGGAGATAAAAATACTACTTCCATTATCATTTCAATTTAAAACTTTTTTTGAAAAATAAATGGTAATATATGTAAATAAATCTCTTAAAAATATTAAAAAATTTTTTTAAAATTGTTTTATAAATGGAAAGACTGCATTGATGTAAATATTTTCTGGAAAACATTCGTATACCATTGATTTCCTATTTCTATTAAAGGCTAGATTACACTATCTCACAAGTCTTACGTATTCCATAATACTTTGTGAGATAGATATCTAATGAGTTTTGTTGCGACTGTCAAAAAATCTAATTTAACATGACAGTTTGTGTTCACACCATCACACAAAGTATAAACACTCACACATTAAATAATAAAATGCAACCCTGATCCAATGAGAAGTATTATTGTTTAGAAATTTTTCAAAAAACGATGAAGTCGTATGGGATGTCAAACTTTTTCCATAATACTTGTCATTTTCGTGACACATTTCATTTACACTATCACACTTTGTCATATTACTTAAGTTTTTGACATGTATTAATACAAAGTATAATAGTGTAATCTAGCCTTAAGCTACAAATATTCAAACTATGTGTATTTGTCATGTCTAATGCCACATTTCATGTGTATGTCAAAATTTGAGTTTTACATAAGGTTTATAATTAACGTGTTCACATGATGCTATGTAACGTACATTTGACATAATCTCAAAAATAAAAAAAAAAAATACATACTTATCATTTTCAATAATAAATTTGTGTATTTTTTATTCTTTGTATTATTTATTTAATATTACAATTTATTAAAATTTCAATTAATTTTTGCCGCCACAAACAATTTGGTTAATAAAAAACAGCTGATGTCAGAAGCTTTGTCACTTGAAAATAGAACTCGTTCTGAATCAAAAATGTGTACAAATTTAATATGTGAAAAAGTGACCATCACCATGAAAAATACACATAATGTGAACATAGCTTTAGTTGCGACATTTTTGTCCAGGTCCATTAAAAATATTTCGATTAAATGAATCGTAAATTTCATTATTTAATGAATGACTTTTTAGACTACACAGAGGAAGAAATCCGGTATTGAGATCAGAAATATGCTTCAATATGGATTTTGAATGTGGGCATTTTATTAAAATTTTTCGTTTACTTTTTTAAAGAAATAAACTAAAACTTCGAAAATTAAAACTTTTTAGAAATTTAAACATAAAGCCACTTTTAAAATAAGTTTTCCAAAAACAAATCTGTCATTTTAATTTTATATATGATAACCGTTATTTTCTGGACATATTTTTAAATTATTGCAAAAGTACATACATTCATAAATATTAGTTTGAAAATAGTTTTATTATTTTAAACCTTTTTAAAATTTTCAGGAAAAATATTTGGAGGAAGTGGCTATAAAAAATAAACAAGAGCTAGAAGCAAAATCGAAATCAAAATCCAAAAAATCAAATGGCAATGAACCAACCAAAAAAATAATATTACACTATGAAAACGAAATTAATAGAGAAGAATTGGTCTTGGACCATCCAAACAGCAGCAACAACACTGAAACAACATCAATACTAAAAAGCAATGATCATCGTAAAAATCGAAAACACCGAAACGCTGCAAACAGCGATGGCTCTAGCACAACATCATCATCCAGCTCTAAGAAATCAACGCATTATGCCACTAAAGATTTGCGCGTAAAAAGACCCAGTATAAGGCAAAAACTATTTCGACAAACGGGCATCTATCACATGCCAGCAGCTTCAACAGCAAATGCAACACAGACCCTGGTGCAGGCTGTCATTAACACTCCAGTGCCACACGGTACGCTTCCCCTGAAAAATAGCGTGGCAACACCCTCTACATTGTTGGAAAAAAAACGTAAACGTTTACAAAGACTAGCTACTTTACAGATGCCCTCAATGGTGCGTATGAGTTCTGCGCCTTAAAAAAATCATCATACGCTCTAGACTATGTACTCGTCTGCAGAAAGCTGAAGATAAATGGATGGACATCATTCTTTAAAATGGGAATAGAAAACAGGAAGTAATTAAAAATAGATTAAATGTTATTTATTTTAAACAATCCTTGTGTATTTTTTCTAATTTTTTTATACAGTATGTACGTATTTATTAAAAAAAAAAAACGATTGTTAGATAAATAAAGATGTAAATAGGTTTAAAAAAATATTCATATTTATGTAGTATGTACATAACGTTACATAAAACGCAAAAAGCCCTGTCTAACATTTTAAAAACTTTATAGGAGAAGAAAAAAAATCTTTAAAATGATAAATTGATTGATAAAGTTTTTTGTTAATAAAATCGCTAATTTTTGTATCAAGATCTCAACATTTTTAGTGGACATTTGTGTGGCTGCAATATATCAGAATCAATCAATTCTCTGATTCTGCATTAAAACATTCTAAAAATCTCACAACAAAATCGAGATAGCGAGATGTTTACGTCAGTTTTTTTGATGCTTTTCAATTTAATTTGAATGAAAATTAAAATAACTAAAATAATAATTTTTTGTCCGATTTTAATTTTCAATTCGTCATTAGAAAGATGTTGACCACCAGTTGACATTTTAGTCAAAAATTAACCCTTAACTGCACTATCCCACTTTTTTAAAACATTCATTTATACATCATTAAAAACTCATTTTATAACCACAAAAGGCATATAATTGTGCAGGAAGCTGACATGAATATCTCGCTTTCTTGATTCTGTGGTGAGATTTTTGAATTTTTGAAATGTTTTAATGCAGAATCAGAGAATTCCTAAATTTCATTCATTCATCATTCATTGGACAAAAAATAATTTACCGAATTTTGTATTCATGAAAAATACCATTTTTGGACTGTTTTTTGACGCGGTTTAGCTCATGGGAGATATCGCTAGACCCAAAATATTGTGGAAATCTTCAGAAAACATGTCAAAGTTAGTTTTGAGTCGGTCTAATATACATAAGTAGTATAATAATATAAATATACAGTAGTATTCCAGTTTAACGAATTCGAGATTTATCGAACGCTTAATTTTTTTAATTACACATATATAAAAACATAAAAAGAGAATGTTTTACTTTTTCTAACATTAGTTAGTGCTTTGTAAAAACTACCCCTTATGCACCAAAAACAATAAGTGAAATTTTATTATTATGTATAAACCAAGGCATATTCGCGGTTTGTGGATCAAGGCGTATTTTTTAAGTATGAATTAGCTTTTTATGAGGCCTAAGGTAAGTTTTTGACAAATATTCGCGAAATTTTTTTTTATGATTTAACCAAATTTTACTACAATAGCATTATTTGTTTGTTTTTCTTTATTTTTGGCCACTTTCTTTTATTTGTAATAATATATATTTTTATTATATATATTTAGCTGGTAAGGCCTAACTCCATTTGTGAAAATAAAAATGCAAAAATTTTTTTATTTCATTGGAAAAATGAATATATATAATAAAAATAGCATTATTTGTTTTTCGCGTTTTTCGAGAGTGAGCTCTAAATGGGGGCTATGGTAAATTATGGGCCGATCTTCTTCTTAGTTGTATTATTTTTAGCCATATAAGATGCTAATCAGAAATAAAGAGGGGTACACTCATGCCCTCCTGCGAATCGTATTGGTCACTTATTGTTTTTTCATTTGACTTAAAATTTATCTTAATTTTGGCACCAATTTATTATTTGGCAACACTGGAAAAACGAAAAATTGGTGCAATAAAAAATTTCCAATGTTAACCCAAATGAAGCTTTAAAAAGATAAAAAAAACATTTTCAAAAGTGAAGAAAAGTAACGCTAGTCACTGTTATACATACTATGTAAAGGGTGTTTTTTTAAGCCCAATAGAACTTGAAATTGTAAAAAATAACACAAAAAATTAAATTTTAATCAATAATCAAATTGTATTCGAAAGATCAATACGTGACATTAACATTTGAAAATGATTTCGGGCATATGGGCACCGCGGCTGTTCTTGACGAAGCGCATTCTGGACGTCCAATTTTGGGCCACTTTTTCGAGCACTGCTGGCCGTATGTCACGAATAACACGAACAATGCTGGCCTCCAAGGCGTCAATTGTTGCTGGTTTATCAGCATAAACCAGTGACTTCACGTAGCCCCACAGGAAATAATCGAGAGGTGTCAAATCGCACGACCTTGGAGGCCAATTGAAAGGTCCATTTCTCGAAATCAACTTATCGCCAAATTTTGATTTCAATAAGTCGATGGTTGCGTTCGCCGTATGGCACGTAGCGCCATCCTGTTGAAACCACATCTCCTCCGGATCAATGTCATCCATATTTTCAAACAAAAAATCATTGATCATGGTGCGGTAACGATCTCCATTGACCGTAACGCAAGCTCCGGCCTCATTTTTGAAGAAATAAGGTCCGATGATGCCACCAGCGTGAAAACCGCACCAAACGGTGCATTTTTCTGGATGTAATGGAGTCTGTAGGGTCTCTTGTGGATTGGTCTCGCTCCATATGCGGCAATTTTGCTTATTAACAAACCCGTTAAGCCAAAAATGCGCCTCATCGCTGAACACAATTTTGCGATAAAACAACGGGTCAGTTGCCAACTGCTCTAGAGCCCAATCGGCGAAAGAACGACGCATATAATGGTCTCGTGGCTTCAATTCCTGCACCAGCTGGATCTTATACGGGTGTAGGCCAAGATCTTTGCGCAGCTTAAAAGACAGAACAGAATATCGCTATTTAAAACAGATCTTAAAGAAAATATATTTCAAAAACTAGAAACGCTTCTATAAATCTATAAATCTAAAGAATATTATATAAAAAATTACTAATGTATACATAATAGCTATTACTCTTTATAAAGTAAACTTATTTAAAATTTGAAATTATTATATAAATAAGCAATAGACCAAAAACTTATGTTTATTTTAAAAGTACATGTAAGTTAGCCAACTTGCCTCAATAATGCCTAAATGGCGCTGAGGTCATAAAAACCTATGTATTATATTGTACTTGAAATATTGAATTAATAAAAACTAAAAAAAAAAAAAAAAAAAATTTTCCACGTAGTAGACGGACAGAGCCCCAATTCCTGCGACCGACGACGAATCGATAAATTTGGATCTTCTTCCACACTTTCGTTTACAGCGGCGATATTCTCTTCAGTACGCACATTCCTTCGACGTGTTGGTGTTATTGCATCCTCTAGAGAGTATGTGGTACGAAATCTATCCACAGTTCGACGAATGGCTTGTTCAGATGGACGATTATGTACGCCATAAAAATGACGAAGTCGTCTATAAGTTGCGCGAATCGACGACTTATTTTCAAAGTAAATTTGGATAATTTCGTAGCGTTGTTCAAGCGTGAGTCTATTCATGATGATTTGTCAGAGTATACTGAAACGATAAAAAAAACATTTCATCAAAATTTTATTTTTTGTGTTACTTTTTACAATTTAACGTTCTATCTAGCTTAAAAAAACACCCTTTATTAAGTAAATGGGGTAAGATTATTCCTTAAGAAATTAGTGATTATACAACAAATATTATATGTATTTTATTCGACCTTTATTATTATAATATAACTAAATTTTCAAGCAAATGAAAAAATTTTTCATTTAAAATATTGTTTAATTTGTTTGTTAAAATTTTGTTAAATAAGAAAAGAAAAAAACCATGAAGAAGGCACTCAAAGAAGTGCCAAAATATTGGTTAAAATAAACGTTTAAAGTTTTTAATATAAAACTAGCTGGCCGCCCGGCTTCGCTCGTTTGCTGATTACTAATGATCGATGGAGCCGTTTTCTGATTTTATGTAAATCGAAAAAGTAGGCGTAAAAGTGGGCGGGCCTAAATTTTCTTTTTGTAGAAACCTAATTTGGCCATCATTTTAAAGAAAAAATCGTCTAAATCGGTCAAGCCGTTCTCAAGTTATGCGATTAGCAACACACAACATTTCATTTTTATTATATAGGTTAAAAAAAGACCTCAAGCTTGAAAATTTAGTTATATGATTATACAACAAATATGAAAATAAATAATTTGAATTGAAAAACTGGAAAATCGGCACAATTTACATAAGAACTTATTTAAAAAAAAAACTTTACAACTGCTCAATACTTAGAAAAACAGATAAACTTGCACACTTGGCAACCCTTCATACTGTGGTCGTTAGAAATTTTGTTTATATTGCAAATTTTTATATCATGCGTCTGATTATTTTTACTTCGTTGTTTTTTTTTATAAATTGCTATTTGAATATTTACTTAGTATATATGTATGTACAATAGATTTTTTTATTTTTTTTGATGTTTAAATGTTTTTATTATTTTTATTTACTTGCTTTAACATATTTGGTCGACTTCATGTTTATTGTTTTTATGTTAGGGTTTTTATTTACTTTATTATATTATCAAAAAGTAATTTCAATTTTTGGGAATACAAAATTTTAATTTCAAAAGATTTTGTTATTCGTGCTTAATTCCCAGTTTTTATTATTGATAAAAACACTTGAAATTTATTGTTGATGGGATAAGCTATTATTATTAGGAATAGCTTATCCCATCAACAATAAATTTCAAGTGTTTTTATCAATAATAAAAACTGGGAATTAAGCACGAATAACAAAATCTTTTGAAATTAAAACTTTATTATATTTTTAAAATTTTTACACCAGGTGTTTATATTAAAGTACAAAACAAATAGAGCTTTACATACATACATACTACAGTATCCACTCGATTAATCGGTGTTCGATTAATCAAAAATTTTTTGGACTATTTGATCAATAGTCAATTATATTAAATTAAATTTATTAAATTTATATTGTATAAAACAAGAGGAGTCATAAAAATGTGTTATTTTCTTTCTTCAAATAAACTCGAAGAACACAACGCACAATACAATTTTAATTTACCACCTAAAAATGTGAACAAAAAATTATACATACATATGTTAAAAACTCGTTTGCAGCTTAGCGCCGGTTCGAAAATCCTAAGCTTCGTTATCTGCATTTGACTTTTAAATTTTATTAATATAGTTACAAAAGTTTCACGGCTACAACGGAATGGAACACATTTTTCATTAAAAGAACGGGAATCGCAATTTGTGTAAATGTGAAGTGATAATGTGAAAAGTGCGTATGAAAACGAAAATGAAAAGTTTTTTTTTCATTTCACAGTTTCACAGAACCAGAATCGACCCCCTGGTGTTTATATTAAAGTACAAAACAAATAGAGCTTTACATACATACATACTACAGTATCCACTCGATTAATCGGTGTTCGATTAATTAAAAATTGTTTGGACTATTTGATCAATAGTCAATTAATCGATTAAAATTATTTGCTTAGAAAATTCTATATTTATAATATAAAACAATAAAGAAAGTATAGTCGGTCAGGCCCAATCATGTGATACCCTACACCACAACAGATAAAAACAAGTTTTGCTAGTGTACTCAATCTGGGACCTAAAACCAATATGAGGTTTTAGGACCTGTGTACCTATATGTCTAAGGAAGTTGTGGCATTAAAAGCTATTTTCGGGAGTAGTATTTGTATGGGAGCTATGGTCAATAGGGTGGTCGTTCACTGTATGGAGCATATATGTTTTCTATTTTTGCATGCTCTCGGGGGGTGATAAAAAAAACAACACCAAAAAAAGATTTAGGACAATCGGCAAAGGCTTAACCGTCCCTCACGTCCGCCAAAGTTTGAGAAAAATCGTTAAGTCCGACTTTTATGCCTCATAACTTGGAAAATATTAATTTCACATTAAAATCGTTTACAAAGAAGTTGTTATTAGTAAAGTTTCAAACAACTTCTGTCTGAATAAGTTTTCTCTAAATCTCATATTTAACAAAAAGGAAGCAAACAAAAGAGCAAATAGCAGCATTGATGCGAATTTTTTCTTTAGAACTATTTTTTTTTACACACATCAATTCAGCTTCAATATTTGCGTTTGTGTGCGTTTGCTTACAAAAAAAAAAAAAAAAAAAATAGTCAAACGCATATCATTTTTTTCTACCATACCTACCCGCTTTCACCATTTCTTAAGGGGCTCCCATACAAAATTGTCAATACAGACTAGAAATTTGCTATATTGAAGAAAAAGGCCCATAACTGCCAATTGAAATTGAATGGCCCTTCGGACATAAAATGTATGACGGAAATAATAAGTTTTTTGTGCCTTACATTTTTTAAAACATACTTGCCATATATTTCCACCCCTTAGGGGAGCTCTTATACAAATATGGCGGCTTAATGAAATTTGGCCACTGCAGCGCCTAGGTTGCCCCTTTATGAGTCAAATGTATGACTGATCCCACTTTATTTTTTATCGCCATCATTTGTTTTTTATATACCTACCCGCTACATCTGTTCCTTAAGGGGGCTCCTATACAACATTTTCAATACAGAGAACACTCAAAATATTATGTAGTTAAAACGAAAATTCATTTTGAACAGCTTAAAATTTATTTTAAAAAACGGATCATTTACATTTCATTTAAAACATACGATTTTTACATTAATTTTTAAACTTTTTTATTTATTAAACAGCATATTCCTTAAAATGGAATAGTATTTACTTTTAAAAAATATATTTTAACAGACAAAAATCAAACTACATAACAAAATAAATACGGAAAAACATTATTTTTTGGTAGTTTGTTTTTTGAATAACAATAGTGGTATTCACACTGAGCTTGTTAGTTTGTTAGTCGTTAATCGTTACTTTTTTACACGCATTTTGTTTTTGTATATTACACGCGCTACCGGATTAACATTTAAACAAATTAACGACACGGCACCCCTAATAAAATAGTTGTTAGTTGGTAACTCACAATCAGCTGTTGCAGTTTCTAAATAAATATAATAAAAAAGACATTTGTGATACTAACAAAATATTTGTGTTTTGGCAATTTTCGTGAATAATAAATTGTGTCAGAACAATAAATCAGCTGTTTTACTACGAAAGTTACCAGACTAACAAAGTTTAAAAAAGGGGGTCGTTCACAGTTAGTAACTTTAACAAATTAACAAACTACCGAGTAACAAATAACAAGTTCGGTGTGAATACCACTAATATTTTTATTCAATTTTAACAGTACGGAAAACGAATTTAATAACGCACAATCAGTTACTGTAAAAATTTTGTGAGTTTAGGAATAAATTGAAGATAAAGCCCGATAACTGTCCAGAAGGTGCCCCTAGGGGGGAAGAATGACCAAACTCCCTTATTTTTTTGTATATAACATTTTTCTTAAACAAACTTGCCCATACAAATATTGCGTTTTAAGAAATTCTTAAATTTAATGGAAATTTTTGTGAACAGATTTTAATCACTTTTTATTTGCCAATTCAATGTTTATATGTCTAAAAAAAAATTATAAGCACAGCTGCATCTTCTAATTTTTTATGATTTTTTAAAGAACAAAAATTTTGAAATTTTGATAAAAAAAATTATTTATTTTTTGCTAAAAAAAATTATGTTTCTAAAATGACTGCGCATATAAGAAAAACTTTTAGGCTTTTTAAAGGTAATTTTATTGCGGAATTTCGGTTTTTTTAGTTTATTCAATAAATTAAACCGTTTTTGAGTAACGCGAATATATGTTGTGCAAGCTCCTCCAATTTCGAAATAACGGTATAAATACCACCACCACTGGATTCAGCGTACCCGAATTAGGTTAAAACACCAGGTGCCTGGCTGGTCTGTTTTAGAGAATTAAAGATACGTGATTCATAGAAAATTCGTTTCTTTAATAAATTAAAAATTTGATTTTTTTAAGGGCTTGTTGATATTTTTCAGTTTATTTTGTTTAGTAAGAGATTAAGGAAAAACTTGTTAAGAAATATTCTACAAAATTAATATTTAATAAGTTATGAACCATAAAATTCAGATTTCATGTAAAAACATAATTTTTCTTAAACTTTGGTGGGCGTGAGGGACGGCTTAGCCTTCGCCGATCGTCCTAACATTTTTTTGCGTTCTTTTTTTATCAATACCCACCAAATTGGCGGGTGAGATCTAAAGAAATCCAACTTTTGATTTTAACGGTCACCCTAATGGTCAAATATAGATCGATTTCAATCAAATTCGGTAAGATAATTTTTATTATAATAAAATGAGTTTGGACCAAATTTAATCTAAATACCAACATAATAAGATGGTTAAGGGCGCAAAGACCCTATCCCGGAAAGGAGATTGTATGGGGGATATGTGAAGTTATGGACCGATTCGCATTTTCCATAGGCTTGGTTCTTCTGTTAATTTAAATTAAATTTCATCAAATTATCTGCAAAATTGCGACCTGTACTTTGCGCACCACAAAGTCGTTAATTCGACTCCAAAAGTGATGTTGCATATGCATAATATATAATATAATATATCGTTACTTTAATATAGAAAAGCCCTAACTAACGTTATCCTTACTTTACAGGAGAAGGAAAAAACTTTATAAAAATTTTTTTTTATTAAATTTTCTAAGCAATTTAATAAAAAATTGCGTTTAAAAAAAATAGCGACTACAAGACTATAATTTTTATTAAGTTTTTTCATTCTCCTGTAAAAAAAGGAAAACGTTAGTTAGGGCTTTTCTATATTAAAGTAACGATATACATATACATATATATAGCTATTGTTAATGTTAAATACCCTCATTAAGTTAAGCATGCGGTACACGATTGTAAATAATAAATCGAAATGAATTTAATAAAACGCTCCTGCTACAAAACATAATGCATGTATAAAACTTTAGGCCCAGCCATAATATGCATAGCCGCGCTTAACCTAATGTCAAAAAAAAAAACTAAAAAGTCTCTTAAATGTATTTAAAAAAACAATAATAAAATCAAAAAACATTTGATTCGGTACGGAATGTGAGATCAGTTTCGCACTTTGCTTAAGCAAATGACAGTTTGATAAAACTTAACAAAAAGTTTCCGTAAGTTCAATATGGTTTGCTATATATGATTTACATGTATTCGCACATTTGCTAAATCCAACTTAAGCACATTATGGTTAGGCCTTTTGGCTTTCAGAAAATGTTTTATTACATTCACCCTAATGTACATACAAAAATTCATACATATGGCACTTGATCAACAAGAGGGTATCAACTCGAAATTTTTAAAATTATCAGTAGAAGCAAAACGCTTTTTTATTGAATATGAAAGGCATATGAAAAAGAATATTTAAACCAAACTTTTCATTACCAAAAAGTAGACAAAAAAGCAACATATTTTAGTTGATACCCTCTTGTTGATCAAGTGCGATATGTATGTATATGTTGTTAGGACAAAAATTATTATATTAAAAAAAAATAAATAAATCAGCCGATATTTTTTATTACCTACCTTAAAAATAAAAGTTGAGAAAAAGTCAACAAATTGAAATTTGGACGCCTCGAAAATGATTTTTTTGATATGTATGTATTAGTGGAATTTTTTTCCCATGCCAAAAGCTATCGAAAAATAGAAGGCACAATATCGATTGCTAAATCGAGCCACCATAATGTACATACCTTTGTGCTGGTTTACACTCTTCAAGTCTTAGCCGTCAAGTCTTGAGTTTTTAGGTTAGAGAGGAAAATAAATGGCCTTCTCTTTTCCCTTCTCAACTAAAAGCTCAAGACTTAAGGGCTTAATCTTGAAGAGTTGAAGAATATTTTGGTATGTACATAAGGGTGAATAAAATAAAACATTTTTTTTTTACCTTTTGCAAGTACTATCATCTCAAAAGTTTCTAGTAGGCATAAGAGACGCTCTCCCACAAGATCAGCTCCTTTATTTGATTCTACGCCAAAATTATTTTAACTAAAAGGTAACATGAAATAAAGTATTAGGCTAACTAAGATTTGGTTAATTATTGTTAGTTCATATTAAATATATGCAGATTCAATAAATAAATAATAAAAAGAAAAAAAAATACACGTTTGGCTAGAGCAAATGCAATTTTTTTTGCCTATATTCTTGAATATTTTGAAAAAAAATACCTATTTTGAAACATCCGCGGGCTCGAAACTCTCTTTTGAGTTATGGTTTCTTTAGCAAAGTTTCTTGGAATAATGACCCATAGAACAAGAATTGCGATGTGCCCAAGGCGAATTCATGTAAACGGTGGTGGCGATACTACACCAAAAACACAACATTGTATTTTATTTGTTGCTTTCGTTGGTCGATATGTCAAAAACACAAGAAACTTTTGACATTTCTCTCTCTAATTTAGAAAAAAAAATAGCACAGCTGGGCTTTCAACGCCACCTGAAAAATTAATTCGCCTTGGATGTGCCTTTGTACATTATTTCGGTCTCCTACAATTTGGCCCACCCTAATTCATATGTACTTTACATATAAGTACATATGTATATTGTACATACCTTGTAATTGCAATTAATGCCCCTCAACTTCCTCCATATTAAGTATTTAGACAGAATATCAATAGCGATTGTACACACTTTCACTTACTTTTTTGGATATATAAATTTTTTTTAATAATTACTTTATTACCAGATTTTTTTTGATATAAAACATGTGTATGGAAACGCATCATTTACTAGATTTAAGATTTTGGCATGCTTTCTTATATAATACGTTTTTATACCCTCCACCACAATTAGTTGTGAAGAGGGTATACTAAGTTTGTCATTCCGTGTGAAACTTTTTTATTATTCATCTCAGACCCCATAAAGTATATATATTCTGGCTGCTTGACTAATTCTAAGTCGATTTAGCCATGTCCGTCTGTCTGTCCGTCTGTTGAAAACACGCTCACTTTCGAAAAACTCAAAAGAAATAAACAAACTAGGTGTCAAATTGCTTGAAGTTATCCTAAGCAGTTTGGGATTGAATTTCAGCAAAATCGGTTCAGTAGGACCAGAGCTATGAATCAAAATGTGGAACCACCACCTTCAAAAACTTGATAATTTTGTTACAAAAACTAACATAAATGATGCAAAAATGCACGGAATGACATAAGATTTTGCACAAGTCCGTTTTATTCGACTAGAAATGACACTGTAAAATTTCGCGAAGGTCGGTCCATAATTTACCCTAAGCCCCATATAAACACTACTCCCGGAAAACATTTTAGTACGCCTAAAACCGTAAAATATAATGCAATCATAACAAATTTTGGCTCGTCACAATTTTATAGGACTATAAATGATACTGTGAAATTTCGTGAAGATCGGTACATAATTTACCCTAGGCCCCATATATGCCCTACTCCCGGAAAACAGTTTAGTCTCCTAAAACCATAATTAATAACAAATCGACACAGTTTAAGATAATAATAATAAAAAGATATCATACAGATATTACTCCTTAAACATTCGAACTGTCGGTGGAGGGTATCAAAGATTCGGCACAGCCGAATATAGCACTCTAACTTGTTTTTCTTACATTTTTGTTTTCTTAGAAAATGGTTACTTAGTAAAGAGTTTTAAAATTATGAAGAACAACCTAATATAACCACCACTATTATGTAAGTTGTGTCGTTGTCGATGTCGACATTTAATTTTTAATTGTTGTCACATCAAGTCAAAGACTACATCAATCTTTAACCAGTGGTTCGAAATTTGCTGCAATTATCATTTTAAATTTTATATTACATGTTGCTTCCTTTCCTCCGTTTTTTCGTATTCTTTCTGTCAAGATTTTGTCTTGAAAACCTGAATACATTTGCTTATTATGTTTTCCTCTTTCGTCGACATTTTATTTGTACAACTTGAAATGCAAATGTAAACATTAGAGCTTGTGCCGTAGCTATTTTAAGAACAATTGGGATTTTAGTTGAACTGTTAATTTTCAATTTTAATATTTTTAGTTAGGCTTGAGTTCATCAAATTTAAGTATACCCACACCACAATAGTGGAGAGGGTATTATGCATTTGTGCTGATGTGTGTAACGCCTAAAAATATTGGTCCTAGACCCACTTTAAAGTATACCGATAGACTCAGAATCACTTTCCGAATCGAACTAACGATGTCCGTCTGGCTGCATGGCAGGCAGGCTGGCTGGCTGTCCGTGTTACCTTGTGCGCAAAGTAAAGGTCGCAATTTTGGAGATAATTTTATAAAATTTGGGACATAGGTTCTTATTGGCACAAGGACCAAGCCTATTGAAAATGGGCCTAGTCGTAGGACCACGATAGAAGATAGGGGGACATTTTTTCCTCTCAGAAACTATCAAACCGATTTTAATGAAATTTAAAACTTAGATAGAACCATATCCATATGGAAACAAAAGGTATGCATTTTTTAAAAAATAGGACCACAAGGGGAGATAGGGGCAATTTATGCCTCTCAAACCGATTTTAATGAAATTTAAAACATAGATATATCCATATCTCTGCACCACTACGGTGCCTGCCAGCCAACAGTCAAACATCAATTTATTAATTAAATAGAATTACCATATTTTGGTCTGATTAAAAGTGTAATCAGATGTAAATATGATACTTTAGTTAAGCAATAGTTATCATTTTAGTTTACTAATAACTGTAAATTTGAACCTTAGACGTTATTGGACTACATTTCTATACGGTCTTTTTTATAACTTTTTTGTTTTTTTTTTTTTTGGCTGGGGAGCCATTGAATAAGTTTTTTTTTATTAGTTATAAGTGAAATTTTGTTTATAACTATGTATTAAAATTAAATTGTATTTTTATTCAGGAATATATCTTTGTAATATATATTAATTGGCCTAGGAGACTTTTATATATTACTGTGAATGAAATAAATAAAAAAATAAATAAATAATTTGGTATTTTATAAGAAAGCGTCGATGTTTACCAGTTAAAGAAAATCTGATTAAACAAAAATCCATCTCTAATTATTTTTCTATTATTTTTGTTCTTCATCATTAAAGCTAATTTTTTAACGCTATTAAATGCTATTTGCCGACATTTTGTTTTTTTTTGGGCTTTGTTGAGGGGGGGGTTAGAATTTAGATTAGAATTAATCTAATCTCACTTTCGGATTATTTTAAGTACGAGTCGAGATTAACCCGTTTTAGAAATTCTTAAATCAAGCACAGTTTGAGATTAATTTGTTACGCGCCGTTACAAAACTTTAAAAAAAAAATCAAATAACGATCCAAGACCGGTTAAGGGGGTATTAAAGCTGGCCCGCTAGCTCAGTAAGCAAAATTAATCTCAACCAGGGTTTTGGCACGTAAGCATATCCATACTTCACACCCCTAGAAGTATGTTTAAAAATATCATAAGAAAAATCACAGAAAAGAAATTATTTGTAACACCAAAAGGAAAGGAAGGTGAAATGACTCTATTTAGTATCGCCTAGGCGATAATATGGCACGATGTTAAGCCATATAGGGGTACAATTGTCCCATTCCCCAACCTACGACAGGTGAAATACCCTAAATTCCCTAACCTGTCCCGTTTACAAAACAATCGTCAGATTAAACTCCACTTACCATAGCCTGGTTCCTCCTAGCATCCATTTTAAAATAAAAGATTAACAAATCATTTTTAATTTTCCAAATCAATACAAGTATTGATTTTATTTATCTTTATGTATATATTTATATTAAAAAAAAAAATTATTAATAAAACATTTTATAATTCACAAGTTTTTTTTTTCTTAGTGTAATGTTTCGCAATTGTTTTTATTTTAAATGTAAAAAGAAATTAAGATTTTGCAAATTATAAATAATTAATAATAATAATATAAATTAACGTAAATATATATTACATTGAAGTTTTTATTAGTAAGTAGTTAACAAATTTTCAGTTAATTTATTAAAAAAAAAGACAATTTGAGCGAACTAGCTTTGAGTCATTTTTCGATATATGTATTTCAAGGTATTCTATTTGTTTTAAAGAAAACGTTTATTTTTAAGTTCTTTTAAAAAAAGTTTTTTTTTTTTTAATTATATTTGTATGTGTATGTATATGTGAGAGTAATGTTTATTTTGTGTAGTTCATATATAAAGGTTCATAGTTTTTGTATCATAACCATTTTTGGTTTCTATTAAATAAACGTCTTAGCCGTTTGTAATAGTTTTCTTTTGGTAATATTTAACTTTTGTAATTTTGCACAATCTTCGAAAAATCGTTTTATTAAACACTTTTTATATTAAATTATTTCCATTTCAAAATATTTTTTTATTACGCTTGTATATTTTTAATTTTTTTTTTTTTAACGCAAGAAATAAAGACTTATCAAAGTTCTGCAATAACCAATATTATTATTGACTGTTTTATATGTTTATTTTAGACACGTAAATTAATTTTTAATTGCATCAGTTCAGTTTTCCTTTTATCCTTTTTTATTGCTTTCTTAAAAGAATTTTCACCAAATTTTTAGCTGCAGCACAAGAACTCAACTGACCTGGGCCACGGCCCAGAATCAACTGCCCAAAATTGCATCATAATTCTTATAAGAACGCATTTCATTCATAAAAAAAATGTGTTCCTTATTTGCCATTCCATCTTTCGCCCTTATTATTGTTGTCGCGGGAGAGTTAATACACACGTACAGGTGTATGTATGTAGGTGCACACTGCAAATGTGATGGAAAAAAACTCTACAGTAGTGTTGGTCATTTTTTCCCTCTGTATAAGTCTCATACAGCGTTGCCGTTTTGGTTACTTTTAACCAAAACTGGTTACTTTTTTTCTCAATGTGTACTTGTGTACTTTTTTTCCATTTTGGTTACTTTTTTTCAACACAAAAACAACCAATTTTTTGTTTTGGAGCAAGAACTACCCGCTCTGCTTTTTTGACCTTTAATTGTGTGTGGTATTTGTGCATCTTAAACCACAACTTTTTTCATCTAGTTAAAAATAATTTTTTTAGAAGCTTAAGCTTTAACACACTATCAAGTGTAAATGGCCATTATCTGCCACTCTTCATGCTTCATATGGCTGATTGAAACACTTTTCTAGATAAACGATGAGGTCAAAGGCCCTTCCGATCCGATCCCGTTTAATATGAGTATATTCCACTGGGCAAAAATCATCTATAAATTAAAGATCTACCGCAAAATTTAGCTCAATTTTGCACTTTGATAATATAACACACAGTAAGAGCTCTTCATATAAAAAGAATAAAAGCCATAGCTCATAAAATTTTTAAAAATGACAAAAATAAGTTTAAACTTTGTATAGGAAGTGCCACTTCCACTAAAAATTTCGAAAAATTGTTCTTTCCCGAAATCGGTCCAGCGGCTAATGAGCCTACAAGATACAAACAAACACAATTTCTGCTTTAGACATATTTTTAAACTGAAGTGCGAACAAAATAATACTTTTGATACAAAATAATTTTGGTTACTTTTTTCGCTTTTGGTTACTTTATTTTTACATTTTGGTTACAAAATTTTTTTGGTCGTGGCAACGCTGGTCTCATACGCAGTGCAGGTTGCGAGAACGTCTGTATGTATTTTCCAGAGGAAGAAGTAACAAGAAAATTTAAATCATGCGCAATGACAACCAAGGTTACATTACTCAAAACAGGTTTTCTGTTAACGGTAGTATCAGACCACTGGTTGTATGTTATGATGTAAAAGATTTTGTTTTTACATCAAGATGAGAGTTGTTACCAACTGAAAGACATTTACCGTACCGTAAGCGTAAATATGCGAAGAATTAAAGAGTGCAAATATGTATGCAAAATAAAAAAAAAACATGTTAGGCACATAATGATGCGCAATTTGATGGTACAGTTGCGTGGTTTAATATATTAGGTAAGGGCAAAAGTTCGCGGCGCGAAAAGAAATATGTAACAAACGCAATTAAAGGGTACGTTTGTATGACCCAATATATTGGGTAAGGGTAAAAGTCATGGTATGAAAATTACAGAAAAAAAATCCGTAACAAAACTGCTTCGCATCTGTCGAATGCTCGACAGTATCGAACAGGCAGGATTTTCGCCCTAACCGAAATGACACCTATCAATATGACATGTTACGATATATATGTATGTATACATAAAAAACGAGCAAGTATACTACTAGGAAAGATTTGAAAATTACAAAAACGTGGGGCACGACCCACAAAGCCGGGCAATACCCAAACTAAATTTATGTAGTTGGATATGAAAGAAAACGTGTGGCACGACCCACGCCCTGAGATTAAGAGTCTCAACTCTACCGACTGAGCTAGCCGGCAAAAAAAAAACTATGTATATACGTGTAACCGATTTATTCCTATCGGTGCCGAATCGCGAGTGGAATGAAGCAAATGAGGACTAAAAATTTTCAGATTGGAATAAAATGCTCAAAGTGCATAAAATGGTTAGATTTTAAGAAAAATTAAAAAAAAAATGTATTAGCAAACAAATATTCGTAACCAGAGGGTTAACGAATTCAAAGGAATTGAGTTGGTTTTTTCTTTCTTTGCCAGTTTCGGAAAGAAAAATTTTCTTGGGCAGCGGAAAAAATTTATTTAAATTATGGAAAAATAGGAAAAATGTGCAAAAGTGTTCAAAAGTGTTTAAAAGAAAATAGAAGAAATTTGAAAATTCACTAATTCATAAATGGTGTAAAAGTTTTATAATTTTTTTCCAAATTTTTTCTTTTTTCTTAAGTGAAAATATTTTCTATCATTAAAATTTTAATGGGGGAAAAAAATTATTAATTATACTTTAAAATAAAAAAAAAAAGAAATTTTTCTCCTTAACTTTAACAAAAAAAATTTTTCTTCTTACTTATCCTATCCTATCTCTAATTTAATTTTAATTCCTTATTTATTTATGTATGTATATACTAAAAAAAAATTTTTAATTTCAATTTTAACTCTAACTCTAACTCTAATTTTAATTTTGATTTTAATTTTTAGTTTTACTTTTAATCTTAATTTTAATTTTAATTTCAATTTCAATTTCAAGTTCAGTTTTAATTTAAATTCAAATTTAAATTTTAATTTTAATTTAAATCTAAATTTTAATTTTAATTTTAATTTTAAATTTAATTATAATTTTAATTTTAATCTTACTTTTAATTTTAATTTTTTTTATTTATTTTAAATTTTTCGTAGTTTTAAAGTTTTAAATTAACACTAAATTTAATATTAATTCCAATTTTAATCCTAATTCCAATATTAATTCTAATTTCAATACTAGTTTTAATTTTACTTTTAATTTTAAGTTTAATTTTAGTTTTAATTTCAATTTCAATTTTAATTTTAAATTTAGTTTTAATTTCAGTTCTAACTCTAATTTTGATTTTAATTTTAATTTCAATATTAATTTTAATTTTACCTTTTAGTTTTAGTTTTAAGTTTTAATTTAAGTTTTATTTTAAATTTAAGTTTAAATTTTAGTTTTAATCTTAAATCTAATTTTATTTTTAATTTTAATTCTAACCTTAATTTTAATTCTAATTTAAATTTTAGTTTTAAGTTTTAATTTAAGTTTTATTTTAAATTTAAGTTTAAATTTTAGTTTTAATCTTAAATCTAATTTTATTTTTAATTTTAATTCTAACCTTAATTTTAATTCTAATTTAAATTTTAGTTTTTAGTTTTAATTTAAGTTTTATTTTAAATTTAAATTTAAATTTTAGTTTTAATTTTAAATCTAATTTTAATTTTATTTTTAATTTTAATTCTAACCTTTATTTTAATTCTAATTTAAATTTTAGTTTTAAATATTCATAAAATTCCGGATGCTGAGAAGAACCGGCAGTGGTACGCACATATAACGATTGTCTTGTAAAATAATATAAAATAAAACGATTCGTAAAATGGAAAAAAGAAATAGCGCAGAAAGGCTGTGATACCCCTAGTACCCTGTCTCTCCCTACACTAGTTGACCACCAAATCTGTTCCTATGACCGAATATGATGTCTCAACATTTATTCCCATTTTCCCTTTTTTCCAGCAAACATTTCCAAAACTGCGTGTTCCGACAACCCTCGTGTCGAACTTTTTAATTTCAAACCTGGATTATCTAACAACATGCCTACCATTTTTAAAAAGAGATAGTCAGGCAAGGACTTAGATAATTCAGTTTTGTGCTACATAATGTCCCATGAACAAGGTATTATCACCGCGATAATACTGACCTCTACTTGGAATCAGTCCCAGACTTGCAATAATCCCTCTAATCAAAAAAAACAAAATTTAGATGGAAAAACACAGTTAAACGAAATTATTCCCATGTGTACCATGGTTTGCAGCGCAATTGAAACCAGGCTACAGAATCCCAGAATTCACGACTTCTACAAACAATAGCACTAAGACTATGTTTGCGAAGAAAAAAATTACGAATCAACAAATATAATCATTTCTCCTTTTCCTTATGGTGGCTTTCCACTTTAATTTCAAAGAAAATCGTTGTCACCCTACGGGTGGCTTTAACGTTGGGCGCCATATATGTTACGGCGCCAACCTGTTCATTAGGTTGCGAAAATTCCTAAATCCACCATGCAGGTGGCTTTACGTTGGGCGCCATATATGTTACGGCGCCAACCTGTTCATTAGGTTGCGAAAATTCCTAAATCCACCATACAGGTGGCTTTTCGTTGGGCGCCATATATGTTACGCGCCGTTACAAAACTTTTAAAAAAAAATCAAATAACGATCCAAGACCGGTTAAGGGGGTATTAAAGCTGGCCCGCTAGCTCAGTAAGCAAAATTAATCTCAACCAGGGTTTTGGCACGTAAGCATATCCATACTTCACACCCCTAGAAGTATGTTTAAAAATATCATAAGAAAAATCACAGAAAAGAAATTATTTGTAACACCAAAAGGAAAGGAAGGTGAAATGACTCTATTTAGTATCGCCTAGGCGATAATATGGCACGATGTTAAGCCATATAGGGGTACAATTGTCCCATTCCCCAACCTACGACAGGTGAAATACCCTAAATTCCCTAACCTGTCCCGTTTACAAAACAATCGTCAGATTAAACTCCACTTACCATAGCCTGGTTCCTCCTAGCATCCATTTTAAAATAAAAGATTAACAAATCATTTTTAATTTTCCAAATCAATACAAGTATTGATTTTATTTATCTTTATGTATATATTTATATTAAAAAAAAAAATTATTAATAAAACATTTTATAATTCACAAGTTTTTTTTTTCTTAGTGTAATGTTTCGCAATTGTTTTTATTTTAAATGTAAAAAGAAATTAAGATTTTGCAAATTATAAATAATTAATAATAATAATATAAATTAACGTAAATATATATTACATTGAAGTTTTTATTAGTAAGTAGTTAACAAATTTTCAGTTAATTTATTAAAAAAAAAGACAATTTGAGCGAACTAGCTTTGAGTCATTTTTCGATATATGTATTTCAAGGTATTCTATTTGTTTTAAAGAAAACGTTTATTTTTAAGTTCTTTTAAAAAAAGTTTTTTTTTTTTTAATTATATTTGTATGTGTATGTATATGTGAGAGTAATGTTTATTTTGTGTAGTTCATATATAAAGGTTCATAGTTTTTGTATCATAACCATTTTTGGTTTCTATTAAATAAACGTCTTAGCCGTTTGTAATAGTTTTCTTTTGGTAATATTTAACTTTTGTAATTTTGCACAATCTTCGAAAAATCGTTTTATTAAACACTTTTTATATTAAATTATTTCCATTTCAAAATATTTTTTTATTACGCTTGTATATTTTTAATTTTTTTTTTTTTTAACGCAAGAAATAAAGACTTATCAAAGTTCTGCAATAACCAATATTATTATTGACTGTTTTATATGTTTATTTTAGACACGTAAATTAATTTTTAATTGCATCAGTTCAGTTTTCCTTTTATCCTTTTTTATTGCTTTCTTAAAAGAACTTTTCACCAAATTTTTAGCTGCAGCACAAGAACTCAACTGACCTGGGCCACGGCCCAGAATCAACTGCCCAAAATTGCATCATAATTCTTATAAGAACGCATTTCATTCATAAAAAAAATGTGTTCCTTATTTGCCATTCCATCTTTCGCCCTTATTATTGTTGTCGCGGGAGAGTTAATACACACGTACAGGTGTATGTATGTAGGTGCACACTGCAAATGTGATGGAAAAAAACTCTACAGTAGTGTTGGTCATTTTTTCCCTCTGTATAAGTCTCATACGCAGTGCAGGTTGCGAGAACGTCTGTATGTATTTTCCAGAGGAAGAAGTAACAAGAAAATTTAAATCATGCGCAATGACAACCAAGGTTACATTACTCAAAACAGGTTTTCTGTTAACGGTAGTATCAGACCACTGGTTGTATGTTATGATGTAAAAGATTTTGTTTTTACATCAAGATGAGAGTTGTTACCAACTGAAAGACATTTACCGTACCGTAAGCGTAAATATGCGAAGAATTAAAGAGTGCAAATATGTATGCAAAATAAAAAAAAAACATGTTAGGCACATAATGATGCGCAATTTGATGGTACAGTTGCGTGGTTTAATATATTAGGTAAGGGCAAAAGTTCGCGGCGCGAAAAGAAATATGTAACAAACGCAATTAAAGGGTACGTTTGTATGACCCAATATATTGGGTAAGGGTAAAAGTCATGGTATGAAAATTACAGAAAAAAAATCCGTAACAAATTTTATCTCACTTTTAATTAAGTTAATCCTGGGGCCAAATAACGGCATTCGATATCGATCGAAATTCCCATTCAAATTGTATTGTAATTTCGATCGATATCGAATGCCGTAATTTGGCCCCTGTTTTCGGATTATTTTAAGTACGAATTCGGAATATGCATAATTATGCAATAAATATTAAATATGCATAATTATGCACTTATTAGTTAAGTATTTAAGTATTATTTGAATCAAGCGTTCTGTACTTGATTTCAGGAAAACCGTACTTACCGTACTTTTGACAACAATTCGGCTTGATTTAAGTACGGATTGATTAGATTGTTTTTTCAGTATATGTATGATTAGATTTGAAAAATTTAAAAGATAGGTTAGGTAAGGTGCATTATGACTTAAAATTGTTTGTTATCAAATTGACTTTACAATGAACCAAGGATTTTGTTATTAATTGTGATACAAAACAGTTTGGAACCACTATTTGACGCGCAATTTAGTAGCCTTTCAAACAAGATATAACTTATATATACTGCTGAAAGAGAATTTTACAGCGATAAACACAACGTTTTGCATTTTTTTAATTTGTCAGGCTATTCTTCCTTCCACCTTGTTAATTTTACTTTCTACAGTATCAATTAATTTGACTTGAGTATTTAGTGAACTAAATCCCTCCTCCTCCAAGCTCTTCAAACATACTCAAATTACTTAAAGTTGTTTGACTGCGGTGGAAGGGGAATCAAGGGATACATTTCATTAAAAATCACAATATTATCGAATTGGTTTCTAATTTCATCTGCAACGCGGTATAACCCATGTGCCAAGCACATTGGCAGCCTTAACCATGTAAGATGCTGCAACGGTTTAAAATAGAAGCATTTTTTTGTCTTAAATATTGAAAATCTTGTATTTAAAGCAAAGATCCAAAAGAAATTTTTTATGGATATTAAAAGTCACTCAAAAATATCAAAATATGCAAAAATATGCATTTAAAGCCTTAAATGTAAAAATATGAATTTTTACCAAAATATGCAACATATAAATCGCAACGCTAGTAATTACATACGTAGGTATGTATGTATATACATAGTACTTTTAAATTTACTTGTCGGTTTGCATGTACATATTTATAATAAATTATATATGTAAATATGTAGTTGTAGTTTTAAATTGTTTATTTATAATTTTTTTTATTATTAAGTAGAAAATGGAAATATTTTTTTATTTTTTTGAATTTTATAGTTAAACCCGTTTACTTAAAGCCTCGTACTCAAGGCAAGCAACATTTTTACATGCTTGATCATACTAGAGCAAAATTTTAACAAAATGTTTTTAAATTTGCAAACGGTTTCTTATACCCCTGACAGACATATAGTTTCAATACCATGGTATGCATACGTAAAAATTTAAAAAAAATCGTTAATTTAATAATCGCATAAATTTTAATCCGTATAAAACGAGACCTGAGTGTATATACCTATAATATTAATTAATCAATAATTATAATTCATAATTAAAACTAACAAAATGAAAATTAAAAATAATATACATACTACATATCACTTTATCACTTGTTGCCAGAAGTAGGGGAAAATCCCTACATGTAAATATTTTTGATACTAAAATAGAAGCGTAGGGAAAATCGGACAGATTTTTCAAAATCTTCAAAATGAAGGGATTCTTTGTCATATTTGTCATTTATAAAATAAATGCTGAAAAAACGTTTTTTAGTGATATTTTATTGTCCAGAACGGTTCAAACGTTAAATTGTTTTTGTTTTATATGAAGACAATTTTGACAACTCGGTTCTTTTTATAGAGCAGCATATCTACACTCCGAAATGAGTCTACTTTGTGTTAATGTACCTTGGTTCCTTGCTTTGAGTAAAGCTTCGTACAGACGGTGGTCAGATCTTACAATGTTGTCATTAAAATTGCCTAAAAATGTCGTGCAACTGTGTGAACATTGTAAGCTAATTTTCATTTGGTAGATGTGTAAAATTAATGCATCTAACAATAGCACCAATGTCAGAATAATGACAATGTTGTAAGATCTGGCCATCGTCTGTACAAAGCTTAACAATAAAGTTGTTTGCTTTAAAAAGTGAATCGAATCGGCAAGGACCCCCTTAATTTTGGCATAAAAACAAAAAATTTTTTCAAGAAATAATAAGAGCCCGTTTACATGACCACGAAATCTATTGCTAATAGCACTAGATTTTAAAGAAGTTTTGTAATTAAATCTATAAGATTTTGGTGATTGATATTGAAATGATGTATTGATTCCTTATAAAGCTCCTAAACATGAATGAAAATTTAATTTATACATAAAAGATTATTTTTATACAGTACATAGATTTGTTTGCAGCTCTGTTAAGCCAACGGAGAATAATACTAATTAATACAACCATGTCCGGTTGATTTATTTAGTAAACTGACATTGGGCACGTACATCTAGTAAAAAAAATGAACGTTTAAGGATAGAAAATACGAGTTTATCTTTAAAATATAAACTTATAAATATAAAGGAATCAAAATGAACACATTAAAGTTATTAACAAATTCCTTGAAAATCAACAGTTCTCTGATAAGATCTAACAATCAATTGAAGCAAGAAAAATTATGGTGTTTAAAACGTGCAGCCAACTATTCCACAGCTGTCTTTATACGTAACACTGGCGGTTCGGCACAACCTGCCACAATTTACAGCAACACAGATTGTTTTAAACAACATAAGCTGATATCGCCTCAACTACAAACACATTTCTGTGCCCCTATCTACAACACCCGCTGTCAATTTGGAACAAAAAATGCACCCGATAGAGCAAACAAGTCTGACACCAAATCTGCAGCCATAACAGAGGTTGACTTATTTGGTGAAGCCTCTAAGTTGGGCTTGTTTGCAAAATTTAAGCTTATGTATAAAAAATACTGGTATGTTTTGATACCAGTGCACGTGGTCACCTCAATGGGATGGATGTGTGGATTTTACTATTTATCAAAAAGGTGTGTTAAGTAGAATGGTGTTGAATGAATTGTTGTTGAAAGGTATATATTTTTAGCGGCGTAGACGTGGCGTCTTTCCTGCAACTCCTTCACTTAAGTGACACAATTATTGAAAAGGTGCAAAGTTCTAATTTGGGTCATTGGGCTGTTGCTTATTTGTGCTACAAAGTGGCAACCCCTGTGCGTTATGCAGTCACTTTGGGTAAGTTTCTTACTAAATGAAGAAAATAGTTTTATTATAATTTGGCAAAATTTCATGAAGCAAATGATATAATTATAATTTGGTAATATTTCAGGTGGGACCACCGTTTCAATAAGGTACTTGGTTCAACAGGGCTACATCAAGCCAATACCCACTAAAGAGGAATTTGTTCGCATGTATGAAGAGCAAAAAGCCCAAAGGGCTGCTGTTAAGGCAGAAAAAGAACAACAACAGCAAAACCAAAAAAGTAAATGATTTTCTGATTTACACTGCAAATTCAAATCAAACCCACCAAAAAAACAAAAAAATAAGTTGTGTTAGAAAAATTTGCAGTGTGTAATCGTAAAATAAAAAAGTTTTTTGACATAGAGTAAAGAAATAGTTTCAAACACTCACCATCTTGCTTTTTCCCTCAAGCAATATAAACACGATGAAACAAACAGAATACATTGCATGTGTTTTAAATTTTAAAACGTAGATGGTTATCTATAACTAGAAAGTTTTTCCTATTTATTTCTTTAAAAATCATCTTTCTTAAGCTGTGTAGAGAATGAATATTTTTAATATACCTATATCTGGTTATTCGTTATCAAAACTTGAGTTTTTTGTTATTTTGCAAAGCAATTAGTTTTTGATAAAGATTTAACAAATTGGGCCTAGCCAATTACACAATTATTTTAAACACCTAAGTTTAACTTTGTTAAGATTATTTTTTTAACAATAAAACGTATAACAAATTTTCATTGAAAATACTATGCATAATAATTATTTAAAAAATAATGTTAAATAAAACGAAATATTTAATGAAACGATTTAATTTGCCTATCTTCTTCTGGGGCCACAAACAAGTAAGTCAATACCTTCAATATAGTAGAGAGATGGATACAAGCAAAATTTGTTGATACTGACATGTATATTGGTCTCATGTAGAAAGGCCCTAACTCGATCTTTTTCGAAACTGAGTTTTTCAGTGATATCAATACATTTTCTACAAATACGCCTCGTTACAAGAATTTAACGCAAAAGCATCAAAAATATCAGTTTTACAAGCAATTGAAGAATCCATTTTACATTATGATACATACATACAGTTTCTATTATGTTTTTGCCTTTTCCTGTAAAGTTGCAACTATGTGAGTTAGCCCCTTTCTTCATGAGACCAGCGATTTGCTTTGCTTCCACAATTAGTTAATTGTGTATTGCCATGGTGCAATCAGCTACAAAATGTATATATTTTTAATTGATGTTACAGACTACAAAATAAGCAAAAATCAGGTGTGTGATGAAAACTGTACATTTTCAAAATGATCGCTTTTAGCAGGTGTGATGAATAACGACCGATTTTAAAATCCATTTCTGAATTAAGAGTCTTAATTTTTTGTTTTGTTTGCATGTTCTAGAAATCGAATTGAAGTGAAATTGAATACGAACGAGATTTTAGTTCAATTATTTTTAAAAATGACCGTGGTTTTTCCTGGTTTTAAGAGTTGTTCTTGTAAAGCTAATTGGTACTCAAAAATTAAATTGTTAAAATGGAATGTGGAAATCGAAAACGTAAAACGCAACAATTTTAAAAGACGTTTTTTAATAAGATTTCTTTAATAAAAGAATTTTATGACATATATTATACAAATATTTCTCTATTAAACAGAATTTTATAACAAAAATTATATAAATTAGATTAAAAGTGTATTAAAAACAACCTCCAACTTCTTGCGTTTTACGTTTTCGATTTCCAGCACATCCCTGATTTTTAGTACAGGATCGTTTTAAAATCCACTTCATTTTAATTTCTAAAACATGCCCAAATATAAAATTTAAAAGAATATAGACAGGAAAAAAAGGAAAATGTATTAGAAATCAGTTTTTAATTATATCCAATGAAATTTGCTAAAGTCGCATATATGTGGAATTTATTTCATTTTGACCTGAGCCTTTATACTTGTTATTGAATTAAAACAAAACATTAAACTTTTGGTAATTTTTATAACAATGGCTATATAGATTTTAAAATTTAGAATATTCAGTAAAACAAAAAAACTTAAAAAGTGGAATTGTCCTTCATAAATGATAAAACTGTATAGCAATATAATATAATGCAAGTTGTAACCGAATAACAAGTAACGAGTAACAATTTTTACCTGACAATGCAGCTTCAAAACCTATAGATGCTCAGAAAGTTTGTATGGGAGTAACTATTTCCCTTCTTCTACTATGACAATTATAAACCTGGTAATGTATGTTTAAAAATATTAAGCTACAGTTCCATCAATCATACAGTTCCAACATACTGTTAACCTTTTTTTAAATTGTGCAAATTATTTTTGGTACATGATATTTTTAATTAATATTTTTTTTTTTTTTATTAAACCTTGAAATTATTATGATCCCACACCATTATGTACTAAGTTAATACATATTATTAATTGAATATGCTTCTACAATATCATCGTCAGCCCTTTGCTGTAATGGTTTTGTTATAAGAATATTAAAATCCAAATGTTGTACACGTCCCTCCTTTTTATTGCGATAGTCTAACATTAAATCCTTAAAAATTTGAAAGTTGCTAAACGAATACAATAACTCAAAAATTTCCGAATCAATAAAACCCAAAGAGTGTGGAATAGATACTTGTAAACTATAATAAAAGGAAACAAATTTCTCATATACATATGTCCATATATTGTATACTTGTTCTCTTACTTTAATTCCATTGCAAATTTTTCCATATCAAAATGATCTATACGTTGACTTAATTCCAGCATAAAGAAGTTTTCAAATGTAGCGGTATATTCCTCAAATATTTCCATATACTCCAATTTATTTTCGTCGTTGTCCTCGAATTTTTGCCAATATCTTTCTAAAAAACTTTCGTGTAGCTTTTGGAATTTCTCGCATAAAACTACATCCTCTATATGGCCAATGACCAGATCAAAATATTCGTTAGATGTTGATTGGCAAAATATATCGACATTAGTATTTTCATTATCGCTATAATCCATTTTAAAAATATATATGTACTTCTTATATTTATGTATGTGTTATTTGTCTATTTTTTTATTAAATTATATTTTTCTTAAAAATTTTTATGTAATTTATTTAAAGTTAAGAGGTTTTTGAACAATGTATGCAATAATTGTCAACAAAACTAAACGAAGTTTCCAGGGCAACCACAAAGAAACAGGTGAGTTATATGCTACCCCAGCAAACACAATACTTAAATAATTGGCGTATGGTATTGTCAGCATTAAATTATTATTGTGGAAATAACCTTAATTGTACTGCGAAAGTCATTACTATGGATGCGATTTTCATACAAATGCATGTTTTTTGTCGATAGTCTAAGAACGATGTCTACCAATTATCTTTCCGAATCATTAAATTTGCGTTAAAATGGCATCGATTTGTTTTTGCATATTTCGGTTTTAAATGCATATTTTTGCATATTTGACAGTTTTGAGTGATCTTTTTTTTGTTAATTTCCATATTATAAAAAAAGTTCTTAAAAATTTTTTTAATATGTACACAAAAAACCTTAAAAAATTTTTTTAATTAATAAATAAATTCTTTTGTAGCTTTGCTTTAAATACAATATTTTTAAGTGTTCGACAAAAGATGCTTCTTTTTTTAACCGATGCAGAACTTTACATGGTTAAGGCTTCCAATGGGTTTGAAATATTTTATCCTAAACTATTCACAAGTTACTTGCTAGGCACATGGGTTATACCAAGTTGCGGAGAAAATTATAAGCCACTTCGGTAACATTGCAATTTTTAATGAAATGTATCCCTTGATTCCCCTTCCACCGCAGCCAGTAGTAACAAGATGGGGGCCTGGCTAGATGCTAGAATTCTATTCAAACAACTTTGATTAATTTAAGAATGTTAGAAGAGCTTGGTGATACCAATGATTAAGCGATTAAAAAAGTAAAAGAAATATTAAATTTAAATAACATCAGAAGTCAATTAGCATTTCGTTAGCTAAAATGCAAAAAGACGTAACTAACAAAAATATAATTTTACAGGAGAAGCAAAAAACTTTATAAAATGAAAACTACAAACATGTCAGGAAACATGCATTGCTATGTCATCCATGGAATTCTTCAAACATTATTAAAAGGAAACCATTTCATTATATTTTGTTAAAAAAAATATAAAATAACTACTCTTGTAGTTACGTCCTTTTGTTTTTTGCTAATAAAAGCGTCATTTTTGATTGCAGAAGCGTAAAACTTTGTCAAGACATGTAGTTCAATGGCATTCAATCAAAAACACGATTTTGAATTTTTTGTTAGTTACGTCTTTTTGCATTTTAGCTGACGATTTGTATTTTCCAATTACGGATATATTGGTTAAACAATAACTAATTAGGAGGGAATTAGTTCAAAGTAATTGATATTTGATTGATAGCTCGACAAATTAAAAAAAATCCAAAACGTTTTGCAAGAAAAAATTAAGGATTCCAAAAAATAAAAAAAATTTTAAATTTACTTCTTGCAAGATAAAGTTTTACTTTTAATATAATTATTACTTATTTAGTTAAACAAACAATAATTTAAATTAGTTATTTAAGTTTTTTAAAGATATTTGATTAACAATAGACTAAATTTTTTATATTTTTGATTTTAGTAAAATTAAAAAACGATTTTTTATGGCCTGTGATTCTTTCCAGCTTTTACGATTTTTAATAAATATTGACTTTGCTTTCATGTTAGAAAATTAGCGATCTTTGACTCAACTAAAAAAACAAACCTGAAATCACAACAGAAGTCACAAAAGCAAATATCATTTTTGTTGTGTCGTCGAATTTTCTTAATTTTAAATGATTTTTTGTACATAAAATAGCTTATTGCATAAAAAATTAATAACCAACATATTGAAAAGTTTATTTAAGTAATTTATAATGACGGTCATCTTACAATAGTGATTTTTGTGATTTTTAGAACAGGCCTGTTAGTGCATATTTTTTGCTCATATTTTTGATTTTTTAGTGCATAGAAATCTCATCCCTAGTCATTACCAATGGCTAAGAACGTGCCTTGAAGAAAATACTCCTGAGTAATACATATGCAACTCTTATATATGATAAATTGACAATAAAAATTTGGAATATGTGACGCTTAAGCTTTATTTATTTACTTATTTATTTATTTTTACATTACCAATAACCTAGCCTTAAAGGCCATAATCGGTTACGGTTATGATGACAATAAAAAAATGCGTTCTTTAAGGATTCTGCGATAACAACTTTATACGGGTTAGATTAGAAATATTGTGAGAGCAAGATTATATTAGCTTGCAAAAGTTGGTGCAAAGTTTTGAGTTTTACAATGCAATTTATGATGGAAAATAAAACGCGTTTCTGGAAATAAAATGTTTAAAAATAAAGTGTATAGCAAAGAAATGTTTATTTGCTGCAACAACATTATAAGTTAATTATGAAGATATTGTAACTCTTAAAGAATACTATTTTCTTTTTCCATTATGTTGTGCAATATTAAGACTTTAAAGTCGTTTTTTGTAAAACTAATATTTTTGAAGTATAATGATGTTGCAGCAAATGAGCGATATGTAAATTTATGCCAACCTTTTTTTTATTAATTACAATAATTAAACTAAATAAACTTAGTTATAAAACATTATTTAATTATAAAAAATTTAACTATTAAATGCATAAATTTGTAAGCCACAACCATATAACAAACAAACATTGTCGTCAACTAAAGCCACTCCCTTGATATCAGCCACACATGAATAAAAACGATCAATCACTTTTCCCGTACGTAAATCAATTTTATAAAGTACTTGATCAACACCACTAGTAAAACCCAACATACCATTGGAACTTAAAGCACAAGCACTAACTTGAGACGTATGTAAATGAGGCTGGTGATAATTTCTTAGAACTTTAAATTCTAAATGTTTTACAGAAAATTCCGTGTACGAAACAGCTTGATCATCCCCACCACTTAGAATATGCAATGATTTGTTTGATGTGCTATATAAAACAGATAGACCATTTATGCCGCTAGAATGGTGCTGTATTTGATGCAGACATTGCGAAAGTGTATTATCGAAAATGTTTACTAAACCATCAGTAGCGGCCACTAAAACATAATCTAACTCGTCTATGTATCGAATTTGTAAAATACATTTGCCATAGAAATATTGTGAGAGCAAGGTTATATTCAAAGTTTTCAAATTTAGTCTCAAATGCCTAATGAAACCATCCGAGCATCCCACGTAGATTTCATAATCCTCCCTTTGTACTACTTTGACATCCAAAGACATTAAACGTGTTTCTGGATCAAAACTATACGACTTACTATTAGATTTATTTATATTATCCGGTTTTAAAGTATAATTTATCAATTCGTTAATGTGGAATTTATTGGAATTCACTTTAGTGACGCACAATTGTGCCCGACCGCCACCAGAAAATATTAAGAACTCATGATCATTTAAAGACAATAATTTAAGAGCTCTTATATTCGAGATGTGGTGGTGTAATTCCTTATGCTCCTTGAGGCCAAAGTTCGGGCTAAATGTGTGAATTTTTAAAAGATTATCATCGCCAGCACTGACAGCTATATGAGTGGATGACAAAGTTTTGCTTGGTAATATTTGCATTGTATTACAAGGTGCAATATGCCATCGTTTAGGGAAAGGTAAACTTGTTAAGCCTCGGTTAAATAATGGCGTTTTGTAGAATCGTACTCTTTTGTTTTTTATAAAAGCCAGCGAAATCTTAAAGTCTTCAGAATGTACAAAAAAATTCCAGCACCTGTGACCACCACCACAGGGCAACTGCAACAAGAAGTCATACTCTTTGCACCAAACAACAAAATGGTTTCCATTAAAACCAAAAAATACATCAAAATCATTATAACACTTCTCAATATGCTCCACCCATGCTACGGGTATAATTTGGCGAGAACAGGTTTGGATGGTCGTGTTACCAAAATCAACTAAAAATACATTTAGTGCACCATCATGACCTGTGGTCCTTATTAATGCTGTTGTGGAGGTTTTTTCTATACAATTTAGATTAGTGGCTCCTAAATTGCCGTGCGGATGTTTAATGATCTGCTTTAATTCATAACTGTTAGTTCCTTGCTGCAGATGGTAGAGCAACAAATTACCCTGTCTATTGCTTAACACAATGTGCTGATGTTCATTGAGTAACATAGCTGTTGTAAGCCAAGGTTCCTTGCATTTAGGTAATTCCAAATATCGTCTTTCAATATTTGCGCCCAAATATATTAAACAATTACCCTTATCATCACATATTAAATATTGCCGTTCGCTAAAAAACACAAATGTTCTTATTATACTTTTTAGCACTGACTCATCAATCAATACGCTGAATTCTCCACTGTTCTCCTGGCATTCTATTAAAATCAAGCGTTTATAACCACAAATTGCAATATAATTTTTGTGTACCTCCATAACTGTACATTTAAAGTCTACATTTATTGCTACATTTTCCCACTTAAGCCATTCTTCTCCCTGTAGCCTGCAAAACATTAAGTTGTTTTGATTTGTAACTCCTATTAAATATTTTTCGTTTATATATTTAACTTTAGCTATATACTCCATAGAATTTTTATCTGTCAGAGCTGGTAGTAGAGTATCGTTTTCCTGACTTTGTGAGGCTTTTAGCACATCATTCAAGTCAAAAGCCACCAAATTTCCTGTTGAGCCAGCAGTATAAATGGTTTTTGTGGTATTATTATAGACAAAATTCCAAATAGTTGCCCCGTATTGCTGACGTCTTTTAAATAAAAGTTGGCCATTTTTATTCCATAGACAAAAACACGAGTCTTCACCTACACTAATCGCACAAATATTTCGACCTAGAAACGGAAATAAATAAGTTTTATATTTACATATATTTTAAAATATTCGAATTGTATGGTCGCTTTATATAATATGTATATTCTAATATGCTATGTACATAAGTAACATTTTTTAAACAAATTATCGGCCATGTCTATGAAAATTTGTTTAATAAGCCTTTTAAAAATCTTAAAAATTTTTTTTAATGATAAGGGGTTTAATATTTTTTAGTTAAAAAATTTAGCCACCTTTAAACATCATGTAGGTACATATAAATTTCTTACCATCATTAATAATACGTCCTTGAAATACTCTGGCCACATGACCATAACCACTAGATAAGGGTTCAAGTTTCGAATCACTCCAACTATTGTTAGAGGAAAATTTAGCTTTCCACCATTTTATGGCACGATCATCACTGGTTGTTATAAGACACTGTGAGCTTTGATCATAGTCGATGGAAAATATGACGCCATTATGAGCAGAAATTCTGTGTATTAGGAGGGAAATTTGAGACTTGAATGGATCATTTTTATTTTCTTTACTCCCTAAAGGCTGCCATATAAGTAGTTCACCAAAAGCATTACCGGCAAATACAACCAAATCATTCCATTTGTCACCAAACAAATGGGCGCAATACAATGTCGACTTGTCGGTGCAGGAGACACGTTCATTAAGTTTGCACTCGTGTTCGATAACATTATAGGAAAATCTTAATATACTGCTATGAGCTGTAAGAAGCACAATTTCTTTGGGCTTACTAAAAACTAAACCACAAATAATCCAATCACTTAATTTTGCTCTATAGAATTCATTAAATTTATAGTCATCGTTGTATTCCAATAACATAAATTCTTTTTCACCAAAAACTAACACAATTGTTTCACAAGCATCTTGACCCTTTTTTATACCATGAATTTTATTTGCAAGTTTGATGTCCAACACTTTTGACGCAAACACGTTTCCTCTCATGAGATTTTTGCTATATAAATGTAACTCATTGCCTTTACCTTGTGAGTAAAGAAAAAATGTTATTAATACTTAGAATTTAAAAGGATTCGTGTAGAACTTACCTGTTAATAAAGTATTTTCATCGAGGATTTCAATGGCAATTGAATCGGCTACTGTTTCTATTACTTTCCCCATGATTCCAACAAATGTTTATAAACAAATATTAAGTCAACATGTTATATGTTTACTTTATTGCATTTGATACTTTTTTATGCAACTCTGTCTTTTATTTCTTTAACAGCTGATTAAAAATTATTACAATATTATATACGTGCTAAGATAGCAACGCCGGCAAAACATGGGTAATCTGAGGGCTTAAAAGTTAACAATTTTGGGAATCTAGTGGCAATGAAAAATTTATCGATTTTAATAAAATACTCCTAGCAATTCCAGAGAAAAGTGGGTTCATCCAAAATGGTCAGTAAAAGTCGTTGCTGATTTATGCCAGGCAAACTAGGCAGTATCAGGGCATAAACTCAATGAAAAATACCATTTAAAGACTAAAAAGTCAATTTTTAAAAAAATAGCCAGAGTGGTTCCAGAGAAAAATGGGGGTTTTTTATTTTCATTTATTTTTTATTCCCTAAGCTAATCCCCGCGAAACTCTACGCTTGTCTGCAGGAAAGAAACCAGAGTCTCTGGCGGGAATCGAACCCGCAACCCCGGGACTGATAGACTAGCTCACTACTAGCTAGCCTATCGGGGCACTCATCATGTCAGGCAAACTAGGCAGTATCAGGGCATAAACTCAATGAATTATGGAAAAATACCACTTAGATATAAAAAATTCGCCCGAGCCGTTCCAGAGAAAAATTAGTTCATCCAAAATGATCATTAAAAATCTTTGCTGATTTATGCCAGGCAAACTAGGCAGTGTCAGTTTAACAAAAAATTTTCATGAAACTGAAGATTAAGAGGAAGGGTGTAGATACGTTTGCGGGGTAAAAAATTTAATTTAAAATGTAAAATCATGCAACAACTTGTTTATCATTAAAAGGTTTCGTATAAATTATTGGAACTTCATGTTTCCATGTACAAAGGTCGAGGTACATAGCGAGTTCCTTATTTAATTATTATGAATATATATATAAATTTATTTTAGATGTTTATAAATAAAAATAAAATAAATACATATGCACGTACATAAGTATGTAGATAAATAAATTATGTAATTTGAAATGCCAAATTGTGGCTTGGAACAAAACCAAAGAAACGTCTGAACAAGTACGAAATTTCGAAGGTACACCAAAAGAAAATACCAATATTGTTGCAGGTTATGTCACAGAGACTTACACTGGTATAAGACTAGAAATTACTCTAATGAATTTTGTTATGATCCAAAAATTAACCATAGGTCCGAATATAAAACTGCTTTCCGATAAAAACTTTAAAACGCCTTAAACAATTAAAAAAGAGGTCCAATTAAGTTCTGTATGACTAGAAACTTAATCATACAATTTAGTGATGGTTCACCCATAATTTATCAAAGGTCCCATATAAAGCTCATTTTCGGAATACACGAGTACTAACACTGTGAGGTCATATTTTATGAAGATTGGCTGATTATTTATCACAGATCCCATGTAAAGCACTCCAGAAAAACTTCAATTCTCGGCGAAGGATCTCAAAGATTCGGCATAGCGGAATATATCATTATTACTTGTTTTCTATTTTTTTTTTTTTTTTTTTTTCATTAGAAACTAATTTCACATGGCCCAATTAGTAGGTCTGCGCACAACTACAACAATGCAACAATAGAAAAAACAACACGCGTTTTGTTTGTGTATACAAATGGTAAGAATGTCAAAAAGGTGTCAGCTGTCAAAAAATATGTGTTTTGTATTTAAATTGTTAAATTAAAAATTTTCAATCGACATTTTGGTAAAATAAGTTTGTTCTAAAAAAGTGCTTAAAACTAATTGGGCGACAAACAAAATGAAATGAAAGGACAATGAAAGGACAATGGAAGATTTTTTGTATATTATATGTATAGAAACATTATAAACACAATACATTTTTACATTTTGCAAAATACTACAAGTATTTGCTGTCTGTGTTTTAAAATTTTATAAAAGAACATAAATAATAAATAAAAAACTAAAAGCTAAACCTAAATCTCCCCAGTGGTTATACAGCAGCGCCAATGTATTTATCATTTGATGCCGAAAGTGCCATGTCCAAATCATGTTACAAACTAAACTTAATCTGGAGGCACACTAAAGACTGCTTACTTACCTCCTCCGCCTGCATATGGGTGTGAAGAAAACAACGGAAATGCTTTACCCGATATAGAAGTGTCCCTTGGTCAACATGTTCGTCTGTGGAAATTACTCTTCTGTTATTGAAATGAAAATGTTGATACTGATGCTGTTTTCTTCCACCATATGCAGGCGGCGGAAGAAAGTAAGCAGTCTTTAATTTGCTGTTCAAATGATTTTCCCCCGATTAGCTTTTGTTAATTGAATCGTTCATACCAATTAGAGTTTGTAACATGCTTTGGGGGGCATGATCCTTTCGGCATCAAATGATAAATACATTGGCGCAGCTGTATCATCACTGGGAAGGAGACGATAAATGTTCTCCATTGTGTCCGCCTTTTAGTTTTTTTATTTATAACTAACATATATTTTTTTATTATTAAAGTTATTTAAAATTTTTTTTCACAATTATTAAATTTAATTTCAATTTTCAAAATAAGAAAAATAATATTTTGAAATCCAAAATCATATTAAAAAAGTAAACAATTTTCAAATAAACACAATGGCGTTAAAAAATGTAAACAACTTTTGACATTATGCCCATTTATTCCTATGTATTATTATTAAAAACACAACTCTGCAAAAAATCAGCAGGCGTTTCGAGCAGACCTACTAATTGGGCCATGCTAATTTCATAAGACCACTGAGAAAATTCAAACACGTGATTTTTTTTCAAATTATATTGCCAAGTAAATTAATTTTTTTTTAATTTGAATTTGACATTAAACTACATCAACAAAACAAAAGTGTATATAAATATGTGAATACAATTTGAAATTGAAACAAGTTATAAACATTTTTTTCTTTTAAAATTTTGTTATCATAAATGTTTTCAACAAGTAAAAAAAGTTTATTTTTTTATACGGTCTTGTCTGGCGTAGATTGTGAAAATTATTTATTTATGCCTGAATTAAAGTTAATTAGCCGCCAATAGCAACAACATTATAATCTGTATAAATATAGTACCGATTCGTCTATAGCAGGAGTTGCCATCAATTCCTGTTCTCGAACCCCTTTTAGAAATTTTTTTTCGCGGCCACCAATTAAATACTAGGATGTATTTTGTTTTTAGGTTGAGTTGAAAATGCAAAAAAAAGAACCACAACACTGTTTTTTCAACTCCTTACACGGAGCCCTTGGATGGTTACTACGGACCCCATTTGGGAACCACTGCTCTAAAGGGTCAACTATATTGAAAAATATATAATAAAAATACATATGTAGATGTTTACTTAATTCTCTACAAAAAAATCCTAATTTATTTAATAATAAGCTATACATTTTGTTAACAGGATAATTTTATTTTGCTTTTGACAACAAAATAATAACCAAAGTACCAAAACAAGAACAAAATCATGGCTTCACTCAAAGTTACGTGCCGAAAATCAAGTTTTCTTGTTTTGCTATATTTGTTTGCCAAACAAAAAGTCATTTACATTTTTAGGTATTTTGAGTCATTTACAAAAATAATTTTTGTTTACATATATTTTAATACATGTATATATCAGGTGTTTTTTTTAGCTGCATAAGAGCTTTTGATATCGATATACATATATAGTTTGACAGCGGGAAATGTCAAACTGTGTAGAACTGGCTTCCAAACAAGGTATATTTACACAAGGTAAACTCGTTGGCCCATATGTTTGTCAGCTGTTAACCCCTAGTTGGAACCCAAACGTCAAACTTCGTGTGTATGAGCCAAAATTTGTACATGTGTGCGTTAAATTGTTTTTGTTTTATATGAAGACAATTTTGACAACTTGGTTCCTTTTATAGAGCAGCATGTCTACACTCCCAAATGAGTCTTCCTTGTGTAAATATACCTTGCTTCCAAATTGCAAAAAATTATTAAAAAAAAAAGAAGTTCATAGAGCATTTCGTCCATTTTACGAAGCTCATTTCTGGTTAAATGGCTACGTCAATAAGCATAATTGCTTACTGTTAACTAGGGAAATAGCGTCAAAAATGTAGCAGTGGCTTTGCTTATGGATTTTAAAGTATCTTCGAAGTAATCCAAAATTTGTAGCAAATTGATTTTTATTTTCACAAAAATCATAAAAAATTAGTGGAAAATCGTGAAACGTACAAATAAATACAAGATTTATCAATGGGAGAATGTTTTACTTAGGGATGGGCAAATTGAAAAATTATATCGATATATATCGAAACGATATTTTTTAAGAGCATCGATATTTATTATTTAAATAATATCGATATATCGCACGTTTTTTGCTGAAACTATTACCAAATTAAAAAATTTAGTATACCTTTGTACATACATACAATTACATTGTTACTTTTTATTTCAAAAAATTAATAAGAACAAAAAATTCAGTCAAAGCAAAAAATTCAATTATAACAAAAACAAAAGGGAAGAATACAAAAAAACCATATAAAATCTAAAAAAAGTATAATACGAAAATTTTAAATAGAAGTTAATAAGTCATGGAAGTACCAACTTACCTTAAAATTTGAATTGCACCCCAAAAGTACCAACTTTAACTAGAAATGTTTTTGATTGTTTTAGTTAAACCAGTAATCATCAGATATGGACATCAGGAGCACTCTCTGTTTTATGTGCTCTTCTGCCAATCTGCTTCTTGTATCCGGCACTGCTTCTTATAAATGCCAATCATTTTAGATCTTCATATTAGTTTAAAAAACATATGATGCATGCAGTGATGCCAAGTCTTAAAAAAACATATGGTTTGAAAAATGGCTAAAATTTAGAGTTTTTAATGAAGACTGACTTTAAAAAATATCGAATTCGATAGTCGTATTTCAATATCGATATATCGGTATTTTAAATATCGGCGATATATATGTATATATCGATTATTTTTTATTTAAATATGGATAGTCTGATATATCGATATTTTTTGCCCATTCCTAGTTTTACTATTATGGTGCAAAGCAAAACGGCTAAAGCTGCTGGTCCAGACAAGTGTTAAGCCTACAGTACACGGAATGTAAAAAGCCACATGCGTATATCGTTCTGACGTTATTTTGTCGTCATCACACATCACGAACTTGCTAATGAGGCATTGTAGTGACATACTGTAGTGTACTGTAGGCTTTATGCATCAGTCCAAAAAGTAGTAGTGAAAATTGTATTGACAAAATTGTTTTCCAAAAACTATAAAAAAAGTATCGTCGTATCGTCAGTAAAATATCGCCGATACCGATGTATCGGTAAATCTGAAGTATCCCCGATATATCGGTATTCTTTACATCCCTAAAAAATCCTATTATATTCTAAGGTATATTCACACAAGGTAGACTCATTTGGGAGTGTAGACATGCTGCTCTATAAAAAGAACCAAGTTGTCAAACTTGTCTCCATATAATACAAAAACAATTTAACGCATACATGTACAAATTTTGGCTGATATACACGAAATTTGACGTTTGGGTTCCAACTAGAGGTAAACAGCTGACAAACATATGGGCCAACGAATTTACCTTGTGTAAATATACCTTGATATATTCCATAATGGGACTCTACGCAACTGAAAGAGATTATTGTGTAGATAAATAGTCAGGTCAATATTTTAAGGTTTTAGGACCGAATAATACAACAAATGGTGTAAATTATGCATTTAACGAATGTCACTATACATATTTATAAAACAAGAGCTGGTAGGGAAAAACTTATAACGCTAACGTCATCAGCAGATGAGAATACTTAGGTACATTAGGATCAGCTTTTTTTATTTCAAGAAATTTAAAAATGCTTAATTTTGTTGTGCTGTGTAATCTCTTGCACTATAGTTTTTTTATAATAAAGAAATTAGTGATATTTCTTTTTGAGTATCGGTATCGTATCGGCAAAAAGGCCGTAGCGGGCCAGAAAATGCATTACATTCAGCTGGTATCTAATAGTTGTATACATTTTCTGTACAATTTTCTTCAATGCTAACCAATGGATAGCTAAAGCCTTGTAACAGAAATATACCTTCATACAAACAAAAATTTTGATAGTGAATAGAAAATATTCCTGGAAAATATTGAAGGAATAAGACTATTAAAGTATGAAAGCTTTATTAATTGTAATTTGACTTAAGCGCCCTGGAGACTATCAAATAAACACAACATTCACATATGTAGTTGTGTGCGTGCAATCGTGAATATACATACATTCGATTAATATGAGAATTTATTTAATAAATGTTACTCACTATGATAAATAAATTCTATTTGTTTAAAGAGTTTAATCAACAAGTTTTGGATAAAGGTATCCATTTTAATGAGAATTTCATTTTCCCACTTTAGTCAAAATTTGCTATCTTTGATTTATCACTGCCATTTGTATTGGCGAAAGGCTTTTTTCCATTATTGTTGCTTGCACTAAGAAAAGAAAGAAGCTTAGTCATAAAATTGGATCTTTTGCATTGTCCACTATTTTTTATACGTCCAAATCATTTAATAAAATGGTATCCTTACACCTGTATGATTGTTAGGAAATTACCAGTCAAAACACTCGAACTCTGCTATTGTGTTCATTGGACGATTGCGTATGCAACATTCTTAATCAAGTATCAGCGGCAGCATATAAGCATGCATATTCTGATGACATTGACAAGTGTTTTAAAGATATAGGAAACCACTTCTGTTAAAGTTCTAGTAACAAATTTGGTACTTTTTCGAAATTCGAACATTTAAGGGGTGAAAATCGTAACTATTTTTGGTACTTTTTTTACAAATCATTTTTCTCCATTCATTGACATATTCCACTCCCACTACAATATTGAAATTTTTTATACTTTAATGGGGGGAACAAATAGTACCGAAAAGGGGAAATACGGGAAATTTGATATTTTACTTTAGCTTTTTGGTTCTACAACTGGTATTTTTTTTAGTTTCCGTTATGTTGGACCTTTAAACATAAGATTCAACATGCAATCTCCTAAATGGATAAGAATCTATCGACCATGTTCTGACAATCGCACGATTTAAAATCGCAAAACGCCAAATTTATTTTATGGTGTTTCTTAACTCGTGCGTTTAGCTTTCGGTCTGCTATAATTTCTTACAAATATTCTAGTTCCCTTTTGTAATTTTAAGTCGCCAAACTTCTTGCTATTGCGATTTACACAACACCTAATTTGCGATTTTAAGTCAGAATCGCCAATGTTAAGCGTTTTGCGATTGTCAGAACATGCCCGTATGACGGAACTTTTTGGTACTTTTTTGTTTTTTAACTGGTACTTTTTGAATTTCCGTTAATATTGGACCTAGAAACAAAAAATTCAAGATGCAATATAATGGGTGGATGAGAGTCTAAAAGAGGGAACTTTGTGGTAATTTTCGATAATATTGGTCTTATGAACATAAAATCAAACCTGCAAGGTCCTGAGTGAATGAGAATAATTAAAAGCGCTTATTGGTACTTTTAATTCTTAAACTGGTACTTTTTGAATTTCCGTTACTATTGGACTTAGAAACATAAAATTCAAGATGCAATGCCCTGAGTGGATAAGAATCTATAAGAAGGAAGTTTTTGATACTTTTGTGTTCTTTAACTGGTACTTTTTGAATTTCCATTAGTATTAGACCTAGAAACATAAAATTAAACATGCAAGGTCCTGAATAAATGAGAATCTGTAAGAGGGCTTTTTGGTACTTTTTTTTGTTCTTTAACTGGTACTTTTTGAATATCCGTTAAAAAAAATTCAACATACAATGTCCTGAGTGGATGAGAATCTATAAGAGGGAACTTTTTGGTACTTTTTTATTTATTAACTGGTACTTTTTGAATTTCCGTTAGTATTGGACCTAGAAAGATAAAATTAAGCATGCAAGGTCCTGAGTGAATAAGAATCTGTTAGAGGGCTTTTGGTTCTATTTTGTTCTTTAACTGGTACTTTTTCAATTTCCGTATTTATTGGATCTGCAAGTTTTTAAGTGAATGAACATCTGTAAGAGGGATTTTTGGTACTTTTTCGTTCTCTAACTGGTACTTTTTTTAAATAACCGTTGTACTTTTGTTTAATTTAATATTTATTTTTGTGCATTAAATAAAAAAAAAAGCAAATAGGTGTCTGGTACTTTTATGAAATTCGGCCGTTTTAGGTAGTAAACGGGCAAAACCTGTATTTTGGAACTTTTTTGTCCACCATCTTGCTTTTAAACCAATACGCATAGAAATAAAAATTATCTAACAATTTTTACTTACATATCTAAAAAATACAAATGCATATATGGTACTTTTTTCGAAATTCGAAGGGGTGAAAATTGTACCTATGTTTGTTACTTTTTTCAAAAGATTTTTTCTCCATCTATTTATCTTTCATCACAGAGCCTAAACGTATGAAGCTAAAAGGTTGACATTTGGACCGAAGGCTGGCCTCTCGCCAAATTGATCCTGCTAACCTCATACCTCCTAAACTAAAAGAGTTAAAAACATTAACACTTATTGGGTAGAGTGAATAAAAAGGTAGTTTATGCTACATAGTAATAAGTACTAGCACTAGCTTTTACTTTTCAGTACTAGCTATGCTGAAAAGTTTAAACTACAAAAAGTGTGAATAATTCTTTGCTAATGCTAGATAGGTAATGCTTAAAAGAGGAACCAAACACTGGAAAATGCGACTATTTAATTAAATTAATTAATTAAAATTTTTTTTAACTTATTTTAAAAAATATACATTATAACAGAATATAAGAAAAAAATGTTTATTTCCTCTTTTATGTCTTGAATCGGTAAAAAAGTATGTACTGTGTATTGATATTAAAAAAAAAATCCCTGAAAATGTTTTAGTTTGTATGCGAACATAAATAAATAAGGCCCCTATTACGGATTACAACTCAACTGAGTTGAGTTATAAACCGGAATAGATGAAAAACAAAAACATCTAATTTTTTTTTATTTATAACTTTTTTATTTATTTTATCTTGGATTGAACCTTTTGCGACTCTCTGTAACAGTCATATAACAATTACGGAGTTACCTTAATAACAGCGTTTTTGAAATATGAAAATTCTTTTGCCAATACAATTTCAATAAAACAAACCGGCCTAAGGATCTGTAAAAAACACCGACTGGATGGTGTTGATTTCGCAACCTTTAGGTTTGTTTTATATACATTGTATGAAAACTAGAAGTTTGGACATAAAAAAAAATTTATTTTTATTTAAATATTGTAGCAAAACACAAACTTCAAGCACCCTAATCATAAGCTAAAAAAAAATTAAGCAAAAACTAGTCTTTTTAAGCATTCACTCGTTTTTATTCACACATTTTTTGAGCCAACACTGGAAGAACTAGTTTCTACTAGTCGGTATAAAGTACTAGCTTTAACTCAAATTTTTATTCACCTCAAAGCTAGTTTAAACTTCAAAATTTCAAGTATTAGCTGTAGCTACCTTTTTATTCACGCGGCCCATTGTTGTTTATTAGTAAAATATAAAAGAGGTACAAAAAATTTAATACTTAGTATTGTCCATTAAAAAAATAAACGAACAAGTGTCTGGTACATTTTTGTGGTACGGCCTTTTTGGGGTGTAAAAGGGCAAATAAAAATTATATCACATTCGTAGCTTATCTAAAAAATACAAAACAGATTTGGACCTTTTTTGAAATTCAAACGTTTAAGGTGTGAAAATCGTTCCTAATTTTGTTACTTTTTTCACAACATTTTTCTTCATCTATCTATATAATATAAAATTGTTAAGTTACTGTGAACATAAATGGGGTGAAAAAAGTATCAAAAAGGATAATACGGGAAATTAACTTTCTTTCATTTGCATTTGTGTTCAACGAGTGGAACTTTTTGAATTTTCTATAATATTGAACTTAGAAACACAAAATTATAGGTGCAAAGTCCTTTGTGAATATCAACCTATGAGATAATAAGTTTTGTAACTTTTTTGCTTAAATTTAGATACATATACATACTTTGGCATATAAATATGTTCATGAAATTAAAGGCTCGATTTCAAAGTAGCGGGTTAAATGCTAGAATTTAAGCAAGTTTAAACCTAGAAAAATAAACTTTGGCATAAAAATATGTCCACGCAGAAAAAGAAGACGCTAACGAAGTAGCGGGTTAACTGCTAGTGGTTTATAAAACAAAAAGTGTTTAAAAACTATTGTAAACATTAAAGCTGAAATAAGAAATTTTTATGAATTAGACCGTTTGTTTTTCTTTTCAAAAATATAAAGGGTGGTTAAAAGGCCGAACTTTTTTATACCCTTATATGGGTAATTCCAAAGTGTTGAACGTGACAGTCGTACGCATCAAAAATGCAACAACATTTTAAACAACAAATATTTTTACGTTCTTTTAACCCTTAAATTATAGCACTAAGAAAGCACTATTATCTATGCTAAAGTTTATGGGGGGCGGGATTCTAGGTCAAAGATAATGGCAAAAGAAGTAGCGGTTCGAACGTGAAAAAAATAGAAGTAGTTTTTGTGGCCATGTATAAAAAGTTGTAGTTCAGCGAAACCTGGCACAATTTTTTAGTCAAACTACTTTCAAATTTTACATAGCAATGTAACATTAAAATGTCTTTGGTTTGGTTCCAAAATCGTCTGTACTATTTTTTGTTTAAGCTAAAATCTGGTTCGATACGTGACAATTCGAACGTGAAATTTTTTCCACAATAATTTAACTGAATAATGATTAATACAAAATAAAAATTTACCGTTAATTCGAATAACATATTTCTCTTCGAACTCTTCCTTAGATTACAGACCATGTAAGAAATTTTTTTTGGAATAATTTTCATCAAATATCACCTCTTTTAAGGAAGATAATATTAAAGAAAATATACAATAAAACATACTCACAAATAAGAAAGTACGTTTGCACAACTTTGCAGTCTGATTGTTCATCTAAGTGAACAAATTTATGGGTAAATTTATAAAATTAGTAAAATCTAAATATTTCTTCATAACAATTTCGTAAAATAATCAGATTTTAATAACTTTTAAATTTTCGGTCACGGTGGACCATTTGGCGGAAATGCCCATATGCAAATGTTACAAAACCATACACAAATAACACTGGTTCATAAATTTCCAACAAAGTCCATTCTGACTTCATATTCGGATTCAGCGGACAATTTTACATAATGATTGAAAGAAAAAGTTGGTCAAAAACTGTCAAGTGGTGTAATCAACTAAAACATTTTATCAAAAATTCGGTTGTGGTAAATTATATTGTTTCTTAAGCAATATCGGAAGAAGAAAAAAGAAGAAAACAAATTAAATTTAATTAAGTTCCGATGTTGAATGTGAACCACACCTAAACGTCAAGTTTTTTTAATTTAACCGTCCAAATGTGCATACAATCGGAAAAATCGTGCAAAAATTTAAGCAAACGGGGTCGGTGGGAAATGTGAAAACACCAGTGCATGCTCGTACAGCTCGTAATGCAGAAAATATTGCTGCTGTTCGCGAAAGTGAGAATGAAGAGCTGTCCACCTCAACTCGTGCCCAACAATTGCACCTCTCACGCTAGTCGTTGGTGAACATTTTGCATAAAGACTTGCATTTACACGCTTACAAGGTGCAATTGGCTCCAGAACTAAAGCCTTTTGACCATTCCAAACGTCGTCAAACGTCAAAAGAAATGGGAACAGTGGATGATCAATTTTCGAAGAAAATCATCTTCAGTGATAAGGCACATTTTCAACCCAGTGGATTCGTCAATAAGCAGAATTGCCGCATTTGGGCGAATGATAATCCAAAAGTGATTGCACCTTTTTTTACTTTAAATTAAAAAAAAACTGAGTGCACCGTTTTTCAGTTATTTTAAAGAATATATACTCCGTTACCCTTACTATTGATGTAAACAAAAAAATTTACCACATTTTAAGTTTAAGTGTCATTTTTTGTGCTTTTTCCGGAACACCAAATTGTACTTGTTTTTTATATATTTGTATTTTATTTTTACTATGAAATATTTAAATTGTTTGTATCATATTTTAAAATACAAAAATCCTGGCTAGAATTTATAAAAAATTAAGTACATCAATTTTAACATTATATTTAGATAGATTTGGTAATTTTCAACAATTCAACATAAAAAGTGTTGCCGAATTGAATTTTTTTTAAAAAAGGATATATGGGAGGTACATGAATCCTTTGACAGAATTTTTTCAAAACTTGAAATTTTGTTTATTATTATCGTATATACATCCCTGCAAAATATTATTAGTCTGGGTCAAGTCTTTTTTTGCACAATTTTGCTCCACATCAAAGTATTGTGCGGTGCAACGAAAATTGACATCTCACGTAGTGGCGAAATCAATTGATCGCCAATGTCATGTGATTTGACACCGTTGTACTTCTTTCTTTGGGGTTATTTGAAAGAAAAGGTGTACGTCGATAGGCCAGCAACAATTCATGAGGTAAAAGATGTGATAATTCGGCACATTGACGGCATAGAACCTAAATTATGCCTCAGCGTCATCGAAAGTTTGGACCATCGGATGGAGGTGTGCCGCGGCGGCCATTTGGCCGATATTTAGTTCCATAAATAATTGAACCATACCAATATTATCATAATAAAAAGAAATGACTATAATTTCCTAATAATTTGTGTTTTATTCAAAATCAACATCGGCCCTTAAAATTTAACCACCCTTATATCTAAATAAATAAATGTGCTTAACTTAAAGAAAGTTGTGTTTTTAAAACTTCTTGTAATTTTTTACAAAATAACTTGATAAAAGCTACCTTTTTGAGTTGTTTTTTAATCGGTGGTAGCCGGTGCCACCCACAGCTGTCAATTCAAACAAGTTTTGACAAGCAGTTTGTGTGAACAACTTTAAAGTGATTTATTGAACGTGTTGCTGCAGGGTAAAGTTATTGTTTTATGCCGACAAAAAAGCAGCTCTTAAAGCATTGGAAGCCAATATTTAAGCCACCATTAACGCCATACAATCAGATTTATTGGAAAAAGGAGTAAAAAATTTGACTGATCGAATGGACCATGTAACTCGTAGCAGCGGCGGGCATATGCCGGAAATAAGATTTGAAAAATAAACGCCATGAAATTATCTAGAAGATTATAATAAAAAATTTTAATCGAACAATATTTCTGTCTTGTACTACGCCCTATAGTGTAAATTTTAATGAAACAAGTTATGCAACGCATCGAATTATATTTATTTTAGACTGTAGGAACGGACCCTCATATTTACGAATGCATATGCACAATATATTGTTTTTAAAACTTTACACAAAGTCTAATACAGTAAACATTTACAATTAAAATGTAAAATTTCTTATAGTTCATTGATTCAATGTTGGTAATTAAACAAATAAATAAAAATATAATTTCTTATCAGTTAAATACTAAAAAAAATGTCTGCTTCAAAATAAAAACCTTGTAGACAGATGCTAAATTGTCAGAGACCAAAAACCTGATAAGGGATTTTTTTTAGTTATCAATAGCCGCTAGTTTTTATTTATTTCTAATCATTAAAATATTTTTTTTAGTATGTACTCGAAATAAAATATGTAGGGAAATAAAGCCAGAATGATAAAAGAGGGTGTGTATTCTGGTCTCAAAGAAATTTAAGGTGATTTTTGTATTTGATATACATATTAAATGTGCCATCATATTGTACACATATTTGTAAAAAGTAGCTTGTATACTCATGTCTTCGATATTTAGTTAAATGATGAAAGTATTTTTGAATATTGTTGAAATGGTTAATACACATGTTGAAACAGTAATTACACTATGGGACAGTTTTTGACTTTGTATTTAAAAATTATCCATCATTAAGTTATATTTAAATTACGAATATGTGTTTTTCAGCGCTTTTTAAATTATACTTTTTAAACTGTATATAAGCTTACATTGTGTAGTTGATTTATGTGTCGAAAATTTTCAAATTTTCAAAAAAAATAATACTAACTTTTGTTAGATTTTGAAAAGTTTTAGCTATTTTCCGTTAGTTTTAACTGAAATAAAAAAAAATCATAAATGTGGATTTCTTGTCGCAAAAAATCTTTAAAAATTAAACTGCCACTCTAACTTTCACTCCTATTTACTATAAATGCAAAGTTTTAACTTCTTTTACAGAGCAACTTAAAAAAGAGCGGCAAGCGTTTCTTAAATATGAAAGTTTTTTTAAAATCCAAATTAGGAAAATATTTGAAAAACTTTTTGATAGTACATATTAGTGATGTTGCGAATATTCGTATTGCCGAGTATTCACCAAGCGAATATTTCGTGAAGATTTTGCAAATGTGTACGTTAAAAAAAAATGCAAAAGTATTACATTTTCGCTTATAGTCCATTCCGCTTAAAGGCCAAAAACGGATTTAAGCCAAAACTGCCATATTCACTTGCAGATTTTTTCGAATTTCATACAAATTATTTGTTCTAAGGTCTATTTTGCTTGTAGTCCATTTTTTTTTTAAAGCCACATTTTCTTTGAATGCGTATATAATTCTTTATGCAAAAATTTTCGCTTACAGTCCACTCTGTTTTTTATATTTTTTTTAACCAACTGGCAACATGTTTTTATTTACCTTTCTGGCAACTAGTTTCGCGATTTATATTTCATAACATGGGGTCTTCAACTGACAATTTTTTGTCATAATAAACGTTAAATTTCATATAAAAAAAACGCTGACAAAAATTTTAGAGTTTTTTTATATAGACTTTGACGTTTGGTATTACAAAAAATTGTCAGGTGAAGATCCCATGTAAAGAACCAATGAAATTGATATTTATGTTGTGATTGATTTCGTCATAGGTTAGGTTAGGTTCCATGGGCAGCCATCAAGAGACAGCTCACTTGGGTCCCAATTGGTCCCTTTGTGATACCCGGCGCCAATGCCCATCCCTTGGAGCAGTTACTCAGATGGCGTCACTGCAAGTTCCAACCACTTCGTCTTCCTAGTGAAGAGAAGGAGCGATTTTAGTTCCATCCTCCAAACAGGAAAACACCGGTCCCCCCAGGTATTCTTCCCTAATGCCCCGCAGTCCAGGGCAATGACAAAGGAAGTGAAGCACAGTTTCCTCTTCCTCCTCGTTCTGACAACTCCTACAGTAGTCGTTAAATTCCAGACCCATTCTTCCAGCATGAGTCCCCACCGGCCAGTGTCCAGTCAAAACCGATATCACCGTCCTAATCTGGTTCCTGCTGAACCCAAGTAGAGAGCCAGTTCTCCGTTCATCATATCCAGGCCAAAGGATCCTGGATATCAAGCAGGTGGACTCACAGGTCCACCGCATCTGCGCAATTCTATAAGACTCGCGCCCGATGTGTAATTTACAGTGAGCCATTGGAAGACCAACAAATTGATCGATGAATCCGTCATCCATGCCACCACCTTGTCTGGCCAGCCCATCTGCTACTAGATTGCCCGGGCACTCCGAGTGACCAGGTATCCATATAAGCGTTACAATTGAATGTTTCGCAATCTCATCCAAAGACATCCGACATTCTACAGTCAACCTAGATGTCGTGTTGACACCCGCCAGGGAAGCAAGGGCAGCCTTGCTGTCAGTAAATATACGTATATCTCCCGATATGCGATGATACCTCAGCCAGTTTGCCGCCCGCCTTATAGCCGAGATTTCCGCCTGCAGGACACTACATCCATCCGGCAGACGAAAGGAAACCTTCAGATCCAGTTCCTCTATGAAGAAACCTCCGCCAACCCTCTCACCTTTCCTCGAACCATCAGTATAGACCCCTAGGGTCGGTTCGCGGGAAGTATCCAGGAGCACGTTTCCGTGCGTCACTCGTGTCACAAACCCCGCACCAAAGAACGGCACCGGGGTGCAGTAGTCCACTCCATCGTCATCCAAAGAATTAAAATGAAACTCATACTTAAGGCTTATGAAGCATTGAAATTATTTACATTTTTGTTTTTATTGTAAGCTTTAAAAGCATTAAAATTAATTAATAAAAAAGATTTTTGTATTAACTAAGTTTTTATTTAAATTAAATCTATATTTGGTAATGCTTTAAATAAACTTTTATTTTGTTTAAAAAGAGTTGTTTTATTGAAAAAAAAAAAAATAACTTTTATATATTCCAAAATGTAGTGCAACTATAGTAGTGGACTATAAGCAAAAAGTACTGTAAAAAAATATACAAAATTAAACAAAAATATTAGTTTTAATAATTTATATTAAAAAAAAAACATTGCGAATTTAACAATCTGTTCTTAGTAAATGCAAATTAGTAAGTAAGTAAATGGCCAATAAGTTGGCAAACCATTTTTTGAAATGAGATAACGTAAATGAAAACGCCGTAAAATGTCAATCAGTCGTACAATCGTGTATAGCTATATACAAGGAGCTCTACAAAGATGTTTCCAAACAAGGCTCACAACGAACTATTTTTCACAGAATTCGCTGTTAAAAGAACTAAACCAGTGCCTGAAGCAGTTTGTGATTGCTAGTTTCAAGTAAACAACGTTGAAGATATACATACATAGAAGTAGTAAGCACTTATCGAAACTAAAGCTTCGTACAGACGATGGTCAGATCTTACAATGTTGTCATTTTTCTAACAATGGTGCCATAGTCAGATGCATTAATTTAAGACACCTGCCAAATGAAAATAGCGTACAATGTTCACACTGTTGCAAGATATTTTTAGTCAATTTTACTGACCACCGTCTGTCTGTACGAAGCTTAAAAATTCCATTATGTGTTTTGCTTGTTTTAGATGCTGTTCTGATTTTATGGCATCATGTTTATTTTGGCTAAGACTTGATTTTTCCGAAGAACATACAATTTTCTTCGAAGTACCTAAAAAAACTCGCGACGCCGACTCCAAATTTATTGCCATAAAAACATTTTCTAATATTTTTCAAAATAAAAAAATTTTAAGAGGGTCTGCTTTAAAAATTTTTAAGTTAGAAAATAATGACCAGTCTACTTTACATACCGTCGTCTAGCCTGAAAGAAGTGCTATGTGTTGTTAACAGGTTTTCAGCAGAGCGAAATAACTGATTTATATTATCCTTTTATGATACTTTATTGACATCATAAGCCACAATGATTCGTGGGCATGAATAAAATAAAAACAAGATTGCGCACTCAGCCGTACAAAAAAAAATTTCTACGGCGCATCTATTTCTTCGTCACACTCAAAAATAACGGAACTGCGCAATTCGCAATCTTGTTTTTTTGATTCATGATTCGCGGGTATATTTACTAAAATACTGCTTTAAAAGAAATTCGGATTTAATATCTGTTACAGAGCAGTGCGTAATTTTTAAGAAAAACTTCACATAACCCGTTTTGAAGCCGATTTTTTTTCAAAATATCGCACTGTTTGCTCTAAAGAGGGTCAACTCAAAATTTTTAAATTTTCACTTTTTGCAAGAAATCGATGTACATTGGTCATCTCTACGCACTGTAAAAATCTTAGATCAGTTTCTTTAGTATTTTGCAAAAAAAAAAAAAATACAATTGTATCCCCTTTTGTAGTATAAGAGTACATATAAAAAGAAAACAGTTAACCCCATTAAATACTGTCATTGAAAACGAAAGAAAAAAGTTAAATTTTGTTGTTATTTTTAAGTGCAATTATAAAGAAATTTTAACGTGAGAAGTGCAGAAAAAAATTAATTAAAGAAAAAATTTTTTTAGAAATGCACAAACCATTTCACTGGTACACCAAATTTAAACTTTACTCTTAACAGGGTTAGGATTATTAAAGTATTTTCCGAAAGTGGGCAAAGGACCTACGGTAATTTATGGAGCGATTTCTCGATATTAAGATATGTATTTTATACACTACATAATTCTTACCACTAGTGGTGGTGGGTTTCAAAATGTGTTTTTGTAAAAATAAGATTTTTATGGGTAACTAAATAAATTGATTTTGTTAACTAGTTTCGAATTCAAATTCTTTTATTCATTTTAACTCATTATATAAAAATTTTAATAGAATCTTACAAATAAATCAAATACTAGTTTGCTCTATTTAATTACAATATTAATTATTTTTTTATTAGTTTGAATCAACTGAGGCAATTGAATAAAATATAGATTTTATGGTAATTATTTTTATACCCTCCACCACAATAAGTTGTGAAAAGGGTATACTAAGTTTGTCATTCCGTGTGAAACTTTTTTATTATTATTGAGTAATTCTAAGTCACGCTCACTTTCGAAAAACTCAAAAGAAATAAAAAAAAACTGGGTGTCAAATTGCTTGTAGTAATCCTAAGCAGTTTAGGATTGAAATCGGTTCAGCAGGATCTGAGCTATGAATCAAAATGTGGAACCACCACTTTAAAAAATTGATAATTTTGTTACAAAAACTAACATAAATGATTGAACAATGCACGAAATGATATACAATTTTGCAAATCTTCGTTTTATAAGACTGGAAATCACACTGTGAAATTTCATGAAGATCGGTCCATAACACCTAAAACCGTAATTATTAATGCTATCATAACAAAATCTGGCACGTCACAGTTTTTAGGACTAGAAATGACACTGTGAAATTTCATGAAGATCGGTCCATAATTTACCTTAGGCCCCATATAAACCCTATTCCCAGAAAAAAAGATTTAGTACGCCTCAAACCGTAATTATTAATGCTATCATAACAAAATCTGGCACATCACAGTTTTTAGGACTAGAAATGACACTGTAAAATTTTATGAAGATCGGTCTATAATTTACCCTTGGCCTCATATAAACCCTACTCCCAGAAAACCTTTTAGTACGCCTAAAACCGTAATTATTAATGCTATCATTGCAAAATTTGGCAAGTCACAGTTTTTTAGGACTAGAAATAACACTGTATAATTTCATGAAGATCGGTTCATAATTTACCCTAGGCCCCATATAAACCCTACTCCCGGAAAATAGTTTAGTACGCCTTAAACCGTAATTAATAATACTATTATAACAAAATTTGGCACGTCACAGTTTAGAATTAGAAATATTTCTGCAAAATTTCGTGAAGATCGGTCCATAATTTACCCTAGACCCCATATAAACCCTACTACCGAAAACAGTTAAGAACACGCCTAAAACCGTAATAAATAATGCTATCATAATAGAATTTGGTACTTCACAGTTTTATAAGACAAGTAATGATTCTGCAAAATTTCGTGAAGATCGGTCCATAATTTACACTAGAACCCACATAAACCCTATTACCGAAAAATAGTTTAGTACGCCACAAAACGTAATTTATATGGTATCAGAATAAAATTGAATACATCACAGTTTTACAGGACTAGAAATAGCACTAAAAAATTTCGTGATGATCAGTCCATAATTTACTATAGGCCCCATATAAAGCCCACTCTGGTAAATTAATTAAATACGCCTAATATCATAGCAGATATATTTATTGTGGTAAAATTTCTTCTGAATTAGTTTCATATGGCCAGAAAAATGTCATGCAATTTTGTGATATACGGTCCATAATTTACCTTAGATCCCTATTTTGCAGCCTTCTGAAATTCACTGTAAACGCTAAAAATAATTCAACACTGTATTGAAATTTATGTTTTTTAATACCAGAAATTCCTCTGCGGAATTTTAGGATGATTGGTTCATAACTTACCATGGCTCCAATATAAATCCCCCTCCTGAAAATCATTTAAGTTCGGCTTAAACTGTTACGAATCAAGACATTTTACTTAAGATTGTCGGTCAATAATTTAATAAAGGTCTAAGCCGCAACCAATTTTTATGCTGATGTCTGTTTTTATAAAGATAAATTAACAAGTAGACAACATATAGATATCACTCCTGAAATATTCAAATTGTCGGTGGAGGGTATCAAAGATTCGGCACAGCCGAATATAACACTCTAACTTGTTTAATTTGAACTCGTACGCTGTTTTTTTATTATATTTTTAATTAAATTAATCATTAGTTAAGAACAAAACTCATCATTTTCAATTTGTACAAATTTTAGTAATTAATATAACATTATATTTAACATTAAGTTAAAATGCTTAAGCTCGGGGTCTGTTGTATGTAAAATTTTTCTTTATTAGTTTCAGATATTTCGATTTTCTTTGAATACCATCATCAGGGAATGTTTAATTAAAATTAACATTAACCACAATAAAGGAGTAATAGCTCTTCACGTTTCAACATCAAAAACTACACTGAGTGTTTTAAAGGTCCAATAAAAATACAACTTGAGAAAAATCATTATATTTAACTTTAAAATATGTAATAAATTTATAATAAAGTTTTTGTTTGTAAACTCTTTTAAAGACGTTTTTTTTTATAAATATCTATAAAAAGCATTTATCTATTAAAACCCCGAATCCCGAAAAATTCGAGAAATTTTTGAAAAATGTATCAAAATACCTTTCACCATGGTGCAATAAGAACAGAAGTTATGTAAGGACCGTTTATTTAGATATAAATATATCTATTTTCTGCCACCCATTTCTGCAATACCGCCCACATTTTGTCGGATGTAGTGTATTGCTAACCAAAATGCTTGTACCTAATTTGAAAACTTAGGCTCTTGCCGTTCTCCAAATAAAAAAAAAGAACAGCGCACAGACGGACATCGTTATATCAACTGCGCTAAACATGAATGTATTTGTTATGTGTAAAAAAAAACAAAAAAAGTCTAGACATTAAAAATTAGAAAAACAAGTTAGAGTGTTATATTCGGCTGTGCCGAATCTTTAATACCCTCCACCGTCAGTTGGAATATTTAAGGAGTGGGATCTATATGATATCTATATATTACTAATTTATCTTTATAAAAACGTACGTCAGCATTGAAAATGGTTGCGGTTTAGACCTATATTAAATTATTGACCGTCAGTCAGAAAGTTTATGCTTTTTTTGTTATACATTTTGAACTAGCTTGAGTAAAATGTCATGATTCGTAACAGTTTTAGCCGAACTTAAATGATTTTCAGGAGGGGAATTTATATTGAAGCCATGGTAAATTCTGGACCAATCATCCTAAAATTCTGTAGAGTGATTTCTGGTACTGAAAACAAAATTTGAATAAATTTCAATACAGCGGTGAAATTAGTATTAGCGTTTACAGTGAATTTCAAAAGGCTGCTTAATATGGCATCTAAGGTAAATTATGGAACGTATATCACAAAATTGCATGTCATTTTTTCTGCCCATATGAAGCTAAGTTGGAAGAAATTTTACTGCATTATCTGCTACGGTTTTAGGTGTATTTAATTAATTTACCAGAGTGGGCTTTACATGGGGCCTATGGTAAATTATGGACCGATCATTACGAAATTTACTAGTGGGATTTCTAGACCTATAATCCTGTGAAGTATTTTATTTTATTGTTATAGTATTGTTTATTACGGTTTAAGGCGTACTTAACTGTTTTCCGAGAGTAGCGTTTATATGGGGCCTAGGGCAAACTATGGACCGATCTTTACGAAATTTAACAGCATCATTTCCAGTTGTATAAAAACGATTTTTTTCAAAATCTTTTATCATTCTGTGCATTATTCCACCATGTATGTTAGTTTTTGTAACAAAATTATAAATTTTTTAGGGTGGTGGTTTCACATTTTGATTCATAGCTCTGATTCTACTGAACCGATTTTTCTGGATTTCAACCCCAAACTGCTAAGGATAACTACAATCAATTTGACTAAAGCTAAATTTAACGGAGCAGATGTGACAGAAATATTTAAAAACCAAGTACCCGTTATATCTAAGGTCTTCGGAAACTCCAATTCAACAGACATACAAGAATATATATGCTCTTTAGGGTCTAAGATTAATATTGTAGAAGTTACAAACGGAATGACAAACTTATATATACCCTTTTCTCATCGGTTAAGGATTTAAAAAATTAATACATATGTAAATCAATATTATGTTTTACAAATAAAATTTTTCGATTTTTTTTAGCAATTTTGAGACACTAGTGCAGTTTTTTCGGATTAAATTGTTTTACACTTTTTCTTTTTGTGCGAAAGAATTCTTTCTTTCGAACAATTACATTTAAAACAAAAACAAAATTTTTAGAATTTGTTTTTGTTTTAAATGTAGTTGTACGAAAGAAAGAATTTTTTCGCACATCGGAAATACGCAGTTATTATTATTTTTTTTTTTTTGGTTAAAATAAAATAAATTTTTTTTATATAAAAAAGACCTCAAGCATAAATAATAATAAACATACATTTAAATAATAATAATAAGAACCATTTATATTTATGTATGTAATTACAAAAATAATTTTTGCAATTTTATTTTATAAAAAATTATTTTTTTTAGTAATTGTATTTATTTGCTTATTTGTTTTAATTTTTTAATTCTTTTGCCTCAATTATCATTATATTCTTAATTATCAGTATATTCTGTCAGTATGATTTTTAATTTACCGCATCGTATGCGATCATTTAATTTTGAATATTCTGGAATTTTTGTTCCAAAAAACTTTAATTTGATTTACTTGATTTATGATGAATGTATGTACTTACTTAATTAAATTGTTTATTATTTCTTTTTTTAGTTTTTTTGCCAATTAAACCTTCAATACAAATATTTTTTTTCTATATTTTATAAAATTTAATTTGTTTCTATGAGTATTGATGCCAACTTAGCCCTTTTGGGGCTAAATTTACCCCTTTTTCAAGTACCTAAAACTCGAAATAAATTTTTTAGCCCTAAACTAAAAAACTCGCCAATTAAGCCCTTTTTGTCATTTCTATTAAGCCCCTTTAGCCCCTTTAGCCCATTTTTACTTTTTAGTCGGTATGATTATATTGTTTGTTTTTCTAGCAATATCGAGTTGTGAAAAATGTCATAAAAATTGCGTTCGAATGAAAAAACATTAAACATTTTGATATACTTAAAAAAAAAATTTTCATCCCTTTTTCCCCTTTTTTTGAAAAAAACTTCCACGATAATGTGCTAAAACCGTAATATTTTTCAATTTAGAACTTTTTTTAATTTCTTCACGCGTTTAGTGTCCCAAGAGTTGGCATCACCGACTATGATAATTTGGAATCAATAGAAATTTAAAAAAGTCAATAAAATTTTTTTTTTAATATTTATGTAATTTGGACAAACTTAAAAATGAACATCTCTTATTGATCATTAAATGCAAAATTGACGCAAGTTTTACATTTGACGCCATTTCTGCAGTGAAGGGGTTGGCAACACAAAAAACATTTTGGTTGTAAGTCGCAATTTACACTATGGACATTTCTTGCCGGACAGAAAAAGTTTGTGGGCGAGAGAGGTAAGATGTAGAGTGTGTCACGCATACAGCGTCGCCCCCTTACCCACAAGCTTTTTCTGTCCGGCAAGAAATGTCCATGGTGTAAATTGCGACTTATAAGTAGCCTAACCTTAAAGCTTCGTTCACAATCAAAAAAACATTTTCACTTGGTGTTCATAATAGAGCAACAATTTCTTTTGCAACTACACACATTTTGCATTAAGAAACCGTTTGCAAATTTTAGCCACAACAATATTATGCATTTATTATTATTTTTAAAACATTTTGTTAAAATTTTCATTCAAAACTAAATAAAATTATTTTAAACGTCAGAAACATTTTCATACAAATTGTTGCTGAAGTTCTAGTTGACTCAAATTTTTATAAAAACTTTAGTTACATTTTTGTTTATAACATGAAAGGAAAATATATGAAATACTGTAGGAAGAAATAAGATAGAGAGAAAAAAAAGGATTTTGTTGCTCTGATTGTGAACAAAGCTTTAATCTCAAATTAGATGTGACATAAGCATAACCATACAAAACAACTTTATGGGCAACACTGTATTTGCCCTGCGGGAAATGTGTGTCAATTGTTCCAAGAGACTGGTCCTGGAATTTGTGCAAATATAATAAGTTCAAAAAGAAAGAACTCATGACCTGTTAAAGGAGAACCAATCATTTAAGTGGTATATGAAGAACTAAAAGGTAGAAAAAAAAATGAATTACAGTACAGTCTTCACCGGTGGTGTGACACATTTTTTTGGGGCTTTCTTGTTTAATTGAAATAATTGTACATTGTAGTAACTAAGGGGACATTTACACGGTGTCTTTCCAGACATGTCTGTTTTTGACATTCTCCTTTGAACATGCTACCAAAAACCTTTTGTCTTTTCACGATGTCTTTCCAAACATGTCTGTTTTCATATCTAATAGTCTAATTTACATATACATACAAACTGAAAACATGAAAATTCATATAAACAAACATGAGAGCTCATTTCGTGTCTGTTTGGCAACCCCTCTTTCTTCTCTACCCCGATCGCCTACAAACAAAACAGACGTGTTTGTTAGACATGTCTGAAAAGACACCGTGTAAACTCCCTCTAAAACTAAACACGTTCATTGAGAATAGATGTGTGATTTGTCAAATGGTGGCTGTTAGGAGTCAATTGACCCCCTCCAATGACCACCCCATGTTAAAGTGATAGCTCCCATTCATATAAAGTGTAAAAACTAGACCCGCTCTCTACCACCAAAGACCTATCACAGGACTACTTTGGTGTCAGTTCGCTACCCTTTAGAATGGTTATATGTGACTTATCAAAGCGACATAATTACAACCATACTAACCAATTGAATTTTGGTTTCAATGGCAATGGCATTATGTTAATATTACGTCTAATTGAACCTTTGGGCTCAAAAACTACTCGATTCCGTATGGAATGTGCGATCAGTTTCGCAATTCGCTTAAGCAAATGCCAATTTAATAAAACTAAAACATATATTTAAAAGTACAATGTAAACGCATTAGATTTTGAGGACGATTTCTAATAATCTGACCCACAATAATTGTATGGATGCATATTAGGCAAGATTGTGTAAAAATTAGGCAGATATTTTTAATAAACGTTGTTAGAAGACCAATTTTACCGGTAAAATTCTTAAGTCGACGGAAACCTAATATCTTCCAAACTAATAGTCTGACCCACAAAAAAATGTATGGATGATTTGTAGGGATTGATGTACGCTATAAGCTTGTTTAAAATTAGGCGGATATTTTAATATTTTTAAAACAGTGGGTGCTATATGTTGTTAGATAAGAACTCTTTTGGCGATAAAGTTCGTTAGTCGACAACTTTATCAGATCCACCACAATAAGTTGTGAAGAGGGTATACTAATTCCGTGTGAAACTTTTTTATTATTCATCTTACACAGAAAAAATTATTTTTCCAATTCAAACAAAAAATTTGTAGAATCAAAACATTTTTTGTCTGAAATCGGTCCTACAAACAAATTTGCATATTCAAACAATTTATTTGCATTTCGTTTATTGAAACAAACACTGATTTTTTCAAACAAATAATTTAACTGAATCAAACAAATAGTTTACTGAAAATCATAGGTATAACAAAAACAAAAAAGTTTTTTTTTGCACAAGCAATGACGCACGCGCACACAAGCAAGCACTGTAGAAGGTAAAGGCAAAGCAGAGCAGAGCGGCCGGCGCCTGGCTTTGAGACACATTTTTTTGTTGGAATAATTTATACACACAATGCTTTTTTTTCTTCTTCACTCACTGTTGATGTATGCTTTCCTTGGCAGCAGACCGACTCGACATGTTTATCGTCATCATTTTATTGTCGTATTTGATGTATTTAACCAAACAGTTTTCAAAAATTGAATACGGGATTTTGTTTCTTATAATGTTGTTTCTGCTATTGTTTTTCTTATAGTTGCACTTTTTTAAAGCGTCCAAAAATAGACTGTGTGTGTTTTTTGTTGTTGTTTTTATATTTCACATAAAGAAGTGTTGCTTACGATCAAATAAAAAAATACAAAAAGACGACAACATTAAAGAGCGTTAAATATTTCATACAAAATTATGAAAACTTGACACCAATAACGCGTTTATTATATTTTTGAAGAGTTGTCCACATTTTTGTTGGTTAAATAAAAATCAAACAAAAATATTGATTGAATCAGTAAAAAAATTTATAGAAATTAAAAAAATTTTCAAACAAGCGTTTGTTTGAAAATAATTCGGCAATAATTTTTTCTGTGTAGACCCCATAAAGTATATAAGTTAACACAAATTATGTTTAAAATCTATTTTTTTTGGAAATAACTAAATAAGACACAAAATAAGTTCACAAGCTGACGTTGCGTATTTTGCAATACAACAACGCAGCTTATTTCACAATAATTCCATTGCAAATGCCAATGGTTGATATCCGATACCCACATGGGGTGACTGCCAACAGCCAGGAATACTGCAACTCAACAAATTCCCATCAACAACATTGCACAACGATAGCAACAACATTGCACGCGCCGTCTGCTGATACCAAATACTCGAATGGCGTGATCAGCAAAACCTGTTAATAAGTAGGGTAGTTTTTAAGAATATTGTCACTTTTAGTTTTTATACCAAATAAAGAACATTGTTGTGTCGCCATCCGCGCACAACAATTAATTTTTTTATTAAAAAATTCTATACAGGATTTAATTGGCGCCCGAGCAGGGACCCAAGGATAAAAGGTCCCCCGGTATCGAAAAAAAACAAAAGTCAAGCCTTGCCAAGCCCCTCAGTAATCCGTAAACGATAAACAGGAGTGACGTGAAGTCACAGCTTGGTAAGCCCGTGCCCCGCGGATTAACTAGATAATAGAAATTATAAATAAGGAAAAGTGAAACAAAATCTTAAAAAAATTAATAAAAATAAAAATAAAAAAAAAAAGAATAGTGACATTAAAATTAATATCGAAAATTCTGGAAAAAAAGTGACAACAAAGTTTAAAAGAAAATTTTTAAATGAAAATTAATATAGAAAAATTATAAAAAATAGTGACATTAAACCAAAATTTTAAAGGAAAAATTTTAAATAAAAATTAATGCTGAAAAAAAAAAACAGCGACAACAAAGTTTAAAAGAAAATTTTTAAATGAAAATTAATATAGAAAAAATTATAAAAAAATAGTGACATTAAAACAAAATTTTAAAGGAAAAATTTTAAATAAAAATTAATGCTGAAAAAAAAACAGTGACAACAAAGTTTAAAAGAAAATTTTTAAATGAAAATTAATATAGAAAATTATAAAAATAAAAAAATAGTGACATTAAAACAAAAATTTTAAAAGAAACATTTTAATTAATATCGAGAATTTTGAAAAAAAAACAGTGACATTAAAACAAAGTTTTAAAAGAAATTTTTTTTAATAGAAAAATTGTGAAAAAGCAGTGACATTAAAATATAAAAAGAAGAGTGAAACAAAGTTTAAAAAAAAAAAAGAAAAAAACAATTCTTTTTTTATAAAATTATAGAAAATTTTTGGAAACAGTGACACAAGAATTAGAGGAAAAAACTAAGGAAGTAAATAGAAAATTAAAAAAAAAAAAAAAAAAAAAAAAATAAACATTAAGAATACATAAAAATAAGTGCAATTTCGAAAAAAAACTCTTCCTAAAAAGGTGCAAATAGCAAAAGCATTAGAAAATTTGTAATAAATAAAAATTATTAGTATTGATTAAATTGTGAACTTGGAAACAACGTCAGCTACAACAAACAATATCAACAACACCAGCTACTCATCAGTCATCAAGTGCCTCTAAATCATCCAGGAGAGCAGTATGGTTCTTAGATTAATGTAAGATTATTCCTTTTTTTTTTATTATTCTATTTTTTACATATTTAAGTATTCAAGAATCCGATTGTTAAAGGAAAAAAAGTGAAACTTTTATTATTTCATCTGTTAACATAGAATATTTCCGAAAACAATGTCAGAAGACGAGACTATAGATCAACTGACAGACAGATTAAATAGAACATTAAATATGAGTTTAAGTGGACCATCCGTCCATAACAGTGGCTCCTCGGGGCTTAATAACATTCAGAGGGAACAGATAAGGGAGATTCTGAACGAAGTTCTGGGATCACAAAGTCCTCACTTGGAGGAGGAAATAGATCAACCCATCGGAACTGTAACGAGATTGGAGGAATTAGACAAAGTACCGGACATTGTACGGACGCTACGTGAATTTTCTGGGCAACCAGGGGAATTTAACTCCTGGCGTAAATCAGTGGATAGGGTAATGGAACTCTTTAAGTCCCTCCAGGGGACAGGACGATATTATGCAATTTTGCACACCATTAGAACCAAGATAACTGGTGATGCAGATACTGCATTAGAGTCATACAGAACACCTTTGGATTGGCCCAGGATGAAGAAATGTCTGATGATGCACTATTCCGATAAAAGAGATATCGGAACTTTAGAATATCAAATGACAGTTCTGTGCCAAGGCAATAGGCCTATAACTGAGTTTTATCAAGCTGTTTATCAGCATCTTTCACTGATACTTGACAAAGTATCATGTTTGAATCTAGATGAGGGAAGCCTTCGATCAATGACGAACACCTATAGGGATAAAGCCTTGGACACGTTCGTTAGGGGTTTAAACGGCGATCTTCCACGGTTGTTAAGCGTCCGTGAACCTGCTTCCTTACCTGAGGCACTACACATATGCTTAAAGTTAGATAACATGGCATTTCGCATGAACTATGCACATGGACAAATATCAAAGGGGAACATACAGAGGGACAGAATTGGAATTACCAATCCGTTCACGGGAAATAGACAAAAATTCTTTCCCGAGCTTGCTTATGTTGGCGGTACGGTACATAGAAGACCACCATTGCCACCCCGTAATACTCCTGTACCGAACTATAACCCAAATTACAGTCCCAACCAGAACTTTCGCCCAATCGGTTACCAACAATTCGGCCCAAGACCACAGTTTAATCAAGGAAACCCAAATGGTTTCCAGAACCATTATAACAGACCCCAATATTCAACCCCGAATTATCCTACACCGGCACCTAGGGTAGAACCTATGGAGGTAGATAAATCCATACAATCCAGACAGGTCAATTACATGAATAGACCACACGATACAGCCTTCAAGAGGGCACCTACTTCATCCATACAGGCCCCTCAGAGAAAGATGCAAAGGAATTTCCACGTTGTAACGAACAACGAAAGTAGAATTCAGCAATCATCTCATGATGTCAATAATTACTACCAGGAAGAGGGCGCAGTTGGTGGAACGAATGAAATTGAAGAATATTATAGGCAATTTGCCAATAGCGGGCTGGAGATGGCTGAGTATCCGCCTGAAAATTCGGAAATTGGGGAGAATGACCCCATAACAACTGACTATCCACAGGAAGATTTAATCAATGACCTGAATTTTTTTGGTTAAATAGTTCCTCGCTCCCATACTTTCGAGTTAGAACGAGGAACGGCCGAACTCTCAAATTCCTTTTAGATACGGGTAGTAATAAGAATTATGTAAAGCCAAGTTTAGTTACTAATCATATACCTAACCAGGAGAAATTTAGCGCAAAATCGATTACGGGAGATGTGGAAATAACACATCATGCTCTTTTGAAAATGTTTGGCATCAATGATGTCCCCATAAAATTCTTCATATTACCAGGGCTACGAACCTTTGATGGAATATTGGGCAACGATAGTTTGAAAGAATTATCAGCCGTGATTTATACATCAAAGAATTATTTTACTGTAAAGGGAGAGATAAAAATCCCAATATTTCAATATATTTCCCAAGACATCAATAATATAGAAATTAGAATGAAACACCTGTCAGAAAATCAAAGGATTTCTCTCGAGAATATTGTGAGTCGCCAGAGATATAAACCTGGGAAAAGTAATGTGGTGGCAGACGCACTCTCTAGGCCTCCAGAGACAGGCATAAATTCCCTGTCAGGTACAGTGCACAGTAGTGACAGTTCTCCACAGGACCTTATTCCAAGCATAGAAACACCAATAAACGTGTTCAAAAATCAAATCTTTCTCACCATAGGCGAACCATCCACGTACCAATTTAAAATTATATTTCCAGGGTTTCATCGACATCTTATAAACGAGCCTAACTATGACGAACAAAAACTGACAGAAATTCTGAAAAGGTACTTGAATCCGTCCGTTATTAATGGCATAAAAACTCCTGAACCGATAATGGGGAAAATTCAGACAATTTATCCGAATCATTTTTCAAGCTACAAATGTCGATTTACGCAACTGGTGGTCGACGATATAACGTCAGAAAACGACCAGGAAAATATAATCGTGGAAACACACAATAGAGCCCATCGTAATGAAAAGGAAAATAGGTTACAAATTATGGAAAAGTTTTACTTTCCGGGAATGGCAAACAAGATTAAAAGGGTCATAAAATTATGTTCCACTTGTAAGAGAAATAAGTATGAAAGGCATCCCAATACGCCTGAATTAAAAGAGACACCTATACCCACTCATCCTGGTCACACGGTCCACCTTGACATTTTTTCCACAGACAAAAAATTGATACTAACGTCGATTGACAAATTTTCAAAGTATGCCCAGACCAGATTACTAAAAGGGCGATCGATAGAAGATGTTAGGGGACCTCTTAGAGAGATTTTATTTTTTTACGGGGTACCAAAGAATATTGTCATGGACAACGAACCTTCTTTAAATTCAGCCTCAATCCTATTCATGTTGAGGGACGATTTGAAAATAAACGTCTTTACCACCCCATCCTATAGAAGCGAAGCGAATGGACAAATAGAACGTTTCCATTCCACTTTAGCGGAGATAATGAGATGTTTGAAGAGTGATGGCACATCTAGGAACCTCGAGGAACTGTTGGAAAGATCTGTGAATGAATACAACCATACCATTCATTCGACGATCAAGAAGAGACCTGTAGATCTCTACTTTGGTCGAACAGTCGACTTCTCACCTCAAGATTTGGAGATAACCAGATTATCCAACGTTGACCGACTGAAGCGCAAACAGGAAAATGACTTGACATTCCATAATAAGAATAGGAAACCAGTAAAGGAATACGTACCGGGTCAATTGGTCTACGTTAAGACAAATAAAAGACTAGGGACAAAACTTTCTGGCCGGTTTAAAGAGGAGATAGTGAAGGAAAACCGTAATACAACTATAGTTACGGAAAGTGGGCGCGTTATTCACAAGAGTCACATCAGAAATTGATAAATTTCTACATCTTATTCCTCACCTTTTTTTTTCAGATTACTAATTACTAGCGTCCTTGCGGACTTTAACATTCTTGACTACTCTAATGCGAGACTGATAACCATCCAGAACGGAATCGCAAGAAAACAGAACGGCACCTTTAAAGTTATACATTCTATTGATCTAGAACAATATCGAGTTTTGTCACAAGATATCGAATCCATATTGAACAGTAATATTACATATAGTCATCCGCTCCGTCCGTTTTTAAGACAACAAGTGTCCGATATTAATGGACTCCTCAAACGATTAAGCCCGAAAATGAGGAAAAGATCTATCGATATTATTGGTAGTGCATGGAAATGGGTTGCTGGAACTCCAGACAGCCACGATTTTGAAATCTTAAATCAGAAAATTAAAAATTTATTGGAGAATAACAATAGACAAATGATTATAAACGAACTGACAGCTAGCAGAATACAAGACATTTCAAATATTACAAATGAAATATTAAAAGTAAAACGAGAAGATTTTAATAATGAACTGGCAAATACATTAGAACACAAATTAACGTTAATTGAAAAAGAATTACAAAACATTGAATATGCAATCCAATGGGCTAAAGTAAACATCGTAAATTCATTTATTTTGTCAAAAACTGAAATTGAAAATTTAAATCATGTTTTAGAAAATTACAATATTCCCATTTTTAATGTAGATGAATTGTTATCTTTTGGAAGTGTAAAAATTGTAACAAATAACAAAGAAATTTTATATATTTTAAGTATTCCCATTGCCCAAAATGATATTTGTAAAATTTTTTTAGCAAAGCCAGTAAAGATTGGAAATACAATCGATAAAATAGAATATGAAAAAATTTTGGATTGTAATAATAATTTATTCGCTATCAAGGATAGCTGCAAAAGCTACAACGAATTAACTATATGTAATAGAGATAAGCTCGTACAATTAAATGATAACTTTTGTATAACTAGTTTATTTAGAAATAAAATAGGAAGCTGCACACAGGTTAACAACGAACACGTACCCGCCATAGAGGAAATCGGAAGCGACTTACTACTACTGAATCAATATATTGGGAAAATTACAGTGAACAAAGAAGAGATAAAATTGAATGGAACTTATTTAGTGAAATACTTTAATACAACAGTCAACATCGATGGTCGAGAATATTATTCGAAAGAAATAAGCGGCAATAAACCTCTTCCAGCCTCTCTACAACCAAAAGCATGGAATAGCAAAACTGAAGAAATTCTCTCATTACAGAGACTACAAAAACTTAATGTGGGAAACATCAGAAGATTGGAAGTATTAGAAAACAAAAATAAATTTCTAATGACATCAAGCATCATTATCGTTATATCCGTTTGTGCCACTATCATTTGGATCGCTAAGAAGAAGAAAACAAAACCAAAAAACGAAACAATAGAAATGGAAGTAACTCAACCGGAATCTCCAATTACTATAAAATCCACAGAAAGGAAAACTGGAAAAAAGAACTCCACCATTTACGACATCCATACATTTTAAGCAATCGGGACGATCGCATTTAAGGAGGGAGGAGTTAACACAAATTATGTTTAAAATCTATTTTTTTTGGAAATAACTAAATAAGACACAAAATAAGTTCACAAGCTGACGTTGCGTATTTTGCAATACAACAACGCAGCTTATTTCACAATAATTCCATTGCACATGCCAATGGTTGATATCCGATACCCACATGGGGTGACTGCCAACAGCCAGGAATACTGCAACTCAACAAATTCCCATCAACAACATTGCACAACGATAGCAACAACATTGCACGCGCCGTCTGCTGATACCAAATACTCGAATGGCGTGATCAGCAAAACCTGTTAATAAGTAGGGTAGTTTTTAAGAATATTGTCACTTTTAGTTTTTATACCAAATAAAGAACATTGTTGTGTCGCCATCCGCGCACAACAATTAATTTTTTTATTAAAAAATTCTATACAGGATTTAATTTATATATTCTGGCTCTTTAAGTAATTCTAAGTCGATTTAGCCATGTCCGTCTGTCTGTCCGTCTGTTGAAAACACGCTCACTTTCGAAAAACTCAAAAGAAATAAAAAACTGGGTGTCAAATTGCTTGTAGTTATCCTAAGCAGTTTGGGATTAAAACCCAGCCAAATCGGTTCATTAGGATCAGAGCTATGAATCAAAATAAGGAACCACCACTTTAAAAAATTGATAATTTTGTTACAAAAACTAACATAAATGATTGAACAATGCACGAAATGATATGAAATTTTGCAAATGTTCGTTTTATTCGACTGGAAATCACACTGACTCATGAAGATCGGTCAATAATTTACCCTAGGCCCCATATAAACTCTACTCCCGGAAAACAGTTTAGTAAGCCTAAAACCGTAATTATTTATGCTTTCACAACAAAATTTGGCACGTCACAGTTATTAGGACTAGAAATAACTGTGAAGTTTCATGAAGATCGGTCCATAAATTACCCTAGGCCCCATATAAACCCTACTCCCGAAAAACAGTTTAGTACGCCTAAAACCTTTTTTATTAACACTATCATAACAAAATTTGGCACGTCACAGTTTTTTATTAGAAGAAATGACACTGAAAATTTCATGAAGATCGGTCCATAATTTACCCTAGAATAGAATTTGGTACTTCACAGTTTTATAAGACTAGAACAAGCACTAATAAATTTCGTGATGATCGGCGCATAATTTACTATATGCCCCGTATAAAGTCCACTCTGGTAAATAAATTAAATATTAAAATTAAAGATTAAAATGGATAATCATTCAAAAAAAGCAAATTTCGATCTACCAAAGTTTAAAATACAATTTGGTTTAAGGATTGATGTTTGACTATTGACGTCAGCAGTCGTCGATGGCTGCGAGTGTAAGACATCAAATCCCTCTGAGGAGATCGAGTGGTTGCGATCGAAACATGTCAGGGTAAGCTGCCGGCCTAGGTTCGAGCCCAGCTACAGTCAAGATTGAAAAATTATCAATAGCAATTTTAATTAATTTTCATGTTGTAAAATTCCTTTCTTCATAAAAATAATTTAATGAAAATTAAATTTGATGAACTTAAGCCTAATTAAAAATATTAAAAATTTGGATTAAAAACCATAAATAGTTTAACAAAATAACCACAATACTAATTTAATTAAATACGCCTAAAATCGTAGCAGATATATTTATTGTGGTAAAATTTCTTCCAACTTAGTTTCATATGGTCCATAATTTACCTTAGATCCCATATTTTGCAGCCTTCTGAAATTCACTGTAAACGCTTAAACTAATTTCACCACTGTATTGAAATTTATTGAAATTTATGTTTTTTAATACCAGAAATCACTCTGCGGAATTTTGGGATCATTGGTCCATAATTTACCATGGCTCCAATATAAATTCCCCTCCTGAAAATCATTTAAGTTCGGCTTAAACTGATACGAATCATGATATTTTATACAAGCTAATTAAAATTGCTAAAAAAAAGCATAAAACTTTGTGATTGTCGGTCTATAATTTAATATAGGTCTAAAACGCAACCAATTTTAATACTGACGTCTGTTTATATAAAGATAAATTAATAATAAATAGACATCATGGCGGGTATCAAAGATTTGGCACAGCCGAATATAGCACTCTAACTTGTTTTAATTATTTTTTATTGCTGTTACAAAATATGGGAGAGCTTGGAAAAGTACCCTTAACACAGTTTTATTCCAATATAAGTTTCAAATGAAACTCAAATTATTAAAACAAGTAAATTAATGAAATTAAAATTTTTTTTACACCGTGAACCTTTTAGTCGCTTTCGGATTCTGAATCCTCTTGGATATTAGATTTTAACAAAAAATTTTGTACGGCATGAGGAAGACGATCAATGTGTTTATGAGATGTCTTTGTCTATATCGATGACATAAAAGCGTTTGAGTGCAGTATTGAATAGATCCGTCATGGTTAATTCGCGGGATATTTTTCTAGAGTGAAACTTGCTATAATTTCTTAAGTCTTTATTTTTTAACTCCGTTGCTCCCTCTGAAAACACTCCAATGGACAAAGATACAGATTTTATTATTTCAGCACAATAAATTAAGATTTTATGTAGCTTGGAAGAAAAGTTTTACCAAGGATATAATAAGTGCTCTGAACGCTTCTATATTAACTGCATAACCACAAGCCATGGTTCTTAGAATGGTCGGGATATGAAAAAAATGACTGGCCGTATTTCCATCATTTGTGGTTTCAAACCCTGGTTTAGGTATACATATTAACAAATGATGCAAAAGTCGCATCCGCAGCTAATTTTTGAAGCAATATTTTTTATGTATCTATATAAAGATTTAAACAAGTTTTGAAAACAATATTTTTTCTGTATTAACGTTTCCAAACCTCAAGTGAAATAGCAAATACATATAGAGTGTTTTTTTTTAAGCTAGATAGAACTTTAAATTGTAAAAAGTAACACAAAAAATTAAATTTTGATGAAATATTTTTTTTTATCGTTTCAGTATACTCTGACAAATCATCATGAATATACTCACGCTTGAACAACGCTACGAAATTAACCAAATTTACTTTGAAAATCAGTGGTCGATTCGCGCAACTTATAGACGTCATTTCGTCATTTTTATGGCGTACATAATCGTCCATCTGAACAAGCCATTCGTCGAACTGTGGATAGATTTCGTACCACATACTCTCTAGAGGATGCAATAACACCAACACGTCGAAGGAATGCACCGTTTGGTGCGGTTTTCATGCTGGTGGCATCATCGGACCTTATTTCTTTAAAAATGAGGCCGGAGCTCGCGTTACGGTCAATGGAGATCGTTACCGCACCATGATCAATGATTTTTTGTTTGAAAATATGGATGACATTGATCCGGAGGAGATGTGGTTTCAACAGGATGGCGCTACGTGCCATACGGCGAACGCAACCATCGACTGATTGAAATCAAAATTTGGCGATAAGTAGATTTCGAGAAATGGACCTGTCAATTGGCCTCCAAGGTCGTGCGATTTGACACCTCTCGATTATTTCCTGTGGGGCTACGTGAAGTCACTTGTTTATGCTGATAAACCAGCAACAATTGACGCCTTGGAGGCCAGCATTGTTCGTGTTATTCGTGACATACGGCCAGCAGTGCTCGAAAAAGTGGCCCAAAATTGGACGTCCAGAATGCGCTTCGTCAAGGACAGCCGCGGTGCCCATATGCCCGAAATCATTTTCAAATGTTAATGTCACGTGTTGATCTTTCGAATAAAAAAAAAATTTTGATTACAATTTAATTTTTTGTGTTTTTTTTAAAAATTTCAAGTTCTATCGGGCTTAAAAAAACACCCTTTATAAAGAAAAGCCGATAAAAACATCTGATATAAAACACAAAAAAGTTACTAGAATTACCGATTCAATACGCCAATAAACTTGTTTTAAAAAATCAACAAAGATTTACAACCTAATTTTTTCGAACCAATAGCCGGTTTCTGTATTTCTTATATTCTTATATCGTAAAATTTTCGCATGAAACAAGTAAATTATCGCGGGGAGAAGCATTCCACTTTTTTCAACCGTAAATCCGATTGAATTGCGCATTGGTCTCAAAAAGGTTAGCTGTGTGCGCTGTAAATTGGAGACGAATTCAAGATGGATCGTAGACGGCCGAACGTTTGACACGCTTTCTGTTTTCGGTTGTCAGTGTTCTCACCTGACCTGTCATTTTGGAGATAATATTTCCCAGATAACTCATATCTTCATCATTAAGTCGGATTGTTTTGGTCTTGGCAGTGTTTACTTTGATGCCAGCCGTATATGTTTCCGTTGTTATAGTCCACTGATTGGATTCACGGCTTGAGAAGCCGTGAGACAGAGATCATTTGGACGCCCTGTAATTCCCTTGCCGTTGGAAAGTGCGCTTTTAAGAAAACTATCCAGGACTATATTAAATAGAAGTGGTGACAATACACATCCTTGGCGGGCACCGATTTCAACCTTTTTCTTTCTTCTTAGCACCTTTCCGAAGTTAACTCAGCAGCTGGCAGTTTCGTAACGGCACCGAATACGGGTAATAAGCTTAGGCGGGACGTTGTTACATCTAAGTGCGCCCCAGATCACACTATGATTTAATTATGCCCAATTTTCAGGATAGTATTTAAATCTATATTAAGTTAACTTAAGTTGGATTTAAATGTACAACATCGGTGAATTAAGTTTTATTTAAGTGTTTAGTGAAGAAGATAAATTTGTATTTAAAATGATTTTAAACATAAATGTGTTTTAATTTCAATCCTTAAAATTGGCCATTAGTCTGACAAAACTACATTTAACCAAATTTCACCACTATAATAACTTTTGTCGGTAATATAATTTGTATTGTTTTGTTATTATTGAAAACAAAATTACGTATTATTACCAATAAAATTATTAGAAAATGTAAAATACTATTCAATTATAAATAATAAATAGAGTTAATAATATGTTTTTAAAACGAAATTATGAAAAAAAGTTAATCTTATTTAAAAATAACGCAATTTTGTATGTTTTGTTTTTCAGCAATTTTTCAGTGCTGTAAACACGTAATTAAAAAAATGGTATATATATGTAGATATAATAGCAAATTTTAGCAGTTGCCTTGAAAAATTATCTATAGTTTCCCTATTTTTTTTTTTGGTAATAAAAAACATATATGTATGTATTAAAAAATTTAAAATATTGGTTATAAAAAGTTTTTTGTCTCTCCTGAAAAATAGTAGTTTTTAAGTTACGAGATTGCGTTAGAAAACCATCGATACAACACTTTTAGTTGTTTTGATTGCAAACTGTGTTTCCAATAAGAAATCGTTATCGATTTCGTTTCAACAAAAAACTCTAAAAAGTTATTTATTTAATTAATTATGATTGGACTTTAGTTTCACTTAAGAGTGAATTTTTTGTCTTGAAGATTAAATCAGGATTAACAGTTAAATTAGTTAACCCTTTCACGGACACTGACGTATGTATATAAACCTAAAAACCAGGGCTGCCAGGTACTTTTTTCCCTTGTACCCAAAAAATTAAAAAAACATCCCCAAAAATCCCCAAACTAAAAAACAAAACATTAAAAGTTAATACTTTTTTTTTGTTTTTTTTCTGACCAAATTTTAAATCTTGTTAATTAAAGATTATTAAATTTTTTTCAAAATAGTAAGAAAAATGTTAATAAGAAATCCCCAAATAAAAATTTTGAGTAAAAAAAATTATTTTATTTTGTTTGTAGCGACTGGTTTCGGCATGTTTTTTTAAAACATTTTTATGCGTCTTGAAGACATATGAGCCAATTTATAAGAATATGGAGCTTGTTCGGTCTGTTTTAGCCATCCTTAAAATCAACAATAAAAATACATATATCCGTCATTTATTAAATACTTTGATGCATAATAAGTACTTACTAATAGCCCAGCATTCTTTTTCTCAAACTTTATTATATTGTCTTTCATATTTCGTCACCTAAAACGCAAAGGGCCCTATCTAACATTTTGAAAATTTCACAGTAGAAGCAAAAACTATTTAAAATTAATAAATCGCCTTAAACTGTTTAAAATTTATTTCTTTTCCGATTTCTCTTGTAAAACTTTCCATATTTTTTTGTAGATAGCGCCTTTTGTTTTTTGATAATAAAATCGTAAATTTTAGTCGAAAGATTCCAAATATTTTCTTTAGTTAGAGTTGCGTTTCAGGTAACGATTTACTTATTTTTGGGAAAAACATATTTGCTTGAAAATTGTCTTTAAAAAAAAATCAAAAATTGTATGCGTTGTCAACGGTTTTAGATCTTTTATTAAATTCTTCCTTTTTAAAACATTCAGTCAAGAATAATAACATAAGTTTATTAAGTATCTTTTAAACACTTAACCAAAATGACAATCTTAATTAAGACCCTTTAAGAGTAAGGTAAACATTTTGCTACTTTTTTCATATTTTATATACGAAACAAAATAAAAAATAAGCGTAAATAATAAAAGAATGGAAAATTATATTTAAAATTTATAAAATCCTCAAAAAAATCCCCGATTTTTTTTTAAATCGCCAAAAAAATCCCCAAATGACGTTCTTTGTCCTTTTTGTTCGCATGAAATCCCAAACTTTAGGGATAAATCCCCAAGTCTGGCAGCCCTGCTAAAAACAAAGTTTTCTCGTAGAACATAACGTCCATATACGTCATAAAATATTTAGCTCATAGAAGCTTTACGAGTTAACATTTTCCATGAAAACCTTGTTTTTATATATTTTTTATATTTTATTCATATTTTAATTCCCTAAGCTAATCCCCGCGAAGCTCTACGCTTGTCTGCAGGAAAGAAACCAGAGAAATATATATGACTGCTGTGGACAAGCGCTTATAATTTAGATTTCTAATGTACAGTTACGACGTAATAATGAACACAGCATTACAATTTTTATTTTGTTTCAAACACAACAATATTTTTTTAAACAATTGTAAAATATTATTTAGGACATTATGACGATATGACTTGATAGCACACCTTGTGAATAGCCCAACTATCTATGTGTGTATACATTGTATTATACAAAAAACACTATCAATAAAAATCATTAAAATACAGTCATATTTTTTAATTCGGAGTTTCCCACAGACGCATGACATGCACAGCCGTCAAACTTAGTATATGAGAATAGCTTCATACGATATATCCGTCTGACGTCTAAAACAAACCCTTATTTTTTTTATTAAGTATTTACTTTTAATATCTAGCAGTTTGGTGTTTTCAGAATTTTCCCTTCTTACATAATAATGGAGATACAGCAAGTTTCCCACGGGAAATCCTTCTCCAAAAATGATGTCCGCGAAAGCGTTAATCTTATAAAACAATTAATCTATCTTTAATACTATTTCACGTTTTTGAGTGAACGATTTAAATGTTTTCATATAAAATGTATCTTATAAGCCTGTTATAAGCATGAAATCTTTTTTAAAGATAAGGCCCATGGTCCAATTAGTAGGTCTGCGCACAACTCAATGCAACAATAGAAAAAACAACACGCAGCAACACTTGTATAAAATTGTTTCTGACGTTTAAAATAATTTTATTTAGTTTTAAATAAAAATGATAACAGAATGTTGTAAAAAATAGTTATAAATGCATAATATTGTTGTGGCTTAAATTTGCAATCGGTTTCTTAATGCAAAATGTGTATGGTTGCAAACGAAATTGTTGCTCTATTATGAACACCAAGTGAAAATGTGTTTTTGATTGTGAACGAAGCTTAATTTTTCAACAAATTTTTTGTCATTAAATAAATTTAAAAGAACAATTGCAAGGCGAATTTACACTAGGTGAACTTATCTTGCTACGTAAGCAACAGCTGATAACTAACCTTGTGTCAAAATGGTATACCGTTCTAGTGGTTCTGGGGAATCTTTACTAAATTCTATAATTTTCGTTTTAAATTATGAAATGTAAAACTTTTTTAAGTTATTACATTTCAAAACACATAATTTAAAATTGAAAACAAAATGAAATATTTGCTTGAATTTTTGACACAACGTTAAAATATTTTACAGTGTTGTAAAACGTTTTCAAAATAAGACCACCTTGTATGAATTCGCCTTGAACAATTGTTTTTAACAGGGTTTAAAAAACTACAGTCGAAACCAAAAGCTGTCGAGCAAAAAAATGAAATTTGTGTACAACTTTTTGAGTGGGTTTGACAGCGACTGTTTCGGAAAAATGAAGGAGTGAAAAGAAATGGCAGTTTTTCTACATATCGTTACTTTAATTTTGAAAAGACGCATTATTTTGTACTAAGATTTACATATGTATGTCTCAAAGTTAAATAAATTGTATATGCTACTAGGTACGCCTTTTCTATATAAAAGTAACGATATGTACTTACATTAAAAATATTTCTTTTTATAAGCTGTTCTTACTTTTGACAGTTCCGTCAGTTTAAGCCACCAAGTTTAGACGTTTAAACTAGCAAGCAAAATAAAATAATCAACTTCTCAAAAACGACGTTAATTGAATAATTTTAATTTAATCGCTGATCTTTAAGTCAAAAACTGGCTCCTTAATCATAAATTTAAAAAGACGCGGTTAAAAAAGTTTTATTAAATGTTATAAAAATTATCGACGATTTTTTAAACATTTAACGTTTTGTTTTTTCATTCTAATAATTTTGTTTTTTTCGCTAATTACGTATTTCGTTCTCTGGCAGACAGATTTTTAAAGGTCGTAAAATTTTTTTTTGTTTTAAAATTTTCTGCTTAATACATACATATATGTACATATATATGTACATATGTATGTATATATGTATGTATTTGTATAGGAAATATTTTTGACATGGCCTTTGAAACATACAGACACATCTATACATTCCTACATACATACGTATTTTTATATAAAAAAATTAATTTTATTTTTATAAAAATATTTTGTCATAGTTTGATAAAAAATTTTTGGAAAGACATTCACGTGCAAGTTGATATACTGATTTTAACAAAGTATTCTCTCTCGTGATTCAGAAAGCAAAATAATCTTAAAAACTAAGAAAATATTTTTGTTTTTATCAAATCAAGTGATAAGATTTCTTCAATATTAAGTGACCGATTTGTTTATTTGAAAATGTTATATGTATGCAAGTATGTACATTAGCGTGGCCGTTAGTTGTATGGAGAACTTTTTTTTTTTGATTTCTTATCCTCTTCTCCTCCAAATCGGTTCAGTTTAATGTAAAAAAAAATACAAAAAAATTTCGTAGCGATAAGTTGTGTTTTAGGGAGGGCGTCCGCCCCTCAAAGATTGCCATCAAGCCATTTATTCAAATGTAATTTGTTTGCGTATGACTATCTTCTAAAAACAACATTTTACAAGAATATGATATATAGCAATATTTTAGCTCTTCTAGTCAACAACATAAGCCTCCAAGAAAGTTTTTGCTAAGACTAATATCTTAGAAAATAATTAAGAAAATAACAACAAAATACCAAACATTTTATATACGTTTTATATATATAAAAAAGCGATTTAATGTCAAGTGACACAATTTTGAAATCGATGTCTTCCGATTTGGATGAAATTTACACCAAGGTTAGTCCTATTAGATAGTAGTTTACACACAAATTTTTAACAAGATCGGTCAAAATGTTTCAGAGGTAGAGGGGTCAAAGTTTGCTATACAGGTGTTCTTTCTCATCCATGTAATTTATTACCTATTGGTGTTAGCAAAATTTGTCCCAAGTAGCTTAGATAGCTATTTAATCAATCTTTTTTAAAAACATTTTTTTGTTTTTTTAAAAAAATTTTTTAATTTTTTTTTTAAATTTAAAATTTTTTTTTTTTTTTTTAGCCAAGTGTTAAATTTAAAAAAAAAAAATTTAAAAAATTTTTTAAAAAAACAAAAAAAATTTTTTTAAAAAGTTTGATCAAAAAGCTTTCTAAGCTACTTGGGACAAATTTTGCTTACACCAATAGGTAATAAGTTACATGGATGAGAAAGAACACCTGTATGGCCAAAATGTCAAACTTTGACCCCCTCTAACTCAGAAACTTTTTGGCCGATCTTGTTGAAAATTTGTGTCAAAGCTACTATCTAAAGACTATCGAAAGACATCTATTTCAAAATTGGGTCACTTGACATTAAATCCCCCTTTTATATATATAAAACGTATATAAAATGTTTGGTATTTTGTTTTTATTTTCTTAATTATTTTCTAAAATATTGATTTTAGCAAAAAACTTTCTTAGAGGCTTATGTTGTTGACTAGAAGAGCTAAAATATTGCCATATATCATATTCTTGTAAAATGTTGTTTTTAGAAGAAAGTCATACGCAAACAAATTACATTTGAATAAATGGCTTGATGGCAAACTTTGAGGGACGGACGCCCCCCCCCTAAAACACAACTTATCGCTACGAAATTTTTTTTTTATTTTTTTTTTACATAAAACTGAACCGATTTAGGGGGGGAGAATATAAGAAATCAAAATAAAAAAAATAACGGCCACCCTAATGTACAAATGTATTTGTGTCAAATGTTTAAAACTTTTGCTTTTCGATAGTAAAACTTTTTGATTTTAATATTTTTATTTTTACTGTCAATCAATAATCGTTAAAAAATTATATTGGGAAAATTATGTTTGTTTGCCCTTAAGGGTTAAATATAAATTACCACCATGTGTCTGTGAAATAACAAAATCTCCAACGAAATTTCTACTTGAAAAAATTTCTTTATATGTATGTAGTATGTATATGTATCTATACTTTCATTCTTTTGTATTCTTGTAAAAAATCATTCAAGGTCAGTTAATGATCTAAAAGAAAGACCTTCAGTAGGTCATTTCAATAGTTATGCACGTTATTTCAATAGGATACTTTCAAAATACGAGCAAGCATAGATTTTACACAGAAATTCATCTATTTAACTATAAAGGACACATATTTATTGTAATATTTATATACATATGTTAGTATGTACTACATGAGTGCCTCGGTAGGCTAGCTGGTAGCGAGCTAGTCTATCAGCGCCGAGGTTGCGGGTTCGATTCCCGCCAGAGACTCTGGTTTCTTTCCTGCAGACAAGCATAGTGCTTCGCGGGATTAGCTTAGGAAATTAAAAAAAAAAAAAAAAAAAAAAATACGTATGTATGTACAAAATATTTACCATAAAAAAGTGTAACACATTTAAAATAAATTAAATTACATATTTAAAAATAAATGCAATATTCTTCAATCAGTTCATTAGTATACTAACGAACTTATTTATAACAATAAAACAGGTTAGTAACGGAAAATTTGTTTAATAAACCTTTTATTAATCTGTTTTATTTTTTATAAATCAGGCAGTTAATATGTAGACATACATATATCGGTAAGTATGTGTAAATGTTTGTATATACACTACTGTGCACAACAAAACCAACAAACTCATTACCTACTTGTGTAGTGGGAAAGGATTTCACAAAAAACTCTTTTGAGGACTAGGAATTTTCACATTAATCTATTGCACGTGCACATTTAATTTTTTATTTACTACCAGTGTAGTGTAGAAAGTAATGGATTTAAAAAGTAATAAAATGTATTTGTATTAAAAAAAATTAAATTTAAATTGGTAATTTCAGGTTTTGATGTATTAGGCATATTCATAAATTTACATAGCTTTTAAACTTAGAAGGAGCACATAGTAAAAGTTTTACAATATAACAAGTACGCCGCATCACTTAAATCGCTAAAAAGAAAATTAACAAGTTAGAGTGCTATATTCGGCTGTGCCGAATCTTTGATACCCTCCACCGACAGTTCGAATGTTTAAGGAGTAATATCTGTATGATGTCTTTTTGTTATTATTATCTTAAACTGTGACGATTTGTTATTAATTATGGTTTTAGGAGACTAAACTGTTTTCCGGGAGTAGGGCATACTTATATGGGGCCTAGGGTAAATTATGAACCGATCTTCACGAAATTTTACAGTGTCATTTCTAGTCGAATAAAACGGACTTATGCAAAATCTTATGTCATTCCGTGCATTTTTGCATCATTTATGTTAGTTTTTGTAACAACATTATCAAGTTTTTGAAGGTGTTGGTTCCACATTTTGATTCATAGCTCTGGTCCTACTGAACCGATTTTGCTGAAATTCAATCCCAAACTGCTTAGGATAACTACAAGCAATTTGACACCTAGTTTGTTTATTTCTTTTGAGTTTTTCGAAAGTGAGCGTGTTTTCAACAGACGGACAGACAGACGGACATGGCTAAATCGACTTAGAATTACTCAAGCAGCCAGAATATATATACTTTATGGGGTCTGAGATGAATAATAAAAAAGTTTCACACGGAATGATAAACTTAGTATACCCTCTTCACAACTTATTGTGGTGGAGGGTATAAAAAGTAAGGTCGAAGTTAAAAAAATTAAATTTAAACTCGTCCTTTCCTGTCATTGACGGTACAACATTGCAATATAGAGCTGCAAAACAATCGATAGTACTATCGAGTGTTTTATTTTTGGCGGACTATCGATAGTTGTTATCACTATCGATACAATCGGAAAATTTTAAAAGTAACTGCAAAGTTGATTGAATATAGTCAACGCAACATTTTTAACAACTCGTTAGATGCAAGTTTTAAGCAATGCATAAACTTTTTTAGTTCTTTGGGAAAAGGAAAAAGTACTTAAGTTGACTTGACCTATATTTGAGTTTTTTTAGCTCTTCATATTTAAAAGTACACATGCAACAACAACTAGAAATAATGGCACCCTAGAGATCTTAACAATCTAAAGTACACACGGGTAAAGTTTCAATTATTTTATACGACTTTTCAGGAAGTTATAGCAAAATGACTCTTTGCGTATCTTTTTTCAATTTGCAATCATTTTGGAATAAAAACTCAAGTTTACTTCCGATCTGTGACATTAGGAATGTTTAGGAACAAAAACTTTAGAAAAATATTTCCGCAGATAATGGATGAATATATTGGAATAGGAGTAAATATTAAAAAATCACCGTTAAAACTTAAAAAATAGACTTAAGCACATTTTTCTTATTGCCACAGAATTGTGTTCTAATTTACATATTAAAATAATGTTAATCGTACCTACCTTGTTGATTCAGCTTAAATAATTTTAATAAAAAAAAAATAGCAGCCAGGGTTCTTAGAAGTGGTGTTTTTTCGCTAAATGTGTTATTTTTACTTGTTGGTCATTTTTTTCTTAAGGAACAGTCTTAAAAAAATTAATGGGGTTATTTTGTAAAAGACTTATGTAATTCTACTTCCTAGAAAAATTTTTGGAAATTCAAAAAATTTTATATGAATAAATTTTCAACGCAAGGGTTAAGAAATAACCGTTTAAATTTCTAGACTTAAGTTGAATATTTTGAAGTCGAAGGTCAAAAAAAAAAAAAATTGACAATCCTAATGAAAATAAACCGTCTCTATATCTACATAAAGTTTATATTAATTATAACCTATAGATGACACTGAAATTAAAAGTGAATCTTCATTGACTACCGTGTCTACAGAAGTGGCACATAGAAACTTTTCGATACCATCGATAGTTTTTAAGCTAACTATCGAAACCATCGATTGGACCGACTATCGATAGTTTTGCAGCTCTATGCAACAACCACATGTACGAGTGTAAACAATTTGCATAACTTTTAAATTAATGGAGGTCCCATTATAAAACTTTTGCAATATAATAAGGACACTATATGCTAATTTCGGTTAAAAAAAATTAGGAAAACAATTTTTTTTTTCAAAGTAATTTTTTTTTTATTTAAAGATCAATCGATTTTCTATTAGAATCACACACAATTTTTTTTGTTTGATTAGTTTTTAGTTCGATAAAATAATTTAAAAAAAATTTTTTTGAAAACGGCAACACTTTACCACCCCGTTCACTCGCTCACTTCTTAATATCTAATAGAACTTTAGTTATGCCAAATATAAAGGAATTCCAACAAATTTTTTTTTTTTTGGGTTGTTCCCTTCACAAATAATGCACCATATACACAGTACGAATCTCAAGGAAATTTTTAAATACTTCCTTAAAGCTATAGATTCCTTGTATAGGGTGTTTTTTTTACAGGTTTGTTTTTCGAATAGAGATAAAACTGGCATTTTGTGGTCAAATCTGGCAACTCTAATGCCATTTATGTTCAGTTTGGTTTGCCATTTCATCATGAACAGGTTGACAAAAGAACAACGCTTGGTGTATGGGCCGAAAATGAGATTGATCTCGATGCTGATTTTCATCGCAAAATTTTGTTCAGTGATGAGGCTCATTTTTGGTTGAATGGCTACGTCAACAAGCAAAATTGCCGCATTTGGAGTGAAGAGAATCCACATGAGACCCTTGAGACGCCATTACATCCACAAAAACTGACTGTTTGGTGTGCTCTATGGGCTGGTGGAGTCATTGGGCCATACTTCTTCCGAAATAATGCTGGAGAGGCAGTTACCGTTAATAGAGACCGGTATAGAGCCATGATAACCGACTATTTTGTTCCCGAATTGGATGGCATGAATGTGGATGAGTTGTGGTTCCAACAAGACGGCGCTACATGCCACACAGCGCACGCCACAATCGATTTATTGAAGGAAACATTCGATGAGCGCATAATTTCGCGGAATGGACCTGTCAATTGGCCACCAAGATCGTGTGATTTGACACCATTGGATTATTTTCTTTGGGGATATGTGAAGTCGCTCGTCTACGCCAACAAACCAGAAACGTTAGGGGAATTGGAAGCCAACATTCGTGGCGTTATTGCCGACATACGGCCCCATATGCTCGAAAAAGTGGTTGAAAATTGGACCTGTAGAATTGGCTTTATTCGAGCCAGCCGCGGCGGCCACATGCCTGAAATCATATTTAAACATTAATGGCATAAAACTATCCTTCCAATAAAGCCAAATTGATGGTCATTAAAACGATTTTCTTGTGTTTTATTTCAATTCGAAGTTCTATACCACTGAAAAAAACACCCTATACTATGTATAACTGAAATTGGTATAACAAAATTTCAAAAAAATTTGTATAACCAGGGAAACAGGCAAGGTGGTGGCACCGTCCTGTTGAAATCACATATCGTCCACATCCATATCTTCCAATTCAGGTAATACAAAGTTCGTTATCATCTCACGATAGCGAACACCATTCACAGTAACTGCTTGGAAAAAATACTGCCCGATGATGCCTCCAGCCCATAAACCGCACCAAACAGTCACTCTTTGTGAGTGCATTGGGTTTTCGACAATCACTCTTGGATTATCATTCGCCCAAATGCGGCAATTCTGCTTATTGACGAATCCACTAAGGTGAAAATGTGCCTCATCACTGAAGATGATTTTCTTCGAAAATTGATCATCCACTGTTGCTATTTCTTGCCACCATTCTGACCATTGACGACATTAGGAATGGTCAAGAGGCTTAAGTTCTTGAGTCAAATGCACCTTGTAAGCGTGTAAATGCAAGTCTTTATCATAATGTTCATCAACGACGAGCGTGAGAGGTGCAATTGTTGGGTACGAGGGCGAGTTGAGGTAGACGACTCTTCAGCCACACTATCGCGAACAGCAGCAATATTTTCTGCAGTACGAGCATGTACTGGTGTTTTCACATTTCCTACAGACCCGGATTGCTTAAGTTTTTGCACGGTTTTTCCGATTGTACGCACATTTGGACGATTAATTGACCGAAAAAATGCACGATATGCATTTTGATTTGAACGCCCATTTTCATAATAAGCCTGAATAACTTTAACGCGTTGCTCGATTGTGTATCTTTCCATAGTTCAAATTGAGTAAGTCTGAAATTGAGATATGTCACATGAAATGCAGAAACAAGTTGACGTTAATGTGTGGTTCACAGTCCTTAAAACCACCCTTTTATATGTTTAATGGTTTATAGATACCCACAAGAGCTTTTGCAGCGTAAAACTTTTTTTTGCGAACTTCTGGTTCACTGATGGCTTTTCTGTTGAAAAAAACTATCTGTATTTAGCGCCATATTTTAGTATACCGTTCGACTCAGAATCATAAAGTGATCTTATGATATCCACCCGTTTGTCTGGCTGGTGGTCTGTGCATGTAAAGATTGTGCGCAAAATACAATTTTAAATTTTGTGTATAACTTGATAACATGTTAATGATGAAAATAGGTCTATAATTTCTATAATATACTGTTTATGCCCATAAACCATCTAATTATGTACTTATTTAGATTAAATTACACGTCAAATACCGTTGTGTAGAAATACAGAGAAGAAAATGGAACTGGATTGGACACACACTTCGTAAGCCACTGTCCGACCTTGCCATGAATGCTATCGAATGGAACCCGCAGGGAAGTCGCAGAAGAGACCGACCAACACATACATGGCTTAGGCAAATTGATGGCGAGGCTAGAAAAATGCACAAAAGCTGGAGTGAATTAAAAACTATTGCGATGAACAAATCTGAATGGAAGAAGTTTGTTGAGGCCCTATGATTCTTATAGGATCAATTACAGGGTCATTCCGGGGGTGGGATTGGAGAGATACCTCCCCCTACCCATAAATGCTCAAAAATAATTTTTTTTGGTATTATGGTGCAAGATTTCCATTTTTTTAAATTTTTACATTGTTTTTGAAATTATTATTTTATGTAATCGCCCACAAAAGGAGGCGGGGCGAAAATTGCATTTTACGATCTCCTGGGTCCAATAATAGGGTTTTTAAATTTCGCCGACGTAAAAAGGAGTGTTTGCTAAACAAAAGTCTGAGAAAACTTTAAAACAAATTGAATTTTTTAAAGAAGAATAAGTTCTTCAAGGGGGAACTTTTTCCGGCTAGATTGTCCAAAAAACCCCTATGTGCATCTTCCAGATTTGGAATAATTTTCCTAGACTAATAGCCTGTTCGACTTCGGTCATGCTGAAAGGCAAATGGTGGCCATTTTGAATAATATTTTTTTAATGCATTCCGAAATACTTATGTTACAAATAAAAAAAACTTTTCAGAACTTATGATAGTACTGGGTATTAGGGTGTTCAATTAATCGGGTTTTATTTTTGTTCGATTAAACGATTAATCGATATTTGGCATTTTGACCTTATTCGATTAAACGAATACAATTTTAAAATTAATCAAATAATTCTAAATGCAAACATTTTATACTCTTCGAGATTTTTTTAAATAAAACTTATCAATGTAGCTCCAAATTATTGCTTCACTTTGGGCATATTTAATCCCTTAGATTCCAAGAGTCAATATAACTTTGGATTTTTTGAAACTTTTTACGGACATTCCATCCTCTGCTTTGCTTCTGCAAATAATTTCCTCTAGAGAATCGATGGAAGTATCTTGTTTAAAATATTTATTCATTGGACCACTTGTAGCACCCTTTGATTTTGTTGGTGGGGCATCTTTTTCAAGTACTATGTTATAGTCACTGTGTAAGTGGTAAATTAGTTGTTGAAGAACATTTACGTTAATAAAGGGTGTTTTATATAGAGTGATACAAGTTTAAATCATAATAAAACATAGTAATATATTTTCAATGAAACGGTCTTTATTGGAGAAAATTTAATGACATTTATGTTTAAATATGTTTTTGGCCATGTGGCCGCCACGGCTGGCAATCTGGAACACCAATTTTCAACAACTTTTAGCATTTTGACCATCATTGTTTTTGAAGCAATTTGGGCCAATGACTCCGCCCGCCCATAAAGCGCACCAAGCAGTAATTTTCTGTGGATGTAATGGTGTTTGGACAAAAGATTGCGGATTCTCCTCACTCTAAAAGCGACAATTCTGCTTATTTACGTACCCATTCAACCAGAAATGGGTTTCATCGGAAAATAAAATTTTGCATAGAAAATAAAAATCAACATCAATTTGTGTTTCAGCCCATTTGCCGAATTATTTTTGTTAAGATTTTCCACAATTTGCACGCGTTGCTCTGGTGTAAGTCGATCCATAATGAAATGTCAAAACAAACTAAACAAAAAGCAACGATCAGCTGTTAAATGGGTGGTCAAATAAAGCAGTGATGCCAACTCAAAGTTGTACAACTCCAAAAAAAAACCCCTTTACATTTTTAAACACCTGTTACATTAAACATTATTAGATTTACGCATGAGCTATTTCGTTAAAAAATACTGGCGTGTTCTATAAATCGAAATGAAGTGGATTTAAAATCAAGCAAATTTTAAAAACGACCCTCTTATAAAAGTTCAAAAAATATTCCACTTTATCTGCTTCATACTTTAAGTATATAATATTTTTTCAAGAACAACACTTAAAACCACAAAAAACTACGGTCATTTTGTAAATATTAAATGAATTTAAATAATCGTTCGATTTCAATTTCACTTCATTTCGATTTCTAGAACATACCCAATAAATTAATATAAATCTTTGAGTTAACATACCTTTATCGTTTTTTCTTTCGTGAAATAAATTATTAAGCTTAGATTAGACGATTTGTTGAATCAGCATATTAATGAAGAAAAATAGGTTACAAGTGCTAGCATATCGTGTAAACGCAAAAATTTTTCAACATACGTATGTTTAACAACATTTGCTAGCTCTTTGTTAACAATGCAAACAAACGTATGTTGGAAATTTTAGCATATCGTGTGAACAGCGTATTATTAGTGCTTCAACAAATTTTCTGCGTATGATGGCAGATATGTTATTTGTTGAATATCGTATTTAAGCTTTTCAGCATATGACAAATTTGTATGTATATGTGCCGAATGGCTTATCCGAGCCACCGGCACATATGCACTCTTCTTGTTGCAAATATGCATACAAAGACACACACCCAAATAAAATGATTGTAGTTAAATTTCAATCCATTAATAATTAAAAAACATTAAATGGTTTAAACCACCTACAATTAACAGCAAGGCGATTGATATATGCTCACAGACGAATTTCTGCTTCCGCCGCGTTTTTGTTTTCAACGGTTGCCAACGTGCAAATTTTTTGGCACAGGTCTCCGGTGAAATAAACAAATTAAAAACAGTAATTTGTTCATGCTTGTGTACCTACTTTTTTTTCTGGGGCCAGATTCTGGCAGTCGTGATCGAGTACTTTCTCGATTCGAAAGCAATTTAATCGAATCGGAATTATTTTTTCGTTACCGTAAATCATTCATTTGAGTTTCACAATACTGAAAAAATAATTTCGATTCGTTCAGTATCGACTGAAATAAAATTGCTTTCGAATTGAGAAAGTACTCGACCACGAATGCCAGAATTAGGCCCCAGGTAGCGAAGAAATTAAATTCCAAACACATAACACACCACAGCCGGGAAAAAAACAACGAATACAATACAAACAAATTAATAAATGCTGTTGAAGAACGTCCAACACTTTAAATAAATTTTACTGCAAAAATGGTAGTTGTATTAAAAAATAAAACAAGAGAATTGTCAAATTTATTTGATATTTTTAACCAAATGTTTTCAATACTCAACATACATATCAACATACAAAATTCAACATATCGTGTAGACACAAAAATTGCATGCTAACTTATATGTTGAAATATCATTTGCTGGCATATGATGAATTTGAAAATTTTGGTAGTTTCAGCATATCGTTTAGACACCAAACATATTGAATATGTTGATAGAGGCATTTGTTATTTTTTTCAAGCATATGAGTGTAAGCATACATTTGCTGATTCAACATATCGTCTAGACTAAGCTTTAAATTGTGTGGAAAAAATGTAACAACAATATAAGCTAAATTACTCCCTTAACATGACTGTTTTGTTAATTCCAACGGACACATACACTTAAGTGTTTATTCGACAAAAAACTTAACAATATTATACATTTAACAAAAATACTATATATTATTATTATTCCATTAATCGGTATAAGTTCTTCGATTAATAATCCTCTAATCTTAAATAGCATTTAACTTATTCGTCTAAAATTGTTCGATTAATCGAACAAAAATTTATTGACTGAACACCCTACTGGGTATACAAAGTGATTTTTTTTTTTAAATATGTACATATCAGAGAAAGCCAAAAAGTTATATTTTTAATACTTATAACCTATTCATACTCCACCGAGCACGAGTACAGACAGGTATGAATACCAATAAGTTTGAACATAAATAAGTTTGTATAGCAACCGGTATGAGTATGAACAAGCAGGCATGCGTATGGATATTAATATGAATGCGTATGAGTATAGGTGAGTATCGACAAGCAACTTCAACAGCTCGTATGGTTATAGCAGTGTAGCCAGGACCTAAAAATTTTTGATGCAGAAGAGATAATTATATGTATTTTAAGTATTTTCCAAGACCAGCAAAACAAATATAGCACTGATTAAATAAGAATTAATTAATTTATGTAAAAGCTACATTAAAACATAAATATTTTCTAATATTATAAAATTATGCTTCTATTAACAATAATAACATATAATCTTTTCTACGAAAGGGGTATTTTATAAAAAGAATTTTAAAAAAGAAGGCTATCAAGAGGAAACTCGTTTTGATTATGCGCTGAAGGAATTTATATAATTCTTGATTTTTTATAGACAACCGTGGATATATTGTGGAGTTGTTTTTCCACCATAACGTGATGTTGTAGTCTTCTTCTGTAAGGATAATATTTTCGTTAGCATACTGATCGACTTCAGCCTTTAAATTTTGAACGTCTTAAAAATGCAACTGCCAACAGATAAACATCTCAAAGTCATACTATGTATGAATGAATTTACCTGTGATATCTCATTTCTTAATTCCGAATATAAGATTTATATTTTTTTTTGGTATTCGGCAACTTTTTGTGTTTTTATCAAGAATATTCAAATAAAACGACGTATTTTAATTTGCATCCATTTTGCCATTTTTTCTTTATATTCCGAAGATTTTTGTAAAGTCAACAATTCTTTTTCAATAAAATTTTGTTGAATTTTACTCAAACGATTTTGAAAAAAGGATTTATTAGTGATTCAGCAATAACGAAAAACAATTCTGGCAACACTAATGAAAAAAAATTAATAAATAAAAAATGTTTGAAGTCAATGATATACCTATGGGTGTATGTGGTTATGTGCGAGTATGAAATACAATAAATATGATAACATACATGAATGAAATCAAATGCGCAGGGATATACACAAGTATGAGAATAAATAGATACGAGTACGCACAGGTGTTGAACATTTTCGATATGTGCTAGAGTACTTTAATTTTTTTATACCCATTGTCTTTCTCTGGTACATATGGGTAATTCCAAAGTGTTGAACGTGACAGTCGTACGCATCAAAAATGCAATAACATTTTAAACAACAAATACTTTTACGTTCTTTTAACCCTTAAATTATAGCACTAAGAAAGCACTTTTATATATGCTTAAGTTTATGGGGAGCGCGGTTCTAGGTCAAAGATAATGGCATAAGAAGTAGCGGTTCGAACGTGAAAAAAATAGAAGTAGTTTTTGTGGCCATGTATAAAAAGGGGTGATTCAGCGAAACCTGGCACAATTTTTTAGTCAAACCACATTCAGAATTTTACGTAGCAATGTAACATTTAAATGTCTTTGGTTTGATTCCAAAATCTGCTATATTTTTTTTTGTTTAAGCCAAAATCTGGTTCGATACGTGACATTTCGAACGTGACATTTTTTCCATAATAATTTAACTGAATAATGATTTAAAAAAAATAAAAATTTACCGTTAATCCGAATTACATATTTCTCTTCGAACTATTCCTCAGATTACGGACCATGTAAGAAAAATTTTTTGGAATAATTTTCATCAAATATCATCTCTTTTAAGGAAGATAATATTAAAGAAAACATGCAATAAAACATTCTCACAAATAAGAAATTACGTTTGCACAACTTTGCAGTCTGACTGTTCATCTAAGTGAACAAATTTACGGGTAAATTTATAAAATTTGTAAGATCTAAATATTTCTCTATAACAATACCGTAAAATAATCAGCTTTTAATAACTTTTAAGTTTTCGGTCACGGTGGACCTTTTGACGGAAATGCCCATATATAAGTTTTTGAAAATATGGCAATTTCTAATAATTTAAAGCTACGGTCACACTTATTAAATATTTGATCAAATAAGCGTAACCCCCACTTTTGGTAATAGTTAGTGAGATTTAAAATGGTCTTAATATTACAAAATAAACTAATTATACTACTAGAAATAGCAAAAACAGTTTTTGTAAGATGTTCTATTTTAATCAAAATAAATATTGATATTAAGCAAAATGATTTTTTAGTTTGGTTGCTGGTCCCGTTTTCTTCGTCAAATATTTGATAAGTCTGACCGTAGCTTAAGGATTCCGTTGCTTTTGTTTGGCACTGTACTGAAAGTTCATTTATATATATGTATGTATAAATATGTATGCATATAAGTATGTTAATAATTTTGGCAAAATACCAAAGAGGAAAACACGTAAATTTTGTTTGTCTTGTTTCAAAAGAAAATGGTCACATGAATAGAACAAACGTTGCTTTTTCGCTGTGACTGTAGCTGACGTCCGTGTAGGTGTAGTGCAGTGACGATACTGGTATGACATCTCTTACTTCATATCCAATCTATGTAGATACGATTTAATTTGTCCGCCTTTTTTGAGACACTTTAGACGTGATATATATCACGTGAAGTTATATTTAACAATAATTTTTTTATTTTTTCTATGGAATACTTTTTGTTCAAAAGATAAAAAACAAACAATACAATTTTTACAAAAAATAAATATTAATAAAGAGAGAGAGCGACACTCATAAAAAGCAGTTACAACGAGAGCTGTTAACTCACCTTGTGGAGTAGTATGTGTTAGTAGCTTTTTGTAAGTCATTTCAGAGTCATTTGTTTTTAATGCAATAATTTGTGGACCGAGGGGTCTGTTATGAACTTAAAAATAAAATTGTATTATTTGGTTGTAAATTAACTTTGGCAAATAATAATGTGTAAAGTGATTGTAATGATGTACATATGTATGTATGTATATCTTATATCTAACTAGTTTAGTGTAATACCTCCAAAAATGTATGTTAAAGGTAGGTATTCAGAGTTTATAAAACAATATAAAACTACCCCGCTTATTTTCTTAAACACTTCACATCAGTTTGAATATATTTTTTGTGAAATTTTTATAATACATGGAAACAGAGCAGTCTCTGGCGGGAATTGAACCCGCAACCGTCGCAATGATGGACTAGCTCACTACCTACTAGCCAACCGGGGCACCCATTTTTTATTTTTAATACTCTTAATAGGTATTTAAGAAACATCTCACAAAAGCATTATTTTAGGAAGAAAAAAGTTATTTGCAGGGACATAACAGTTATAACCAATATTTGAAAAAATCCTGAAATAATAATTAATCACGAATTTTTAAAACCTGCTCTCTGAATAATTGTTACAAATAACCAATATTTTTTTGGTCTTTGATAACCGTTATAGTTTGTTTTTGTTTTTTTTGGGCTTCCATAACCATTACAAAAGATTTTAATTTTTTTTGGTCTTCAGTAACCATTACAAAAGACTTTTATTTTTTTTGGTCTTCTATAACCATTATTAAAGATTTTAATTTTTTTGGTCTTCCGTAACCATTACAAAAGATTTTTATTTTTTTCGGTCTTCTATAACCACGCTACAGTTCGCAAATCTTAAGATATTTTTATAAAATTTCGCACACTGACTTATATTTGCACAAGGACGAACTTTTTTTCTGCTCTGAAAATTATACTCAGTGACTTATGCTGCAACTTATCTGAGCGAACATTGCGTTCATTAATGTTTGTAAAATTAAATTTTTAAAGAAATACATATGTAGATATATCTCTAAATGTTCCACTTTTTCATTTTCAAAGCTATAGTTTCATACAGTTTGTTACGTTTCAATTGGTTAATTTGGTTACTTATAATGACTATGTAAGAAAAAAAAAACAATAATAATAATAATAAGTAAGAAAGTTATAGTCGGTCAAGACCGACCACATAATATTATACACCTATTTGGGTCCGAAATTTGTATGGTTCCGAAGTCGACTTGGGTTCAAAATAGTCGAACAAGCCTACTTAATGGTATTTTCGGTTAGGTAGAGGTGGCAGCCGACTTTATTCACCAGCTCACATAGACACTGAATGTCCGTTGCGATACCACTGCGCTTCTACTCATGCGTAATTAGGTGTGTTGCATATTCTTAGAATACATGACGAGACCTACAGTTCAATGCTAAATCCAAACGGCAAGATTTGAAGTGCTTTAGAACAGAAATTACTTTCATTAGTTCGCTTAAGCCAACCGATAGTTGAGGATGTTAAGAAATAATTATTTCTTTTTGAAAAAGGTTTTTTTTTGGTCGCTCGAGCCAGGAATCGAATCCGGGTCCTATAGGTTTCAGAGTCCACATCTTAGCTACTACACCAACAGCACTGACTACTCAATGGTATATAAATACAATTTTAGTGCGAAATTTCTTGTATTAAAGAAAAAAAAATCGCGAAAATATGCCTAAAACTGGAGCGATTTTATTTAAACTCAGCACCATGATTGTGTGGCATAATTGGTTTCTATTTACTAAATATGAGAAAGATATCAAAAAATTTGCGGATCCTTACCAAAATCATTAAAAAAAAGTTCGTCATTGTGCAAATATAAGTCAGTGTGCGAAATTTTATAAAAATATGTTAAGATTTGCGAACTGTAGCGTGGTTATAGAAGACAGAAAAAATAAAAATCTTTTATAATGGTTATAGAAGACCAATAAGAATAAAAATCTTTCATAATGGTTACCAAAGACCAAAAAAATTAATAATCTTTCATAACGGTTATTAAAGACCAAAAAAAATAATAATCTTTCATAATGTTTATGGCAGAACTGTAATTTTCTGGGTAATTTATAATTATTATTACAGGACCAATTTTTTTCAGTTATTTTTTCCATAACCTATTGGATATTTAAAAAATAATAACAGTTATTTCGGGTCCCTGGTTATTTGTCTATATCTCAGTCATTTATAAACCGATTTTGTTTATTTGTAGTCCTAGTATTCTACTAGGCTTATTTAATGGAAAAGCGGAAAAGTAAAGTTTACAGATTATAAAAATTTTCAAAAAGTTAGGTTAATTGGAGATTTATGGTTAAAAAATAAGAGGCAGTCGTGATTATTTGCTCATGACAAATTTACATATCGCAGACTAAATCATAAACAGTCACAACTAGAGTTTAATTTTTCCCGCACTTTTAGGATTCCCGGGAAAGTGGGAAACAAAAACCATATTCCCGGGATCCCGAGATTCCCGTCAAAATTTTATTTATTTACTTAATACTTTTTACTAGCAAGTATGCTTAACAAAAACGAAAGAAATTTAATTATCATAGTTTTTCTTGGGAGTCAATTAATTAATTAACAAGGTTTCGTTTAAATGTGCTAAATTCACATTTCATACTATTGATAAACTGAAATTCCTATGCGCATTTCACTGGTTGCTAAGGCCAGAACATATACAAGATATTATACAAATAAAACTGTAAAGCGAATAAGAATTATAAGCACCAGTTTTACTTGTAACAATATCAAAGCTTAAACCAAAACTACAACAATAAACAGTGAGTTTATCTTTTCTTACAGTCCCGACTATAATTGGTTGATTTTTTGTCAAGTGGGTAAAGAAAAAACAAAAATAAAAACAAATAACTTTATTTTATTTTGACAGTTCAGTTTAATTTACACTGTCACATGCCATATTAGTTATCAAAGTTTTTCTTGGGAGTCAAAAAAATAATTAACAAGTTATTTAAGTTATTTTAAGACACTTAAGAGGTTATTTTTGATGACAATAAAATCAAAAATTATTACATTTAGAACTTATTCTGCCGACAGGATAAAAATTTCCATAATAAGTCTGGAAGTATTGAGGCCTTAGGAGATTATAATTTGTGGAAGGACGAATAGGAACAGAAAACTCAACATTACGAAGTAGGAATTCTGAAACAATTTCACCGCTTAACAAATTCATCATAAAGGAGAACTTAAATTTACCGTATTTAATAACATATTTTTTACAGTGTTATACTCTTAGGACCGCCCGTTTTCACAACTTACCCGATAGCTAACCGTAGACTTTAACCGGCCTTATAAATAATGTTCCATGATTTAAATTTTACTTTAACCTAAAGTAAGCGATAAAGTATATTAAGGTTCATCGTACGTGGTAGGTAAAAGTAAAGTTGTAATAATGTAACACTTTTTATACGGCCGATAAAATCCTACCTTTAGCTATCGGTAAGTTGTGAAAACTGGCCTTAATCAGCAGTGGTGTATGAAGGAAACTAAGTTTGCCATTTAAAGTTAATCTTTTTTAATATTCATTTAATATGGTTGCAGCCTGTTCATCGCTTTCAAACGTTAACGTTTGCCTTGAAAATTACATTTAAAACAAAAACAAATTTAAGAATTTTGTTTTCATAAAATGTTCTATGAAAGTTTCCTTTAATAACCGTTTGTTAAGTCTGATAATCATTTATGAATACGGGGGTATATGAAAAATATGGTTGGGCATGGTTACGGCAACTCCAATATGTTTATTGTAACAATATATTGTTGTCGTACACAACAAATTGTAATTTTTATTTAATATCAGCAATATGTATTTAGGTACAGTAAACATTTCAACGTTTATCGCAATTATAAATTTGAGTATTGTTGACCGAAAAATAATCATTTTTCTAACAACTCAATAATGATAACTTTGAAAACATATTATATTGCTCACAACCATTTCATGATATTTAATAGCCATATTATGATAACCTTCTATACGTGTACTCATAATATATTTAAGAAGCAATCGAAATATATTTTCTCTAATAATAATTTTGCATCAGTTGTGTCGTTTGTTTTAAATATACCTATCGAATTATTTGTTTATAAAAAAAATACCCATTAAAAAATTTAAAGAGATTAAAAAAATAAGAGATTGTCTTTACATTAAAAAAAAATTGTGAAGTGCCACAAAATTAAAAATCGATGCAAAAAAATTTTTATTTTTATTTTGTTGTTGTGATAGCACCCATGTATCATAATATGATTACTTCTTAATTTGTTATGATTAGCATGACATAATATGATTACTTCTTAACTTATTAACGAGACAATCATATAATTACATCTTAACTTATTATGATTAACATGATAATAATATGATTAAGGGAAAAATATTATGATGTAATACCTATTACGAATATATTTTTTAAATTCATCTTTATATCTTTTATACTTTCCCAGTTTGAAGAGAATGTGTCTTCTTTTTTTCTAAGTAGTTAGAGCAAATCAAAAACTTTAAATGCGTTTATCTCGAAATGGATTTTTTTGAGTTATTCCGGTCTTGCAGCAACTAAGCGATATGTAATATGATTCAATAATATGGTGACTGCAATCATGGACATTATCATGATATGTTGCTCTTAGAATATGTTTACCACAACCATGTTTTTTGTTTGCGTGTACCCAGAGAAAAAACATATTTTAATATGGTCAATCCTAACAAAACTATTTTTTATGATTAACAGCCTGTTTTTGTAAAACATAAGTCTTCTCACTTGAAGTTTTCGTATTAATACGTTTATGTTTAAAATTTGGTTTTTAAAAAACATTTAAAAGCTTTCGTCTATTCGTAGTTGACATAAATAGAGCTTTTTCCTTTCGTGAATCAACATTATTGCCAATGCATTAATATTCGTACATTTGTATTATTTTTTCATATAAAGGTTTTGTGTTTGTGGATAACCCTGGCTTTTGTTTACAAAAATTAAAATTAAATTTCAAAAATAAAATATTTTATAAAAAATGTTACTAAATTAGTAAAAATGAAAGTGTTGAATGAAAATGTTAACAATAATAGCAATAAATAAAAGAAATACATATAGAAGATATTTTGCTGCACATCAACATATAGATATGTAGAAGATATTTGCGAAGATATAATTTTTTGGAACATTCGGAAGAACGGTGGTATTTTACACTACAGTGTATGTACAGTCACACAGACGTACGCCTTAACAATTCTTTAACTTTCCAAAAATTAGAGATATTTAAAATAATAAATAAATCAAAAATTTTTAAATGAAAGCAAATATTTATTTCATTATTTAAATTAAAGACTATTGATTTGTCCGCATACTTAGGTGCGAAGTCGAGCCGCTTTTATCTGTTTATATCCCCAATTAATGTTTGTTTTTTCTTAGTACGCGGCTATGTAATGTAATGTAAAAATTTTAAAATTTGAACTCAAGGAATTCGCAACGTTCCTTTTGTTAAAAATATATGCACGCATTTCATTACAAATGTCCATTGTTTTCTTACCTATTTTAACAAAACAGTAATATTTTTTCTAAAATTACTGCAGTCTTTAAGAATTTGCTTGCAAGTTTAGCTTGTGCCACTTTCCGTATATTATTTTTTCTTTAAATCTTCTTAATTTAAAAAGGACAGTTTTCTATTTGGCATCGTACGTATAATTATCTGTGCTTTCAGATTAACTTAAAAGTGTAAAAGTATAATTAGCGGAAATTGACCCAAACTTTTTGTCGATTGATTTTGACAGTGTGTCGATGCCTTGCAAATTCCAAAAAATATCGATCAGAAATCCAGAGTTATTCTTAAGCTCCAATTTTAGAGGGAGTACGTACTATGCAATGAACAACGGTACGCGACATGATGTATCGGACTTTAAATGGCAACGCTATATTTAAAAAACTAAATGGGCTGCATATGGAGGCGTGGCTATAAAAATGTATCCTTTTTAGAAACCTCATTGACATACCTTTCATTCAAAGCGGTGACTGGCACAAACTTTTTTTGTAAGGAGGTCGACCCGCTCTTATGTACATAATTATGTTCATATTTTTGAGCGTATGTAGTTCCATTGTTTCTAAAATTTTTTGAAGCTGTAAATACATATTTATGTAATTATAAGTGAACCTTTATAGAATATTTTAGAATAGTATTACTCTGTTAGGTTTACTTTTTTAAAATATCGCAGTTATTTTCCATTTTGTGGTGATTTGTTTTTTAAACGAATGCCTTTTACTTATCGTCTACTTTTCACTTTTGTTTTCATTTATTGCGAAGATGTTCATTTTATATGAACCAAAAATATATAGAAAAAAATTAAAGCTTTTTTTGTCACTCACATGAAATGTTTTTTAATTTTATGAAAACCTAAATCTGATTTCGTTCGTTTTTTTTACGAACGAACAAATATTTTCATTTTCTAAAAACAGGCTGTAAATGAGTCCTCCATTAAGAAGCCACAGCCATATTATGGTTGCCTCCGAAATACTTAATTACGTTTACCACTTACAATATCATCATGGTTGGGTTTCAACCATAGCATTTTGCTCTTGGAAAAGATGAACATACTATTGGTTATTTTAAAACAATTTATTGTCATATTTAACCATAACATGTTTAAAGGCAACCATAATATGCTTGTGGCTTCTTGATGGAGGTGTATTCGTTTATTTTTTCATAAGCCAGTTCACAAATCAAATCTTTAACGACCACGAAAATTTCGTTTGCGTCACCGTCTTCTTAAACTTTTCTTCTTTAACATTTATGGAGTTCAGTGTGATTTAAAAATTGCAGCATGTTTCTTAAAGGCAGTTTTTTGCTTCTCCTGAACATTTTTGAATTTTGAGTTGTCGCCGGGAGTAACAGTAACTTTACCTTACCGTAAAAAAGTAAGACCAACCTATTTGTTACAGATTGAGACGTATGTAACCAGGGCTGTGGAGTCGGAGTCGGAGTCGGAGTTGAGGAGTCGGAGTTGAGGTTTTTGTACCGGAGTCGGAGTCGGAGTCGAAGTACCCACAAAAACTAGCGACTCCGACTCCGACTTTTTTGCATTACAATTTTTCTAATATTTTTTAAAATAAAAAATGTTAATGACCAATTTCTCCAATTCTTTTTAAATATCAATTCATATTTAAATATAATTTTTCTAATAATTTTATTTTTATTTGACATAAAAAAAACAAATTTTAAACATAAATTGATATTTAGATAAATTAGTGGAATTGGCCATAAGAGGGTCTGCTTTTTGAAATTGTGAAGTCTGAAAATAAGGACCAGTATACTTTTCATATGAGTATGTGAGTTTCAAAAATTAAAAAATTGAGATAACATCTTATTTTGACAATTTATAAGAATAGTTATATAGATTGTATCAAAGCATGTCCTTTTCTATGTTTTAATGTGACCTCAAATTTCTGTAACAAAAACCAGCGGGTTCACTATTTGAATTTCGCCCAGAGATATCGTTAATGAAATAGAGCCGAATTAAGGAATTTAAAAATTAAATTTGTAAAGATGTTGTTTTTTATTTATCGTATATTAACAAATATAAAGCCATATAGCCAAAAATAGCCATGTTCATAAATATGACTTGAAATCTGCTGAAGCTCCTGTGGTGAAAGCATTAAGTGAACTACATTTGAAGTTCCAACCTTCAAGGTGAATTATAATAGAATAAAAGGAAAAGGAACTCGGAAAAATACATGACATTGTTCCAGATATAATTCCCATCAATGTGGGAAAAATGATTTGAGAATACTTTTATCTACTCACTTTAGGGAAAATTGGAGAGATAATAAAGACTTGCAATTTCAAATTTCGGTCTTGGACAATAATAATATTGAATTAGGAACGGAAAAATGCAATGGCGAGTACACTGAAGAAAAAGATTTAAATTTAGCAGTTTAAAAATTCACATTTTTTTTAACTCTGCAGGTGGGAGATAAACTACATCAAGCCACATTTTGAAAACTTTACAGCAGACCGCGCAAACATGTTGATAATCGCAAATGATGTTTATGTTATAAAAATGTGCATTTGTACGAATATTTTATATGATAATAACATATTTTTTTTATGTCGATGATAAACCTTAAAAAATTACGTCCTAAAAGGTTCGTTACCTTCTATGGTACTGTTCCATGCCTTGAGACAAACAGCACCAAGTCCAACAACAAAAGGGGTGCTATTTCCCAAAAATAATAGAAGGCTAACAACATTTTTTTACGTTACGTTTCTCTTCAAAATGTGTTATATAAATTGTAGAACTAACAACTGAAGGCGCATCTGTATGTTTTAATAAACTATATAAAATTTTCCTGAGAATGATTTGACTTAAAAAATAAAACAAGACCAAAATGGCAGTGTCTGAATTTATGTATGTACATTAAAAACAAAAGACCTCACTTCACAATTTGCAAAAAAGGACTGTCCTTTGCCTCTATTAATATTGTGGTAAACAACACTAAGTACACTTGATGCCTTTAACGTCTAAGCCAATTGGACTTGCTGTTGTTTTCAACTTTTCTATCTCGAAAGCTACATTAGATAGGACTTATGGAAATTCACCCATCTATAAATTCCAACAGTATAAAAAACGTTATTTGAAAAAGATGGGAATTGGTGTAGTTTATCTCTCCCCTACAGAACTATTTTTACATTTTTTAGCACTGTTTGCATAATATTAATAAATTAATATAACCTTTAAAATATACTAAAATTCAATGATCCCATACAGATTGAAGCAAAACTCGTTTCTTTCGAAAGTTCGTAACAAAACTCGTTCGTTCTAAAATTAAATCTATTATTTTTTTATATTTCAGTTGGTTTAAATTTCTCAATGTCATAACACTTTAGAATTGAAAAAAGGTTCAACTCATTTGGTCTATTTAATCGGGCACTATATGTTTTTTGCATTTTTTCCAAAATCCAAATAAAATATTTTGCAGCTTTGCTACTCATATGTTAGTAACTAGTATGTTAAAGCTCAATGCGCGGCACTTTAGAATTAAAATATCGATTTGAAATTTTTACAGAATCATTTTCTTGCTATATTTAACCATTTAACAGGTACTAAATTAAAAAAGAGTTTAAAGTCAAAAAAAAAAAACTAGTCTCTTAAATAATGCTAGGTTAGAGTAGGAGTCGGAGTCGGAGTTGGAGTCGGAGTCGGAGTCGTGCTTAAAAAATTTCACCAAAAGGAGTCGGAGTCGGAGTTATAACTTTTTCTTAACGACTCCACAGCCCTGTATGTAACATCTTACTGCTAACTATTATCGTTCTAAGCACTCTACATACAACAAAATGAACCAGTTAATTTGCAACGTTACTGTTACTCCCGGCTTTAGTGTGCATTACGTTTACCCTCATGTTACCTACATACCCTACAAGAAGAGAATGAGCGAGTTGTCACTTTTTTCACGTTGGTGTTAAGAAAATGATAGAATGAAATGACCGAAATCAAGTATTCTGTCATTTATTTCTATCATTTTCTATGTTTTTTTAAGAAACTATTGCTTTGTTAATTTCTTTATAAACAAAGAATTCATAAAAATTTTGGCCACTTTAAACTATACTTTTATTTTTAGTTTTTTTCATTTTTTATTCCGTTTTTTGTTGAATGTTAACGGGTTAAGACGACCTTTAAAATACGTCAAAAGCAAATCTAGATATTTTGCGTATGTATGTATATATAAACCTAAAAATTACCTCTCTGCCCAGCCCCTTCTTGAAAAGACGCAAAGTTTTTCTTCAGACACACACACCCGTAAAGAAAGTGACGTCAATGGTTTTAACTACATTCTTTTTTTATTTCTTAAAGTAAACAGTATTAACATTAGTATACACACAACCAACAAAAACAATAATTATTTTGTATTGTATGTATGACAAGTGTGTAATTGAGGCTACACACTTGTCTGCATACCTACCCACCTAACATTTTATTTTAACAAAGTCCAAAGCACTGTACGGTTCGGGTCAAGTTTTTTAAAAAAAATTAAACACCAAATCACAACATTCAATAAAGAGGGAGCGGAAATTACTAATGAACTCAGTATCAACCAGCAAAGACAGGGAGGTAAAAATAAAGATACAGAAAACAACAACGAAAAAATAATCAATTTTTAAATTTAGCACAAATTGGAATAATAGATACAAGAACATTTACATAAAACAACTATGTACATCTGTATGTATGTAGAAACAGAGACGAGCCCCCTTTCTAAAACTGGTTGAGCTTTTTATATGTATGTACATATGTATATACCGAAGTATGTACACACATATAAAAAATAACTATTGAGTTGGCAAAGAACGATTGCTGCCAAGGGGAGTAGTTGGGGCTTTGTTGTATGGAAATGTTGTATTTCGTGAATACACGCAAAAATAAGTATGTTTTTAGCTATGCATATGTATGTACATTGTATGTATTTGCAAAAAAAAAAAAAAAATAATGAAAAAATATACCCAAGTATGTAGATCTTTTTAAAAAGAGTAGCTGTACAGCGTGTTATTAAACAAGTTAGTCATCGTCTAGACTAACAATTTTTGTTGCTGTTATTTTATTAAATTCTGTTTTAAAATTGCACTAGTGTCTAGATTATGAAATTCTAGGATTGCAAGTTTTGTTTTTTTTTATCTTGTTCTTTTTATATGTTACCCAGTGGTATAAAAAGAAGCAATCGCCACTAATGACAGGCGAAATAGTTAGCACTTTTACTCAATCATACCTATATCTTTCCCTGGTCACCAATATTTAGTGTTGACATGTTAAAATAGGTACCCACGTTTCGCTAGCTAATTCTATAGCTCCAAGTAATGCAGAAAACAATTTTTTTTTCAACGACAAGACAAAAAATGTGTATCCGAAATGGATCCCGTTACTGAAACAACAACAAAATCGCTTGCTTTTTGCTATCACGTTTTGTAGATATACAATAAGTAGCTAACCCCTATGGTAGGTAGAGGTTATGCAGAGAGGGGTCAATTGCCATCTTCGTAGGACATTGCCATGTTAAATTCCACAGTTAAAAGCATGTAGAGTAGATTGTGATTGCACTAGTGGTAGTTCTTTTAGAGCTAGTGAATATACATACGTGGAACTAGTCCCGTAAACCACTGGGTATATATAATTACAAATACACCTACAGCTTCAACTTCAAGTTAAAAAGTGTGAGATTCACGAAACGAAACAAATGAAGATTTTTTAAAATAATAATAAAATAATCTAAGCACTTCCCCCAGTATTCATCAACGATTATTAAATTAAAGAAACCTTTATTAAGTCAAATTGTGATACAAAATTTGTTTTGTAAACCTTTATTAAATTTAAAATAATATTTTTATACAAATAAAATCTTTTTGAAGTACATTCTGGGTATAATATGAATAATCCACAACCTTTATTCCCAAATTTAATAATAAGTAGTCACTCTAAATCAATTTTCAATATTGCAAATATTTTCCAAATTTGTTTAGAGAAAATGAAAAACAAGATCTGGGTTCTGAGTTTCGACAAATAAGGCGCTTCGTTTTGAACAATATCTTAAATGACTTTAATATGTTTTTGGAAAAAAAATCCGAAACCAAACGTAGTACTGGTTCCGATTATGATTTTCCTACTCTAAATAAATTTGTTCACAATCTACTGATTTTGACCCATTTAAAACAAAAGTTCAAAAACGTTTTAGAAAATTAATCCTTAGTCGGAATATTGATCTCAAAAGATTATTTAAAACTTAAAAAGCTACACTGTTTTGGAACTTCAAAATATCTAGATTTGCTTTAATCGCTTTCAAATGATATAAATATGTACATTAGGGGTATAACTTATTCCCATTTTTTGCAAATATCAAAATGGCACTAGCACAATCGAATACTCCATTAAAAACTATTAAAAAAAATTATATTAATTTTTCGCGGTTTTCAAAAAAGGTCACCCACAAAACGCGGTAAAGTTGGAAAGTTATTTTTTTTTATTTTTATTTGTACTTATACATTTAGAAAAAATCTCACAGTTTTTAAATTTGAAATTCATGTCCTTTAATAATTAAGAAACTTTTCAACTTTTTTTTCATTTATTAATAAAATATTTAAAATTTTTTTATCAAATTTTTTTCTTTAGGGATTTTAGGAAATCGCTTTTGTGGATGAGGTTTTTATTTTCAAACGACCCAAACAAATCAAGTCAAAAACAACTATATTTTGCTCGAAATTTCGTAAGTTTAAGATTTCGGTGTAGTGTAAATGAGCTGTTAGACAACAAACACTCTAATGGCGATTTCTTTTCTAGCACAAATGTTGTCTTTATTCTGCCTTTTGCTCTTCTTTATGTTATTTAAAAAATATAATACCTATAAGAACATAACGTGTTTTTTGCTAATAATGTTGCCTAACAGCTGTTGATGTTATTGTAAAAAAAAATTGGATTTAGTTTGTGTTTATTGTATTTTTTTGATTAAAAATATTATAGGGAAATTGCTTAAAACCTACAAAGAAAGAGAATACGTTAAGACAATGATTATTGTTCTTTTGTGATCGGTAAAAATGTAACACATTATGAAGGTGTGAGTAACCCTTAGTACGTGGTACAATATGTTCGCAACATTTTGCGTCAGAAAAGAAAACGCCATAGCAACTCATGTCTATTTCAAAACCCTAATAAAAGATCTAATGATTCACAAGCAAGAGATTATTTTAATTCCAAACAAAGACTTCTATTTTCAAAATTGTTCTTGTGGGGAAGAAACCTTTTATATGGCAACTTATCTATTTTACACATTTCTCCGGCACACATACAGTTGCATATTGTATAATAAAACAAGAAATACTGCTTAATTTGGCTTTGACAGATCTTATATACTCTACATCATAGTCTAAACAAGTTACAGTGCTATATTCGGCTGTGCCATATCTTTGACGCCCTCCACCGAGAGTTAGAACATTCCAGGATGTATGGAACTTACTTAACGAAACTTGACAGTGTGATTTCTGGCGTTATAAAACTATGACAGGCCTATGGTAAATTATGGACCAATTCAGGAAATTCCACTGTGTCATTTCTAGTCCTTTAAACCTGCGACGTGCCAAATTTCGTTATGATAGCATTATTAATTATCGTTTTAGGCGTACTTAACTGTCCGGGAGTGGGAACTAGGGTAAATTATGGACGGATCTTCACGAAATTTTACAGCGTGATTTCCAGTCGAATAAAATGAATTTTATATCATTCCGCGCATTGTTTCACTATTTATGTTAGTTTTTATAACAAAATTATCAATTTTTTTAAAGTGGTGGTTCCACATTTTGATTCATAGCTCTGATCCTACTGAACCGATTTTGCTGGATTTCAATCCCAAACTGCTTAGAATAACTACAAACAATTTGACACCAAGTTTGTGTATTTCTTTTGAGTTTTTCGAAAGTGAGCGTGTTTTCAACAAAGGGACAGGCGGACAGACAGACGGACATGGCTAAATCGACTTAGAATTACTAAAGGAGCCAGAATATACATATGTACTTTATGGGCTCTGAGATGAATAATAATAAAGTTTCACATGGAATGACAAACTAAGTGTACCACTTTACAACTAATTGTGGTGGAGGTTATAAAAAGATTTATTTGTCTACAAAACAGTCATTTATGATTTAGATTAAGCTAGTTTTCACTACCAATATTCTACTAAGCTTATTTAAGTTAAAGCTTAAAAATAAAGGTCATAAATTATAAGTAGACTTTAAAGACTGAAGGTGTGGTTTACGGGTTACAGTTAGAGATTTATGGGTACAAAAAAATGCTTACAGTGCCAGTCAAAAAATAGCACCAATAGCCTATTCTATGTTCATTCTAGTGAATACAAATATATTGAGCTAATTATTTTAAATTAAATATGCAATACTGTTGTAATATGTATATTCTCTCTAAGCGTCTTTATTTTTTCCAAAAATTGTTTCCGGTTCTTTTCCAATGAACGAAATTTAAAAAAAAAACTCCGCATCAGTGCAGTCATTAAAATAACACCAAAAAACAAAAATTCTTTAAAAAATATTAATAGTGATTTAATAGTTAAAATAAAAGGATCAAATACTAAAGGTAAAAAAATAAAATAGTTCATCGCATATAACATTATTGATTTTCATAGAAATGGGACGTGGAAACCATTGTACACCTGAAAAACGTGCTTTTATAAAAAAAACATGGTTTCTGAGCCAGAATCATATTCTGAAATAAGAAACTTGATTGGGTGCTCCAATAAAATGATTGTGAATGCAATAAAATTTACTCAATAGTCGGAAACACGTGGTCGCAAGAAAGTTTTGCCACCATTAATGGTTAAGCGTTTGGTCAGACAATGCAAGAAGACCCCGTTTATGCCAGCTACAGAGCTTAAAAGGGAGCTTAGTGTGACCGTGTTGAAATTATTCGTCGAAGGTTGCGAGACAACAACTAGAATGTCTGTAGTCCACGAAAAGTGCCCCTGCTCTCACGTAGGAATGTTGCGAAACGTTTGGAGTTTGCTAGATTGGAATGACCAACTGAAAAGTGGAGCAATGTTATTTGGACAGATGAATCCAAGGTTGTTTTATTTGGAGGAAAAGGATCGCGGTCTTACGTCAGAAGACCCCCTAACGCTGAATTCAATCCAAAATTCGCAACAAAAACCGTTAAACATGGTGGTTCAAGCATTATTGTATGGGTGTGCTTTTCCTACTATGACGTAGGGCCCATATATTGAATCAGAACAATCATGGATGAGACACTATACGTTAATATCCTCCATGAAGTAATACTACCATATGTTTCTAAGGAAATGCCGCGTGGTTGGGTGTTTCAGCAAGACAATGACCCGAAGCATACCAGCAGACTTACCAAAAAGTGGTTTCAGGACAATAAAATAAACATTATGGAATGGCCAGCTCAGTCCCCAGATCTAAATCCAATCGAGAACTTATGGAGAGATATAAAGAAGGGAGTATTTTAAATACAACCAACAAGTAACGATGCTCTTTGGGTGGCAGTTCAGCAAATCTGGAACAGCATTTCGAAGGAGAAGTGCCAAAATCTAGTGAAATCAATGCAAAAACGTTGTGCAGATGTTATTGCCAAAAATGGGCACGCAACAAAATATTAATTTCAATATAAGAAGACATCGTAAAAAAAACATTTTTTTATTTATTTTTAGTTTAAGTATTTATTTTTAATAGAATAAGCGCTGTAGTGCTGGTTTTTTGACTGAGTGTTTTTTAAGTTGTTTTAAAAAAGTTAACAATTTTATATCAAATAAAAAACCAAATCAGTTGCTTTTTATTAAATATTGTTTGACAGTCCTGAAGGTATCTTATGACAAGTATTCAATGAAATCAGTTTGACCTATTTACAAATATCTAACGAAGAACTTTTTTCTATATCCTGGTGCTATTTTTTTGACCGCAGCTGTATATCTCAGACATTTCTGGGTGAAATAGCAAACTTTTTTAAATTCATTTAAATATATAACAACCTAGTCCGCATTCTACCTGGAGTTGTCGAAAATCCACATAACACATAAGGATCCTGATTATACAAATCGCTTATTTACTTCAATAATGACATAACTCAAAAAATCTATTTCGAGATAAACGCGTTTTAAGTTTTAGATCTTACCACTTAGAAAATATAACGACACATTCTCTTGAAACGGGGAATTCTGCATCAATAACTTTAAAATATCATTTTTTGAATTGTGTGACTATTGAAATTAATATACATACTTTGTAATTTTCTAATATCAATTTTGTAGAAATTACAAACGTAATGACAAACTTATAAACCCCTTCCCATCTATGGTGAAGGATATAAGAAAACAAGAGAAAAAAGGTGTGTATTGTTTACTGAGAGCAAAAATATACTGAATAAATGTCACACTCACATTATTATCACCAATACCAATATTGTTGCTGGAAATAGAAATAACTTTGTATGACGAAACAACACTCACTCTCTAGACAATGTAAAAAAAAAACTAAACAATAATCGTACTCAATGCACAATTTTTATATAAATATATAGGAGGGACTGTGCGAGGGGATTGGAAAGCATGTATATACTGTTAAAAACACATATGTATACCCCTAAAAGAAAAAGTGTTTACATATGAAAACGTGTGCGAGTGTGTTTGTAAAATCGAGGCCTTTTCTTAAATGTGATGTTTGTTTCGTGTTCAACAACATTCATACGCAAATAGTGGAAGTGTTTAAAACACCCTGCAGAGAAACAAATAAAATATAATAATAAATAGAAAAAATACATATGTTTGGTGTAAAATAAATTTTAAAAAAATTTGTATTGAATTAAAATTAAAAAACGAAAATATTACAAGAAATTGACTGTAAATTAAGCTAAAGAAAAATAAATAAATTGTGAGTAAAAGTCGGTTTTTAAGAATTTTTGTCATTTATTCCTATTTGTGAAAATTGCATTTAACTGTTATTTTTTTTTTAAATATTTAAACGCCATAATTTTCTTGAAGTAAAAACAAAAAAAGTTAAAAAACAAGAGCTCAAAGTTATCTTTATAATACACGTGTCTATTTGTTTTAATTCAAATTGGTATTATCAAGTTTAATGTTTAAATAGATACCAGACATGAGATCCTTCGTGATTCAACTTTTTTTATTTTTTGTTTGAGCAAACAAATGCCGGTTGGTTGTGTGTTTAATAATTTATATATTTTTAAATTTATAATTTTGTTGTCTTAACAATTTCCGTTGTAGTATAAAAAAGAAATAATTTGTTGATAAGAGAAATTATGTATAAAAAAATATCCAATAGCTTGTTTAAATTTCTTGATAAGAAATACTTAAAGTGTTAAACAGTGAGAAAAAATTTTACAAATATTACTTAAAAAAAACAAGAATTTTCGTTCACATATTCTTTATAATATTGGAAAAATGCCAAAAGAACAGAGAATTTCCAATGTCACTTTTACACTTATCTTGCCTATCTTCTTTTTAAAAATATTTACCAGAGAGTAAAAGATATACACTTAAAGAAAAATGTTTAACGGAAAAAAATCAAGTAATGTAAAACAACATTTTTATAAATTTTTAATATTAAATTAAGCATAAACCAAATAATTTTGTTTAATTTTCAAAAGTATTTGCGAAATTTTAAGACATATCGTACTCGAGATCAACTCAGAATTTTTAATTTTTTACTTTTTGGAAAAAAACGGCACGTCATATGGGTATTTTAACAGGAAAGTCTACTTTTTGTCACGTTATGCCACCAAGCATTTTAAATTGTTTTTCAAAGAATAACTTATTTATTTATTTATTTTTGGTGTAAATCACAATTTAGTGAGAGGAAAAATATTTGAACAACATGACACTTATGTGGAAGTGCCCATATTTGTATCTACCCACTCAAAAAATATCGCGCTTTTTTGTGTACTTCTTGGTTATGAAGCGGTTGGTTTTTCATTTGCCTTTAATAATAAATAAAAAATTGCTTTGCTTCTACTGAAAATGTTTAAACTTCGAGTTATTACCCTCTTGTTGATCAAGTACGATATGTTTTTAGGTATGTACATATATGTATATGTTAACATTGAAAGTTTTCGTAGCCGGCAAGTGAGATTTCTTTTAAATCAGATTCTAGAATGGCACTTAAAAGAAAACAAGCTAACAAAAAAAGAAAAATAAACCCGTGATACAATTATATTTTGAAGTTTTTTTTTGTAATACAAGCAACATGTAAACCTTCTAAAAGATGTTTACATTGTTATAAAGGCACTAAACGTTTCATATAAAGAAAATATAAAGGTGTTAATTTAGTTTCGTTTCGCGCCAAAAAATAAAAAAATCTTGCACATCCTTAAAGTAATCAAGAAGTATCTAAAAAAAAAACAATATCAACTAAAAGATAGTCAATTATTGTTTTTAATGAAAACTTTATCAGAATCTTACAAAGTTCTTGAATTTAAAAAATAATGTCAGTTCTTAATATTTACTTATTGCATTAGATTTGATTTAATTTTTTAACAATTTTTTGTCTAATTTCAAAATTAATTAAAACTTTCTGAAAATCTTAAAAAATTTACTTAAGAGGATTTTCATTTCTTTAACAATCATAAATCTTTTTTTAATTTAATATGTTTGTTTTGTACATATTAAAAAATTGTATTTAATTTTTTATCACTTTCTGCATTTTATTAAATTAAAATTTCATAATAAATTTAAGTTATCTCTTTGTTATAACAAAAATACCTTCACATCATATTTAAAATAAATTATTTAAGATCATTTGCCATTGACTTATATTGTATTTGTTTTGTTTTTTTTTTTTAAATTCAATTAACTTAATTGAATAGATTCTAAAGTTCAAAAAGTTTCAATGAACTCTTAACACTTGAAAAAAATAAATGATTAACAGCACACGACTATATTATCTCCAATAAAAATTTCTAAATTAAAAATGATAATACAATAATAAAAACAAAAAAAATTTATACGGGAATTTTGTAATAAATATTGCACTTGATCAGCAAGAGGGTATTAACTCAAAATTTTTTTTCACTTTTTTGAAAAAAACCGACACGTATACCCGCCGTAAAAATATCGCGTATTTTTTCTAAAGAACTGCCCATTAATGTAAAGTCTATTGTAATTGTTTATTTAAAAGGCATTAACAACAAATACCTAGTAGACATTATGCCAGCGGACAGCTACGATTTAAAAACTTATTTCGATTTACTAGGCTTTAACATTTAGTCAGGAAAATGTAAAATTTATAAGATTGTTACGGATGAAATCCATTAGTGGGCTACATAATGCTTGAATAGGTATTAAAAGGGCCTAAAGAAATCTTACAATCAGTCTGACCATTTTGGCATTTTTGCAGCTTAATTTAACGTTAAAATTTTGAATAATCAGTTCATACTTTTTTGCTTTTGCTTAAAATTCCACGTGAAATAAGTGCAGCATACTTTATTTCGCAGTTGCAAAAAAATGTTGCCAGAAACATTTCGGAACTTTTTCACAAAATGAACAGAGTACAACTCTATCAACATTTTTTCATATATATTCCGCACAAGTTTTTTTCATATGCGTTTTGACAGCATTTCACGTGAAATGTTGAACAGAGTACCAGGCTTTAAACAGAATTTTATAAAAATTATATTTAAAGTGCATTAAAAACAACTTTTTGAATTCTTGCGTTTTGCGTTTTCGATTTCCAAAAACCCTTGATATATAGATTTTGAGGTAAAATTTGGTCAAATTTAGCCATTTATGGTCAGATATAACACCTTCCAATTTTGTTATAATCGGTCCATAATTTATAATAGGTCCCATATAAAGCAGGCTTTCGAAATATTCTAACTTGTTGTTTATTTATAACACTGTGCGTGAATTTGACGCTTATTTTTAATAAGCTGGGCATCCTTATGGTAAAACTAATTCAAATACGCTGAATTCAATGGTAAGAGCCGTTTGTCAAAGTTAGCGCCAAAGGATTTTTTAGACCAGGGGCATAATTCTGGCAGTCGTGATCGAATGCTTTTTCGATTCGAAAGTAATTTTATTTATAATTCTTTCAGACGTTGCTGAAGGAATCGAAATTATTTTTTTAGTGTTGTAAAGCATTTATTTGAGTTTTTATAACAAAACTTAAAGAATAAGCCCCCTGGGTTAAAATAAATTAATTTTAATACATTTAAAATTAAATCGTTTGTATTTTGCTTGTATCAGAGATTTTGCGGGTCGCCTAAATTTAAAATTTTAACTCAACTATCGGTGCTATTTATATCTGATGTTTTACCAAAATCTATAGCGCTTGTTTAAATACAAATTACCATTTATTTAAATTTGTTCGAAATTAGTCATTAAAATGTATGTATATACTTAGTTTCGAATACAATTTCATACTGTTAAAAAATGTTCAACAAAAATCTTAAAAAAATTTCATCATTATTTTTAGCTTTTTTTGGCCTACCTTATGTCGGATTTAGCTGTAAAAAATTTTAAGATTTAGTTTAAAAAAAATATAAAATACCTATAATAAAAAAATAAGAAGAAGTAAAAAAACTTTAACAAAATAGGTACCTATTACTTGTAAACTTTTATTTTTGCCTGTGCAAGGCGAATTTACTACAGGTGGTGTCGAAACGGCATCTAATTTTGACAGTTCGGGCTTATTTGTTTTGATTTGTTAGTGTTTTGCTAATAATGGTTGACATTTCGAGCTAATGGCACTAACAACGCAATGCAAAACCCTATGTTGTTTCTGTTGTTTTTGTATTGTTGTAGTTCCGACACCACCTGTGGTTGAATTCGCCTTGGGCCTGTGTATATATGTACATATATAAAGGAATATCGAACAATAACAACTTTCTCCTCCTTAATCCCTAATTAATATCTCTTAATATAAGGAAACTAAACGAGAGTGCGCTCAAAATTCCTTTTGCATTTGTAAAAAAAAATTTCATTCAAAAATTGTAGACTAAAAAACAAGAAAAGTTTATTATTACACAATTTTATCTTATTATTAAAGGATAGTTAATTAAAGGATAATATAGAAAACATTCCTTAATTTATTATGTATGTACCTATTTAATAATTTTTAAAATATATTTATACCTACATCTCTTTTTGTTGATCATGAAACAAAACGTTATTTATTATTGGCAAAAATGGTCTGTTTTTCCGTATATCTGTGTGATCAGCTAGGTATTTCCATAAATATGGCATGACTTTGACTATAACGCTGCCCCCTGGTCGCACTAAAAGAAAAGACAAAAAATTGCCACAAGAAATATGGAGAAAAAAATGATAAATGCATTAGCAATAACAAATAGACATGGTATATGGTATACAAAATACATAGTATAAACAAGAAAAATGAGTAGTACAATATACATACAATAAATAAACAAATATTTATTATAAAATTAACTTTTTATTATATTTCATTTCAGTTTAAAGCCGTACATTCAACTAAGCAGACGTATTCTTTAGCAAGCGCAAAAAACATTCATCATTGTTCAAGAATATAAAAAAAAACAGAAATAAAACAAGGTTTTTTTTGAAAAACTTTTAAAAATAAGTTTGAAAAATTTCATACATTGAAGACACTTAAAAAGCGTGAGTTAAAGCACGTAAAAGCCCCTCAGAACATTACAAAAAATACTGTGAAATTGACTTTTTTATTTTATTTAGTCTCGTGTGTGCTATTAAAAAAGGAATACCTACAAAATTTATTTTGTGAATGCAACATTTATGATTCAAGTAGTAGTGATATTTTAATCTCATACATACAAAAGTTAGAGACGAGCCCCGCTTTTTTTATACTCAAGCAAATAAAGAAAAAAACTTGAAACGTGTCAGTGTGTTTAAAAATTGCAACACACCCACTCAAAGAGCAAAAAATCAAAAGAAGGAAAAAGTTGGAAAAAAAAATAGAAGAATACATTCCAGATACTTAATTCATAAACAGTCAAACTGTTATACACTCATACGTTTCTTCAAACGAACAGAAGGCAGGTTAGTACATTTATAATACTACAAACGTACATTAATATATATATACCCACAAAAACACACATCTCATTGTAATAAATATCTGGAAATACATGTTCATATTATGAATGTATTAAAGATACATCACGAGTACTTGTTTGGAAACATGTGTGGGTTCCAGTTTAATAATTTCTAGTACAAGCATGTAAGAGAGAAACAGTGATGAGAGAGCAAGAGTTGCCACTTTATTAATTTAATTGTAAATGTGTAAAATGTAAATGAACTTTAATATACATACATACATATTTTTTTATTTAGACCAAAATTTTAAAGTTCTTAATTTTTTTTACCGGTTATTCTTTATATCAAATAAGAAATTTTATAAAAGAAAATAATGAGAATGAAACAAAAAAATTAAAGATTTAAATAAAATTTAAATTTCTTACATACAAAATAAAAAAAAACGTGTTAATTCGGTTTATTTAAAGTAGATCTAACAGCTGTGTAAATAAGAATTTTTTTTTTTTTAAATTTAAGACAATCAGAATAAAAATAGTTACCTATAACAAATCGTTTTAATTATAAATTTCTTTGAAAAATCGTACAAAGCACTATTGAAACTAAACATTTTTTTAGTTAAGAAATAAATTATTAAAGGGATTAAATAAAATTATTTTAAAGTTACTTTCTGCATCTTTTTAGAACGAAAGTGACATGTTTAACTAACATTTAAAACAAAATTTCAAAATTTAAAGTACCTATCCCTTAAGCAACAGGATAATTACAAAAATATTAAAATATCATCTGGCAATAATTTGTTCTCATAATCTACACACTTCTCTCTCGGTATTACAAACTATAAAAACCAAAAGCTCTTTTGTAAAAGTAATACAAAAATAATTTACACACGCACACATGTAAAATATGTACATACCCATTTAGCGTATATTTAATAAAAACACTTCACTCTCATTCATGTCATATATGTATACTTGCAGGCAGGCATACATCCATACATACATACATACTCATATATTTTACTTTATGTATAGTAAAACAACTTTCCAGTATTTAACTGATAAATTGTCAATTTTGACCTTCAAGGTTCCTTCAAAAGTACAACCAAGTCAAGTCATACAGAAGCTCTGAACCAGGGCAGTCATTTACAAAACAGCTACTACGGCAACAACAACAACTGAAAACGTAAAGAAAACGTTTTTATTTTTGAAGAAAAAAAAAATGAATTAAATATTTTTTCCATTAAAAAAGCCGATTGATTATTAACTACTTAAACTACGAATGCTGTCTGGTTAAAGTAGTCGAGACCTAGAGAAAAAATTTTAAAATACAAAAACAGCCGAAACCTTTAACAAAGTTTTTGGAATTGATTCCGTTGTAAGCATTTAAACGAAACGGTCGATACAAATTTAAAAGCGTAAAAAACTTTTATTTGAATTGTGCTGTGCAAGACAAAGCGAATAAATTTTGAAAAAAAAACTATTTTAAAACTAAAGAAACAAATTTGAAAGAAAGAAAAACAACTGTAGTAGTTGAAACTAAATTGAAAGCGACAAGAAAATAGAAAAAAGCGAATAGAGAAACAAAATGGATAAAGATTTGAATATGGCCATGCAAAATGTATCTATAAATAAAGAATGCTGTTTGAAAACAGCAACAACATTTACGTCAACATCATCAAATGGCTCTTGCAGTTCTGTGTGCAATAAACAGACCTCAACATCAGCGTGCCCCACCGCAAAATCCTCTTCATCGGTCCATTCATGCTGTATGACAGCGGCGTCGTCAGCTCTTAGCAATGGCACAGTGAACAATAACAACAATACGAATTGCCAGAACACCTCACAAACCAGCAATGGCTCATCGCAGACCTCATCTTGTCACTGCAGCAAATCGTTAGACGAGACAGACAGAGCTGAAAGCGTTGCAAGCGCTGCCATGCGCTCGTTCATGTCGACCGCCTCGGTGGTGGCAGAAGGCGAAAATATTGCATCGTTTTTGAACCACAAAACCACAAATGCGCCACCAACGACAGCACCGTATGCCAATGCAAGTGTCGCGGAAAAACGCAAGATGGTGCACGAGTTATGTCAGCAATTGATACTCACGGACGAACAGATCGAAGAGCTAAACTATCGAATCCTACACGAAATCAAAAAGGGCCTAAAAAAGGACACTCATCAAAAGGCGAATGTCAAGTGTTTCGTAACCTACGTGCAAGATTTGCCTAATGGTAATGAGCGTGGCAAATTTTTGGCTCTTGACCTTGGTGGAACTAACTTCCGTGTCTTGCTGATTCATCTCAAAGAGGATCATGATTTCCAAATGGAATCTCGTATCTACGCCATACCCCAGCACATTATGTTGGGTTCAGGTATCCAATTGTTTGATCATATCGCCGAATGTTTGGCCAATTTTATGAACGAGCACAATGTCTACAAAGAACGTTTGCCACTAGGTTTCACATTTTCCTTCCCCTTGACGCAACTGGGTCTCACCAAGGGCCTCTTAGTTACCTGGACTAAAGGATTTAACTGTGCTGGCGTAGTCAACGAGGATGTGGTGCAACTTTTGAAAGATGCTATTGCCCGAAGAGGTGACGTACAAATTGATGTGTGCGCTATATTAAACGATACCACAGGTACTTTGATGTCTTGTGCGTGGAAGAACCACAACTGCAAAATTGGACTTATTGTGGGCACTGGTTCCAATGCCTGTTACGTGGAACGTGTCGAAGAGGCAGAAATGTTTGATGCAGCCAACAATGGTAAGCCACATGTACTCATCAACACCGAATGGGGCGCCTTTGGCGATAACGGCGCTTTAGACTTTGTGCGCACCGAGTTTGATGAAGAAGTCGACAGTCATTCAATTAACCCCGGCAAACAAGTCTTCGAGAAAATGATTTCTGGCATGTACATGGGAGAATTGGTGCGTCTAGTCATAGTAAAAATGGTCAAGGCTGGTGTTCTATTCAAGGGACAAGATTCCGACGTTCTCATGACCAGAGGACAGTTCTTTACTAAATATGTTTCGGAAATTGAAGCCGACGAACCTGGAGTCTATACCAACTGCCGTATGGTTTTGGACGAATTGGGTCTGAACAATGCCACCGACGAAGATTGTGCCAATGTTCGTTACATGTGTGAATGTGTTTCCAAAAGAGCTGCCCATTTGGTTTCCTGTGGCATTGCCACGCTTATCAACAAAATGGACGAACCTCAGGTGACAGTCGGTGTGGACGGTAGTGTCTATCGTTTTCATCCCAAATTTCATCAGTTAATGGTGGAAAAAATTACACAGTTAGTGAAACCTGGCATCAGTTTCGATTTAATGTTGTCAGAAGATGGTTCCGGACGTGGTGCAGCACTGGTAGCAGCTGTGGCCTGTCGGGAGGACATTGCACCCAAGAAAAAACAGTAAATCTACCTAAACTGCAATACAGTTTTACATATTATAAACAAAATAAAACAAAAAACAAGGTATTAAGATAATAATATACTAAATTTCAAAAAAAAACAGAAGAGTAAAAGAAACTTTACGAAAAGATGCGCTTACTTAAATTGGTAAAATGTTAGACAATACGTAGAGAGAGTTCTTAAAACATTACATAAGCAAAAAAAAAGTCATTAATTTGTGAAAGTTTTTATTAAGAACAAAAACTGGTTACACGATCGAAAGCTAAAAGTTTTATAAATTTGATTTATTTAAACTGTACCTGAAAATCAAAACAAAACAAAAAATAAGTAATCACCATAAATTCAATTAACAGTTAAACAAAGGGCTTTATTACGTGATAATTTCAAATAATAAAAAAGGTAAATAATTTTTGTAAATTATAAAATTGTTAATAAACGAAAAACTGTAGCTAGCACCTTTTTTGTAATTAAGCCTTTGCGCATTACAATAAATAAAGATATAAAATTTAAAAATGAAGTGGCCATAATTTTAAAACTCCCTTAACCAGTTTGAATTTATGAGGGGAAAAAGGATTAAAAACGTTTAACGAATTTAATTTGCAATTTCTAATACTTAGTTATAGAAACGGACTAGAGAAAAAGACTGTGTTAATGCGAAAAGTACAATTTTTTTTGTAACTTCACATATACGGAGATGTTTGACTGCGTTTGTTCCTAGTGGATTGCTTTGCTCTCTTTTTCAGAGAAATAACGGTTATAACAGTGTTGGCAAAACTTCTACAGGAAAATATGTTAAACTAAATTAAATATAAAAAAAAATTAGCACTTTTCTATAAATCAAATGTCCAGTATTTTTAGCACGAAATGTGCCTTTACCACAACACTGTTTTATTTAACAAATTTCATTTTCTATAAAGTAATTATGATGCTAAGAACTCTCTTTAAATTCCTTTTAATATTTATGAAAAATTCTAGCTTTCTCTCAGTTTTCTTTCACTATAGAAAAATAGTGAAATTTTATCGCGTATTAATTTGTTTAAGTTTATATATATAAAAAAAAAATTGGTACTTATTTTATAGAAAACAAAAGTAAAAGCTCAAAAGACACATTTTATGAGATAAAGAAAATTTTTTTCCGAATTAAGCGCATACTTTTCCATCCAGAAAATTTTTTACAAAAAAAAAAAAAAAAAAAAAATCAACAAATTATCTAATTTTTATTATTTTTATTTTTTACCAGAAAAATATTGTTTTTATTATTTTTTTAAGTACAACCCAAAAAGTTGTAGTATTTTTGAATTATATTATATATTTTTTAACATTATCTTTTATTTCTTAGTAGTATTTAGATTTTAATTTAGTTTAAATTAAAGATATATACAATTTTTTTTTGTTATTTTAGATCTAAAAATTAAATTGGCTTTAAATTATTTGTAATAAAAAAAGAAAACCAAAACACACAAATAAATCATAACGTTTTTATTAATAATTTGTATTAATTGGCCTTAATTTATTTTTTTTTTAATTAAAAAAAAAACACATTTTTATTTCCATTAAAAAGCAAGAAAATAATTTAAACAAAATTTTCTTAAATGTTGTGTAATTTATATGATACAGTGGCTAGAAAAGAATATTATCAAGTTGTTTAATTAAGTAAAAGCTTAAAACATTTACCAACTAAGTTTAAGTTAATTTAAAAGAAAATTTTAAAGCTAAACAAATATCCTTAAATAAAAACCCCCCCAAATCAAACAATCTCGTTTAAATTATTTATGAAATACAGCCACTTTAAAAATAAACGAATTATAGAAAAACTTAAAAAAAACTAATTGTTAAAATGCACATTTATATTAAAAAACCTAAATAAATAATATTTTGAAATAAAAATAATAAAATAAATAAAAAACCATTTATTTGAAAAAAAACCAATCCAATTAAATCTTTTTATTCTTAATATCGTTAGAGAAAATTGCATGAATATTACAAAAAAAAAAAATTATTTGTGGAATATTTCCAACTTCAATTCCATCTCTTTTTCTTAACATCTTTCCCAAAATTTTTCTCAAACAAACTTTCCCTTTATCACCATTCCTAAAGGGTGCTCAAATGCAAAATTTTCAATATAGACTAGATATACATATATGAAAGAAAAAGTGCCTTAACTGTGTTCCTCCTAGTTGGTTCAATGTATGACCGACCAACATTAGGTATTTTGTACTAAACATTTTCTTAAAACATACTTTCCCCTTATCTCCACCCCTCATAACATACTAAGCGCCTACCCGCTACCACCATCCCTTAAGGGTTGAAAGGAAAGTAAATCGACTTCCGACTTATGGTGTTAACGAGCAACTTTTGGGAGTGCCAAAAATACCATCAGGTAAAGGAAACCCCTAAAGTATTGCGGAGGCCGTTTACGGGCTTTTGCTGACCGCGTTTATGCTACAGTCAAATCCCGATAATTCATACCCCGAAAAATCGTAATTCCCGATAATTCGTAATAAACTGTCGGTCTCTTGAAAAAATCTCGTTAATTCGTAAAATGTCCATACATTTTGGTCCCCTCGCTAATTCGTAATTTTTTTTTTTTTTCAAAAAAATCTTTACCTCTTATAAATCGTAATTGTTTGCTAAAGGCTAGTTTACACTTTGTCGCACAAGAACTTAGTACTAGTGGATTTTCAATGGCAAGCACATGTTAAATGTCTATAGCTCAAAGCATTCCCAGATCTACAGTTGGTCAGTAGATTGTCACCAGTTCTACTGAGTGTGAGATTGAAAGTGAGATTTTCTACAGGGACCCTCTGCATTGCGGCGGTATGGGTAGATATTTAAAGATATGCATGAGAAAACTCAAAATCAGTTTTATTGAGATATTTGTTTAACAAGTCTTTTTTAAACGGGTTTAAGTTTTCAATGGCACAGAATTTATTAAAAATTTTGTTTTATACTATTATTTTATTGTTAGAAAACCTGTTGAGATTTAGATTGCGTCAACAAAACGAACATCATCAACTTAAACGGCTCCATTATCGGTAGCAACAGCATCGAAATTTATTAAAAACAAGCCTACATGTCTGAAGCAAAAGCCACAGAATAAAAATTTTTAAATGTCTCTGGTTTGTATTTTATGACCTACGTAGTGGTCATAAAAATGCTAAATAAGGAATATTTACTTAAAACATTAAGTTTTTTTACTAGACTTGTTGGTGATCTATTAAATAGCGACTAATAATTCCCGTGAATAATTCATAAGAAATATTTATTTGGTATTTTCGCTGATCGTCCAAATTAAAAAAAAAAATTAAAGAAAAGAAGTTTTTATAAGGTCACTATTTTTAATTTTTCAATTTCGTTTTAACTTTAAAAATATTTTTATACAAATTTTAAAAATCTCAATAAATTTTATATACAGAAAAAAATTACAACGCAAGGTGAAGCGATTTACAAAATAACCCCCTTAATCTTGTAAACTGCTACGGAATTGTTATCGTTAGATATTAAACGAATTAAAATGTTAAATATCGAAAGTAAAACGTTTTTAAAACATACAGCATTGTCACAGAGTTCAATTCCGTTCGGAAACAGAATTCATTCCGTATTTTGGTGCTTCAGAAAATGACGAACAAATTTTTCGGAATAAAACCATTTTTGTTTTCCTGAACGGAATGGGAGTTTTCAGTATCTGAAATGCCAAAAACTATCAAAATACACTTTCTATCAATAAAAAAATATGTTTTCTTTGATTCCGTTCAGAATCAACGACGTTTTCAAAAAACGAAAAGTAATTTCAATTAAGTTTGTTGCCAGTAAATGATTGCCATATTTTTATTCACCCCAATCATGATTACAAACTCCCCGGGAGTTTTTTTCCCTTTTCCCATTTTTGCAAATGAATTTACATGGGAAAAATGGGAGAAGGAAGAAAACTCCCAGGGAATTTTTATTCATAATTGGAGTGAATAAAAAAATGACATAGTTTTTATTTACACTACGTATGGAACACTTAATTGCAAACAGTCAGCTGACACTCAGTAAACCATTTAAATGGCCAAGGGGAAGCACAAGGTATACAACTAGTTGATGACATTTAACATACGCTATAAAGTTCTTGTATTAAATTTGTCGCTTCGATGCATTGAATCAAAAACATTGATGTTCAATCGATATTGATTAGTAAAAAAAACATCGCATTGTTCCGATGTATCGATACCTTACATTGAGTGGTCTTAAAACATCGATGTTTGTATATCGTCCACCGATAGGTCATTCATAATTGAAATATTTACAATTGCACAAATTTGTAGTCTGAAATGCAAAACACAGTGGGAGATTTTGGGGGAAAAATGGAATAAATTCTGTTCGATTAGAATAAAATTATATTTTTTTAAAATAATGTAATTTAATCTTTATTAACTTATATTTAATAAGTCTGGGTTCACACAATCAGGTAAAAGATGGAAATCGAAAAATCCTTTTTAGTATCTTTTAAAATTGATTTTAAATACATTTTCCTTTTATTTTCAGTCTTAATTCTTTTAAATTTTATATTATATACGTTACCTGAAGTGTATTCTGAACGAACATTTAAGACTATAATTCAGAAATGGATTTTAAAATCCCTCGAAATTCATCACACCTTTCTAAAACGTTCGTTTTGAAATCGATCGATTTTTATCACATACCTGTATGAAAGTTTTCTTGCAGAAAGTCTGAGTTTATTGATGAGATGGGAAGAGAATATGCTATTGTTCTCTCCCCTCTCACCAATCAACTCAGACTTTCAGAAAGAAAATTTTCATAGTGTGAACCCAGACTAATGAAATTTTAACAAGTGAATAGATTTTTTAATTCTAAATACAAGCGAACTTAATTTTTTTTTTTTTGCTTTCAAAACAAATCCCACAATTCCCAAAAATACCCAAAAATGATTTTTTTTAAATTATACCTACCAAGTACGGGTGTCAGGATTCCTAATGCACAATTATTACAAATACATTGGGTCCGGGAAACATGGCAGAAAATTTTTGATTCTTGTTTTGCGATTAGAGAAAATGTGGTGTGTGTGTGTTTCGGAAGCGCCTTGAGGTCACAGTGATTAAAATTTTCAAATATTTTTTTATATTGCAACATTATGCATTAAGTAGCTTTTCAAAGAAGTATAAATTATCAGAGGTGTGCTGGAAATCGCAAACGCAAAACGCAAGAATTTTAAAGGTCGTTTTTTAGTAAGATTTCTGTAATAAATAAATTTTATGACAAATATTATACAAACATTTCTCTATTAAACAGAATTTTTTTTTTTTATTAATTTAAATTCATTTATTAAATTACTTAAATCTTTACAATTTAGAGCTTCAGCTCTAAAAAATTAGATTAAAAGTGTGTTAAAAACAGTCTCCAAATTCTTGCGTTTCGCGTTTGCGATTTCCAGCACACCCGCCATATACTATATGTTGCTTAACAATTTTTTCCATCAATAAAAAAAAATGAAAATCTTTATAAAACGACATCTTAGAAAATCTAAACTCCTGCTAGGATTTGGAAGATCGTTTCTTTAAAAACCATCTGTATGAGTCTTTTTTGAGTAAAAATAGCAGCAAAAATTATTCGGGCTTATGTTTTAAAAGTGTTTGATTTAAAATTCAATAACAAATACTATTAAAACAGAGGTGAATGTCTCTTAACTAATAAAAAAAAGAACTACCCTAGGGAAAAGGGAACTAACACCAAACTTATCACGGGGCAGTTCTAAAGTGGAAGGGACCGGTTCTAGTGCAAACACTTTATATGAAGGGGACTTGTCACTTGTACATGGCGATGTCCTAGGATGGGGTTAATTGACCCTAAACGAATACAAGTCATTAATTAACACCTGTTTTCTTTTATTTTAATCGGACTAACTGTTTACAAAATACAGAATTATTAAAAAAATTTTTTCCAAAACCAACCACTGTGCAGCGTCGCCTCTTACTAAAGAGTACTTTACACCATCACACAAGTCTTACGTATTTTGAGGAAAATACAACCCTGTCCTGCGAAGTTGTTACTTGTTTTTTGAACATTTTCAAACAATAATTAGATCAGGAAGCATTTTTTTAAAATAATTAAGACTTTGTGGGATCGTGTATAACGGCCTTAAACATCGTCTGTCCACCTTTAAATTTCCAATATGTAAATGGGGCTTAATTAACACAATCATAGAGTTAGTTCTTTTGACAACTGGGCAGTAACACCAGTTTAGCATTTTCAGTGATAGATTTCGCATATTTCTTTGAAATGTGTTTATTTTATTGTTGTAACTTTACACGTACATACTGAATTTAAATAGTTTTATTTTATTCTCTCATTTTCTATTCTTATAGTCTTCTATGCATTAGGAATGTAGCTTGAAGAAGAACTCGGTAGGGTTTTACATCAGTTAGTGTAGGTAAATAGGTGAATAGATTACCTCTAGTAAAAAAATATTTTGCAACCTTTCTTAGTCGAAAAGAACATAAAAAAAAGTAAATTTTTCTATAAATTACGCTGGTTCTCCCCGTAGCAACTTTTTTTTGCTAAGCATAAGCAAAAACGTCGCACAGTGGCGCCCGTAGAGCAAACGAGGTTGCAAAAATCAAAATTTTTATGAGCGCCGACGAAGTTTTGAAGAAACCCATGTTATAGGCAACTTTTCAACGATTTCAAATATGCCACTCTTAATAATATCACAGTTTTAGTTTAGAAGATATAGCCGTTGAAAGTTGACCGACTTTCGGTTTTCAAAAAAACACACAATTTTTAGTAAATTTGTTGCGATTTCAGGTGTAATATCACGAAAAATAGGTAACGAATCGCCTTATTTTTTGTTTGTATTGATTGATGTATTTATTAAATGTATAATGATAAAAAAAAATTAACTGTTTGCTTTGTGTTTCTCCTGGTAAATCACTATTTAAAAACGATCCGTTTTTTCACTATTTTTCAACTTTGACGGAAAATAAAAAAAATCTATATTTTTCTATATTTGCCATATTTGCAAAACCTGTTCTTTGATTATTTCGTTACATAATTCAAAAGGTTTTATCTGCCCGTACGTGCCCGTTTGGCTTTTAGAGGTAAAAAAGGTTAAAAAGACATGGTTGCAGAAATTGTATGGCGTCCATCCCTTATATGTTTTGACTGACAGTAGTTTGATCTAATAGTTTGAAAAAAAAACTACTCATTGAAATTATCAGGTACGTACCTCACTTAAACAATACTTTGGCGTACAAATGGTCAAGAACAATATTGACTTATGGTCCCTACAGGTAGGCACAAATCTTATTTGGACACGTGCATAATATCAAAATTGCATTATTCAGCCTAAATCCATATGTATGCAGGGAACAGGTAAATTTTTAGGCATGGTAGCATAAGCCTATATATTGCAAAATAAGCATAATGCCTGGATTAGTCTACGACTGAAAGTTGGCGCAACAATTACTGAAACCATTAAACAATTTAAGTATTGAAAACATGGCGTTGAACAATTTAAAATTATTTGAACTGTTTAGAAAGTCAACCACACCAAAGTTTTTCACGGAAGCTGCTTTAGAAGAACTTGATAGCTTATACGGAAATATTGAGAGAAGCGAAATTATAAAAAATAATTTCTGATATATGCAAATATTAAGGCAAAATGGGTGAAATCTAATCGAACCATTCAGAACTTCAACTCCAAATACGAGGACTGGCTTAATGAAGACACCATCCAGGATATATTGGCAGTAGATAAACCCACCACATCAACCAGAGGAGCAAAAGGAAGGCCAAACAAAAGTATTGAGGAGTGTTCATTATAGTTTAGAAATGGTTAGTCTTTTAGATATACCTTCTCTTACGAATTGTGATGAATATTTTACAGAAAATTGAAAAAATAAATTTAAAAAAAAAAATATTATTTGTTTTTTAATTTGTTGGGTAATAATTTAAAACATAAAACCCTAAAAAAAAAAAATAAAAACAATCTAAAAATGTAAAAATAATTTTTTTAGTTACCATAAAATTGATTTTTCTACTAAAAATAACCCATAAGTAGGCCCCTACAAAGCGTAGCACCCTTTCCAAACGCTCATTTCATAGGCTGAACAGTTATCTATCATGCTGTTTAAACTGTTCGGTTCAAAAGATATGATTTTTGCAACGAAAAAACTCAAATGGCGCCACTGTGCGTCGGTAGAACAATGGCGCAATAATTGCTGATTATATTGCTGGAGAATACGTGAAATTGCTTTGCCATAAACAAACGTACAGAGAAATGAAATGTTAGATAAATGACAACTGATTTTACAGCAGATTGCTCGAGGTATATTTACACAAGGTAAACTCGTTGGCCCATATGTTTGTCAGCTGTTTACCCATAGTTGGAACCCAAACGTTAAATTGCGTGTATATGAGCCAAAATTTGTACATGTGTGCGTTAAATTGTTTTTGTTTTATATGAAGACAATTTTGACAGCATGGTTCCTTTTATAGAGCAAAATGTCTACACTCCCAAATGAGTCTACCTTGTGTAAATATACCTTGAGATTGCTAAGCAATAATTGCTCAAGCTATCATTGCGCTATGGATTGCCACTCATGGCAATATGCGGTGCACACGTCGCAAATTTAATGGAGCAATCAAATTTGACGTTTGCCGCAATAAATATTGCTACGTGGAGACTTGGGGTAAGCAAATTTTTATAATCGTATATCAGTACCAACATTAAAAAGAACGTTATGGTATTTTAAGGCTATTTTCGGCAGTGGTATTTGTATAGGAGCTTTGGTCGAATATGGACCAATTTTAAAAAAATATGGGAAGACGATTTATGTTGCAAAAAATAATTTTTAAGACATATTTAATCTAGATGCTTAAATAATAAGAAAAAAAATAAGCACAAAGGCTATTCCGGAAATAAGTTTGTATGGGGGCCATGTGACATTATTTACCGATTCTAACCATTTTAAATAGGCTTCGTCCTTATGACAATTTAGACATTTGTACCAAAGATCGGTATACTTGAAGGTGGACCAATATTTTTTTAGTGTTGCACACGTCAACACAAACGCATAATACCCTCTCCACTATTGTGATGTGGGATTAATATATGCAAAAATATAAGATGTTGTCGTTTTTTTAATGCAAGCAAGTATTTTTCTTATTTACTTTATTTTTGTGTTTACGTACAATTAGTAATAACGAGCCTTTACCGCCAAAATAGCTTAAGCGACATCATTTAAAATTTTCGTTTTCTTTTAATAAATTAATTTATTGGCAACACTTGCATAATCTCTTTAAATGTCATGGTCACACAGCGTTGCCAGAAGATTTGGAAGGAAAATCTTCATATGGCCAAAAAAAAATCTTATTTTGAAGAGGAAAATCTTAAAATTTTTAATAACAAGGGCAAAGAAGTAAAAATTATTAAGTTTTTAAAAGGAAATACTTCTTATTATGGAAACTATTTAAATTGAAATACATAATTGCGGTATTTATACAAAATTAGATTGTAGGCTTAAATTAAATTAAATCCATTTGTTTTCTAATAAATAAGAACGTAAAAAAGTTCATATAAATACAGAAGTTTCTTTGGAAGTAATTAAATTCTAAAATTAGAGATATATAAATTTTGGACAAGAAGATCATACATCATATGAAGTTTTAAGGGTTCTAAATTTAGTATTATATTTGATACCTTTGTTGTATCGAAGGCATTTGAAAATGTATGGATTATATGGACTTCCCTAAAAATATTCCTAATGGAATTGTTATTAAAATAATGTACACCTTTAAAAAGACATTGTAAAGCACTAATGTATATATAATTTATTTAATAATTATCAAAAACATGGAATGTGGAATTTTCACACCAAAAGCTTCTTAACCCTAGGTAACTTTTTAACACTTAGGTCTCCTCTTGGTCAGGCCTGACCCCAATTAGAACAGCTAAAAAAAACCCCCAATTAAATAAAAAGTAAATAAATATATTTTTTATTAAATTATTATTTTAGATAAGCAGGGGTGTTCTGGAAATCGAAAACACAAGAATTTGGAAGTTGTTTTTAATACACTTTCAATCAAATTTTTATAATGTTTGTTATTAAATTCTGTTTAATAGAGAAATATTTGTAAAATATTTGTCATATAATTCATTTATCACAGAAATCTTATTAAAAACGACGTTTAAAATGTTTGCTTTTTCGATTTAAAGGACACCCCTGAATACGAATTTATTATATAATTTTATTATTTTATTTTACATCGAATATGTAGGCCCTTATTTTGCACATTGCTTTTTCGAAACTGAGTGAAACGAGTTTTCCGCTTGGTTTTTGTAGTTAAATTATACTTAGCTCATAACGGGCCGTAGTTTTCCGATTTAATTTGAACTTGATTTATTCCATTCACAACATATCATTTATAGAATTTACCTTTCTGTTTTTTTGATATATTGTTCTACATGAAAAATATTGCAAAAAAAAAATATGGTCCGCCTCAGATGGTAATTTCATAGACTTTTACATAAAAATTGAATTTCACCACACAATCTTGCTCCAATCAAATCCAAATTAGTTTCATTCGATTCAGCACACATCATTTAAAGACGCCCCTGTTTTTTTGTTATATTTGAAAAATTGCAATAATTTCAAAACACAAATTTAGTCTGACCAGACCAAGACTGTAATCCTAAATAATTTTTTTCATCAATATTATCAAAATGAACAACCGCTAATTTTTGTGTATGCTAGACAATGGGTACAAAAGTATGCATATCCAATAGACAACAAGCTGATACAAAACCTCATTGTTTTAAAAACTGACTGTTTAAAAAACTTCAAAAAATTATGTAAGTTGTACAAACTTAAAGTTAAGAATTTTTATTTCTAAAAATAAAAAATCTTAATTTGAGAAAAAAGATCTTCAAATCTTATTTTAGTCAAAAAATAAGGCAAAATCTTCATTCAGGCAACGCTGTGGTCACATAAGGTTTCGTTACGATTTTATAGCAAACAAATTTTAGCTTAAGCGACAACCTTTATACAAAATTTTTATGAGATAAAAAAAAAACCTTGTCTTGTAAAATTGTGTTTTTGTCGCTTAAGCTTTTTTGCGGTATGCGCTCGATATATTGTGAAAAAGTTATTCACTAAAATGGATATAAAAGTTGTTGTTTCACCTTTATTAAAAAGGGTTTTTAATAATTTTACTACTGAAAATAAGTTTTTAAACGCTTATTGACATTCTCACAAAATTAAACATTGAAAATCGCATCAACCGTGGTGAATATCGCTTAGTAGTATAAACTTTGCCATCAATATTTGTCACTCTAATAGCCTGTTTCCGATGTGCGAACGAATTCTTTTTTGGTACAACTACATTTAAAACAAACTCATTAGATTAGGCAGTAAATATATATTAGTTTTAAGTGTAAAACGTAAATATTTTTTGTTCCATTGAAATATAGAAAAATGTACCACTTTGTTAGGGTGTTTGCAACATAATAAAAATATTCACCCTTATTCCATTTAACGTCGTCGTCATCGTCATCAATTGAATATCAAAATCAATTTTTATCGACATCGTCATCAATTCGATACAAAACTTGTATGCCATAACAGCAATGTAACGATGTCGATTGTTTATCGTTTTTTTAAGAACATCTCTAATAAGTTTTTATTAAAAATGTGCAATTTGATGTTCGTTTCTTATTAATGTTGTGCTCTCAAAGAGGGTAGCTTGATTTATTCTAAAAAAATCACCCTTACTAATGCCATAAGGTATTGATTACACTTTTCGCCCCGTATACAGTGTTGATAGTGCCATGTAAAAAACAGAACGGTACGACGATTGCCGAAAAGAGCAACAAAAAGTTACGCGAAAATTGCAAACATTCGGAAAATTTGCAAAAATAGCGAAAATTCGCGAAATTCTTTATTATTTGAGACAAGCCATAAAATTGACTTAAAGTCCCAAAAAACATAAGAATGGCAAAAATTCCATAAAAATGGCAAAATTAGTGGAAATTCGCAAAAATTTGATAAAAGCGGCATGAAAGAAAAAGATTAAAAATCGTTAAAACTGTAAAGAATCAGAAAACTTACAGGAAAAATTGCTTCTATCGCGAACATGGCTAAAATTCGGGAATTTGCGGTAATTTAGCGATTTTCATGGAATTTTTGCTATTCCTTATAGTTTTAGGAACTTTTAATCAATTTTTTGGCTTGTTTGGAATACATAAAATTTTCGCGAATTTTCGCTATTTTTGCAAATTTTTGCAATTTTCCCGAAACTTTGTTGCTATTTTTTAATTTTTTTAATTCAACATTATTATTTTTGAAAAATAAAAAAGAAAAAAACTGTTTCGACACCAATAAGACTGACGACAAAAACAGAGTCAATTTAAATCGATGCCAACGTTAACGTTGCGTACGGCATACCAAAAATACATCGACGCTTATCGATAAAACTTGATATTGACAATGGGCATACCGATTTGCAACAATCGACACAAAACGATATCGTTTCGTATTGATAACGCTAAATGGAATAAGGGTGGTTATTATGATAAAAAATATATAAAAAAAACACCATTAACCACCCACGTTTTAATTTTTTTATGATTATTGTATAATTTTTTTTTTGTGCCAAAGTCAAAGTTAGAGAGAGTAATTTCTCTAAATAAAAAAATTCATTAGAAATAACAAAAAGTTCAGATCTGCGTAAGATGATTATTACACCCACACCACAAGATCAAAGAGGGCATTATGTGTTTGTGCTGATATTTCAAACATCCTAAAATATTGGTTCTAGACCCAACTTTTACCGATCATGTCCGTCCGTCATACTGACTGGCTGTCCATTAGGATGATTACTATTTTTATTATTTTACATTACAAAAATAAAACCCCTTAAATTCGAGGAATAATTGCATTCGGATGACAATAGTTACATCAAATTTAAAAAAAGTTCCTTCTTTTTATTTTTTTTTTTTTAAATCTTTTCAGGGCAAGTCTTACTATGAAGAAATCCTTTTATCACTTTTAAACCACCATAAAATGTCTTCTAGAAATTCCAGCAATAGTGTAAAGGCAAATAGGCCTATTTGGGCGAAGGATCTACCTTCCTCTTCTAAACAGAAAAGGGATCCAAGCATTCCATCTGTTGAAAAGCTCTCCAATCTCACACGGATGCCGACAAGCTCCCAAATTCTTGGAAACTTCACTTTTCTGTTCAACAGCGAGAAAAGGCGACTGGATCGAATCAAAAATATTATTACTAAATAGAATTGCTCTGGAAGGAAACTCTAGACTTTCGACTTTTATCCAGCGCACTCATCAGAAAGAAACTCAATCGTCTGATTGATCTAAATGACAAAAACAAAAAGAAACCGTCTGACAAATTTACTGCAAAACTTTCCCAGTTATTTGATGTCACCAACGTGAATGGAGAATGGAAAAGCTCGAAAAATAAAGAATTCTACCAGAGTCAAGTTGAGAGTGGAGGTAAGGTTGGTTATTCAGTGGTCAAATTAGCCCCTTTGGAATCAATCCACCCAAGAAAACGAATCCGACTATCCATATCTCAAGCTCAAACCAGTACATCTCAATCGCAACCCACACTTGTTATTGTCTATGAATCTGCCTCCGATTCTTCACCCAAGTCTCCAAGCTCTTCTTCCACGTCATCGGCATAGATGGGGGTAGTGTACTGATTTTACAGTTTCAACTCACACTAAGTGATAGTGCAAAATTTTTGCAGTTTTAAATAGTTATAGTGCAATGCTGATCTAAATTAATGTTTAGTACACTAACTCCAACTATGTTAAAAAGGTATGCAAATTGCACAATGCTGTAAATCAGAAACACAAATGTCTTGTACTAAATGTAAGTGATAAGCAGAATAAAACGTGATAAAAATTACCCTTGTTTATATTTTCTCTTCTGGAAGGTAAGATTTCCATATTTTTTTCAACTTTTAACTTAAAATGCATTTATTTTCTTCAAACACTACTTTACTATAACTTTTTATCTCAAATTAAAAATGGCCGATTAGGAAGTTAAATATTTCCAATTTTTATTTAATTAGAAAGTTTTTACAAAATTCCACTAAAGGCGCTTTTACACTTTTATTCAACAGACAAGTTGATCGTTTGCTGCACAGGCTACAATTTTTCAACCAACTTTTAGTCCAACTTCATTAATAAATTATTTTTATAGCCCTGAGTTCCTATTTTCTGCTAATTGGAATTTCTTTTTCTTTTTCACACATGTTGTTTACTTCGCACGATGTTACTTAAGGGTACTTTACACGACCAAGCAAGTATTACTTTTTTTTGGGAAAATACAAATCTGCCATGGCAAGTTGGTGTTGTTTTTTGAAAACTTTCAAACAATAATTATATTAGGGAAGCAATTTCGTCAAAATACTTAAGACTTGTGTGATAGTAGCTGCGTTCGTTTACCCCAAAATTTGTACAAATTTGTACTGGATTTTACTGAAATGCGTTCGCGTACACATAAATTCGTAAAATTTTCATATTACTCACCTACTGGATTTTACTGGAAAAGTAAACGAACGCACATAGTGTAAAGCACCCTTTACAAAACGTCAGAATGAAAATGAAAAACGAAAGAAAAAAAAAACGCCATCACACGAACGAATTTGATAGCTATGTGACCGTATGTTCAGACCTACCAAATATTTGACGAAAAAAATTAAAAAAAAACGTGACCAGTAAATTGATCAAACTTTGGTTTTATACTACTAAAATTTTTAAAACGTAACATTACAAATCGTTAATTTTTTTTAATCATCGCTTGCCGTCATTTAAGCTTTGATTTAACGTTAATTTGTAAAAATCTCTTTTACAAGAATGGAGATCTTTTGAACTTAATTATACAGAGCAAATAATAGATAATTTGTAAAAGATGGACATAAAAAAGTTTTGGAGAAAAGCCCAAATAGTAAAGAAATAAACGCATATAAGCAAATTTTTCGATCACAAATGATACTGATGATGTGAGAAAATGGTACCCTAGCGATAAATGACTACAAAGAATAATTAAATAGTAGCTTTTAAAATTATTGGTGAGTAATATTTGTATAGTTTTCGTAAATTATATAGTTTTTAATCATATTTTAAATAGTTTTTAAGTCGACATGTTTTAAATTTTTCTCTTATATAAGCAGCACCATCATTTGGCTCTTTATTATTTGAACAAATTAAATTTTGAACCAAACAAAAGTTATTGGGTTCTCGGAAAGAAAAGAGAAACCATTCGCAAGTTCATTTATTTTTATCAATTGACAATAATTTTTGGGCTTTTATTTTAGCCAATCTTTTTATTTCTTCGGCAATGAATTATAAATCAATCGCTCAAGTGATAAATAAGTTTTTAATCCTCAAAAGGGATCTGAGAAGATACATTTAGGAGATTTTTACAAAAATTATCACCCAAATTCTAGATGGGAACAATTGAATAAAATTATTTGTATTGATATTTTATCATTTAAAAGTTGTAGGGATTTTTGTAGAGACCATTTTTTTTTAAAGCGTAGGGAAAAATAGTGATTTTTTCAGGCTGCATAAGGACTTTTCAAAAAAGTTTAAAACATCACTGCTCTAAGGTAACAAATATTTGCACAACTAGTTCAAATTGTACAACAAGTCGCAACGTGTAAGGGCCGCATAATAACTACTAATATAACGACTTTTCTAAAACTTAAATAAATTCAAATGTATAATAGTGTAAATGTCAAAACTTATATAAAGAAATTTTTCTAAACGATAACCCTTTTCATTTTATCAGAGTTGTGTTTTAAAAAAAGCAAAAAAAAAGAAGAAAATCCGGGATGGAAAATTAAAATTTTGTTCACATATATTCACTATTATGTTTATTAAATAAAAAAATGCAAAATGATAAGAATAAATATAAAATTTAGAGTGCTTTCTTTTAGATTTTAAATAACCCTTAAACACCCAAGACCGCCTACAGGCGGTCATCAGAAAAAATAAGTATTGAACAAAACCAATTTACTTCACGCTGTTACAATGCAAAAATTTTAAATGATTATAAAATTCTCAGTATAACGGTACCAATTGAGTCGAATGATTGAGATAGTGTGGAAGAAGTAACCGTTCTAGTCAGAACTATGATGGGAAAAGACACATAAAGTGCAAAATATATATTGAAAATTCAGGTATTTGAGGGATAAATCACTAATATTTGTTATAAAAACTGCACACACAAAAAAAAAAAAAAAAAAATACATACACTTATAAAATTATTACAGTAACTGATTGTGGGTTATTAAATTCGTTTTCCGCACTGTTAAAATTTATTAAAAATAAAATATAGTTATTTTACGAATAATTTTATTTTTAACATTTATGTTTGTTATTCAAAAAACAAACTACCAAAAAATAATGTTTTTCCGTATTTATTTTGTTATGTAGTTTGATTTTTGTCGGTAAGAATATATTTTTTAAAAGTAAAAACTATTCAATTTTAAGGAATATGCTGTTTAATAAATAAAAAATTTTAAAATTAATGTAAAAATGATTTGTTTTAAATGAAATGTAAATGATCCGTGTTTTAAATGAGTTTTAAATTGTTTAAAATGAATTTTCGTTTCAATTTAACTACATAATATTTTGAGTGTACGTATCAACTTTCCCACCCTTGATGGAAAAAACAAAAGCAGTTGTTAAAGGGTACCTCACACTATTATTTTTTGTGTTAAGACCACTGTTCGAGAATAAACAGAACATAAATTAGCGGTCGGCCCACACACCCAAGAACGATATACAGTTGAACTTCTATAACTCAAAACTCCATTATCCCGACAAAAAAGTTCGACTTACAGAAACTTCAAGTTAGAGAATTTTGTAATAAATGCACAACAAAAAATTAAATTCATTCGGTATTCATTATTTTAATTTTATTTCGAACAAATACATATGTGACCTTCTCCGAGAAAAGGGACCTAGTGTGTCAAAAAACGGGTTTGGATTTAAGAGTGGATTCTGGTACCTAAAAGGGTGTAGAATATGATGAAATAAGTTCGATTTCCGATAAAAATTTATTTACCCTATAAAAACGTACAAAACGAACTTGGGAAAATCGATAAAAATGAGAAGAACATTAAATTATGAAACTTTAAATGCGTTTTTCTCAAAACTGCATTAGAAGGTCACATATAGATAAATTCCATATTTAAAATGCTAATTAGTTTTAAATAAAACAAAAATTTAAGATGGCAAACAATTTTTGGAAAAAAATTCGACTTGTGGAAGTGTGGGCACGCGTGGTGAAATTATTTTAATTTGATAAATTCAAGATAAAGAAGTTCAAGAGTTCAAGTTATAGAAACAAAATCATGTGAATTGGCCTGTCCATCGCTATTGCCAAGAGATTCTCCTCGACTTAAAGAATTTTCGACTTACAGAAGTTCGACTTATAGAAGTTTAACTGTATATTTTTTTAGTGATTGTGTAGACGAACACAACCCTTAATACCGTTCGTAACTATTTTGTCGAACATTGTATAACGTTCTGTTCTTCGACAAAAAAACAGAACAATTGCAGTGATACTGTAGAAAAACATTATATTTGAATGTTCTATAATGTTTCTTTTTTTACATTGATAAAGAAATGAACAAACAAAAAATTTTATTAACGACCGCAGCACGAACAGCTTGTGTGTGTATTGTGTTTTTTTTTTTTTGTGTAAAATTATTTTTCTGCTTTTTTTTCTTATGTAAAAAACAGAAACGACCGAACACTTAATGAGCTGAACCGAACACAATCAAGTTTGTGGTTACAAACAAAACGGAACGGAATTAAATGTTCTCATCTTTTTGTTGAGTTGGTTGGATAAGAACAGTATTATTTTGTGTTCGAAAAATGACAAACAGGGAAACGTTATTTTTTTTACTGGTTTACTACACACACACTATTAGCGTTTGTGTTTTCCACAAATCTACCGAACCGAACACTAAGAAGCGATATTAAGTGTTTATTTTCGAACACTGACTAGCCCATATCAAAAACTTAAGTACAATATGTAAAAGTGCGAAAATGTTTTTGGAAATTTTTCTAAACAAGAAATAATACTTTTCATTTGATCAGGGTTGCAACAATATCAAATAAAATTATTATTTCATGTATAGTGTGAATACAAACTGTAATCTTAAATTAGATTTTTTTGCAGTCGCATCAGAAAAAAAAATTTATTATTATTAAAGCAATATTACATTTTATGTTGTTAGCTTCTCACTTTTATTAATTTTTTAATAACACGTCAAAAATATAATATAAATTTTTATTTATGCTGAACAGCTGGTCATATTCTACAAAAAGTTTTCAGACCAAAAATCTTTTCATTAAGACTTGTAGAATAGTGTGAAAGGGGCTTAAGCAGCAAATTTTTGAGATTATTTCGTATAAATATTTAATGAATTTGTGGAAAAAATTGTATTTTCTACTTCTTAAAACTTTAACAATAAAGATAAATTACATAATTTAGAACTCATTTTCCCGGAATTCAGTAAATTCTAATTTTAAGGCCTTAAAAAATTTAACTCAAAGAGATAAAGTTAAATTCGGAATCTCTATAAAACATTGTGAGGTACAATAACCCTATAAAATTATTCAAATTGATTAAATGGCATTTAATCGTGTTTTTTTAATGACACTTCCGACATGTATGCTTCTTGATTAACCCACCCCCTCCCCCTCTCCCATTCTAAAAGCTTTTTTTTTTGTTCTCATAAAAAAAATAATTGCCCCTAATTAATTTAATTATCTAGATTTAATAAAAGTTAAATAACTCATCATCCATTTTAAAAACACTAAATTAAAAAAAAAAAAAATTATTACTGTTAAAAAAAATGTTTAAACAAATAAATTACAATAATTGCCCTAAAAAATCCCCATATTTTCAAATTCTAGAAATAAAAATAATCTTAAAAAATCGTATAATTAGAAACAGCTAACGGCTGTTGGATTTGAAATGTATTTTTAACATCATGATACGGTGTTGAAAATTCCCAAAACAATTTCATTGTTATACATAAATTTTTTTCTTGTTTTTTGTATTTAATTTATTCGTTTTTAACTTAATGCGGTACTTTTTTCCAAGGGTTATTTTTAAACTTGCGTTTAATACAAAACAAATTGCCTTTATCACTTTTATTCAGTAGATTTATAATATTTTATTCAAGTTATTTTAATTAAAAAACAATCTGCTATTAGAGAAAATAAAAACGTGATCTGAAAAAGCTCGTGCCTCTGATGACAGACAATATACATAACTGATTACTGATACTGTAAGCGATAAATACTGAGTAGGGTTTTTTCCCGGGATTTCCCGTCCCGGGAATTCCCGGGAATTTCAATTATTTTATTTCCCGTTTTCCCGGGATTTTTCTTGCGGGATCCCGGGAAATAAAAAATTCCTCATAATAGCTATTTATACTTTGAAATTTAGTTTTCTACTCTCTAAAAATTTGCATCTGTGGATGGGTAGTGGATTAGATCAATTACAAGAAGTGAGTTATTGTATTTAAATCAATGCCTCCTGATGCAATAAGTCGACTAAAAGCAGAATGGGCAGTGCAACAGTTGATAATTATTACATTTAGTGAAGTGAAGAGTTAATAAAGTACATTAATTCAAAATAATATGCAGGCAATAGAGTTTCATTGCCCATGAACAAGTCTTAAAAATAGGAGATACCTAAACATATCGCTCCTTTATTGCAACATAGTAATATCTACAAAAACAAACGATCTTGGCAAAATGCGATTAAAGTTTTCAAAATTTACCGACTTAAAGATATATTTTGCTATAACTTCGGTTCAGTTTGAGATATGACTAAGATGCAATGAAGGAGCGATATGTTTATTAGGTGATAAACACAAATTTTCAATTTCAATTTGTGTTGGTTTATATACCCGTGAAATGCGGGGAAACCGAAATAAAATAACATTTTGGAAACTCGTGTAAGATACTACAACATACAACTTGAAAAACACATTGTCCTAAAGATTACAAATGGACCTATTGAAATGAAAAGGTTTGTAAAAAGCAGTCCGGTTGATGCTATTTTTGCATCAACCTTGACATACATTTGACTGATATAAACGTTGTTTATAAAAAAGAAAAATTGCTTCTGATTGTGAATCCTAAGCATGCTACAACTATTTAACTATTTGTCCAACCTCGGTAAAAAATGAACGAAATTTTTCGGAAACATGCTATTAGTTAATAAAGCGCTTTGAGTGTGTCAGAAAGTTATTTCCTAAGCCATTAAAAAATGTTAAATATTTCTTTAAAGTATTTTATTAATTAACTTTTTGATCTTATATCTTGAGTACCTCAATTTTTATTATGTTTTTATAATTGTTTTATAATTTACTTTGTATTATTTACAGGCAAAGCTCGATATAACAAATATTCACTTTAACGAAAATCCGATATAACGAATGAGCAAGTTTTTTCATTAGCTACCGTATATAACGAACGATCAACTTTTTTTTCTCCCGGTTTAACGAATGGTTAAGAAAAACAAAGCAAAACCAAAAATTTGTTACAATACCGTTTGTTTGGATGTGCTTTTTTTTTGTTTGTTAAGCTTCGTAGAGACCGATGGTCAGATCTAACAATATTGTAAGCAGTCGCTGCCAACAGCAATATTTTTCCGACAATGTTGCGATTGTCCGATGCATTAATTTTGCACTTCTGCAAATATAAATGAGCTGACAATGTTCACACAGTTGTAAGACATTTAGCCAATTTTAATGCAATGTAAGCAACGTTGCTTACCAATATTGTAAGATCTGACCATCGTCTGTACGAAGCTTTACAAAGTAAGAGAACTTGTAGATTAGTTTTAAGCATAATAAAAGAGTTTTGTTTGAAGTGTTTTAAAGCAAAATGGTGAATAGAAAAATAATATCATTCAGTGAAAAAAAAAATTTTGAAGAATTTAAAAATCGCATATTGAATATGAATACGCTGATAGAGGCATTTGTTATTATTTTTAAGCATATGAGTGTAAGCATACATTTGCTGTTTCAACATATTGTCTTAACTAAGCTATATATCACAGATTTTTTAGACAAATAATTTGTCCCAATATGTAAACACGTATGTACTTACGTATTAAGTTTAATAAACATGAATATAATAACATTTACAGCTCGATTTAATGGTAAATGTAGCTTATTTTTTATTTAAAAAAAGTTCGGTATGACGAATCTCTCTGTTTAACGAAAGGGGTTTACATTATATCATTCGTTATACCGGACTTTGCCTGTATATGGAGCGGGATCCCGGGATCCCGGGAAATTTGAAAAAAATTCCCGCTTTCCCGGGAATCGAAAAAGTCCGGGAAAAAAAAAACTCTAATACTGAGTCAAAATTTAAATACTTGTCTACATTGTAAATAAAACCACAGCAAATAAATTATAATAAATATCGTGGGATTTACCATAACTTTAAAGAATTTATATAAAAAATATGAATAATTAAAAAAAAAAAAGTTTTTAATGCCAGTACTAGATTATCGGGTTTAGGGCAAAATTCCAATGAAATTTAAACTATTCAAAGAAATTTTTATTATTTCTCTGTAATTAGAAGACAAAAATGCTTTTAATGATTTTAATTCGTTTCTTTTTTAGGATTTTGTGTGCAGAATTTGTATTCAATTAATAACAAAATGGTTTTAATTTTAATGTTTGTTAACCTATCAGTACCATTGGGCTTGTTAAGGGTCATCCAACCTTTCATGCTTAAATAAACTCCGAAAGTAAATCTAACCTAATCGTTTAACTAAATATGGGTATTGCTAGGACAAATGTTTCCACGCGTTACAAGCTTCTATACAAACGTTTAATAAAATTATTAAAATAATATTTGTTTCCAATGGAAGCCTCAACATTTCACTTTGTCTTTTGTATAATTTTTTTCTTTTATAAACAAAATATGGCAACTGCAAAATATGGCTGCAACTTACGGTAAAACAACTTTTCAGAACACCCTAGTTTTATGTTAAATCGATGTCTTTGTTTGGATGTTTATATTAGAATATATTCCAGGACCGAGCCATTGTATTCTTTCATCATTCATGATTTTTAATATCTTGGGCAAGGCACATTCATAAGGTGAAAAAAAGGTTAGCACCACTGGATTCAGCGTACACGAATAAGATTAAAACGCCAGGTTCTCGGCTTGTCAGTTTTTTAAAATAACACAGTGTTATTAACAACATAATTTAACATGAAATAACAACTTGGTGACTCTCGTTATTCTATAACTTAAAATACATTTTCTTAACAAGGCTTAATACAAACTTAATCCCATAAAATTTTAAACTATGATTTATTCGTAGTTCACAAGAGTTTGGGCATTATAATTTTACCATATAAAAAACTAAAGCTGTGTATTTGTCATGTGTAATGTAAATTTTTCTACATACATGTGATTTTATCTGCATGTCAAAATTTGAGTTTTACATAAGGTTTATTATTAAGATGTTTACATGTTGGTATGTAACGTAAATTTTTCCCTCTATTTTCAATAATAAATTTGTTTTTTTTTATATTTTATATTATTTACTATTATAATTTTACTGTTACTGTTTATGATTTTTTTAAATAATTTTAATTAATTTTTGCCGTCACAAACAATTTTGTTAATAAAAAACAGCTGATGTCAGATGGTTTGTCCCTTAAAAATAGAACTCGCTCGTTCTTAATCAAAAATGTCATATGTACTGTACACAGAGAAATAACACATGTGGGGTGTGCTATCATGTTATATTGTCATAATTGGGGGATTCACAAGGTGTCATAAAGTCATAAGTCTTAAAATAATAATAACATGAAAAAATACGACTGTTGTGAACAACACCTCATAATTTAGTGTGCTATTTTGAATTTAAATCAGCTGATTTAAAAAAAAAATAAATATTTACCTAACATTAAAATATTTTTTAGACGCAAATCACAAATAAATTTTATTTTGTTTGTTTACCAAACATCAGAGCCCTAAGCCGATATAATTTTACGCTGCATGTGTTTTGTTGCAAAAATTGCTAGCCGCATGTTAAATACGGATATTATCTGAATAAAACGGTACCATCAACGGCGACGGCTACAAAAACTAATGCGGCTCGGCTCAGCCGCTCAACGCAGGTCTCTTCTGATTAATTACGACAGCACAATAAACATAGCAAGCAAAGTTCTATTAATTTAAGCCACTTTTTGTTAACAAAGCAACAACAATATTTTTAAACCATTGTAAAATGTTAGAACATTATGACAATATAACATGATAGCACACCTTGTGAATACCCCAAATGTTCTAACATTTTACAATTGTTAAAAACGATTGTTGTTGCTTTGTAAACAAAAAGTGTCTTAAATGAATAGAACTTTGCTTGCTATGTTTATTGTGCTGTCGTAATTAATCAGAAAAGACCTGTGCTAATCGGTTAAGCCGAGTCGCATTAGTTTTTGTAAGCGTCGCCGTTAATTGTATAATTTTATCCGGCTAACATACGAAATTAACATGTGGCTAGCAATTTTTGCAACAAATCACTTGCAGCGTCAAATTAGATCGGCTAAGGACTCTGCTGTTTGGTAAACAAACAAAATAAAATTTATTTTTGATTTGCGTCTGAAAAATGGAAAAAAGTCAGGTAAGATCTAATTTTATTTTTTAATTCATGGATTATAATAAAAAAAAATTCTTATTTTAGGTTAATATTTATTTATTTATATTTGTTTTAAATCAGCTTCCTAAAAATTCATAATAGCACACTGAATTATGAGGGGTTGTTCACAACAGTCGTAATTTTTTATTTTATTATTTTAAGACATTTGACTTTATGACACCTTGTGAATCCCCCAATGATATTTTTTGGAAGGGTTTGGACAATATGTACAAAATTTAACATATGAAAAAGTGACAATCCACATGACATATACACATAATGTGAACATAACTTAACTCAAATGTAAACAGATCCAGAATCTCTGCTTAATTTTTCATAAAATTAACCATATTTGACGTACTAAAGCTTTTATTTAACAGTTTAATTCTCAAAACTTATTTACGTTTCACACTCATAATTTGACTACCGACCTGTAAAAATACGACTGATACAGATAAACTAATTTAATTATAATAATTATTAAAAATAAAATTTAATTTCCTTTTACTGTGCCGGGATCCAACAATTGCGTAAATTATTTAATCATTATTTAATACAATCAAATATTGTTTAATGATTAATAAATTTTAATTTAACAACAAAAATAAAACTGCGTTCTAAGAAGGTATTCATACGTCAATATTGTGGAGGAACAAAAAAATACTTTGTCACCGATATTCAATTCTTTGAAATAAATTTATTCTTCTTACACTTGAACAACTTGTTTAATTTACACTTTATTTATCCACTTAAAATGCAATTTGTATTCATTTTTTTTTTTTTTTTTTTTTTTTTGTTTTGCATTTTCAATTTAGTTTTAATTTCAATTTTTTCTGATAAAAATCAAATTGAAATTTATGAACTGACAAGCCGCAAACCGCAAGCATATTGTAAATATTTGTTGGTTGCATCAGTCAGTCAGTCAGTCAGTCAGTCAGTCAGTCAATGGATCAGCAATTGTGTATACCTCTGTTAAAACCCTCCTTCAAACCTTTAACTTTCAAACATAAAATTTGTGCTAAAGTGTTATTGATTTAATTTCAATCAATCACTGACAGACAGACAGACCCGACCTGGTATAGTTCCAGAACTGAACGGAGCTTTTAACAGCACAAATAGCATTGACCATCAATTTCTAATCAAGTTGGCGGTTTTTAGTTGTTGTAGTTTTCACAAATGTATTTTGCAATGTCAAACTTTTTATTTTCTTCGCCGATTGGTGATAAACATGACAATTTACAAAATCAAATTCAATTGAATGATCAATGATCGATCGTTCAATCGAGTGTTCGAATCAAATAGAATAACACATTAATTAATTTCTAGTGTTGATGTTTCAATTGAAATTGACTATAAATACATTTCTGCTTAATCAAAAAATTAAAAGATGATTATTTAAATTTATAAAAAGTTGTTAAATCTATGTATGTATATACATATTTTTATGTGTTTTAAAGTTTGAGAACTCACTAGAATTGTAAAACTAAAGTGCACTTCTTTTAAATTTTTCCTTTAGCTTCGCTTTTTAATTGTTTGCTTGTTTCTGGCTGTTGGTTAAATTTTGCAGATGTATTTTTCATACAGAGTTGCATTTTGAAAGAAAAACTTTTAATTTTTTATTAAACTTTGTTCAAGAAATACAACTCTGAAAGTATTGAGTCATTTCTTTTGAGCATCGAGTATTAAAAAAAAAAAAAAAGTACTCGATACTCGGTACACACTGCTCTATACTTTGCCAGCACTAAAACACATACTTCATCTTATTACCTAAAATCTGAACGCATACATTTATTTTATTAGAACATGTTACACTTTTTAATATTTTTCAATTAGGCAATTCACAAAGTGTTCTATTGTGTCATATTGGTTGTATTAACAATGATTTTATGAATGTAACACACCTGCTACATTTAACCCCTCTAGGAGTGACTCTGTGGCAGTTATGGAGTTTTTTCTTTTTGTCCCCACTTTGAGTTCGGTCATTGAGAAAACGGCCATTAAACTTATGGAGATCCCACTCCAAAACTTTTACAGAATAATGATCCCCTAGGCTAATTTTGGCAAAAAAAATCAGTGATAAGAAAAATTACCAAGTTGGAAAAATTTAACTAAAATTGGGTTTTCCCGGTTTTGCGGATAATTTTTTTTTTTAAATTAACGTTTTCCTATAAAAATTGCTTATCCTAATTTTTTTGTTTCATTTGTTTCTAGCTCGAAACAATAATTAAAAAAAAAAACAAAAATTTTTTTAAGAACGGCAACACTTAGCTCCCCATAGCTCGACAAAAATATTTACCAGAGGTAAAACACGTAAAAGTTATGTCAAATATAATGGAATTTCGGCAAAATATTTTTTTTATATCCGCTTCACGATTAATGCCTCTTATATAAAATTGAAAAAAGAGTTTTCAATTTAAACTTTAACAAGACTACAAAGAGTGAAAAGGACGTTCTCAGATTGGTTACTACACTGAAAGAATTTTCTTCAGAACACCAATGAATTTTGACATTAATCCCATGCAAAATTGTATTAAAAAGGAACCTATGCAGCGCTTCGTAGGATCAATGAAACCTGTTTCATTAAAATGTATTTAATGAAACATTACATTAGATCTATGAATGTTATTCATTGGATGAATACTTTCAAAAAAGTAAAAAATTTTTTTTTTTTTTTTATTTTTTTGAATTTGATAGACTTCTTTTTGAATTTTTTTTTTTATGATCAAAGTTATTTAATGTATATATACTTCTTTATTTTATCAAATCAAATTATATATAGAAAAAACTAGACATTTATCAGTTCGAACAAAAATGGTTAACTTGATTAATAATAAATAATTAAAAAACTAAGTTGACGACAAGTATTACTCTAACAACTCGGCCATCCTGACACTTGATCGACCCGATCATAAAGTATATATTTTTATTATATTATTAAGTGCCGCTTTAGGTAAAAGGAATAACAGAACTAATATCATTACTCGGCATTAACCACAAACGTAAGCGTCTTGATTCGATCACACTATTATAAGGTTTTTGAGTTATTTGATGAGGTTCAATGTCTGTTATAACATATCGATCATGTGGTAGTTTTTTTGTAATGATATATGGACCTTTGTATTTTTCTGATAATTTTCTATTTTTACCTATATGTGAACTAAAATCTTCCATAACTACAAAATCTCCTTCCTTAAATTCACTCGCAGGAACACTATGCTTCATAAAATAGTTTTGACAGTACTGTTGAGACTTTTCTATGTTTGCCAATGCTTCCGAACGAAACTTTTCCAAATTAATTACCTCAGCATTTGTCTTTTCCTCCAAAAATTCTGTCAGTTCATCTACAATCCTTCCCCTTTGTTCAACTCCAAATAAAAGTACTGACGGAGATTTACGTGTTGTTGAATGGATGGTGTTATTAAGAGCATATTCAACATTAACTAATTTGGATACCCAATCAGCGTGTGTGACGGGTTCCGTCAATTTAGCCAACATCGACTTTAAAATTCTATTAACTCTTTCCACCTGTCCATTTGCCTGTGGAGAAGCAACTGATATTTTTACATGGCTTATATTGTTTTGTGAAAGGAATTCTGAAAATTCTTTAGCAGTAAAGCAAGTACCTCTATCAGTAATTATACGTACTGGTCTACTAAAATTATCAAAATACTTCTGTAACGAGATACACACTTCTTTTGAACTTATTGATTTGACAGGGTATAATTTCACATATTTTGTGAAACCATCCACAACAACCAAAACATGTTTACGAACGGATCGTATAGAAGGTAAAGGGCCAAAGTGATCAACGTGAATTGTATGGAAAGGAGTAGGTTCTTTGGGAATACAATACAAATTGTGTTTATTAGAACAACTAGATGGTGAATAAATTATACATTTTACACAGTTTTTAATAAAATTAGCCACTTTTTTTCTTAGTTTTGGAAACCAGTAATTTTGCTTAAGTTTCTCAAGAGTTTTGTTTACACCTAAGTGACCTATTTTCTCGTGTATAATTCGAATAATATTATTTTCCATTTCAGTTGGAACATACATTTGTCTTCTACCATTCCCCTCCTCTTTTTTAAAAACAATTCCGTCCACTAAATCGAAATTATCGACAGTCCCCTTTTCCAATTTATTTCTCAGCTCCTTTATTTTGATATCCCTGTTTTGTGTGATTTGAATATTCAAATCTGTTTCATAAATCTCCTCAGATTCAATAACACAACAACGGCTTAATGCATCCACATGACCCATAGAAATTCCACATCGATGTCTTATACTGTAATTGTAGTTTTCAAATGAAAACACCCATTTAGCTATTCTCAAATTAACTTGTCTTTTCTGTATAGCCTGAGTAAGTGCATTACAATCAGTAACAATTACAAAAGGTATACCTCCAAGTTGTGTTTTAAATCTTTCCAGAGCATATACAATTGCTAATGTTTCCAACTCAAAGCTGTGTAATTTCGATTCAATTTCAGATGATGTTTTTGAAAAGTATGCAATTGGATGAAATTTTCCATCATTCTGCTTTTGCAAAAGCACAGCACCAAACCCCAATTTACTAGCATCTGTATGCAATTCTGTTTCCCTTTCAGGGTTATAAATTGATAATATTGGGGGAGTCATCAATAATTTTTTCAATTTTGTAAATGCGTTAATACAATTACTGTCAAAATTATATGGAACGTTTTTCTTTAATAACGATGTCATCGGTTTAGCTATTGTTGAAAAATTTGGCACAAATTTTCTAAAGTAAGAGAATAACCCAAGACATTGTTGCAATTGTTTTATATTTTGAGGTTGTGGAAAATTTGTTATTGCTTGCAGATGACCACTATTCGGACGTATTCCCATAGAATTTACAATATATCCTAGAAATTGTATTTCGGTGTATCCAAACTTACACTTACTCAACTTTAACTCAAGACCTCTTGAATATAAACGCATAAGAACCTCTTCTACAATTTGCAAATGACTTTCGAAATCAGAAGTTGCTATTGTAATGTCATCGATATATACAACAATTTTCCCTGATGATATAAAATCCTTCAAAATATTATTAATAAAACGTTGAAAAAATGCTGGTGCATTTTTTAAGCCAAATGGCATTTTTCTATATTCGTATTGTCCTCTAGGTGTCACAAATGAAGTGTATTTCACTGAGTCTTCATGCATTTCCACCTGATGAAAGCCATTCTTCAAATCTAAAACTGTAAAATACTTTTTCCCTTCAAGATGTTCAAAACAATCTTCTACAATTGGCAAAGGAAAGTTGTCTCTAACTGTTTTCTTATTTAAAAATCTATAGTCAACACATAATCTTCCTTCACCACTCTTCTTCCTTACCAACACAGTTGCAGATGCATATGGCGAATTACTGTGCCGAATAATATTTTTTTCTAATAAGTCATTAATTATAGTATCTACTTCTTTTTTTTCAACAAATGAGAGTCTACGAGGGGGAAAATGAAAAGGTGTATCATCGGTTAAATTTATTTTCATTTTAGAATCACAAGGTATTCTCCTCAATGCGGGAGGAGGGTTACAGTATGAATTTTCAATTATGGATCTAAGTTTCTTTACATTTTCCTCACTCAATTGTGGATCTATATCTATATATTCCTCAAACCCAGGTTGTAGTACAGAAAATATCATTTCATTAGAAGACACAGTGACATCTTGATACTCATTTACATTTTTATCTACTAATTCCATCGATTTTATTTCAATTAAATAATTATCAAAATTTACCACAGGATCATCAAACAAATCATTACATAATTCAGTAACAGTGTGATCTGAACGACATTCTTTTATTTGTTCTATTTTATTTAATTCGCAATCATTAGTTCTTATTTTCCAAATATCAAATTTAACAAACGCACTGTTTTGAATATAATTATTAATATTATTAACTAAATTTTTTTTTATTTATTTCCAGTAGCTCTTTCTTTGTATAAATTCGTTTAAGTTTACATAAGAATATATTTAATCGATATAAAAGATCACGTCCAATTAATAATGGAACACTGATTTCAGTATCAGGCAATACATAAAATTTATGAACAATTTTTTCATTGTCGAAATTTATTTCACAAACTATTTCATCTAAAATTTTTAGCGGATTATTACCTATTCCCCGATACTTTGAAAGTTTAGGTATCTTTTTAATCGGAATGGGAACAGCTGAACATTTAATAAAACTCCTCGGGCTACCAGAATCAAAAAGAGAACAAATTTTAGAACTAACGTCAGTGCGTTTGCCTAATTTATCTATAAAAGCGACACTCACCATTTGTAAAGCATTTACAGTCGTCAAGTTAGCTGTCTCAATTTCAGGTTTATCATCCTCAGATTCAGCTACTACTGCAACAACTGAAGTTTTCTTTGGACAATTATTATGCAAATGGCCCAATTCACCACATTTAAAACAAGAACCTTTTATACGCGTAGGTTTTGAACATTGGTTTTTAAAATGACCAAACTGGGAACAGTTAAAACAACGAACTTCCGCTTTAGTCTCATTCAATTTGTTTGATGAAGAATATTTGTTGGATATCTTTTCAGATCCCAAATTGCTTCTGGTCTGTTTTTCACGTAGCTTTTGATAGCGATCAAGCTGAATTTTTAACTGTTGCATATTACTAGCTTGATACAGAATATTTATAAGTGGACTGTTGTCATTTAAACCGGCAATGATTGCATCAACCAAATCCATTTCTGGAATGTTGCCTTTCTCCGCTATTATTTTCATTTCAATAACATAGCGCTGGATACTTTCATTTGCTCCAAGCTTCCTTCTTTTCAATTGTTCATATATTTGAAGTATGGACTTTGATTGTTCAAATTCATCTATAAGAGCCCTCTTTAAGGCATCATAATGAGATGAAAACAATGTTCTTGCAAATAATGCTGCAGTTCCGCACAGCAATCTTCGTGCACAAATCAATTTCATACGTTCTGTGCAATTAAGCAAAACAAAAGCTTCTTCTAAATCACTTACCCAACGCTTTATATCATAAGAGTCATCTCCAGAAAATTTTATAACCATAGAATCGATATTTGCAAAATCGGAGGATGAAAATCTAACTTCCCCTTGAAGTATGTCCACCTCACGCTGGAGTAACAACAATTCACGTTGTTTTTGTAACCGTTTAATAGCACTATCTAATGAATTATCAAGGCTACTAGAAGTAGTAGATGGATCAGCAATAGTTGAATAATTTCTGGACGAACAAGCTTGACCAGAAATTGGGAGATTAACATTAACATTGGATTGAACGTAAGCTGAAGGTTGGACCGAAACAGAAGGTTGGAACAAAAGAGACGATTGAACGGGCACAGTAGGTTGAATAGTAGCAATTGATTGAACAGAAGCATCATTTTGTATATCAGCGGTTTGAGTAACGGCAGAAAACTGATCATATAACACTGGAACGGAATTAACTACAGATTGAGCTGTTGCGCAAGGATGATTAGAAACCATCGTTTGAACTGAAGAAATAGCCGGCTGAACTGAAGATGATTGAATATCGAAAGCAACATTTGATATTTTATTGAAGCCATCATTAGATTGGCCTATATCAACAGAATCTTCATCCAAATTATGAGCAGCCCCATCGCAATTTGAGTTTTGAAACAAGATTCGAAGTTGAGCGATTGTTGCACTTTCCGGAAATTCAATTCCACATTGGCTTAACGCTGTAATAAGCTCTTGGCGTGTTAAATTTCTCCTTTGCATTTTTTTATTTTTTATTATCCCACTTCTGAAAGCTTTAATGTATATATACTTCTTTATTTTATCAAATCAAATTATATATAGAAAAAACTAGACATTTATCAGTTCGAACAAAAATGGTTAACTTGATTAATAATAAATAATTAAAAAACTAAGTTGACGACAAGTATTACTCTAACAGTTAGTTGTTTTTATTCAACTTTTTTTTTTAACCAGAGTCGCTGGCGGTAATCGATCTCGCAACCTCGGCGCTGATAAACTAGAGAACGTGAACTTATTTCCTTTAATCTATTACCAAACAGGCGAAGGCGAATTTCAAATACGCCAAACACGATAAGGGTGAATGTTTTAGTTGATTGTTTGTGCATGGTTTTGTAACATCTGCATATAATGGTCTTCGGCAAAAATCGGCCAAATTAATTTCGAACACCGATAATTGACCGATTAGCAATTTTTGGCCAATACCGAAGCCGAGTAATCGGTCGGACACTTATATTGATAATTTGGTGACTAGGAATATTCAGACGATATCTGCCTGCTAAGCCACAAACACACTGCAATATAACATCCAAAATCAAACTGCTTGAGGAAACTTCACTAAGAGCTGGCTTAATATCAACAGCAATAAAACGAAGTCAATGCAAATGAACGCAAACGATAATACCCCATTCTTTATTAATGGACGTCAACAGCTTTTGCTATTTAGGTAGCATCATTGACAGCAAGGGAGGATCCAGCAGTGACATTCCTCGTCAACACTCACCCTGCGAAACTTGGAACGCAGAATCCCGCGACGTCAACGCTCTACAAGTTTTCTCCACGTGAAACAAAAATCGATTTTTAAATGTGTTACCTAATGACAAAAGTTTCCAAAAATAAAAATTCATTTTTGCCGAAATAAAAATTTTCTTTTTACTGCTTTTTAATAAATCATTTTTCATTGTTTTAATACATTCTTAATATTTTCTATGTAATTGTTGTTTGTGAGGCATTTATTGCATATAAAAAACCCATTTTGGTCATTAAAATCAAATATTTCTCAACAAATCGCCCACATGTATATTTTTTTTTTAGCGTTTTTTGTTTGTTTGGTGACCTATATGAGTTTGGTTTTTTTTAAATAAATTGTGTATTCCGTCTTATTTAATAACAAACAGAACAAATGAAAACTTGTGCAAACAAATAAAAAAAATTTTCTTAAGAAAGAAAAAACATTAATTCCTATTAAAAAATTTATTCTGAATAAAAAACAATACAATTTTGAATTATAAATATGTACATTTATTAGGAAATTCGAAACGAAAATAACTTTATTATTTATTTTTTTGAAGAGAGAAAATAAATTGATTTATGCATGGTACAACTAAACAAGGTAGACTCGTTGGCCCATATGTTTGTCAGCTGTTTACCCCAGTTAGAACCCAATTGTCAAATTTCGTGTATATGAGCCAAAATTTGTACATGTGTGCGTTAAATTGTTTTTTTTTTTTTTATATGAAGACAATTTTGACAAGTCGGTTCTTTTTATAGAGCAGCATGTCTACACTCCCAAATGAGTCTACCTTGTGTTAATGTACCTTTTATGTTATTAAAGTGAGAATTTGAATAGATTGCAAAAATCTCGTTTACCACAGAAAGAGCTGCAATAGACTGTTATTAGATCTTTTATTTACTTACAATTGAATTTTTATAGGGAAAATTAGAGAAGGGAAAAAATTTCCAAGGAAGTATGTTTATTAATTTTTCTAAATTTCTAAAATTCTTCAAGGAGTTTCAACCTGGTTAAATAAGCCACCACATGAAAAAAATTGAAACGCAGCTAAATATAATAGTATAATATAATAAGATATCGAATCCTTAAAGCTACGCCCGTCAAATGGCTGCCAATGCTAACAAACCTACTTCTTCCTAACCTTAGACGAAATTAAACGCTTTTTCGGAAGAATGTTAAGATCAATACAAACTCCCACATCCCACTAAACCCTGACGTCTCCACTCATTAAACTGGTTTTACAAATTTTAAGCTTTTTGCCATAACCTTAAAAATAAAATGGTTTTTAAGGTAAATCGGGGCTGCTGAACACAAATATGGCACTGATTATTTCTCTCAAGAAGCGTGGTTTTAACTATTTCAAAAAATCTCAAGAATTGTACAAAATTTAGACTATTTAATAAATATTTTTTTCCTTATACATTTATTGTGTGTTGATCGGTTTAAAATTCACTGAGTAACAGGACTTAAGATTTGAAAAAGGCATAAAGCTCAGTGAATTTTTATCCGATCAACACACAATAAATATGGACTGAAAGAGGAAAAACATATTTAATGCTTCTTGGAAAGAAATAAATGAGTGCCATATTCGTGTTCAGCCGCCCAAATTTAGCTTTCATTCATTTTTTTTTTTTGTGGCGTAGTGTTATGTATGAAAATTAAAATCTAGAAATCCTCCCCTGCTGCTAGCTATTAAACTAATAATAAATAATAAATTAAGCGGTGATAATTTTATATACACTAGGAATGGACAATGCAGTGGAACGATTTAGAGCGAAGCAGTCCTTTATTTAACCCGGACGACTTGATCACCGAATTTGATATTCCTCGAAAGCCTTGGTGTAATTTAAACCGCTTGTGCACATCAACTGCCAAAACTATGGATTCCTTAACCAAGTGAGCGCCTAGAAATGACGCCATATACCTATTCGAGCGCTCTTCCCAGATGGTTGATCAAATAATAGATAATATGTAATTGCCCAGTTCTATCAAGGAAATAATGCAGAAATGAACCACATAACACCTGACGTCATGTCCTGGCTTAATACACTCCGCTTGTAGAATTTATTAATTTTCGATCTGACAAAGAAATCCATACGCTTAATGAAAAATAAACTATCGAAAGTCTTCGGCACTGCCTCTCTTCTTCATTTAACAATGTCTCAAGCCATTTAAAATGTTCGAAGGTAAATTATTCGTGTAGATGTTTGTCGTTTGTGCAGGTTAAGACAAGAGCTTAAAACGCCGTAGCATAAAAAAAGGACTACCTTAGGGAGAATCACTCGAAACTCCCAGCGCGGAGGACTTTGCTACTTTGCGATGGACCGTAATGGCGAAATTCAAAATTTGCTCACTGTACGAAAATAAATACTAAGTTAGACCTAAAAAGGAAGGCAAAAATGCACTAAGACAGTGCATATGATGACACACACAAACTCCGAGCCACACAAAGATCCTGGGAGTAATTATTGTGGCCAGTTTACTCCTTTAGCTTTTTATTACTTATATAAGCTAATGTGGAGTGCCGGGATAACCAGAAAACAGATAAGCTTGCCAAGCGATGCAGTCGTCTGGATAACAGATTTATAGATCATTTCATTGACTTAACTTAACAGGACATGCTCTCTACTGAGGTCCAAAAGGGAACAGATTAGGAGAGTGATCTCTGTGATAACTGCGCACTGGTCGGTAGGGACTCATGCGAGGAAAAAGGGTCTAGAATGACTCAATGACTACTGTAGAAGTTATCATGACGAGGAGCATGAGGAAACTGTGCTTCATATTCTGTGTCAATTTATGGGAATTCAGGGCATTAGAGAAAGATACCTGAGGAAAGCTTTCTCTGTTTGAATGATCTATCTTAAATAAAACTAATGTTGCTTCTTCTCTTTATTAGAAAGACGAATTGAATTTTGCAGTGACGCCTTTTGAGCAACTGCTCTATTGGATGGCCTTTGGCGCTGGGTTTGACAAAGAAACCACCGGAGGACCCAAGTGAGATGTCTCCTTGATGGCTGCCCAAGGAATCTATTCATATAAGTAAATTAAAAGTTATGAACAATCAAGCATTAATTAAGTAAGACTTAATATAATTTCTTCATTCTTAATCCGTAATAAGTTCTGCTGGATTCATGTATGAATTTGGAAATCTTAAAATCGACAAATTCAACAAAAAATTTATTTTGCGGTGTGCTATATACTTTTTGATTGCTATTTTTTAATTTTTCACTTTAGGGCCAAGTTTTTTAAAACCATACTTCGCATAGCTTTTACAAATCTAAGCTTAATAAAAGATTTTAAAATTGATTTTTAAAAAATCCAAGTCTTTAAAAAATAGTTTTACTAAATTCATCTGCATACAAATGTGTAGTATTTTATTACCTATCATTTAAATGTCATTTAAAATATTTTAATATTTAGGAAAATTAACAAAGTGTTATATTGGTTGCATTGTGACATTCATAAAATTATTGCAAAACGAACCAATATGACACAATAGAACGCTTTGTGAATTGCCTAATTATTTATGAACTTGGGACGAAACGGAGCAAGGTTTTTAAAACGCGATCAATTTGTCAACAATTCCGTCATTAACGTATTTGATTTTTCTTTTAAAAAAAAAAACATTATAACATTCAAAATTTATTTCAATTGTTGTTCCTTTTTGTTTCTCTTTTTATTTCGTACTCATATACTCAGTCTAGAAACACAAAAATAATTTCTTTTTCTATGAAAATGCGGTCGGAATTGGATCTAAGTCAACGTACGACGTAGATACGCATTTAATTTGACAATATATCAACGTCGAGCTCTACAACGTTCATACGGTGCGATTGTGTTCATACGGTAATTATTCAAATTGTTTTTCAATATACTTGACATTGAGCCAATAATTAAAAAAAAGATATTTAAAATATCACTCGTGTAAGAAAAAAAAAGAAAATCTAAAAAAAATTTTCTTTAAAAATTTTATTTTTGGAAAACAATAATTTAAATTGTTCTTATTTTGTATTATAAAAAGTTCAAAATCTGTAAAAGTTAATGCGAATTTATTGTGGGTTTTGTTCCCGTAACGCATCGATGTTGCCCAAAGTGACACAAACTTATCCAGAAATGTTGCCTAAGGTAGATTCCCTTATAGCATTGTGCAGACCGTGATTTTAAATAAATAAAATAAAAATAAAAATAATAAATCTTGTTTAATAAAACCCACAAAATAGAAATAAAAATGGAGATAAAACCGCTAGATTGACCAAAAATAACTTAATTGCCTTTACTTTTAACATTAGCAGCTAACTTCACTACTAAACGAACTGTCAAAATCGGATTTTCGAATTGCAAAGAGTTGCGCCGCACTATTTGGGTTAACTTCATACACTTTGTATGAGCATGAGAGTTTTTGACAGATAGAAAATGCGCTGACTTAGGTTAGTCTGTAGGTGTCAGAAAACATTGGTAAAGCGATATATTTTATCAATAATACACTGATAGAAAAATGCATCTTCATATTGATGATGCCCTTACATCAGAATTGTGACATCAATGTTACTACAACTGGCATCAATGATGCAAAAAGTAACATCAATCCAATGACTAACGTCTTCGTACAATTTTGTCATTTTTAACGTGTCATCTATTTTATGACTATAGTGACATCAATTCGATGCCACATTTTGTATATTATTAACATTATTTTCATGATTACAATGAATTATAAAAAGCAAAAATTCCTATATTCTATTTTTTTAAATTATTTAGTTAAATACATGAAATTTTTAAAGTAGAATGATAACGAAAACCACATGAGGCATGGTGCTGGTGTCTTATTATTGAGAGTTCTGCTGTAAACAAAGGTCGTAATTCAACAAACGTGAAACAAACATATGCAACGGGTAAGTAAATAATAATATTCTCTCACTTTGACTTAATGACAAACTGTCATTAAATTGATGCTAATGTGTCTTTTCTACGATGTTACTGCGTCATCGCACTGAGGACATGTTCGTCATTTCTGTGATGACGATGTGTCATCCCATTGCTGACATAATTTCATTTTGACCCAGATGACACTTTGGCCAAGTGATGTTAAGGTTGACATCACAATGATGACAAGTGTCATGGGGTCAAAAACGAAGACACTTGTCATAGTACTGATGTCAAAATACATCAGCGTTATGACGCCTTTTCTATCAGTGTATAAGTATCTTTGAAATGTCGCTCAGACTAAAATCGTTTGAATGTACATAAAGCCTCATTACTCCTCTATCGGTGCAAAAATAACAAAGTTTAAAATAGCTAAGTCCACAATGTCCCAAAAATCCGTCGATAACTTTTGATGTTGAGGGTGTAATCGGATTTCTTAAAATTGCACAATTAGCTACATAAGTATGCCCACAACCTACACTAGGTCTTTCCAAAAGTACCTTTTATTTGTTTCGAAGAGAACGGCTGGTTGACGGGACTCCGATATGACCATAGGACTTTCTTTCCTTTTATACTGATTGTTCCAATATGTAAGAGGGAGTTGAAGCTGCAGTTTATTGTCGGGAACTTGGTATTCGGGAATCTTATAAGCTTCCCGATTACTGCAGTAAATTCCAGGAGGAAATATTTGCGGCCGAAATGGCTGCTGGTTGGGCTCGTGATTCTTATACTAGGAACTCACAAGTAAACTTCTTTATAGATATTCAGGCGGCGATTAAGGCGATATTCGCTAAATATACACACTCTTCTTGGTGCCAACAGAAGGGTACACATCTACTGGGTTCGCGGCTGGGTAGAAGATAACGAAGTGGCAGACGAATTGGCGAGACGGGGGGTTCAATTGCCGTACGACAGAGTGATTGACATTCCAGTTTCAATTCATAATATTAAGAGGGATACCAACTCTACGATACACAGGAAATCTGAGGTAATATGAGGAAACACCGAAACGTGCACGGTTTCCAGGGTTATGTTGGGATCCTATGATCGAAAATCGACTAAAATTCTTCTATCGCTACCGAGAGGGGACTGTAGGCTTCTGGTAGGCTTTATAACGGGTCACTGTTGGACAGCAGTATACGCCAAAAGGGCGGGACAACTGACTAGTAACAATTGTAAATTCTCTGGCGTACCAGGGGGAAAAGAGACCGTGGAGCACATACTCTGCCAATGTCCGGCACTCATACCATCCACACTGAAAGAATTTTCTTCAGAATACCAATGAATTTTGACATTAATCCCATGAAAAATTGCATTAAAAAGAAACCTATGCAGGGCTTCGTTGGATTAATGAAACCTGTTTCATTAAAATGTATTTAATAAAACATTACATTAGATCTATGAATGTTATTCATTGGATGAATACTTTCAAAAAAGTAAAAAAATTTTTTTTTTAATTCTTTTTTTTTTTAATCAAAGTTGTTCTTATTCAACTTTTTTTTTTTAACCAGAGTCGCTGACGGAAATCGATCCCTCAACCTCGGTGCTGAAAGACTAGCTCACTACCAGCTAGCCTACTGGGGCAGTGTAGTTTTTGAATAATAAAACTACGTTTTTTCATTACACAATTAAGAGCGTAAATATGAGATTAAATTGTCATAACATAACAACAATAACAACGTTGATTTTTTTTTTTGCTAACGCATAATAAAAAAAAGACCACATAAAGAGAGAACAAGCTTTTTCCTATATGTACATCATTTGGTTGACAACAGTTTAAAATAAGGGTGTGTTTTTTTTAAGGAGAACATTTATTTGTTCATTACTTAGGACATACTATATGTATTTAGGTATGTACATATTAAAGAAAACTAAAAACATACGTATTTATGGATTGAAAGTTTTTGTTTCATTACTATAATGACATTTTTCATTGTCATAATGAAAATTTAAATTTATGAAGGCATGCTTTTTCGAAATATTTTTAAACTTTTAATTATTGAGACTATAGAGTTATTTGAATATAAAAAAAAAAAATTTTTTCAATTATTGAAATATGTTGCTTTTATAAAAAAATTTTTAATTTCATAAATTTAATGGCATATGACATTAGATGTATGAAATAATTTAATCTTACATTTTTTAATTAACAATTAAACATATTTTAAAGGAAACTATAATTTTGTATTAATTTATGAATATAGTTATATTTGAATATTTTTTTTTTTGTTCCCAATTAAAATTGTTTGTTTAACTTGGACAAACTTTAGTTTTCATATATCCAATGAAAATTTTTAACGTAATTACGAAATCCAATGAATCGATTTTAACGAAAATACTTCATTATAACTACGAAATTCCATTTGGACAATGAAAATTTTCATTTAACCAGTGAAATTTTTTTTATGAAAACGATTCATTAAATATATGAAGCATTTTTCTTTCAGTGCAGAGCGAACTGTCTGAGAGATCATTATTTCCAAGATCAAGGGGAAATCTCTGAAATTGGTCTATTGAGACTCCTAGCATTCGCCAAGGTGTGGAGTACTCTGGGTATCATCACACCGAACTTATTGTTTCAGGTAGGGGTTATCGTATAATGTGGTAACGCTAGGGACTAACACGGTCTATGCGATGTTTTTATGACCGGCCACCTAGCCTAACCTAACATTGTTTCGATTTAGTTACGTAGTATTATTAATGCTCTGTTTCGCACTTTGTAACTCTGATTTGTAAAGAACTTTCACTTGACTGTGTAAAAATTCATGCAGCTTGGATGACATTCGACTATTTCTTCGACATTTTTGTTGATAATACGTATAACCTACTTGCATGTGTAAACAGGGGTAAAGCAAAAAAAAAGGTTTAAATTATTAAAACAAAAGAAAATTTACAAAATTTAAAAGTTTTTAATTGAAAAAGTGTGAAGAACATGTTCCTTCCTTTATCTAAAATATATATTTTTTTTTTTAACTCAATGATAGTATGGGCCATTTTTTTTTGTTTTGCTTTAAGAAAATTTGTTATAATTTTAACTGAAATTAGTCATTGTAAGAAAATACTCGAACGTACATACATACGTACATTTGTGTGGTGTATAAGAAAATACATTCATGATTATAAGAAGCTAAAGTAAAAATGAAATAACACTTTTGACATTGACTTTCAAATTTAAAAGTGATTAAATTAAACATGTTTGTGTGTATATAGTACACGTTTATTATCAGTTCCAACCCTGAAGGAAACCTGGGTGCAAGTGACTCCAAGTCACCAGTTTTGTCGACTATTTTGGTGACATTGTCAACGAAGTGTCTACACCACACTACATTTGCCACTATATTTGGCTTTATTACGAAAACAATTTTATCAATAACAACTGAGAAGTACAATTAATATAAAATTTAAAGAAATAATAAAAAAAAATTGTATTCGTACCAAAAGTGTAGACAACATGTACTAAAATGTACTAGTGATTCTCTGGTTCCAATGTCTACATATGTTCCCAAAGGAACTACCTAGTCAGTACCTAGTCAGTAGTACCAACGTCAGTAGTAGATTTCCAATGACACGCACATGTTAAATGTCTATAGTAAATAACATTGTCTGGGGTATAATAAGTCACTAGTACTGGTGACTGTGTCAATAGTGAATCAGTACAGATTCACTAGTGACATTTCCTGCAGGGAACATACATATGCATATGACTATGTTTTGTATATATTTAACACTAAATTTGTTTGTTATGAAAAAAAAAAACAAAAAAACAAACCAAAAATAATAATAACATAATTATATCTAGTAGAAACATTTTCAATATAAAAAGACAAAACTTACAAAAATGATTTATAGCTAGGGTTTTTTCCCGGGATTTCCCGTCCCGGGAATTCCCGGGAATTTCAATTATTTTATTTCCCGTTTTCCCGGGATTTTTCTTGCGGGATCCCGGGAAATAAAAAATTCCTCATAATTTCAGAAAATAGCTATTTATACTTTGAAATTTAGTTTTCTATTCTCTAAAAATTTGCATCTGTGGATGGGTTGTGGATTAGATCAATAACAAGAAGTGAGTACATGTATTTAAATCAATGTCTCCTGATGCAATAAATCTACTAAAAGCAGAATGGGCAGTGCAACAGTTGATAATTATTACATTTAGTGAAGTGAAGAGTTAATAAAGTACATTAATTCAAAATAAGATGCAGACAGTAAAGTTTCATTGTTCATGAACAAGTCATAAAAATAGAAGATACTTAAACATATCGCTCCTTTATTGCAACATAGTCATATCTACAAAAATAAACGATCTTGGCAAAATGCGATTAAAGTTTTCAAAATGTACATTTAAAGATATATTTTGCTATAACTTTGGTTCAGTTTGAGATATAATACGCGAAGGTATGAAGGAAAACTTTGCTAAAGTTACTTACAATTTTGAGATATGACTATGATGCAATGAAGGAGCGATATGTTTATTAGGTGTTAAACACAAATTTTCAATTTCAATTTGTGTTGGTTTATATACCCGTGAAGTGCGGGGAAACCGAAATAAAATAACATTTTGGAAACTCGTGTAAGATACTACAACATACAACTTGAAAAAGACATTGTCCTAAAGATTACAAATGGACCTATTGAAGGTTTGTAAGAAGCAGTCCGGTTGATGCTATTTTTGCATTAACCTTGACATACATTTGACTGACATAGACGTTGTTTATAAAAAAGAAAAAATTGCTTCTGATTGTGAATCCGAAGCATGCTACAACGGTGCACTTTTAACTATTTGTCCAACCTCGGTCAAAAATGAACGAAATTTTTCGGAAACATGATAATTAGTAAATAAAATCAGGAATATACTTTTTGACGACTTACTAAGCGCTTTGAGTGTGTCAGAAAGTTATTTCCTAAGTCGTTAAAAAATTTTTGTATTTCTTTAAAATATTTTATCTATTTTATTAATTAACTTTTTTAACTCATATCTTGAGTACCTTAATTTTAATTTTGTTTTTATTATTGTTTTATGAATTAAATTATTTTGTTTATTTTATCTTTTTATCTTGTATCCAGAGCATAATAATACTGAATAAAACCAATTGAACCAATTCTTTTACTTTCTTTGTAAACAAGTTCCCTTACGTTTTTTATAAATGTTTTTTTCATTAATTAATGACAAAATTTACTTTGTATAATTTATATGGAGCGGGATCCCGGGATCCCGGGAAATTTTTTTAAATCGAAAAAGTCCGGGGAAAAAAAACTCTATTTATAGCTGATGCAAGTCATTTATGAAAATCGAGTTTTTTATCTTTCATATATGAAACTGAAATTAAGCAAATTAAAAACACAGACAATGCAAATAAATTACGACACATTTATTATTTGTAGTCATCTTTTTAGTCTTCTAATAGTTTTGGAGACTACAAGAAAGTATTAGAAAAATGTGTGTACACTTTAAAAAATTTCATTTCTTACTGATCGTGCGAAATCAAAAAAGGTAAACACAAAACAGTTGTTGTGATGGACAACAGTCAACAAATTGGTGACTAGACAAAAGTATTCCCCGGCTTAATAATAACGGGTTGTCCATTTAGTGTTTTCAAACCGCTGGTATGGCAAGGCTGTCAGTCATCTGAAGTGTTTTTTTAATTAAGTGGAAGGTTTGAAATTTACTAATATGGATCGTTAAACAACCGCAATAATTTGGCAAGATAAAAAAGAAATTTGAAGAGACTGGAAGCGTTACAGATGTGGCCACTGCCCAGGCCTGTGCATCAATGCAAAATGCGCACTGACGAAAATATCGCTGAATGTGTGGCGGATAATCCGAATTTGTCGAATACATGGCGTTCTCAGCAATTGAACCTATGGCCGTATGAAAACCGATTTTAAGGCCTTCTATTGAAGATTATGAACTGGACGATAAGTGGTTTCAATAAGACACGACCGATTTTGACTTTACGTTTGACGACGACAATCTTGGTGGCCACAAGATCATGCGGTTTGCGCCGTTACTGTTTTTGTGGGGCGACGTCAAAGACCGTGTCTATGCGTAGAATTTGAAGCCCAACTTTCGTCAAGTTATCTCCGAGATACCGCCCGAAATGTTCGAAAGCTACCTCAAAACGATCGACTGTTGCAAGGCGATAATTTATTTCGTACGTAATGGTAAGATCCAAGCATTATAATGAATTTAAAGTTTCATCGAAGTCAAAGCTGTATGTTTGACCGAAAAATAGACAACCCGTTACTTGTCCGCCCTACAAAAATTAGTTAAGAACACCTAATTTCTTACTCTTAAACATTCTGCGCCAAAATCGTGCTAACTTCAATCAGTTAAAAGCAACCCTGATGTACCGATAATGTGGGCACTCTTTAGCACAATGTTAAGCAATCAAAATGTCACAAATGGGCTGATTTTTATCGACTACTCGAGTGCCTAGCAAATAAAAACATCAAGTTTAAAACTTTTTATAGGAAATATTGGTAAAATTTACTATATATGGTAATTTTGTTAAAATTTACTTTTTATAGGAGATTTGGCCAAAATTTACTGTTTATAGGAAATTTTGCCAAAATTTACTGTTTAAAGGAAATTTTGCCAAAATTTACTTTTTTATGCTAAAATTTACTTTTTATAGAAAATTTTGCTAAAATTTACTTTTTATTGCAAATTTTGCCAAAATTTACTTTTTATAGGAAATTTTGCTAAAATTTACTTTTTAAAGAAAATTTCGTAAAGTTTACTTTTTAAAGAAAATTTCGTAAAATTTACTTTTTATGGCAAATTTTGCCAAAATTAACAATTTATAGGAAATATTGCTAAAATTTACTTTGTATAGAAAATGTTTGCTACAATTTACTTTTTATATGTAATTTTACTAAAATTTACTTATTTCAGAAAATTGTGCAAAAGTATACTTTTTATAGGAAATACTGTTAAAAATTACTACTCAAAAGAAATTTTGCTAAAATTAATTTTTAATGGGAAATTTTGCTAAAATTTACTTTTGATAGAAAAATTTGTTAGAACTTACTACTTGTGTAGAAAATATTGTTGAAATTTACTTTTTATACGAAATTTTGAACGTAATTCATTTTTTTTAATTATAAAATTCAGGGCTGTGAAGTCGTTAAGAAATAGTTATAACTCCGACTCCGACTCCTTTTGCTGAAATTTTATAAGTACGACTCCGACTCCGACTCCTACTCTAACCTAGCATTATTTAAGAGACTAGTTTTTATTTGACTTTAAACTCTTTTTTAATTTAGTACCTGTTAAATGGTTAAATATAGCAAGAAAATGATTCTGTAAAAATTTCAAATCGATATTTTAATTCTAACGTGCCGCGCATTGAGCTTTAACCTACTAGTTACTAAAGCTCGATTCACCCATGCGTTCCGAACAAAATTTTTGTCCGGACAAAATTTTTTTTATATTGAGTTTGACGTTTTACTTTTGAGAGAGAGAGCAAAGATTTTGTTCGGCACGTTTTCTCTTGAATTGGTTTAATTTTAATTTTTGTGCCGAACAAAATGAACTGAGATGCCACTTTTTTTCAATTTGTACATAAAAGTTGAATTGAGCTGCCACATATTACATTTTTCGTTTTGTGCTGAATATTTTAAAAAAAATTAAACAAAAGATGGATGTTAAAGAAAATATTGCCCTGAAACTAATTGAAGAAATAAAAAAACGAGGAAGAGAATGTATTTATAATATGGGCAATCGTTCATATAAAAATACTTACCTTAAACAAAATATATGGACGGAAATAGAAAAATCTATTGGAATTGGTCGTAAGTAAATTTTAAATGGTAAATTTTATTATTTTTTAACATAATGTTTACCAATTATTGTAGGAAGTGAATGTCAAATATTATGGAAAAGTCTGCGAAGACGCTACACAGCAGCTTTACCTTAATGTTAAGGACAACTTTTCTACCGGCGTAATATGGTATTGTTTACGAATAGGTATACCACGCAAATCAGGCAATAAAAATTGCAAGGATTTCATCGAACGTATTGGGGTCCATACGGTGAAAATTTATAAACGATTCCACGTCATGAAGGCGCATCTCAGGAACAAGTGTGTGGAAAACACCGTTTGTTCTTCTTTTCTGTAATATTTTTCTTACTGCTATTCTTTTTACTTTCAACATTTTTTGATAAATTTTGTTTGCTAGTAAATGGGTTTCATGCAATTCAAAAATTAATTTTCTGCTTTCGTCCATTTTCTTTAACACACTTTTATAAAAAATAGTTTTATAACTAATAGTTTGCTAACTGTGCTGCCACTTTGTATAATCGTTTACATCTGTAAACCATATGGTAGCTTTGTTTGTCCGGAGAAATTTTCCGAGATGGGTGAATCGTTCTGCAGAACACTCTCTGTAAAAAATTATTGTCCGGTCAAAAATATTGTTCGGAACGCATGGGTGAATCGACCTTAACATATGAGTAGGAAAGCTGCAAAATATTTTATTTGGATTTTGGAAAAAATGTAAAAACATATGCCGCCCGATTTAATAGACGAAATGAGTTGAACTTTTTAATTCTAAAGTGTTATGACATTCTTGACTTATAACTCAACAGTTAAGAAATTTAAACCAACCGAAATATAGAAAAATAATGGATTTAATTTTGGAACGAACGAGTTTTGTTACGATCTTTCGAATGAAACGAGTTTTGCTGCAATCCGTATGGGATCATTGAACTTTAGTATATTTTAAAGGTTATATTAATTTATTAAAATCATGCAAACAGTGCAAAAAAATGTAAAAATAGTTATGTAGGGGAGATATAAACTACACCAATTCACATCTTTTTCAAATAACTTTTTTTATACTGTTGGAATTTATAGATGTGTGAATTTCCATAAGTCCTATCTAATGTAGCTTTAAAGATAGAAAAGTTGAAAACAACACCAAGTCCAATTGGCTTAGACGTTAAAAGTGTACTTAGTGTTGTTTACCACAATATTAATAGAGGCAAAGGACAGTCCTTTTTCGTAAATTGTGAAGTGAGGTCTTTTGTTTTTAATATACATACATAAATTTAGACACTGCCATTTTGGTCTTGTTTTATTTATTAAGTCAAATCATTCTCAGGAAAATTTAATATAGTTTATTTAAACATACAGATGCGCCTTCAGTTGTTAGTTCTACAATTTATATAACACATTTTGAAGAGAAACGTAACGTAAAAAAATGTTGTTAGCCTTCTATTATTTTTGGGAAATAGCACCCCTTTTGTTGTTGGACTTGGTGCTGTTTGTCTCAAGGCATGGAACAGTACCATAAAAGGTAACGAACCTTTTATGACGTAATTTTTTAAGTATATCATCGACATAAAAAAAATATGTTAGGATCATATAAAATATTCGTACAAATGCACATTTTTATTACATAAACATCATTTGCGATTATCAACATGCTTGCGCGGTCTGCTGTAAAGTTTTCAAAATGTGGCGTGATGTAGTTTATCTCCCACCTGCAGAGTTAAAAAAATGTGAATTTTTAAACAACTAAATTTAAATCTTTTTCTTTAGTGTACTCGCCATTGCATTTTTCCGTTCCTAATTCAATATTATTATTGTCCAAGACCGAAATTTAAATTTGCAAGTCTTTATTATCTCTCCAATTTTCCCTAAAGTGAGTAGATAAAAGTATTCTCAAATCATTTTTCGGGTTAACCCCCACATTGATGGGAATTATATCTGGAACAATGTCATGTATTTTTCCGAGTTCCTTTTCTTTTTATTCTATTATAATTCACCTTGAAGGTTGGAACTTAAAATGTAGTTCACTTAATGCTTTCACCACAGGAGCTACAGCTGATTTCAAGTCATATTCATGAACATGGCTTCAAAAATATTTGTTAATATACGATAAATAAAAAACAACATCTTTACAAATTTAATTTTTAAATTCCTTAATTCGGCTCTATTTCATTAACGATATCTTGGCGAAATTCAAATAGTGAACCCGCTGGTTTTTGTTACAGAAATTTGAGGTCACATTAAAACATAGAAAAGGACATGCTTCGATACAATCTATTTAACTATTCTTATAAATTGTCAAAATAAGATGTTATCTCAATTTTTTAATTTTTGATATGAAAAGTATACTGGTCCTTATTTTCTGACTTCACAATTTCAAAAAGAGGGTTATGGCCAATTCCACTAATTTTTAAAATTTTTTTTTTATGTCAAATTAAAATAAAATTATAAGAAAAATTATATTTAAATATGAATTGATATTTAAAAAGAATTGGAGAAATTGGTCATTAAAATTTTTTATTTTGAAAAATATTGGAAAAATTTTAATGCAAAAACGTCGGAGTCGGAGTCGCTAGTTTTTGTGGGTACTTCGACTCCGACTCCGACAAACCTCAACTCCGACTCCGACTCCCCAGCCCTGATAAAATTATGTCTGCTTTTAACAAATAAAGAAAAGTAAGGCACAATAGTGTGACCATATTGTACCGATTATTGTCTTGTTTTTGGTTTAGCCAAAATGCGTAGAATATCGTAACAATGTGCGACGATAATGTGACCGCTTAAAAATGAATTGTGCAATTCGTAGCAATGTGTGCCGATGAAGCACTATAAAAATTTTTATAGATTGTGCTTTGTGAGCCGATAGAGTGATCTTAGCTTTAGACTTACTCAACATTTACACATGCCACTGGCGGTCTGTAAAGTTTAATACACTCACGATTTTTTGCTAATACACTCACATTTTTCGCAATGGCAGCTCCAGCGGAAGTAAAATATGCATGCGAGTGGAAATTTGGCACTTGCATGCTATTATTATATGTCAAAACGATCAACGATGTTACCCTGTTATAAATTGAATGCAAATTTACTTGATTATTATAAAATTGTTTTATGTTTTATTATGATTAATTTTTTGAAACGCGCATTAAACAAGCAACTTTGTTTATTTGAGAGCATTAATGAATGTAAGCTATTTCCCAAAAATGTGCCGATATGATGAACTCGGTGACTCTTTTTTGGCTTCTGGTACTTTTTTTTAATTTGAGATATTAACAAATTTTCTCAAGTCAACGCGGCAACGTCATTTTGAAAATGAACTCGCAGTTGCATGTGTAAGCAAACAAGCAAATGGCATGAGATTCGACTATTTCGAACAATTTTTCTTTAATAAATTGTATACAACAGTGGCACGCCACTACTCGCAAGCATTATGAGTAGCGAAGTTGATTAAACGATGTCCGTTTTTCCGTCCGTGTATGTTGAAATAGGTTTCCTGAAGAACCCAGCTCTCACGGAGACCATGTTGTTATATACTACGTTTTTATATCGCGTAGAAACCGAAATAGTTTGCAATTGAAATTCAGCCAGATTGGTCGTCAAATGTCTAAGATATCAGCCAAAATTTACGACTGCCTTTTACCAATAAATCGCTCATTTCTCCCCATAAATCTTTACTTTTTATTTTTAAAGTCTTGTTATAATTTATGAACTTTATTTTTTAACTTTCACATAAAATAAACTAAGTAAAATACTGGTAGTGAAAATAACAAAGCGGTTCATAAATACCCTTGCTATAGAGTGACAACTACATTTTCCTTCAAGAAATCGTGGTTTTGGTACAGTAACGCCTAAAACTTATGAGATGTAAGGCGTGGAGTATCAAACAAAATTCAAGAGTGACTGGTAGAGTACCATAAAAAGCTCGACGTTTTACTACTGGAGACCAATATACTCTGAAGCGGATTCTTTAAGCTCTTCACCTTCCGAAGGTATAGTTCGATAGAGGTATTGTGGATGGAGTTCCAAGAAAATCGTGTGATACCCTGACATTATATATATTACATAGTAAGCTAAAAACTTTAGTTTTAAGGAAAAAAAAAAAATAAGGCCAAACCAGAATACGCTTAAGCTACTGTTATGTTCTATGCTTACAAACGGCAACACATTTGAATCTTAAAGTAAACAGCAACATTTATTCTTGGTGAATATTAGTCAACAATTTAAAATTAGGAATCTTATGGTCAGCAATAAATATTTCTTAAAGATAATTCTTGCTTGATTTGATATAGAGGGTACTTTTACTGTAACTATTAGTTTCGGACTTTACGTAAACAACTGACAGTTTAACATGTATAAGCCAGTTCATGCATATTCCGGTTGGGCCTTAAGTGTACATGAGAAGATACAGTGCCATTTGCAAAGATAGATGTTTTTGAATGAACCCGAATTTTCGCTATTGTAAATGATGCAAATTTAAACTAACGATTTCCGATATTAACGTATTGCAAATTTAACATCTCTATTATAGATTTGCATCGGTAGTCTGATTTTAAAAACTAAGACTTGCAGGCCCTTTAAATATTTAAAGGTTTCATTTGTGGCGGACATTTCTGCCAGGCCTAAAAAATTTTTATTTCAATCAAACCAGCCATTTAACCCTGCACGGTTTCTCTTCGTCGAATCGACGAAGCTCATTTACATTTTATCATATAACTTTTTTATATGTATTCAAATCACGCTCTTTTTTTCAACAACGTTAGCTGATGCCGTAAGCTTGTAGTGAGTGTACGTACGCTGCATCCTCATTTTTTAAAATTGAAATTCAGAGGTGTGTAATCGTCGCAACGACGGAGAGTAACCTTAGTGTAAGTTTTTGTGTCTTGCCTTGATTTTTAAATCCCCGTTTATTTTCTTCCATTTTTCAAACAAAAATCCACGTTTAATTGCCTTACGCTTAATTACCCAGTCCGGGTAATTGCCTTAAAAATTAAAATCCCAAAACAAAATTACACCTAAATTTCATTCGTTTAATGGCTTCATTACTATTTGACAACACAGCAAGAAATGCAACCAAATTTACATGTTAATAATTTGAAAATATACACTAAAAATTAAAAAAAAAAAAAATATGCCCAAAAAACAAAATATGGCTTATTTGAAAGCAAAATATTCCACAATTTCATATTTGCATTCAAATAAACTTAATCTGTGCACAGAAAAAAATAAAAATTGATTTCAATTAAAAAATTTGTGATATTAATTAAAAAATTAATTAAATTTGCACCAGTAAACAAATTAATAGTATCAATTAAACTAGTTAATAGAATTAATTAAACGTTTAATTCACTTGATTAAACGTTTAATTCACTTGATTAAATTTTTAATTAAAACTGATTATATTTTTGATTAATGCTTTAATTGGTGAACAATTTTTAAGAATTTTTTCTGTGTGCTCACCAGAATAAAGTTACGTTATGAGGTTCGGATTCAGATAAGTATTAATTGAGCTGAATATTATCTAGATACCCCAAATATATGAGATATTTTGTCTTAAAGGGATTAAAGAAAAGGTCGCTAAATTTTAAATTATATTAACATTTAAAAGGATAAAATAGCTTGAATATTTAAGAGATTGATATTTGAACCAATGAAACCATATTTAATTTGCAGTTAGATATTTTGGGCCGAATTTAATCTTAATACGAACATGATTAAATGGTTTATGGACAAAACGAAAGAAGTTTGCATGGGGACTATGTGATATTATAGACCGATTCTCACAATTTACGTAGGTTTTGTTCTTATAACAATTAAAACGTACTTTACCAAATTTTATTAAATTATCTAATAACTTCTACTTTTATTTTCCGCACAAGGGTTTCATAGACAGACGAACAGCCAGATGGACGGACATACACGAAAAGATCACTTTTAAAAATTGTTTCTGATTCGATCAGTTTACTAAACGATGCTTCTAGATTTCTATGTAGCAGCACAAATTTACCTAATTGCATTTTTTTTTCATAATTTTTGCATATTTATAAAACTTTACAGTTTGGAAAGACATTTATCCTCAACGAAAACTGCCTTTGGCTTAAAATTGTAGAGTGAAAATTAAATGTATGTAGATGGCGAAGTTAAAGCAACAGAAAATTCATCTGTTATGCAAATTATTTTAAACATTTTTTATTTGATAAACATGTTTTAAAATATGCTTAAAAAAATGTGAAATATGTGTGCAAAAAAATGCAGCAATAGCTAAAATATGCAAATTATTCACAAACAAATTGATACCAAAATGTATAAAAAGTTTGATCGCACAAGAAAAACCATGCAATTGCATATTTACGGTTTCCCTAATCATAAGTTTGTATGTATAAGAACGCTTTTGTTAGTAGGATATGACAGAACATCTCAAAAAGTATTACAGATAAAATTTAAGACACCAATTCCCATTGTTTTTTAATTGCTATCTCTTTAGATTTAGCTGACACATGTAAAAATTCCTGTCATACATCATACATCATTCATACATCAAAGTTAAGGTATTTTAAGGTATCTTAAATAAATACGTTTAATTACCTTACTGAGGTAGTTAAACGTATTCTTATAATTACCTCAACGAGGTAGTTAAGCATATTCGCTTAAATGCCTACCTTGCATAATTACCCAAAAATATTGGCATTTTTGGCGAGGTAATTATCCGTGGAATACGTATTACTTTTGTCAACAGCTACGTCACATATACCCACAATATGTTCCATAAAGATCGAAAACCCAAAAGCCAACGACAGTTTCTGAAAAATCTCCATAAATTTCTCGTGGCTCCCTATTTAAGCGGCAGATTCGAGACACCTCCCTTGCAAGCCTTTATTAAGGTAAAAATTCAAAATAAAATAGCTAATCGAAAAGAATCCGGTGAAAATGTTTTCAAAGGACCAAAAGAGCGTACAATTTGTCGTCTCTGTCCCTAAAGCAAGCTCATAATGACGAGAAGTACATGTTATATATGCCAGAAAAGCATATGTTGTGAACATAAAATTGAACGTTGTGTCTCATGCGTTAAATATGGCTAATAACTAAATATTTTTTTTCTTTTGTATTATTTGACTGATTATTTTTAAAGGCTAAAAAAGAAAAAAGTAATTTATTATTTACCTTTTTAGTTTTTGTTGTTTTAAAAAGTTAATTAATTTGAAAAACAAAAAAAAGGAGTTCAAATTCGTATCGAATTTTAGAGAGTCTTTAGTTTTTCTAAAATCTTTATGGATGAAGTTTCCTGATGATCTGGCCTAAGCAACCAGTGAAATGCGCATAGGAATAGCTTATCCCATCAACAATAAATTTCAAGTGTTTTTATCAATAATAAAAACTGGGAATTAAACACGAATAACAAAATCTTTTGGAAAAAAAGAGAAAAAGAATTTTTATTTTTTATATTTTATTTTTTTATTTTTTAATAAAACGCCTAACTAAAACAGATTTTTGTTTATTTTTTACTTTAAAAATCGTTCCGCTAGAATTTATTTTTTGAAAAGTTCGACGAAGAGTAACCTTAATGTACTAAAATGAAGAGTAACCTTTCAGGGTTAAAAAATAACATTAAAGGCATTTTCTTTCCGTGTAAAAAAACTGTAAGATTTATCCATTCATTTGTTTTAGTTGGTAGGAATTTCAGCTGATAAATTTTATTTGCTATAGATGAAAAAAAAAATTATAAATTTTTTTTTTCGAACCCACAAACATTTTTTATTGAAATCTAAATTTATTAAATTTTATTAGTACATGATGCCACACAATTTTTTTAAATAAACGAAATGTTTTTTGCTGTCAGTATTATTACATGCTTAAAAACTATTACATATTAACAAAAAAAGACAGTGAAACCTAGTCAAAAAAGATAAAATAGCAAATCTATTATCAAAGCGTCTGTCTCTTTTTACTGGGATTTACTTTTCTTTTCTACCTTTAACTACAAAAAAAAAAAAAAATAAATCATCTACGTATTTATTTTAATACAGTATTCAAATTAAAATTTTTTTTAGTTGTTGTTGTTTTTTTTTTTTTTTTGTCTTCACACTTATTTTGTAACATTTTCGTTCGTTGCACTTGAAATTTAAAAATTCAAGTAGTTTTGTGTCGGTCGCGTGTATTTTTTGCGTTTTTTTTAATGAGAATCGACTATTCTAAAATTTTGTCTTTTTGTTGTAATTCGAAAATAATAGAAACAAGAGCCAATAATAAATATCAAAAAACAACAACAAGTGCAAAATGTCAAATTGCTGTCGGCCTCTTTTTTTAGGTGTGATCATGAAATTAGACAGACGACAACAAAAAAAAACCAAAAAAGAAAAATAAATAAATAAACAAAACAAAACAAATTGACTTAAATTTGTATCACAAACGAAAAAAAAAATCATGATGAATTAAGAATTTTAGCACGTTTTTAAAAATTATTAAAAGTTACTAGAGCAACAGAAATAGCGAGACAATATAAAAAATTATGAATTGTTAATATTTCTCTGGTTGTCTACTAAAATATTGACACAATAAAACTGGATTTGTGTGCAAATAAAATTGGTCTGATTTTTGATTTATGTACTTATGTATGTATCCACCAAAAACTTGGTAATGACTTGCAATTGAGTGCCCCGGTAGGCTAGCTGGTAGTGACCTAGTCCACCAGCGCCGGGGTTGCGGGTTCGATTCCCCCCAGAGAATCTGGTTTCTTTCCTGCAGACAAGCGTAGAGCTTCGGGGGATTAGCTTAGGGAATTAAAAAAATACTGAACAACTTACTTTTCAATGACTACAAAATACAATCTGCATTACATAGAAGTAGTTTAGTAATGGCTGCCATATTATCTGATACATAAGTTCTTGTTTATGACTTGATTAACGAACTTTATAATTGATTCATAATAAAATGCGTCTAAGGTTTTTATTTATTCAAATCTAATACAAATTGACTTTTAATATTTGTTTTTACAATTTATTTTTCTTATACAGTTGAACTTCTATAACTCGAAACTCTATTATCCCGACAAAAAAGTTCGACTTACAGAAACTTCAAGTTAGAGAGTTTTGTAATAATGGCACAACAAAAAATTAAATTCGTTCGGTATTCATGTTATTTAATTTTATTTCGTACAAATACATGTGTACATATTTAAAGATTTCTTTAATGAAATATTGTGTGATTTGATAAGAAAAATTTAATTTAAATTAATCAAATTTTATTTAACTAAAGATAAATGTCATATTTTAAATGATAATTGGTTTTAAATAAAACAAAAATTTAAGATGGCAAAAAATTTTTCGAAAAAAATTCGACTTGTGGAAGTGTGCTTACGCGTGGTGCAAATATTTTACTTTGAGTTATAGAAAAATTCAAGATAAAGAAGTTCAAGTTATAGAAACAAAATCATGTGAATTGGCCTGTCCACCGCTATTGCCAAGAGATTCCCTTCGACTTAAAGAATTTTCGACTTACAGAAGTTCGACTTGTAGAAGTTTAACTGTACTTGTTATAAATGAAGAAAAATTTGTAATAGATTTGAATATGAAAAATTTAAATACTTAATTCATTTTGATATGTATTTTAAAATAATAAATTTAAATAAAAACTACACAACCCACTCAACCAAACGATATTATAACGATATCGGGTATACATAATTTTTTAATTTATGATATCGATCTTGTATCATGAACGATAGTATTTAAATTGTACCTTTCCATGAAAATATCATATCGTCTTTTCAATCATATCGTTCTCTGGTTTATTGGGTATGAATATGCCCTTAGGGCAGTCAAACTTTGCATTAAGAAGTATATTAAATTAAAAACACAATTTGTTTAACAAATTCAGTTTTGTTGATACCAATATGAAGTACCAATTTGTAAGCGATTGTGGTTATGACTTATTTAACTCCCTATTTGTAAAGCTATGTACAGAAGGTTGTTAGATCTCACAATATTGTAAGCAGCGTTGCCAATAGAAAAAATTTTCTGACAATGGCGCCATTAAAAAAAAAAGCTTATACGATACATTTTCGTGGCAGTTTTTTATTTTCTTATATCCGTTACCTACTGGGCAATTCCATATGTGACTGACTCTACATTTGACACAATATCATTTATTTAGTAAAATATAAACGTGACTGACACTACATGCAAAAGAAAGTCGTTTTCAAGAGTGTTTTTAAACTTTAGTAATCTTCCTCTGCACTTTCGTAATAACTTTAATTAGTGTGTTTTATCGAAAGTTCAAGAAACAAACTATTATAAAATGCTAAAATAAAAGCGGTAAGTTATTTAAACATATATTTATTAGTAAAATAAATTGTGACTGACACTACAGCCCAAAACGTGACCGACACTACACTCACTTTGTGTGGTATAAAAGTCAGTATTTTTACATGAAACGTTAGAATTGAAATCACAGCGCCTAAAATAGGAACTCTAAAATTTTTTAAAAGATACAAAATTGTAATTAATGAACTCGTTAAAAGGCTATTTTTGAACACAAACACCACCGACGAAATCACAAATAAAAAGTTAGAAACCAAGATTGAAACCAAAATAATTCACAACAAACCCTTTTCAGAAATAAGAAATATAAGTTAAGTTAAGTTAAGTTTATTTGAGACTTTAAAACAATCAAATAAGAGAAAAAAAAATTATGAGTCAAATTACAAAGAAAACTTAAAACTATAATGTTTTGTATTAATAAATATTATTGTTTAACAGTAACAAACTTATCAGATTTTGCGAAAGATCCCTAACATTAAGGTTTAAAGTGCTTGCTCCCGGCACAACATTTTGTGGTAGTAAAAATGAAATTTGCTTAAAAACTAAACTTAAAGCTAAAAATAATAAAAGGTAACAAAAAAAAAAACAAGAAGGGGGAAAAAAAAAAAAAAAAAAAAAAAATTAACCCCTGTGGGCACCTGCAATTTTTGAAACGTAAAATTTCGGTAGTAAGCTATTTACACATTTAATTTCATGTTCCACATAACCTAAGGGTGAGTAGTAGTTGGTATTCAGCCAATTTGAACCTAGTTGATCATTTAAGACATTTTGAATCACAACATTATCGAGATTATGTAAAGAGTCAATAAAGCGTTTCATTAAATCAAAACCATACGAGGCTAAGGGCTTAACCTTTGTTAAATCATATATATATTCATTAGAAAACTTCCTATGAGCCCGTTCAAAGTGTTTGTTTACGCAAAGTCTAAGAACTTTACGTTCAAAAATTTCAAATTCCTTCATTACCGAAGGTGAAAATGAAAACCATATGGAGAAAGCATACATAAGAACCGGCCTAATGCTTAATTTATAAATTAACAATTTTGTCTTTTCTGGTAAATATCTGCTATTAAATAATTTTCCAAAAGAAATTTTAATGCCGCGAGCTTTGTTAAGACAAATTCTAGCATGACGGTTAAACTTAAAAAGCTTATTAAAATGAATACCTAAATATTTAATATTGTCTACAAATGGAATTTCCTGTCCATCAAGGGACAAACTAAGCTGCTTGCTCTCAGGTACAACAAAATATTTACATTTTCCAGAAGCATTCCTTAAACAAATGGCTTCACTTTTAGACGCATTTATCTTTATACCCCAAAATTTATAAAAATTATTTACCGAATTTAAATATGACGAAATAGAACTCAATGTATTCTTTGGTGAAGTTCCATGAGCGTAAATAAGAGAATCATCAGCGTAAAGAATACCAGTTGAACAACCAAACTGATGTGGAAAATCAGAGATGAAACTTGAAAAATTTATTTTTTTTTAATTAAAATTTTTTAAAAATATATAAAATTTTTTTAAAAAAATATCAAAAAATTGTTGCCACTATAAAAACTTAAAAGTAACATAATGTTGCCACCATACTTAAGTATTTTCACTACCAAAATCAGATATTAAATTTTCATTTATGGTAGACTTATGCGTGAAATTGCCCTACTGTGAAATTTGTATAAAAACTACTCAAAAAACTTAGTGCATTTTTATAAATTTGACTACACAATCACTTGCCTGTCATTTGGAAACAGCACATTAATACTTATTAGAGAACCACAAATTTGACCATTTGCTATGTGATCCTAGAGACACAAAGTATTTGTTATTAACCTGACATCTAGTAGGGTATTCATTCGGTTAATTGGTTAGCCGATTAGTTACTATCCGATTAACTGATCGGCTAATTTCAAATTGGCTATTTCCGGTTAATTTCATTCGATTAACCGATGCAACAAAATTTTCATATTTTGGAATAACTAATTTTTGACAAAACATCTCAAGTCGAGATAAGATAGCAAAATAGTTAAAAAAAAAACTCGGTGAAAAATTTATTTTTATTAAATAATAAAATAAACTAAAATTAAAGAAAAATTTCGCTTATAATACAAAATTTTAAAAACGTAAACAAGAATGATATTTGAATGAAAATTCGTATGATTAACAACATTTTTTTCAACTTTTTAAATTTGACTTAAGATGTTTTGTCAAAATTGTGCAGATATTAATTGTATTAATTTAAAAATACATATTAGGTACATATTTATGAATTATTTTTTTGTTTGCTCGTTTAAGTTCAATAATTGTTATGTTTGTTTTGTTTTTTTTTTTACTAATAAACTCCAAAAATTAAATAATTTATGCATTTTTATTTATTGAAATTACTTAATTTATAAAAAAAAAAACTTTATTAATCGGTTAACCGATCAATAACAAAATTAACCGATTAAACCTAAACCTCGGTTAATTAATCGAGCGATTCACCGATTAAATCAAAAGCCCGATTAAATGAATACCCTAACATCTAGTCACACAATCTTAAAATAATATAGTGTTTGAAAGTTCTAGTTAAATCAGAAAAAATATCGAATATCGGAAAAAAGTAACAATAACAAAAAGCCCCTGTTAAAATTAAAGCTTACTACAAAAATGTGTAAAAACACGACAAAATATTTTTAATTTGTTTTTTTTTAGTGCCAATAAAAAGAAGAGTGAAAAATTTATGGACAAACAACTTGTTGTTTATTTTGTAAACAATACAAAAAATGTGTTTTTGTTTTTAAAGAAAATTCTTTGTTAAACTATTTCATAAGACGTGATCAAATGACACCCGGAGAAAAAACGCTTAAGTTATTGTTTTTGTTTACAATGCACTTTTACTTGTTGTTTTTCTTGCTTAAAAAAAAAATAAATAAAACGACGCCAAACTTTCAATGAAATAAAAACGCAACAGCTACAAAATCAATCAAAACAAAATAAACACGAATTTTTGGATTTAGTTTTTTAATTTTTAGCTTAAACAGCTTAAGACCCATTAACACTATAACACATAGTAAAACGACATGTATAATAGTGTGAAAACAATTTGTTATGAAATGTCAAAAAAAAAAAAAACGTTAAGAAATTTGACAATCATATGTATCTCACAATTTTTTAAAATTTTTCTAAATTGGGGGCCACACGATCAAACCTTTCAATTTTTTAAAATTTTCAATACAATTAAGCGGCCCATGTACTTGCAATCAGGGTTGTGCTGGAAATCGCAAACGCAAGAATTTTAAAAGTAGTTTTTTAGTAAGATTTCTGTAATAAAAAAATTTTATGGCAAATATTATACAAACATTTCTCTATTAAACAGAATTTTATAACAAAAATTATAAATATTAGATTAAAAGTGTATTAAAAACAACCTCCAAATTCTTGCGTTTTGCGTTTGCGATTTCCAGCATACCCCCCAATATTATTGTATATGATATTCGCCATATTATTTCCATTTTGTCCTATATTAGGCAATAAGTCGCACAATGGTTTCATTCATTCAATAAAAAGGTGAACTTAACCTATAGGAATAACATAAACACCATTGTACAATGTTGCCAACACATTTCACTTTCTTTTCGTTGTGCAATACAAATCAAAAGCCTTTTGATTGTTGCAAATATATTGTGGCACCTTCGAATATAATACGTAAAATTGAACAATTTTATTGCCGCTTTACAATTTTTAAATTGACCTTTCTATTTATTTGGGAATTTTATATTAAATTTTAATAAATTTTTGTGTTTTTTTTCCAAAATATATTTTTTAAGTAAAATGAGCTTGATTTAAAAAATGTGTTTATATACAAGCCAACTTTGATAAAAGCTACTAATTTGAGTTGTTTCTTCTTCGGGAGCATTTTTAAAATGAATTTTAATACCTGTGCCATGGCTGTCAATTCAGACGTGTCTGCTTGTCAAAACACGTCTGAATTGAATATTTTCAGCATCAAATTTTACTAGGGGTCTACTAAGACTAAAAAAATCGTGCAATGTATGTAAAACGGGTTTTCGAAAAATTAAAAAATTTCAAGAATCCGTTTTACATACATTGCACGATTTTTTGATCTTAGAAGACCCCTAGTAAAATTTGATGCAGAAAATATTCGTGGAACATTTTAATCCTCTAAAGTGCGGTTTTATAATACTTTTGTGGGGAAGTTAAAAAAAGGCGATAAAAAAATGAGGGTTAGAGCAAAAATCCTTGGATTTTATTAGAGCAAAAATCTTAAAACTTGTAGGATAGTGTAAAAGGGGCTTTAGAAACACAATGCAATGTGTTTCTTTAGTGTTGCCAATTCATTGTGACCAAAAATGGCTCAACAAGTATCGATTACAAAACCGCATTATTATAAATGCGGTTTTGTATTGAATCAAAAACCTAACAAAATAATTGTTTTTGCAATAAAATTTAGCAAATAAATGATAAATTTCATCATGCTTTTTTTCTAATTTATGCATAGTGATTTATTGAACAATTAAATTTTTTTCTGCATATTTTTATATTTTTTAATATGTACTAAAGTCAGTATGTTTGTATAAATTCACAAAAATATGTTTTTTAATTAAAAAAATAAGGTATACAAAACAAATGTTTTTTATTGAAAATTTGACCTGAATTGATAAGCATTGTTTTTGAATACGGTGTAAATTAAAAATATATTAATTTAAAAATTTTCGTTTTTTATACTCTTTACCACAGGTGGTAGAGGTAAATATGTTTGTGTGTATAAGTTTGTCATTCCGTTTGTAATTCTATACAATCCCAACAAACACGAAGGTTTGATTTCAAATTGAAAATTATATGAAATCAAACGTTTTCTCAAACGACAAACGTTTGATAATGATTTGAAAATCATTTGAAAATCATAGCATTCTCAACAAAAATTATTTTCGCTAAAAGATGAAATAATGTTCTTTCCGTCCTCTAATTCTTGGACAGACAAAATACTTGGCTCCCTTTTATTTTGAGGATTGTATCACCGCGATCATACAACAAACTAATAATTTCTTCACTTTCCCGTTTTATTTATTTTTAATTCGTATTCTTAATCATTGTAACTACATACTCACAAATAATTTTTATTTTTCACAAGAAATAAATCGTTCACTTGTAAAACACATTTGACCACGAAGTAAAAATTTAACTAATCGCCATTTTTAATGTTTAGATTTATTATTCGCTTAAGTATTGCCTAGTTTAGTTTTGATTTGAATTTAACATTTTATATCAATTTGACATCAAATTGATAAAACATTTGATGTCAAATGTTTATTTTCAAATCATTATTAATTTTAATTTAAAGGTTAAAATCAAACATTTGAAAAACGTTTGAGAATTGTGCTTGAATTTAAATGATAAATTCATTTCATATCAAAGGTTTGACTTCGTGTTTGTTGGGATGTTGTATTGTTTTCTGAATCTATATGAGTAGGATTTTATTTAACGATGTAAGTAAGTTTATTTAACGGATTGGTTGCAATATGAAATAGGGTTTCAAAACACCCTAAAAATTACGGGCATCAGGTTGTTATAAGCATTCTTATATCACATATAGTCCAGAAAAGTTATCTATTGAAATTCAGCCAGATCGATTCACAAATGACTGAAATATAAGCAAAAACAGTTTCTCTATTACTTATGAGATTTCTTCGTTTACCTTTTCTTAAAAAAAGATAAGCATAATACAGGTACATGGAGTATAGTTTTGGTCACAAGGGTTGGCTGTGAAACGAACTGTCATACTGCGCTAACTTTTTGACATTTATCACCATTAGTATACTCTGAAAAACCATTGTTGGCAGCACTCATAGAGAGTATCGAAAATATGGTAACCTGTGTGACAATCGGATATAAAGTAATGGATGATTTTTTTAAGCGTGGTTTTTTTGAAAAATCTAATAAAACACTGCCATTTGCATCATATATTCAAAACTTTTATTGGAATCTATAAATTGGTCTTTGCCATTTACTTTTTAAAATTAACTTTATGTAATTGTTGGCCGCGGCTCCGGTTCAAATGGTCCATTCGTAAAGTCCAATTTTGCACCACTTTTTCGAGCATATCGGCCTGCATTCCATGAATAACACGTGTTATGTTATACTCTAAGGCTTCAATCGTGTTTGGCTTGTCCACATAGACCAACGACTTCACAAAACCCCACAAGAAATAGTCAAGAGGCGTCAAATCACATGATCTTGGCGGCCAACTCACAAGGCCATTTCGAGAGATAAACAGCTCACCAAATTTAGCCTTCAATATGTCCATTGTTTCACGAGCTGTGTGGCATGTGGCACCGTCTTGTTGAAACAACATATCAACCAAGTCCAACTCAGTCAATTGGGCAGAAAAAAACGCGTATCATGGCACGTGGTTGAATAACACATGCCCAATACCTGAGAACGGCGACGAACTGACATTTCACTATCCTCGCTACGGCTGCAATATTCCCTTCGGTACGCACTCTACAAACGCGAGTCGGTGGTTTAATGTCCACCAAAGTAAATTTGGTGCGAAATTTGGTGATAATAGCACGAATTGTTGATTCACTAGGTCGATTATGACGACAATAAAATGTTCGTAACAAACGATGGACATTTCTCACAGAGCACGAATTTTGATAATAAATTTCAACGATTTGCAGTCGTTGCTCGTTTGTGAGGGAATTCCATAAAAAAGATATGTATAGCAAAAATAACTTATATATTAAGCATGAATGACTTCCCAATAAAGACAATTAAAAATTATAAAACGTGCAAAAAACAACAGGCAGCAGGAGGAAAGAGAACCAAGCGTATCATATATTTTTGGACTTTCTGAAAGATGGAAAAACTCAGATATTTATGACAAAGAAAATTTTGAACTAGCATTAAAAACGGACAACACTGTTAATCAGTTGTTTAGTAACAGTGCAGCCACACGGTCAAGTTGTTCTTGATAGTCTTTTACATATACTGTTTGTCAAAATTTCCAAAAATTGATAGTTGTGACGTAGGCTGCATTCAATTTTTGAGCAATTTACTTTCAAGATGCCATCAAGAAAAAAATTTATAAAGAGAAACGAAAAATTTGCTCACTAACCTTCAAATCAGCTGTTTTCTTGAACGTAAATTGAAACACTCACTGGCATGAGAATTTTAAAGGCAAGTTCGCATCAATTTTTAAAAGTATGAGTGTATTGGTAAAAAAGTGTGAGTGTATTAAAACTTGATAAGCAAAACTTGATCGTGTAACCCTCAAGTAAGATAAAATCGAAAATTAAAAAGGAAGAAAAGTCAAATGTGGTGTATAAAATTCCGTGTAGTGGTGAAGGGCTTAATATATGCAATAAAATATACGTTGGGACGACAAAAACAAAACTTAAGACAAGAATATCGTCGCATAAATCTAACCAAAAAGCTACTGACAGTCTATTGAGCTAAAAAAAAACTGTGCTAGCAGCCCACTATACGCTGACAAATCATTAACCACATTTCGAAGGAGTACAAATATTACAAGAAGAGAGAAATTACTCAAGGAGATATACACTAAAGATGCTACATATTTTTAATTATTAAAGACGAGGTTCTTGGTCAGTATTAAAGTTTAATACTGACCCAGAACCTCGTCTTAATTACCGACAAGATAAAGAAAATTGTGCTCACATATACAGACAAATAATAAACAAAAACAGACGATCAAAAAACTAGATTTAGTTAAGAAAATCTTATAGCAAGTAAAACAAGTGTTTTTTTGAAGTTTTGTTAATATTTTTTTTAATTCTTTACATGTAATATTCTTTGTTAAATTATGTTTTGTTTTTTGTTTAATATTAATAATAATTATTTTATGTAATTTAATATTCAGACCCCTGAAAATGGTTAGCGACGCTAACCGAAATATTGGGGGAAAAAAATAAAAATATAAAAACAAAAATCACGAGTTTTTAATTTTTATTTATTTACATGGACCTGCAGCCAAACCAACACAACTAATAATTCATTTTTTATGAATATATGAAATTGAAATCATAATAACCATCATAAATAGGTTCACACTTGAACAACGCTACCAAATTTTCTATATTTACTTTGAAAATTAGTCATCGATTTGCGCAACTTATAATCCGATAAAGCTAATTTTTGCTAAGCTGGTTTATTAATAAACAAATATGCCGCATATGTCGTGAGTCGAATCCAAAATAGACCCTACAGACTCCATTATGGTACATTTGCGCCAAAGAGAAATCGAGCAGATTTTGAGGAAGATTTCAAATAAAATCAACAAGATTTTGGGGCAATGTAAATGCGTAATTGTTTCCAGAAAAATGCACCGTTTAAGACTGGTGGCATCATCGGACCTTATTTCAGCAAAAATGAAATCAGAGGTCGCGTTAAGGTCAATGAAGATCGTTAGCGCACCGTGCTCAATAAATTTTTATTTTTCGAAAATATTGAAAACATTCATACGTGCGAGATAGGGTTTCAGCAAGACGGCGCTACATGGCGTACGTCGAACGCAACCATCGACATATTGAAATCAAAATTTGTCGACAAGTTAATTCCGAGAAATGGAACTTTCAACTGCCCTCCAAGGTCGTGCGATTTATCAGCTCTCGATTTTTTCCTACGGAGCTACATTTAATTACCGGTTTATGTTAGGGATGGGAAACTATAGCGGCAGTGTAAAATAATGTTAAAAAAAAACACTTAAATGGCTAAATCAGCAACACTGAATAATATTCATACATTTGATTAAGTATTTACTTTACATAGGCAAGCATTTATTTACATATGTAAACACAAACTCGGTAGACTTAAAAGTTCCTGCTAAATTTTACAATAACTAACTTAAATAATAAACTTATATTGTTGACAACGTATATAAACAAAAATGTACTTTTCATTTAATTATTATATGTGAACAGAACCCGTGATGAAGAAAATTTTTGGCTGGCACTGGCAGGATATAAAATAAAGAATTAGGATAAGATTTGATTGATTATTGTTAGTTCATATTTAATATATGAAGATTCAATAAATAAATAATGAAGAAAAAAAAACAGAAAAAAAAATTTAATTATTTTAGTGAAGGAAGGAATTTTACAACTTAACAACATGAAATGAATTAAAAATTGTTTGATAATTTTCTTGACTGAACGGGGGGGGATTGAACTCGGGTCGAGAAAAACTACATTTCCATCATCAGAATTCTTTGCAGTTCTACCGTTTGTGCCACTGCGGCAACAGCGAAATATCAATCTTTAACCAATGATATTGGTGGATCGAAATTTGCTGTAATTGATTATTTATTTTAAATTTATTTACATGTATCTTCCTTACTTCTGTTTTTTCCGTACTTTTTGGAAAGACTTTTTTTCTCTAGTTTAACAAAAATGTTGTCTAAATTCGCAAAATACATAAAGATTTTTAAGGTTCTTAGGTTCTTCCAAATTAATTTTTAACAAAATTTCAAAACAGGGATTCTTAAATGTCAAATTGTTTTTAAACCTTTCTGTGCAGAGTACATATAGTAGATACATTTTCCAAGCCTTTAACCTTGATATTTCCTTTAGAATATTTTATTGTATATTATTTGCAAATAAATTCTCAGATTGCCTTCTTATATATTGTCCATTTCTTTTTCTGCATGTGTATATAAGTATAATATCCGAAATAACAAATTACTATAATCAAGTCGTTCGTTGGTATTTCGGATGGGTGGCTAAATGAATGAATGAACTTTTTTCCGTAGCAATTTCCAGAATATTATACAATTGCCTACACATACAAGCATACGAGTATTTTTATAATAATTGTAGTAAGTAAATAGTAACGACAACGACGAAAAAAAAAGTTAAAACGTAAATTTCCCATTTTAAAATATTTGCAGTTAACAAATTATTACTCATTCAAAATAAACTACAATACGACTGCAATAAAATGAGTACATTGCATTTAATATTTGTGTAAAAAAATATTTGCATATTTAACAAATTAGGGTATCTTTTTCTGGAAAATAACATATAAAGGGTTTTTCAGTAGGTACGACGCATTTTGTTTATGACATTTATCGAAAAGGCGCGAAGTTGGCTTCGAAATTCTTTCACATTGTGAAACGTTAGTTAGTCTATGCCGTTAAATCATTCCAAGAACCATTCAATAACGTTCGCCAAATGTTGAATTTTTTTATCAACGTTCACGTCCATTCTAAACGTCTTTGACAATAGAAGGTAAATGAGAGCTAAGTGGCGTAATACCCTTTGTACACTTGCATACATTTCGGAGGAACACATGGAATATGTTGAAAATGTGAAATACGCGTTCACACTTGAAACATCTTACATCAACTATCAATAAAAAATGTCACCATTTCTGAAAAAAAACTTTTATTTTGTTATATACTTTTTTTCTACAAAAGTGCCAACATTTTAAAAGATAACACCAAAATGTATTTCTAATTCATTTTGTTTAATAATTTGAGCAAAATAAGGCTTGCAAAAAAGGAAAAACTTGAGAAATGGTAACGCTGCTTTCAAAGCAACTTCCATTTTGTCAGTGATGCCACAATAATAATAGAATTTATTGCCACTTTTCTAGTGATGACGCTAAAAAAATCGAAAAATGTAAAAGGGAACAAAATGAGATAGTAACATTCTGTAAAGATGCTGAAAAATTTTGATTTTTAGTCCTATGTATTTCTTATGGAAAAATTCCAACATCTTCGCAAAATTATGTTAAATGTTGACAAGTGTGAAAAGGCTATAAAGATCGCATGCGTAGATTGAAGCATAGGCGCATAAAGACACATGCAAGGTCGATTGTTTTGTTACCTACCTAAATTGGCGCATTTGGAAGAGTGAGCAGCACAACTTTATCCGAACAGATTAAACGTTTGTTGGGTTTTTTTTTTTGCTGCCTGCTTATTTTTCTTTTTTTCGATAAAAACGGCGGGTCAAATCCATCATAACGGAGTATTTTTGGGACCAGTTCGAAAGCGCAGGGTGACGTACAGCGTACTACACAATTGAATTATAAAGGACCAACTGCCTGTTTACTTACATCTAAAACAAATTTTTTTTGTCTTGCACTCGTGTTCTACAAACAGGCAACATATTTGTCGAGCGACGGCACTCGCAAACTATCGCCCGGTTCGTGCGATTTAAACACTTTAGACTTTTTTTCTTTGGGTTCACATTAAATCGCTAGTCTATGCTAACAACGTTAGAAGAGCTGTAGGCCAACATCGAACACAAAATTTCTAGAATTTTGGGTAGCTTTTCCACTTGCACTAGCGCTTTAGCGGCGGGCATTGGAACGTTCTCATTCTTTTCCATAAAAGTTTTTGAAAGCAATTATATTATTTATTTAAGTATACAACTGGACTTACATTTTTTCCACAATTTTTTTTAATGCTCTCTAAAAAATGTTAGTCATGTTTCCTGCACAAATATAAACTTTTTGTGGTTATAAAATGGAGTTTTAATGATGTCGAAGTGAATGTTATAAAAAAGTAAGATATTGCAGTTAAGGGTTAATTTTTGCCTTAAGCGGTGGTTAACACCTTAAAAATGGTTAAGTTATTTAAATTTTCATTAATATCGAATTGAAAAGCATCAAAAACTGCGTAAACAACCTACTATCTAGTGTCTGCAGTTAGATTTTTAAAATGTTTTAATGCAGAATCAAAAAATTCCTAAATGTCTATTGTAAACGGTGTTTTTTATAGAGTGACACAAGTTTAAATCATACTAGAACAAGGAAATATATTTTTAATATCAATGAAACGGGCTTTATTGGAAAGAAAATTTTATGAAATTAATGTTTAAATATGATTTCTGCCAAGTGGACGCCACGACTGGAGCGTAAAAGGCGAAATCTGGAATACCAATTTTTAACAACTTTTCGCATGCTGACCATCATCGTTTTGGAGACATATGGGTCAATGACTTCGCCTTTCCATAAAGCGCACCAAACAGCAATTTTCTGTCGATGTAATGGTGTTTCGACAAAAGCTTGTGGATTCTCCTCACTCCAAATGCGACAATTCTGCTTATTTGCGTACACTCAAAATATTATGTAGTTAAATCCAAGCGAAAATTCATTTTAAACAACTTAAAATTCAAAATTTAACAGTACGGAAAACGAAATTAATAAACTACAATCAGTTAGTGTAATAATTTTATGTACCCATTCAACCAGAAATGGGCTTCATCGGAAAATAAAATTTTGAATGGAAATTCAAAATCAATATCAATTTGTGCTTCATTCAGCCCATTCACCGAATTATTTAGATTAAAAATGAATGGCTTAAAGGGTAAAATAGGCTCATACGCACTAGCCCTTTACGAATTTTATTTTTGTTTCTAGTTTTAAATAATATGAAGTTAATTTATTAATTTATATTTTGTTGTTCTTAAATTATAAGTTAATAATAAATTAAAAAAATTTTCGTTTTCATTCTAGTACCCATCACTTCTGAGGTCTTTGGAAAACCCATTTCAACAGACAGGCGGACATCGTCAAATCACCTTCGCTATTCATTAGAACCCGAAATAAACATACATATATAATTTAAAGGTTCTAAGATCAATATATAAGAACTTTAGCTATGTTTACATCTTTTAAATATTTGACGTCCTACACGTAACCGCTAGTTTTATTAAAACATTAATTGCTTTTGCAAAACACCATTTAACAGTTTCTTAATTACATCATACATTTGTATTCTCACAAATAAAGTTTAATTAATCAATAGAAATTGCTTAAAATTCAGCTAAAGTTTGATCAATTTACTGGTCACACTTTTTTGAATTTTTTCGTCAAATATTTGTTAGGTCTGAACAAACCATTACCAACGAAATGTTACATGTGTATACCCATTCCACCTTCAAAGAGTAAAATAAATAGATATTTTGGTGTAGAATAAACTAATGCAATTTACAATTATTAACATCCAACAAAGCGTATCGGCAAAACCCATAAAGTTCCTTCCAAAAACTGTCACTTTATGGGGAAACTCTTAATTAATAGTGACATGCCAAGTGTGACAACAAAGTGCATAAGTAAAATTAATAAAAAAAACACAAATATATTTATTTGTTAAATTTTATTTAAACTTAAAAAAAATTGAAATTTCCCATTTCTGTAAGAGATAAAATGAGAGACAAGCCACAAAAAAATAAAGACACAACGAAATTGCGACTTAAAAATGATTTTTATCGAAATATTTATTATGTGCAACTACGAGAATGTATGTAGGTAAGTATGTACATGTGTATGCATAAAGCGACACGAAAAACTGCATTCTTTGCGTTATTAAGTAATTATTTGTTTACAAATGACGAAAACAAAAACTTTCGATTACGTGGGAATTCCACAAATTACCAAAAAGCTTTTTAATGGTAAATAAATAAACAAGAGTGATGAACATTTATAAATTCAGTAGTTTTTATGACACAAAATTAACGGTTTTATTTTGAAAGCAATTCCTCTTTACTTATTATTCTTAAAGTGGATGATTGGGAAATTCTGTGAATTAATCACCGCATAAGATATCGAGCAAAATTTATCGAAATTTTTTATTTTGGTATCATGACACTCGATATCGAATGAAATGTATCGTAATTTGAGATGATAGCATTCGATATCGTCTAACCACAGTCATAACATCAAGGCGAATTCATACAGGTGACCGCATCAAGAGATAGAGTTATGCTATCCTATGGCGAAATAATACAGGTGGCAGCACTAAGGTAGCAAATACAACATTACAACAAAATTGAAAAATAAGTCTCCGTATACGTCAAAAATAATTTTAAACTAAAATCAAATTTTGCTGCCGAACGCGATGAAGTAAATAAATTTTTAGCCAATATTTATTTTACTACGTTTATTTATTTAATTTTAAGCGGCCCATACACTTGCAATATTATTGTAATTGATATTCGCCATATTTTTTCCATTTTGTCCTATATTATGCAATAAGTCGCACAATGGTTTCATTCATTCAATAAAAAGGTGAACATAGCCTATAGAAATAACACAAACAGCATTGTACAATGTTGCCAACACATTTCACTTTCTTTTCGTTGTGCAATAAAAATCAAAACTCTTTTGATTGTCGCCAATACATTGTGCCACCTTCGAATATCACATACACATTGTCGATATAATTGTACAATACGTAAAATTGAACAATTTTATTGCAAGTGTATGAGCCGCTTTAATCAAAATGTTTAACTCGATATATTAATCACAGCGCAAAACGTGGACTTTTTTAAACATAAACAAAACTTTGACATAACTCCCAGTCTACAACTGACATGAAATGCTTAACATTAACAGTAATATGATGTTACTGTTAAGTACAGACTCATCATGTTAGAGGTATTCTCATGTTATAACACGGTTGTTAATGCAAATGTATTAACAACGCTTTTATAACATCGTGTTATAACAGCAAATCATGTTAGTTGTAGACGTGGAGTAAGACTAGACAAACATCATATTTCACCATGATGCTATATATTTTTTTTTTTTTTTTTAATTCTATGTATTTTGTTTTAGTAAAAAGTAAGAGTGAATGTCAAAATTATTTGTTGAAAATATAAAAAGGGAATTTTTTTTTTGTTAACAAAATATACACTATTGCTTTAGAAGGAAAATCTTTTTTCTGTATTGCAAATTTATTGTGCTCCACTTATTCCCTACGCCTTTTTAAATCCTTGTGTTTTTCAAGTATTTAGATTTTTATTGAATTATAAATGTTAACTAATTTTTCATAAAATGTAAAGAAAGCTTGACATTCAGTATACACACACAAAAATAAACAATAAACAGTCGACTCGAAAATTTCACCTGTATGAATTCGCCTTGTCAATACATCTCTCGAGTTTTCATTCGATACGTCAGTGTCTAACGTATGCAGAAAAATACGATAGTTTACTCGATATCGAACGCTGTGATTAGACCCCAGGTACACGCCAAAAATAACAATGGAAATCATACGAACCAATGCGAATTCAACTACAGGTGGTGTCGGAACTACAACAATCCAAAAACAACAGAAACAACATAGGGTTTTTTGCATTGCATTGTTAGTGTTTATAGCTCGAAATGTCAACCATTCTTAGCAAACGTGGTGGTTCACTCAATAATTTTAAAAATTAGGGTTTTCAACTTAAATAATCGCTTCGGATTAGCTATGTATGTACATATGTACCATTACTTCGTTGCACATCATTCTTCAAAGCCATGGAATAATAATTGTTCTGATTTGGCTTTGAGATCTGCTGATTTATAGAGCCAGGTTTTAATATTCAGAATTGCTTAACTAGAGCTGTACTGTATGTGACGTGAACCGTGACGTGTTACGCGTAAATAACTCATAATTAAGATTTATTGAAATATTAATCACGCTTGAGAGAGTGAGCATGACTATGCCTAAAAACATTTCCTTTCCTTGTGAGCGTGCGTCTGAACTTAATGCACAACGATTAGGAGACGTCGCGAAAAATCGCTTCGCATAAGCTGTTTACAGTAATAAGGTTACCATTAACTCGGTAGTTGCTAAATTCATAGACTGTTAATGTTTGTTATTGAAAGGCATTTTCGAAGTTTTTTTTTTTTTGTTAAATTGGGCAAACTGCAAAGCAAAGGCTGAATTTATTTTATAGTTTAAAAAAATTAAGAATACTCAGGAGAGAGGTTTCAATGGGTACTATGCATGCAGATCATCGATAGGTAGGAACTGGTAGACTTAGGCAGTCAGTAGTTGGGTGGCTATACTCATCGGTGGTTAGACACATTCTAACGTATGGATGCTATGTTTGGTGGAAGGCAATGAGGCTGGTATATTGGAGAAACCTTCTGTCTAAGGCTCAGAGGTGTTCTTCGATCGGCATGACAGGGCCATGAAAAGTACTCCTCAAGCGGCTGAGAATTGCAGCCAGTATTCTTTGAATATAGCTGGTACTGTTAGGAAATTTTACGAACGGCCCCGCGGATGTCGGGAGAGTTCGCCAGGCTCGCCCGGCTCCAGATTATGTGAGCACTAGAGTCAACTTTTAGCATTTGCCAAGGGTGGTATTACCGTCTAGGGAGAGCTGGTCAGTTCACGGCAGATTGTATGAGGGGTTGGCTATGTTTACTGATGACTCGAAGATGAAGGGCATTGGTGCGTTGGTCTATGTTGTGGATCTAAATATTAAAAGGTCATATGGGCTTCCTGACAAATGCAGTATATTTCAGGTTTTAAGCGAGAGTAATCAGGCCTTGAGGAATAGAACGGATTGTAAAGTACCGCTGTCGTTATGGCCGGCTCTTAGAAAGAGCGATTCTAATTCGCTGCTAGGCAGGAGCAAGGTCTGCGTTAGGACCATGGCAGGTATTATCATGGACCACTGCATGACAGGCACTAATGGGATCTGACTTGTCGAATTTGTAAGTTTTGTGTGAAAACACAAAGGAGATACAAACAGTTGAGTACATTCTGTGTCACTTTTCTAGGCTACAGAACAGCAGGCTGAGATGGCTGGGTAGTTGGTTCATAGGCGAATTGGAAGATGCCTCGGGCTGTGGCCTCGAAAATCAGACGGGATTCGTTATGGGTATCACCTGGTTGTAAAACGGGTGGGTGGGGACTGGGTTTATATAGGGCTATTGTGTTTAGAAGGGTTGTTTCTCTTTTTTTTTTTGTTAGATTTTACCTTCCACTATATCTTACGTTTTCACTCTTTATTTTCTTCTTAGAATTCTTTTTCCACCTTAGGCGTCACAAGATCTTTCGGTGCGGGTGTAAGGGTTCACTTCGCACCAGCCTTTTTACCTAACATAACCTTAAAAATTTTTTTAAATTTTTAAATGTTGCAAAAAATTCTAATTTTGAAATTATAATATTACCAAGGCGAATTCATTACAGGTGATCTTAAAAGCCCTGCTGATAACTTTTTTAGCTACATACATAATTGTTGGATATCAAAATTTTGTTAATTATCTTTGTTTCTCTTTTGTTTGTTTCGGTTTTTGACAGTGTACAATGATTTTACAAAAACAAAAACAGTTTTGTTTGTTTGACGTTTCCTGATGATCTGGCCTAAGCAACCAGTGAAATGCGCATAGGAATAGCTTATCCCATCAGAAAAAAAATGTATTTTATCAATAGTATGAAATGGGAAATTAGCACATTTAAACGAAATCTTGTTAATTTTTTGACTCCCAAAATACTTTGATAAATTGCTTGTGGTTTTTGTACGAGTTGTAGTACCGAAATTACCGAGATACCGAAAAACCATCAAGATTTTTCTCCTTTGTAAATGTTTAAAGCGGCCCATACACTTGCAATATTATTGTAATTGATATTCGCCATATTATTTCCATTTTGTCCTATATTATGCAATAAGTCGCACAATGGTTTCATTTATTCAATAAAAAGGTGAACATAACCTATAGAAATAACACTAACAGAATTGTACAATGTCGCCAACACATTTCACTTTCTCTTCGTTGTGCAATAAAAATCAAGTCTTTTGATTGTTGCCAATACATTGTGCCACCTTCGAATATCCCATACACATTGGCGATATAATTGTACAATACGTAAAATTGAACAATTTTATTGCAAGTGTATGAGCCGCTTAACGAGTAAAAAATTATTTTAAATTTTAAAACGACGAAATAAATGTATTTAAAATATATTCTAATATTAAAAAACGGATATGGGTATTTCCACAGACACCAACCATTTTTAATTGTTTCTCAAAGAATAATGAAAATATTATTTACTTTTTTGCATTTTGGTGTAAAGCGCAACAAGCTTTACATTTAGTAAAAGAGAGGAAAAATTTAAACAACATGGTTCTAAAATACAAGACTAATTGCTTGGTGTCGTAACGTGACAAAAAGTAGACTTTTCTGTGGAAACGCCCATATGGATGTATAATTAAGAGGAGAAAAACTAAGAATATATAAGTTAACCTCTTACAATATCGCTATTATTAAGTCAACTTACTCTCTTATTTAATATTACATTTTGTATTCACTTTTTGGTCAATTAATCAGTGTTGCCGGAATTAAAATTTAATTTAACACAGATAAAAATCCAAAATTATTAAGAATTGGCAAAATTTCGATAAAAATAAAAAAACTCGATTTCAATAATCGATTTCCTTATAAAATGGCAAACGTAAATTCGATTGCTAGAAATTGATTTTTTTTTTAATCGAAATCGATTTACCATTCCCTAGTGTAATGAAACAGACTTTATGTTAGGCGAAATTACATTAAAATTTTATGGTCCAACAATAGTCCAAGGCCATTTTTGTCCCATTTTTTTAATCATGACACAGAAATCGGTAACGCTGAAATAAATACTTTCAAGCTCTAGTTGTTCTCTCTCCTTGAAATTGAAATGATTGACCTTTATTCAATGTTAACAAATTTTAAAAGAACAAAAACAATAATGAAATTGAAATTATGTATAAATACAAACAAAGAATAAAAAACGAGTCAAATTGAGGTTAGCACGTGGCAAAAACAACTAGATAAAATTAAAACATTTTTATGTTAGAAAATTATATACATACATAGACACATATATAATTAGATACATACGTATATATGTAGATAAAAAGATTTTGTACTTATTGTACCTACATATGTACATACGAACATGTTAGTTAAATTAAATTTTCATCCAAGAAAAATACGATTAATCCCAGCAAAAACTGATGCTTTCTCGAAAGCGCTTACACACTTCTATGAAATATTACATGATATCTGTTTGGAATTCCTGGCAGAGATGCTCTGCTTTTGATATCTGAAATATGCCAATTTCACGCTTTGAAAACTGACATTGTTTACGTGAATAAAGTAAGTAAAAAAATCAAGCATTGGAAAAATTGTTATTTCAGCGTTTAAAAAACTTTTTATTCATGGGTATTCTGGAAAATGAAAACGCAAAACGCAAGAATTTGGAAGTTGTACTTAAACGCTTTCAATCTAATTTTTATAATTTTTAATTAAAAAATGCTATTTAATAGAGAAATATTTGTATAATATTTGTCATAAAATTCTTTTATTACAGAAATCTTATTAAAACACCACGTTTAAAATTCTTGCGTTTTACGTTTTCGATTTCCAGAACACCCCTGATAATTCTAAAATATTTCTTTTTTTTTGGAATAAGAGACTTATAGTTTTATATACAATTATATTTAATTGTTGTAGTTTTTATCAAAGGAATAAATTGTTTAAAAGAAGCAGTAGAAAATTTAAAATCTTAAAAAAAACGAATTAACAGCGATTCTTTTCTAGTAGATATTAAGCACCGCATTTAAAGATTGTAGGATTGTATGCCTTATCTTACAGCAGCCGAGTAAGGCAGTAATTTTTAAAAGCAAAAAACGAAACGGTTGTTTCAAAGTCTTAAAATATTTTTGCAGAGATAGCAGTAAAATTCAGACAGACGGCGAGACAAAGAGAAGGAGGAAGATAGATTTTTTACAAATTTTAATTTTCAAATCCACTAAAAGCTCAATTTAATTATTGGAATAAAGGCGATTTAAGAAGATGACGTTCTAAATTAAACAAGGCACTTTTTCCACTTGGGTTGTTAAGATCTAATCGATAGAAAATTACGCATTTAAATAAATATGTATGTATTAGTATCTACAAATGAAACGTTATTCAATTCGTTGTTTACACACATATAAACATAAATATGTATTTATTATTAGAATTAGAAAAAGAAAATCTTGCAATTTAATCTTTTTATCTTGCTGATAACACTGTGCTACAATTTAACATGCGGGGCACCTGTCATTTTAACCTAACCTAGCGTTTACATTTGCCAGTACTGGCAAGACAGTAGCAATACATGCAAACTTTTTCACTAATACATACACACTTTTCCAACTGTCTTGTCTACTGTCTAGCAAATTTTGCAGACAGTAAAATTGGACAGTGATTCGACATTTTCTAACAGTAATCTGAAGTTTTATTAGCAAAAGGAAAAAAAAACGTAAAAAAATAAATATATTTTGCTTTGATTTTTTATGTTTTAGTTAAGTGTTATGTTTTTTGCCAAATATAGTTATTTTAGGCTGTTTTTAAGTTTGTTTAGTTCATATAAAACACGTTTCAAAGTGAACTGTCTTAACTACTGTCTGGACGCCTACGTCACGAAGACAGTTAGCAGTGTTTTTGGCAACTAATATGTATATTCTTACTGTCTTGCCAGTACTGTCAAATGTAAACGCTATGTAATTCGGGTACGCTGGATTTAATGCTGCTAACCGTTTTTTTTTTAGGTTAGCTCTTGTTTATGAGATATACCGGAGGAGCTTGGACAACATATATTCTCGTATAAAAAGAAGTTAAAAAAGGGGTTGGTCATACATTTGACCCGCCCAAGAGCATCCTATGCGCTACAGGGTCCAAATTAAGGAATTTCAACCATACAAATATGGTATATAATCTCTTATCGTATAGAACGATTGCCTATATTTTTAGCCTAAATATACTTCAGTGTGCACTTTTGCTGTACAAACATCCTTTGCGTCGCGGAGCTTTTGGCCATCACATAATAATAATAATGAAAATATAAAAATTTTAAAATGTTCAGTGGTCAAATTCAGTCAAATGTATTGATCATAATGTCATAACCCTACGGCCACACGTGCAATTTGTGATGTCTTAACACAAGCAATAACGCCGGCAGAATAACTTCGTCAAATTGCCAATGTGTTTTAGGTGGAGAACACGTAAATATCTTACAACATAAGTTTAAAAACAAGCTAAAGACAGGTTGTGTGTTATATTCATAGCGAAGAAAAAGTTTAGCGCTTAAACATAGTATGCATCGCTAAAAATAACAATATTAAATATTTAAAATTAATTTATTTTCGGAAAACTTATTTTGCACTTAATTTTGCGCTTTAATTTTAATTATTTATCAGCCACGCGCGTATTATTGACAAGTTGTATAAAAAAGTTAATAAAAAGCAACAAAAAAAAGCTGTCTGTCAAACTTAAACGTCAAGTTATGTTATAAAATAGCTTTCAAGACAGATTGCTTAACAACGCTTTTAAAACACAAACAAAACACTAACATGAGGAGGCTATACCTAACACTAACATGATGTTAGTGTTAATAGGTGCGTTTGAGTACTTTTACAGTAAAATGCAGTAAATGAGAAAATTGTAAAATTTGCTCTCACAAAAAGCTGTTGTCCAAAAAAGTACGCGAACGCAAATTTTGTAAAAATTCGTAAAATAAAGGCAACAGCTGATGACAAATAATTGAAGTGTTGAAAAATGTTAACACTTTTGACTACTTAACTCGTTTTCTTATCGGTACTCGATTAAATACTTTTTATAACACAAAAATTTTTGGAAAATACAAACAAATTGTTTTATGTAATCTTTCATATTTGTTTGTTTTTTATTTTATTTGATGTTACTAATTTGTGGCGGGTTAATTTATTAAAAGAACATGAATAATTTTTTGCTATTGATTACTTAAGTACCCAAGTACTTAGCACTTTTACAACTCTAAAAAATTAACATAACAAAATAAGTTTCAAATGTTTTTATTTAGCCAAGTAAATGATTCACAAACAAGTTAAATTAATTAATATTTATTCATATATTGTTTTTGTTTAATTTTTATATCAACTTTTCGTTTATTTAACAATTTTTTCACAATTTGTAAGCATTTTGTTTGTTACTTTTGTTTGTTTACCTTTTGAAACATATGTTTTTTTGTTTTACAAAATTTTACTGCAAAAATTTCTGCAGTAAAAATTTTTAAATACTCAGACAAGAACTGTCACTTTCGCTCTCAATTTGTGTTCTCATTTACTGCATTTTGTGTACTCGAACGCAATTTCGTAAAATGCAGTAAAGTTCAGTAAAAAATAGTAAAAACTTTTGTGTTCTCGAACGCAGCTAATGTTAACCATTTGATGTCAGTTGTAGCCTGGGTGTAATAATGTTAAAATACATTTTTTAGTGTGTCAAGGGCGGAGCGTAGGTGTTTTATGGCTTGTTTGAAATATTAAAAATGTTCGTGAATTTTCGCTATTTTTGCAATTTTCGCGTAGCTTTGTGGCTCTTTGAGGCAATTGTCGCCGTTATAAAAAAAAACCCCTTTATAAATCCGAAGTTACCTATTTTACAGGCTACTATCAATCCTGTCGAACTATTCGGGGTGAAAAATGCAATGCCTTTTGCCATAAGCAAGGGTGAACTTTTCAGAAAACAAAACATTTTTAAGAAACAAATACCAGATGTAATTTTTTAAATAAAATGTCACATTTTTTTGTTGAAAAGAAAACACCATTGAATTTTGTCATAAAATATTTTATTTGTACATATTGCATTTCATTTGTACATTTTGATTTTTTTTATTTTATATTAATAGCCTTTGTGTTCGTCGGCTTATCATCGTTGTTTACCGTATTTTGTTTGTATACAAATTCACTAACAAAAAAAAAAGTTTTAGAGTTTCTGTTTTCAACTACGGTAGTGTAAAGTTTTTTTTTAAACTCTGTGCAAAAGCCTCCAAGACTAATACGTCACAAATAAAAATAAATAATTAAATTTTAGCCAAAAAATAAATAATTATTTAAAAGTTCAGCAAATATTTTGCTACTTATACGTAGTTGTACATACATACGTATGTCTGTAGGTACAAACATACATATGTACATATGTACATATTATAGCTCAGTAACAACAATTCAAGCCAGACGAAAACGAAAAAATTTTTACGCAACTTTATACTTCCCCACCCTCACTAAAGAAGACATCAACCGATAAACACAACACGCGCTTAATTTTTTTAGTTTTTTTTAAGACACGTTAAATAATAAAATATTTCGGTTTTATTTTCTCACACTTTTCATCGGTTAAAGGCAATACATACCAACATACATACATATCGCACTAGTTTCTCTAAAGGGGGTTAACACAAAATTTATAAATTTTCTAGCAGAAGCAATAAACTGTTTTCTCGTTATACTACAAAGGGGCAGGGCTGCCAGGTACTTTTTGTCCTTGTCCCCAAAAAATTAAAAAAATATCCCCAAAAATCCCCAGATTCCCAAATCCCCAAAAAACAAAACCTTAAAAAATTAATATTTTTTGTTTGTTTTTTTTCTGACCAAATTTAAATTTTTTTTTAAAAAAAAGGTAAGAAAAATGTTAATAAGAAATCCCCAAAAATCCCCAAATAAAAATTTTTAGTCAAAAAAATCATTTTATTTTGTTTGTAGGGACTGGTTTCTGTATGTTTTCTTAAATCCTTTTTATGCGATTCCAGTAAGGAATTACAAGCAGAACAATATGCTGTTTTTGAAGACGAATGAGCCAGTTTATAAGAATTTGGAGCTTGTTCAATCGGTTAAAGTCATCCTTATAATCAACAATTAAAATACATATATCCAAATTTATTTAGTACTTCGATCCATCATATTGTATTGTATATAATGCGTCATAACTACTAACCAATAGCTTAGCATTTTTTTCCCAATCTTTATTATATGATTTTTCATATTTACTTATTTTTGGGGAATACATTCATATTTGCTTCAAAATTGTCTTTAAAAAATCAAAAATTTTATGTGTTTTCAACGATTTTAGATTCTATTTTAAAATTATTTTTTTAAACACTTACTCAAGAAAAATAACAAGTTTATAAAGTACCTTTTACACACTTAATAAAAATGATAATGTTAATTAGGACCCTTTACACTATATAAGAGTAAGATAAAAGTTTTGCTATTTTTATTCATATATAATAAAAAATAATAAAAAAGTGTAAAATCCCCAAAAAATCCCCGAAATCTTTTTTGAAATCCCCAAAAAAATCCCCAATCCCCAAATGACTTTCCTTGTCCTTTTTGTTCACATGAAATCCCCAACTTTGGGGATAAATCCCCAAGTCTGACAACCCTGCAAAGGGGGATAAAACTGTATTTTTTTTTTGCAAATTACTAGAGAAATTGATCTAATATTTTTACGGAGCGTAGATAATGTACAGTGAGTCTCATAATTATTTTACATATAAGAAAAATAACCTTTTTAGAAAAAACTTGATTGACATCCATTTATTTATTATATTAAACAGGAATTTCTTTTTATTAACGTGTTAGGAGAAAAACAAAGAATTAAATTATAAAAAAAAATTTCTAAGTTATTATACTCTTTTAGAAGAATATAGTGTGTTTTTAAGGTCACAAAAGTATTTTGCTTTTAGAAAATATCATGTATTTTTACCGTATAACAATGGTTATGTCACAGTTAATACTTTGTGGCATATCCGTTGTTTTTAAAAACTGCAGCTAATCGTCGCGGTATAGATTCCACCAAATTTTGGCACTTTTCTTGAGGTATTTTTCCACATTCTTTGTAGCAAAATTTGTTCAACGTAGTTTTCGAAGATTTGTGGCGTTGACGAACCTTTTCCTACAAATACGCCCATACATTTTCTATTGGGTTCAAGTCCGGGCTTTGAGGAGGCGTTGGCAAATGTTTTGTTTTATAAAGAATCCACAGTTTAACATCTAAGGATGTTTGTTTGGGATCGTTGTCCTGTTGGAAATAAAAACCTCTTGCTGGAAGTCCCATTTTACCAGCACTCGCGTTAAGGTTTTCTTTAAGAATTGACAGATACACATGTCTGTCCATAATTACATCTATTAAGACTAGATTTCCAACTCCTGAGGGTGACATACAGCCACAAACCATAACAGAACCTCATCCATGTTTTACTGGCTTGATTAGCGAAGGATAATCGCTTATTTCTATTTATTTCAGAAATAAGCGGTTTTTTTGTTGCTACTAGAGCATTAAAGTTGTTTGATCGTAGTACTCTACGAAGTGTTTTTTTGCTAACATTGTGGCATAGAGTTCCTCTCAGTTTATCATTCAGTTTTGTAGCAGATAAATGCGGGTTTTCACGAATTTCTTTAAGTATTTCCCTTTCATTTCTGGCTGATAACAATTTTGGACGGCCATGTCGTGCCAAATTTTCAACATTTCCACGTTCTTTTGCACGCTTAACTATATTTTCTATTGTTTGACGACACCTCTCAAACAGTTGCGATATAAAAAAAAAACTGTTTTACCTTGGTCATGTAGGCGCAAGACGATTTTGCTCTCGGCAAAACTTAGTTTCTTTCCTTTCGGCATTTTAATTAGATACATAATAGCAAAATGCCATGAAAATATTATCTTATTTCAACGAAAATATGATTGAAACGTATAAACGAAGCAAGCCCATATGAAATGTTAAAATTTATAACAATATTTGCAAGAAAAAGATGATTTTTTTTTTAAATGCAAAATACTTTTGTGAGTATTAATTATAGGTTCAAAATAGATTTAATATCAAAAAAAGGCCATGAAATTACAAGTTTTTAATCCAAATTTTTAATATTTTTAATTAGGCTTAAGTTCATTAAATTTAATTTTCATTAAATTATTTTATGAAGAAAGGAATTTTACAACATGAAAATTAATTAAAATTGTTATTGATAATCTTTCATTCTTGACCGTGTCCGGGGCTCGAACCGCGGCCGGCAGGTTACCATGACATGTTTCGATCGCAACCACTCGATCTCCTCAGATGGATTTGCCGTTTTACTCTCGCAGCCATCGACGACTGCTGACGTCAATAGTCAAACATCAATGCTTAAACCAAATTGTATTTTAACCTTTGGTAGATCGAAGTTTGCTTCTTTGAATGATTATCCATTTTAATTGATTTTACATGTTTTTTTCTTTACTTCTGTTTTTTCGTACTTTTGTCAAGAATTTTTCTTGAAGTCCAAAGTACATTTTTTGTTTTTAGTTTTTGTAATTTTATTATCATATTTACGTTGTAACACATATCACCTACGTAATAAACGGACAATTTTCTCAAAAATTAAACAACTTGTACTTCATTTTGAGGAATTTATTTAATCTTTATGGAGTAAAAAGATATGCAAAATATTTATGAGACTCACTTTATGTCCACTGTACATCGATTTCTTTCAAAAATTTAATATTGAAAAATTTTAAGTTGACTCTCTTTAGAGGAACATGTGCGATATACATATGTATGTACTCGTATGTTGTTGTTAATGTTGTTAAATTCTCTACAATGTTCTGCACTCGTACGTAATAAAAGAGAATACAAAAGGCAGGGAGTGATGAATTTGCATTTCGCTGGTTTAAATCATACATACGCTTGTCCTTGACGGTGTCCTTTTTGTACTTTCTCTCTTTGGTAAAATCTTTAGCGGTCATTAATGGCGTTAAGGCAGACATAAAAGCACAAGAAAAGCTGACTTAGTCCCCATGTACATAAATTAGTATGTGTTAATGTGTACGTGTTACACAGCCACTTTTTTAAAACAAAAATATATAGAAAGGATATTTTATATTGTACCTAACAAACGCAAAAAACACAAAGAGAAAACATTGAACAAGAAAAATAAATTTTAAACTCCGCATGGGAAATAGAGAGAAAAAAAGAAATATGTATGTATGTGCATACGTATATACTTACAAAAGCTTTACATACCTCCTAAAACAATATAACACTTTCCAGTGTAGTATAAAAGATAAAAAAAAAATACAACAACTAAAAGTGGGCTCGTCTGCAATAACAACAATTTGTACGTATGTTTGGCTGTTTGCGTACAAACAACAATAATGTATGTACTAGTGCCATTTATAACAACTAAAGCCAACAACAAACGTTAACGTGGCTATATGAATGAGTATGTTTGTGTTGTTTTAAGGAATTTCTATATACATACATACTTACATACCTATAAATATGTACCTAGGTATGAATGGATGTACCCAGCTAGCATTTGGAAAATAATTTAAAAAAAAAAAAAGCTAAAATAGGTCTTCTTCGAGTGCTTTTGATGACTAAAAAGTTAGAATGCTAAATTTGACTGTGCCGAATCTTTGATAACCTTTATCAAGAGTAAGAATATCTTTTTAAAAACGAGAAAATGTTTTACGCTTACGCATAAAAATTGACTAATTAAAAAAATTCCATAACGATCAAAAACAGGCTATGTTTTTGTTTATGTCTGGATAATTTTTGCTTAAAGCTTTGTTCACAATCAGAGCAACAATTTCGTTTTTTCTTCTATCTTAATTCTTCCCAAAGTATTTTTTATATTTTCCTTTCATTTTAAAAACAAAATTGTAACTAAAGTTTTTTTAAAAAATTGAGTCAACTAGAACTTCAGCAACAATTTGTATTAAATTGTTTCTGAAGTTTAAAATAATTTTATTTAGTTTTGAATGAAGATTTTAACATAATGTTGTAAAAATAATAATAAATGCATAATATTGTTGTGGCTAAAATTTACAAACGGTTTCTTAATGCAAAATTTGTGTGGTAGCAAAATAAATTGTTGCTCTATTATGAACACCAAGTGAAAATGATTTTTTTGATTGTGAACGAAGCTTAAGCCTACAGTACACGGAATGTGAAATGTCACATGCGCATGTGGTTCTGACGTAATTTTGACGTCCCTACAAAGCCACAATGGACATTGTGTGTTGCGTGCTGATGTCACAATTACGTCAGAACCACATGCGCATGTGGATTTCAACATTCCGTATACATATGTACACTAGGCTTTAATTTCAAATGTTTGCAAATTTAGAATTGTAGCGTGCATACTTTGGGATCTGAATATCAATTCCCTGCTCAAAGCCATGGAAGGACAGCAAGCTGAACTGGACGACACCATTTTCAGGACTACTAAGACAGCATATTCACTATACTGCTGGCCTAAACTGGGGAAACAACCTGAGGACTGTATACTGATTATAAGAATGTGACTTCAAAAACATTCCATTCTACAGCACAGCTGTTTGGTGGTAGGCGCTTAAGGAGAAGAACAACCAAGCCAGGTTTGAGCGTATAATGAGAATACTGGCAATAACGGCAACAGGTGCAATTAAAACCACCACTTCTAAGGCACGGCTTACGATCTTGAAGTGGTTACCGCCAGACATTTTGTGGAAAAAAACTGCCTGTAAATGCAGCATTGAGACTTAGGGCCACTAGCGCATGGAGGGTTTACACCATCGGACATGCATGATATAAATTTGCAAACGGACGTTGATTATGACACACCTGAGCCAATCTTTGATGCTGGCTTTATTGTAAGCATTTTGGATAGCATAGCTCTCTACGATGACCAACAAAATGAAACGGATGCGATACGAGTTTTCACCGACGGGTATTAAACACTGCATGAAGACGGTTTTGGCATTTACATTGGGCTGTTTAACTGGAGCATTCCTCTTAGGCTTCCGAATCACTGCAGTGTCATTCAGGCCGAGATAATGGTCATCTTTACAGCCGCGGGGCACATTCGGTATGGTGAGATATCTGGCAGGGATATTCCCATTATAGCTGATAGTAAAGCGGCTATAAGATTTCTGGAGAATGTGTTTATCAATTCAAAAATTGTCTGAGAATGCTGGTTGTCTCTGGAGGACATAGCGAGACATTCAGTGGTTACCCTTAATTGTTTTCGTTTCATTACCAGTCAGAGGTGTCTTGATTTAGCTACATGTGGGGAAACCAGAAAAAATCTGGCCCATCATTGATGAAAAAAGGACACGGCGGGCATTAAGGCTGTCCAGAATTCACCTCAGGAACCTAATTGCGCTTATAATTGGCCCATTGGGAAAAACGCCCAAAGAATAAGGCTATTAAGGTTATTTGAACCCGAAGGAGAATCTTCAAATCTGTTCTAACCTACGAAGTTTCAAAAGGACCAACTTGAGAATATTACACACATGCTAACATCCAGTAATTCGACTAGGACAACAAAGTCGAAACTATGTCTTGCGTACTTTCCTTCTAAATTCGCCCTCTTATGCCGACATTGTGGACAGTGGAAGATAAAACGCTGGGAGTCCTCAATAACATCACCACTGCAGCTCGGACAAAACTGGACAGCGGCACGTCCGAAACGGTGCAGATAACACCTAAAGCAGCTATGGCTACTCAAGAACTGTGTAAGATAGTAGTTCAACCAAGTGCGGATGTCGGGTATAGGTACGTCCACCTTTCCCTATTTGTTGCCGAGCAGTGCGTCTGCCACTTTGTTATACACAAATCCACCGCACAATCAGTAGTAACAGCCGTGTCCTGCAGTGGGAATCATACCGGCAATGACAAGTGCCACTATGAACAGTCCGGAATGTGCCACAAACTCCCGGAGCATTCAGTGTCAACACACGGGTGATATTAAATTCACATTTTAAGTGTATATAAAAAAATTCGACTATATAGGGGACGCATATTATATAGTGCTCCTGTGGTAAACACTACTGAGCAATGTGTAGGTACTACGGACCTCTTGTATTCGGCAAGATGCAGGATAATCCCTTAGCACACCGCAAATGGTCATTCAAAAAATACACATATCAATCAGATCCAGTATAATCCCTTAGCACACCGCAAATGGTCATTCAAAAAATACGCATATCAATCATGACACCAAGTTCTTTTAAGCACGCTTTGGTTTCCACACATAAACCCATTCAAACAAGCTTAATTGCAGTACTCTATCGTGTATCACGTTCCACAATATTGGACCAAGACCTGATCACTTCGAAATAATCCAGTACAATTGCCATTAGGTACCTTGGTACATCAAGGCGGGCCAAGGTCGTAAAGATGTGCTCCCAACTCGCCGAGTTAAAAGCGTTCTTAGCGTCTAGGGTTACGACTACACAATACTACTTTGTTCCGTTTTGCCAGCTGTTCCCTTCGATGACCCGTGCGGCAGTTTCTACAACCACATTAATTGCATCCACTGTTGATCTTGCCTTCCTGAAGCAAATTTGGCAATTAAATAGACCAACTTCAACATAACGTTCCAGTCTTTTACATATTATTTATGTATGAATTAAGTGTTTATGTATCTATCCAGCGGTAACAAGAATAACTAAAGAGGCCTTATTTAGCAGACACAAGCCCTCTTAACCGCATTCTCTACTTATTTATTTTTAACACAGGTTTTCATTGGAAGCAAGACCTTTCACACTCCCTTTAATAACAACTTCGTTCCCTTCCCAAGAAGGGAGTAAGGAAGGTCACTAAAAAAAATTTAACATCAACAACTACCTTTCTCCCTTCTTAAAGAAGGGAGCAGCGAATGTGTACTGAATATTTTGGATGATCTTTTAAAAAGAAGTTTATACCTTCTAAAAGGCATATTTTTTAAGGCAGAGTATCATACGAAGAGAATATTTTAGAAAGGAGTATAGAGGCCTTCAAAAGTCACTTGCGGTCCTTTTAATAATTACCGCTGGGTATGTCACTAAATGATCAGAAATAAGAAAAAAAATTCGTAATAAATACTACCTTTAATATACATAAATATCATTTGCGAGTAATGATCAAAAAAGACATCCAAAAAGTCGCATGTAAAATAACATTATATCCTTACAAAAGTATTTTTTATGATCAGAATCGAAATAGGAATGAAAAACACATATCACACTTGTTCAACAATCGCGTATTAACTTTAAATTTTTATTTTTTCACTGTTTGGAAAAAATCGTGACGTAATTTTCATATCTAACCGCTGTAAAAATATCGTCCTATTTTGTCTACTTTTTGGTAATAAAACCGTTGGCTTAAAAATTCTTTTGCATTTGCCTTTAATCAGCCTTATTACGGTTCTCGATCTCTGAATGTTAAATTCAAAAACAAGTTCGATTGGTATGTATGTATGTATGTATGTTTATTTCATAAATTGTTGACTGGGTATACACCCGTGAAGGCAGTTAAGTTATACCTTCATTCATTGTACATAATTTATATACATGCATATATAAGTATGTAAGTATGTGCATACAAACATATGTATACTTACGTATGTTTGTAGGTGTGTATAATAATTACACTTCTTAAATGTGTCTGTTAATGTTTTATGAAAAAACTTGTTTGTTCTTGTACTCATTTGTTTTATTTTCGGATTTTTGTTTTTGGAGGTATGTAAAATAAGGAGAATAGTCAATGTCACCCTGTCAGACTTTGAGGAGAAAACAACTGATGCAAAACTTTTGGTTTCTTGCGATTTTTCTTCTTTACGTTTTTATATTTTTGCTTGCTTTTTGTTGTATCTGAGGGTTTTGTTAGCGGTAACAACAAAAGTGTTGTTTCTATTCATATGATTTGTTGTACTGTTGCTTTTGTTCTTAAGGTCTTCCTTCCTGTTTTTTTTTTTTTTTTTTTTTTTTTCGTAAAGTACATGACGATTTCCCGTTTTTTTTAATTTTGATCCAAAATTATTTTCAATACACATTTATTGTGAAATTCATCATCGAAATTTAGAGCAAAACAATACTTTAGACCTTAAAATACTATGTAGTTGATATGGAGCAAAATTATTGCTTGATACTTTTTTATTTCTGTGGCAAAAAGGAAAAAGTGCTTAATGTCATCTTAAGATCTTCATGTTCAAAAGTACACATGTGCAAAATTTCATTTATTTTGTAGGATTTTTGAGGATGTTATAGCAAAATGACTTTTGGTTATCTTTTTTAAAACTCATTGCCATAGAATAAATTCAAAGCCAACAGCATTTACATACATACCCTACAAGAAATGGATGACCGAAACTAAAAAAAAAAATTTTTTACTAACACACTTGCAACAATTTTACATTAGTTGTACCACTCTAACACATATGTTAGAGTAGAACAACTAAAAACACGACAAAAAATGCCAATTTTTTTTTATAAATTTTTGTCATATGCTTTACTGGCTAATATTTGTTAATTGTTTAAATTTAATACTGCAAAATATTTCATTAATTTTTCAAGCCATGAGACATGCTGGAAAGGAGCCCTATCCCTTAATTTATGTCGGCAGCAAAGAACCTGGAGCTGCAGAAAAATATGAGGTTGCAGGTAAGTCACAAATAAAGAAAATCCAAAAGATTTGGTTACGTCAAAGTTATAAAAATGCCGATAAAGAAAAACGCGAAGGTGAAGATGCGGAAAAACGTAAACAAAATTTGGATGAAGCCAAAAAGATTGTCACATCCGAAGATCCCAGTTGGTCAGCTGCCAAGAAAATTCGCATATTTGAAGTTGTCGAAAATTGACAGAAACGTTAAAATCTAAGGCTGGGTACATCGTTTAAGACGTAAAGGCAAAGGTTTAATTTTTACAACATTACGGATTTTTACAATGTTTGGTACAATTGTTTGGTACACTAAAACCTGTGCCAGAAGGCAAAGCGGTAAGTAAGTTTTGTGAACAATATTGCAGAAACTAATTTTTTTGTTTTAGGCACCAGGTGGACATGAATTGCATGTAGATTACTGGAAATTAATTAGTTTGGCTCCTGCTGGGGGTGCTGAACGTATTCTCAATGAAGAGGCTCATCCCGATGTTATATTATGATTAGAGGCGAATACACTTCGAAAATTTTAAAAATTTATTATTATTATTTATTATTTTTTATTATTTTAAATATAGACAAAAATATGTATGAGAATTGAATGAGATGAATTGTGTTTTATTTAAGCTAAAAATACGTCAACAGTGACGAATGTATCCATCAGTACTGACTAGTCAGCTGTGCCCGTTGTATGCATCAGTACTGACTAGGCAGCTGTGCCCGGTTTATACATCAGTACTGATGTTTACAGAGTATAAGAGTAAACAACTCAGCTATATATTTTATCAACCACAAATTTCAAAGGTTAAAGAGGGATGCAAAATCACACGTATACAAAAGTTTCCATCAGTTTTTTCACGTTGGCCTTAAGAAAATGATAGAAACTTTGTTCTACGCGATGATGGATATTCGCGACAGCAATGCCAGTCATATGATAGGTCAAATGACTGTCACTGTTCTGGTAGGGTATGTATATAAAACAAAAAAGTGAAATTATTCAAACAAATTACACTACGAGACATTTTTTTGACCAAACGAATTTGATACCTAACACACCTGTAAAATTTTCCGCTGAATCCGAATATGAAGTCAGAATTGTCAAACGTAGAACAGTTTTTGAGATATTCCACCGTTATTTGTGTTTTTAAAAAAGATGATGTGACTGAAAAGCAAATATCTTCAAAAATTTTAAACGGATTTTGTACATATTTTTCTTTTTAGTGAAAGGTAATAAAATTTCTAAAATAACCATGGACTGCTAGTCAAGATTGGTCAAGAAATGACAGAGTTACAGGGGACAAAAGTTCAAGCTTCATTTAAAATAACCTGTCAGATTCATTTGGTCACGATTTTTTTGAAATTTTGTCACGTAGTGTTATTACAAAATATTTCTGTTAATCTCTAGACGCTCAGATTTCTTAGCACTTCCTTTAAAACTTGTAATTTAAAAAAAAAAATGTTTTCTTCGAATCGAATAAGCGTTTTCTTTATTAATAACTTTTGTCATCATTTCTTACAGAATCTAATCCGAAAAATCTTTTATGCAACATTTTTAAAAACAACATTTTTTCGTTTTTATGAAATAAATCTGGATCTATAAACAAATTAAATATTCTGTACACTTTTACTCTTCTTCTTTCGAAATTTCAGAGCATTAAACATTACTTATCGGATATGAATTTACATCTCTTTGACGTTTGGCAAAAATGTCTAAGATCTATTTCATGACACAACTTATTTACAATTATACATATCAGCAGTAAAGTTGCCATAATAAAATAAAAAATCCCGGGAATTCCCGCATAAATTTCCCGGGATTTGTTTCCCGAAAAATGTGCGGGATCCCGGGAAATCCCGTATTAAAAACGCTACCCATACCTAACTCAATAAATAAAGCACGAAACAGAGTTGGGCAAAACTGTCATTTTTAGCGACGAGACTTAATTTTACTTTAATTTAACTCAAAAACTGGTTTGTTTCTATTTTTGCAAAATTAATTGATATTACATAATTTTTCAATTTTTGGAGTACTGCAGGTGTACAGGATTTTCGTCAACTCGACATAGGTAGATATCAGAGAATGACAACAAGTACCCATAAGAAAAATATACAGAGGTATTTACCCACGCTTTTCGTTATTGTGTATACACATATTTATAAAACAAATAATAACAACAGCTGCGTTGCAAAAAGTATGGTTATTACCAGGGAAACCATAAATATGCAATTGCATGTTTTTTCTTGAACGACCAATGAAGGCAGAAACAATATATTTATCCGTTTTAGAACTTTCTACGAATTTTGGCATCGATTTGTTAGTGCATATTTTTGCATATTTTACCGGTTGCAGCATTTTTTTGCATTTTTTACGTTTATAGCGCATATTTTGCCTTTTTGAGGCATATTTTGATACATATTGAAATTTTTTTAGATGCCTACAAGACCTTTCACAAAAAATTGTTTTTTTGCAACATTTTGAATATTTTTTTTTAAATACATATCTATCTGTATACACAACGTGTTGCTTCAGTTTTGCCATCTTCATTTAATTTTTATTCGAACAATGTAAGACAAAGCAGGTTGTTACTGAAGATAAATGTTATTTGAAACTATCAAATTTTATATATAAGCAAAAATCAATTATATACGTTTTTGGCGATAATTAGTATACCGACCGACTCAGAATCTCTTTTTAAAGTTATCTAATGATTTCCATCCGTCCGTCTGGCTGGTTGTCTGTTCATGTTAACTATGTGCGCAAAGTACAAGTTACGATCTTGATATTTTGGTAAATACATTTAAATTGTAATTGTAATAAGGACGAAGTCTGTGTAACTTCTTTCCATATTAGACTCTTTGGGTCCGTTAACTATCTACTTATATTGGTATTTATATTAAGCTAGCTGTTTGGTCCCGGCGCTGCTCGTGATTTTCTAAATAAAAAATGAAATACTGGAGAATTTTGTTAATAACTTGACCCCAGCGTCAATAAAAAAGTTTTTAATATCACAACAGCGCCACCTATAGGGAGTTTTTTTTATAAACCATCAGTGAAAGTAGACCTTTCCAAAGCATGTACTCGTTTGAAAATCGGTTGAGTGGTTCTCGAGTTATAAAATCAGGAACATAGGACAACTTATTTTTATAGATATAGATTGGCCCCAAAAATATTTTACTGCAAATTAAATTATTTTCGAATCAGTTTACATTTGCCTAAAGATCCCATCCTTTAATAGTTTTAACTTCCTTTTAAATGTTAAAATCTCTTTAAGACAAAAGATCTTATCTGGATGTTAATATCTAGATAATATTCCTTTCCAAATAGGGTAACATCTCGAAAATTCGTCTTAAAATACTATGGTGTTTGGGATTTACCCATTATAATTTTGGGATTGTTTTTATTAATTGGAACTGTTATTAAATTGTTGAATATTTTGTTTTCAAATTATCCATTTTTGAATTTTTTTTTGGGCATATTTTAAAAAATTTTTAGGGCATATTATGAAGATTTTACTGCATATTTAATGCGCATACTGGTTATTACTTATACTTATGCACTGCAATATCTTCACGCACCCATATTTAGTAAACAAAAATACATGAATATTATGCAGATATTATTCAATACCCATGAATGTGTGCCACACATATGAAATATCCATGTTTAAAAAAATACCTTCAGTATTTTTGGCACTTCTGTGTAAAAATGAAAATTTTTTTTTTTGCAAAAATGTGCTTTGATCACTAGGCAGGTATGGGACTATGTAAATATTTTTAATGATACATAAAATAAATTTGTCCGTAACATCAGCAGTACCTATGTAAAGCTACCCATAAGATATACATTTTTCTAAAAAAAATAGGACCACGAGGGGTGGGAAGGGGCAATTTCTGCTCTCCGAAGCTATCTAACAGATCCTAATGAAATTTAAAACATTTATCGATCCATATTTATATGGACACATAAGCTATGTATTTTTTAGAAAATAGGACTAGGAGGGGGATAGGGGGCAATTTCTGACACTCCAAAATCATCCAACAGATTTTAGTGAAATTTAAAACATAGTTAGATGTTTATTTATTTGAACACATTAGCTATGTATTTTTTTTCAAACTATGACTATGGATCGCATATACAAAGCTTATGTGTCTATATAAATATGGATCTATCTATGTTTTAAATTTCATTAGGATCTGTTAGATAGTTTCGGAGAAGCAGAAACTGCTGACTAACAACACAAAAAATTTTGCCTAGTTCCAAAATTTTTAAAATTGCATTAGCCATCTCTGCTTTCTCTCTCGCTCTGTATATTTACGTTATACATACGTTAATACACATACTTATATGGGTATTGAAGATAGCTAATAGAAATTTTATTTATATCTGCATGTACCCTGCAGATAACGAGACTAGTCCATACATGTATGTAAAGAGTAGACCATAAAGGAGTAGCAGTACTCCAAAACTACGCCAAATATATGGGTAAAAGGTGGTCTATACCATATAACCCACCGAAGTAGTCCCTAAACTACTCCATGGAGTACTTAAGTGGGTTAGTTTTAAAAGTACTCGATGTTATTACAGTATGGAGTACACTAAAGGGGTAGCTTAAGCATGTTCCATTTTTTACTCTTTTATGGTGTGCCCTGTAGTCTATTATTGCTATTATTAAATATATTTACTTGGCATTTTTATTTTTTTTACCTTTTTTTTTACAAATTTCACAAATTTTCACTTTTAAATAAACAATTAATAATGGACACCATCAGGTCTACCAATGTGTAATACTGTAAACTATAAAAAAGTATACATCATGCAGTTGGTGGCAGCACTGCATGTTAATTTATTATAACATGGTCCATATTACAGTAGATTGGACCATGTTGCAAGTAGTCCATTTAAGCCACAATGGACCACGTAGTCCAATATTATCTGTAGGGTACATTCAAAAAGAAGAATGAATATACAAATACACATTAGCAGCGTATACCTATACATATTCAACTTAAGCTTGTTATAGGTAGTGGTATGTATGTGTATGGTTTTGATCTTTGCCCATGCATGTGCATACATGTTTTCTCATTAATATTGAAAGAGTACTTAAAAGGATACTTTTGTCATTCTTTGGTAGGTATATATAATTTTAAAAAACTAAGGTAATTTTCTTTAATTAGCTGTAGATTTAATGCAAATAAATATGTAAAATGTAACATTTTTTTTATTTTTTTGTAATTTTGTAGGTGCGCAGGATTATTTTTAATGTGGTAATGCAAAACCTAAGTCATATTTTTGTATTTGTTGTATGTTCTGTGATGACATAACATTTGACGAAGTCTTAATTTTATTTATTTATTTTATCCTAGTCCTACTCTAGTACTTCATTTTAGGTAACTCACAATTTCTGCATGGGTAATGTGGATTATAATGGATTATGTTTTATCAAATTTGCTTATTATTATGCACTGTTTGATTGCAATTAAAATAATATTAAAAAAAAATAAGTATTCACGAAATAGGATATTCCAAATAAGTTTTTAAAATCGACTTATGTATGTATGTAGTTAAACTAGTGTTTTTAATAGGGGATTTCCCGGGATCCCGCACTTTTATCGAGAAAAAATACCGGGAAAGTTGTGCGGAAATTCACGGAATTTTTTTTTAATTTAATTAAGCCAAATTTGCTGCTTTTATAATAGCAAAAAAGTTTGTATGTTAAGTAAAAAAATGGCATTTGATTTCTTGATTAGCTTTAATTCATTTTTTTTTTTTTTTTTTTGTTTGGTTTTAATCACTTTATTTATGGACAAAGGAAACGCTTATTTCCTTCGAAGAAAATAATATTTTTTAAAAAAGCAATTACAAGTTAAGAAAGTGCTAAGAAAACTGAAAGTGTCTAGAGATAATAAAATGTTCCTTTGACTATAAAGGCAAGCATCCGTAGAAATGAAACATGTTTACTCATTGAAATCTTCTTGGTAAACATTAGAAATAGGCTTTCAAATGATTCTGTAAATGCATATTCTGAACTAAAATCCTATTTTAAAAGAAATATTTTGTAATAATTGAATCTCAAAGAAATAAATACTCAAGCTCGAGGTCACAGGTTTTTTTATAATGTTTTTTTTATTTTATTTATTTAAATAACCCCAGTATCGAAATATTGAGTATTTATTTCTTTGAACTTCCATTAAGAAAAGGTCGAATAAAAAAACCAACTTTTATTGTGCGATAAATTGTTTAAATAATTCAACTTTTTTGGTTTTATATTAATGCTGTGGCCTTTAAATTAATTCCGTGGCAATAAGTGCTTAAGTCTATTTGTTTAGTTTTAAAGGAGTACAATTTAAAACTTTAAAGGTGGCTTTTGGAAGTTTACTCTGAATTTAACATAATCATTAGTTATCTGTGGTTTTAGTTTCTTAAGTTTTTATTCCTTAACGCTCCTAATGTCACAGATCGGTAGCTTTAATTTTTTCAAATGTTATTGCACATTGAAAAAAAAAACCATTAAGTCATTTGCTATAACTTCCTCAAAAATCCTAGAAAACAATTGAAATGTTGCTAATGTTTACTTTTGAACATGAAGATCTTAAGGTGCCATTAAGCACTTTTTGCCACAGAAAGAAAAAAGTTGAATGCATTTATAAACTTATTTATTTGATCACAGGAAATGTTATTTGTTCTAATAAATTAAACTAAATAATCTTTTGCCTCGATTTGTATTGAGCGGGAATTCCTGGGATTCCGGGAAATTGAAAAATAAATCCCACTTTCCAGGGGAAAGAAAAAGACCGGGAAAAGAAAAACTCGAAGTTAAACGCAACACCCAATATCAAGTAAAACATGTGTAAATTTCTTAATATATTACAAAAAATCATTTCATACATACATTTTAGCAATATGCATTAACCTTCATTTTCCTTATTTTCATCAAAAACATTTATTTCGTGTTCCTCATTAAAACTACGACTACCAGGACAATCGTCTGCCGTTCCGGGCTTTTCGTTACCTACGCCCAAGTCATTTAACAACTTATCAATTTCGGAACACTTTTGTCGAGCAGCATCAATTGATGTGCGTACATTTTGCACATGATCGATAAATTCCTGGCCATCTTTTTGGGTATCCTTAACTATGTCGTGGAGGTTTCGTAGAATTTCATGTTCATTGTTTTTGTGATGGTAATCGTAGTTGTTGACACAAAATTTTGTATCCCGTTGCAGATCTTGTAGCTTATCTTCCAATAATTGAAGAGTTTCACTTAAGGAGGACATATTCACTGAAACTAATTAAAATTTTTAAATTGTTATTATTTTGCTTTTCAATATATATTTACATTTACAAACAAGATTTTAGTCTTCGAATTTTCTTCTATTTTGAGCGGTTAATTTGACTTAAACGAGAAATGTCTAAAATAAACAAAAAAAGTGCTGCCAACTTTATTGTTTTAACAAATGAGAATAATATATCAAAAACTTATATGTGGCAATGATGCGAGGCAAGTTTTCTACAGGTAGACCAAGGCGAATATATGCATAACAAATTCAAAATATTTTCGAACATTTTCAAAATAAAAATTCTTCGAAATTGGCGTCGTAATACTTTACAGTTCACTATGAATAAGTTGATTTTAATTTATTATATAAAAGTTTTTTCATTTAAGTATGTACTTATATTGAATAATATAAAAGTGTGTTATAATTAAAATAATTTTTTTTTAATTAACGCGGGCAAGAGTCGAAATTGCTTTAGCAGAACTTACACTCCGTTATTGACCTAGTTGAAAAAAGGTTTATGGTTCTTTAACAGCCTGTTCATCGATTTCGAACGTTAACGTTCGCATAGCAAATTACATTAAAATATAATTTTCAATGCGAAGGTTGATGTTCGAAATCGTTAAAGAGGCAGTAAGGTCTGTGATAGTGATGCAAACTGTGCTACAATTGGACCATTTGTGACACTTTCGACTGTTTGATGGCTTTGTAGTACTTTTTAATAATCAAAAATAATCCAACAAATTTTTCGGTTGTAGCAGAGGTATTTTGGCTCATTTAAATAGTCAATCTGACCCCAACAAAAAAAAAAAAAAACTAAAAATACACTGGTCTGTAGTTAATTTAAGGTACCCTTGGAATTGCTGCACTGCTTGCCACAGCATTGTCACTGACACAAGTATCCGTAGTAGGGCTATGTAAATATATATGCAAAATCGCTACATTGTAAACACCATTACTTTAAGTAACCACTAATACATATGTAATTAACTAAAAGTAATTAGATAAGTTAGCTCGTTATTTTTGTTAATACTAAGTTCGCCATATTGTATAGCACAACGAAGTCATCCTAAAAGAAATAAAAAACTTTTATTCTCACAGACTGACCGAGTTTTATTTAGAAATAATAAAAAGCAAACGCTTTTTATTACATGGTGTCAGAAGTGGGATATACAGCGAAATAAGTATCCTGTTATCTCCCAGGAAAAGAAAAAATTAATTTAATTTCATCGAGAAGAACACCACGTGAAAATGGCATCGAATGATCGTCTGCCTTCAGAGTTGGATTGTACAAACTTAGCCAACGAGTGGCCCGACTGGAAGCGGAACTTTTTAGTATACATGATTGCCAGTGGAAAGGACAAGGAACCAGAAGATACCAAAATTGCAAATTTCATTTGGTTAATCGGGAGTGATGGTGCTAATATCTACAACACTTTGTTCCCGAATGATGGAACAAAAAATTCGTTGTTAGGTACCATTACAGTGGGTACAAATGTTACTCAGCGTACACTTAATGATGTTCTAGTGAAATTCGATGGCCATTGTTTACCACAGCGAAATATCGCAATGGAGTCATACAAGTTTAATGTTATTTCCCAAAAAGAAGGTCAATCATTTATGGAATTTGAAACCGAATTGCGAACTCAATTGCGTTATTGCGCATATCAATGTGAATGCGGCAAACTATATGAGGATCGAATGTTACGCGATCGGATCATTGTGGGGGTCCATGACAAAAAGTTACAACTCAAACTTTTGGATGGCCGTGATGAACAATTGAGTCGAGTCATTGAGATATGCAAAACGCATGAAGCTGCGAACTCAAACAAAAGTATACTGGATGCCAAACAGCCGGTAGTTAATGCACTGAAAACCGACGACCATACTAAACCAGTCACTAAAATTTGTTTTAACTGCGGGGGCTCTTGGACTACTAGTCATGTAAAGGAATGCCGAGCTAAAGACGCAACGTGCTATTTCTGTCAGAAGAAAGGTCATTTCCAACGCATGTGTCGTAAGCCAAAAAAATCATCTACAGGAAACGAAACCGGTAATGTCAAACCGAAAGTAGCTGAACTCAACTGGAGCGATGTAGTAGGTAAACATAACAATAGGATACTATTAGAAAAAAACGTATTAAGTAAAAAAAATATTCTTAGGTTAAATACAATAGCAGCGGTGACTAAGCAGTGGACCAAGAACTATAGAGTAGGAAACAGAGTTGTTACGTTTAAATTAGATACTGGTGCTGATATAAATTGTATACCAGTGGACATTGTTAATGAATTAGGAATTGAAGCATATCATACGAATAGAAATATTTCAGTTGTGGATTACAATAATAATAGAATAAAGATTTTTGGTTTTTGTATTCTTAAGTGTGTAGAAACTATTTCGGGGATTGAGAAAATTGCTGAATTTGTTATTGTTGATCGGAGTCGTGAACCTATACTCGGATTAGAAACATGTCAAAAATTTGGATTGATAAAACGTGTAGATGCTAATAGTTGTGAAGATAAGGGGTCAAGGAAAGTATTCATGGATAGATACGCAGATGTTTTTCAGGGAGTGGGGAAATTTCCAAAAACTTTTTCGATTTCATTGCGGGAGGATTCTCATCCGGTATTACACTATAGGAAAAGAGTACCAAATTCATTGTTAGATAAACTAAGGGGTGAGTTAGAACGAATGGAGAATGAGGGTATAATTGCTCCCGTTGATTACCCAACAGATTGGGTAAATAATTTACAAATAGTTGAGAAGCCGAACGGTGAGCTTCGTATTTGCTTGGACCCGAAGGCATTAAATAATTGTATTAAGCGCGAGTATTTTTTGATCCCTACATTAGATGACCTAGCTTCAAAATTAGTAAATAAAAGTGTTTTTTCTGTGTTAGATTTGAAAAGTGGGTTCTGGCACATGGAGCTGGACAAAAGGAGTTCGGATTTAACAACATTTCTAACTCCTTTTGGAAGGTTCAGATTCATTCGAGTGCCATTTGGTCTTAACTGTGCGCCAGAAATGTTTCAACAGGAAATGGTCCGAATTTTCGGGGACATAAAGGAAGTTCTGGTGTACTTTGACGATGTCGCAATTTGCGCAGCTAATGGGGAGGAACATGATAGGATTATGGAAATGGTTATGAGTAGGGCTAGGGCAAATAACATTAGATTTAACCCGGATAAGATTCAATATAGGCAAAGGGAAATAAAATTCATGGGAAATATTATTTGTGAAGGAAGAATTAAAGCTGATTTAAAATATCGGGATGCTATATTAAGAATGAAAAGACCTGAGAATAAGGCAGATGTTTTGCGGTTTTTAGGTATTTTAAAATATTTAGCAAGGTTTATTCCAAATCTTTCAAGGCAATCCGCTGAATTGCGGAAGTTAACGCATAATAACGTAGAATTTCAATGGACGGGTACACATGAAAGGGAGTTTGAAAATTTATTGGGAATAGTTACGGCTGAGCCAGTATTGGCTATATTTGACCCAAAGGCACCTGTAATAGTGCAGACGGATGCGTCCAAGGATGGACTGGGGTGTGTCATTATCCAAAATGGTCATCCTGTGATTTTTGCTTCAAGAACTCTGAGTAAAAGCGAACAAAAATGGGCACAAATCGAAAAAGAACTTTTGGCAATTGTGTTCGCTTGTCAGCGCTTTCATTTTTTCTTATATGGGCGGGAGTTTACTGTGGAGTCAGACCACAAGCCATTAGAAGCTTTAATAAAACGCGACATAGATGATGTGACGATGCGACTTCAGCGCATGTTTATGTTTTTATTAAAATATCCATTAATGAAAGTCATCTATAAACCGGGCAAGGAATTATTACTGGCTGATTGTTTGTCGAGGGCACAATTGCCAGATGTTATGGAGTTGGAAGAACTTTCTGGCGTGATTCACTCGGTAACAAAATCAGTTTGTTTAACGCCAGAAAATTACATGTACTATCAGGAAATCTTAAGAGGGGATAGTGCATATTCACGGATTTGTAGTTATGTTGTAAATGGATGGCCTGGATTTCACAAACTTGACGAGTTGAGTCAGTTGTTCTACAAGCTCAAGTCTGAATTACACGTGGAAGATGGTTTGTTATTTTTAAATCACAGATTAGTTGTACCGACTGAAATGCAGCGCAAGATGACAGTGTGGCTTCATTCACCGCATCTTGGTATGGAAAAAACGCTTGCCAGGGCAAGAAAACTTTACTATTGGCCTGGTATGAATAAACAGATTAGGGATTTAGTGACTGCCTGTAGAGTCTGTGAAGGATTTAAAAGAAATAATCAAAAGGAACCATTGCTTCAGGATGAGATTCCAAATTATCCATTTCATATAGTAGCAATGGATCTTTTCGATTATGCGGGTCGCACGTATATATCAGTGTTTGATGCGTATTCAAACTTCCTTATTTCTTTACCTATTCACAAAAAGACGTCTGCGCATGTCATAGATACTATTTGCCGAATATTTAATCATTTGGGATACCCGACTGTAATTAGGTGCGATAATAGTCCGTTTAGATCTGGCGAATTCTCGAAATTTTCTGCGAATTACAATGTACAATTTAGATTTTCAAGCCCAAGATATCCACAAAGTAACGGACTAGCTGAAAAAGGGGTCTCAATTGCGAAAAATATCCTAAGGCGCTGTGTTAAGACAGGTGAGGAAAACCAATTTCAGTATCGACTCCTAGAATACAACACAACCCCATTAGCAGATATGCGTGTTACTCCATCTGAATTATTTTTTGGACGGCTTGTTAAAACAAAATTACCGATTGCTGGTTCACTTCTTAAACCGAACAACATCGATCAACAGGAAATTAGACACAGAATTGAGAACAAAAGGGAAAAACAAAAGTACTATTATGATAAGAATGCTAGGCCTTTGTCAAAGTTGCAGGACAATGAATTAGTTTTATTTAAGAAAGATGGGAGAGAATGGCACTATGGTAGGATAGTGTCGGCTTACAATGACAGATCATATATTGTTAAAGATAACTTTGACAATCATTTTAGGCGGAATAGGCGATTTATTGTGAGAACAAAGAATGATGATTTTAATGCATCTGATTTGTTATATGAAGAAGGTGGTACTGGATCGCGGGATAAGATTACGGACGTCAGACCATTACCAGGGGAGGTTTATGACGATAGTACAACTAAGGGTCCAAGTAGCATAAACGAGCCAGTTGTTTCAAGGGGGGCCTCTGCCCCTATCGAAATGAATCCTGAAACCACTGGTTCACACATTAGTGGCGATAGAGCCAACCGTGAGAATTCCAGCGGGCCTACAACGACCAGAAGTGGTCGAACTGTGAGACCGCCACTTAGATTTGGTAGAGACTATGGGGTTGATTCTTTGTCCACATGCTAGCCACTTTAATTTTTATAAATCTTACTTAAACTTATTATAATCTTTTATTATTATTATTAAAAAAAAAAAAAAAAAAAAAAAAAAAAAAAAAAATATAAAAAAAAAAAAAAAAAAAAAAAAAGCGTGTAAATATATATGCAAAATCGCTACATTGTAAACACCATTACTTTAAGTAACCACTAATACATATGTAATTAACTAAAAGTAATTAGATAAGTTAGCTCGTTATTTTTGTTAATACTAAGTTCGCCATATTGTATAGCACAACGAAGTCATCCTAAAATAAATAAAAAACTTTTATTCTCACAGACTGACCGAGTTTTATTTAGAAATAATAAAAAGCAAACGCTTTTTATTACAGGCTATTTTCTGCACTCAAAATCATCCGATTCGATTTCAGAACATCAATGAAGCCATATATTACTGAGCCTTTCCCATTTCTGAAGACAACTTTTTTTTTATATTTACCGTTTAAAGATTTATTGCTTCATTTAAAGTTTTGTTATTTTAAGTAAACGATGTTATAGTATTTTGTGTATTATTAAAAGAAATAATAAGTTTCAACTCGAATTGAAAACGAAACATTTTTTGTGTATTCGAAGTTTTTGTTCGAAAAAATTAAGTTGAACTAAAGATCGCTAATTTACTAACCGCAGCATGATAGTAAAGTCTAATATTTATAAAAAATCGTGAAAGCTGTAAAGAATTACAGGAAAAAATAGAATCTATCGCGAACATGGCTAAAATTCGCGAAAAATTACAAACTTTTAAACAAGCCCTTAAATTTATTTGAAATCGCTTAATGGGTTGAAAACCCAACTGTCGGAAAATAAAAAAAAAAAAAATTGCAAAAATAGCGAAAATTCACGAAAATTTTTGATATTTGAAACAAGCCATAAAATTGATTAAAAGTCCCTAAAACTATTGAAAACGAATAAAAACATGTGGATGTGAAATGCAGAACACCACAAATGCTGAAGTTATCCACTTTCGAGTGAATTCGGATTCTAGAACACACCCGATTGTATCAATTACCCATAGCATATACATTTAGCATCGAAGTTGAAGTCGGACCTTGAAAATTTCAACTACAGAATTCGGAGTTGGAGCTATTTTTGGACGCGTCCCAGCCCTGATTTGAGCCCTGTTCGAAAGTGATTCTGAGTCGATCAGTATATTTTAAGGTGTTACACACATCAGCGTAAATGTATAATACCCTCTCCACTATAGGAAAACAGTTGAAAAATGTTTAAAATCTTAATGAATTTTCGAATTTTAAAGGTTTTAAGAACGCGAGCGCAAAAGTGACTCTTTTAACTAACTTTTAAAAACGAAGTCATAAATATTTCGTTATTTTGTTGTTGCTTTCTACAGAAATTCACATTGCGTATTAAAGTTTCAAACGCTGCATAGCTTGTGGCGTTGAAAATTTTAAAACGGTACATGAATTTCTGTAGAAAGCAACAACATGAACTCAACTTGGTAACTTTATATGGAAATATTAGGAAAAAATAAGAGATTATAAACTTGATTTTCTCCAATTTGAAATATTGAGCCAGCCACATGTTTACAAAACGGATGAAATTACTGGAAATTGTATATTTATGTTGAACTATGTATATATTAATGAAACCTGAAAAATGCTTATTATTTTTTTATGTCGATTATACAACATAAAATTACCAAAAATTATTTTAATCTATTTTGGATGGTTACTTTTGCATTTAAATAAGAGTATGTAAGCAAACAAAACATTTAGCACACGATTGCAAAATGTACAAAACACATCAAGATTTTTAAATTGTATTGTAAATGAGCGAAACCAAAACAAAAACTTTTCAGTTGACGAAGAGAGAAAACGAAACAATTAGCTTTTCACTCATCTGCATTATTTAATTTACCGTTACAATCGTACATTTCAGTACTAAGCAGATAAAGAAACGCATTATTTTGAGTAATTGATTAAGTTCTTGTTTCATTTAGTAGTGTAATAACAATGCATATTTTGCTAGTGACGTCAAATGCCGAGTTTATGTATAAGTAATATTTTAATGTTAAAGTGGATACAAATTTATTACTATAGTAATCTAAATAAGCATCAATAAAAACAAAAAACCTTACAACCTCTCATCTTAATTCTTTTAGAAACACAAGTTATGTTTCCAAACGCTTGTCAAACGTTTTATCTCAGAATGTTTCAATACGGTTCTTACTCTTTTCTATTCTAGCTGCGTACGTTTATATTAATGTACATTTTTCGATCACGAGCCAAAACGATACAAAACAAAATGACACAATCATTCTTATTGTTTAGGTTTTGTTTTACTCACTGCAAAGAACAAAACACACGAAAGCAAACGTTTTGTTCTGTTTGTTTTCGTACTCTGATTTAAATTGCAAAATGAAAAATTTCACAATAAAGTGCTGCCCAGTTAACTCTGTTGAAAAATGTTTCTAGTTTTTGTAATTGGCAATGCTAAAAAAAAACAAGTAAGTGTGCTATATTCGGCTATGCCGAATCTTATATACCCTTCACCATCGTGAGGTAAGAACAAAAAATTTGTATAAATAATGTGCTTTAGATATAAATAAATATTACTTGAGCCACGCCAACTTTTCATTTCGTTATACCGAAGAATATGACAAAAATCAAAAAAAGGTATATATGTACCTAAGTCCGTTTCCTCTTTTGACAAAGTTGATGTTTGAAATTCATTTTATAATTTTATAATCTTAAAATCGTTTTTTAGAACATACAAAAATTAACAGCCAATCCCACGATGTCACACGTTCACCTTCGCATAGAAAATAACATTTAAAACAAAAACAAATTTAGAAAATTAAACACGTACAAATCCACACCCAAGAAGAATGCAAGAAAAGATCAACGAAGCAACAGCTTCTAAAACACAACAATTACGAAAGCAATGCCTACATACATAAATAAATTTTGCCCATACATACATACATATGTGTTTGCAATACGTACGGATTTAATTAAATTACATACAACTTTTTATGTATGTATGTGCCTATATGCTTGCCGAAATAAAATAAAACATTGCCAATAAAATGAAAATATCGAAAAGCCTTATAAAGGGTGGTTAAATTGTAAGGGCCGATGTTGAATGTGAACCACACCTAAACGCCAAGTTTTTTTCCGAATTTTATTTGACATTTCTCTATTTCAGACTTACTCAATTTGAACCATGGAGAGATACACAATCCAACAACGTGTTAAAGTTATTCAGACTTATTATGAAAATGGGCGTTCAAGTCAAAATGCATATCGTGCACTTCGTGATTTTTCGTTAGGCACATTTTCACCTCAGTGGATTCGTTAATAAGCAGCATTGTCGCATTTGGGCACCCACAAAAAGTGACTGTTTGGTGTGGTTTATGGGCTGGCGGCATCATCGGGCCATATTTTTTCCAAAATGAGGCCGGTCAGGCAGTTACTGTGAATGGTGTTCGCTATCGTGAGATGATAACGAACTTTTTATGGCCCGAATTGGAAGATATGGATGTGGACGATGTGTGGTTTCAGCAGGACGGTGCCACTTGCCACACAGCTAACGAAACAATGGCTCTTTTGCTCAACAAATTCAATGGCCGTGTTATCTCACGTAATGGCGATGTCAATTGGCCGCCAAGATCATGTGATTTGACACCGTTGGACTTTTTCCTTTGGGTTATTTGAAAGAAAAGGTGTACTTCGATAAGCCAGCAACAATTCAAGAGCTAAAGGATGAGATAATTCGGCACATTAACGGCATAGAACCTCCATTATGCCTCAGGGTCATCGAAAATTTAGACCATCGGATGGAGGTGTGCCGCCGTGGTCGCGGCGCCTATTTGGCCGATATTTTGTTCCATACATAATTGAGTAATACCAATATATCATAATAAAATAAAATTACAATAATTTCCTAAATAGTTTGTGTTTTATTCAAAATCAACATCGGCCCTTGAAATTTAACCACCCTTTAGTAGGTAATTTAAATATCGTTTTTTAGGACATAAGCAAGTTAAATAAAAATCCCCTGTGCTGAAGGGTATAATGCATTTTTTTTTAACTGGGGCAACCAAGACTCGAACTTGGAACCTTAGAGTCTTAAGCGGCAAGTTACACAACTCGGCTACGAAAGCTTTTACTGAGTAAGCGTTAAATTAAATTATATTGAGTCTACGAGTTAGTTTATTTATTTGAGCGGCATATTATGTGCATACATAAATGTTTACGGGTTTGTGTGCATAAAATTAAACGCATTAAAATAAAACAACAACAACCACAAGGGATTTTTTTGGAAAAATTAGAGGCAGTCGTGGTTTTTTGGTCATATCTCAGCCATTTGTGCACCGATCTTGCTGAATTTCAATAGCAAGAAATGGTGGACTATATGTGACATAAATGTAAAACAACCTAGCCGCTATCATGTCTGGAGTCTCCGTAAAACACGTATCAAACGTAAGACGGACAGACGGACATCCTTAAATCAACTTCTCTCCTCATAAGGACCAAAAATATATCTACTCTATAGGGTCTAAGATCAATATTGTAGAAATTACAAACGGAATGACAAACTTATATACACCCTATTCCACCTGTGGTGAAGATCAATTTTGTAGAAACTACAAACAGATGGACAGACGGACGGACATCGTTAAATCAACTTCGCTCCTATATATATTCTGGGTCCTTATTAGGAGCGAAGTTGATTTAACGATGTCCGTCCATCTTACGTTTGATACGTGTTTTACGGAGACTCCAGACATGATTGCGGCTAGGTTGCTTCACATTTATGTCACATATAGTCCACCATATCTTGCTAATAAAATTCAGCAAGATCGGTCCACAAATGGCTGAGATATGACCAAAAAAACACGACTGCCTCTAACATTTCCAAAAAAATCACTTGTGGTTGTTGTATTTTTATTACTTTTTTGTTTATATCTGGAGAACGGCAAGAGCCAAAGTTTCCAAATTAGGTAAAAACATTTAGGTTATAAATACACACCATCCCACAAAATGTGGGCGGGATTGGAGAAGTGGGCGTGGTACCTCCCATACAAATTTCAAAACCCATATAACGTCAAACAAAAGAAAATATGGAAAAAAATTAAAACAAGTTTCAAAAATCAAATAAATTAATTTGACATTACATGGGTAAATAATGAAAACTCTCCCTAATGAACATACCTGGTACTTATTATACTATAGTTTTCTAACATTTCAAAAACTTAATTTCTCTATTTTCTTTTTGCTTCTTTTTTAAATTGACAACCAAATTTAACGTTTTATGTGAGGAATAATTGTCAACGAAAATTGACTAACATTTATTGCAACATTAATTTACGCCAATAAATATTTTAAAAAAATGCTGTTTACATTAACAAAAACATAATGTTGATATTTATTGCAATATATGTCGCAATTTTTATCTCTAGTACAGAAGGACAGCTAACGCGTAACAGCGTTTACATTTGACAGAACTGGCAAAAAGGTAAGAAAATACATATTAATTAATAATAAAAACTGTCCTTGTGACGTAGGCTTCCAGACAGTAGTTAAGAAAGTTCACTTTTAAAAAAATGTCAAAACTGAATGTGTCAGTGCAAGTCCAGCTAAATGTGTTTTATATGAACTAAACAAATTTAAAAATAGCTTAAAACTACTATATTGTGTTAACAAACTTAACACTTAACTAAAACATTAAAAAGAGAATGCCACTTCTTTTCCCCTCTCTCCTAAAAACTCAAGACTTGACGGGTCAAACTTGGCGTGTGTGAACCGGCACTAAAGCTTCGTACAGACGATGGTCAGATCCTACAATATTGTAAGCAGGCGTTGCCAACAGCAATATTTTTCTGACAATGGTGCGATTGTCAGATGCATTAATTTTGCACTTCTGCAAATACAAATGAGCTTACAATGTTCACACAGTTGTAAGACATTTTAGGCAATTTTAATGCAATATAAGCAACGCTGCTTACCAATATTGTAAGATCTGACCATCGTCTATACGAAGCTTAAGCACCATGTAACACATGCATGCCTCTGTTGTATTCATATTATCAAAGAAAATTTGTTCGAAATAGTCGAATCTTATGCCATTTGCTTTTGAGTTTACACATGCCACTGCGAGCTTATTTTCAAAATGTCGTTGAAGCGTCAACTTCACAAAATTTGCTAAGTAACTTCGTCAACAATAATCAGCTGGAATATTGGTGTATCTTATTATTAACTATGCCATTGGGCAACCTAGTATTCAATTCGCCTCGGCTAATTTTTTTTCTGCAAAAATCGCTAATAATGGTAATAGCTTAAACATATTTTTCCAAAGTTCTCAATTAGCATCACTGGAAGGCAAATTCCAATCAATATCCGAAGAAAAAAAGCATTAAAATATTCAGGAGAAGACTAGAATTTTATTCGAATTATTTGCTAGAATTTGAATTAAGGTAATTTTTATTATTTTATAACTTTAAAATATTTAGAAAACATTAAATTTCTTTCATAGAAAATCGAAAGATAAGAAATTCTACTCAAAAATATATAAGTTAAGGTGTTGAGATCAATTAGGAAAAATCAAAATGGCTGCCCCAATAAATCTAGAGGATTTGGCTAAATTAAAGACATTTATAGAATTTGTTGCAGCAAATCCTACAATTTTAAATATGCCACAATTGGATTTCTTCAAAAAACTTATTGAAAAATTTGGTGGAACAGTGCCAGAGGGAACATTTCAAATGCCGGCCGGAGCGTAAGTAGTCTTATTTTTTCTTGACAAAGTTGCATTTGCTACATCCCAGTCAACATTTTATTCGAGTATTTTAACTCTTGCGCGACTTAAATATCTGAGCTCGTTTTTGACTCAAGAATTAATGTTCTTTCGTGAGAAAATAACTCTCCCCCGCGACTTCTCAAAGAGTCTTATGACTCGCGTTTAATCAATAACGACTCATTTTCAAGACAGTTTGTGCTAGTATTACAGTCGAGAAACTTTTTAGTCATTTTACTACCTATTTAAGAGTTTTCAAAATTTGGCTGAAGTGCAGATTTTGGGGCGTACGAAAAGAAAAATATACCACCCACCTTTAATTAGAATACCCACACATTCTACTAATGTACTGTTCTATGTGACGGGCAATTGATTGTGTAGAAAAATATATATAAAAATCACTCGGTTTTTAGAATACTTTTCATATAAATTTTACTACACAATCAATTGCTTGTCACCTGGAAACAACCCATAAGTAAGGGGGCGGTTTTTTGGATCCATGGCCTCAGTCCCCTTAAACTTTATTTTTGGTTTTTTTGTTTTCGTTTACGGGCGTAAACTGCACTTTTGCCGAAAATTTTTTTTTCAAAAAAAGCGTTTTTTTTCAGCAATTACCTACCTAGTTTTTATAAAAATTTGGGTGCGTTCGTAAATGCATCACTGCGCTGCATCAAAAAAGCAAACTTTTTTTAAAGCGGATAAAAAAATAATTATAATTTTTTTTATTGTGTGACTATTATTTTTGTGGAGTATTTCACAATTTGTTGGTCCACATTTACTTCACCGATAAATATATAACCATTTGAAATCACTGATGCAGCGCAGTGATGCATTTACGAATGCACCCTTTATTTCTTAAAAATGTTGTTACTCCTTTGCGGCCCTACACGTTGCAACTGTTCGTAAAATTGTGTTGAATGTACGAGTTGAATGAAAATCAAATTCTCTTGATTTTTTTTATCTTCAACCGAAGACTAACGTAACAATTGGTTGTGCAGCTTGATCAAATTGTATAGCAAGTTGCATCGTGTAGGGGTGCGGCCCGTGTACCGTTTTAAAATTTTCAACGCCACTAGTTATAAGGCGTTTGAAATTTTAAAAGGCAATGTGAATTTCTGCAGAAAACAACAACAAAATTGCAAAATATTTATGACTTTGTTTTTGCTTTCAATGTAATTCTTTGGCGCTGCGTTGCGTTTACATAATAAGGGCCTAATTTTATTCAATTGTACTGTTTTATGCACAACAACAAAACCTCAAATGTAATGTTTTTTACACATTGTATTTTTGTACTGTTTTTTTTTTTTTTTTTTTTGTTTAGCCTACAAAAAACAAAGATATTAAGAAACCCCCTGTTAAAATAATACAAATTTAAGGGGTTTCAAATGGTAGCTTTCAAGTCGTATTGCCATAATATCCTAATATTTTACAATACATACAGGTTTGTGCTGGAAATGGAAAAAGTGAAACTCAATAATTTGTAAGTTGTTTTTAATACACTTTTAATCTAATTTGTGTTATAAAATTCTGTTAAATAGAGAAATATTTGTCATAAAACTATTTTATTACAGAAATCTTATTAAAAAACGACTTTAAAAATTCTTGCGTTTTACTTTTTGGATTTCCAGAACACCCCTGATAGTTAAAAAAAAAAATTTTTTGTAATTTGTAAGTGACTCGTTTAACTACCAATTAAAACAGTAACTATGTATTACTAAAAATGTAAAAACCTTATTGTTAACTGGCAGTTATAGTAATAGTTAATTATAGCTGAACTTGGTGAAATTGGCCGTAAATAAATTCAAAATTGTTTGAAATTAGTAAATTAATTTAGGAAGTAAACATTTTCTCAACTTCTATACTATTTGCGCAGCTATGTGTGTGGACAATTTTATTTTAAATGCCAACATGTTAAAATCAAATCATACTTACACAATCAATGAGTGGACTTTTTTTTTAGAAAAGTTAGGTTTTTTCTTATTCTGTACCTTTCGATGTTTGTCATTCTTATATGACTTACAGCATTCTTATTGTTTTCTTTCATTATGTTTTGAAAAAAAATTTACAGAACGATGTTAATCTTTACTTTGACATCATACTTTTTATGTGTATTTCTTTATATTATTGCTGTTGCATATTGAATCAAATAATTTGAATAAATAGTTGTTTTCGTCAAAAAAAATTTACTGTTTTTTTCTTGATTGTACTGTTTTTTTGTATATAATGTACTGTTGTTCCGAATTTTAAATCTGGCTACCCCAGGGCCGTATTATAAGAAATTTATTTCTTATAAAAGTTTATACTATTATATTATACTATGTATAACAAATCAAAAACTTGTGGTTTAAAACGTACATATCCGTTATCTACTGTAATAACATGATTGGACTGTTTATTTCTGTTAATCTTTTTATTATATTTTAGATATGTATAGGTTTTTAAAAAGTAAAAAATTTTGTCACTCGATTTCATTTTTCACAATTTTTTTTAAAACAAAAAAAAAATCTTTCATCGTTAGGCTGCGCTTATTATGACTCTACAATAATGCTTAAAACGGTCACAATTCGATTATCCACATGATCCATTTATGATTGCGCGCATTCTTTAAATTGTGTTTTTTAAACAAGGCCCTTTCTATGCATTCCTGGGAATCATTTCGAGTCTTGTTAAATTATTAATTTTATGATTAAACACTTTTTAATTATCTAAGGTAGTCTTAAAAGGTTCAGTTTGGTGATTTTTGCTAAGACAATCTTCCACATGTTGACTGGGATCGCTTGCTAATGTAAATGGGTTTGTGTGTGTGTGTGTTTGAAAGTTTGATTTAATTATTTTTTTGCTTTGTAGAAAATGTCCGTTTGGTGGTGATGTAAAATCTGAAAATAAATCCACTTCTCCTCCTACCGCTGCAGAAGAAGATGAAGAAGAAATTTCTGAAATGGAAGCTGAATCAGAAGAGTCTGAAGTTGAATTAGATATGGAAGGTATGTTAAATTTTATTCTAAAAAGTTTCTTTATACTCTGATGTAGGGAATTGTAAATCAATTTCGATTTTAGTAGAAAACCTATTTTGTTCCAAATATAATCGATTTTGTTTTTTAAATCGATGTAGTATCCAAGATTTCCTCCGGAAATCGACTACTTAAAAAAAATGTTCATAACATAAAAACTTACAGCCGTATTCATAATGAAAATTTGGCATGAAGTTAGCAGAAAGTTTATTCATAATACACGAGCTGCCAAGCGTTTGCCAACTTTTGAAAAACGGCCGTTAAACAATTTTGTTTTTTTATTCACTTTTTTTTTATTAATTTATTTTAAAAACTTTTTAAAATTTTTATATGTGAAGAAAAAACAAAAAAAGAAAAAAAGGGCAAATCCAGCTATGATTAATGCAAAACGTGCTGCACTTTGAGTAATAGAATGTGGCATCATTAAAATTCAGAGTTGATTTATTAAAAGTTAGCAGATGGAGAAAAGTTTGTTATGAATTAACTCTGCCAAGAAGCTGCTAAGCTTAATCGGCATTCAAGTTAGCAGCTCGTTGTGTAATTTAAAAAAAATGTAATACAATTTCATCTCTTAATTACTTTATAGATCAACCTAGATACATTACTATACAGATATATATCTGTTTTAATTTTATTAATATTTGAATTATAACAATCCGACTCAAAAATTTAACCTATTTTGAAAATCTAACAAAAAATGTTGATCCTAAAATCGAAAATTGATTTTGTTATTTGTTTACCATTCCCTACTATCTAATCATAATGAAATATTAAATATTTGTATTAATAAGGAAGTTCTTTAAAATTATTTTTTGAAAACTTATAAAACAATTTAATATTGTTAACGAATTATTGATATATACATATATATTATTGATCTTGTATTGATTGGGGTTCATAAAGGTTTCTTTAAAACAAAAACCCTTGCTGTATTCATAAGAGATAAGTTAAAAAAGGACTATTTTCTACATATTTATTTTTTATCTGGCAAAAGTATTTTTTAAAAATGATTTTTTATGCATTTTAAAAATTTTAGTTTTTGTTAAATTGTAAAAAAGTATGACGTTAACAAAAACTAATGGCTCTCAAGGAATGTAGTTTTGAAAATTGGTGTATTAAAAAACTAAAAAAACAATTTTTTTTTTTAAATTTAAAGGTATGATTATTTCTTATAGGAAAATTTGTTTAGTGCAAATTATCGAAATATACTATGCGATTTTATAAAAATTTTATGAAAATTTAATATCAGAAACAGTTCTATACAAACGAATTTTTTTTAAATTTTATAAAAAATAAAACATTTTCAATTTATACTACTTTGCTAAAGCTTTTGATAGAGTAGATCACTATCTGGTGGTTTGCACAGATATTATAACTTTTCAAGTTCTGCTTGCAAGTTAATATCTTCAATCTTTTTGGTAGAAGTCAATATGTTGTTAGTTGTAATCGGGCTACTAGCTTGCTTTCAGTTCACAGTGGTGTGCCTCAAGGATCGGTCCTTGGATCTTTTTTTTTTATAATGCTTTGATAACATTTTTAGCAATTAGTGTCTTCCATTTTTATTTGCTGATGACGTGCAGCTTTTGTTTAAGGACACACCTGAATTTTCTGATGAATTGCAAAATGTGATGAATTATGTATACAGTTCAATTCTTAGATAGTTGGGTAAAACTAAGGGTATGTTGTTTGGCTAATGTAGTAGTTCTGAGTTGACTTTTGCTCTTAGTGGTGGTGATATTGAGTTTGTTGATCGTCTTAATAGTCTAGGTGTAATTTTGATACTAAATTATCATTTGAAAGTTATATTAATTTCATAATATCTAAAGTGAATTTAACTTTACGTAAATTGTACAATACAGATTTAATATTTCCAACTTATGTTAATAAACAAATTGTTCATTGGCTTATAATGCCAGTTTTTTATATGGATTGGAGGTGTATTCTGGAACAGTTGGCTATATTCTGAAAAAAATAAGATTGGTTTTTAATCGAGTTATGAGATATATTTACTCGTTGAGTTTTCAACTTTTTAGGTTTTCCATTTGTAAAGTTCATCAATTTTAGAAATCTTGTTCACTTTTATAAGTCTTATAGGTTGCAAGCTACTGGGTTTTTATTTCAGTAATTTGATTTTTGTAGCTCAACGAGGAATATACAGTTAAAGATACCGAAATTATCTGTCATTTTGTAGCGTTCTTTATAAGTAAGAATTGCACGATCTTATAATAAGTTACCTAACTTTTTGAGAACTTTTGGTGTTTCTGCTAACACATAAAAAAGATTTTTTCTAGAACTTTCAGGCAATCAATCTTCTATATAAGTGTTTTATACAGGGTTTAAAAAACTACAGTCAAAATGAAAAAATTGCTTTTTCTTCCACTTTTTCATTTTTCATTGAACAAAAATAAACCGTTGCTTTTACTTCTGATTCATTAAATGAAAACAGTCGCAGTGAAGGCAAAAGCAAAAAACGGAGTGTTGTACACAACAGAGAACATTGGCAGTCGTCATGTTAGAAAGTGTTTGGTTTGACAGATTGAAACTTTTAATAAATCCCGAATTTAACGAAGATGGGATGTTGTGTTCATTGTATATATATGAAAGCGATGATGTTATTTACAGTTTTATTTAATTTCAAAAAATTAAAAAGATTTGTTAAGCTTAAAAATAATAAATATGTACTTATGTACATATTTATGTTTTTATGAACGCATGTATTATTAAAAAAAATATGGAAAATAAAAACACAAACACAACGTCCCATCTTCGATAACTACGAGATTTTTTAAAAGTTTTGGTCTGTCAAACCAAACACTTTCGAACATGTCGACTGCCGATGTTCTTTGTCGTGTACAACATTTCGTGTTTTGCTTTTGCCTTCACTGCGACTGTGTTCATTTAATGAATCAGAAGTAAAGCCAACAGTTTATTTTTGTCCAATGACAAATGAAGATGTCGAAGTTACAGCATAATCTTATGACTTTTACTATCTCAACTGCAGCTTTTTAAACGCTGGTTTTATATTTATATGTTGAATATGCATTAAATGATTATATTCACGATATTTAAATATTTAGTTCGGTTTGTTATGTAGTATTTTTTTTATACTCTGAAAGTTAACAAATATACATTTTATATTTTTATTCTGTGTAAGCTTAACTAATTTACTAATATACTAATAATTTAAAAGCTAGGTTAGAGGTAAAGTGGAAAATAAATAAATAAATAAAAAAAACTAGCTTAACCTGGTCCGCTATTCTACTCCTGTTCAAATAAAATTAATAATTTTTTTTAAAACATCTCGTGCATCAATAATGAAGCAATTTGTTCTAAATTTGATACTTTTATTGTTAACGTTGTCCAGAAATACAGAAATCTATATTGTATTTACATTGCAGCTGCCACGGCTACTTCTCGAATCCAGCCCACTTTTTTATCAGATTTTTGTAAAGAAAACCAAACTATCGGTCATGTTCTAGAAATCGAAATGAAGTGAAATTGAAAACGAACAAAATTTTAAGTTCAATTATTTACAAAATGACGGTGTTTTTTCCTGGTTTTAAGAGTTGTTCTTATAAAGCTAATTGATACTCAAAAAATGAAATTGATAAAACGGAAAATTTTTATGAACTTTTTGTACAGGTTCGTTTTTTTTTAATATGTTCGATTTTAAATCGACTTAATTTTAATTTCTAGAACATGCCCGTATGTATTTGTTCAAAAGTTAAAAACTTTTACTGTAAAGCGTTCTCCAGATATGGGCATTTCCGTCAAAAGGTACACTACAAGAATATCAACAAAAAAGTCGAAAATGAAAAAGAAAGGTAAATCCTTGCAAAACCATCGAGTACAATAGAAAACATACAAAAATCACTATTTGGCATACTTTGAACGAGTCATCGCAAAATTTAACCTATAGGTCATATAGGGTTGTTGTTTTAGCAGGAAGACCTGAAGAACAGGGGTTGCTTGGTCGGTGTTCGTTAAACTCCGAGTCGTTCCGGTGCGTAGAACCGATTGTCGTGGGATTGTTTAAATAATCCTTTCAACTTATGGTGTGGTGGCGAATGTTCTTGTCCAGCTAGGCCCACAAATTCTCAATGGGGTTATTTTATGGACTCTGGGCTGGTGTATCCGTGACATGCGGACAATTGTATAGCAACCAGGATCGGACATTATATGCCTAATGCTCCGGATCATTGTCTTTGTAAAGATAAAAATTTTCACCAAGACCAAGTCCTTGCTTACATTATGGCAAACTTTATTTTAAAACGTTGTGGACCATGTGCTGAGCCATTATACCCTTGATTAAATGCAATACACCAGGCACAGACGCAGACGCAGAATAAACCCCAAATCATTACTCACACACAGACGTGCTTTATTGTGTGTCTCATATTTTTAGCTACGATTTTTAGGTAATATAATTTAAGGTCAGATCAAAAAATAAATACTCCCGCTCCCAAGAAAATATCTGCTGCTGTCTCTTAAAGCAGCATATTAGGGCTGCTACTGTATATAATATACACAGCAGATATGCCAACGAGCCCGAGCTCACATACTTTTACGTTTACAGACGACGCAGCATTTATTAGTGTTAATCAGGACCCAAAAGTTGTATCGCAGCATCTACAGTCCCACATCAATGAACTAGAGGCCTGGCTAGAAAAGGTGCTCACTTAACTTTTACGCTCAGAAGACAAACGTGCCAGCTGTAAAAATAAATAACATCACTGTTCCGGTAGAAAATCATGTAAAATTACTTGTGAATTAATATACCTATACAGACGTTTGACATGGTCTTGTCATATTGAAGCTAAAATAACGGCTATAAAACTTAAAGCAGCTCAACTACATTGGCTCCTCGGTCGAAACTCAAATTTGTCCTTAGACAACAAAGTTCTCTTATACAAGTCTATCATAAAACCAATATGGACATAATGGCATCCAATTATGGGGAACAGCATGCGCATCAAACATCCAGAAGTTATAAAGAAGGCAGTCTAGGATAATAACGACACATAGTCTGCGCCCCATGGTACATACGCTATGACATTATCCACAGAGATCTTAACTTCCCTACTATTCAGGAGGAAATTAAAAAGTATTCAGTCAAATACATAGGTAAACTTATGGTCCATCATAACTACCTCGCTCGGGATCTGATACAGTTCGAAGGTCACCAGAGGCTTAAAAGAACCAACACTTTGAGGCTAGCAGGCTTTTTTTGAAACTTGAATGCAGTTAATTAGCGGTGACATTGGTAATAGCAATTAGTATTAAGCTTTGAATACATATTGTCATATTGTAATTTTCGACAAGAAAGATTCAATAATAAAAAAAAATATCTTCTTAACAAGGAGCGCTTCATTTCGTCTTTTCCGCACATACATAGGTTTTACTATCTGTTCCAAACTGTTTTAACTTTTTTCATCAGTTATAGCACGTTCTTCAAAAACAAAAAATCTAGCAAATCACTTTTATTAATAAGAGATTAAAGTCTTGCCCTTCTATTATGAAATTTAGTCTTGTTTAGAATATTTCTGTTGGTTTGTGCCCAACATTTTTTTTCCAAATCCTTTTCGCAATTTCTGCGATGTAAAATATATTGCTCGTCTTTAACGGAGAAAAGTTTATTATTTTCAACTTTTGGCTTATTTTCAACCCTTTTATCAATTTTGTGTACTCTTATTATGTATTGACCGTCTTCGATCTACAATTTCTGATATTTCCTTAAGAGGTTTATTGTGTCCTTTGGAAATAACTTGAAGTTAGATGGAAACAAAAACAATATTGCCAATAAATGAAAAGCACTAGTTTGACTTTGGCGCTCAGAGTTGGCCCTTTTTTAGAATATCGTCAGCTCAGAATTGGTTTGGCGCATATCATGGTTAAATTATCATAATATGCGCCAAACCAATTCTGAGCTGACGAAATGTATGTCGTTTTTTTAATAAATAAAGATATATTCTAAATTTTACTTTTGCCATTTATACCAAATTTCACCAAGTACAGTTCAAACTAACTATTACTTTAACTTCCAGCTAACAATTTGTCTTGACAGCTATAACTGATAGTTAAATTTAACTGAACTTGGTGAAATTGGGGGTGAATGTAGTAAAGTACTTTAAAAAAAACTGGCAAATTTGTTTAAATAGTATATTTTGTTTTAAATACATAAAACATTTTTTTTACTAGATGTACAAGTTTCGCTTGGAGCGTCTGTGTTCATCAAATTTGAATAATTTTTTCCTAACGTTCTCCAGATATAAAGAAAGCTATTTTATGCCACGCCCACTCACCCAATCCCGCCTACATTTCGTCAAATTTTGTGCGTTGGTAACCAAGAATCTATTACCTAATTTGGAAACCTTGGCTCTTGTCGTTGTCCAGATATACATAAATCTTTAATGTATTTTTATGGGAGGTGCTATGCTCACTTCTCCAATCCCGCCCATTTTTTAGAAATGTATAATGATAACCCAGCTATGTGCACCAAATTTGAATATTTTTTCGCCTCCTATATTTTGTGCCACGCCCACTTCTCCAATCCCGCACAGATTTTGTAATTTGGGTTTTTGTAACATTTCGAAACTTTAGCTTTTGCCGTTCTCCAGATATATGAACATAAATCTATATTGTCTGTGTATGGGAGGTGCCCCGGCCACTTAAAAATTAAAAAAATATATATAGCCTATAGCACCTTCCAGCTTAAGCGGTTACGGAGATTACCTTCTACAAACAAACATACATACATTACCTCATTATTATATTAATATTGATTAAAAAAACATGCATTTATAAATACATATCTCCGAAATTTTGATAATATGCTTTTTGCCATATGATTGCAGCCAACAACATGAATGTTTTAAAACCAAACATTATATATCTGGACGAGAAGCCACCAAAAATTGTTAAAACTAAAAAAATTTCCAACATTAAAAAATCTGCAAAAAAGGCAACAATTAAAATGAAATTTAAAAAAAAACTGCTCAAAAAACAAACCTCAAAATTAAAACAGGAACATAAAGTCAAACAGGAGCTAAGTTTATTGGCAGAAACTGAAAAGAAATCCGAAAATAATGATCCAGATGATCCACTATATACGGCCAAAGTTGAAGTTAAATGTGAAATAGATGAAGATAATCAAAACAATACATTTCAATATGAATGTGAAATTGACGAGCCGTATTACGATTATGAATATGAAAAAATGGATAGCAAATTAGAAAAATGTTTTGCTGATGATGACGATGAGGATGAGTATTACGATGAAAGTGAAGGTGGTGAGGATGATGAATCTTTGATTGTAGTTTCACGACGAAAGGGAAGACCGCGAAAAAAGTTGAAAACTAATAAAGACAAAATCAAAGTTCCACGTAGTGTAGAATGCCGCGAATTATGTAAGCAACATTGCACAGAAAAATTCAGTGAGGTACAGCGTAAAAGTATTTGTTCCTTTTTCTGGAATCTAAGTAAAGAAGATAGATTGATGTTTATACGAAAGCATACAAGAGCAAGACGTTTAACACGCATGAAACGTGTTAACGCCAACAGGAGTCGGGGTAATAACTGTTGTTATTATCTCAAAAATTATAGCATTGGCGGTGATGAAACTATTCCAGAGCTCAGTACTGATCTTATACGAGTATGTCGCAAATTCTTTGAAGCCACCCTATGCACCACAAATCATTATATAAAAAAAGCTAATGATGGCTCCATATTGGAAATTGAACAAGATTTACTTCTACTCCAAGAAATAAGGTTGGCAAAGGCAAAAGAAAATGAAAAGAGCAAAGAACCGAAACAAATCTTAGATTCAGAAACAGGAAACCTGATCACTTTGGAACCAAGCCAAACATCAAAACCTAAATTGTCTCAGAATAAAAACCCAAGCAAAAAAAGCGTACGCCGCAAAAAGGGGGATCCAGAGCCCGAACATTTCCCAAAACCCATAAAATGCCAGCTGCGCTGCATACACAAATGTCATACGAAATTCAGCGAGGAAAAGCGAAAAGAGATTTGCGATTTTTTCTGGTCTTTGGACTACAAGCGACGGAAAGATTTTATTTTGTCTAGTATGGAAATTAAAGACACAGAAACACAAACGACACCAGATTTTCGTAAATCAAATCGTCCGCCACGGTCGTATCATGCGCGCTTTTTTATGCGCTCTGGCGGTACACGTGGTGAAAATTTAAGAGTTTGCAAAGATTTTTATGGGAAAACACTATGCGTTAACCGCTACTTTATCCAAAATGCAATTGAGTTTGCCGATAAAACCACAGGCTGCTACACAGGCACCGATAGACGCGGTGTTCATGGAGCCCATAATAAAAAACCCGACGAAATTAAGCAGATCGTACTGAACGATATAGAATCGTATTCCTATTGGATACCTAACAAAAAAAGTAAAACTAAATATCTTCATCATTCTTTGACCATTAAGAAAATGCATGAAACGTACAAAGAAAAATGTTTGGCCAAAAAAATTGATTACGTTTCCCGCCATTATTATTATAGAGCGATGCATGCTAATTTTAATTTGTTATTCCTAGCGAGTCCAAATCCTAAAAGAGGTGGGGGTTTTCTCAAATCGAATCCTAATATATCGCATTATACGGGTGAGGAACCCGGAGGATGTTGGATTGACAGCAAAGGAAATAAACTTGACTTACGATCAATTAATCCTGCTCAACCTTTAGACGGACAACTCCATTCAATGGCTGATAATTCATTAAATTCATCTTTGATGGCTAATTCTTTTGAATCTGGTACTTCGACACATTCATTAAATGTTGTGATGCCTGTTAAATCAATTGTAAACCAACCTCCTCCGGCACATGCCATGGTTAGAGCTAATTTAACTCCTGCTCCTTATGGAAATATTCCCCCAGATTCAATAAACATGTTAAGAATGCTTTAGTCTGTATTTGTTTTAAATAAATTTTAAGATGCTTTAAAAGATATTTTTTTGTTCTTTAAAATACAAAATGTGGAAATACATACTTTAATAAACAAGTAAGACAGTATAGTCGGTCAAGGCCGACCATTTGGTGCAGTACATGCTGACAAATTTGTTATGGTATGAGGTTAAGATTTATTGCTGAATATTAACTAGATATCTACTTACATATGTCCGATGGCTCGCTTTAGAATTCTAGTAAAACGGTAGTCGTACAGAAGGGCTCAGGAGTAATGTTAGGCTGAGAATACCTGCTTGGTCTGGCTATGATGCGGGGAAAACCGCGTGCTATTTGGTTTTGGTAGGGACCAGATTAGGACAGTTATATCCATCACTACGGGTTACAGGTTAATAGAAGGGACCAATGCGATGAGTATCGCCCTAAGTTATAATGACTGCTGTAGAATTTGCCATGATGAGGAGGAGGATGAAATGGTGTTTTATTTTCCCCGGTCTCAGAGCTATTAGTATAAAACATTTTGGGAGACTTGAAATAGTTAGAAGCTGCAGTGATGATGGGAAATGTTCTGGTAGGTACTGGCTGACTCTGGTCACTGGCTCTGGGTATCAGAAAGGGGCCGCTATAAGGACCCAAGTCCTCGTCCTAATGCTGGGTACACACTATGCAATGCATTTACGCCTTCTAGCAAATTAAATTCATTTTTCATTCATTCCAGATTGCATCAACATCAAAACGTATTGATAATTTCAGATTGCATTGATGTAGATTGCATGTAGATTGCACTGTGTGTACCCAGCATTACAAACATGTGTGTCGCATTTTGATAAAACAAGTCAAATTTAAAAAGTTGAAAAAAAAGTTGTTTATCATACGAATATTCATTCAAAAAATATTTTTGTTTACGTTTTTAAAATTTTGTATTTTAAACGAAATTTTTCTTTAATTTTGGTTTGTTTTATTTTTTGATAACAATGATTTTTTCGCCCGAGTGTTTTTTAAAAACTTTTTTGCTATCTTATCTCAACTTAAGATGTTTTGTCAAAATGCCACAGATACATACTGTCAGCGTCAAAATAAAGTGTACAACTGGTTTTCCAATATAAAAAGTGTTATTTTAGTAAAAAAGAATTCAAATTTTTAGGAGTTTTTTATCATTTACAAAACTTTGGACAATGTTATTACAAATTAAAATTAAAAATTTGAAATACTTAAAAAACAACAAAACCAGTACAATAAAAAAAACAATTTACTCCGTTTTTAAGGCGTCAAAAAAAAGTGTACAGTTTTAAAATACTAAGAAAAGTGAAGTGGCTAATACTTTGTTTGATTTCTTTTTGCTTTTAGGACGGCTTCTAGTTTCTACTCTTCCTGCAGAATTTTCTTCAGAGAGTGCTCGCTGCTTATGTTTTTTTTTTAATTTGTCTGTTCAAATGTTCCCAAATGTTTAGGTGAGTTGATATTGAGCGACTATTGGGCTGATTCATCTGTTTAAGGACGTATTACAGAAGCCAACACTATCACGCTTCACTATAGATACTGTATTTTTTCCGTTGAATTTCTTATTTCTACCTTTTATCACGTTTTTTTTTTTGTCCAACTTGCTTTCGTTAATTTTTGGAGCAACGTATTTTTCACAGATGACAGCAAGCTTGAAGTCTGATCAAATTTGACAAAGTAGAATTAATACTTTTTTTACAACTTACAACAGTTCTTACATTGGAAAACAAGCTGTACACTTTTTTTTGACGCTCACAGTACTTATGTATACATAAATGAAATTTTTTTGTCTGTAACCGATTTTAAAGAGGGGGTTAATATGGGACTTCCGACATTTGTGTGGAAGTTATTTCATTTAAAGCCATTTTCAGGAGTAATGGGAGTAATGGTCAAATTTAAATCGATTTTGATAAAATTTGGTAAGAAGATTAAAATAAAATATTTTTGGGAAAAAATTTAATGTAAATACTGCACCAACTCGCACCATTTTAATAATTCAAACGTACATAGGTACCAAATTTCATCAAAATAGTAGTATAAATAAGACAAGGAAATTTTTTTAAATTATTTTCTTTTCTGAGTAAAATTCTGCATTTATTCTGCATTTTACATTTTTTTTATGTTCTTTTCTGAAAAACATGTGTTATTTTAAAAGTGTAAAGCGTTCTTTTCTGATGATGTTCCCTTTAAAATTAAAAAAAATGCTACATGTTCAACACGATCAAGGCGAATTCAGGCAAGGTGGTGGCAAGTTTTTTGCCGTAAACACTTACAATGCAATACAAAAAACATCTGTTGTTTCTGTTGGCTTTGGGTTGTTTTAGTTTTGCCACCACCTGTATGAATTTACCTTGCGCTAATTTTACTTTATTGTTTAATGCCGAAATTTGTGTTCTTTTGTAAACGTAAAATATGAAACACTTCTTAAAAATTAGGGGTGCAACACTTTTTTTTAGAAAAGAAAACAAAATATGTTTAAAAGTATCCATGGACAAAATTTAAATTATTTTCTACAATTTTTTTAGGACGTTGTTGCAAAATTTCTTTTTGATTATTTTTTCAATGTGCAATAACATTTAGTTTTTTTAATGTGCAATAACATTTGGAATAAAAACTTAAGTTAACTTCGATCTGTGACATAAGGAATAATACAACTTTTATATAATTTTATAATAATATTAGAATCAGGGACCGAAAGAGTAACAGTTATATTGGAATTTTTAAACAAAAAAAGTATATAGAAGTACTAAATGTCGAAAAACTGATTCAAGCATACCTTTTGGTCCTTTTGAATTTGTCTATAATATATTGATTTTTTAAATTTTGATTTCTATTTTTTCGATCAAAATTAACAGTCATTTTTTGATTTTTATTTTTTTCGTTCAAAAACAACATTTATTTTTTGATTTTTATTTTTTCGAACAAAAAAAAAAGTTATTTTTTAATGAAATGTACGTGTAATAATAATTTAGTTGACTTTGACAGCTAGGCCCACAATGTCGACAAGAACATTTTTTTCGCATATTTATATTGAAAACAATAATAAAAAACTAAAATTTGTTTTTGTTTTCAATATAAATATACGAAAGAAATGTTCCTGTGGGGCCAGGCAGTAAATGTTTACTTTAATGTGTAATCATCATTGGGATAAATATTTAAAGTCAACTAAATTTTTAAAACACGTACATTTCTTTAGAGAATAACTTTTTTTATTGTTCAAAACTGTTATTCAAACAAATAAAAATCAGAAGAATTCCTGACAAAAAGTACGAAAAAACAGAAGTCATTCAAAGCAAATTTCGATCTACCAAAGGGTTAAATACAATATGGTTTAAAGATTGATGTTTGACTATTGACTGCCAGCAAGTCGTCAATGGCTGTAAGTGTTAAACGGCAAAACCCTCTAAAGAGATTAAGTGGTTGCAAGTGAAACATGCAAGGGTAACCTGTCCGTAAAAGCCTGGGTTCGAGCCCAGCGGCAGTCAAGAATGAAAAATTATCAAAAAAAAAAAAAATAAAATGAACTAATTTCATGTTGTATGTAAAATTCCTTTCTTCATAAAAATAATTTTATTAAAATTAAATTTGATGAACTTTAACCTAATTAAAATTTTAAAATTTGGATTAAAAACCATGAACAGCTCAACAAAATAACCACAATACTAATTAAAAGGAATAACTGTTACGGTCCCTTATTAGAATGAGTCAATTTTTAAAAATCACCTTGAAAGTTTAAAAATGCTTTCCTAGACAACTTAAAAAATTAACTTAAGCACTTTTTCCTTATTGGTACATTAGTATACAATATTGAACTTGAATTGATTGGGGTTCACCACAACACCACAATTAAGGGTGTTAATTTGGTTTAAAATAAGCAAGTTAATTTAAATCGGCGGCGAATTAGCTGACCGGTATTAAATCACACTTTTTTTTTCCAGAACGCCTTTCTTGTGATTTCAAATCCCTTTCACAAAAACTAATTTTCAGAACATGCCAGTATTGCTGTATTTATGAGCGATAAGTGTGTTAAATAGGTGTTTCAAAAAAATGGATTATTCTCTATACTTTTTTTTTATCTTGCAAAAGTTTAAAAATGTTATTATTTTGGAAAATGTAAAAACTTATGACGTCAACGAAAACGAATGGTTCTCTCTTGAACAATGTGGTTTTGAAAATTGGTGTATTAACTAACAGCACTTTATTTAAAAAATAAATAAATAAATTTTCTGTGTTTCCTATAAAAATTTTTTAATTAAATTTCTTATTTTATAAAAAAGTTGCTTAGCGCAAATTATCGAAATATTTTTTTATGCGATTTTATAAAACATGAAAATTTAATATGAGAAAAAGTTTTACACACACAAATTTGTTTTAAATTTTATAAAAAGTAAAACATTTTCGTTGAAACACATTACCCTTTGAGCTTCGCGTTTTTTCACATTTAAATATGAATTTCGCCTGAAAGCATTAAGTGTTCTTTCTAATGTATAATGAACAATGCATTATAACTGAAAACGTAATGTTGCCTATTTCTTTTGGGATCAATTGTCTTTACATATTTCCTATTTAATTTTACTTTAGATATACACAAATAAGTCCATTGTATGTGTAATAACATATATAAAGGGAAATCACGATGGGTAGTGAAAAGTGTGCAAACGATGCAAATGTGTGTATTTTTGCACACATCAACAAAACGTACGTATTTTCAATTTGCTCTATTTTATTTCGTTTGCACTAAAAAAATCATGAGCAAAATAAGTAGTGCATATTTGCTCAGTTGCAAACAAATGTAAACAATAATGAGCTGAAGATTTGACAAATTAAGTTCCATATTATTTTTTTAGGAAACTTATAAATTTAAAATTTTTGTGGGTTTTAATATAAAAAAATTACTTTAATTTGCTTGTGTATAATTGTAAACAAATTCAGATTATTTACAGTGCTGCCAGAAGTTTTTTGTGCTGCCAGCATAAATTTTTAGAAAAGTAGCACATTTGCACAAAAAAAAAAAAAAAAAAAAAGTGGTATGCTCACGATCAATCATAATATGCACTGCAATTTTACAAATTGCAAATTTGCACAATAACCATTGTGATTACCCTTAACAATATTTTGGTTTTGTACCCTAGAGATTTAGTTTATGCTCTAAATTTTAGTATTAATTCAGGAAAATTTATTTGCAATATTGTTTTATTGACCTAATGAGACTTTTTATATCACTTGCAATAAATAAATTGAAAATGAAAAAATAAAAAAAACATGCATTTATATCTCCGAAATTTTGATAATATGCTTTTTGCCATATGATTGCAGACAACAACATGAATGTTTTAGAACCAAACATTATATATCTGGACGAGAAGCCACCAAAAATTGTTAAAACTAAAAAAATTTCCAACATTAAAAAATCTGCAAAAAAGGCAACAATTAAAATGAAATTTAAACAAAAACTGCTTAAAAAACAAACCTCAAAATTAAAACAGGAACATAAAGTCAAACAGGAGCTAAGTTTATTGGAAGAAACTGAAAAGAAATCCGAAAACAATGATCCAGATGATCCACTATATACGGCCAAAGTTGAAGTTAAATGTGAAATAGATGAAGATAATCAAAACAATACATTTCAATATGAATGTGAAGTTGACGAACCGTATGACGCTATTGATAGTGACCGTGATTGCGATTTTGAATGTGACAAAATGGATAGCAACTTAGAAAAATGTTTTGCTGATGATGACAATGAGGATGAGTATTACGATGAAAGTGAAGGTAGTGAGGATGATGAACCTTTGATTGTACTTTCACGACGAAAGGGAAGATCGCGAAAAAAATTGTCGGAGATAGATGAGGACAAGATCAAAGTTCCACGTAATGTGGAATGTCGTGAGATATGTAAGCAACATTGCACCGAAAAATTCAGTGAGGTACAGCGTAAAAGTATTTGTTCCTTTTTCTGGAACCTAAGTAAAGAAGATAGATTGATGTTTATACGAAAGCATACAAGAGCAAGACGTTTAACACGCATGAAACGTGTTAACGCCAACAGGAGTCGGGGTAATAACTGTTGTTATTATCTCAAACATTATAGCATTGGCGGTGATGAAACTATCCCAGAGCTCAGTACTGATCTTATACGAGTATGTCGCAAATTCTTTGAAGCCACCCTCTGCACTACAAATCATTATATAAAAAAAGCTAATGATGGCTCTATATTGGAAATTGAACAAGATTTACTTCTTCTCCAAGAAATAAGGTTGGCAAAGGCAAAAGAAAATGAAAAGAGCAAAGAACCGAAACAAATCTTAGATTCAGAAACAGGAAACCTGATCACTTTGGAAACAGGCCAAACATCAAAACCTAAAATTTCTCAGAATAAAAATGCAAGCAAAAAGCGCGTACGCCGCAAAAAGGGAGATCCAGAGCCCGAACATTTCCCAAAACCCATAAAATGCCAGCTGCGCTGCATACACAAATGTCATACGAAATTCAGCGAGGAAAAGCGAAAAGAGATTTGCGATTTTTTCTGGTCTTTGGACTACAAGCGCCGGAAGGATTTTATTTTGTCTAGTATGGAAATTAAAGACATAGAAACCCAAACGACCCCAGATTTTCGCAAAACAAATCGTCCGCCACGGTCATATCATGCGCGCTTTTTTATGCGCTCTGGCGGTACACGTGGGGAAAATTTAAGAGTTTGCAAAGATTTTTATGGGAAAACACTATGCGTTAACCGCTACTTTATCCAAAATGCAATTGAGTTTGCCGATAAAACCACAGGCTGCTACACAGGCACCGATAGACGCGGTGTTCATGGAGCCCATAATAAAATACCCGACGACCGTAAGCAAACCGTACTGAATGATATAGAATCGTATTCCTATTGGATACCTAACAAAAAAAGTAAAACCAAATATCTTCATCATTCTTTGACCATAAAGAAAATGTATGAAACGTACAAAGATAAATGCGCAGCCAAAAAAATTGATTACGTTTCCCTCCATTATTATTATAGAGTGTTCCATGCTAATTTTCATCTGTTATTCCTGGCGAATCCAAATCCTAAGAGAGGTGGGGGTTTTCTCAAGTCGAACCCTAATATATCTCATTATACGGGTGAAGAACCCGGAGGATGTTGGATTGACATCAAAGGAAATAAACTTGACTTGCGATCAATAAATCCTGCTCAACCGTTGGACGGCCAGCTATATTTAATGGCGGATAATTCATTTAATTCATCTTTGGTGGCTAATCCTTTTGTATCTGGTACTTCGACACATTCATTAAATGTTCTTAATGCCACAACTTTGATGCCTGCTAAATCAATTGTAAACCAACCTCCTCCAGCACATGCCATGGTTAGAACCGATTTAAATCCTGCTCCTTATGGAAATATTCCTCCAGATTCTCTAAACCTGTTTAGAATGCTTTAGTTTGTATTTATTTTAAATAAATTTTAAGATGCTTTTCATAGAGTTAAAAAATATTTTTGTTCTTAAAAATACGAAATGTTAAAATACATAAATAAACAAGTAAAACGATATAGTCAGCAGGTAAAGCCCGACCATTTGATCGAGTGTTTACTAACACATTTTCGAGAGTGTGCCCTATTTAGGCCCATTTGAGTTCCGCAGTAAAACAAATCATCTAAGAGTAGGCTTTATTATTATTTTTTTTTAATTTTGTGCTGTAATTTTGGATATTAGGTGTAATCTTTGGTCTTTAGAACACAACTCTAAGGCTGGGTTTTTGAGATCTCAGTTAAACTAGGTTTAGTTAATCTAAAAACAGATTTGTGCCGCCATTACCAAATTTGTATACACAATTTTGACGGGACAGCTTAGTTTCGCTTAAAATTTTGGTTTTTAACGAAATAATAGAAAAATAAACGTCATATTTCGCCGAAAGTATCCGAGTTTTAGACTACGTTAAACTAAGTTTAAACTTAATCCATATCTCAAAAACCCGGCCTAAATGGTGCACCATAAAACTTAACACTTTTTTCATCACAGCCAAAATGTATTTTTTTATTTATTTATTAAGAATATAATATTAGAATTATAATTTGTACTAAAAACTGGAAAATATGCCGTGAAAATTGTTAAAATCATGCCCTAAAAAATAAAAAATTGCTCATTTGAAGACAAAATATTCAACAATTTAATAACAAAATTTAAAAAAAAACATAAAAATGTTATCGCTTAAGCCCATATTGGTTTTAAATTCTTATAAGAGATGTTTGCTTCGAATATAATCTAGATATTAACATCCATATGGTTTTTTGTCTTAAAGGGATTTTAGGTACGGTCGCAAAATTGTTAATTAATGTTCACATTTAAAAGGAAGTTGAATCTATTTAAGGATGGGAGCTTTGGGCAAATGTGAACCGATTCGAAAATAATTTATGCTGCAGTAAAATATTTTTTTGGCGAATTTAATTTAAATACCTATTAGATATTAGATAGATGTCTTAGTCTAATTTGGAAAGAAGTTTTTATGGGGAATATGTGAAATTATAGACTTCGTCCATATTTGATCAAATTATCTACAAAATTGAAACATGGGCAGACAACCAGCCAGACGGACGGATGGACATCGTTAGATCACTTTAAAAAGTGATTCTGAGTCAATCGGTATACTAAAAGATTGGTCTAGATTTCTATGCATTATACACATCGCATAACATTTATTTTTAATGACAACCAGCTTTGTCTTTAAAACTTAGAGTAAAAATAAAATGTAGATGGCGAAATTGAAGCAACACGTTGGTTATTTAACACAGAAAAGCCATCTGTTAAATAAAATTTCGAAAAAAAAGAAAAAAAAAAAAGAATTTTTGCTGCGAAAGCTCTTGTAGGCATCTAAAAAAATTAACCATGTACCAAAATATGCCTTTAAAAGGCAAAATGTGCGCTATAAACTTAAAACATGCTGCAAAAATGCTCGTTTAACTAAATTATGCACAAAAATGCTGCCAACGGTAAAATATGCAAAAATATGCACTAACAAATCGATGCCAAAATTCATAAAAAGGTCTAAAACGGATTAATATATTGTTTGTGCCTTCATTGGTCGCACAAGGAAAAACATGCAATTGCATATTTATGGTTTCCCTGACAATTACAAATTATATTCTCTCTTAATTATCCGAGCAATAGTAACTTAGACCTTCAGACCGTTGTAGTTAAACAGACCAGAGCCTCTGGCAGAAATCGAACCCGCAACCCCCACACTGATAGACTAGCTCACTATCTAGCCCTGGCACCCTGTAAGTTTTTTATTTTCCCATTTAGCATGTTTTTTATTATGGTAAAAAAAAAACACTTAAATCGACCAAAAATAAATTTTGTTTTTATAACCTTTTTTACCGTTAATCAGCAGAGCGACAAACAAAGAACTTTTAGTAGGGGGCGGCGAATATAGGTTAAGCGAAATCGAATATAGGTTAAGCGAAATCAACGAAAACGAAGAGTAGAAGATCTCCGTGCAAATCCACCCAACTGTCCAAAACTCCGACCTGTGGAAAGGTATTGGGCTCTTTAAAAAAATAAAGAATTAAAAAACACAGGAAAAATATACCAGGACATGTCCGATTTTAAGCGTAAGTGGACGGACCACTTCGTCTAAAAAGCTAACGAAAGTGACTATAAAAATTTTAATAGGAGAATTTCCGGAAAAAAGGAGGATAAATTTATAAATACCGGACAATATACCAATATTTTAATGTTTAATGAATTTTTAAAATATTTGAATAAATTTACGTATTTTTGAAAATTTCTATATTGAACGGCTTAAGTTTTATTTAACTTAATACAAGTAAAAGTTTTTTCTCTGTTGTGCTGTAATATCGTTAAAGATCTTTAACAGGGGTGTGCTGGAAATCGAAAACGTTGTAAAGAATTTGGAAGTTGTTTTTGTATAATTTTTTTTCAACATTTTTAATTTTTTCGAATTTATTCTATGAGCTAAATTTCAGTTATGTATTTTATAAAGCTTTTTTGTAATAGTTCTATTCCTTCAATTTTTCAGAAATGACTTTATACACTACCAGACTATTATATTGTATTTTCTTGGTACATTTTACCTTAGCTTTCCTTTGGAAAGCAATGAGGTATATTTTATGTACAGAAAAATTTACAATTATTAGACACCAGCAGAATGTAATGCATTTTCTGGCCCGCTACGGCCTTCGTCAGCATTCTTTATGTCTCACTGGATAGTGTTACTTTATAATTCCCAGTTTCTATTTGTTAAAATAGTTGAGTTAAATTAAAAATTTAAAAAGTGCAAAAAACTAACGTTGCATCCAATACTAAATATTTTGCTTTATTATTTTAACATTTTTTTTAAATATATAGGTCTATATTTCTGAACAAAAATTTCAGTGATTTTTAATTTTTTTTAATCTTTCTTCTTTTCTTACATTCACTGGAACTGATAGCGTGACATTAACGATTGCTTTTTTCCCTTCGAGGGGAATGAAAATTTCATGGGAACAAAAATTCCACTTGTTATTCACGATAGGGGTGATTGTAAACCCAGAGAAGGTTTAAATTTTGTTTTGCAAATACTTTATCTATCGACAAACTTTTTGACATCAGATATGCCATTCAGTATGCCAATAGATAAGAGGAGGTGCTTATGAATTTCTCCTTTAAATATTTAATGATTAATTTGTTTTCCAAATAAGTTAAATTTTATTTTAATAAATAAATGAGCGTGCTTTGGTTATCTAACATTTTGTTTTAAGGGGGTTTTTAAAGCAGGTTCGTAACTTTTTGCGTTTCTAGTGTTAAGAAAAGTCCTTTAAATCGAATACAAAAATTTCAACCCAAAAGAATGTCTCCGGGTTTTTTAAGATGGAATGATTTAAGAATTTTGTAAAGGCCTTCGCGAAATCGCATTCTGTGCAAACTGGGAATTTTTACGCCCTCGCAAATGAACAGTCTTAAGCAGGGACCCGAAATAACTGTTATTATTTTTTAAATATCCAATAGGTTATGGAAAAAATAACTGAAAAAAAATTGGTCCTGTAATAATAATTATAAATTACCCAGAAAATTATAGTTCTGCCATAAACATTATGAAAGATTATTATTTTTTTTGGTCTTTAATAACCGTTATGAAAGATAATTATTTTTTTTGGTCTTTGATAACCGTTATGAAAGATTATTAATTTTTTTGGTCTTTGGTAACCATTATGAAAGATTTTTATTCTTATTGGTCTTCTATAACCATTATAAAAGATTTTTATTTTTTCTGTCTTCTATAACCGCGCTACAGTTCGCAAATCTTAAGATATTTTTATAAAATTTCGCACGCTGACTTATATTTGCACAAGGACGAACTTTTTTTATGATTTTGGTAAGGATCCGCAAATTTTTTGATATCTTTCTCATATTTGGTAAATAGAAACCAATTATGACACACAATCATGGTGCTGAGTTTAAATAAAATCGCTCCAGTTTTAGGCATATTTTCCCGATTTTTTTTTCTTTAATACAAGAAATTTCGAAATAAAATTGTATTTATATACCATTGAGTAGTCAGTGCTGTTGGTGTATTAGCTAAGATGTGGACTCTGAAACCTATAGGACCCGGATTCGATTCCTGGCTCGAGCGACCAAAAAAAACCTTTTTCAAAAAGAAATAATTATTTCTTAACATCCTCAACTATCGGTTGGCTTAAGCGAACTAATGAAAGTAATTTCTGTTCTAAAGCACTTCAAATCTTGCCGTTTGGATTCAGCATTGAACTGTAGGTCTCGTCATGTATTCTAAGAATATGCAACACACCTAATTACGCATGAGTAGAAGCGCAGTGGTATCGCAACGGACATTCAGTGTCTATGTGAGCTGGCGAATAAAGTCGGCTGCCACCTCTACCTAACCGAAAATACCATTAAGTAGGCTTGTTCGACTATTTTGAACCCAAGTCGACTTCGGAACCATACAAATTTCGGACCCAAATAGGTGTATAATATTATGTGGTCGGTCTTGACCGACTATAACTTTCTTACTTATTATTATTATTATTGTTTTTTTTTCTTACATAGTCATTATAAGTAACCAAATTAACCAATTGAAACGTAACAAACTGTATGAAACTATGGGGGGTGTGCTAGAAATCGCAAACGCAAAACGCAAGAATTTGGAGGCTGTTTTTAATGCACTTTAAATCTAACTTTTATAATTTTTCTTATAAAATTCTGTTTAATAGAGAAATGTTTGTATAATATTTGTCCTAAAATTTTTTTATTACAGAAATCTTACTAAAAAACGACTTTTAAAATTCTTGCGTTTAGCGTTTGCGATTTCCAGCACACCCCTGTATAGCTTTGAAAATGAAAAAGTGGAACATTTAGAGATATATCTACATATGTTTTTCTTTAAAAATTTAATTTTACAAACATTAATGAACGCAATGTTCGCTCAGATAAGTTGCAGCATAAGTCACTGAGTATAATTTTCAGAGCAGAAAAAAAGTTCGTCCTTGTGCAAATATAAGTCAGTGTGCGAAATTTTATAAAAATATCTTAAGATTTGCGAATTGTAGCGTGGTTATAGAAGACCGAAAAAAATAAAAGTCTTTTGTAATGGTTACTGAAGACCAAAAAAAATTAAAATCTTTTGTAATGGTTATGGAAGCCCAAAAAAAACAAAAACAAACTATAACGGTTATCAAAGACCAAAAAAATATTGGTTATTTGTAACAATTATTCAGAGAGCAGGTTTTAAAAATTCGTGATTAATTATTATTTCAGGATTTTTTCAAATATTGGTTATAACTGTTATGTCCCTGGTCTTAAGTTATATGAAAATTAAGTTTGCATTACAATTTCAGCTCGTAAACTTGCGCTGTTCATTTGCGCATTTGATAAAAGGTCAAGTGTTAAATTGCCCAAATAACAAATTCTTGGAATAATCTGAGCAATTTAGTCTATTGGCCTCCTTTAGGAATTTTTTCACTTTTTAAAGAAACATTTCAACTTCTGGTGTTTCAATTTATCTAATTCATGTTTGTACATGGTAACGTTTCTTTCTAACTGACATTAATTGTTAAAAATTGCATACACGTTAAAAACGAATCTTAACAAGCAGAATTGCCACAGTTATCGTTAATTATGTTCGCTATCGCGAGATGATAACGGACTGCTTTTGGCCAGAAATTAAGGATATGGTTCTGGACGATATGTGGTTCTAACAGGATGATGACCCTTGCCACAATAGCTCTTTTGCGCAAGAAATTCAATGGCCGTGTTATCTTTAGTAGTGGCGATGTAAATTGGCCGTCCCGATCATGTGATTTAACAACGTTGGACTTCTTTGTTTGAGGATTTTTAAAAGAAAAAGTGTACGTCAATAAGCCAAGAACAATTAAAGAGCTAAAAGATAGATAATTCAGCACAATAACGACATTGAACCTCAATTCTGTCTCATAGTCATTGCAAATATGGACCATCGGAAGCTGTAGCGAGCATTCGGCCGATAATTGTCATAGATCCTTCTATAATAATAAAAAATATTAAGATAATTCTCTAAAAGCTTTTTGTTTTATTTACAATAAACATCGTGCGTTTTGGTTGGGCCACCCTTTATAAAAAAAAATCTTAATTGAAGAATGTGTTTATTTTCAAGGCGTCGTTCTTTCTTTTTTTAGTTCAGCCAAAAAGTTCGTTAAGATGACTTAATTTTCAATGTAATGCTTAGTAATTAGAAAACAAAATTTTCGAATTCTGATAAAATTGTTCTTGTGTTCCAAAAAAAAAAAAAATACATGAAACTTATAAATAAACATTTTAGGCCCAACTATAATATGCATTAGCTAGCTTAAGATACTCTCAAAAATTAACGAAACCCTTTTCAAATGCATTTAAAAAACAAAACTAAAAAAACATCTGATTTCTTACGGAATGTGCGATCAGTTTTACACTTTGCCTTAGCAAATGACAGTTTCATACAAACTAACAAAAAGTTTCCTTGAACTCAGCATGCGTCGACACATGATTTACATGAATTCGCTCTGTTGCTTAAGCCAGCTAATGAAGATTATAGTTGGGCCTTTAATATGCCTTTCACACTAAAATTGTTTTTAGCCAATTAATATCAACGAATTTTGATAATGTGCTATTTGCCATATGATTGCAGCGAACAACATGATGGTGGTAGAACCACGCATTCTATATCTAGACGAGAAGCCGCTAAAAATCGCCAAAAGTAAAAAAGTTCAAAAAAAAACAATCAAAATAAAAACTAGACAAAAAAATCTCGGAAAACGACGCGCTAAATTTAATCAAGAGTATATAAGAAAAGAAGAAGTTTCAAGTTTTTCCGAGCAAAAAAAAGAGCGACCGGAAAATAATTATGCCCATGATCCATTATCTTCAGGAAGATTAGAGTTTAAATGTGAAGTAGATGAGGAAAATCAAAATGACAGTAATGATTACGAACAGGATGATAATGTCGATGATGACCGCGATTACGATTATGAATACGACAAGATGGAAAGTCAATTGGGAAAATATTATGAAGATGATGATAAAAGTGAGGAAGATGAACCATTAATTATGCTTACACGTCGTTTCAACCAAAAATTGAAAGGTCAAAATGACGTAAAAACCAAAGCTCCACGTAGTTATGTATGTGGAGAAAAATGTACGCAGCATTGCAGAGAAAAATTTAGTGAGAAACAGCGTAAGAGTATTTGTGATTATTTCTGGAATTTAAATAAATCGGATAGATTGGAATTTATACGAAAACATACACGAGTAAGACGAGTAGCACGTATGAAACGCTTAACTCCCAATAAAATTCGAAGCAGTAACTGTTCTTATTATCTGAAAAACTATAGCATTGGATGTAAGGAGCCTATATCATCACTCACCATTGATCACGTACGAGTTTGTCACAAGTTTTTTGCAGCCACCCTGAGGACATCAAGTCATTTAATTAAAAAAGCTAACAATGGACCCGTTATGGACATCGAAGAGGATTTATATCTCCAAGAAATAAAGCTGATTAAAGAAAAAGAAGAAAACAGGAAAAGAAATCAAGATTCACAACAAATTTTAGACCCAGAAACAGGAAATTTAATCCCTTTGAATGTAAAAACGATTCAAACCGCAGAACCCAAAGCTAAAACCTCTCTAGTTACCACAAGTAAGAAGTATAAACGCCGCAAAAAAGGGGATCCAGTGCCCGAACATTTTCCCAAACCTCTTAAGTGTCAGGAACGATGCATACACAAATGCCATACAAAATTTACAGAGGAAAAACGCAAAAACATTTGTGACTTTTTCTGGTCTATGGACTTTAAAAGGCGCAAAGATTTCGTTTTAACCAATATAGAAATAAAAGATATTGAAAGCGAAACAGCGCCAGTTTTTCGAAAAACAAATCGTCCTCCCCGCGCGTACCAAACGCGGTTCTTCATGCGTTCTGGAGGAACACGAGGAGAAAAATTAAGAGTTTGTAGAGATTTTTTTGCCAGAACTTTGAGTATTCAATATAATTTTATCAAAAATGCCATACAGTTTGCCGATAAAACAACTGGCTGCTACACAGGCTCGGATAGACGTGGTGCTCATGAGTCTGCCACTAAAATATCTGATGAACGTAAACAGATAGTAATAGATCACATAAATTCCTATCCCTATTGGGTGCCGAGCAAAAAAAGTAAAACCAAATACTTACACCATTCCCTGACGATAAAGAAAATGTACGATGCTTACAAAGAGAAATGTTTGGCCGACAATTTAGAATACGTTGCCCTCCACTACTATTATAGATTGTTCCATGCTCATTTTAATATTTTATTTCTAGCGAATACAAACCCTAAAAAAGGCAGAGGTTATGTGAAATCAAATCCCAATTTGTCCCAATATGTTGGCAATGAAGCAGGTGGATGTTGGCTTGACAGCAAAGGAAAAAAACTTAATTTACGAACAATAAAACCCGATCAAACTTTAGATTATCAACGTTATTTTATAGCCGATAATGATGGAACTAATGCAAATGAACAAGCATTTCCTACTATTAATACTACTTCATTTATGCCCTTTTAATCATATTCATAAGACCCACCTCCTGCTTATGAACATTTAAATACAGATTCTGTAAATATGTTTAAAATGATTTTGATATAATTTTTTTTTAATAAAATTTAATTTTATACAAAAAAATTTGACATTTTAGTTTCTTAAAAATGTTTTGCTCTCTAAAAGAGTGGCATGTTTTATTCTACAAAATACACCCTTACTAATGGCATAAGGCATTGCACTTTACGCTCTGTATAAAACGGCAGTGTTGATAACGCCCTGCAAAACGGTGACTACTTTTTATTTATAAAGGGCTATTTTTATAAGGGTGACGATTTCCTTAAAGAACAACAAAGCTACGCGAAAATTGCAAAATTTCGGAAAAGTTAGCTAAAATATCGAAAATTCGCAAAAGTCTTTTTCGAATTCGATTTCGAACGAAGTTTTCGTTCGCTTAACTTACATGTTAAACAAAAACAATATTTTATAAAATGCTTTAAAACGGCATATAAGAAATTCTTTCATAACTTGTGTTTTGTTTTCGTCAAATAACAAGAAAATATATTAATGTGAACAATTGTTATTCTATGTTACGATGATACCAAAGTATTTTATTTAGGGAAGCAAACAATAAGAACTTTTCAGATTTTTTTTTTTTTGGTAAATTATGTGGTAATCAAAACCACAAAATTTTTTTTTAATATTAAATATGACGGTTCTTTGGTATTCTTGGACGAGTGTTGCACTAATTTGAAATAAAATTCGAATGCGGATTCGAAAGTCTTATAGAACACCAACTATCTTTCGCATCGCATATCATTTGCGCACCGCATTGACTTTCGCATCGCAATACAGAATAAGCCGCCAGGGTTGGCAAGACATTAAATAACTGCACCTTTTAACAAGGTGATATAATTTTTGCAGAAACAAAACACCATACAAAAAACATACTTTATTACCTGGGGGTCGATTCTGGGTCTGTGAAACTGTTAAATGAAAAGTTTTTTTCAAAGAGTTTCTAATTCTCGTTTAATAAAAAAAATAAAATAAATTCAACTGTTTTCATATAAAAAGAACAAGTGAAATGAAACAAATTGTTTTCACAATTTCATAGTAATATGATTCTTGTTCTCTGTAACAGTGCAAAGAAGTGTCAAAAATCTTTAATTTATGACATATTTTTACATTTTCATTTTAACGGTGAAAAATAATTTTTAATTAATTATTAAGATGAAAATCTGGACATTGCCAACGATAAGTAATAATTTTAAAAAATAATAACAAAACGATGCATATCTAAAGATTTGTGTATGTGAATTTTTACACAAACAATATATGAGTACACAACACAAGGTTTTTTTTTTTAAGTGTAAACGAAGTAAATTGCAAATTGTGTTGTGCAAATGTGTCTATCGGCCATGTTTTGACAATCGCAAAACGCCAGACTTATTTTATGGTGTTCTTAAGCTCGTGCGTTTAGTTTGCGATATGCCATGGCTTCTTACAAATATTCTAGTTCCCTTAAGCATATTTTTGCAATTTGAAGATAAAAGTCCACCTGTTGAAGTGTTTAATATTTCTTTAAGTCATAGAATTCGCAGGTGATTTTTTTAATTAGGCGTTTGTGCTTTTGGAAAATCATTCAAATGTTAATATACATATCTCAATTTGAGGAAAGTTCATTAAATAAATGCACAGAAAAGTAATTAAAAATGCAATGAATTTTGATAATGTGCTTTTTGCCATATGATTCCAGAACAAGACAGTCAGCAGCTGTTACAGCCCATGTATCATCTAAAATACCAACTACCAAACACTGTTGAAAAAAACAAACTGAGGAAAAGGAAAAAGTCAAGCAGAACTTGCAGTATGAAAAATACAATTTCAAAAACAAGAAAATGTAAAAAAAGTATTAAAAATATACAACTACAAATTAAAGAGGAAAACGAATACGAACTGCTACAGGTTGATGAACAAGAGAAAAATGATTCTCCATTAACAACGCAAGTGGAAGTAAAGTGTGAATTAAACAAGGACAAAATCGAAAACGATACTGAAAATGAAGAATATACGAATCCTCAAAATTATATTCATACAGATGATAAAGATTTTTGTTTAAAACAAAATAAAGATTTTAAGTGTAGGGATAGAGATTTTGATGAAATAAAAGAAGAATTTGATGATGATGGTGACGAAGATTATGATTGTGACGAAGATGATGATGGTGACGAATATGATTATGACGACGAAGATGATGATGGTGACGAAGATGAGGATAGTGACGAAGATAATGAACCTCTTGTTTTATTAACCAAAACTTTAGCTAAAAATCCTTATAAGAAAGAGAAAAGGACATGCCGTTTAGTTAACTGTCGAGAAACCTGCAAACATAAATGTACCAGAAAATATGGCGAACAACAAAGACTAGACATTTTTAACTACTACTGGCACCTAAGTGAGGACGATAAAGTGAATTTCATACGCAAACACATTCGAAAACAAGTAACACGGCATTTTCGCACCAGATTTCGTAACAACTGTTGCTATTTTTTGAAACATTATAAAATTGGTCAAATTGAAAGTTACAGCAGCACAAGTGATAGCAATGAAGACTTAACGAAAGTTTGTCTAAAATTTTTTGAAAGCACTTTAAGAGTTTCAACTCGGGAAATCAAAGCAGCCATTGAAGGTTACAAGCTACAAGCGGAAAAAATCGCACGTCCTTCTAGAAAAACCATAGATGAACAAAAAATTAAATTGGCTGATAGTTCGGAAAACAAAATACAACAACCACAACAGTTTCTTAATCCCGAAACCAAAACTTTAAGCAATACTAAACCCAAGACAAAAACAAAGCATCCCAAACCAGAGGAACCATACCCAAAACATTTTCCGCAACCCATCAATTGTGCCATTCGCTGTAAATTCAAGTGTCATCATAATTTCACTGAAACAGAAAGAAAACAAATTTGTGATGCATTTTGGTCTATGGACTTTAAAACACGCAAGGAATATGTACTATCACGTATGCAAACATCAGATGTAAAAAGTCCCACTACACCAGAATATCGAATAACAGATCGTCCCAGTCCAGCTTATCGCACAAAATTCTTTCTGCAAACAAGTCTGAAAAGTGAAAATAAGAGAGTTTGCCAACATTTTTTCCTAAATACTCTGCACACTAATCGATGGTTTATAGAAAATGGAATAGAGGTTGCTGATAAAATGACAGGCTCTTATACAGGGCCCGATAAACCGCGCATCTATTACCCACCCAATAAAGCTTCCAACGAACTTAGACAAACCGTAAGGGATCACATTAATTCGTATCCTTGTTGGATGCCAAATAAAAAAAGTCAAACAAAATATTTGCATTACGATCTGTCCATTAATAAAATGTTTCTGGCTTACAAAAACAAATGTCTGATTGATCAACAAAAACATTTCTCCCAAAAATTCTATTATAAAGTGTTTCACGAAGATTTCCAATTGTTATTCTTAAAAAATCCGAATCCCAAAAAGGGTGGTGGTTTTCTTCTCAATAATCCTCATATATCTAACTATACTGGCGAGGAAGTGGGTGGCTTTTGGATTAATGAAAAAGATGATGTACATCGAGAATACAACAAGATATTCATCTGAAATGAGGTTTTTTCAAAAAATCGTCGATGCTGCTAGTTAATCGGCATTGTTATGAGTGTCGTTGTCAAAAACCAGTCAGTCGCCTTTAAAAATTTGTATTATTACTCTCGTTATAATGCCGAATGTATCGGAAACATCTACTTAACCCGAAAAATCAAAAGTTGTTATTCCTACGTCTGATATGCCACTGAAAATATGGGAAATCAATAAACTTTGCTTTCCACTGTTGGGTCTTATTTAAATCCTGCTCTTTATCAAAATTTATCCTAATATTCTGAAAATATTTAACTATTCTTAAATAAGTTAATGTATAACAGTTTTAATAAAGTTTAAAGATGTAATCAAAAAGTTTAGTTTTCCTTTATTCGGATGATAACCTTTGAAGTAATAGATTCTAAAACGAAACTACTAACTGAGATTTGATACGAAGGCCCTAGATAGTCTACATATAGACTGCGTGTCTAATATAGGATTTTAGTAGATCTGAGTAAATTTCCATTAGGTTCCTATTTTAGCACTTCTCATAAAAAAGGGGTGTCGCAAAACTAACGCAGTAAATAAATTAGCTGTAAAGTCTCAACAAACACGAAGTCAAACCTTTGATATGAAATGACTTTATCATTTAACATCAAACACAATTCTCAAATGTTTTTCAATTGTTTGATTTTAACATTTGAACTCAAATTAATAAATAATTGAAATGACTTTATCATTTGATATCAAACACAATTCTCAAACGTTTTTCAATTGTTTGATTTTAACATTTGAATTCAAATTGATAATGATTTGAAAATAAACATTTGACATCAAAGGTTTTATCAATTTGAAGCGAAAAATAAATGCAAACATTAAAATGGGGATTAAAGTAAAATTTTCTTTAATTGTAAAAAATAAAAATTATTTGTGAGTAATTACAATGATTATTGGTGTTTTCTTTTCTGACAATAATGTTCCATGAATGCTACCATTCGCGCGGGTTTTTGTTCTATTCTAAAAAAATGTGCAAAAATGACAGTTTTTGTTCTATTCTAAAAAAAATAGACAAAAATGTGAGAAGTTGTCGTTTTCCTATCTAAATATGTTGCAGAAATAAATTGCCAATTTGTTCCATTTCTTACCCCCAGTTATAATTGATTGTGAGATAATACCCTTTTTTGCATCTGCGTTAAGTACTTTTTTATGCAAGCAAGTATTTTTCTTATTAACTTTTTTTTGCGTTTGCGTACAATTTGTGTCGTATTGTGGTTTTTAGTTATATATAACAGTTATATATACAATATATTGTGATGGATATAAAAACTTTTTGTTTTTCGTTTGTTTTATTTTTATTATTATTTATTTTTTTTTTTTGCGCAACATTTTTAACAATAGCTGACTTTAATTATTGAAAATCAGTGTTGTTAATGCTTATTGGAATTCAAAGAAAATTTAAGGTTGAAAATTTGTACAACCGTGGTGAATATCGCTTATTAGTACAAACTTTGCATTCAATATTTAACACGCAAAATACACATTATTGTTAAGTGTAAAACTTAGCTATTATTTTGCTCCATTGTAATTTAGAAAAATGTATCACTTTGTAAGGGTGCGTGTAACCTGATACATATATTACACAATTATAATGCATTATTATTTTTTTAGAAAAGAAAACACCATAAGAATACGAATAAAAAAAATAAAACGGGAAAGTGATGAAATTATAAGTTTATTATATGATCGTGGTGCTACAATCCTCAAAATAAAAGGGAGCCATGTATTTCGTCTTTCCATGAATTTGAGGACAGAATAAACAATATTTTATATCTTAGCTATGGTGCCAAATGTTTAGCTGACAGTTGATTTAAATATTTGAAAAACGTTTGAGAATTTCGTTTGAAAGCAAGTTGAAAATAAATGCATTTTTCAATTTGAAAATAAATTTTCCTTTTTTGTTGAGAATGCTATGATTTTTAAATCATTATCAAACGTTTGTCGTTTGAGAAAACGTTTGATTTCAAATCATTTTCAATTTGAAATCAAACCTGCGAATTTGTTGGGGTGTTGATAACCGAATGAACATGCGCAGCGAAAAAAGTATGTTGAACGGATTATTTAAACAGGCTGATTTTCTAAACGCAGTGTTGCAAAGCATCACAAAAAACAAATTCGTACCATCACAAATAAAAAAATGGACAATTTTCGCAAACGTTGTGCTGTGAATGCGGTTACCATGCAATAATGAACTCAAAACATTGTCTAGAAAAGAAGTGGATTTTTTTAAGCTATTTCACTGCTGCATTAAAACACTGCGCTTAGGAAGTCAGCCACATTAACAAGTAGATACTGGGTTTTCAAGCGAAATAATACGACATTTACTGGTTCGCTCCGATGTGTTGTTTCATAAATAAGTTTTTGATTAAAAAATATATATATTTTTTTTTTGAACTAAAATGTAAAGATATATTAAAAAAAATTTTAAAAAATCTAATTCCACAAAAAAGAATAATACCTTTATTACGGTTTACAACTTAACTCAGTTATTTTTGGGAATACAAATTTTATTATTAATAAGATTTCTGTATGACGTGCTAAATTCCCATTTTTTTATATTTGATAAATACACTGAACTTTATTGTTGAGGGAAAGCTAGGTTCTATGTGCATTTCACTGGTTGCTTAGGCCAGATCATCAGGAAACCTTTTTCAAAGATTTTAGAAAAGCTACAAATATTATACAAATAGAACCTTAAAGCGAATAAGAATTATAAACACTCAAAGTCTTACTTGTAACAATATCAAAGCTTAAACAAAACACCAACAATAAACAGTCAGTTTTCTTACATTGAGTTGAAAGTTAAAAAAACTGCTAGTGCTGAGTTGTTAATTTTTGATGTTTTTGTTAATGACCCCTATTCTGCGTTTCGATTCGGATCGAAATTTTCTCCGTTTTTGGCAACTTTGGTATTCTGTGCCCATATTCTGTAACTCCCGCGTTGAAAAACTTTTCGATTGAAATGTGAGAACTGAAACAGAAATACCATAAATTGAAACAAACATGTTTTTCTCACTAAACTGTTACTGTATCATTTTTGGTGTGTAATAGCTGTAACGTAAGGAAATTACTCGCCAAAAATTTTTCAGTAACAGTTAAGTGAGAAAAACATGTTTGTTTCAACTTATGGTATTTTTGTTTCATTTCTCACATTTCAATCGAAAAGTTTCTCAACGCGGGAGTTACAGAACATTGGCACAAGACACCAAAGTTGCCAAAAACGGAGAAAATTTCGATCCGAATCGAAACGCAGAATAGGGGTGAATAGCACTAAGACAGAGTTGTAAATCATAATCAAAACTGCAAAATTTTACCTCAGCTAGAGTTGAGTTGTAAACCGTAAAGGGGCAACATTTTTAGATATAAAGTATTAATTGTATTTTTTTATCAATTGGCTTAATAAGCCTTGTTCTAATGTTCTACATTAAACACTTTAAAACTCTTAAATATTCACACATATTGCAAAAAAGCAATTAGCCATTTAATATCTCGGAATTTTGATAATGTGCTTTTTGCCATATGCTTGCAGCCAACAACAGCCAACCGCTCTTAGAACCCAATGTTCTCTACCTCGAAGAAAAGCCGCCTAAGATCGTAAAAAAACAAAAGTCAACAAAAAGAAATAAATCAAGCAAAAAAGGCGTTAAGAAAAAGAGGATTTCAAAAACAAGAAAAGGCGGAATCAATCTAAAGAAGACACAATTACAACATAATATTAAAGAGGAAAATAAATACAATTTGCGCGAGGTTGAAGAGCAAGAAAAAAATGAATACACTGATCCAAATGATCCTCTCTTCACACCTCAAGTAGAAGTAAAATGTGAATTAAATGAGGAAAAAATCGAACCCGTTGCAGAAAATAAAAACAATTTCGATATTTATTGTGTAAAAAAACATGAAGCGTCCGAAGATGACGATGAAGAATCTGAACTCATCGATAGAGAGAAAATACAGCGTAATAACGACTCGGACGATGAACAGGCTTTTGAGGAAGAAGACGAGCATGATGACGACGAAGATGACGAACCTTTAATTTTATTAACCCAATTATCATCTCGAAAAACACGGCAGAAAATGAAAAAAAATCCACGTTTACACAATTGTCTAGAAACCTGCAAACATAAATGTATCACAAAATATGACAAGCGTCAAAGAATTGATATTTTTTACTACTACTGGCATCTGAGCAAAGAGGATAAAGTGAGTTTCATACGCAAACACATACGTAAGCCTGTCTTAACACGTATACGCAATAAAAAACGTGGTAATAATTGTTGTTATTTTCTTAAGTATTATAAAATTGGAGATATTTCCTTCATTAAACAGCCAGATCAAACGCAAACAGAAACGGCTAGTGCGAGTGCGAGCAATAATAGAAATACCGACAATGATGGCTTAACGAAAGTGTGCAGAAAGTTTTTCGAAGGAACTTTGGGCATTTCGAATCGAGAAATTAAAGAAGCCATTGAAGGCTATGAACTGCAGCTGGAAAGATTCGTACGTCCTCTCAGGGATATAATAAAAGAAGAGCAAGGTAAATTATCTGAAAAGTCTCCAGAAAAACCGCAAATGCCTCAACAATTCCTGGATCCAGAAACTGGTAACTTAACGGATACTAAACCTAAGAAAAAAACTAAACGCCGTAAACCTGGAGAACCAGAACCTGAACGTTTTCCTCGTCCCATTAATTGCGCCATACGCTGTACATTCAAATGCCACCAAAACTTTAGCGAAGAGGAACGTAAACAAATTTGTGATATATTTTGGTCTTTGGACTTCAAGCGACGCAAGGATTTCATTCTAGCACGTATCGAAACAAAAGATGTGGAAACGCCCACAACGCCAGAGTTTCGCAAAACAAATCGTGCTACTCGAGCCTATCAGACAAGATTCTATTTGCGCTCAGGCCTGAATAGTGAAAATAAGAGAGTATGTAAACATTTCATGATGAATACTTTATGTATTAATCGCAAATTTATTGAGAACGCCATTAAATATGCGGATAAAACCACGGGAAATTATACGGGTGTAGATGGTAGAGGCAAACATTTAATACACAAAATCTCTCCCGAACGTAAGCAAGCAATTTTGAATCACATTAACTCATATCCCGTTTGGGTGCCGAGCAAAAAGTCCAAAATTCGTTGCCTCCATTATTCCCTTTCGATAAAACGCATGTACAAAGAGTATCGGGAAAAATGCACCGAACTACAAATAAAACCAGTCTCTGCATTTTACTACTATAAAATATTTCATGACGAATTCCGTTTGCTGTTTTTGAGCAATAGAGACTCAAAGAAGGGTCGTGGCTTTTTGAATATAAATCCCAATATATCTCACTATACTGGAGAAGAGCCTGGAGGTTATTGGTTGGATTCCAAAGGCAATCAATTAGATTTAAGACTCATTAACCCAGGTGAAAGTTTTAGACCTACACAAGGACATCAACAGCCTTCTGCCGCTGTATCTTGCTCTTCGATTGATTCAACATCTCATAATCTTCATCCATCGCCAGCATCTATAGTTGGAGGAGGAAGCCTACATTTTAATCAACCTTTAAACTTTGCTACTGCTGCTGCAGCACATCATTTGGCGAATTTCGTTGAAACTTCAAATGCAGTTGCGTCATCATCCCTTAATCCCAGAGCGATCTTTCAGACTACAGTCCAGAATTTATACGACAGTAGTAATTTACCGCACAGTAGTAATACGTCTTCAATATTTCGAATGATTTAAGAAAATATCAGTTCCATAGCAACAGTATTTAAGTGTATTTTTAGAAAATAAAAGTTTTTTTTATAAAATAAAAACGTTAAAAATTCGAGATTTATTTCTGGCAACAAAATTATACATTAAAAATGTCGCTTATGAAAACAGTACAAAGATCTTTACCATTCTCCTAAGTTATAAAGCTATGTCTAGAAGTATATTTAAATTCACGTCTTACTGTTTTTAACTTTTACATTTCAATTTCTTAATATTTTTTTTTAAAGGTGTCATCGAACCCGATAATGATGTTGAACAACCAATGGGCGATTCTTCAAAAACTCCAACAGAAGAAGAAATCGATAAATCCGGTGAGCTGCGTTCACAGGCAGCAGCTGCTTATAGCGAACAGAAATTCCAGGAAGCCATTGACCTGTACACTCAAGCAATTGAAATTAATCCCGGCAATGCCTTATTCCACGCTAAACGCGGACAAGCCTTTTTAAAACTTAAAAAACCAAACGCCTGCATACGTGATTGCAATAAAGCTTTAGAAATTAACTGTGACTCAGCAGCTGCCTATAAGTTCCGTGGACGCGCTAATCGTTTGTTAGGAAATTTCGAAGATGCCGCCAAGGATTTGCGTCAAGCCTGTAAGCTAGATTATGACGAAGAAGCTGACGAATGGCTGCGTGAAGTAACACCAAACGCTAAGAAAATCGAACAGCATCGTTTAAAGCAGCAACGTAAAAAGGCTGACCATGAACGCAAGACCGAAGAATTAAAACGTCAAAAGGCCCGTCAACAACAGGCTAAACAACAAAAATCTTCAGCTTCCTCAGAAGCCGGTGGATTTCCAGGAGGTGCTGGTGGCTTTCCAGGAGGTTTTCCTGGTGGCATGAATATGGGTGGCTTATTGTCGGGTATGAATGATCCGGAAGTTATGGCCGCTTTACAGGATATTGCTAAAAATCCAGCTAATATTGACAAATACAAGTCCAATCCAAAAATTGCAAAACTTATTGATGTTGTTAAAAATAGTTTTCCTGGTGGTGTTCCCGGCTTCCCTGGTGCTTTCCCAGGAGCAGCTGATGGGGCTGGTGCCACTCCTCCACCCTCTTCCGCTAAGCCCGATGAACCTAAACCAGCTCCCCAGAAACCTGACTTTGCCGACGATGGTTTGGATTAAAGCGGTTAAAACTTTCCCAATCATCTTTTAGCGCGTTGAACGTTTTCCTTATTTGTATTTGTAGTTTCTTATCCCCTACTCTTAAGTTTGTCTGCACGCGAAACTAAGTCTCGTTAATTGCTTCGAAACTAAAATTTGTTCCATTATTTTCTTTTTTTTTTTGTGTTTAGTAATAAAGTTTTTGATATTAATTGATTAAATGAATTTAAATATTAAAAACTTTCCATTTGTAGCTTTTAGGAAAAAAAAAAAAACGCATTTTAAGAAGACTAACTCATACTTATTAGCAAAACAGAAAACAATTATAATGAATCCTATCAAATGGGAATTGATTTCTTAATAAATACAAACATATAAAAAACTGTAATTATCTTTGGAATAGCAATTAATTTTTAATCTCAATAATAAGTTTCTATTCTGACTGCGACTAAGGAATTCTAACTTCACAGCATACTTCCAGCAAAAGTCAGAACGTAAAGGGTGTTTTTTTTAGAGTGTTACAACTTTGAGTTGGCATCAATGCTTTATTTAAGCACGCATTTAACAGCTGATAATTTGAAAATTCATTATGAATCGACTTACACCAGAACAACGCGTGCAAATTGTTGAAAGTTTTAATCAAAATAATTCGGTGAATGGGCTAAATCACAAATTGATGTTGATTTAAAATTTCCGTTCAAAATTTTATTTTCCGATGAAGCCCATTTCTGGTTAATTGGTTCGTAAATAAGCAGAATTGTCGCATTTGGAGTGAGGAAAATCCACAAGCTTTTGTCGAAACACCATTACATCCACAGAAAACTACTGTTTGGTGCGCTTTAAAGGCTGGCGTAGTCATTGGCCCATATGTCTTAAAAAACGGTGATGGTCAAAATGCGAAAACTTGTTGAAAATTGGTGTTCCAGATTGCGCCTTCTGAGCGCCAGCCATGACGGCCACATGGCAGAAATCAAATTTAAACATTAATTTCATAAAATTTTCTTTCCAATAAAGCCCGCTTCATTGATATTAAATATATATTTCCTTGTTTTATTATGATTTAAACTTTCAGGGGTGTCATGGAAATCGAAAACGTAAAACCAAAGAATTTTTAGAGTCGTTTTTCAATAAGATTTCTGTAATAAAAAAATTTTTATGACAATTATTATACAAATTATGCTCTATTAAACAGAATTTTTTAACAAAAATTTTAAAAATTAGATTAACAGTTTAATAAAAAGAACTGCCAAATTCTTTCGTTTTACGTTTTCGATTTCCATGACACCCCTGTTTGTCACTACATTAATACAACCTTTATATAAAACCGAATGTGTTTTGAACCTTTAAAACAGGGTAGTTTTGTAAATTGGTTTAATTTTAATTTAGCTTGAATTCGATTTTTAGAACATGGCTGTTTGTTTTTGTTTTACATGTAAGTTAAGCTAACGAAATTGTGGGGCAGGCAGTTAATTGATTACGTGAGTAATGGTCTCGTTATTATAACTTATACGTTGTGAATAAGCTGTTTCGTTATAGATGCTCGTACGTAAATGTGCCGTTGTGTAACGGATGAACCGGGTAAAAGTAATTTTTTTTTACATTTTTATGTATTAGCTGTTAAAAAATTTTATATTTACTGATAAGGCAAGCATTCCATCGGTGTTCCTTTTTATATGGGCAATTCCATATGTGTCTAACTCTACATTTGACACAGTTTGCGTTTTGTTTTGTCTTATATTACGATTAGTAATATTTTTTTAGTATCAATTATCCGATAGAGAAAAAAAATTGCTACCACTGATATTTTAAAATATATTTTATTTAGTGAAATATAAACGTGACTGACACCACATTCAAAAGGAAATCGTTTTCGAGAGTGTTAAAAACAATAATCTTCCTCTGCACTTTCGTAATAACTTTTATTTGTGTTTTTATCGAAAGTTCAAGAAACAAACTATGTATTATAAAATGCTGAAATAAAAGCGGTAAGTTATTTCAAAAAATATTTATTAGTAAAATAAATTGTGACTGATACTACACTCACTTTGTGTAGTATAAAAGTCAGTATGTTTGCATGAAACGTTAGAATTGAAATAACAGCTCATAAAATAGGAACTCTAAAATTTTTTGAAAGATATAAAATTGTAATTAATGAACTGTCAAAATGCTATTTTTGAATATAAACACCACCTAAACGAAATCACTAATAATATGTCATTTATTAAGCGTAGTTTTTTTAAAAATCTAATAAAACACTCAAATTTGAATCATATATTCAAAATTGTTATTAGAATCGATAAATTGGTCTTTGCCATTTACTTTTTAGAAATAACTTCATGTAAATGTTGCCCGCGGCTCCGGTTCAAATGGTCCATTCGTAAGGTTCAGTTTTGCACCACTTTCGAGCATTTCGGCCTGTATTCCATGAAAAACACGTGTTATGTTAGACTCTAAGGCTTCAATCGTGTTTGGCTTGTCCACATAGACCAACGACTTCACATAACCCCACAAGAAAGAGGCGTCAAATTACATGATCTTGGCCACAGGGCTATTTCGAGAGATAAACTGCTCACAAAATTCATCCTTCAATATGTACATTGTTTCACGCGCTGTGTGGCATGTGGCACCGTCTTGTTGAAACCACAAATCAACCAAGTCCAACTCAGCCAATTGGGGCAAAAAAAAAAGGCGCGTATCATGGCTCGATATCGTTCGCCGTTGGCGGTAACGTTTCTTCCACGGTCGTCTTTGAAGAAAAATGGAAAAATGGATGCATCGGTAACTCTTGTACGGCATGTAGCTGTTCTTCACCCCAGATACGGCAGTTTTGCTTGTTTGCATATCCATTTAACCAGAAATGAGCCTAATCGCTGAACACAATTTTTCGATAAAACAGTGGATTTCCATCGAGCTGTTGTAAGGCCCATTCACCGAAAATTCGTCGTTTTGGTAGGTCATTCGGCTTTAATTCTTGTACGAGTTGGATTTTACTATCCTCATTAAATGTGGTCGCTACGGCTACAATATTCTCTTCGGTACGCACTCTACGAACGCGAGTCGTTGGTTTAATGTCCACCAAAGTAAATTTGGCGCGAAATTTGGTGATAATAGCACGAATTGTTGATTCACTAGGTCGATTATGACGACCATAAAAAGTTCGTAACAAACGATGGAAATTTCTCACAGAGCACGAATTTTGATAATAAATTTCAACGATTTGCAGTCGTTGCTCGTTTGTGAGTTTCTCCATGATGAAATGGCAGAGTTATTATATTCTGAAAACAAAATAAAATATTTTGTTAGTAAAACATATTAACAAAATTTCTAATTTCAGAAACTAAAATTTTAATCTTATGATAAGTTTATGGCATAAGTGGCATCCGGAATTTTATGTCGCATTAAGAATTCAGCAGAAGCAAGAATACAGCAAAACAGTCAATCTATAAATAATGATAGCAATACGATTAGATCGGGCTTTAAACAGCGATATAAATATTTAAGAATTTGAACCAGCTCGTAAAATGCTCATAGACGGTTCAAATGTGCGTATTGTGCGTATAGATTACTTTAAAAATATTTAAAGAACTTTAAAAAACAGCCTGGCTTATTGGCATGGCAAAACTAAACGAGATCAATTTGTGTTTATTGAATTTGTGCGTTAGTTTTATCGCATTTTTTTTATCGTACCTTTCTTATCAATTGGAAAGTTATAAAATTTTAAAATTAATGAAATTCTTTTTTAACTGGACATATTCAGCCCAATTATGAGCAAAAATTCCCCGGTAGTTTTCTCCCTTTTTCCTGTGTTTATTCAATTGTAAAAATGGGAAAAGGGGAAAATGGGAATTTGTATTCATAATTGTCCACATAGACCAAAATATGCCAAACGTAAGCAGGTAACTGAACAAGGCCCATAAAAAACTGGGCAATCCTATGTATACCACTATGAAAGTTCAAGAATGCCGAACATCTTTCGTAGAGATAGCGAAACATTTGATGGTTACCCTTACATGGGTACCTGGACATTGGGACATACATTTTTGGAAACCAAAGAGCCGGCGGACTTCCTTAGGCCGCCACCACCTTAAATCCGACTAAAATCCAGAGAAGAGAACTTGCTATTATTCTCTCCCCACTCATCAATAACCTCAGACTTTCTGAATAGAAAACCCAGCGGGAAAAGGTAATCAACAGGAATCGAGAAAGTAATACATATCTTGTATAATATTTGATTCCAGAATTCATTATTCTTAACACAGACCATGTCCTAGGATTGTAATAAATTATTTATATGTATCCTGCGACTGAATTAAATAATTCATCCTTGATAACAAAAATTAGTAGACGAGATAAAAACAGCAAAAAATAACGTATTTTTATTAAGAATATATGTAATAGAAAAACACGAATAATACTCACGAACGGAAACAATTCATTCCATGTTCTGCAAATGTGGGAATATACGTGGTAATCAATTCATAATTATTTTGTCTGATAAAATTACCTTCTCGATTCCAATGAAAGCATTATTATTCTTTTAAAAATAGTAAATTATTTTTTTAATTATTTATGTAATCAATTCCTCATTTTCCCGCTGGGAACTTTCATAGCGTGAACCCAGACTTATTATTTATACTCAATTTTCCAGCTGGCTCTTGGGTGATAATTTTTTTTGTCAAAATCATCTAAATGAGTCTTTTCAGATCACTTTTGATGATTAAAAACTGATTTATCACTTGACCTATTGTAAAAGGATTCATATATGATAAATTCATAAGTTAAAAAAAATGATTTCTAAATGTTTTGAATTTAAAACTGATATATCACCACGGCTATTGAAAAATGATTCATTCATATGCTCAAAAAGGAATCAGATTGTATGACAAATGATTTTTTGAGGTGATTCATCGGTAGGGTACCATTTTTCACAACCAGATTTTCATTTATGATCTAAAAATGAGCTCATATACGATTTTGTTGCTATTTTGTTTATTCCTAAAAGTATCGATATAAAATGCAAGCTGGGTTAACGTTCATAAAATTTAACTTAATTGTGCAAAGAAATAAAACACGGGGGGGGGGGGGGGAATAATCACCCCTATTCTGCGTTTCGATTCGAATCGAAATTTTCTTCGTCTGGCAATTTTGGTATTCTGCGTTTCGATTCCGCTCAGTTTCTTTCGATTGTATGTATTCTGCATTACGATCGGAGCTCCGTTTCTCTCAGTTGTTTTTTTGTTAACGGAGGTTTTTTCTATTTTTGTTTTTTTAAGTAAAAAGTGAAAAAATGTAAGTAATAAATTAAAAAATTCAAAAACGATTTAAATACAAATTATTATTATAATTTTTTTGTTTTAAATTGTTATTTTTTGTACTGGAATATGAGTGTTTTGTTATGTATGTATGCAGGTCAAAAACAACAACACCGGAGCAATACGAGCAACAATAATGCAGCTGCAATAGACTCCATTTGTCCTTAAATTTTAAATAAAAATGCAACTCACTAAATGATTTCTTTACAAACAGTTTTTATTAACATTTTTTCTTTACATATTTAACCACAACACTTTTATTTTCTACTTTTTTTAGTTAATTTCAGCTTCACTAGATTATACACACTTATATATTTATGCAAAACTTATTTTTACCTTTTCCTTTTTTTATTTTATTTTAATATTTTTCTTTTATTAAATTTATAAACAATTTACTTTATTATACACAGAACTTGTTTTATTAAATTTGACATTTGTTTATGAAAATGATAACAGACTTGCTTATTCTGCTGTTTCATTTCCACATTGATACAATTGATTTTGTAAACATTGTTATCTTCTTATTCTTTCTATTCCGTTTTTCTGCAGAATACCAATTTTCGATCGTAACGGAACTGAATGCGGAGACGTAATCGAAATGCAGAATAGGGGTGAATAACACAGCGTTTACATTTGACAGTACTGGCAAGACAGTAATAAAATACATATTAGTTGCCAAAAACACTGCTAACTGTCTTTGTGACGTATGCGTCCAGACAGTAGTTAAGACAGTTCACTTTTAAAAATATGCCAAACGTAAATGTTGCGGTGCAAGTCCAGCTAAAACGTGTTTTATATGAACTAAACAAATTTAAAAATAACTTAAAATAACATTATTGTGTGAACAAATATAACACTCAACTAAAACATAAAAAATCAAAGCAAAATATTTTTTTTTTTATAGTTAATTTATTTTTATTATTGACTCTTTCTTATCGAAATTTACAATATGTATTCAAATCTTAATTCTACTTATTGTTTATTAGTTGTTACAAATGTAACCACTAACTGCTGTATTCAAATTTTAAAAATGTCTTCTAGTATCGGTTCTTTTTAGCCTCTGGTGACCTTCGAACTGAAGCCGACCCCGAGCGAGTTAGTAAGGGTGGGCCATTAGTTTATCTATGTAGCTAATTGAATATTTTTTAATTTCCTCCTGGATAGTGGGGAAGTTGAGATCTCTGTGGATAATATCATTACGTATATACCATGGGGCGCGGACAATTTGTCGTAATATTCTAGACTGTCTTCTTTGAAGCTTTTGGATGTTTGATGCACATGCAGTACCCCATAATTGGATGCCATAAGTCCATATTGGTTTTATGATGGACTTGTATAAGAGAATTTTGTTGTCTAAAGACAAGTTTGAGTTTCGACCTAGGAGCCAATGTAGTTGAGCAGCTTTAAGTTTCATAGCCGTTATTTTCGCTTCAATTTGACGTGACCACGTCAATCGTCTATCTATATAAATTCCCAAGTATTTAACACAATTTTGAACCCTGACGTTATTTATTTTTTCTGCTGGGCGCGGACAATTTGTCGTAATATTCTAGACTGTCTTCTTTGAAGCTTTTGGATGTTTGATGCACATGCAGTACCCCATAATTGGATGCCATAAGTCCATATTGGTTTTATGATGGACTTGTATAAGAGAATTTTGTTGTCTAAAGACAAGTTTGAGTTTCGACCTAGGAGCCAATGTAGTTGAGCAGCTTTAAGTTTCATAGCCGTTATTTTCGCTTCAATTTAACGTGACCACGTCAATCGTCTATCTATATTAATTCCCAAGTATTTAACACAATTTTGAACCCTGACGTTATTTATTTTTTCTGCTGGGCACATTTGTCTTCTGAGAGTTAAAGTTAAGTGAGCACATTTAGCCGGATTAACCTTTACTTTGCATTTGTCCAACCAGGCTTCTAGTTCGTTGATGTGAGACTGTAGATTTTGCGATGCGACTTTTGGGTCATAGTTAACGCTAATGCTGTGTCGTCTGCAAATGTAGAGGTATGCGTGCTCAGGTTTGTTGGCATATCCGCTGTGTATATTATATATAGTAGCGGTCATAATATGCTGCCTTGGGGGACACCAGCAATAATTTTCTTGAGGGGGGAGTATTGATCTTGCGACCTTATTATGAATGTTCTGTCTGTTAGATAGCTCTCCAGAAGCTTGTGAGTGGCTTCTGTAAATCGGTCGACAGGTATTTGGATGTCAGATGAATTTTTTAGAGGAATGCACTGGGATAGGTGAGAGCTCACATACTTATTCCAATGTTATTCAAACTCATATTCACTCAGAAGTTTTATTTTACTCGTCGTACTCATACTTAGGGATGAAACGATACCTCTAAGGTATCGATACTTTTACTCGTTGTGGTATCGCTCGTAAAGCATCGATACCTTCTTAGTATCGGTACTTACTTGTATCGGAACTTACTTGTATTACTTCGAATGATGAATAATACATACAATACAAGCATTTATAAATGATCCTTTTCTTGCAGATAAGGTAGTTAGCACTCCGACAATTGGGTATGTTCTGAAAATCGCGTGATTTCAAATCACGTGCTTTTTAAATCACGCGTATGATTATGTGGGGTTCTGAAAGTCTTACAGAATTTTTACTTCTCGGTGGGATTTCGGCAATTAAAAATCACACCGAAATACACAAAAACGGAACACCAAAATATAACACGTGTAATTTAAAAAGGCACATGTGATTTGAAATCACGTGCTTTGAGCTAAAGAGATTTTCAGGACAGGACTGTATGTCAGTCACTATCAGTGATGTCAACTTTTTGAGAGCAAAAAGCACTTTAAAATTTAAAAAAGGCAATAAAAAGCACTATTTCGAACAAACAAAAGCGTAAAAAGCACTAAACCATTTTCACAATTTAATTAAACACAAAAAAAGTTACATTCGGCTGTGCCGAATATTATATACCTCCAAAATTTAAAAAAAGGCTACGGCGTTGATGGGTGACCGTTTTTATTTAAAATTAAATACGGGCCTGTTCTGAAAATCACGTGATTTTAAATCACGTGTTTTTGAAATCACGAGCGTGATTTCGTGGTGTTCTGAAAGTCATACCGTTTGTGTGTTTCTCGGTGTGCTTTCGGTAATTGAAGATCACACCAAAACACACAAAAACGGGACACTAAAATATCACACGTGTGAGTTTAGTAGGCAAATGTGATTTGAAATCACGTGATTTGAGTAAAAGTGATTTGCAGAACAGGCCTGATAATAAAAAAATTACATTTTTATATAAAAATTTTTTTATATAAATCATTTGGATCACCATCAGATGAGTTTGAATTGGCCACAAAACATTTTTAAAGTAATAAAGTGCGAGCTCGATTTTCGTAGCTCGAAAAAATCTAGCCTGTTGCAATTACCGAAAATTTGCAATGACCGACCATTGTTTATAAAACTTAATGACAGCCTTCTGATACTTAGTCAAACCTGAAGCGCATGAAAAATGCCAAATTACACAACGCTCGTTATAAAAGCATTATCTGTCAGCTATTTTTAATTAACACTTTGCTTATACCAAGTTACTGCTCTTTTTTTGTTTCAATACGTTTTTTCTACATAACTCAAAATCGTTGTTTATTTTTCCATTCACAATTCCTAATATTTTCCAAGCCATTTTCTATTTTTGAAACAGTGTCTACATCTTTAAAAAAATGTTTACCGCAAACAAATACATCGTTTTATTACGATTACTAAATATGTTGTCAACCTTAAAAAGTGAAAAGTTTTTTAAAATTTCCAAATTGCTAGGAAGCCTAGCTCAAACCTCGTAAATAAAGTTTTTGGTAAAACGAATGCAACTTTCTTTTATCACTTTTTTATCATTTGAAATCTAAAAATCTTTACAGGCCTTCTCAAAATTGTACCTCAAATAGCAAATCCCATCTAAATCATCCTCTACATAATCGAAGTTTTAAAAAATGGTAGAAAAAAAAAATAAAAATTGTAAAAAGCACTAAAGGCACTAATGAAAAATTGAAAAAGCACCAAGTTAGTGCTTTTTCGTAGTTTGGCACTATGGATAAAATTTTGGCGTTTTGAGGCATCAAAAAGCACCATAAATAATGCCAAAAGCACTAAGTTGGCATCACTGGGACTATAGGTATAATTTTAATGTATATATATATAGTTTAATTTTTGAAAATAATAAATGTAATTAATTGAACTTTATAATTAATAAATAAGTTTAATAAAAGGGGATTAAAATTTTGGAATGGGAATTTTTGAGTATTTAAAAATTTGGGACATGAGCCAAAAGTTTTCCTTCAACACTGATTTAAGAAAAGTTTGTAATTTTTTTAATATAGTTAAAGAGTATATTTTTGTCTGAAAATTAATATTTTTTTAAAAAATAAAAGATCAATAGTATGTATTTTAAATTATTTTTATTATAACAAAAGAATCTTAGATAATAATTTAATAAAATAAACCGTTTTTCAGGTTTATAAAACATAACACAACAAAAGGGTGAGATCTTGTAGTATACTATAGTATGACATATATGTCACTAAAATTATCATTAGTAAACAAAAGCTAAGGAAATAAACAGATATGTGATGTAAAACTATTTTAAAAACAAAACGATTAAATCGCTTTCAATATCTTTAAAAATTGATTTCTAATCAATTTTCATCTGTATATATGTATACGTTAATTGAACTGTATTGCTGGTAAATGTGAGTAATAATTTAGATTACTAATATAAAATTTACTTAAGTATTAATATAAAAGTTTTTACATATTTAAATATTTTAATGTTATGTACAACAAACTTAACAGAAAAATTCATAAACTCCTGTTTATCTATGCCAGAATATGTATGTAATGAATATGCTACGAGGGTCGAACTGAAAAATCAAATTATTTTAATATATTTCTCAATATTTATAATTCGTTTTTTTCAAGTTCACAACTTTGTATTTTAATTAATGATCTAGTTGATCATTTTTAGTTATCATAAAATTTTTTACAGGCCAACAAACAAGTTACATACAGGGTTTTGTTGTAAGAAACACCCGTTTTTCATACCTTTTAATTTTAAACTTTTTTGTCAACTAAGGAAATTTTTTTATTTTTCTTATTTTTTGTTACTCTACACGAAGATATAACAGACTATGTAAATACAAAGTCTGAAAATGGGTATTTTTAACAACAAAATCTTGTATGTAACTTTTTGTTTTTTTTTTAACTTTAATGTTAGGTGGGCATATTATTTCGTGGCTCTATTATTTTTCACATCACTGTATGTTTTTTATATTTTAAAATATTTTAAAAAGAGTATCACAAATTAGGTAATATGTATATATTTTGTGTTGTATGATTTTATCATTGATGAAAAAATTCAGTCTTTGATGCACTTCCTAAAAACAATAACTTGTCGAGGTGTTTACTGGTCAAACGGTTTCTTAATACTGTTACTGTTGCGCCAGCTTTGGAAAATAGCCTTTCACACGGTACGGAGGTGGCAACAATATGTAAATATAAACGGGCCTGTTTGTATAACATTGGATACATCTGTTTTAATTCTTCCCATTCCTCTAAAGGATTGGATTTTAAGGCGCAAACAGGACTAGACAAATATATAGATAGCTCGTCAGTTTTTGAATTTGCTCTTTGTCGTTTTTGGCCAATCAAAATCTTCACTATTGACCTCTACTTCTGAATCACTGTTTGATGTAGAGGTGTCATCCTTAATCAAATTCCTTCATTTTTGTATGGCTCTTCCACAAGCATTAGCATCCCTAAAGTGTAGGTTTTTAAAACGTGGGTCTAATATCGTACCTAAAGCAGCATATGTGTTAAACTCAATCATGCCAAATCTTTTGCTACAATCACACAGTAATTTGTTTTGCAACAGTGTAACGCATTCTATAGATGAAGAAAAGTTTTGGAGCTTTGATGTGAGACAGTTTATCATGGGTATAATTTTTGACAAAGTCACATAATTCTGGCCAGAAGATTCCTTAGTGACAAACTCAAATGATTTTAACAACAGAACTATTTGCTTCAATATTTCAAGTTCATGGCCGGTCACCATTTCTGGACTTCCTTTGGTAGATTCGAGTAACAGTTCTGATGCAATTTTTTACATTTCTATATATCTATCCAACATGTAATGCGTAGAATTCCAGCGTGTCTTAACGTCTAAAATAAATTTTTTTGTGCATCCTTCTGGGACTTCCATATCAATTTGAAGTTTTCTAAGCTTATCGGATTGAATTACACTGTTTTTAACCCATTTCACGATTTCTCTGACTTTTCTAATTACGTCAACAACTGGTGAAGATGCATTTCCAATTGCGGAATCAACTATTAAATTAATAGTGTGAGCAAAGCATGGTAGGTGTTTCGAATCTCCAAGACTATTCTTTATTGCGGCAACCATATTAGCGCCGTTGTCTGTTACAGCACATATTACCTTATGTATTGGAATTCCCCAATTTTTTTAAATATCTCCAAATACTGCAGAAATATATTCTGCAGTATGATTAGATGTCATTTCTTTTGTCGCAATATTGGCACTTTTAAAAGTTATGTTTTCCACAAAATGTATTGTTACTCCTAAAAAGCTCTTCTCATTCATAGTTTCTGTCCATATATCGAGCGTGACACAAAACGCAGTTGCATTTGATATTCTTTTAGTAAGCTCCATTTTAACACTGTCGTATTTGCCGCAAAGCTTATAACAGGGCGCCACCTCCTTCATCAATTTTAAAAAACCTTCTCCTTCGACAACATTAAATGGTCTCATATCTTTACATATAAAAAATAAAATGCACATATTTATATTGTTACATTTTATTCCACCTTCTGAAAAAAAATATTTTATATTAATAATTTGTGAATATGTAGCCGCTTTAAGATTATTGATTATGTGGTTGTATGAAAAAACTAGGTAAATCCATTTTTGCGAAAATTGAGATAGCACACAAAAACAGAAAGTGTGTTTTATTTACCAGCACTCTGTCAGATCGAAATTTTGATAGTTTCTTACAAGGCGAATTAACTTCAGGTGGCGGCGAGACTACAACAAGTCAACAACACAAAAAACAACATGTATTTTGTTTTTATTTTTCGGTCATGTAATGTCAAAAACAAGGCGAATTAATATATATATATGAATTCGCCTTGTATAAAACAGTTGACTAAAGCAGGGCTACCAGATTTGGGGTTCTAATATCAAATTAGATAGCAAAAATTAATTTCGGATTTTAATTGAGAATGTAAAAATAAACTACATATTTTTCTTTTTGGGAAAATTATTGATCGTTTTGTTTCTTTTACAGTCCAACATATATAAGATCTGTAAGAGTTTTCATGTACAAAACTTATATTAATACAATTTATGTATAAATGATAAACAAATTATAGAGCAAATTCAATTTCGGACGGCTGAAAAATCGGATTTACTGAACGCAATATAGTTTTTTATTTAAAATGTGTCAGCAGCAGAATTTTTCTTATATAAAAAACATTTTCTCCTTTTGTTTAGGTTGACCTGTTAATACTCTAATAAGTAAAAATACTTTCAAACGTATGTCCACCAATATAATGGCTTAGCCAATGGATATTTAACGCATTCAATGGATGTATTTGTGGGGTCGTTATTATAACCCTAATTCTCCGTATTTGAAATGTCAAAACTTAAAATGTTCGTAAACGATATTGAATGGTTAAACGGGAATTTTCAGGCTGGTACTCCATTAATGCTAGAAGAATGTTTGCTTATATGTACATGATGCTTTAAGTTTTAAATATTAACCAGTAGTCATACAAGACACTAAAAATGTATTAATAATATTTAAGATTAACTGAATGATCAACTTTCCCTCTCCCTTAAAAACGTACATTTTGGTACATTTGATAATTACCAAGTTGTAAAATTGGTAAAATGACATTATTGTTTTAGTTTACTTACCTATACCTACTTACATATATAAATTTAAATGACAAATTTATAAGATAATTATTAATCCCCACTAACAAGGTATATTTACACAAGGTAGACTCATTTGGGAGTGTAGACATACTGCTCTATAAAAGGAACCGAGTTGTCAAAATTGTCTTCATATAAAACAAAAACAATTTAACACACACATGTACAAATTTTGGCTCATATACACGAAATTTGACGTTTGGGTTCCAACTAGGGGTAAACAGCTGACAAACATATGGGCCAAAGAGTTTACCTTGTGTAAATATACCTTGCCCACTAATATGTTACTTTAAAACTAAATAGTTTCTTAAAAATAATGTATTTGTGTGCTTTTTATTTTTGAAGGGGATATTATAAGAAATTTTTATTTTAAATTTGGGATTGAAGAAAAAATTTATGTGGCATCACTAGACTAAAAATTAATAAAAATATTTGAGAAAAAATATAAAAAAAAATTAACTGCCTATTTCACGATGTCACTCGAACGTTTACGTTCGCACAAATAACATATAAAACAAAAACAAATTTTTGAGTTTTGTTTTTGTTTTATATGTTATTTGTGCGAACGTAAACGTTCGAGTGACATCGTGAAATAGGCAGTAAATTTTTTTTTAAATTAAGAAAAACACAGTTTTTATAACATAAACTTGTGAGAATTTTGTGAGCATTAAATTGCAAATTCGGTTGAATTGGATCTTTTATTAAAAATAATCTAAACCGTTTTTTTCTGCGTCCAGTTTATGCATTTTAATATTAAAACTGAACATAAACATAAAAATACCATTAAGATATAGTGATGACGGTAAAAATTATTTTTTGTGATGTAAAAACGATTTGTATTTAATTTTTATCTATAGTTTCTTTAATCATCTCTTTATTGTTTAATTTTTTCATTAATAAGTTGTTAAACAAAATGTTTATTTAAAAACACAATTTTAAAAAGCACATGTAAACAAAACTTTTGACATAAATGGCATGACCAAAAAAAATAACCGGCTGTCTTTTCGACACCACCTGAAGTAAATTCGCCTTGGTTTCTTATTTAAAATTATTTGAAAAACAAAAATCAGAAAAATATTCATTTTTTTGAAATAACAAGGTAACTACATACATATGCTAGGAACACAATTGCGTCGTACGAACGTAGTACGTAACGCCGTCAATTTTTCCAAATACGCTTCACTTACCCACAATGCCGTCGTAAACGCATTATGTTTTCTTTTGAAAATAACATTTAAAAATTCCAAAATAATTCAAATTATATTTTATTTTTCTATCCTTTTATTTTGTTATCAAATATTCAATTTTAAAACACAAAATTAATTTAATTTTATATTTTTTTCTATGACAGTACGGTCGTAACCGGCGCACAGTGATCGATTTGAAGTATTTAGGGTGCCAAAAGTCAAAATCTTAAATACGTAGTAGGTACAAAATATTGACGTCTACGGATAGTAAACACTTCCGCGAATTACCCCCCACCCTTTTTTTCAACAACCATACGTCACCGCTTCCGTGCAGTTAGACGCAATTTGATCGTTGACTTGATACGTATTTCTATTTGGGTGCCCAAATTATATCAAATTTCGCACTACGCATGTATGTTTATTTTAAGTTGTGTATAGAAGTGAAAGTAAAAGTGATTCCCATAGCTCAAGTAAGCTTCTATTAAATAAATAATAGTTTTAACGTTATATTTTTCGTAAATGTAATTTTTTTAATTTCAAAAGCAATTTTGTTATGGATCAGGATTCGTCTGGATCATATTTTTTTGTTTATTGAATACGTTACACATTCAGCTTTTCTATAAAAAAACAAGAGCCGCAGAATCCCGCTTATTCCTTAAAGACAGCAGTTCAAAGTATTTTGTTAAAAAAATTTAAAAACCCATTTTTTTTAATTTTATGTTTTTTTTTTTTTTTTAGTTATGGATATACCTAGTTCGCCGGGGGTGAAAATAGTGACCCGTAAATGTATGTTTGAGCAAATGCAACTACAAAATTTCCCAAGTATGGATGCGAAATTGGAGTTTTTAGAAAACCACTTGCTATTGTCTTGCGGAGACACTGTGGAAAGAAAAAAGAGCCTTAAGCATACATTTTCCTACATCAAACACGAATTTAAACAGAGATGGCTAAAAGCTCATAAAGTTAAAGAAGTTTTTATGAAAAACAACCAGAAGTGGCTAGAAGGCACTTTTGAAATACCAGTGCATTCGCTTAATCAACCTGGTCGTCCGAGCAAATCAGTTTCGGATTCGAGTGAACGAAGCAAGAGAAGAAAAACTGAGGAAATTCGATCAAATGTTGATGATGAAATGATTATACATGCCGCACAAGTCATATTGCAAACGAAAGGAAAAAGAAATGCCTCAAAAGTGCTCAAAGATATACGAAATTCACCAACAAAGGCTAGTAAATGATATTTTTTTTTTCCCAATAGAGCGGGGAGGTTTCCCCACAGTGACAGGTACCGCGACCAGGTCAGGTCTATTGTACCCACTCCCCTTAGCTGGCCAAAAGTCCCTCCGCTTCCCATAGGAACCCAACCAGGGCCTTTGCCGATATATTACCGATTCGGGACGCACACATTATACCATGCCCCAAGTGCCTCCTCCTGGCCCATGCCAGCGCCGGGCAGTCACACAGTACATGCTCCGTCGTCTCGTCCCCGTCTAGACATAGTCTGCATTCCTGAACCTCAGCCAGGCCCATCCGATAAAGGTGGTATTTGATCGTGTGGTGACCAGTCAAATAGGCCACCAGCAGTCGCAGATCCCGTCTGCCGAGACCATTCGTCCTCATTACATTCCCGGGAGAGATAAATCTCCTTGCCTGACGCATTCCCGGAAGCGATACCCAGTATCCCCTAGTAAATGATATAGAATTAGCTCTATGTCTACGTACGACGTAGATACGTTTACGCTAGCTATTGTGTAACTTTGTATAAAATATAATTCGTCTTAACATGACAACGTATCTACGTCGTACATTACTACGTCCATACGGTGCAATTGTGTTTCTACGGTAAAGATTTTTTAAAATTAAAAAAAAAAATTTTTAAAACAAACTAAATTTCTTTTTTTTTCTTTAATTTCGGTTTTTTTTATTATTTGATAAAAATGATTTTTTCACCGAGTTTAACTTTTTTTGCTACCTTATCTCGACTTAAGATGTTTTGTCAAAATGCCACATAAATGTTTTTTGATTTTGTTTTTTTAAATATACTTTTTGTTAATTTAACTTTTTATTAATTTTTGACAGTGAGTAAATCAAGGCTATGCATATTATTCTACCATGGTTGGGCCTTTAGTTAATCGGTATGTCAAAAAATATAAAAATCTTCAAGTATGAAAAAAGTAGCTCATTTGTATTTTAAAAACCATGTGTATCATTGTGATTCTGGCTTAAAGGAAAAACTTATAAAGGCTCAGTTAGTCTTTACTTTCTGTTCTGTTACGAATCAGCTGATTTGTTTTTGTTATTAAGAAACCTGTGAAATTGATTAGTTTTTCTGTTCTGTTGCGGTTCAGTTTGTTAAAATAGAAAACTTGTTAAGTAATTGTAAGTGACAGCAAAATAAATATTAAAAAATACATTTTTATATTGAAATAAACTATTTTTTGATTTTAAGAATTCATAAAATTTAATTTCTTCAAATTTATGTGCATTAAATTTATTGAAATAAAACAATGGTCGGTGCAAAACTAATAAAATTGTCATAAATGGCTGATAAGTTGCTACAGAAAAAGTAACTGCAACAATTTCGTAACAGAACGGCACGGAACAGAACAGAAACGGAAAGTAAAGACTAAATGAGCCTTAATTTTGAAAGAAATTTAAAAATTGGTTTAACGACTTTGGGACGAAGACATTGTATAAAAAGAGTACTATACTATACCATTGGGCAAAGACAACTTTTCTTATTTATTTTCCGAAAGCTCCAAATACATTTTTGTGACTTTTATCCCGATTTGTTTTCTGATATATTTTGTGATGCAACTAGCAGATCTAAACGGGAATAGAAAAAGTTCGAGAATAAGAAACTGCAATGTATTAACAAAAGAAAATGTGTTGGCGCCAAAAACCATTGTTATAAAACATTAGTAAATGATACTTCTTGCCAATTTCACCAATTTTTTTTAATATCAATTCATATTAAAAAATAGTTTTTCATATAATTTTATTTTTATCTATATATATAAAAAGAAGTGTACACTTTGATGTCACCACTAACTGCGAAAGCGGGTCGTTCGACTTAAACGAAAACTATCACGGTAATTTGGGGATAGTCTGTAGATGGTTTATGTAAAGTTTGGACGAAATCGGCCCAGTGGTTCCAGAGATATTGCATTTAGATTTTCCTATATATTATTCCCATATAAATTTCAACAAAATGGGTTTCATTATCCATATTATGATTTTTTATTGTTACCTGAAAAGTTACCAAATCGTAATGCCTAATGTGTACAATGACATTCGGAATAGATCTTAATGTATTTTATATCGCTAGAGGGCGTAACATAGGGCAAAACGGGTAAAAGCTCCCCCTCCCAATATTTTCTTAACTGATTAACCGATTTTCTTGAAATTTCGCAGGCAAATAGTGTTACATCTGGAAGGAACTATAGCCTATAATTTTTATTATTCAGGGCGTGAAATTGGGCAAGAGAGGCAAACGCTCCCCCTCCCTATATCTTCTTAACAAATCAACCGGTATTATTTAAATTTGGCATGCAGATACTGTAATATCTAAAGGAACTTTAAGATATACATGTTTTTGAATTTCCAACAATTAGGGCGTAAAATAGGGCAAAAAGGGTAAAAGCTCCATCTCCCCATGTCTTCTTAATAAATTATCCGATGAAAGTTTCAAGTCTTGAAGGAATTAAAGGCTATACATTTTAACATTTACGGCGTAAAATAAAGGTAAACGGGTAAAAGCACCCCCATCCAATATCTTCTTAATTAATTAAACGATTCTTTTGATAAGTTTATGTATCTTTATTTAAGGTTTTTTTTCTCCGGTTATTCTACTTCGGCTTTGCAATGGTACACGATTGGTCGTTAACAAATTGATGAAAAACGTTATCGAAGCTACCTTTTTGAATGGTAAATTTCGAGACTAAAATGTTTTGCTGCCACGAACTCCGATGATTGCCACAGACGTCCCAAATTAATTCAAATTTTCTTTTAGATTGGCATTTGCAATGACAATCAATAAGTCACAACGACGTCTGTTTGCGGCTTAGATTTGGGCACACCATGTTTTTCAGACGGACAATTATACATGGCATGTTCTCGCGTCGGCAAGCTATCGAGCTTATTTGTGTTGGCTAAAGACGGACCGACAAAAAAAAAATCGTACACGCAATTGCTCTTAACATGGGTTCTTCACCTGACAATTTTTTGTTATAGTAAACGTCAAACTTCATAAAAAAACGCTGAAAAAAATATTAGAGTTTTTTATATAGACTTTGACGTTTGGTATAACAAAAAATTTTCAGGTGAAGACCCCATGCAATAAAAATTGATTATCTCTGTTTGATTTTCATACTTCAGGATAAAAAATACATCACTTTTTTATGTTTAACTTTTGAATATGTAACGAAAAGAAATAAATAGCTATTGTTTTTATACCCTCCACCACAATTAGTTGTGAAGAGGGTATACTAAGTTTGTCATTCCGTGTGAAACTTTTTTATTATTCATCTCAGACCCCATAAAGTATATATATTCTGGCTGCTTGAGAAATTCTAAGTCGATTTAGCCATGTCCGTCTGTCTGTCCGTCTGTCCTTCTGTCCGTCTGTCCGTCTGTTGAAAACACGCTCGCTTTCGAAAAACTCAAAAGAAATAAACAAACTAGGTGTCAAATTGCTTGTAGTTATCCTAAGCAGTTTGGGATTGAATTTCAGCAAAATCGGTTCAGTAGGACCAGAGCTATGAATCAAAATGTGGAACCACCACCTTTAAAAACTTGATAATTTTGTTACAAAAACTAACATAAATGATGCAAAAATGCACGGAATGACATAAGATTTTGCACAAGTCCGTTTTATTCGACTAGAAATGACACTGTAAAATTTCGCGAAGGTCGGTCCATAATTTACCCTAAGCCCCATATAAACACTACTCCCGGAAAACAGTTTAGTACGCCTAAAACCGTAAAAAATAATGCAATCATAACAAATTTTGGCTCGTCACAATTTTATAGGACTATAAATGATACTGTGAAATTTCGTGAAGATCGGTACATAATTTACCCTAGGCCCCATATATGCCCTACTCCCGGAAAACAGTTTAGTCTCCTAAAACCATAATTAATAACAAATCGTCACAGTTTAAGATAATAATAATAATAAAAAGACATTATACAGATATTACTCCTTAAACATTCGAAGTGTCGGTGGAGGGTATCAAAGATTCGGCACAGCCGAATATAGCACTCTAACTTGTTTTTTTCAACGCCGATTATGGTATAAAGCGCTCAAGTGAAAGAAAGAGGAATTTATTTTACTTGAAATTAGGTTAATGGCAAAACAACGTTTGCCGGGACAGCTAGTATGACATAAAAAACAAATTTTAAATATAAATTGATATATAAATAAATTTGTGAAATTGGCCATTAATGTGATATATGTACATTAATATCAATTAAGTGTCGAATCCAGTTGGTATTCTAAATTTAACAAGCTACATACACGCTTATTTTTAGTTCTTAGTCAATTTCTATAATTTACTTTTTTGATGAAGGGTAGATACATACATATATACGATTAGGCCTACTTACTTTTTTGTGAAGACATTTTATCAAAAGCATATTTCAACGAATTACGACTTAAATCCGAAAATGAAGTATTTTGTGTTGATGTAGATGGCTTGGAATCTACCTCACTATTTAAACCATTACAAGAATCAAGGGAAATAAGCGGACTTTCCTTTGAGACGTCACCGCCACTTTCTTTTTGTTTTCTCCTTAAAGAATTATAAATTTAATATCTTCCAACTGACAAATGATAACAAGACTTTGTACTTACTTTGACATCTTTCCTTCGACTGGTTTGACGTGTTTTCACAATAATGCACGGTTTTAAAACATTCTTTGCATAAAGCACTTTTTCCATCTTTTCTAGTGTAATGTAGCCAAACACCAGCGTGGCCATTTTGGCATTTTTGCAGCTAGATTTAGCATTTTTTTGTCTGATTTTGCTGCAAATTTTTGATTTAGCAGTTAGCATTTTTTTTAGCATTTTTCAACTAAATATTTAGCATTTTTTAGCATTATTTAATTTAAGAATATTCAAGTAATATTTTTTTGAAAATCTACCACACTTTTTTGTTGAATGCACATACAAAACCCTACTCTTTTGCTATAGAAACTGTACAATCTTTTAAAATATCTTTCATATCAAATTGTTTTAAAATTTGATCAGTTTGATCCATTAAATTCATGTTAAGCTGATTTTTTCCAATCACGATTTTGAAAAATTTTTGGAAACGAAAAGTGATACCATAACTTTTGAAATAGAAAAACAAATACGAATTACATGCCGAGATTTTATAGCTCAATTAATATGTCAACTTAGACAACGATTGCAAAAAAGTTTTAATAATTTAACAAATGCTAACTTTTATTGTGTAGAAAACAGTTTAAAAGCTAATAAATGCAACTTAGAAGAAATTACAACTTTGGACAGTGGCAGAAACTAAATTCATATGAATTGTTAAATAAGTACTCAACAGTTGATTTCTGGATAAATGTATATGGATATAAAAAAGCATTAAATGAAAATCCATTTAGTGAATTAGCTTCTTTTGCAATAAAGTTCTGGGTTTTGCCATTTAGCAACGCGGAAGTTAAAATAGGTTTTTAGTTGTATAAATCTCTTGAAAACGAAAATTCGAAATAGACTGACGTTAAAGACTTTGAATTAGCTACTTTATATTAAGTGTGGTTTAAAATTTTGCCATAGTTTTAAAAAAATGTACGATCTCACATAAAAATGCGATAAGGACATATATTATAATGATATCTCGATCGATTCTTCAGAAGTTGAAGCATAATATTAATTTTGATGACGTATTTAATTTATAAAATGAAATTTTTTATTAAACATGTTATAAATATTATTGAAATACTAAATAAAAGCCATTTATAGGTCAAGTTCCTTTGATTTTTTCTTTTATATTTTTAAGACTTTTTATGTTTACTAAATATTTTATTTATTTTAATCAGTTTGTTCTATTGATATGATGTAAGTTTATAAGGAAGAGTTATGTAAAATAAATCATATACATATGGGTATTTCCTCAGAAACGTAAACCAGAATGAACATTTAAAATGTTTATTATTATAAAAAAGTCTATGTTGTAAAGGTTTCATAGCATAGCTTAGCTGTTTTACTTGAGGAAATTGCGCTGGAAACTCGAAAATTTTATATTTTCTTTTTAAGCTACCATTTTTATGTAACTATTTTGCATGCAAAAAATATGTTATGTTTGCACTCTTTCTTCATAATCTCTTCATTACAATCAATTGTAAATTGAGTATTAAGTTTTTTGTTACGGAAATTTTAAGATATTTATAAGAAAATGCATGGTGATAACAAAAAAAAAACTTATGGAAAAATCGTACGTTTGCGGCCGGTACATAAGCCAATTTAACAAAAGCCAATAGAGATATTTTATTGTGTAAATACTGGATAGAGACCTACATTAATACACTTTTAAAATAAACTAATCACTTTTGAATATTCCGTTCCATTACGCAGATGTTTACATTTCACTACTGTAAGCCAAAGTAGACTTCTATTTTGCGTACGTTCGTGACCACATGTTTATGTTTATAACTAGGAAAAGTTTTGTTTTCTATATTATTTGTACAGCAAAAACGTACGAACGTACGTTCGTGACTCTAGGAAATGCCCATATAAAGGTATATTAACTAAAATAACAAAAAATAATACAATTTAAATTTTAGCATTATTTTTTGGCAGTTTAAAATTTTTGTTAGCATTTTTTAGCATTATTTTAAAGCCGATTTAGCTGTAAAATATTTTTGGATATGGCCACACTGCCAAACACTAGATTTTGGTGGTCCCATTTTAAATAAATTTTATTTTGCACCTTTTTATTTTTAAAGATTTTATAATTTTTTTTACTATTAAAAAACACTGCTTCAGTTTAAGAATAATTTCAATGCTAAAGTGAAGCGATTACTTTTGACCGATACCGAGTATTTTTTTACCGATACTACTTGGTATTCGGTGTCTAAGTATCGATTACAAAAATAGTTGGTACTTGTATAAAAGTATCGAATATGTACTTGTATTTACTCGTATCGTTTCTCCCTACTCATACTTAGCAACATTTGTAGTGGTTGATTTAGAATCTACTCAACTCAATGTGTATAGGCGAAGCAAAATGCTAGGCTGCCAGATTTGTCCCCGAAATAGCAAAGTGACGATTTGGCAATTACAGTTAAATAAAGTTACATGTATGAAGTGGACGATTTTTCGGCAAATTTATCTGGCAGCGCTGATTATGAAGTTGTGTGTTTTATCTGTTGTGTTAAAACGGTAAATGGATGAGCTTAATGAGTTGAATCATTGTGAGTATTGTAAGTATTTTCCTGAAATTATAAATCAAACTGACGTCATTTGTGAGTATGCGTATAATGTCGACGTCGCACTCATAGTAATTTCTCTTGTGAGTATGAGTGAGTCAGAGTAGTTAAGTTTAAATGATTTCTACGCACTTATACTTGCAATTGCAGTATGAGTAGCGAAAAAACGATTCATTGCTGATCTCTGGTTTGGAGTAGTTTTTATGAGTAAAGTGTGTTTCAGAGACAAGAAGTATGTCGATTCCATGCCTTTGAAGAAAGTTTGCAACTTCGTGTTTATGTTGGGATAACCCGTTTGCATTCCAGAAACATATTTTTAACTAATTTATTTGTTGTTGAGTAGAGCTTGCAGGAGCATGTTCTGGTTTCGCATCATTTCCTGAAACATGTTCTGCATAGTGGCCATGAAGTTATTCATAGTTTGAATTAGATTTTCGAGTGAGCTAGGCATATTTCCAAAAGGCATTTGTAGACCCTCCCTAGGAATATTAGCGTATGGAGGTTGCTTTGCGTTGGAAGTACTCGGGGGATTTTTCGCATTAGGGTTTCCTTTTAAGACTTGGGCATATGAGTGGTTTTGTTTGTGTAGTACTAGCAATAGAGCCAGCGGCTGGGCTGGGCGCAAATGACGGACTGTATTGGGAGTGAGCATATTTTTGAACTAAAGCAGGTTTTTTTTAAATGCAAGAAGACTTTACAACCCCTATAGTTTGCTGTGTGATTTTCGCCACAGTTGCTGCATTTCTTTACCTTCGGATCAGCTTTAGAACGATTACATTCGGCGGTTTTATGGGCGTCGCCACAAACCACACATACGTGAGGCAATTTAGAGTATGATTTTGTATGCCCATGTTCCTGCCAGTTTGTGCATTGGGAGGGAGCCTTTCGTTTTAATGACTCCTCAACAGTTATTCTTCTGTTAAGTAGGTAACGCAAGTTGTATATGGGATGAACTGAATTTTTGGTTTTGAGAACCGATGAATCTTACTTCTTGATTTTTTTTTCTTTTTCGAACAAAACTTCAAATTACTGTTAGCAAATGTCAAATCACCGTCCAATTTTACTGTCTGCAAAATTTGCTAAACAGTAGAAAAGACAGTTGTAAAAGTGTGCATGTATTAGTAAAAAGTTTGCATGTATTGTGCTACTGTCTTGCCAGTATTGGCAAATGGAAACGCTATGTAAAGGTTATGATTTTAGTTTCAAAGTGTTTTAGAATTTTTGTTTTCTTATTTTGCCAATATTTTCTAGAAAATAAAATTTTAAACAATTTTGACTTACACTGTAAAACATTATTATGCTTCTGTTGTATGCTTGTATTTTAGATATTTTTAGAGAAACTAAGAAAGAAAAAAAATAACAAATAATAACAAAGTTGAACAAACTTTTTTATACAATAAATTTTATGGCGCGACTTAAGGACCTCAAAATATACTCACACATACATTGAAAACGAAAATTGAGGGTGTGTGAAATAGAGGAAATGTTAAACTTTTGCGTGCTTGTGAAATGAGTCATAAGGACTCGGCGTTTTGTTTAAAGAAATGTAATTGAAAATAAAAATTTAAACAAGTTTTCGTAATAAATATAAATAGTTTTAACAATTATCTCCTTTTCAACATGTCGATGACACACATTTAAAGTGATTAATTTGCTATAAAAGTTTAACACATTTGTGGTCACTTTATATTATTAGAAAATAAAATTAACCATAAAACCACTTTGAAAAATAAACTTTAAAAATATGTAAACAAAGTATTACATTAAAAAAAATTATTATTTAATACAATAACAAAAATTATTTAATACAATGTAATGATTTAATTACGTGATTTTCATATAAATTTTGGTATTAATATGTACATATTATGTAAATAGAAGGAAAAAGACTAAATACTAGGTAAAGTGGATAAATTGGATAAATACCCTGGTATTTACAATAACACTGTGCTCGAAATTGACACTTTTTTTTTAGACAAGCCGGGTACATGGCGTTCTAGCATAATTCGGGTACGCTGAATCCAATGGTGCACACCGTTTTTTTTTTTAAGTTAGCTCTTGTTTTCGAGATGTACCGTTATTTTGAAAATGGAGGAGGTTGCACAACATATATTCGCGAAACTCAAAAACGGTTTAGTTAATTGAAATGACTTAAAAATTACGCAATAAAATTTCCTTTAAAGTGGGGTTGGTCTAGGAGCATCCTAGGCGCTGCATTAGCCAAATTTAAGAATTTCAACCATACATATATGGTGGCTTAATAGAAATCTTAAATTTGGCCCCTGCAGTGCCTAGATGGGTCAAATGTATTACCAACCCCACTTTATTTTTTATCTCAATCATTTATTTCTAGCATACCTACCCTCTATCTCCATTCTTTAAGAGGGCTCCCATACAAAATGTTCAATGCAGACTAGAAATATATTGAAAAAAAAGTCCCATGCATACCCAGGAGTCGGCCCCAGTAAGATAATATGTATGACCGACCTCAATTAGTTTTTTTTTCCTTAACATTATCTCGATACATACTTGCCCCTTATCTCCACTTTTTAGGGGGCTCCCAAGCAAATATTGCGTTTCATGAATTTCGACTTTTGTGAATAATTGGTAACAGATTTTAATCATTTATGGCTTGTTTTTTTTGCAGCTTCGTTTTTTCTATGTCTGCAAAAATTATAAAACTTTTTTCGAAATTTTGATAAAAAAATAATTATTATTATGTTTCTAAAACAACGGCTCATATTAAAAAAAATTTACTTTTCTTAAAGAAAATTTTATTGCGGAATTTCGTAAGTAATTTCAATAAACTAAACCGTTTTTGAGTTACGCGAATATATGTTGTGCAACCTTCTCCATTTTCGAAATAACGGTATATCTCGAAAACAAGAACTAACCTAAAGAAAACAGTGGACACCATTGCATTCAGCGTACCCGAATTATGCTAAAACGCCATGTGTCTAATTTTGCAACTAGCACAGTGTTATTACTTTCCCTATAGGAAGTCAAATACATTTTTGAGTAACTTCAAACTGGTTTTTTATAACCACATCTAGTTGATTAAGTGACTTTTTTCCTTGTCGACTCATTATTTTAACATAGGCATGTCATAGGCTGTAGTCAATTTGTTATGTCTGCATGACTTTAGTTGACTACTAATTACTTATTTTTTAACCAATTTGTAGTTATTTAATAGTATAGTCGGTTTATAATAAATTTTTTAAATTTTAAATAATTTTTGTCAAAAAATATATGTATGAACGTATGAACATACAAACGTACATATATCTATGTATATTTATGTATTTTTATATATAAATAATTTTTTAAGAATATTTTGCATCAAATTGCTTTGAATGATGATGTACAATATAATAGTGCTGAAATAAATACTCTACATAATTGCTAGTACATAAACAGATTTGTATTGCTTTACCCCCATATTCATACAAAATTTTTGATTTATAAAAGTTTTATTAAACAAATTTTCATAGAAAAATCGTTTCATAAGCCTGAAATGCTTTTTATGAATATGGGGGTTAATTTTTAGTTATTTTAATATGTTTGTATATATTTTTTTCATTTGACTTCATGGCATGCTTGTTTTACTTATTTTGCTTTCATTTGTGTTTTACGTGTGCCTCTATGCAATATGTTTGGTTGATATCTGCATGAGATTTAAACCAATTTGTAGTCATTTGGCAAATAGTTAATTTATAGTTTTTTGCAACTGACTACTATATTGACTACAGGGCTGTGATTGATTTATTTATTTAATATAAAAAACAAAATTAACAAGTTCCTGGTATTAAACCATATTTCGTTGGTCTCATGTTGAAAGGCCCTGACTCGATTTTTTTCAAAATTGTAGATGATTATACCATGAACTAACCGCAAAATAAATTCAAGTGAGCAAACAATTAACTTCACGCCAGAAAAACAAACGTTTTTTTCTTGTTATCTCTACGCTGACGATCGAAAGTGCGTGAAATTTTGTTGTTTAACAATGGTTAATGACGTAAACTATGTTATTATCAAAAATCTCGGTTATTAATATTATAGTTAATTTTATATTAATTTTTAAAAGTGTGTAACGTCACGCCACATTGTGAAGATTTTCCTTGGTATTTAATTCAATTATGGTTTTTGTAGATGGAATCTTCGATCGAATGTAAAACATAATATATACTGTTATATTTTAATAATTATAATATATGTATGTACATAGGTTTATCTTAATAAATTATGAACAAATCGTCATATAAATGACAAAAGGACCTATAAATATAGTTATGATCGAAATAGTTGGCTTTTTGTTAAATTTTTATCTCCTGAAAATTTTTATTAATGATGATTAGCCCTTTTGCATTTGACGATATACACATGTATAATAAATATACCTGCATATCGCACTTGATCAACAAGAGGGTATTAACTCAAAACAATTTTACCAAGACAATTTTTATTTTACATTAAATGCATTTTTCATAAAAAAAACACTCAACGGTTGGGCAACAGTTACGACTTAAGCCTACAGTACACGGAATGTAAAAAGCCTCATGCGCATGTGGTTCTGACGTAATTTTGCGTCACTACAAAGCCACAATAGCAAGTTCGTGATGTGTGATGACGTCAAAATTACGTCAGAACCAAATGCGCCTGAGCCTTTTTACATTCCGTGTACTATAGGCTTTATGAATGTGCCCAATTTTTATAACGGCACGCAAAATTTGTAGTATTACGTGTCGATTAGACCAAAAAGTGAAAAAAAAAATATTATGAACATATCGCACGTTAAATACATACCTTTAATGTATTTTGTAGTTCAAATAAGACGACTTAAATCTGTTTTGTATTTTAAATTAACAAATGTACTTTGAACGTACCTGTTTTTACATTCATCAATGGCAGTATTTTCCCCAACTCTGTGGGTAACTTGAGCAAGTTTGAAAAAATTTACGGCGTTACATCCTACGTTCATACGTCGAAAGACCCAATTGTGTTTCTAGCATGACGTGTAAACTTAACTATTGTACAAACACATATATTCATACATATATATAAAAATACACATTTTCAATATCATATATGTAGGTTACATTAACAAATTGTGCCATTGTTAAATCGAATTAATTGCAATGAAATAATTTTAAGAAAGTGGCTTTAACCCAAGTCAACAGCACAAAGCTTTTTTTTGTTTAATAGAACAATAGAAAGCACGGTTACATTTTTATGAAGTTTAAAACCAACTTAATTTCTCTTTCCCACCTTATTTTTTTAGCATTTGTGCCAGTACTAAGAAAATGTTAAATAAATAAGAATAGTGTTCATTTTTAAACACGACACGATTGGGCTTTGAGCTGGTCTCAAGTCCGACTTTTACTTATATCAATTATTGCACAGAATGAACTCAATATCATTAGGTTTTGTTCACTAGCGATTGTAAGAATCTAATAAAATACTGTATTCTGTCAAGAACGATAAAAACAAGATTGCGCATGTTTACAAAATTCAACTGTTTAATATGACGTTACATCAGCACATTATACACATGTTTGTTTGCTTGTGTTTCTATATTTTAGCTGTACTTATACGCTGACGTGACGTAGATGCGCGGAAAGATTTCATTTTAAAACTGAATGCGTTATCTTGGTTTCTTTGTCTCATGGTATTCTGTATTGTTCTAACCCAGAAAATGGATCCTAGCATATCGAGCCGTTTTTTGGATTATATCGTAAGCGACATCATTAAGATAGTAAAAGTCATAAGATTGTGCTGTAACTATGACTTCTTTATTTGTCATTGGACAAAAATAAACTATTGCATTTACTTCTGATTCATTAAATGAAAACAGTTGCAGTCAAGGCGAATTAACTAGAGGTGGTGTCGAAACGGCATCTGATTTTGACAGTTCGGGCTTATTTGTTTTGATTTGTTAGTGTTTTGCTAATAATTGTTGACATTTCGAGCTAATGGCACTAACAATGCAATGCAAAAAACCGTATGTTGTTTCTGTTGTTTTTGGATTATTGTAGTTCCGACACCACCTGTAGTTGAATTCGCCTTGGTTGCAGTCAAGGCAAAAGCAAAAAACGGAATGTTGTACACAACAAAGAACTTCGGCATCCGACATGTTCGGAAGTGTTTGGTTTGACAGACTGATGGCCATTTTCTCAACGTACCGACAAACTGTCTGTTATTTAATGTCAACATATTTTTATTAGACCGATAAACTGTCTGTTAACAATTTTGGGTTTCTCAATATACCGACAACACCTCTCAAAATACATGTAAAAGTTGGGAGTCAGCTGATTGAATTTATCTGTACGGCAAATAAAAGGAAAATAAAAATTTGGCAGATGAGTGCCGGTTAGTTTTGCGACAGGATAGAAGCAAATGAGACATTAAGAAAACCGAATTTCTTTAATGTGCAGTTTTTCGTTGGGAAAAAAGATAATCATGTAATGAGAAAACGGCCATGAAGCTTTTAAAAAATCCCGTAGTTAACGAAGATGGGACGTTGTGTTTATTAAAAGCAGTGTTGCCGTTAGGATACGAAATATACATTTTTCGTATCTTTTGACTACTTCAGGTATCATGTATAATCCTGAAATTTTTTGTATCTTTTGAATCTGTACGCAAAATGTACATAAACAAAACATTCGAAAATTTTTAGTCAACTAAAACTTATTAAGACTGATCATCGTAACCGACTCAGTACTAATACAATAGCAGCCAAGGCGCATTAACTAAAAGGTGAGGTCAACTCTACAACAAAACTGCTTCTGTGGTCGGATTGTCAAAAATATTGCTTGTAAAAAAAGGTTAGTTTACATAAAAATTTAGTTTGCATATACACTTTGACAAGTCGCCCACCGAAAAAAAAACACCATATGTTGACTTGACCCCACCTTCAAGTGAATTCGCCTTGATAGCAGCTTTAATATTGGTGAAAAAAACATTAAGGGGTTGCAGCATACGATCCACCTAAATCGACGATTACTAGTATTGCGAAGTTGTTCTGAGGAAATATGAACATCTTTTTTATTTTCAGGAAATTTATATGAACGTTGATATAATCGCCTTAGTATAAACGCCTTAACTCGTATATTAATTTTTACAAAAATGAATTTGTTTTGATAACATTCAAAGATAATTACACATAATTAATTTTAAAGTTGGCTTACTGTATTGTAAAATTACATATATGTACCTTATGACTTAAATAAATATAGAAATTAATTTATACGAAATAGTTTTCTTTAAAATATTCATTAAAATATGAAATAATAAATATTAAACGTTAAAAATGGATTTTCAAATTTTTTTCAAAACGTATCTTTTTGGGAAAAAGTGTATCTTTTTGGAAACTTAAATGTATCTTTCTCAAAATTTTACTGGCAACACTGATTAAAAGTTTCAGTCTGTCAAACCAAACACTTCCGAACATGTCGACTGTTCTTTGTTGTGTACAACTTTTCGTTTTTGCCTGGACTACGACTGTTTTCATTTAATGAATCAGAAGTAAAAGAAACAGTTTGTTTTTGTCCAATGAACATCAAAAAGTGGAAGAAAAAGCAATTTTTTTTATTTTGACTGCAGTTTTTTAAACCCTGATTAAAACTATCTTAAACGACCGGTACTATGAGCAATTAAATCTCAGCATACTCTTAAAAACAATCGAATGCGCTATTATATTAAAAATTCCTTATATTTCTATCGCCAGTAAGGAGTGCGTAAGCATGAAGTGGGGAACAGAATGGTCGCTGTAGTAGTCACAGGTTAAAAATGGCAGTTTTAAAGTTGTTTCAACAGAATACGTAGTTGTAGTAGTCTTTGCATTTGAAGTTATAACGCAAATTTTGAACTTTGTTGCGTTACAGAGCATTCGTCAACTTCAGCTACTGCTACCACTACTTATTCTGTTCCAGGCCTGAGGCTCCGACGACGATATTATAGAAAAGGTAATAGATTCTGTTTGATTCCACTGTCTGCAACAGATTATTTTCAATCTAAAACACTCAGTTTTTTTTCCTATACAACACTTTTAATTTTACAATACGACCATTTACTGTCAAAATTAGCATAAATCGTATCTTATTCTGCACATAATTTACGAAAAGAATTCTTTCAATTAACTTATATAATATTAACGACCAATTTCACCAAGTTCGGTTATAATTAACTATTATTATAGCTGTCAGTTAACAATATGTTTGTGAAATTGGCCGTAAGTCCTGATATTTTTTAATTTATGTATGCAGTTTACAAACGATTCAGTATAAACACATAAATAAATAAATAATTTTTTTTTAATGAAATCATAATCTGAAGACTTACATATTAAGAAAGTATGTATATTTATATTTATGTATGTACTAGCGAACCCCCTGCACACTTCGTAGTGCAAAAAAGATAATAAGAAATCAATTCGAATTCTTTTAAATCAGTAATAAATTGTTTTTATTGAAATGCTCTGTGGTACACAACATTTCTTGTTTTTCCATTTTCGGTGCAAATATACAAAACCGATGGTTTGCCAACGCGCGAACAGGCTACATACAACTGTCCATGTGAGAAAACTGGATACTCTAAATTCAATCCACAAATTCCTAATGATTGGCCTTGCGCCTTATTAATAGTAACCGCAAACGCAAGCCGAACAGGAAACTGAAGTCGTTTGAATTCAAATAACATATCAGACGGAATAATTGGGATGCGTGGAATAAATGCATCTTCGCCTTTGAATTTTCCAGTTAAAATAGTAGCTTCAATAACATAAGCCATCAACCTTTTAATAGCAAGTCTTTTTAGTGATCAAAGCAGTGTTCACGAAAATGGCTATAACTCATGAAGATATGATTTACAATACCTAAGTAACTAAATTAAAGTAATGGTTTGACTAAAATCGAATTGTAATGAATTTCAGTTTTTCAAAATATTAAGTCAAATTCGCAAAATTTCCATGCAAAAAAAAAATACATGTTTCGGAATGAATGCAGTGCTCACTAAAATGACTATAACTCATGAACCAATACACATTTGAAGACCGTTGATACATAAAAAAAAACCTTGGTATTGACGTCATCTTCCACATTCACGCATTACAGAGAACATCAATTACTAACACAATGCAACTTTTTTTTATATATATAGAAGATATCAATTTCAATATCCAGTTCTAATTTTTAAAAGCGCCTACAATAACATTCCTGTTGTGCGATTCACCAACTTTAATTGCGATAATCGTATCGTTAAAATAAATATAACGAACATATATAGATTCGCTATTTAGTCCTATTTTAACGATATTCGCTGTCGGTTGAAGTCAGCTGTTACGTTAAGCAGTAATTTTTCATTATTTAAGCGAAAATAATTTATGTAGTGTTTATTGAATCTATAAAGTGTATTTTGTGTTTAATATGGTTTTGAGTATTTGGCATTACAGAATCACACTATTATTATTACTGCAAAAGAATATATCGCTCCTTTATTGCAACATAGTCATATCTAAAAAAAATCAAACTTGGCAAAATGCGATTAAAGTTTTTAAAATTTACCTTTTTACTGATTCATTAAAATATATTTTTTTTTATAACTTCGGCTCAGTTTGAGATATAACACTGTTTTTGTTTTGCATATAGAGAAGGTACGAAGAAGCAGTTTTGCTTAAAAAACTTCAAATTTTTAATTTTTTGAGATATGACTGACTATGTTGCAATAGATATGACTATGTTGTAAATGTCGACAAAAATAACGATTTTTGGTTCGTTAAAAGTTAGTGAATCCCACTACTGATATTTGAAAAAGATCGTTGGTTCAAAGATGTTGCTTTTCAACAGTGCCAACAAGTTATTATAATTATCTTATATGTTGCTTAAAAAGGTAAACATTAAAAAATAAGGTAAAAAGTAAAAAAAAAAATTGGAAAACTTTTTATGACATATGGCAACGTTGGTCGAAGTAAGTCCCAAATTTATTTAAGAGTTAAAAAAATTCTAATCTTAAATTTAAACTTTTTTCTATCACAAACTTTATAATTACAAACGTACAAATATAAATAAGTGCAGGGCTGTGGAGTCGTTAAGAAATAGTTATAACTCCGACTCCGACTCCTTTTGCTGAAATTTTTTAAGTACGACTCCGACTCCGACTCCTACCTTAACCTAGCATTATTAAAGAGACTAGTTTTTATTTGACTTTAAACTCTTTTTTAATTTAGTACCTGTTAAATGGTTAAATATAGCAAGAAAATGATTCTGTAAAAATTTCAAATCGATATTTTAATTCTAACGTGCCGCGTTGAGCTTTAACCTACTAGTTACTAACATATGAGTAGGAAAGCTGCAAAATATTTTATTTGGATTTTAGAAAAAATGTAAAAAACATATACCGCCATATTCAATAGACCAAATGAGTTGAATTTTTTTAATTCTAAAGTGTTATGACATTCTTGACTTATAACAGTTTAGAAATTTAAACCAACTGAAATATAAAAAAATAATGGATTTAATTTTGGAACGAACGAGTTTTGTTACGAACTTTCGAAAGAAACGAGTTTTGCTTCAATCCGTATGGGATCATTGAACTTTAGTATATTTTAAAGGTAGGTTTCGAGATAGAAAAGTTGAAAACAACACCAAGTCCAATTGGCTTAGACGTTAAAGACATCAAGAACTCGCCATTGCATTTTTCCGTTCCTAATTCAATATTATTATTGTCCAAGACCGAAATTTGAAATTGAAAGTCTTTATTATCTCTCCTTTTTCCCCAAAATTGAGTAGATAAAAGTATTCTCAAATCATTTTTCGGGTTAACCCTCACATTGATGGGAATTATATCTGGAACAATGTCATGTATTTTTCCGAGTTCCTTTTCCTTTCATTCTATTATAATTCACCTTGAAGGTTGGAACTTAAAATGTAGTTACTTAATGCTTTCACCACAGGAGCTACAGCTGATTTCAAGTCATATTCATGAACATGGCAACAAAAATATTTGATAATATACGATAAATCTTTACAACATCTTTACAAATTTAATTTTTAAATTCCTTAATTCGGCTCTATTTCATTAACGATATCTTGGCGAAATTCAAATAGTGAACCCAATGGTTTTTGTTACAGAAATTTGAGGTCACATTAAAACATAGAAAAGGACATGCTTCGACACAATCTATATAACTATTCTTATAAATTGTCAAAACAAGATGTTATCTCAATTTTTTAATTTTTGATATAAAAAGTATACTGGTCCTTATTTTCTGACTTCACAATTTCAAAAAGCAGACCCTCTTATGGCCAATTCCACTAATTTATTTAAATATCAATTTATGTTTAAAATTTGTTTTTTTATGTCAAATTAAAATAAAATTATTAGAAAAATTATATTTAAATATGAATTGATATTTAAAAAGAATTGGAGAAATTGGTCATTAAAATTTTTTATTTTGAAAAATATTGGAAAAATTTTAATGCAAAAACGTCGGAGTCGGAGTCGCTAGTTTTTGTGGGTACTTCGACTCTGACTCCGACTCCGGTACAAAAACCTCAACTCCGACTCCTCAACTCCGACTCCACAGCCCTGAATAAGTGAAGCTTAAGCAAAAAAAAGTGAGTAGTGTTGCCACTAGAAAAATTCAAAATTACACTTGAGATAAAGCAAAATATCCCGATTTAAATAAAATTACACTTGATATCAAATTATCGTTATATTTTATTAAAACTCTTAAAAAATTGGTCTTTAAAATAAGAAACTTTTTTTTTTTTCTAAAAAACTGAACTTAAAATTATCCTTAATTTCACTTTTACTCGATTTAATTTTCTAAAACATGACCGTTTAGTTTAAAATTCACAGATATGGCTTAAAATCTTTACTTAACAATGATTAATTTAACTAAACATCTAAAATAATAATAATATTTATTTTTTTTTTGTTATGTTAACCCCTTTTTCGAGTCAAAGTCTATGAGTCAAATTTCAATTTATAAAGCTTTCTTGCAATAGTCCTATTCCTTCAATATTTCGCATACTTTTTGTTAAAGGTTACCTTTGGTAAACAATGAAGGCCGCAGCGGACCAGAAAATGCATTACATTCTGCTGGCCTTTGATTGAAGAATTTTCTGTGCATACAATTTACTTCATTGCTAACCAAAGGGTAGCTAAAGTGAGACATGTAACAGAAAGATACAAGATAGTCTGGCAGTGATTCTCATTACTTCCAATTTTACCCAAAGGTTGGCTTAAGCAAATAGTATGTGAAATATTGAGCGAATAGGAATATTATAAGAAAGCTTTATAAATTAAAATACTCATTCGAAAAAAATGTTAATTCCCAAGTTCTGTTTATTCTTTTTTTTTTTTAAAATATGCAATAGAGTTTTATCCTTAAATTCGCCCAAATTAAATTTAAGTAGTCAAAATACAAATTCAGAATTTGCAAAATTATATTTTATATTTTACAAATCAAAAGCTCTAAGTTGGTTTTCTTTAAACTTGAATAAAATTTGGAAAAGGCTGACTTTAATGGTAAAATCCTTTGCCGTTTTTTAGAAATTAAAGAAAAAATTAATTAAGAACAGAATGTTGGTTTTAAGGCTATTTGGGACGCTGAATCCAAATCTGTACTAAGCTCTTTTATATCAGCACGTCTTTTCGCAATATACCATTGTGTCCAAAATTAAGGCACTTCCACTACATATTTTGGAATAACTTGAAAACAGTTCACCATATTCAATTAAAAAACAAAGTTCAAAATTCGTCAGCAATATTATCTTTAAGCCTTGCTAACATTGGTTTTAAATTTGCCCAGTAGTTTCAGAGATATCGTCTATACACGAATCTAACAATCTTATTCACCACACACTTAATCCTATTCCTACTACCAATGTTACATCCATAATAAACTTCGATACAATAATCAACCTGTGACATTAAAGCTTCTTTCACAATCAGAGAAAAAATTTCGTTTTTTATTCTATCTTTTTTCTTTCCAAAGTATTTTATATATTTTCCTTTAATTTTTAGAACAAAAATGTAACTAAAATTTTTAAAAATGTATATAAAGTTGAGTCCAAGGTATATTTACACAAGGTAAACTCGTTGGCCCATATGTTTGTCAGCTGTTTACCCAAGTTGGAACCTAAACGTCAAATTTCGTGTATATGAGCCAAAATTTGTATATGTGTGCGTTAAATTATTATTGCTTTATATGAAGACAATGTTGACAACTCGGTTCCTGTTATAGAGCAGCATGTCTACACTCTAGGGTTGCCAGATCTAATTTGCCAAAAAGCTTGACATTGACCAAAAAAAAACTTGATTTAAAAAAAAAAACTTAACAAATAAAAACACTCATACTATTGTTTTTTATTTAATTTTTTATTATTTTTTTCATAAAAATTATTAGAATAAAAACAAAAATATCATAAAAAGTAAAAATAACAGAAACAATATAAAAGAAAAAAAAAAAAACAATTTTAAAGAAAACTTAGGTGTTATTTAAAAAAAAATATAGTTACTATCTTAAGAAAAAAAATATAGTTTCTATTTATTTTGCGACATATGTATATTTCGTATTCTTAGATACAGAATTAATTAATTCTCTACCTCGGGTGTTGTTAAAAAATTTTAAAGTTTTTGCAATCCTCATTAAAATTAATAGTTCGGCTTTTATTATATCTAAGGACATTCTATTCCTAAAATATGTATCATATAAGTCCTAAGTTCTATTGATAGTAAAAATATGGGCTTTGGATATGTTTTTTAGAAATATAAACTTACTTTTTTATGTATTATTACATTGCTAGAATAAATTTGAGAAAAAAAATTAACTTACAAAAAAGCTTGACAAATCACTTTTTCACTTGACACTTGACGCGCATTAAAAAACTTGACAATCAGGCCAAATCAGGCCCATCTGGCAACCCTACTACACTCCCAAGTGAGTCTACCTTGTGTAAATATACCTTGGTTGAGTCAACTAGAACTTCAGCAACAAATTGTATGAAATTGTTTTTGACGTTTAAAATAATTTTTAGTTTTAAATGAAAATTTGCAAACTGTTTCTTAATGCAAAATTTGTGGTTGCAAAAGAAATGGTTGCTCTATTATGAACACCAAGTGAAAATGTTTTTTTGATTGTCAACGAAGCTTAAAAGTGCATGAGCAATAGTGCGCCGCATACGTAGGGGAAGAAATAGTTTATCATCTGACTTACAATATCAATTACACCACCACCAATCCTCAAATCCAAGACCAAAATATTCATATCACGTCTATTAAATCTAAAAACCATCGCCCTGGTCATACTGGGACTCACCTGAAGAAAGTTTGCATCCATCGAATTACTGAGCCTATTTAAGTCCCGATTAATAAAATCCGACCATTAAATTTGTGATCGCCAATCACCAGACCACAGTAATTGAATGTCATCAGCAAATGCTAACGGCCTACAACAACTACTACTCATATTAGGAAATAAATCATTCATAAATAGCGTGAACAACATAAGGCCTAAGACTGAACCCTGCGGAACACCTGACCTCACACATTCCAGACCAGAAACTACGCCATTATAGGACACATATTGCCTCCGACCAGCCAAATAAGACCAAATCAACTTACCTGATCAAGAGCCTTAGATAGGTCTATTTTAACAAATAGAAACTGTTAATTATTTCCTTTCGTAGGTTATATTCAACATTTTTTATTTTTCGAATTTATTCTATGAGCTAAATTTCAGTTATTAATTTTATAAAGCTTTTTTGTAATAGTTCTATTCCTTAAATTTTTAGGAAATAATTCCCAGTTTCTATTTGTTAAAAATTGTTGAGTTAAATACATTCAATTTAGAAAGTATCACTATCCAGTGTGACACAAAGAATGCTGACGAAGGCCGTAACGGGCCAGAAAATGCATTACATTTTGCTGGTGTCTAATAATTGTAAATTTTTCTGTACATATAATATACTTCATTGCTATCCAAAGGAAAGCTAAGGTAGAATGTAACAAGAAAATACTATATAATAGTCTGGTTGTGTATAAAAGTCATTCCTAAAAATTTAAGGAATATTACTATTCAGTTTCGTTCCCTTGTGTTATCAATTGCAATTTTAAGTGCAATTGATGTGTGCTAGTGAGCTAGTCTATCAGTGCTGGTGTTGCGGGTTCGATTCCCGCTAGAGACTCTGGTCTCCTGCAGATAAGCGTAGAGCTTCGCGAGCTTAGGAAAACAATTTTTGAAGCCATTTTATTTTTTAGGGGGCCCAAACACGCCGGGGTCCCTGGACACAGGCCCCGTACGTATAATAAGTTCATAAAATAGCTTAAAATCAGGGTTTAAAAACTGCAGTCGAAACCAAAAACTGAAACAAAAAAAACAAAAAACAAAAATAATAATAATATGTGTACAAACTTTTCGCTTTTTGAGTTGGTTTGACAACGACTGTTAACATTTAATAAATCAGAAGTAAAAGCAACAGTTTTTTTTGGCCAATGACGAATGAAGAAGTGGAAGAAAAGGCAGTTTTTCTACTTTGACTGCAGTTTTGTAAACGCTGCTTAAAATAACATTAAAAACTTAAAATATTAAATAAATAATTAAATAAAAACTTAACATAACTTTCACGTTTGGTTGCATATTTCTAGTGGAGGCTAACAATGTGAATTGCCTTGGCTTTGTATACCTTCTTTAGTAAGTAAGCTTTCTGTAATGGTTTTTTTTACGACAGACAGTCTCTTTCTCAAACCAGTTCTACAGATTTTAAAGGAACTTAATATTCTTCCAGCTAAAGGCCCAACCATAATATGCATAGCCTTGCTTAACCTACTGTCAAAAATTAACAAAAAGTCTCTCAAATGTATTTAAAGAAAAACCAAAACAAACTAAAAAAACCTTTGATTTCCTTAAGTTGAATATGGTTTGCCTTGTATAATTTACATACATGTACTCGCACATTTGCTTAAGCCAACTTAAGCACATTATGGTTAGGCCTTAAATCATTTAAAAATTTCAAAATAAAATTAAAATTAATACCCATTTCGGGAAATTACCCACGTAGTGTCAGCACTGGTAATAATGAGTCATTAAAAAACACACGCGTTAATATTTACAAACACACATACACGTGTACAAAAGAACGTTATCAATGAAACCCCGACTACATTTGCTAGTAAAGTTTAGGTATACCCCTCCAAGCAATTCGAAGAGTATTTTTCGGTTGTCTACGAAATTTGAACAACTTCGTCAAATTTGGTAGTTAAACAGTAGATTTTGAGGAATTAAGCAACAGCAAAATACGTTAGAATCGAATTATGACTTCCAAAACTATTGGGGGATTCACAAGGTGTCATAAAGTCATAAGTCTTAAAGTAATAGCATGAAAAAATACGACAGTTGTGAACAACCCCTCATAATTTAGTGTGCTATTTTGAATTGAAATCAGCTGATTTAAAACAAATATAAAAAATAAATATTTACCAAAAATAAAAATATTTTTAATTCTAATCTATAAATTAACAAATTAAATTAGATTTTATCTGACTATTTTCCATTTTTTAGACGCAAATCACAAATAAATTTTATTTTGTTTGTTTACCAAGCATCAGAGTCCTAGGCCGATATAATTTGACGCCGAAAGTGTTTTGTTGCAAAAATTGCTAGCCGCAGGTAAAATTCGGGTATTAGCCGGATAAAACTATACCATCAACGGCGACGGCTACAAAAACTAATGCTGCTCGGCTCGGCCGCTCAGCGCAGGTCTCTTCTGATTAATTACGACAGCACAATAAACATAGCAAGCAAAGTTCTATTAATTAAAGACACGTTTTGTTAACAAAACAACAACAATATTTTTAAACCATTGTAAAATGTTAGAACATTAGGACAATATAACATGATAGCACACCTTGTGAATACCCCATATGTATGTATACTTTTTCGTCACTTAAAATATTTGGATAGAAAATTGTAACAGTTATACAATTCCAACAATAGTACAAATGAACATTATCCATATAATATTGATTTCTTCGCAACGATTTGCAGTTAAAAAGGAAATATCAAGTGCAAAATCAATTTGTCAAAAGCTTCGTACAGACGGTGGTCAGATCTTACAATGTTGTCATTAAAATTGCCTAAAAATGTCTTGCAACTGTGCAACATTGTAAGCTCATTTTCATTTGGCAAATGTGTAAAATTAATGCATCTGACAATGGCACCATTGTCATTTATTTTAATATCAATTTATTTTAAAAATTCGTTTTTCATGGCAAATAAAATAAAATTATGCGAAAACTATATTTTAATATGAATTGGTATTTAAATAGAATTGGAGAAATAAGCCATAACAATTGTTTTGACTAGGTTGTTCAGTCAATTAATTATTGTTCGATTAATCGAACAACTTTAGATGATTAATTGTTCGAATAATTTAAAATTGCTAGTTGCGATTAAAGGATTAATCGAAGATTTTTTACAGATTAATCGAATAATAAAAATAAATATTATTTCTGTTCAATGTATAATTATTTAAAGTTTTTAGTCGAATAAACAAACCAAATGTATGTGTCCGTTGGAATTAAAATAAACAGTCATATTTAGTGAGTAATTAAGCTTATTTTTTGTTAAATTTTTTCAACACAATTTAATACACCAATACCCCGGTTTGCGTCGCTAATTGGGACCGGATAAACGGGACGCAAATCGAAACGACGCAAACCGAAGCACGATTTTCCATACATTTCTATTGATTTTTATTTAATTGGTTCCGAGATTCATAATGTTAGCCGAAAAAATAAATTTTGACTTGATAGACTTGTTAACGGGTAATTTTTTTTAGAACTTGAAATAAAGTTACAGCTTTCTTTTCAATTACCATTTGACTCAAGGGCATTCTTTGCTTATTTTTATCTTCAATCCAAATGATAGGAAGTGCCTTTATTTTTTCATTAAAGAATTTTTAATTTTGTAAACTGTTTATGTTGTAACGATGTAGCGGTTTCATTTTTAAAGTAGAAGGGGCTAATCCAAAAGGCCCAGTTTTTGTCCTAAATTTATTTGCTTTCTTTTTTGACTCATTCGGGCCTGTTCTGAAAATCACGTGATTTCAAATCACGAGCGTGATTTTTTGGTGATCTGTAAGTCACACCGGATATGATCACACCAAAACACACAAAAACGGGACACTAAAATATTTGAAATCACCTGATTCGAGTAAAAGTGATTTGCAGAACAGGCCTGATTGTTGCAAAATATTTAGATTTAACTTCACTTCAGCAAATGTAATTTGAAACTACTACTACTTCACATACATATTTAAATTAAACTTAACCGGGAAATTTACTTTTTCGGTTTTAGTTTTGAACAAACATTTTTATATTAACGACGCAAATCGAAGCACTAACGACGCAACTTTGAAGCCATTCGACGCAAACTGAAACAAAAACGACGCAACTTCGAAATCACAGAAATTTTAAAAAGACGCAACTTCGAAACGACGCAAACCGAAGCGACGCAAACCGGGGTATTGGTGTAATTAATTTCACAAAAAAAAAGCGACAAACGTAGAAGATCTATATATTCAAAGATTTATATATTTATTTATCGGGTATGTTCTAAAAATCGAAATAAAGTGAAATTTAAATCGAACGTTAATTCAATTACTATTTACAAAATGACCGTAGGTTTTCTTGGTTTTAAGTGTTGTTCTTGCAAAAATAATAGGTACTTAAAGAATGAAGTAGATAAAAGAAATAATTTTATGAACTTTCATTACAGGGTCGTTTTTAAAATTTGCTCGATTTTAAATCCACTTCATTTTGATTTCTAGAACATGCCCGTATTTTTTAAGAAAATAGTTCATGCGTTTCTCTCTTTAGAATGAGTTTGCTTAAAAAATATAGTACGAAGGATAAACCTAATAATGCTAAATGTAGCAGGTGTAAAAAAATGTGTGGACGTAAATGTTCTTCAACAACTTCACTAATTTACCACTTACACAGTGACTTTAACATAGTACTTGAAGAAGATGCTCCACCAACAAAATCAAAGAGAGCTACAAGTGGTCCAATGAATAAATATTTTAAACAAGATACTTCGGTCGATTCTCCGTGAAGTTTCAAAAAATCAAAAGTTATATTGATTTTTTTAAAATCTAAGTGCCCGAAAGTGAAGCAACAATTTGGAACTCCACTGACAAGTTTTATTTAAAAAAGAATGTTTATTTACTCAAGTACTAATTTTTTCTAAAATTATCAAAAAAAATCTCGTAATAAATAAAATGTGTAGATTTAGAATTAAGCCAAATATCAATTAATTGTTTAAACGAACCAAAATAAAACCCGATTAATTGAACACCCTAGTTTTGACTAAATGTACTGTAGATTGTTTATTATTTGTAAAACTTTTGGCTCAGTTATTTTTTATTTAACTTAGACTCGCCTAACCTATTTTTTATTATAAAGAACAATAGGAAAAAAGTTAACTTCAAAAGAGTTATTTCAGAGCCAAGGGCGATACTACTAAGTTCAATTAATATTAACTACCGAAGCGCTCTAATTCGCCATAAAATATAGACACTAAATAGATTCTCAAAAATAAGAATTGAATAGCAAAAGCGATAGATTTTTGCAAAATGGAGAAACTATTTAGATTATTTTTCGATCGAAATTGCTTGCAGGGACACTGCATAAATGCAAATGTGTGTATGTTTGTATGTATGTGGGTAAGATTTCACGTCAATAACAAAATTTAAAACAAGAGTTATTTTGAGTAAATTTTAAGAAATTAATCAACATTGGAATTTTTAATTAAAAAAAATGTTTTATTCTTAGGTCTGACAATCAAGGCCTGAATAAAGTAATATGCCGGTGAAAAAAATATTTCAAAACATTTTTATTGCGTGTGTTCGTAATTGTTTTGTATTATAAACAAATTGTTTGTTTACAAAAGTTATTTATCAAAAACTACAACTTGTTGGCATTCGTGTTGTATTTTTTTTATTTACGCTTAAAAGTATGACGTCACTTTCTCTTATAAATATTATGGGAGAGTTTAAGTAATTGTACAAAAAAAAAAAAAAAAATAAAATAAAAACGACTACGTACGAAATTTCGTTCTTATATGTACGAAACAGAGATGGAATTTTTAAAATTTTTCGATGTAAGATGCATACATACTGTCAGCGTCAAAATAAAGTGTACAACTGGTTTTCCAATATAAAAAGTGTTATTTAAGTAAAAAAGAATTCAAATTTTTAGAAGTTTTTTATCATTTAAAAAACTTTGGACAATGTAATTAAAAATTTGAAATACTTAAAAAACAGCAAAACCAGTACAATAAAAAAAACAATTAACTCCGTTTTTAAGGCGTCAAAAAAAGTGTACAGTTTTAAAATACTAAGAAAAGTGAAGTGGCTATTACTTTGTTTGATTTCTTTTTTGCTTTTAGGACGTCTTCTAGTTTCTATGGCATCGATTCCACCCATTTTAAAGTTAGCGCAGTAGACGATTTTGGCTACTGTTCCTGCAGAATTTTCTTCAGAGAGTGCTTGCTGCTTATGTTTTTTTTTTAATTTGTCTGTCCCAAATTTGGACTCCAAATGTTTAAGTGAGTTGATATTGAGCGACTACTGGGCTGATTCATCTGTTTAAGGACGTATTACAAAAGCCAACACTATCACGCTTCACCATAGATACTGTATTTTTTCCGTTGAATTTCTTATTTCACGTTTTTTTTGTCCAACTTGCTTTCGTCAATTTTTGGAGCAAAGAAATTATACTTTTTTACAACTTACAACACTTCTTACATTGGAAAACAAGCTGTACACTTTATTTTGACGCTCACAGTACATAAATATCATTACTTTAATTTGGAAACACATAAAAATTTTAAGTTTGAAACATACCTATAACTTAATCAAAAAATAATATATGTATGTATATAAAAACCTTAGAAATAAAAGAATTTTGTTCTCCTATCTTTAATGGTGTAGATGTTTTCGCTGCAAATCCTTTAAGGCCCAAATACACTGATCAAAATACTCATCAAACATTGTGGTTGTATTAGTGAAAATGTGTTTTTATATGTCACACCGACGATGCTGGATCAAAAATATTTGATATGACGGCGAATATTACGTCCAGCGCACGTACACGTTGAATTCGCCGGCTGGACAAGCATTTGACAAGTGTATTTGGCCCTTAACATCGGAGGGCGATTGTTAAGCTATTTTAATGTTAAAATGCAGCAAAGTACAGAAAATTATGTAGGAACCTAAAGAAACTAACTTTTGTGTGTAAAAATTTAAGGCAATCGTGCTTTTTTTGCTCCAGTCTTAGCTATTTATAAGCCGATATTGTTGAATTTTTAAAGCTTAGTTCTTGGAACTATGCATATAGTTGTGATAAAAGTATATAACATCCTAGTCCCCAGCTTATTTTGAGTCTTCGGACAAGCTATTTAAACAACGACACGGACCGACGGACATTTTTTTATCAACTCTCCTACTCATAACAATCCAGAATATACCTCACTGGTTCAGCAATATTGTATTATCTTTAAATTTCAAAATTTTCAGTATAAGCAAAACTTTTTTTAATGTTGTATTAAAAGCATATTTGTGGCATTTTGACAAAACATCTTAAGTCAAATGTAAAAAGTTGAAAAAAATGTTGTGAGTCATATGAATTTTCATTCGAAAAGCATTTTTGATTACGTTTTTAAAATTTTGTATTATAAACGAAATTTTTCTTTAATTTTGGTTTATTTTATTATTTGATAAACATGATTTTTTCACCGAGATTTTTTTAAAAACTTTTTTGCTATCTTATCTCGACTTAAGATGTTTTGTCAAAATGCCACAGATATAAAAATAAATTTTTTAAGTCAACCTCATTACCGAAAAGGAAACAAAATAGCGCGATATTTTTACAGCGGTTAGATATGAATATCACGTGTCCATTTTTTCAAAAAGTAAAGAAATAAAAATTTTGCGTTAATACATTATTGTTGAACAGGTGCGATATGTACATATTTCCAACCATAATATAACCTAGGCTGACTTCCAAAACGTTAATTGCTTTATGTTAAAACAATGTATAATGTTTTTTAATGCCACAGTACAATATATATACCATGCAAACCCTTCCAAAACATCACTGTAAAGTATTAGTACGGCAGCAAAAAAGCAATTAGAGCATCGGTTTTAAAGTTGATGCTTTGTGACATTTAAAATTTTATTTCCAACAATACAGGCGCCTAATTCTGGCATTCGTGATCGAGTACTTTCTCGATTCGAAAGCAATTTTATTTCAGTCAATACTGAACGAATCAAAATTATTTTTTCAGTATTGTGAAACTTAAATGATTGCTTCACAATAACGAAAAATAATTCCAATTCGTTCAGTATTGACTGAAATAATTAGATATTAAATTGCTTTCGAATCGAGAAAGCACTCGATCACGAATGCCAGAATCTGGCCCCAGATTAATATTTTGCATTGCATCACTTACATTTCAAAACGCTTATATAAACATAGCACATAGTTGCATTGTTTTGGTACTTTGTGCATGTACTTGGTTAGAATACAGTAGTAAAACTGTATACAAACTTTGTATAAGTACGTTTTGGAAGTCAGCCCTACTGTCAAAAATTAACAAAAAGTCTCTCAAATGTATTTAAAAAAAAAAACAAAAACAAACTGAAAAAACATTTGATTCCGTACGAAATGTGCGATCAGTTTCGCACTTTGCTTAAGCAAATGACAGTTTTTTAAAATTAAGCAAAATGTTTTCTTCGTATAATTTACTTGCGAGTACGAGTACATTTGCTTAAGCAAACTTAAGCACATTATGGTTGGGCCTTTAGTTTATTGATGAGAGGGGAGAGAATAACAGCATGTTCTCTTCCCCTCTCACCAATCAACTCAGACTTTCTGAAAGAAAACTTTCATAGTGTGAAGCCAGATTTATCAAGCGTATTTTCTATGAAAATTCATTTAATAAACCTGTTTTCGTTTTTACGAATAAGGGGTATAACTCTACACTCCTTTTACCCTCAGTGAAGTGGGTAAAAAGTAATATTATTAAAAGAGTAAAATTGTAACAACATTTCCATCCCTGTTTCCAAGTAAATATTGGTTCAAAAAGCAAATATTACTCGCACGACGAAGGAGAACGATAACAAAAAATAATAATATTCAAAATGAGTTTTCTCGTTCAAGAAATTTTCGGTTTCGATTTCCGTTCAGTTAAGATTTAAACTTACGGCTGCATAGACGTGTTATTAGAAAAGTAACGGTTTAGAAAACTAAATAATAATTTTCAACTGAATTTGTATGAAAAGTAAGACAAATGTTGTAAAAATGTAATAAAAAAAACTCTTAAAATAAAATATTTGAAATTAATTACTTTAAATAAATGAAAAAAAATGTATGTTGAAAATAACATAAAATTTTTATTGTGCGTGGGTGTGGTACCGAATTGAGTATTTTCAAATTCTATATGTACCTACATGTATTTTTTTTTTACTGTGTATAACAAATTATCTTTCAATGTTTTTTTAACGCTTTTAAATTCTAAGCATTAGATTTTGCTCAGTTTCTTTTATTTTTTGTTTTTATTTTGGGTTTCCAATCTCAAGCAAAATTTATTTTACCTAAAAATTCATTTAATGTTTTGGAAATTTTGAAATACTAAAATTTTCGATTGCACATACAAACAGTTTTGGCAAAAAGCAAGGCGCGTTTTTATAACTTTTGTTGTTGTTAATTTATATATAATTTCAGTATGTATGGACTGACTGATTTAACAAGTAACATGTGTGTGTATTTTGGTCAAAATATTGGTGTTGTGTCAGCGACTGAGGTACATATTTCAATACATACATATTTTAGTGCCTTCTTTGATGATCTCATTTTTTAAATAAATACACAATAATCATATTCTTCTACGAATAATTTTAAATTTTTCTTAACATGGTGTTCAATAAATCAATGGCTTGTGGATACTTTATTATTGAAAACAAAAAATATGTTTTGAAGAAAAATAATGATATTTTTATGGTTTACTAAGCGTGTGACAAATATTAATTAGGCTTTATTCAAAATGTTGCATATAAAGCTGGAATGAATGCCAATAATTGTAAAGGAGTCAAGTTTAATTTGTTTTAACTTAAGGCCAGTAAATTAAAAACAAAAACTTCGGTTTACAACGAACTGGTTTATTTGTCTTTTTCATTGTTTTGAAGATCTTCAAACAGACAGCTTTCTGCATCCAGTTAAAAAAGGCGTTTTTACTAACACTTTTACTTTAAACCACTGAAATTTGTGTTTGTTTTTTCTTTTTTTGCTTAACCTTCGTATAGAAAGGCGAGCGCTTCCAGAATTCGCTCCAAAATATTTTGGTCTCCAACAGTAAACGTCTAAATTTTATATGGCTCTCCAACAGTCACATTGAGTTATTATTGGTTCTCCACTAGACAAACACATTAAAACATTTAGGTTACAAATGATTGCATTGCGTGAAAAACCGCAAAAACTGTAACTCGGTACAGTTATACGACGCCAAGCCATTAGCCAATGCTAGGTGACAACACAAAACTCACGAAAAGCAGACAAACAAGAACGTCCTGATTGTACTTAAAAAATAATGACAACGAGAGCGAGCTGCTTCTCCACCCAGAGCAGTTTTCCGAGTGCAATTTGTGTTTATGAATGAAGTTCTAAAATAATTTTGATAGTATAATCAGTAGGGATGCGATTTCCATGCAAATGCATGTTTTTTGTCGATAGTCTAAGATCGACGTTGACCAATTTTCTTTCCGAATCATCAAATTTGCGTTAAAATATCATCGATTTGTTTTTGCATATTGTTGCATATTTTGATTAAAATGCATATTTTTGCATATTTTGGTTTTAAATGCATATTTTAACATTTTTAAGTGATATATTTTTTTAATTAAAATATAAAAATTTTCTTCAAAAAATATCCATGTAAACAAAAAAAAAAATCTTCAAAAAAAAATGTCAAATCAATAAATAAATTCTTTTGGAGCTCTGCTAAAAATACAAGATTTTCAAGATTTCGACAAAAGATCCTTCTATTTTTTACCAATGCAACACCTCACATGGCAAAGGCTGCCGATGGGCTTGAAATATTTTATCCCAAACTGGTACATGTTACATGCTTGGCACATGGGTTACACCGAATTGCAGATGAAATTACCCTGCAGATAATATTGGACTACGTGATCTATTTTGATCAAATGGACTACTCCCTGGACTGGTCCAATGTTATGCAAGCATGGATCTTGCCATTGTTAAAAAGAGTTTGTAGTGAAACGACATGTCGTCGTTTTTAAACGAAATGTTTTCGTTTTTAAACGAAGTTAAAACTAATCCTCTGGAGTATACCATGGAGTAGTTTCACAACTAATCTAATAGGAGTATGTATGAACATGGAGTAGTTTTAAGATTACTCCCTTGTAATGCCCTAGGACATAGTAATGTTAAAAATACCATGTTTTCTCAATACATTTGGGTTACCTTTGGAATATTCCTACTCCTTTATGTATTACTCTTTACATGCATGTATGGACCAGTCTCGTTATCTGCAGGGTAAAGTCTAATTCGATAATATTGATTTATTGTTTCATGCGGGTAAAAAATATTTTTAAAGGCTTCTTCACAATTTTCAATTTTTTAAAAACGTTTTGCCAAAAAATATAGGTTTTTAAAAAATAAAAAGAAATTTCAACCATTTTAGATCTGGAATCAAATTTAGGATCTGCATTAGAAAATATATGTATATTCTATAAATGAATTGGCATCCTTCAAGTATGCTCCTATAACATCGGTTGACGTTGAGAGTTTATTTTTCATGTACAAAAGTTTTTTGCGTTCGAATAGGTTAGTTAGGTTTATTGAAATTAAGTTTTAAAAAATTGTACCTTTTAAATAAAATTAAAAAAAACGCTTTTTTATTGAAAATGTTGTAAGTTTTAATTGCATATTTTTTTTTTTTTTTGTAATGCATATTTTGGACTTTTTAGTGCATATTTTATGCGCATATTTTCGATGTTTTAGTGCATGAAAAGCTTATCCCTAATAATCAGTCATGCCAACTAAGCCCTTAACTAAAAAGCACGCACGTTTAGCCAGAGACAAACCTGTTATAATAAATATCTAAAAAAATTTAGCCATAACTTTTATATTGTAGAAATTAAATTGTATACCTATAAGGCTGGGTTTTTGAGACTTCAGTTAAACTAGGTTTAGTTAATCTGAAAACAGATTTGTGCCGTCAATACCATGTTTGTATAGAAAATGTTGACGGAGCAGCTAAGTTTTGCTTTAAATGTTGTTCTTTAATGAAATAATTAAAAAAATAAAATTTCGCCGGAAAATTCAAAGTTTCAGACTACGTTAAACTAAGTTTAAACTTAATCCACATTTCAAGAACCCAGCCTAACTAATAGTTATTTTCAATGAAAGTAATTTTTTTCGATTTCTATTTTTCTTTTAACTTATTTCTTCCCAAAGTATTTCATATATTTTCCTTTGAGTTTTCAAAGAAAAATGTAACTAAAGTATTTTTTAAAAATGTAAGTCATCTTCTACTTCAGCAACAATTTGTATGAAATTGTTTATGACGTTTATAATATTTATATTTAGTTTTAAATGAAAATTTTAACAAAATGATCCAAAAACGTAATATTGTTCTGCGCAAAATTTGCAAACAATTTCTTTATTTAAAATGTGTGCGGTCGCAAAAAAATTGTTGTTCTATTTTGAACACCAGTGAAAATGTTGTTGACTATTGTGAACGAAGCTTTATTCATAATATATTTTTTTTTCGTTGCTCACAACTTTTATTTTCGATTATTTTCTTTCAACGTTATGAATATAATCATCTAAGTGGACTGTGTTTGTTCAAATACATACTTCTTTTTAGTTTACTGCTGCCTTTTGAGGCAGCTTCTAACACAAACAATAATACAAAAAATCTGACACTTAAACGAATTGAAGAAACAAAGTGCATGAAGTTTTTGTTATTAATTTAATAATATTTAAGTGGCTTGCACTTTGCTTTCAATTGCGACTAGGGTTTTTTCCCGGGATTTCCCGTCCCGGGAATTTCAATTATTTTATTTCCCGTTTTCCCGGGATTTTTCTTGCGGGATCCCGGGAAATAAAAAATGCCTCATAATAGCTATTTATACTTTGAAATTTAGTTTTCAATTCTCTAAAAATTAGCATCTGTGGATGGGTTGTGGTTTAGATCAATTACAAGAAGTGAGTACATGTATTTAAATCAATGTCTCCTGATGCAATAAATCTACTAAAAGCAGAATGGGCAGTGCAACAGTTGATAATTATTACATTTAGTGAAGTGAAGAGTTAATAAAGTACATTAATTCAAAATAAGATGCAGGCAGTAAAGTTTCATTGTCCATAAACAAGTCTTAAAAATAGGAGATACCTAAACATATCGCTTCTTTATTGCAACAAAGACATATCTACAAAAACAAACGATCTTTGTTGCTATATTTTCGGTTCAGTTTGAGATATAATACGAGAAGGTATGAAGGAAAACTTTGCTAAACTTACTTCAAATTTTGAGATATGACTATGATGCAATGAAGCAGCGATATGTTTATTAGGTGATAAACACAAATTCCCAATTTCAATTTCAATTTGTGTTGGTTTATATACCCGTGAAATGCGGGGAAACCGAAATAAAATAACATTTTGGAAACTCGTGTAAGATACTACAACATACAACTTGAAAAACACATTGTCCTAAATATTACAAATGGACCTATTGAAATGAAAAGGTTTGTAAGAAGCAGTTCGGTTGATGCTTTTTTTGCATCAACCTTGACATTCATTTGACTGATATAGACGTTGTTTATAACAAAGAAAAAAATGCTTCTGATTGTGAATCCGAAGAATGCTACAACGGTGCACTTTTAACTATTTGTCCAACCTCGGTAAAAAATGAACGAAATTTTTTGGAAACATGATAATTAGTAAATAAAATTAGGAATATACTTTTTGACGACTTACTAAGCGCTTTGAGTGTGTCAGAAAGTTATTTCCTAAGCCGTTAAAAAATAATATATATTTCTTTTAAATATTTTATCTATTTTATTAATTAACTTTTTGATCTCATATCTTGAGTACCTCAATTTTTATTTTGTTTTTATTATTGTTTTATGAATTAAATTGTTATGTTTATGTTATCTTTTTATCTTGTATAATAATACTGAATAAAAGCATAATAATAGGGAATTAAGGCGTGAGTTCCCTTGCGTTTTTTTATAAAAGTTTTTTTCATTAATTAATAACAAAATTTACTTTGTATTATTTATATGGAGCGGGATCCCGGGATCCCGGGAAATTTGAAAAAATGTCCCGCTTTCCCGGGAATCGAAAAAGTCCGGGAAAAAAAAACTCTAATTGCGACCTTTACTAACAACGCACAGTGTCGTAATTTCATATAACGAGTGGTCATAAATAGAAGCAGTTACTGCGCAACGACAACATTTTGCACACTTCATAAAAGATAAGTACACTAAAAATTTCCAGAACGACGGAGGAAGGATTCGAGTTTTCCCCATATGTCCTGATACTAAAATTTTGTAAAAAAAAGACAGCAAATTAACACCAACTTCTTGAAATTGTTGTTGCATGCATTAAATGTAATAAAAGTTATATCCCTACCTAGTTTTCTTAATTTGGATGAACGATACGCTTAGCTCGAATATGTCCTTTGAACTTAGAACTTTTATTGCTTCTATTTACTGTACCAAAACCATTTCCCCTGGGGAATGTACTGCACCCCTCAAGGGATGTAGTGAAACATCTTGTGTATTATTAACCTCTTGATGTTACATCCACTGGGAAAAATAGGTCTAACCAGCCAAGAGTTCGGTCAAAATTCAATATTCCTAAATATTCGGATTTCTTGAGACCGAAGGCTCAGCAGAGTTTCTATATCATCTGGTAACACGGCAGTCTGTAACCCACGGTGACACGGCACCGGTCAAACTATTAATTGAGGTCCCCGCTGAGATACTCTCTTTTGTAAAGAAATGTTTTTTGCCACGAAAAGATTGCTTTTACGGTGTGAGTAGGAGATAAGGTCTGTGATAAATACATTCTGTGTGGTAGTGAACGGTAATGCTGGTGGCGGTGAAGATCTTATTTGAATAGTCAATTAAAGGGTCACAGCGGCTAGGTAAGACTAGCTAGGGCCTGGATTTTAAAAGCGGTCTAAGGTTGAGGTACCGGTTGAGACTGTGTTGGTAGAGTGTGTGATGGAGATTGAGTAGTCTGTTTTCTAAAGAAATAGGGTCGAGGAACTGGCTGAGGTCAGTGAAAATACTGCAATTTAAGGTGTAGATGTATATACTTTTACTTAAAAATGTTTATTTTATTTCATTACGATGAGGGAAGCGAAGCACACCGGATGTAGATAGTATAAAATTTAATAAGATTTTTAAACAAATAAAAAGAATATAAAAAATATTTCAAAAAATGATATCATAAGTTCTAAAACACTTTTATTTTAAACGAATTTTTTTTTAAATTAAGAGAAAGTAAGAGAAAGTTTCCAAATGAAAATATAATATTGATAAGAACAATATTTTCTTTCTTTATTTTTTTAATTATAAGCATCTTGTATAATTTCAAACATCTGTTGTAAATATGATTCAAAAGTTTATAGAGAAATGTAATTTAAACAAACTATATCTGGGATCACACTATGAAAGTAGTGCTGGCAAATTCTACTACTTTTCATTACTCAATAATACTCAATTCAATTCATTTGGGTACTCAATACTATTTAATACTTTCAACGCTTCTTTTAAGTTTTCAAGCAATGCTTTAAAGTCAAAGACTCCTTTTCACATTTTATTGTCTTTTGTATTAAATGTTCATACAAACAGTATAATTAATCCTTTTAAATTTTTTTTAGCTGAGTTTTTGTATTATTATCTCGTTTTTGACTGTTGATTATATTTTAAAGATGTATTATTAGAAAGTATTGTATTAGAGTTGAACTTTGCTCAGCTTTGCTCAAAAAATGCAACTCTAAATGTATTGAACAACTACTTTTGAGTATTGAGTACTCGATACTCGGTACCCACTACTCAATATTTTCAGAATCTATGAGTTTGCTGGTGAGAGAGGAGGGAAGTATGGAATGTGGTACATACTATCACGTAATTTTCTCTTATCTTTCATAATTAGTAAATATCAACCAGAAGTTAGTTGGCTGTGCTTTTACACGTTTGTTTATTTACGCGACCTTGAGGTGAAAATTGGCCTCATCACTCATTATTCGATATGATCTTTGTGTCTCAAAAATCGAATGCTGACTTTCGAAATTAAATTGAAAAACTTTTAATTTACTTTGATAATAAACTGGCAAGTGCACGGCCTAGAAAAACTAAACTGGCAACTTGCTTTATTTTTTGATTTTCTTGCGAAAACAATAAAGCAAGTAGTTTTTGTTTTTTTGTTTTTTCTTAAGCTACTTACAACTACAACTAATGTTGGGAGAACTCCAATCAATTGTAGTGGTGAATGTCAGAAAAGATAAACCCACTGTTTATTGTTGTTGTTTTTTTAGCTTTGATTTTGTAACAAAACTAGTGCTTATAATTCTTATTCGCTTAACAGTTTTATTTGTATAATATCTTTAGTTTTTCTAAAATCTTTGGATGAAGTTTCCAGATGATCTGGGCTAAGCAACCATTCAAATGCGCAAAGGAATAGTTTATCCCATCAACAATAAATTTCAATGTTTTTAACAAGAAAAAAAAAATTTGGGAATTAATCATGACAAACAAAATCTTTTTAATTATAAATTGAAAAACTGTTCTGAGTCCTTTCATCATAAATGGTCTAGTTTTCAAAGTTAATTCTGAAAAAAATTCAAAAAAAGTTTATTCACTTATTAAATCATAACGTTACTAATGCGCCACCCTGTATTAGAAAGACATTTTTTGGTGTATAGCCATCGTACAGACTAACAATTTTTGTTGCAGCAATTATTGATATAATGGTAAGAGAGATGAGAAGATTGGGGAGGGGTACTAAGTTTCAAGTACTCTGCAATTTGGTTTTGTTTTGTAGTTCTCGCACTTTTCAACGTAAAGTTGGCTGTAGTTGTTTTTGTATTTATTTATAAAAAAATAAACAGGAGAAGAGTAAACCAAGATAAAAATACAAAAAATTGCAAGACTAGAATTTCTTAATCTGGAAAGTAAAGCAATTTCAAAGCAGAATTTTAAACAATTACAGCAATCAAAATTACAAGCCTGGACGATGACATAATGATTTCGCAGATATGAAATCGTAACGGTTTTAATTTTTTCTTTAGCTTTTTTTAACATTGTTTATAAAAATATAAACATATATTTGTTTAAGCTACGGTCAGACTTATCAAATATTTGACGAAAAAAAAACGAGACCAACAACCAAACTAAAAAATCTTTTCGCTTTAATCAATATTTATTTTGATTAAAATACCAAATCTTACAAACAACTGTTTTTTGCTATGTCTAGTAGTGTAATTAGTTTATTTTGTAATATTAAGACCATCTCACTAACTATTAACAAAAGTTATCTTATTTGATCAAATATTTAATAAGTGTGACCGTAGCTTTACCTATGTATATTTTATATATTTTTAAAGTGAAATAAATTAACGGAAATCTCCTCAATTTCAAATGACCTCCCAGAGAAAATATTTTAGAAAACTACACAAACTAAAAGTTTTTAACAGATTTGTAAAAAAAAACGCAAAAACAATGTATCAACTAATTGCAATATTAACAAAAACTTTATACATACATACATACATACATACAAGCAACTCAACATTAAAAAACAAAAAATTTAATTTAACAAAAAACATTGAACTGTATGACGTCATAGGAAATATATGCCACATATAGATGCTTACACATTCTCGTACATTTACATACAAACGGAATTTTGACATTTTAAAAAAGTTTTCAGAGTTATTTTAGTATGACCGATTTGGACGTGGTTGTGGTTTGGAATCTTATTTTTGTGGTAGGCGAGAATCGAAATAAAATTTAAATGTCGAAAGGTGGGACACACGAAAACGAATATTAAACGAAATGTTTTCCATTAAAAATTTTAAGTATTTCAAAGTGAAAACATTTCAAAAAATATATAAAAAAAACTCTGGAATTTTTGTCAGTGTTTTTTATACGCTCCACCACAATAAGTTGTGTAGAGGCTATACTAAGTTTGTCACTCCGTGTGAAACTTTTTTATTATTCATCTCAGACCCTATAAATTATATATATTCTGGCTCCTTGAGTAATTCTAAGTCTATTTAGCCACGTCCGTCTGTCTGTCCGTCTGTTGAAAACACGCTCACTTTCGAAAAACTCAAAAGAAATAAACAAACTTGGTGTCAAATTGCTTGTAGTTATCCTAAACAGTTTGTGATTGAAATCCAGCGAAATCGGTTCAGTAGGATCAGAGCTATGAATCAAAATGTGGAACTACCACTTTAAAAAATTTATAATTTTGTTACAAAAACTAACATAAATAGTGAAACAATGTACGGAATGATATGAGATTTTGCAAAAGTTCGTTTTATTTGAATGGAAATCACACTGTAAAATTTCGTGAAGATCGGTTCATAATTTACCCTAGGCCCCATATAAACCGGAAAACAGTTTAATACGCCTTAAACCGTAATTATAGTTGCTTTCATAACAAAATTTGGCACGCCACAGTTTCTTAGGACTTAAAATGACACTGTAAAATTTCATGATGATCGGTCCATAATTTACCCTAGGCCCCATATAAACCCTACTCCCGGAAAACCGTTTAGTACGCCTAAAACCGTAATTAATAACGCTATCATAACAAAATTTGGCACGTTACAGTTTTTTAGGGCTAGAAATTACGCTATAAAATTTCATGAAGATCGGTCTATAATTTACCCTAGGCCCCATATAAACCCTACTCCCGGAAAACCGTTTAGTACGCCTAAAACCGTAATTATTAACGCTATCATAACAAAATTTGGCACGTTACAGTTTTTTAAGACTAGAAATGACACTAAAAAGTTTCGTGATGATCGGTCTATAATTTACTATAGGCCCCATATAAAGCCCACTCTGGTAAATTAATAAAATACGCCTAAAAACGTAGCAGATATATTTATTGCGGTAAAATTTCTTCCAACTTAGTTTCATATGGCCAGAAAAATTGTCATGCAATTTTGTGATATACGGTCCATAATTTACTTTAGATCCCATATTTAGCAGCCTTCTGAAATTCACTGTAAACGCTTAAACTAACTTCACCATTGAAAATTTAAATTTATTGAAATTTTTGTTTTTTAATACCAGAAAGCACTCTGCGGAATTTTGGGATGATTACGAATATAGATATTTTACTCAAGATTGTCGGTCAATAATTTAATATAGGTCTTAACCGCAACCAATTTTAAGGCTAACGTCTGTTTTTATAAAGATAAATTAATAATAAATAGATATCATATAGATATCAATAATGAAATATTCGAGGAATCGGTGGAGGGTATCAAAGATTCAGCACTCTAACTTGTTTTTTATATGAAGTTTGACGTTTATTATGACAAAAAATTGTCAGGTGTAGACCCCATGTTACGTGTGATTTTAAAACGCACATGTGATTGAAAAACACGTGATTTGAGTAAAAGTGATTTTCAGAACAGGCCTGATAATAGCATTACTTGTTGTGGTTCTAGGCATACTAAAGTGTTTTTCGAGAGTTTGTATGTTTGTATAAATATGGGGTAAATTATTGACCGATCTTCGCAAAATTTTGGAAAATCTCATATCAATGTGTGCATTCCGCCGCTATTAATGCTAGTTTTTGTAATAAAATGATAAATTTCTTAGAGTGGTTGTTCTACATTTTAATTCATAACTCTTATCCCACTGAGCCAATTTTGCTGGCCTTCAATCCCAAACTGATTCGGAGAACTATAAACAATTTGAGACTAACATTGTTCTTTTCTTTTGAGTCGTTCGAAAGTAAGCGTGATTTCAACAGACGAACAGACAGACGGACATTGTTAAATCGAGTTAGAATTACTCAGGAAGCCAGAATATAAACAGCCCAATAAATAATAATTCCCCGGGAGTTTTTCCCATTTTTACTATTGGATTTACATAGGAAAAATGCGAGAAGGGAGAAAACTCCCATGGAATTATTATTAATAAAAAAGTTTCACATGGAATTGAAAACTTAGTATACCCTCTATACAATACACTCACAATATCCTTGACGTAAAATTAACTGAAATTGCTATATAAAATAATTGAAAATTTAGTTAAAAACCGGTCTACTTATTTTTCATTTATTTTTAACGAAAAGTTCATTTAATTTTTACTGTCAAAAATTCAATAAAAAGAAAAGGACAAAAATCATGAAAAAAAATATTTCTATATTTATAATAATTTTTTCAAAATATATGACAACATTGCACTCATTTTTTGAAACGAGTGCGGAAAGGTAGAGAGGGTATTTAAGTTTTTTTGTGTAACACATAGAAATACTGGTTCGAGACACACTTTTTAGTATAGCGATAGACTCTAAATATTTAGATCTAACAATATCCGTCCATCCCTATAAAGTATATATATTTTGGTTCCTTATGTGAAGAGAAGTTCAAAACCGCTTGACCATCTGTCCGTCCGTCTCCTTAAATGTGTTCTCCGAAAACCCCAGATCAGTGTTGCCAATTTAGCCATTTAGTGGCTAGATTTAGGTATTTTCCATCTCGTTTTCACATGAATAAATCAATTTAGCCATTAGCCATTTTTCATCACGTTTAAACATGAAAGAATTTATTTAGCCATTAGCCATTTTTTCAGCCATTTTTATTTAACTAAATTTTCTTTAAGTTTTTAAAATTTTTAGTCCAAAAAATATTAAGATGCTGAATTTGTTCTCTTACCACGTTCAGTTTTTCTTAATTGTTAACGCAAATGACTGTTACAAGGAAAAAATCAATTTTATCGATAATTTAAGCTTTTTGTTTATCAAAGATATTTCTTATTTTTCTTATGTTTAGTTTATTGCTACTAAAAATGTTTTAAAATAATCTTTTATGTGCAATTTCAGTGTAGTAAATACATTTTTTTAGGTTTTTTTATTTATATTGATGGGTTTTTTGAAATAATATCTTGTTTAGCCATTTTTTACTAAAAATTTTGACATTTTGAGTAGTGAAGAACTGGCATCACTGGTTGGTATATTTTGATGTTAGATAATTCAGGCAGATCGGTGCATTAATTTAGGTACAAGCATCTTGGTTATCAATACAAAAACAAAAATAGGCGGGATTAGCGAAGTAGAAGAACGGTATTTATATAAATTTCCGTTCTTTTCTCACCATGGTGAAGGGTAAATAAGATTCGGCATATACATATATTGCATTCTTATTTATTATACTTTCAATTTGTGTTACGCCTTAAATAAGAATAATATTAATGAATCTGACAGCTAATGTAAAATTTTCTGCTGAATCCGAATATGAAGTCAGAATTGTCAAAAGTAGAAAAGTTTTTGAGATATTCCAAAGTAACCGTTATATGTGTTTTTAAAAAAGATGATTTTAGTGATTGAATTTCTAAAATAACTATGGATTGCTAGTGAAGACTGGTCAAGAAATGACAGAGTTACAGGGGACAAAAGTTCAAGCTTCATTGGAAATTTTATGATTTTGTTCAATTTTGCTATTTTCAAGTTATTTTTTTTTTAAACCAATGCTTTAAAAATCCTAATGTTTTATTGCATGCGAAATGAGATTATTTTAATATGAACATTTTGCGCCCAACAAGACATAGATTGGTACAAAAATTACAAAGCTACAGAAGATTTAATAAATTAACCCACATAGAAATTCAATAGTTTTAAGCTATTTTTTGTATTTATTTTTACTAAAAATTTAGCTTTGTATATTTGAGGAGCCGCAGAACAAAACGTACTTTGTTACACATTTAAAATTTTTGGGAAATTGAGGTTTATTTATTTCGACCCCTTACAAAACTGCAAGAACCTGGAAATGGAAACAAGTTTTTTGTTTGCCAATAGATGAATCAAACTGCCGTAAGTTAACACATTAAATGTCAAGAAGGTTTAATATCAAACCAATTTTATATCGAAAAAAGTACGTTTTGTTAAAAAAAAATGAAAAAAGTACGTTTTGTTTAAAAAAATATTTAAATTTTCTACAGATTCTTGTAATTCTTCCATGTTTTAATTGTACTATTGTATTAATTATTTTTTTCATAACACTCATTCACTAAACAATAGTTAAATTATTGCAATTATTAGTGGCTATTCTTGAAAACTCGTCGAAGAAATACAAATTTACATTAAAACAAAAGCAAAGTACAAGAAATAGTTTTTGTTTATCATACATTTCTAAAATTAAATAAACGTTAGAATTTTGACGCGGTTAGATAGACACAAAAACAATTTCTTAAACTTTGTTTTTGTTTTAATGAAAATTTCACTTTTTCGACGCGTTTTCAAGAATAGCCACCATTATTTAACAGTTAATTTTTACGAAAATGAAACGGCATGAATAAACGTCATACATATAAAGAAATGTTCTGTTATTAAAACAACACGAAGAAATAAACAAAATAATGAAAAAAGCACTTTTTGAAAAAAAAAAAATGAAAAAGTACGTTTTGTTATGCACCAACTCATTTTCTTGGTAAAAAAAAAAGAAAAAATAAGCTAACTAGATTTTTTTTAAAGACTTTAACCCAAATATTATAAAAATATCAAAAAACCAATTTGTCAAAAAATGCGAAAAAGTACGTTTTGTTCTGCGGCTCCTCATTTATTTGTTGTGTTTTTCTTTGATTTGATAAAAATCGAAAAGTGGATTAATTCAATTAATCTTATAAAAATTTGTCATTTTTGCACCGATCTGGATCCTATTGGGCCAAAATGTTCGTATTGAAATATGTCGTAAGTAATAAATAAAACTTTAAAAAAATTATTGTTTGGTTTAAAAAAAAAATAACTTGAAAAGAGCAAAATTGCAAAAATCATAAAATTTATAATGAAGTTTGAAATGTTGTCCACTACAACTCTGCCATTTATTGACTCATCTTCACAAACGACCCATGTTTATTTTAGAAATTTTATAATCTTTAACTAAAAAGAAAGAAATACATAATCCGTTTAAAATTGTTGAAGATATTTGCATTTCAGTCACATCATCTCTTTTAAAAACACAAATAACGGTTATTTTGGAATATCTCAAAAACTGTTCTACTTTTGACAATCCTGACTTCATATTCAGATTCAGCGGAAAATTTTACATATTAGGTGTCAAACTCATTTTGTCAAAAAACTGTCACGTAGTGTAATTAGAAAAACCGAAAAATTTCATAAAACATTAAAAATGGGTTTTGTTATTAATTTAAACTCTTACTAAGAGCGGCAATCGTTTTCAACATATTTCTTCATATTCAATAAAAAAATATTTGAATCAAAGTAAAGACAGTATTTTAACAACTCTTGTCCATTTTTAAAAAGTTCATAATTCTCATTTGTTTTACAGTTTTTTTTGAATAATATATTTAGTTTTGCCAAAGTCTTTGGAAAAGGTTTCCTGATGATCTGGCCTAAGCAACCAGTGAAATGCGCATAGGAACTTACTTATCCCCGCATAATAAATTTTAGTGTTTTTATAAAAATATAAAAATTGAAAATTTATGACATCATCATTAATAAATAAAAAAATAAAGATTCGATTAACATTTTGTTTGATTTTTTCAACATTTTCAACAATTTATTTTAATAAATCAAGTAAACATTTTGTTGAAAAAAATTATTTTAGGCAACAACTTTTTTTATCGACTTAATAAATTTGGTTGTTGACTAAAAATTTAACAATTATACATACAAACTTTTTTTATCAATACCGCAAAAATCGTCATCGCAGAAAATTCAAAAATGTTTGTAATCAAATATGCGATTTTCGTATTCAAATATGAAAATAATTTTTTTCTGTGTGTTTATTGTTAAACTACATGTTTGTGTTATTTTTTTAATGTAGAGATTTATGTTTTTTCCCATTGGATAAAATTATTTGAATTATTCGAATTATTCGAGCAATTCGAACAACTTAAAAACCTTACTCGATTAATCGAGCAAATTTAAAATTTAAAAATCGATTAATTCCTTGCTCGAACAAAACCAAAAGTCAAATAATTGGATACTCTAAAACCGACCCAGCGATTTGCAAGTATGATTTTTCAGCCGGGTGGTGTCGAATTCGCGTTCTTATGGATTGTTTCCTATAAACTGTATGAAAATTAAAAAAGTATTGAATAGTTTTGACAAAAAAAAAAAAACGCTTGCCGTTTGGCCAAACTATAAATTTTAATACCAAATTGTTTTAAATTGTAAAAAGACTTAAACAAAAACTATTGGAAATGTTCGTAATAATAATGTGAATATTAAATATCAAACATGTTAAAGGAAAAAATCTATAAAAAAAATTCGCTATTAAATTCGTTTAAAGGTTTATATATTAATTTCCCACATATATCTACTATACCCCATTGTGCACATTATGGCATTCATGACGCATACAATTTTGTTTAATTTTCCAAACACTTTAGAAAATTCTTATTTATGTATTAAAATTACAAAAATAACAAATAAATTGATTATTAAAACAAATGTCTGACTTGTCGTTTCAATGATTTCAAATGATGATGACGATCACGATGACGTTAAGTTTCAATGAATTTATTTAAACCTGTTTGCCTTGAGAAATTACAACTACAAAATATTTCTGTTACTTAATTATAAAAAAAAGAAAAACAGGCGCTTATGACCTATTTTGAAGTATAATATGTATTTTTATTTAATTTATCTTATTTTAACTTTCTTACAGATTTATTTTTTGTAACCCCTTTAACGCCAACAAACTAGCAACATGTCTCACTCTGTTACAATCACCCGCACCACTACCAGCACCACAAACACTTCCTACATTGTGTTGAATACTGGTTACTTAAAAAGCTTTTCGGGTCTTTTGAAATTATTCGAGCTGGTAAGTTTTTTTTTTTACCGATTTACGATTTGGTTTTTACCAAGTTTTATAATTTTTTTTTTTTTTTATTGTTTTAGCTTATTGGTGGTGCCATGGTTGGCATATTCAGTTATTATCAAACAAATGGCAGCTGTTGGGTTGGCATCGATGGTGTAATTTTTGCCTTTTTAATGTCGGTAACATTTATGATTGGCACATTTTGTCTGCTCTTGTCCTGCTTAACATCCCTGAGTACGGGAGGAATAATAGCAAAAACTATTTATGTAGGTTTATTTTAAAATTATTCGGCCAAAATCACGTGGAATTGAAATCGATGAAGATTTTCAATGGAATTTTTGTAAAAAATGAACGTAGCTTTTCCTGATTTCAAAAGTAGTTTAGGCAGAGGAAAGTAGTGCTCAAAGAAAATATATTTGTGAACTTTGAACACGGGAGAGTTTTGAAAGTTTGTTCGATTTCAATTTCACGTGATTTTGATTTGCAGACCATGTCCGATTGTTTAATTTTAAATTAAAATAATTTTAAAATTTTCTTTTTATTTCTGCAGGAATTAATTTATCACAGTGTTGCTGGCATTTTACTTTTGGCTTGTTCCATTAACTTGCTCATTTCTGTGACCGATAGATACAGAAAACATGATGCGTATATGGCAGCCGCCATTATGGGCTTGATTAATACCGTTCTCTACTTTATTAGTGCCTTCTTGGCCCACCGATCTTATCGTGGCATTTAAACGATCAATAAAAGCGATCCAAATATAAATTTAACTAAGGTGTTCCAAATAAATCTAAACTTACTTAAAATTGATATTAATTCAATCTTCTCTTTTTGAAAATGTTAAATATATGAGATTTTTATCGAAAAATGTTCGAATTTTGAATAATGTTTTTTTTTAATACTATATTTTATGTATGTATTTATATATTTTTTTATATTTAATTTTATAATACTGTCAACTATATTGTATTGTATTGTATGTGTTTAAGAATAAAAACAGATTTTTTAATTAACAAAACAAAAAAAAGTGATCAGCAGAGTTTTTTCTTTTAAAGATTTATGTTGTAAGAAATTTAGAAACGGAACAGGGGCCTAATCCTGGCAGTCGTGATCGAGTACTTTCTCGATTCGAAAGCAATTTTATTTCAGTCGCTACTGAACGAATCGAAATTATTTTTTCCGATTAATTACTACCCGATTAACTGATCGGTTAATTTAAAATTGGCTTTTTTCGATTAACGATTAAACCGGTTAATTTCAGTCGATTAACCGATGTAAACAAATTTTTAATTTTTTGAATTATTAAACCATATTTTTTTGTGTTTTTAATTATAGGTGAGTTCCAAAACGTCAGTTGCAAAGCAACTCGCTTTTTTAAATGCATTCTACAATGCAACCATGTAGAATTTTACAATGTTATTTGCACCAAAGTTCACCAAAAAAGTTACCAAAGTACACCAAAAAAGTTGTGTTTAGAAATATATTTTTTCTTCTAGAATTAAATTCTTAAAATACTCTGCAAAAACAGAAATTAAGATATTTGGAAATAAACTTTTTTGCAGAATGTTCGGTGCCGAGCTTTGTCAGGATGAGTTAGATGATGATCTGACAGCAGAAAAAACTCTCGATAGTAACACAACAACAGAGTTAACCAAAACAATTAGAAATGTTAAAAATTTTAAAAAATTAAAACAGGACTCTAATGTCATAATGGAAGATTTAAATGATTTAAGAAAAATTACTGAAAAATTAGATTATCTGTATTATGGGTTGCTTTCGATTTCTCCAACATCTTCGATAAGTGAAATAATTTTTTCCAAGTCAAGTTTATCCAAACTCAAGAAAAGAATCGCTTAAATCCTAAACTTTTAAACCAATTTATTTTTATAAAACATTATTTTATAAGATCTTCTTAAAATGATTAATAAAATGATCTTACAGTTTATTTTTTAATAAATAAATAATATGTCTTAAAATAATTACAAGAAATATATATGACTGCTGTGGGCAAGCGCTTTTAATTTAGATTTCTTATGTACAGTTACGACGAAATTATAAACACAGCATTAAAATTTTTATTTTGTTTCAAACACAACAATATTTTTTTAAACAATTGTAAAATATTATTTAGGACATTATGACGACCTTGTGAATAGCCCAAATATGTATTAATTAAAAAATATGTATTACATAGTTATAAATTATTTTTTTGTTTGCTCGTTTTAGTTCAAGAATTGGTTTGTTATTGTTTTTTTTACTAATAAACTCTAAATAATAAATAGTTTTTAATTTTTATTTATTACAATAACTTAATTTAGAAAAAAAACCTTATTAACCGGTTAACCGATCAATAACAAAATTAACCGATTATTAACCGATTAAACCAAAACCTCGATTAATTAATCGAGCGATTAACCGATTAAAGCAAAAGCCCGATTAAATGAATACCCTAGTATTGACTGAAATAATTAGATATTAAATTGCTTTCGAATCGAGAAAGTACTCGATCACGACTGCCAGAATCAGGCCCCAGGATTTCGCTAAAAATCAAACGTTTTCCCACTTCTTACATCTGGTCTTCACCTGACAATTTTATTATCATTATAAACGTCAAACTTCATATATAAAAAAAAAACGCTGACAAAAAAATTTGAGTTTTTTTTTATAGAGTTTGACGTTTGGTAAGACAAAAAATTGTCAGGTGGAGATCCTATGTTAAGAATTAAAAAAAAGCGCGAAAAGAAATGCCTTGTGATAACAGAGTGCATTTTATATTTAAATTCGAATAAACTATAAAAAAAACTTAACTGCCTGCTTAACACTTTCGAATGTAAACGTTGTACAAAAATTAATTTTTGTTTTAAAATATTTTATTTTTAACTAAATCTGATTCTGTGCTTTCTTTTTTAGCAAATGAATAACGCGAAAACGTATAAAATTCAAATTAAAAACTATAATTATTACTGATAAAATCAGTGTTATTAAAATTATATAAAAACTTATTTTTATGCGCTCAATTTCATCAAAAAATATATTTTGATCAAAATAACCCCAAACCAAAGGACCATAATTCTTTTTAAACCGAATGTGCGTACAAAGCAGTAGAATATTTAAAACGATATAAACAAGGACTTTCTGAAAACACAATTTACATCTTAAATCAGCTTAAGGGTCGATTTGGTTTTTAAATAAAGAACTTACATGCAGTCGATTTAACATTTTAGTAGTTTTAATATTTGAAAACCAAAACCAGGTGCCAAAAGCGTTAAAGAGATTAATAAAGCTTAATGAAATGCAAATACAACGATGTTTAAATAACTCCAAGTCAAGCAGCTTTTCATCATAAAAATCGGTTAGAAAATAGTTGTATAAACTCAAACACTGAAATTTAAGAGAAAAGTTTATAGTATTTAATTTAAATATTAGAAATTCTTACCCCTACGGTGATTTCAGCAGTGGCTAATAGTTCTTTGGTGCTTAAAAATTTCATGGATTGACAATCGAAATTTAATCGTTTTTTTTTTTTTAAATACATACTTTTTTTGAATATTAATTTTGTTATCAAAGTTTTTCTTGGGATTCAAAAAATTATTTAACAAGGTTTCGTTTAAATGTGCTAAATTCTCATTTCATACTATTGATAAACTGAAATTTATTGTTGATGGGATAAGTTATTCCTATGCGCATTTCACTGGTTGCTTAGCCCAGATCATCTGGAAACTTCATCCAAAGATTTAAGAAAAACTAAAGATATTATACAAATAAAACTGTTAAGCGAATAAGAATTATAAACCCCAGTTTTACTTGTAACAATATCAAAGCTTAAACAAAAACAACAACCATAAACAGTGAGTTTATCTTTTCTTACAGTCCCGACTACATTTGATGGATTTTTTCGTCAACTCTAAATGTAGTTTTGTTATGCCCGAATAAAATTTTAACATTTTATACAAGGCGAAGTCATTACACGTGATCTTTACATGGGGTCCTCACCTAACAATTTTTTGTCATAATAAACGTCAAACTTCATATAAAAAAAAAACACTGACAAAAATTTTAGAGTTTTTTATATAGACTTTGACGTTTGGTACGACAAAAGATTGTCAGATGATGACCCCATGTAAAATCCCTGCCGATACCTTTTTGTGGCTTTATAATTGTTGGATGTCAAACGTTTGTTTATTATCTTTGTTTCTGTTTTGTTTTTGACTTTGTGCAATGATTTAAGAAAAATAAATTGCTTGTGGTTCTTGTACGAGATGTTCTTGTTATAGTACCGAGATTCTTCTTCTTTATTTGCCTATTCGATATTTGAATGTAAGCGATCATACAATTATATAAATTACATTTCAAAAATTATCACAAACTTATAACTAGGGATGCGATTTCCATGCAAATGCATTTTTTTGTCGATAGTCTAAAAATGATGCCGACCAATTATCTTTCCGAATCATTAAATTTGCGTTAAAATGGCATCGATTTGTTTTTGCATATTGTTGCTTATTTTGGTGAAAATGCATATTTATGCATATTTTGGTTTTAAATGCATATTTTAACATTTTTGAGTGATATATTTTTTTAATTTACATATAAAAATTTTCGTCAAAAAATATCCATGTAAACAAAAAAAAAAAAATCTTAAAAAAAAATTTTTTTTTAGAAATCTATAAATAAATTTTTTTGCAGCTCTCCTAAAAATACAAGATTTTCAAGATTTCGACAAAAGATCCTTCTATTTTTTACCAATGCAACACCTCACACGGCTAAGGCTGCCGATGGGCTTGAAATATTTTATCCCAAACTGGTATATGTTACATGCTTGGCACATGGGTTACACCGAATTGCAGATGAAATTACCCTGCAGATAATATTGGACTACGTGATCTATTTTGATCAAATGGACTACTCCCTGGACTGGTCCAATGTTATGCAAGCATGGAGTGCATGTTTTAAGCGCATATTTTCAATTTTTTAGTGCATGAAAATCCCATTCCTAATTACAACCAATAAACCCATTGAAATAAATAAATACAAAATCGATAAAAACAAATGCAAATACATACATATTTTAATGCAACTGTAGGTGATTTTTTGAATATGCTCCTTTCATTTTTAAAGATTTGTTATAAGAACTAAGGCAACAAAATCAATAAATTCTTTCACAAAAAAATAAAAAAAAAACAAAAATTTATATTAAAATATTTTTTTAAAAAAAAGATATTTTAAAAAAAATAACTTTAAATTTAAAAACTCTCTCCGTGCTACCTACACAACTTTTTTAGAGATGAAAAACCTAGGAATTAAAAACAGTGCTTACCTTTGGGTTCTACAATGGACCGTATTGGTCTTCTAGGTGAGCCTTTCTACCTACTTTTAATTCGTAAATAAGAAAAAATTAGGTTTTTAAAACTTTTTTAAACACTTTTGATATTTAACTATGTATATTTATTAGTTATTTTTTAAAATTATTTTTTTACCAATTCAAAAAACCTTTTTCCTAATTGGTTTTTGCATAAATTTCATTCAAATTCAAACATTTGTTAGCAACATTAATCACGATTTTTTTAAGATTTTATAAATGCAAATTAAAAACTTGTTCAAAACTTTTATACATTTCTACATAAACTTGTTAATCTACCGGCGAATAACTATTAAAGGAAAAGATTAAAAATTGCATTTAAAAGAATGTTCAAGGCATACATATATGTATATATAAAGTAGTGCCAAGTTGCAGAAAAACTAATTATCATACTCACCGGCAAGCGGTAAAGCCATTTAAAGAGAAAAGTTAAACGTGTGAAAAAAGAACTAGTTTCCGCTCAGCAAAACTAATTTAAAAAAAGTTTGTGTTTGTTGGTCTGTGAGTTTGCTAAAACGGAAAGTATTTACATTTTTGTATACAAATCCTACAATTATGTTTACACCACATTTTCTAACAAGGTCTCTTTTAGTAAGTTCCCTCACCAAGTTAAAGCAATTATTTTGAGCTTGGCATCACATTATTTTTGCCTCTGTAGTGCCAAGGCGAATTTACTTTCGCCTTGATTAGTGTGATTCTGATTATAATTCGCCGGCATAGACTAGAATCAACAAGTTCGTATAGAAAAGTTTTATTTAAGTTTTTTTTTGGGATTTTTATAATTAATAATGGGATAGCAGCTCAACTGTGATTCTTTCTGTGTGATTCAAAGTGAATAAAAAGTTAAATGAAATAAAATTAAAAAATATGGTCAGTTCTGTGGAATAAGATTAGGTGCTACTATATAAGTATGTAAGAGAGTTTGTTGTTGTCACTTGTTAGTATTTTTTAACTCAGTATATTGTTCCGAAACTTCAGCTAAGTTTGCCAGTTCCATCTGCAAAAGCTCGGCTGCAGCCAGATAAATCGAGACCAAACTTATTTACTCTAAAGGTTATCCGCCGGTGAGTATACATCGAACACCACGAGCACACACATAACACCACGAGCTGTTTGACTATTATTCTCCATTTCATGGATTAAAATTTCAAACTGCTTTCGAGTTGTTATTTGTACCTCTTGGAATCTAAAATTAAAGAAATAAAGAAAGAAATTTGAACTTGACCCCAGCGCTATCTACCGGGTAAAAATTTTATTATGAATATCAGCCAAATCGTACCATAAGAGAAACCCGTTTCCAGGCTAAGCTTATTTATAGTGCAAGTTTGGTGGTACTTGTTCCAGCGGCTCTTGAGTTTTAGGAGCACATACACGGCACAAACGTTTTTATATATATATAAAGATTAACTTAAAAAACACAAACATTTTATAAAAAAAATATAGGTACTTATTAGTTTTTCCGCTATCTTTACTTTAAAAAATATTAGCAGCAACTTCAAGTGGTGTTTGCAATATGTTAAAATGGCAAATGAAATAGCAAGCTGTTAGTTGACAGTTGCCATACGTTATATAGGGCATGTTCGTAAATGCATCACTGCGCTGCATTAGTGATTTCAAATGTTTATATAAATATCAGTGAAGTAGATGTGGACCAAAAAATTGTCAAATACTACACAAAAATAATACACAATAAAACAGATTATATTAATAATTTTTTTTATCGGCATTAAAAAAAGTTTGCTTTTCTGATGCAGCGCAGTGATGCATTTACGAACATGCCCATTTATTTGGCAACTGGTAGTTTTAGTAGTTTCGTAATCTTTGGAATCAAACACAGTCGAACTGCCACATGAGAACTCCTGCATATACATATTTAAACATCTTTATTTTATTTATGTATATTGCAAAAACTAACAACAAATTTTTTAATTTAATGAAATAATTAAAATTTCTCCTTAACAAACTCAATATTTAAGTTATAATCTTTTAAATTGAAAGAAAAGTGGTATCCATATATTCTTTTTCTTTATTAAAGTAAATAACAAAAAAAAAATAACAACTGCAAACTTATTTTGTACTAGTAAAATGAGTTTAACAATTAAAGGTAATAAAAAGAAAACAAATTTGATCGTTAAGAAGAATTAATTTGAAATATTTTACATTTTATTCAATCTTTAAAATTTTTATCAAAAATATATATAAAAACTAGCGTATTACCAAAGAAAATAAAAGTTAAATTAAAATGAAAGTTAAATTTCATTAGTTTGTGTTTTCGGTTTTTTAAAGCTATTAATTGTTATATTAATTTTTTATAATATTGTATATAAGGTCACCTTATAAAATAATAGAAATTAAAAACTTAAATGCATTAAGAAACTTAAAAGGGGAAAAATAAGGATAAATCTAATATTAATAGTACCAATTATTTGAAATCTCTGCCACTCAAACTTGATGAACACACATATTGATCCTTACTACTTTTGTTATTTATTACCTAATTAAACTAGTTTTTTTTAATAAAAGGAATTATTGTAAATTAGTTCTCAAAACCAATAGAAAAATTTAGGAAGTTTTTAATATTTGTTTTAAAGGAATTAAAAAAGGATTTACTGACTAAATTTAATACTAATGTTATTTACTCTTGTTTTCATATGATCTAAAATATCATGAGAAAATTCCTCTAATGTGGTGTAGCGAGTTTTTTGAAAACTAAAAATGTCATCTAAAAAGCCCAACATTTGATCTCTAAAGTAGTGACAAATATCTTTTAAATGTTCATCAGGCCCGAAAAACCCCCAAGCCATTAGAGGGGACAACTGTTCAGAAATGACGTAGAAATGCGCCATAAAGCCTTCAGGGTATTTAAGCATGCGTTTCTTAGCCTTCAAAACAGACCAAACTGCTGTGGTTAAAGCCTTAAAGAAAAAATCTCATTAGAAAGAACTAAATAAATTTTAAATTAAGTAACTTACAGTTTCCTTAAAACCATTCGATAAAAATCTGTTTTGTACCACCGCAATAACACTTGCAGGTGGCGTGTCTAAGTCTCTAAATGAATCTAGTATTATGAAGTCCAAACAAATGTCATAGAATGTCATTGCCTTGACATGACGTTGTTCCAATTCCTTTTGTATTTCACTCCAATTCGAGGGATCTTGTAAATAATTGATGAAATCCTCATAGCCCACCAAAAATTCTTTAGTGTCTTTATCTCCCAAACAAAGTAAATCAGTTAGGATTTGCCGGCCAGTATCAATGACCCATTGGCCAACAGCTTGATCCTGAGAAAAATAATGCATTAATTAATCTGTTCAAAATTTCCAATTATTTTTTAAACAAATCTTGTTTTTTTTCAAAGACAAGAAATCTTAATTAAATTTGGAATCAGTCCTATGTTAATAAACAAGCTCGAGTCCACAACTATTTTTGTTTATTTGACGGCGTGCTTTTCGTGATATTCAAATATTATTTTCTTTATTCGGCCTTTAAATTTCCAATCCTATGTTAATAAAAAACCGATTTTAATAAAAAAAAACTAACGTCCCTATCTAAAAAAAATAAACGCTTTAACACATTACTAAAAGTTTCCATAATATGTAACATTGTCAAAACAACTGGTAGGTTAAAAAAAAAGAAGAAAAATAAATTATAAAAAGTTTAAGGCAATTTATCAATTTTTAATTTTAAATAGTGTTTTGCTTCTGTAAAATTTTCAAAACTTTGCGTTTTAGGTAACAATATACAGAACGGATACTGATATATATTTTGCAGGAAACTTTAAATTCGTTTAATAAAATGTTTTTCTTACACGATTAATTGTTATTTTTTTAAAAAACATTTCCCTAATTGGAAAATTAACTAGACTTTTAAAGTTATTACCTTTCAAGATTTTATAGGAAAAGCTTTTTCGCGGAAGATAAATTTTAATATTCAAAAAAAAAAAAAAACCAAATCATTAACCTTTTCCCACAAGAATTATTATAAATTCATTCAAAAATCTTATTACCTTAAATAAATATTGAAATGCCAAACGAACACAATGCAATTTAGTCAAATATTCCGTTTCATTGGAACAATGCACCAATTCAATGCGTAATATACGACATGGTATAGGCGATTCTTCATGTTGTTTTAATGCCGCAAGATATAAAGGATACTCTTCGTAGTCGGTTTCGGCAAAACTATCAAATTCCCGCAGATCCGCAACTTGATCTAAGGCGGAAGCAAAACTTTCGGCTGAATCGAAATTGGGATCGGAACCAGTACGACTTATACTGGTAGAACGTTGTGAATGTTTATCGTCTTCAGTTACATCTTCTAGAGCACGCCAATTATCTTCTTCGGCCTCTTCTATTGACGGCTCGTCGCGAAATAAAACCGAACGTTGATCTAAAAAAAGTAATTCACTTTGTTCTTGCAAAGTGTAAGCCATGTCGAGAAGATTTTGTATTTCCCTGCAAAACTCGGATTCTTCTGCAGTTGTAAGAATGGCTGGTACACCGCCTGGTGAATAGTGGGCAGCAAGGGCATCCTCCCAAAAATTTATAACGGTATCTAAAGCTTCCATACCCATGACACCTAGTTGTTGTGGGGTCAGTTGGGTTGTCATTATACCGGGCTGAACTTGATTGGAAGATGACACCAAAGCACCGGCACCTATAGAGCCACTAGCCATTGACATACGATCAGACTGGGAATAAGCAATGGTTGAGCCCACTGGACTGCCAGATCGGGCTGATGCTTTCGAGCCTGCTATGGAAATCATGTCATTGGGACTACGCATGCTGTTGCGGGTACGTCTTCCGGTGTACTTACGGGCCCGTCGAGGAGGGCGTGGTGGCTTTCGGCGACGCAAGTAACGTGACATTACACCTAAAAGAGCAACTCCAGTCGCTAATGAAATTATGACCACCTTAATGAAGAAAAACATAAATAAGACAACCAAAAAAATCGAAACTTAAACAAATACTTACCTTTTGAGTAGTGGACATACGCGCTGGAAAAATGCGTATATCCGACCATTTTATCGGTATTAGACCACCCAACATGTTAACAATTCAATATATTTTCTTTAGAAAAATAATTTTTTTTTGCCGATCCGATAACTTTTTTTATAAAATCTTTATTTTAGCATTTTTTATTAAAGTCAAAAATTTTAATTTATTTTTAGGTTAATTGGATATGGGACTGCTCTAAAGTTCAACCGTTTAATGAACTCAGTGTTTTTTATAATTTGTTAAATTAACTTTACATTTTTCTTCTTGATTACCACCCAAAAATGTTTTATCTACATAATCTTTTTTTATAAAATTCTTCCGTTCTTAATAGGATATTTATTTTTGTTGTGTGACCTTTTTCCGATTAATGTTTTGTTTGTATGTACGTATATGTTTTTCTTTCTAAATTATAATTTAATTTTCATATTTTACATTAAAAATAATTTATGTATTCAGTTTTAACTTTCACTATTGGAGTTTAATTTGTTGAACAAATATTAAAAATCAATTGCATCACAGAGAACAATTGAAGAAGAGGAAAGCACAACAACAACAACCACAGTTGAAGAAAATGTGAAACGACACACGCAGGGTTGTCGGATTTTTTTCACCTTCATCGCCAAATAGTATACCGAAAATCGCCAAAAATCGCCAAAAATTTATTTTGTTAGATTTTTGGTAAAAAAAATTCGCCAAAAATCGCCAAATAAAAGTTTTATATAAAAACGAGTATACAAGTGTATTTTTTTACCTTTATTTAAATTTTCCATATTTATCCTTATTCTAGTAGTGTGTTTATATAATAATAGAACATCGCCAAACGCTAAACATTTGTGATTCTGACTTGAATTCTGTAATCCGTAAATCATTAATCGCAATCGCAAAAAGTTTGACGACTTTAAATTGCAAAAGTATGCTGAAGGGAACTAGAATTTTTGTAATCATAAGAAGGCTGATTATCTTAAAACCTAGAACTTGTGAGATCAGTTAATTGAATTTTGCCAAAACATTAATTTAATCAAGCATGTAAACTGAGTTGAGTTTTTATAAGCGTGATTTTCTATGTGAATATAAGCCAGAATTTGGTAAAATTTTGTATTTATTTGAACCAAAGGATAAATATCTCAAAAGGTGTTTTTAAATGAGATATTTAAAATTGAATTGGAATACTTAAAGTCAACTCAATCTTCTAAACAAATTACATGAATCATTTTTAAAAAGTACCTTCTAACCCAGATTCGTTTTCGATTCTATATAAAATCAGGGTTTTCAAAAATTTCAAGTGAATATTTTATTTTTTTTGTTAAATATTTTAAGGTTTAAAAGAAATATTTAATTTAATTTTGCGTAAAAGTGCGCATTTTTTCGCTTTGCGTTTGATACTGCTTTATAAAATCTGATATTAATGCAACTTTTTTTTTTAAAAAAATTTCTGATTTTCTTTCGCTATTAATCCAACTTTTTTTGCATACTACCAAGTATACATTATTATTTATTTATTTTAAGAACCCATTTTATATGCAATCGAAAACGATTGCGTTTTTTAAATTTATTTTGCAAAATAAGTTTTTCGGTAAAGGTCCGATTATAGAAAACTTCTGATCAGGAAAATGTGCGAAAATCGAAGAAAGCTTAAGCTTTATTCTAAATTTCTATGGCAACAATTCTTAAATGTTTTTAAGGTAAATATCTGGCAATATTATCAATTTATCATTTAAAACAATCGCATTCGTATAGCGATTTTAAAATTTGTTCATATAAATATGAAAAAAAGATAAAATGCGTTTTAGAAATCGCCAAATAATCGCCAACTTTTTTGAATTTCGCCAAAAAAATCGCCATGTCGCCAAACACAAAATTGCATCGCCAATTAAGCCCTTATGACACTACATTTTTAATGCATTGTTAAAGTTTTGGTGAACAGTACAAATATAATGTAATACAAAAATTTACCAAGTGCAAAGAGTTAAGCTGTATTTAGATAAATGGCAAACTGTCAAAAATTTTACTAAAGTTATCGATAAAAAATGAAGTTATGTCAAAAAAATGTAAAATTGTTTAACTTAAAATTGACATTTCAAGCTTGAAATATTAAAAGTGTTGCTGAATCAGCGGTTTATGGGCAAATTCAGCGATTTACCGCTTTTTGTTTTTAGGTTTCTCATAAACAAAAAGTTGGCAGCATTTAATAAAATAAACAAAACAGGGATGGCTAAGTTGTTTCAATTGTTCTTTTTTGTTGATACTTTTTTAACTAAGATTTATAATACCTTTTTGTGGTGTTTTTTATGAACATAATTAAAATTAATTTCAACTAAAAAAAATCTTTTAGTACAATTAGGGTAAAAAACTATAATTTTTAAAGGTTGTTGGTACAATATTAAAAATTCTCAACGCCATCCCTGAAACAAAAACATAACATACATATAGTTTGCTCTTTCTTACATTTACTGTTTCTTTTTATCAATTCTATATCAATTAATGAATAAAAAATGTAGTGTCATAAGGGCTTTAGGTTTATAAATCGCCACGATTGGCGAAAAATCGCCACATCTGACAGCCCTGCACACGCACGGTGTTTATAGAGCTGCCACGCTTTTATAGAGAAATAACATGTTTTGTTTATACACTGAAAATATTCAATGCTACATATTGCGAATGAAGCTTGCAGAAACGAAATTTTGCAATTTGTATAAAATTTTGAAACTTTTGGAACAATTTGCGATTTGTGGGGTAATTTGCCAATTTGCGTCATTAATTTTGTTTAGGATGACTTATAATTTTGACGTAATGCAAATTTCGAGCCGATTTGTTTTACTTTTTATTCTAACAAAATAATTAATCACAAAACAATTCTTTGTAATTGCATAGTCTGAGTTCATACGGCTCTTTCTTTATTGAAAAGATTGCTACTTTATTGGCGAGAGGGGCGAGGGGAAAAGAAACGAGTACACACATGCCTGTACTGTCTTTACGTTTTGCTTTATTATTCGTTGTTTAATTTTGTTTTGTTTTCATACGCACGACTATACAAAATAAGAAACATGGCGTCGACATGACATGAATCATTTGAACACCAATTCATGTTCAAAGAAGAAAAAGGAAGAATCTTTTCAATAAAGAAAGAGCCGTATGAACTCAGACATAAGGTTAGTTTACACGGTACACGGTAATATGTTTAATGAGAAAAATCATATCATATAAAAGCAAAATATAGGCTAGGCTATAGCAAAATAGGCTAGGCTACTGAAATTTAATAAATAGATAAAATTAAAATTAAAAAATGTATTGAGTAAGAGAGAATACGAATATAAAATCTGACAAGCGGTCGGTAAATGTTTTTTTCTAACTTGGTGGCCACACGATCAAGTTTTGCCTTTCAATTTCATTCAATTAGCAATACACTCTCACTGTTTTACTAACACACTCAACCTTTTTAAATATACCACGAGATGGCTTTCAATTTCACCTTTCCATTTGTTTGGCAACTTAACTTTCAATTTAACAGCTGATTACATGTTTGTCTTAATAAATTGTTTTCTTGATGAAATCTTGAAAGTAAATTGCTTGCAAATTGAGTGCAGCCTACGTTACAGCTTTCAATTTATAGCTGCGTTTGGACTTTGGTCTACATCCACATTTTTTAGGTTCATTGAACATTATATTGCTACATATGACAATTTTTTGCATATGGAGCAAATTTTGCACACAAACATAACAAAATTATAATTTACTATTGTTTTGCGCCATACGAATAATGACCAACGTAGATTAAAAAAAACCGTCACAATAGTTTAAATTTATTGGTTACAATGTGAAACTTGAGATGAATATGGAGCCCACAACAAAACTAATTGTTGAATATTTATTTGCGCTAGCTAACACAAAACATTTTAAGCAGCTCTGATTTCTTTTAGTTTTCAGTTTTTGATACTTTTATATTTATATATCTGCATTTCGGGGCTTATAGGAGAGAGTTTAGCAATAATCACCATTATAAAACATACCAACCTGTCCTTATAAATCTCTATTAACTATCAACTTCATAGTTTTTGCCATAGACTTACTTTGCTCCACGTCAAAGAAAACATCATAATACGAAATAAAATTTGATATGGAGCACAAAACGACAAAATGTTATTTTAGAAAAACCATTAAAACTTTGGATTTATTGCATGTAAACTCATGAAAGTGTATAGTTTTGTTAAAAACATACGTAGAAATCAATAAGGAGCGTTTAAAAAATCTATCGAGTAGTTCTTGAGAAAATTGTTTGTAAACCTATTTTATCGTTTTTCTCAAAACCGACTTGATGGCTTGTAGGCTAAAACAATAATAACCTGACGATATATGCAGTTTGCAGAAGAAAGTTTAATAATCTCGCTGCCAAATACATGTCGTCTAAAACCTCCTTTAATATCATGTTTCAGCACCATGTCATGTCTGTTATGGACGGGGCGCAATGAAGACCACGAGATGCACATTTAATTAGTTTCCATTTACAATGTGGCAAATAAGGCAGACAGACGAAGTTTGTTGGCGAGGGGTTGTAGAGGTAGAGTGTGTAGTACATGACTATCTGTACTGGACATTTTTAGACATTTTTTGCTTATCTTTTACACTTTTCGGCATTTTCATGTTGTTGCTTCATATTATTTTTCTTACACCAATGTAATTTCAGTATCAAAGACTGTTAAATGTTCATCTCCGTCAACAGCGAAAAAGAACGAAAAAAGGAAAACAATAATTTCTCTCTGTCTATTAATTTCGCGATTGTGAGAGGTCTAGACAAGTTCAAAAGAGAATATGAAAAATGTCTGTCTTTCAATTTCAACGTTGTAAATTGGGACTTAAGCAATGATCAGTTTTAAAAGAGCTGGCATCACTGAATTACGTCCTTTCGAACAGCTGGATTTGATTTTCCGGTTTTTTTATTTTGTTTTGATTTTTCATTCTATTTGGTTTATTTATTTTTTATTATTTATCTACAGGTCGACGTCAACAATTTCTTTGCACGGATTTTTTTTATCGTACAACCAATTAACAGAAATGAAATTAGTATCGCTGTAAAACATCGAGTGTGTGTGGGACATTAAGTTATATCTATTAACATACAAAACCCTATTTTTTTTTGGTAATTCTGCTTAAAATAAATTTAAAAATACACAATTTTATGAAATAATGGCTGAAAGTCAAGGTAAATATTGATTTAAAGGTGTCTAAAACAAATGTTAAAAATTTGTTATATTTTTATATAATAAAATATTTCATTTTAACAATTAGGTGGAGGTTTGTTATCAAAACGTCCACAAAGCATTATACAAAATCAGTTATTTCGACGCCAACGGAGTATAAGAGCTCTTCAGAAATCTTTTACAACTGAGGAGGAAAATGATAAGGTATGTCCAGTTCTTAAATATGCATTTGTTACCAAAAAGATACTCGTAGTTATGAGTTTTTTACTATTTTAGACTTATGTTGTTGTTAAATTTGGCGAAAGAGCCAAACTGCAACAATGTCAAGATATTGAAAAGATTATTCAACAATTTGGTATACAAACCACTTTGGAAGTGATAAGTAAAAGTGAAAAATATTTATATGTGACGGCCTCTACAGATACTTTGTTGCGCTTGGCCGATGATGCTGAGTTAACTAAACAAACAATAACGGGCAGTATGCAAAAGTTCAATTATCATTCAATATCCGATTATTTGCTGCCCGGCATGACTCGAGATGATATTGTGCGTTTCTGTGAGGCGCCCGTTTTAATAAAAGATACCATTAAACCGGAACTGTTGTCACACATTAGGAATGGAGTGATTGAGGATCTATTTCCTCTACATGATATAGTAAGTTGTAATTAAGTGCTTCTATTCTATTTCGTAAAAATTCCTCATCATTTCCTAGGAATATTTAGATAAATTTTCTTTTAATTGGCGCCGCCATAGTATGCCTATTGAAGATATACGTAATTATTTTGGCTCCAGCATTGGTTTATATTTTGGTTTTACTCAGTTCTATACCAAGGCCTTAATATTTCCTACTTTATTTGGTATCTTACAATATATCTGGAAATTCAATATTTCTCTTGTTTGTGGCTTTTATGTTATATGGACCACGGTATGTATTGTAAAGTCCATCAATTTTTTTGTATAACTTTTTCATTTTAGATCTTCCTTGAATTATGGAAACGTAAATGTGCGGGTTATTCCTATCGTTGGGGTACCATAGAAATGAGCAGCTTGGATAAACCTCGTACCAACTATAAAGGTCTTCCCAAGCCAGATCCAATAACTAATAAATTAACCTTGCAGTATCCTATGCGTTTTACGTATTTACAAATGTATTTGGTGTCTTACCCAGTGGTGGCTTTGTGTGTAATTGCTTCGGCTTATTTTGCTTTGTATCAATTTCAAATAGAAGCTGAAGTTTTAACTGACTTTGGTCCAGACTCGTGGCTCTTGTATGTGCCAGTTATAGTACAATCCATACTGATTGCTATCTTCTCGTGGGCCTATGAAAAATTGGCCACCTTTCTAACGGACACTGAGAATCATCGTACAAGGTCTCAATACGATCGTCATCGTGTTAATAAGTTAATGGTTTTTGAAATTGTCAATAATTTTTTTTCTTTGTTTTATATTGCATTCATCTTACAAGATTTGAATCAATTAAATTATCAGTTAATGATGCAGTTATTAATATTTCAGGTAGGAGATGATTAAATTTATTTATTTAAAATATTTTCTATTATATTTAAATTTTTTTAGTTGGTTTGTATTGCCCAGGAAGTTGGCATTCCTTTATTGGCTGTTATTAGACAAAAATATGTCAAATATTTACACAAAGAAGTGGATGAGGATACGCGATCTTTGGTTAGCGATTTAGCACGTTATGAACAATGTTTCTATGAAGCCGGTTTGGATCAATATCAATCCACGTATGAGGATTATTTACAAATGTGCATACAGTTTGGATATGTTGTTTTGTTCGCTGCCGTAGCACCTTTTGCTGCCTTTGGTGCCTTAGTTAATAATATTTTCGCCATGCATATCGATTTGTTTAAGGTAAGAAAAAAAATTTGGAAAATAGATTGTTGTGTAAAGATTTTTATAAAGAAGAATTGCTTGAGATAAGCCAAAAAATAGGGAAAAATCATATATTAAAAATAATATGATTTGGAATTTTTTCTTCGAAAAAAACTTTGATATTGAACATGGTTTTCCAGTTCCAAAGTATTTATTATGTCTTAATAATTTTGGTAGCAAACGCATATTGTTGTAAAAGTCTACATAAAACTTTTCCTTAAATATAACGTCGGTATACTGCAAAAAGAACTCAATTCACTTAATTGTGTTTCTGAGTTCTTGAAGATTTAAATAAGTTTTAATTTAAAAATCGATATAAAAATCTGATAGTTAAAGCACTTAATTATATGTAAATTAGATCAAACACAAAAAATTTATTTAATTGAATTTATTTTTGTATAAAAAAATATTTTTTAATGGACTGGGCTTTTTTATGCAAATGTTTTCTTTGTATTTTTTCACCCACACCACAATAGTGGAGGGGTATTATGAATTTGTGCTGATGTGTGTAACGCCTTAAAATATTGGTCCTACACCTTAAAGTATACCGAACGACTCGGAATCACTTTCTGAGTCGAACTAACGATGTCCGTCAGGCTGGCTGGGTGGCTGTCCATGTAACCTTGTGCGCAAAGTACAGGTCGCAATTTTGGAGAAAATTTGATAAAATTTGGGACATAGGTTCTTATTGGCACAGGGACCAAGCCTATTGAAAATGGGCCGAATCGTAGGACCACGAGGGAAGATAGGGGGAAATTTCTTCCTCTCAGAAACTATCAAACCGATTTTAATGAAATTTAAAACATAGATAGATCCATATCTATATGGACACATAAGCTATACAGTTTAAAAAAAATAGGACCACAAGGGGAGATAGGGGCAATTTTTGCCTCTCAAATTGATTTAATTGAAATTTAAAACATAGATAGATCCATATCTATATGGACACATAAGCTATACAGTTTTTCAAAAATAGGACCACAAGGGGAGGTGGGGCAATTTCTGCCTCTCACAAACTTTCCAACCGATTTTATGAAGTTTATAAACATAGATAAATCCATATTTATATGGACACATAAGCATGATGTGTTTTTAAATACTGTGGTGTAGGGTATCATATGGTCGGGCTTGACCGACTATACTTTCTTACTTGTTTTTTTTTTAATTTTATAATCTTGATCTGATTCCAAATCATTATTGGGTTCTGGGCTTTATATCCGATGGTTTTGCTTATTTTTAAACTTCTGAACCAGTGATAAAACTCGTTCCGGATGGTTCCTAACTTGCAAAGATAAAGTAAAATCAGTTTTATTTCTGCTTGGTGTATTTTTTTGAATTTAAGGACTTAAGTTTTTTTTGCAACAAAAACAAAGAAAATAGAGAAAAACCATTTGTGTAAAAATTCCCAAGTCAACACCCAAATGTGTGGGTGTTTTGGGCATAGAATAATACATGCCACCAAAAAGTGGACTTGAGCTCTTTTTGCAGCATACTAACGATATATATACTTAAAACTATTGCCTTAACTTGTTAAAATATTTTTAGCGTAATCTACGACTAAATTTTCGTAGAAAAAAAGTATTTTAAACTTAAAATAAAAAAATCATGCCTTTAAGGGTTAACACCTTTCTTAAATATAGGCCGTTATTAAAAAGCTTTCTAAAGCAGCTTTTTAAATAATTTTTAACGACAAAATTCTATTGAGAAGCTATTGATCAATGTTTTAAAAAGATGTTTTTTTAAATTTGCATAAACCACAACTTAAAAAATTAAAAAGCTTGAAACTTATAGCTAATTACAATTTTTAAAAAGCAAAAAAATAAAAGTTTAAACTGACTTTCTCTTTGATTCATTTTAAGTAACTGCATTCATCAATTTTCAATTTCTCTACCGATTAAATACAGATACTGGTAACATTGGAATTATACCTTTTAATTAATGTTACAACAGCAATGAACAAGATCCTACAACTACAACTGACATGATTTGCAGTCGAAACCAAAATCGAAAATTTGTGTCGACTTTTCGCTTTTTGAGTTGGTTTGATAGCGATTGTTAACAAGAGTAAAAGCAACATTTTTTGTTGGCCAATGACAAATGAAGAAGTTGAAGAAATTGCAGTTTTTCTACTTTGCCGTCTCTAAACGTAAAATTCGTAAAAATGTCAGATTATGGGTTACCTGTTATTACCCGACTGCCAATTTTTTTATTACCTCGTTGCTTCTAATCGGCTGTATGTTGGTTGACATTTGAGATATCGTTAGATTCGTCTCAAAAACCTAAGTGTTCTTTTTTGAAACGAAGTCGGACTTTTGCCGTGAAAAAGTAATTCGTTAAAAAATATCTTAACCAAACCTAAAGAGAAGAGTTTTAAAATAAAGGAATTTAAAAGGGGATTACAAAAAATATATATTAGTTATCAGCAATGTTCTGGAAATCGAATTCATACGAGTGTAATTGAAATCAAACGAATTTAAAAAGGATCCTGGGGCCAAATTACGGCATTCGATATCGATCGAAATTACAATAAAATTTAAATGGAAATTTCGATCGATATCGAATGCCGTAATTTGCCCCCTGTTTTAAAAGTTTATAATAATAAATTCCTTTTATCTTTACCACAACTTCTCTTAAAATCAGGAAAAAATTTTACGGAATATCTCCATCGATTTAAATTTCACTCGATTTTCAGAAATAATAAATTGGTTTAAAATGTTTTTCATAACTGGCTGGCACCTCTCACCTCTTTTTTCTGTTTATTAATAAAATAAAAGTATAAATTTAAATAGAGATGTTTATTGTTTCCCATTGGATAAAGTTATTTGGATTATTCGAGTTATTCGAGTAATTCGAACAATTTAAAACCATTATTCGATTAATCGAGCAATTTTAAAACTCAAAAATCGATTAATTTCTTACTCGAACAAAACCAATAGTCGAACAACTGGATATTTTAGTATTAACATAATTGGAGACAATGACTTTTCAAATAGGTTCTATGCCATGACAAAATGTTATGCTGTTTGGTCCAAAATTAACCATAGGTCTTATATAAACCTCCTTCCTTAAAACGGTTAGAGGCAATCAAATCTCATATAGACGAAGATATCTAAATAATATTCAGCACAAATAACTTTTAAATAATTCCTAACCTCATTGCATAATTCTGTTTTGGCGACTTAATGGTTAAATAATACCCTATTATATGGTCGGGCTTGATCGACTATAATTTCTTACTTGTTTGTTTTAAGTTTTTATATGCATATATTTATAAAAAAAATATATTTTATGCCTTGTAAATACTGTAAGAGAAAAATCTGTCCCGTACGGCATGTCCCGAGCGATATAACATTTTGTTCATTATAAAATTTTTTTTTTGTCAACTACGGATTATAAAGGAAAAATATGTAGTCTAATGTAAAAAATTAAAAAAGAAGAAAAACCTTCATAATACGCAGATTTTCGCATTTTTTTTTAACATTCGCCCCAGAATCAGATCCGTTTTATGTCACGTACGAAATGCACTTATTTTGCTCGATGTTTTGGAAAACAAGGTTCCGAATTTGATAATTTTTGTTTCATATATAGTTTCCTCTAAATGAAACATTATGATACAACATTTTTCGAGTTACTACTATTTTTGCAAAATCTCTATCTCTCTGAAGGCGTACAAATGTCACGTACGATCACATAGAAATGCCCATATATCAGTTTTGTGTAAAAAGTTTTTTCTTAAACGGGTTTTGTGAAATCTTTTAATCGTATTTGTGTTAGTTTTTCACTAGTTTGAAAAAAGCTTTAAAAAGTCTTTAATAATAAAAGTTTTCCCAATTATATTCTTCTCGTTTTATATTAGCTTTGTAACATATTTAAACGACCTTTTGCTCGTCGTACCAAAAATATTGGAGCTTGGCAGTCGGCCTTTGAATTGTTGTCCGTAATGGCTATATTAAGTAATTGTGGAATTTTATATTTGCAGCCAAATGTCAGGTAAAAAATACAAATTTTATTGAAATCTATGAACAAGTTACATTAAAATAATTTTGATTTTATACGTTTTACTTTTTACAGGGGTTTCTTTACTAATCTATTCCCCTCCATGCCTGATATATCTTTTGTGCTTTTTGAACATCTGCTATTGGGTTTAAAATTTGTTATACACAAAGCCATACATGAAAGGCCAAGATGGGTGCGTATAGCTCTTCTAAAAGCGGACTATGAGTCTAGTTTGGCTTTTAAAAATATTAAGTAAGTTTCAATTACTATATATACAGTGGGGCTTCGATTGCCTCTAATTCGATTACCCGGCAATATCAATTACATAGGTGCACATTTTAAAAGTTTTTTTTTTATCTATTCTTATGTTTTTTTTTTTTTTTTTGGCATGCTAAAGCCGAATATAAGCTCAGTTTTCTCCAATTACTTCACATACTTGTCTTTCAGCCACCATCCAAAATGAAAGTCTGGTTCAATTAAAATGAATTAAAGGTTACGGCTTTAGTATACCAAAAACATTGGAATCAGGTCCAATTAATCAAAAAAAAAAAACTTTTTTGGTGTCGACCTGCGTTATCACTAATTACACTATGCTAGTTGCAAAATTAGACAAGCCAGGCCCATGGCGTTTTAGCATAATTCGGGTACGCTGAATCCAATGGTGCCCACCGTTTTTTTTTAGGTTAGCTCTTGTTTTCGAGATATACCGTTATTTCGAAAATGGAGGAGGTTGCACAACATATATTCGCGTAACTCAAAAACGGTTTAGCTTATTGAAATTACTAAAAAAACGAAATTCCGCAATAAAATTTCCTTTCAGAAAAGTAAAATTCTTTTTTAATATGAGCAGTTGTTTTTGAAACATAATTTTTACACGAATATATGTTGTGCAACCTCCTTTATTTTCGAAATAACGGTATATCTCGAAAACAAGAGCTAACCTAAAAAAACGGTGGGCACCATTGAATTCAGCGTACCCGAATTATGCTAAAACGCCATGTGCCCGGCTTGTCTAAAAAAAAAGTGTAAATTTCGCATAAGAAAAAACTTAAAAAATATTTTTATTTAATTTCAGAAAATTTAAAGCCAACAATAAAATTGACTGAAGTTGTAATAACATATAAAATCGTCGTTAAATTTGTCTGAAAAATCTCCTGAAAGTGCTTCATTAATCTAAGTCGTAAACTAATGACATACATATTGTTTTTTCTAATATGTAACTTATTTTTGTTTGTTTAGTGTTGTTGAGCATATATTTTATTGCAGTTTATATTATTAATTATTACTTTTACATATTTGTACTAAAATACTTAAAAAGCTATGTTATTTAAATACTTTATTAAAATCAAATAAATATTTGCAGTTAATTTTAGTTTCGTTAAAACTAAAAACTCTTTAAAACTGTTTGTATAGAATTTCAGCGGCATCCTTTATAATGTTTAAAGGCCAAGAAAGCATCAATACCATGTAAAATTGCCGCTGCATAACCCATGTACTGAAAATTGGAAATTAGTATGTAATTTTTTTTTAATCGTTTTTATTTATAAAGACTTACATAAGCCGCTGTCATGGTCGGATAGGCCCAGAAGCCAGGTTTAATTAAAAACTGTGGATGTAGCCATACAACACAAGCAAACCCCATATAACTGGATGCACTAAAATACATACTGCAGGCCACGGCATTAAACAAAATTTCCTGGAATAACATATACAGTTTTATAACATTTATGGCCGATTTCACTAATTTATTTAAATATCAAACTATGTTAAAAATTCGCTTTTCATGTCAAATAAAAATTAATTATATGAAAAACTATTGCTAAATATGAATTGATATTTAAATAGAATTAGTAAAATTGGCAATTAAACTAAATTGAATATTTCTGCAAACAATTTGAAAATACATATTCTCTTTTAGGATAATTCTGTCCATATACCGTAGTAAAAACTTCAGTATTATCATTTCTGTTGGAAAACTATCTAAAAAATTATGATATTTATTTTGTAAATTTCTGCACCATAAAACATTCACTAGAACGGAAACTTCCTCAAAACAAAATATTATTAAACAAATTTCTCAATAACAGAATCAAAATATGCTAAAAAGCAGTTAGCATATTTTTTTAAATAAAATATGCAATTTCCCAAATTAATCTGCAAAATCTAGCAGAAAATATGCTAAAATGGAAACACTGCTTCCATTCCATTCACCTAACGTTAAGTATTTTTTATACCCTCCACCACAATTAGTTGTGAAGAGGGTATACTAAGTTTGTCATTCCGTGTGAAACTTTTTTATTATTCATCTCAGACCCCATAAAGTATATATATTCTGGCTGCTTCAGTAATTTTATTTTATTTATTTATTTATTTATTTTATTTTATTAATTCTAAGTCGATTTAGCCATGTCCGTCTGTCTGTCCGTCTGTTGAAAACACGCTCACTTTCGAAAAACTCAAAAGAAATAAACAAACTAGGTGTAAAATTGCTTGTAGTTATCCTAAGCAGTTTGGGATTGAATTTCAGCAAAATCGGTTCAGTAGGACCAGAGCTATGAATCAAAATGTGGAACCACCACCTTCAAAAACTTGATAATTTTGTTACAAAAACTAACATAAATGATGCAAAAATGCACGGAATGACATAAGATTTTGCACAAGTCCGTTTTATTCGACTAGAAATGACACTGTAAAATTTCGTGAAGATCGGTACATAATTTACCCTAGGCCCCATATATGCCCTACTCCCGGAAAACAGTTTAGTCTCCTAAAACCATAATTAATAACAAATCGTCACAGTTTAAGATAATAATAATAAAAAGACATCATACAGATATTACTCCTTAAACATTCGAACTGTCGGCGGAGGGTATCAAAGATTCGGCACAGCCGAATATAGCACTCTAACTTGTTTATATACAATTTTAACAAATTGTATAAAACTGTTTTTAAAACGAAGTAAAATTTTGGAGATTTCATTAAATTTTTTCTTAACGATAATTTGGTGATTATAAACTATTTTTTTATTTACCAGGAGATGGATAGTACTTTTATAAAGCCAAGAAGACTGTGTTCACAGTATGAATTCAATTATTGCCGCGATAATATTTTTCATCCTGCAAATACGTCTAAGTACTGTATTTTTTTATTTAAATATTGAAGATCTTACAGATCAACTTACAAATAATGACTGCCTTATTAATCCATACGATTTATCCGAGAAACAATAGCAAATCATTAAAATGGCGGTTGTGGTAAAACAATATGCTGTTGTAGTTAAAAAGCTTGTTAATGCTTGACCAATCGAATCCGCCGCCGGTACGCCATATTTTATCAAAAGACCTTCGCACAAAGTCGCCAAACCCAATTGCAAAATTTTCAAAAGACCTGCTCGGGAAGTAACAAACCCGAAATTTATACAGGTACAAATGCGGCAACAACAAATTTTAATGCCAAAACTTTGACTCATACCGCGTACACCAAAAGAAGACATTCTTTTTTAAATATATTTGTTAATAAAAAACTAAACGATCCTTTGTTTACTATTTAAAAATTACAACTGAATGTGAAAGACTTTCAAAACAAAGACATTTTGCTGTTGCAGAGAGATTTTAAACTAAAAATAGTTTTTTTTTTTTGTTTGTCGAATGGAATAAAAGGCGACCTCCCTTGAATGTGTTAAATTATGTGTGTGCATTTTTACAAGACCTAACTTCATGTCGAAGTAGGATATAAATAGTTCTTTTGGAATATTTTAGCATGTGTGTGCAACATATGGTGGCAATTGCTGAGGAAGTTGCAATAGTAGGTGCGTTTGAGTACTTTTACAGTAAAATGCAGTAAATGAGAAAATTGTAAAATTTGCTCTCACAAAAAGCTGTTGTCCAAAAAAGTACGCGAACGCAAATTTTGTAAAAATTCGTAAAATAAAGGCAACAGCTGATGACAAATAATTGAAGTGTTGAAAAATGTTTACACTTTTGACTACTTAACTCGATTTCTTATCGGTACTCGATTAAATACTTCTTATAACACAAACATTTTTGGAAAATATAAACAAATTATTTTATGTAATCTTTCATATTTATTTGTTTTTTATTTTATTTGTTGTTACTAATTTGTGGCGGGTTAATTTATTCAAAAGAATATGAATAATTTTTTGCTATTGATTACTTAAGTACCCAAGTACTTAGCACTTTTACAACTCTAAATATTTAACATAACAAAAAAAGTTTCAAATGTTGGTATTAAGCCAATTAAATGCTTCACAGACAAGTTAAATTAATTAATATTTATTCACATTTTGTTTTCTTTTCTTTTATTTAACAATTTTTTCACAATTTGTAAACATTTTGTTTGTTTACCTTTTGAAACATATGTTTTTTTGTTTTACTAAATTTTACTGCAAAAATTTCTGCAGTAAAAATTTGTGAATACTCAGACAAGAACTGTCACTTTTCGCTCTCAATTTGTGTTCTCATTTACTGCATTTTGTGTACTCGAACGCAATTTCGTAAAATGCAGTAAAGTTCAGTAAAAAATAGTAAAAACTTTTGTGTTCTCGAACGCAGCTAGTATAACAAAAAGAAGTACAATAGTGCAAATCTAAGAAATATTAAATAACGGGTTATCCATTTTGCAGTTTCAAAAGTAAACGTAAATAAAACACATATAAAATATTTTTTTTATGATATTTCTTTTTTATTATAAAGTTTGAACGTTGAAATTATGTGTGAAACACTATATCATTTAAATGACCACCACGCGAAGTGTTGCAAGCATTGATTCTCTTGAGGTAATTTTGGACCACTTTTTGACACATATTGGGCGGTATCTCAGCCATAACTTGACGAATGTTGGTTCTTAAGTGCTCAAGAGCTAAAGGTTTATCTGCATAAACACGGTCTTTCGCGTAGCCCCACAAAAAAAGTCTAATGGTAACAAATCGCATGATATTGGTGGCCAGTTGATGTCGCCGCGACGAGAAATTACACGGCCAAAAAATGTATCTTGCAATAAAGCCATATTCTTTCGAGTTGTGTGGCATGTGGCACCGTCTTGTTGAAACCACTTATTCTCCAAGTCGTATTCTTCAATAGCAGGCAAAAAAAGTCGGTTATCATACGACCATACAGTCCTAATTCCTTAGAATGACGAGGAATCGACACATTCGGGTCTTCGGTAACACTTTCACTTACAGCAGCGATATTTTCAGCGGAACGAGCGAAACGATGATGCACTGGCCTTACAATATCTGTAACCGCTCCAGTCTCTTCAAATTTCTTCACAATTTTGCCAATTGCTTTCGTAGTTGGACGATTATCTTAACCATAATCTCCTCTTATAGTACGATATTTGGCTGTGCCAGATTCACCATTTTTGTAGTATGCTTGCAACACTTCGCGTGGTGGTCATTTAAATGATATAGTATTTCACACATAATGTCAACGTTCAAACTTTATAACAAACAAGTTAGAGTGCTATATTCGGCTGTGCCGAATCTTTGATACCCTCCACCGACAGTTCGAATGTTTAAGGAGTAATATCTGTATGATGTCTTTTTATTATTATTATTTTAAACTGTGACGATTTGTTATTAATTATGGTTTTAGGAGACTAAACTGTTTTCCGGGAGTAGGGCATATATGGGGCCTAGGGTAAATTATGAACCGATCTTCACGAAATTTTACAGTGTCATTTCTAGTCGAATAAAACGGACTTGTGCAAAATCTTATGTCATTCCGTGCATTTTTGCATCATTTATGTTAGTTTTTGTAACAAAATTATCAAGTTTTTGAAGGTGGTGGTTCCACATTTTGATTCATAGCTCTGGTCCTACTGAACCGATTTTGCTGAAATTCAATCCCAAGCTGCTTAGGATAACTACAAGCAATTTGACACCTAGTTTGTTTATTTCTTTTGAGTTTTTCGAAAGTGAGCGTGTTTTCAACAGACGGACAGACGGACAGACGGACAGACAGACGGACATGGCTAAATCGACTTAGAATTACTCAAGCAGCCAGAATATATATACTTTATGGGGTCTGAGATGAATAATAAAAAAGTTTCACACGGAATGACAAACTTAGTATACCCTCTTCACAACTAATTGTGGTGGAGGGTATAAAAAGAAATATCATGAAAAAAAATATTTTATATGTGTTTTATTTACGTTTACTTTTGAAACCGCAAAATGTATAAGCCGTTATTTTAAGTTAGTTTTATATAAAACTAGTATTTAACCCGCTACTTCGTTAGCGTCTCCCTTTCTTTCGTGAACATACTTTTTATATGTCAAAGTTTTTGTTTCTAGATTTCAACAAAGAAGTACCAAAATTTTTCATGTCATAGGTTCTCATTCACACAGAACCCTGCACCTATAATTTAATGTTTCTAACTAGAACGGAAAAGTAATTGAAAAAAATTTAATTTCCCGTATTTCCCCATTTTTATACTCTTCACTACCACTAATGGTGAATGAGGGTATAAAAGGTTTGTTATTTCGTGTGAAACTTTTTTAGTGTTCATCTCAGACCATACAAAGTGTATACATATATGTATTCTAGCTTTTTGAGTAATTCTTTGTCGATTAAGCCATGTCCGTCTGTTAAAAACACGCTCAGTTTCGAAAAACTCCAAAAAAAGCACAATATTGCTGTCAAATTGCTTCTAGTTATTTTAAGTAGTTTAGGATTAAAATCCAGCAAAATCTGTGTAGTAGGATACGAGTTATGAATCCAAAGTGTAACCACCACCCTAAAATTATTAATTTTGTTACAAAAACTGACAAAAATGGTGGTGTAATGCATGGATTGATAAAAGATTTGGCTCGACTTCGTTCTATATGACTAAAAATCATACTATTTAATTTCGTGAAGATATAAAATAAAGGCTTCTCTCGGAAAACAGTTTAGAACGCCTTAACCCGTAATAAATAATGCTACTGTAATACAATTTGGCACGTCACAGTTTTATTAGACTAAAAATCACACTGTCAAATTTCGTGAAGATCGGGCCATAATTTTCCGTTAGCCCCATTAAAGCCTACTCTCCGAAAACAGTTTAGTACGACTAAAACTGTAACGAACAATGTTTTTGTAGCTCAATTTGGTCTTTCTAGTTTCATAAGACCTTAAATCTGAGTAGAAAATGTGAATATCGATCCATAATTTACCTTATGTCCCATATAAGGCAGCCTTCCGAAAACCACTTTAAAACTATTAAACGCTATAACAAATGTAACTTCTGTATCGAAATTGGTTCTAGTTTAGGTTTTTTAATGCCAGAAATCACTCAACAGAATTTTGTGATGATTGGTCCATAATTTGCGATGGGTCCAATAAAAAATTCCCTCTCGAAGATAATTTAATTTCGGCTAAAACTGTTACAAATTATAATATTTTATTTGTGTTTGTTTAAATTTAGTTTTATATGACTAGAAATAAAAGCATAGAGCTTTCTGATTGTCATTCAATGTTTGAACATATGAAGGTCTAAATTTTTATAAAGATTAATTTATAATTTATAGACCCACGCCTGAAATATTTTAACTGCCGGTGGAGGGTATCAAAAATTCAGCCCAGGCGAATATAGCGCTCTTACTTGTTTTTTAATATATGTACCTAAATACCGCATTTTGCTCATCACCATCAGCCAAACAAGCTCCACAGACCATCACATGCCAACCACCATGTTTCACTGTCGTAGGCAAATGTCTCGGATTAATTTATTTTTTCTTTAGCATTTCATTTAGTAGTAGTCTTGGGCTTAATCGTTCGTTTAGGTGACCGGTCATTAACGTTCAATTCGAAACAGTGAACGAGTTCGTTCATTTCGTTCAGTCGGTCATTTCAGGTCACTTGTCTTTTGGGTCGGTTGATCGTTTGGATCAGTCGGTCTTTTGTATCAGTTGCTCTTTTGTGGTTTTCGTTCAGTCATTCACAATTGATTGAATACGGCAATGTGTTAAAAGAGTATAGCAATATTCATATAAGAAATATGTATACAATAATAGAAAACAATAAACACAAAGCAAATTCGAAGAAACATTTTGCTTTGTGTTTTGCATTGTTTTTTGTGAATGACTGATTCAAACTGATTCAAAAGACCCAAGTGAACCATATTGAACGATGTATTATGAAAATGTGTAAAGCAATGTGACAATGAGTAAAAGAAACAAGTATATTATTCTGGCATAACAAACATATACACAAGAATAGTACTGTTGTTTCTTTTCAATCAGTTGTTCGGTAAGCAAGTGAATGACTGATTCAAACTGATTCAAAAGACCTGAAAAGACCCAAGTGAACCATATTGAACGATGAGACTGAACGGCCGTTCAACGTTCATTTGACTGATTCGTTCAATTGAACCGGGTCGTTCATGACCGACACAACTCTATTTAGTAGATATTTTACATTTTAAAGTTCTAACACACAGGCGGACCAATTTCACTGTGAAGCACTGTATGAAAATTAAATGTAAATCAGTATAAAATATGAAAAATCTTAAAACCTTAATTAAGTTCAGAAAAAATTCTAACTTAAAAAAAATTTAAAAAACTATAAGTCGCTAAATCAAGCGTTGGTAAAAAATGAATTTTAATTCAACGCCACAAGATATGCAGCGTTTAAAATTTAAAAATTGAATACAAATTTCAGTAGAAAGCAACAATAAAATTACAAAATATTGTAGGCTTTGCTTTTACTTTCAATGTAATTTTTGGCGCTGCGTTACGTTTTAAACAATTAGGGCCTAAATTTAATCTGGCGCACAGTGCTCAATTTAAGGATTTAGGAAGACTAAAATCATAACTGAGGCAAAAAATTAGGCCGTTCTGCCTACTGTGTCTGCTCGAACTAAGTTCCTAAACCTTTTCAAACCTCCACAAATTTCCCAGAAACGGATACAACTATAGGATACTTTTAGTTAAATAAATTAGCGGATTTTTAAATTAAAGATTTAACGTCACCACAATTGTGTTGTTATATGCATTTCGATAAAAAGTTTGTGTTTTATAATAGGAAATTTCAATCGTGAAAAATTAAAGAAATTTGCGATTTTTCTCGAATTTATTGCGCACGAATCGTGTGATGACATCTCTTTTAATTGGTCGTATAATCCAGATTTTGTATTTGTTTTTATTTCAAACTGTTAATTGAAATTAGAAATTAAACAAATTACTCATGGCATGTTCATGTTCATGTTAAATTTTTTTTTTTTTTAACTAAAGAAAATAATTAAATTGTTTTTTTGTTCGAGTCGCTGCAATTAGGCAAAAACCTTGTTAAAAGATTTTGATTAAAATGTTCAAAGGGAAAAAAGAAATTATTATAGTAAAATATTTTATATAATATCGCAAGTCACAATCTTGTGCAAATGATCATGCATCGTAGCATTTGCAAAATGGTATATTATATTTTTACTCTACACCACTGAGCTCTGTGCTCTACACCAACAAAATATACAGCAATGCATTTGCTACTCTTTTGCTAATATGCAACACTTAAAACAAATACAGTAGTTTTGACTTAACTGCCTTTTGTTTAAGTGCACTTTTGACTTAACTGCACAAAATTAATAATTTTCGTCATTATTCTTTAAGATCTCATATACAAATTCCTTTTTTAAGTGCACTTTTTATACATGCACATTTGAAATAAATGCCCAAAATTTTTGGCATTTTAAAATTACTAGCGTTCGACTAATGGTCAAAATTCGACCAACAATTTTTATGTTAATATGAAGAAAAGATTGTTCAGTCCATTTCTTCCGTTTGAATGGATCGATTTGGCGAGGGACCAACCTCCGGTTCATATTTTTATCTTCCACGTGAGTTAATTTCAATTTGTAAGTTAAATATAAAAAATATCAGAAAACATCAATTGAAAAACAAAAAAGTATTAAAAAGTCTCCCTTATAGATTATCATCCACTCAGGACATTGCATGTTTCATTTTATGTTTCTATGTTGTAGCATACAACGTCTAGATATTTTCAAAGTTCTTCCTACAAACCAAAGTCAGGCGAGTCGCATGCAATTTGTCCAGCCTTATTGCTCGTCGGAGGGGAAGGTCGTTGCCCATTGATTTATAGGATTTTTTTGCTACTAAAAGATTTTTAAAATTTGCATGCTATTTTATTTCTTTTTTTTTTTTTTAACAGAAAAGAAAAGCTATTCTACGAAAGAAACTATCTAAGAGCTAAATGTGAATTGAATCCAGGAATCCATCGATTCAATCAATTGCCCACCCTACCATGATTACTAACTCTATAACCAAACAGAACTCACCTAGTAATCCCATTTCCAGCGCAGCAAATATAACCAAAAAGTTTTCAAATCAAAACAGTTAAACTTTTTAAACTTAGCCAAAAATCATTATGATTTATTTAAATAAAATTTCAATTTAAACAAACATTATTTTTACAAAAAAAAATAAATAGAATTTAACCATTAATTCCTAATTTATCAAAAAAAAAAAAAAAAATCTCAAAATAAAAAAAATCTATTAAATTTTACATAAACTCCCTTAACTAAATTCGATTATGTTTTCATTCACCCATTACAGAGTGACAAAAGTTAATTTTAACAAAACAATTGGAAACATATAAAAATTTAATAACAACATTGCAGCCTGGCAAAATGTGAAATCTATAAATATTTTTCTTTTGTTTCGTGACTACACAGCCGACAATTTTATATATTTTTACTAATTCCAATTAATTTTATTATTTATACACAAAGATAAATTCTAATATGGCCACCTCAAATAACAAAAATATAAGTAAAAATTACAACAATCAAACTCTTTTACAGAGAACGAAAAAAACAATATATAAAAATAAATTAAGAGAAACTTACATTGGCGTAATGATATTAAAGCTCCCACGACGAAAGATCTTTCGCTATGTACAGCAGCATGTATATATGTATGTGATGTCGATTTTAACAGAAAAAGAGAGTATTACTGTATGGATATTGTTTCTATAAGTTCTCTGTAGCACAAAAATTTTCTAATGAACCTTTGAAAATCAAAAATTAATTAATTACAATTTAACACAATTTTGACTTACAATTCAATTGCATTTCTTTGAAACTCAAAGCCCAAAATACAGAAAAAATAGCTCGCAGCATCACCAACTCAAGATTTTAATCGGATGCTGGGAGAATCAGGTATATAAAAAAATGTATGTAGGTATGTAGGGCTGTTAATGCAATTGCATTACAAGCAAGAAATTTAAGATGTTCTCCAATAACACTAGCTTATGGTAAATGACCAAAAAAACTTAACACAATATGAACAAAAATTAATATTTAAGTTTTAAACTTAATATTTAAACAAATATATATGATTTTATTTAAATTTTAACACCTTAACATTTTCCACATAGTCTTCGTTTTTTTTCAAATTTTTAATTCTTTTAAACTGTATTTAGTTTTTTTTTCCTTACGTTTTAATTTTTTCTTCTTAATTTCTGTCTAACAGAGTAACATTATACTAGCTTACTTAGTGGATATTCTGTTTGTATATTTTGCAAGTACACTTATTTATAATATTTATACTAATTTCCTCTCAATAAAACAACATATGCATATATATTTTGTTCATATCGTTTGCACTTTAGATTGTAATATTTTCGGTATTTTCCTTTTTTTTTCTGCTTGCTAGCACTTTCGAACGTTTTCTGATTAAAGTAATTACTTTTCTTCCACTTATTTCACCGCACTACACATCGATGACCAAAAGCCGACGTTGACTAATGTTTTTACTTTTGCTTTAAATATCCAAAGCCTCCGCTAGATTTTGGTACAGAAATAATTGTACCAGTTTTGTAATTTTAATTGTACAACACCAACAACAAAAATGCAATTAAGCGCCAATCATCAAAATTGCCATCTTATACGCAGGTATATAAAAAGATGAAGAAGATAAGGAAAACCAAAAGCTATGGATGATTTCGCAGGTTCAATTTTGGATTTTCATCCAATAGAAAAATAATATTAATCTGGAGCTATTCTGCCCTAGCCAAAAATTTATGTTTTGCTATCTCCGGCAGACGAGTAAAAACTTTGACTCAAAAAAAAAAATGCCAAGTCAAAAAAAAACTCTTTACTTTCAATTTAATTTTAGCTTCAACAACTTCTCCACAAGCGATGCTTTCCAAAAACTCCTCGTTTTTTCCATCTCAAGCCACCATGAAACCCCATTGGCGTTCAAAACTTAGCGGTTTGGAAAAATAACGTTTCTATTCCCTGTACTTAATAGGTTTTTGTAAACAAATATTATTACAAACGTCAATTCGACGATAAGAGTGCTAAAAACGTTTCAGCCTCACTCCACTAGATGGCGTTGTTAATAACGTAAATGGCACTACTAAGTTTTTTTGTTTTCTTCCATTTTAACGGAAACGAACAATTCGAAAATTGAAAATAAGCAAACAATATATTTATTTATTTTATTAGTTAGTTATCTATTCAATTAGTAGCAAACATACCCATATCTCTTCGTTACATCGGACCTACTTTATAATAGCAAGCGACATTACATTTCCCCCCTGCCAAAATCAGACTTTGGGGTTTGAATAAAAAAAACACAAAGCTGATAACGCTTGCATTACTAGGCAATCAGACCTGTAATTTGAGTATTATTGCCGAATGTCCTTGGCATGGTATTTTCCTATCAAATTCCCTTTCAAATCCTCAAGCTCATAGTAACTATTACCTATCTTCTTACGTATACGAGCCTTGACAAATATTGGAGCAAGTTTTGAGTTATAGCCTTGTTCAAAGTTACTTTGCCTGTAATTCCGCCGGAAAACCTCTTGACCTTCATCAAAGGAAACTTCTCTGGACCTTAGGTTGTAAGATCTTTCATTGCGTTCAAACTGTTTTTGCATCAATTCTGAAGCTCTCTTAGCCATAATCTGTAGTGAATCGTTCCTGTCAAATCGTACGGATCGATCATCTAACATATCCAGCTGGCGCAATAGAGAGTAGGTTGCCCCATTTGTAATCATATGTTGACCAAAGGTTAAGTAATAAGGTGACGTACCAATGGCTGAATGAACTGCTGACCGTAGAGCACAACTTATATTACTAAGGAGCTCATCCCAATTCTTCTGGTCTGGCTTAACATATGATTTAATTGCGGATAAAACTGACCTGTTAACCCGTTCGGAAGCATTGGCCTGAGGTGCATGTACTGCTGTAAAGGTGTGATTTACGCCGTATCTTTTCAGAAAGTCACCAAATTGCTTTGACTTGAACTGTGACCCATTGTCAGAAACAATGGTTTCTGGGACACCGAAAGTGTGAAACAAATCCTGTTCCAAATACTTGATTACGACATCTGATGTTAGCTTTTTAACTGCCTTTAAAAATGGAAATTTTGAATAATGGTCTAACACAATAAAAATTCCTACATTCCCTGTACGAGATCTCGGATATGGACCCAAAAAATCAATATAAACCTTTTGAAAGAAGCGTTGTGTTCCGCCAGTTTTCCCCATTGGTGGCCTTAAAACTTGGTTAGGATGTTTCGTTGTTTTACATATCTCACAATTATTTATATAATTTTTGACATCACTAGCCAAATTTGGCCAAAAATAAAATCTTCTAATTCTTCCAAGTGTTTTATTTATACCACCATGAGCTGATAACGTACTATTGTGAGCTTTAAATAAAATATCAGGAACCATTTCCTTTGGAACCCAAAGCTTCCATGACAAATCATCATGGAGCTTCTCTCCAGTAGCGTGCTCAGTACGTCTATAAAGGTAACCGTCCACCAGCTTCAAATCCGGCATCTGGTCCAGCTTTTGCCCAACCTTATCTAATAGCTGCCTGTATCCATCGGATTTAAAATGTGAAGAGTCAAGGTCTACAAAAACGCCAGTGTCACTGTCGGAATCTGCCAAGCTGTTAATACCCAATGCAGACAAGTCATCAGAGTTGGCTCTAGATAAAGTATCAGGAACTATGTTCAAGCTACCACGCCTATGCTGAATGTCAAATTTGTAACCCTGCAGTTTCAAAGCCCATCGAGCAAGCCGCGTACTTAAATCTGTCTGAGACATAAGCCACTTTAAAGACGCATGGTCCGTGATGACTGTGAACTTATGTCCTTCGACATAGGGTCTAAATTTTTTTATGCTTAGCAAAGCTGCCAAACATTCTTGTTCGGTTACTGAATAGTTCCGTTGGGCTTGGTTGAGTTTCTTGGACATAAATGCCACAGGAATCTCTTCACCTTCCGAATTCTTCTGAACCAGCACACTTCCTATACCCGTTTTACTAGCATCACAATGTATAAAAAACGGTTCATTGAAATCAGGACTATGTAATACGGGAGCGGTGCTCAGACAAGACTTTAAAACCTCAAAAGCCTTATGAGCTTCATCGGTCCATACAAATTTCCGTTTAGTACTTAACAAATCAGTCATAGGCGTAGTAATAGAAGCATAATTCCTAATAAATTTCCGATACCATCCGGTCATTCCCAAAAATCTTCGAACTTGTTTCACAGATCGCGGGACGGGGAAGTCTGTTATTGCGGACACTTTTTCCGGATCAGTTTGAATAACCCCATTACCAACCACATAACCCAAATACTTCACTTCCGGTACACAAAACTTACTCTTTTCAACGTTAATAGTAAGTCCAGATTCCCGAATTTTACCAGAAATAACCCTTAGAACCTCAAGGTGCTTTTCAAACGTATCCGAAATGATCAGAAGATCATCCAGATAAACAAACACTTCTGCTCTGAGAGATGGCGGTATCACTTTGTCCATGAGTCGAGACATGGTCTGCGGGGCATTACAAAGCCCAAAAGGCATCACTGTATAGTGATACAGCGGTCTCCCAGGAACAGTAAATGCTGTCTTTTCTCTTGATCCCAACTCCAACGGAATCTGCCAAAAAGCATCCTTGAGATCTAAAGAGGTTATAAATTCGGCTTTTGGTAGTCTACTTAAGATTCCGTCAATCTGTGGAAGAGGATATGCATCCCCTACTGTAACCGCATTTAATTTCCGGCTATCCAGACACAACCTATTTTTCCCTGGCTTCCTATGCAAGACAACTGGTGACGACCAAGCACTGTTAGATTCCTCGATGACCCCCAAAGATAACATCCTGTCTAATTCATCGTAAATCAATTTCTCAATAGCAGGGGACACTGGAAAGTGCCTTTGCTTTATGGGCCTAGCATCTCCTGTATCAATAAAATGGCTTAATACACTCGTCTTGCCCAGACCTTCTTTAGAAAAGGAAGGAAATTGGTTAATAACCTGTTGAATTTTCCTCTTTTGTATTAAAGACAATGGAATTTGTTCTACAATTTCACAAGCTGAGCAAGTCGAATTTAAAAAGGAAAACTGTTCTATGCTATCAGGTAGCAAATCATACAATTGCCAAAAGTCTATTCCTAAAAATAGATTCCGTTCCAGACCAGGGATTATGAAAATAGTAATGGATTTTTCCACTCCCTTAAACAAAACCTTAGTGTCTACAAAACCAACAATGTTCTGGCGTCTACCATCAGCAGTTTTAATAAAAGATCGAACCTTTTTGTATGGAATCCCTGAGGATAAAAAATCTTGAGCAGCTTCAAAACCAATACAACTAATTGATGCACCTGTGTCTAACAAACCTAGGATATTTTTGCCAAATAGAATAACCTCAGCATATGGTCTTACATCACATGGTCTATCCAAAACGGATGCAACAAATTTGTGTTTAAATTGCTTAACCTTTTGCCAAAAACTTCGCATACGAAGAGATGATCTATTAGGCTTAGGCCCATTATTATAAATTCGATTTCTTATCTGATAATATTCCTTCAGTCGTGTATGAAATGGTTTAAAATTCTGAGGAAAATTTGAAACATTTTCATGTGGGTCAAATCCGGGTGTGTCAAAAGCAGTTGAGCTTGTATTTGTTACATTTTCTTTAGCTATATGGCTATTATCTGTTAAGTTTTTGTCCAATTTGGTGGATTTTTTTAAAATTGAGACTACATTTCCTGAGATGGTTTTTTGTGTGCACATCTCTGGGCACTGAATTTTAAGTTTTTTGACTGACAATGTTTGCAGTTAGGCTTATACGTATCAACTTTTCCACAACCATAACAGAAAATTGTACGAACCGATAGGCAATCCTGGTATCTGTGGCCTGGTTTCTGGCAATTCCAGCAAATTAAATTTACTTCTGCCACTTCACCACTCTCGCAAACTAAACTTTCCTCAGGCTCATCCCCTAAATCTCTACCTATTTCAGAGATACGTTTCTGAATTGGTGGCGCCCTAGAAATACTAACCCCATGTTTTCTACGGATGTCAGCCATGAAGAACTCTCTTCTTCGACAGACATCTCTTAAATGTTGAACCGTGTATATCTGAGTATTCAAAATCTCATGTTGTATATCGGGTAGCAAATTGCGTCTCAAAATTTCAACTAAAGTCGCATCCTCAATAGGGGTTTTTAAACGATCCACTAACTCGTTGACAGCCTCATAAAAACTATCAAAAGTTTCGTTTGGTTTTTGTTTCCTGTCCCTTACCATTTCCAAAAAATCAATATCTGTACGAGAATCTCTATACTGTTCTCTAAGTGCTTTACATAATTTAGGCCATGTTATCCTTGGATCTCTCTGGTGAAACCGCCAGAACCAATCCGTAGCTTTACCCTCAAATAACGAACCAGCATAATTACACAACAGCTCGAAATCCCCATATAATGTTTGTGCAGTCAAAGCCTCAACTCTATAGATAAAACTGTCCACGGACAAGCAATTTGTTGACCCTGAGAACTTTATTTTCCAGTTAGAAATAGTTTGTAGAACCTTATCGGGCCGTACATATAACTCCGAAGATAACCCAGATCTATGAGTGTTGCCGTTTGGTCTAGGGATTGCATTTCCATGGTTAGAGCGCGAATGGGAAGGGGATTCTGAAGAATTGTTCTGACGCATTCCCAACATTTCCCTAAATGTCTGTTGCTCCACAGCCGGTAATGTCTGCATATGTGGTGGTGTTTGATTAGCTGAAAGCGGGTGTTGTGAATGCTGTTGTTGAGGTTGGGCAGTATTAAAATGATTTGGGCTAAATCTAGCAAGACTTGTCTGAATGTTTGATTCAATTAGGGAAGCTATTTGACTGTTCAATGCCGAAAACAGTTGAGCTTGTTGTGCAGAAACTATTCTAGATATCATGTCTTTCATAACTTCATTCTGATCAATAGACACGACCGGACTAGTAGCTAACGAGTCAGAGCTAGAAGTATTTCGTGTGATGGGGACCAATGCCGGCTGAACTGACACCGGGTTTCCCTCAATTTGTGATATTGAAGGCTCTCTCATTGAAGAGCTTAAACCCACAGGTGGGTCTTTTGTATTCAAATCACTAGCCTTTTTAGAACGAGTTGTAACGCCAGTTATATCCTCTGGGTTTGACTCATAAATAATACGAGTGTTACAGATTGGACAATATGGTCTAGTTTTCAAAATTTTCGACAAACAAGAATTGTGAAAAATATGACCACAGCTCGTCTGAATTTGGGCAGTTTTTGACGGGATTACATTGTGACATAACTCACATGTATAGGTCTTATCAACAGGAAGTAAACTGTCTGGATTCATTTTAAACAACAAAATACAATTGAAAATAATAAAACTAGAAATAATTCGCAATGAAATCAATCGGCTACAATTGCTATAAATGGTAAAAACACAACCATATAAAAAAAAAAATTCAAAATTCAATAAATTCTAACCGAACTCAAAACTTGTTTGGTTTCCTATTAATGATTACGTTAGAAAACGCTTTCAAACTTTTCAAATTGTCAATTATTTTAAGAAAATTTTGCAATTATTTTTAAAATTGAGAAATTTCAAAATAAATAATATATAAAAGATATTCTCAAACAAAAATTTTAGATTTAAAAAAAACTAATTTAAACATGTAATCGCAATACCAGGATTAAAGAGCGAGACAAGAAATTTAAAGGAAAAAATCAATTTAAAAAAAATAAAAATTTTCAAAGGCAAATGGAAAATGTTAAAAAAAATAATAAAAAATTTGAAATAAATGAAAATTAAAAAAAAATTAACAATTAAAATTTTTCAAAAAGAAATATATTATAATTAAATTTGACCTTAAATAAAAATATATGTAATTAAATTAAAGTAATAAAATAGTGATAATAAAATCATGCGAAAAAAAAACAGAACATGTAAAAACACAATAAGAATAGATAATAATAAAAATTAGTAAGATATAAGACTAACAATATAACAAAAGATTATTACACTCTGTATTAGTTTTGTTTTTCTTCTGTTTTTTTGTTTTCTTTTGTATATTTATGTAAAAATTGACACTTTTATTCTTTAACTGTTTGATTTTTTTCCAACTAATGGCTATAATTTGCTGCAATTTAAGACATTTCGCTCTAGAAAGTTGAAAATTTAACAAGTTTAGTAAATAGAAAGGTTTAACTTTTGAGGATAGAATTTCATAATCCATTCTATTTCCTTCAAAAGTTGATTAGAGTATATTCATTAAAACATATATGACTCTGGTTAGAACTAGCTTATCGTCCAGAATCTAAATTCCAATTAGGCATACAATGTTATAATAAAAATACCGAATTAGCAAATGAAGAGAGTAACATGAAATAGAAGGTTAAGATCGAAAGCATAAGAGCCCAACAGACATTAAAATCCATTAAATTTCATGTGACTTAATAAGGAAAAAGAAATTAAAATAAAAGTAATACAGTAATAATTAGAACAAAAAGTAAGAAAATTAGGAGCCTTACAGAAAACCATTGATCTAGAAGAGATTAGATCAAATAGAATGGTTTCACAACTGCTCGGGCCCCACGTTGGGCGCCAAAAAATCTTATACTGTAGCATACAACGTCTAGATATTTTCAAAGTTCTTCCTACAAACCAAAGTCAGGCGAGTCGCATGCAATTTGTCCAGCCTTATTGCTCGTCGGAGGGGAAGGTCGTTGCCCATTGATTTATAGGATTTTTTTGCTACTAAAAGATTTTTAAAATTTGCATGCTATTTTATTTCTTTTTTTTTTTTTTAACAGAAAAGAAAAGCTATTCTACGAAAGAAACTATCTAAGAGCTAAATGTGAATTGAATCCAGGAATCCATCGATTCAATCAATTGCCCACCCTACCATGATTACTAACTCTATAACCAAACAGAACTCACCTAGTAATCCCATTTCCAGCGCAGCAAATATAACCAAAAAGTTTTCAAATCAAAACAGTTAAACTTTTTAAACTTAGCCAAAAATCATTATGATTTATTTAAATAAAATTTCAATTTAAACAAACATTATTTTTACAAAAAAAAATAAATAGAATTTAACCATTAATTCCTAATTTATCAAAAAAAAAAAAAAAAATCTCAAAATAAAAAAAATCTATTAAATTTTACATAAACTCCCTTAACTAAATTCGATTATGTTTTCATTCACCCATTACAGAGTGACAAAAGTTAATTTTAACAAAACAATTGGAAACATATAAAAATTTAATAACAACATTGCAGCCTGGCAAAATGTGAAATCTATAAATATTTTTCTTTTGTTTCGTGACTACACAGCCGACAATTTTATATATTTTTACTAATTCCAATTAATTTTATTATTTATACACAAAGATAAATTCTAATATGGCCACCTCAAATAACAAAAATATAAGTAAAAATTACAACAATCAAACTCTTTTACAGAGAACGAAAAAAACAATATATAAAAATAAATTAAGAGAAACTTACATTGGCGTAATGATATTAAAGCTCCCACGACGAAAGATCTTTCGCTATGTACAGCAGCATGTATATATGTATGTGATGTCGATTTTAACAGAAAAAGAGAGTATTACTGTATGGATATTGTTTCTATAAGTTCTCTGTAGCACAAAAATTTTCTAATGAACCTTTGAAAATCAAAAATTAATTAATTACAATTTAACACAATTTTGACTTACAATTCAATTGCATTTCTTTGAAACTCAAAGCCCAAAATACAGAAAAAATAGCTCGCAGCATCACCAACTCAAGATTTTAATCGGATGCTGGGAGAATCAGGTATATAAAAAAATGTATGTAGGTATGTAGGGCTGTTAATGCAATTGCATTACAAGCAAGAAATTTAAGATGTTCTCCAATAACACTAGCTTATGGTAAATGACCAAAAAAACTTAACACAATATGAACAAAAATTAATATTTAAGTTTTAAACTTAATATTTAAACAAATATATATGATTTTATTTAAATTTTAACACCTTAACATTTTCCACATAGTCTTCGTTTTTTTTCAAATTTTTAATTCTTTTAAACTGTATTTAGTTTTTTTTTCCTTACGTTTTAATTTTTTCTTCTTAATTTCTGTCTAACAGAGTAACATTATACTAGCTTACTTAGTGGATATTCTGTTTGTATATTTTGCAAGTACACTTATTTATAATATTTATACTAATTTCCTCTCAATAAAACAACATATGCATATATATTTTGTTCATATCGTTTGCACTTTAGATTGTAATATTTTCGGTATTTTCCTTTTTTTTTCTGCTTGCTAGCACTTTCGAACGTTTTCTGATTAAAGTAATTACTTTTCTTCCACTTATTTCACCGCACTACACATCGATGACCAAAAGCCGACGTTGACTAATGTTTTTACTTTTGCTTTAAATATCCAAAGCCTCCGCTAGATTTTGGTACAGAAATAATTGTACCAGTTTTGTAATTTTAATTGTACAACACCAACAACAAAAATGCAATTAAGCGCCAATCATCAAAATTGCCATCTTATACGCAGGTATATAAAAAGATGAAGAAGATAAGGAAAACCAAAAGCTATGGATGATTTCGCAGGTTCAATTTTGGATTTTCATCCAATAGAAAAATAATATTAATCTGGAGCTATTCTGCCCTAGCCAAAAATTTATGTTTTGCTATCTCCGGCAGACGAGTAAAAACTTTGACTCAAAAAAAAAAATGCCAAGTCAAAAAAAAACTCTTTACTTTCAATTTAATTTTAGCTTCAACAACTTCTCCACAAGCGATGCTTTCCAAAAACTCCTCGTTTTTTCCATCTCAAGCCACCATGAAACCCCATTGGCGTTCAAAACTTAGCGGTTTGGAAAAATAACGTTTCTATTCCCTGTACTTAATAGGTTTTTGTAAACAAATATTATTACAAACGTCAATTCGACGATAAGAGTGCTAAAAACGTTTCAGCCTCACTCCACTAGATGGCGTTGTTAATAACGTAAATGGCACTACTAAGTTTTTTTGTTTTCTTCCATTTTAACGGAAACGAACAATTCGAAAATTGAAAATAAGCAAACAATATATTTATTTATTTTATTAGTTAGTTATCTATTCAATTAGTAGCAAACATACCCATATCTCTTCGTTACATCGGACCTACTTTATAATAGCAAGCGACATTACAATGTCTAATATAAACGAAAATGAATCAAAGTACCAGATGTAGAACGAAAAAGTACCAGAAGCTCCCTCTTAATCATTCTTATTCACTCACCCTACGGCCACACGTGCAATTTGTGATGTCTTATAACAAGCAATAACGCCGGCAGATTAACTTCGTCAAATTGCCAATGTGATTTAGGTGGAGAACACGTAAATATCTTACAACATAAGTTTAAAAACAAGCTAAAGACAGGTTGTGTGTTATATTCATAGCGAAGATAAAGTTTAGCGCTTAAACATACTATACATCGCTAAAAATAACATTCATTTGCTTTTAAAATGAATTTATTTTCGGAAAACTTATTTTGCACTTTATTTTGCGCTTTAATTTTAATTATTTATCAGCCACGCGCGTATTATTGACAAGTTGTATAAAAAAGTTAATAAAAAGCAACAAAAAAAAAAGCTGTCTGTCAAACTTAAACGTCAAGTTATGTTATAAAATAGCTTTCAAGACAGATTGCTTAACAACGCTGTTAAAACACAAACAAAACACTAACATGAGGAGGATATACCTAACACTAACATGATGTTAGTGTTAATGTTAACCATTTGATGTCAGTTGTAGCCTGGGTGTCAGGACCATGCATGTTTATTTTTATCTTTGTAGGTCGAGTATTAACAAAAATTCAAAAAGTACCAGATGAAAAATAAAAAGTACCAACATTTTTCATCTTATATGTTCTCATTCACTCAGTTACCTGCACCTATAATATTATGTTTCTAAGTGCAATATTATAAAAAATTTAAAAATTATCACATGAAGCACAGAAAAGTAAAAGAAAAAAATTTAGTTTCCCGTATTTCCCCTTTTTTATACTTTTTTCTCCCTATTGAGGTTCGGTTGTCTAACAAAGGAGGATAGAGTTCTTAACTGTTTTGCCTGTACCGATTTATACATAAGATTTATATAGTTAAAATATACGATAATCGGTTTCTGAAAATTTTCGAATAATCGTCCACCCTATTTTTTATTTTTGATAACACTGTGTCACAAATTTTCAACAAAGTCATGGTCAAATGAATCTGACTCCTAATCTTTATGTAAAACTAGCGGACCCGGCGAACTTCGCCTCGCCCCAATTTTAAGCCCGATAAAAAAAAAAATTAGGGAAATTAAAAATTAAGTTTTTTTACAGTTTTTTTTACGCTAAGAATTTTCAATTTTTTCCAATTTTCCGCAATTTTCCATGATTTTACACTAAGAACTTTCTATTGTTTGATTTGGAAAGCCATTAAGGAATAATTTCGAACAAAATTTCATACAAAAACTCGATTTTCGATTTTTCCAATTTTCCGACTTTTCCGGAGGGATTTTCCTTGATTGTTTGTAAAATGAGTTTCAGATGGAATAGCTCAGTTGGTGAAAATTTATTAAGGGAAAATAACTATTGACGAAAAGGGATATTAGAATGGGTTTTAGTCTTTAAATATATTTAAAATTTAGTTTTTTCCTTTTTTGTTTGTCTATTTGTTTAAAGTTTGTAGAATGGAATTTTTAAATGTATTATGATAATTTTGTTAATTGAAATTTTAAAATTTAATTTTCCATTTATTGTCAAACACAATTTTGTAATTTTATTTTATTTAAAAAAAGATTTCCTTAAGAAGATTTCCAACGGAAATCGAAATATCGAAAATAAAACTATTTTATTTAATTTTATAAAAAAGTGACCTTAAGCTTGGATAATTTATTAAAGTGTAATACATATATAGGGGGGTGTGCTGGAAATCGCAAACGCAAAACGCAAGAATTTGGAGGCTGTTTTTAATACACTTTTAAATTAATTTTTATGATTTTTGTTACAAAATTCTGTTTAATAGAGAAATGTTTGTATAATATTTGTCCCAAAATTCTTTTATTACAGACAACTTACTAGTAAACGACTTTTAAAATTCTTGCGTTTTGCGTTTGCGATTTCCAGCACACCCCTGATAGATTTTCGTACAACAAATCAAAGTTAGCTGCACTTTAGAGTTATCTGCCCAAAATACATACATATTTTCTGTAATTATTTTGTATACCTGCATATTTATCATATTTTTGGGCAGCTTTAAAATATTTTCATATAAAACATCAAAAATATGGTGGCCACTTTTTCACAAAAATATCTTGTACATATATATAAATCGGCAAAGGCAAAAGACTTAAGAACACTTTCCTTCTCTGTATGGCAACCGAACAAAATGTACACCATTTGAAAGATATTTATACATATATTTTATTAAAATCCGTTCAATAACTTCGGAGTAAGAAGCGTTCAAATTTGCTACTAACACATACATATTTAAATAGAAAATTTGTTTTTTTTTCAATTATCAAATAATAAAAAAATAGGGTGCTCGATTATAATTATAATAATTATTTAACATTTTTTAGAAACCGGTTTTCGAATATTTCGACTATGTAAATACGGGAAATTAAATTTCTTTCTTTTGCTTTTCCGTGCTGCATGTGATAATTTTTAAATTTTCTATAATATTATCAAAAGTAATTTTTGGGAATACAAAATTTTAATTTAAAAGATTTTGTTATTCGTGCTTAATTCCCAGTTTTTATTCTTGATAAAAACACTTGAAATTTATTGTTGATGGGATAAGCTATTCCTATGCGCATTTCACTGGTTGCTTAGGCCAGATCATCAGGCAACTTCATCCATAAAGATTTTAGAATAAACTGGCAAGTGCACTGCCTAAAAAAACTTACCTGGCAACATGCTTTTGCAAGTTGTTTTCTGCATTTTGTTTTTTCTTAACCTACTTACAACTACAATTAATGTTGGAAGAATTCCAATCAATTGTAGTGGGGAATGTAAGGAAAGATAAACTCACTGTTTATTGTTGATGTTTTTGTTTAAACTTTGATATTTATACAAGTAGAACTGTTGCTTATGATTCTTATACGCTTAACAGTTTTATTTGGTTTAATATCTTTAGTTTTTCTAAAATCTTTATGGATGAAGTTTCCTGGGGCCTAATTCTGGCATTCGTGATCGAGTACTTTCTCGATTCGAAAGCAATTTTATTTCAGTCAATACTGAACTAATCAAAATTATTTTTTCTATATTGTGAAACTCAAATGAATGCTTTACAATAACGAAAAAATATTTCCAATTCGTTCAGTATTGACTGAAATAGTTAGATATTAAATTGCTTTCGAATCGAGAAAGTACTCGATCACGAATGCCAGAATCTGGCCCCTGATGATCTGGGGCCTAATTCTCACTTTCGATTGCGAGTAAGTTCTTGCTCGAACGTACGAGTAAATGCAATTTTGGAATTCTCTTATTCGATATCTAACAAAGTTTATCGAAATTTCTAATGACGGCATTCGATAGTGATCGATGATTCGAATGCAGCTTTGTGTGTTTTTACTCGTAAACAAAAAAGCATTCGAAACAACGTTTGATGTTAAAAAGCAAAAGAACAAAATCTAAATGTAAGTTTAAATCAAAGTACATAGATATAATATTTAAATTTTTAGATAGTTAATAATAAATTGTAAATTATTGTATTAATTTAGGTCAAAAATTAACTATACCCAAAAAGAAATTCTCACCAACTTTATGTCGGAACACACGGATTTTGCTAAAAATATTTTGCCAAACAGTTCCCAAGGAAAAGGAAAATCCCACCAACTTTGGGAGCACCTTACAAGACTACTAAACGCTTCTGGCCCACCAATAAAAGATGCCAAAGTAAGGCGCAAGGTAATAAAAACAAAAACATTTTCTATTAGATTTTTAATGATTTTTTTTATATAGGTTTACGCCGACCAAAAACAAAATGTTAGAAAGAAACTTTCGTTTAATAATTCTTCAAAAAAACGAACAGGTGGTGGCCCTTATGAAGAGAAAGTTCTTTCACATGTAGAGGAACAATTAATGGTTGCAGCAGGTATGGATGTCGCTGTAAAGGGTCTAAGTAATATTCGATGCTTTGAAAATAATTCCACACCAACCAACGAAAATTATGTGTCAATAGCAACATCACCACAAAATAATGAAATGACATGTCCATTACCATGTTTAATTTCAGACAGTGAAGAGCAGGTACAACGTGACTTTTCATCTTTAATGGAAATTGAGTTTGATATAGAAGAAGAAAAGTTAGAGCCTTCAAAAACCAACAAAAATTTTAAAGAATTGCCAAAAATAAGGGTTAAAGAAAATAAAACAAATTTGCTAAAAAAAAACATTATGTCTGTTGAACTGTATCAGCAGGAAATGTTGAAAAGGCTGGATAAGCTTATTGAAATAAGTAATAAAAGGGTGGAATTAAAGGTGACAGAAGTCGAACTTGCTAATCAATTGTTAGAAATAAACAAGAAAAAACCCAAAATGAGTGAAATGGAACACGAAATGGCCACACAAATAAAAGCAATGGAGTTAGAAATACGTAGAAAGGAATTGGCAAAAATAAAATATTCTTCAAATCCCTATCTGCAGTCGTCATCTTAAATAACCATTTGTGTACATATCCATATAACACTGTGCAACAAAAAAAAAAAAAAAAAAAACCGGCCTCAATACTTGCAACTGGTAATGAAAGTAGACTACTAGTAGAGCAAATCTGTCGAAAGTTTTGAAAAGTTAGCTGCGGTTCCCGAAATAAGGGCCCCTAAAGTTTTCGAATTTTTAGAAAAGGCCTTTGGTATAAGTCAAACAAAATATACTAAATGTACTTCTGAGCTAAAAGATTATTTTAGATGTCTTCAGTAGAATTGTATGGCGATTCTTTTCTTAGAATATATTAACCCTTTAACACTCATTTTAAGGAGTAATTTTTGTCCCTTTTTAAACTTCAATCTTTTAGCTCAGAAGTACATTTAGTATATTTTGTTTGACTTATACCAAAAGCCTTTTCTAAAAATTCAAAAACTTTAGGGGCCCTTATTTCGGGAACCGCAGCTAACTTTTCAAAACTTTCGACAGATTTGCTCTACTAGTAGTCTAATTTCATTTCGCATTGCAAGTGTTGAGGCTGGCGGCGATGACCCGAATTTGTTTGCACTGTGTAAGTAAACTTACTTAATATTATACTTTTGATCTCACCTTTGTGCCTAAAATTGAATTGTTTTATGTTAAAACTTGTTTTTATATAAACACATAAGTACATATCATTATCAAAAATGCAAAATAACGCTTTTTATTTGAAATTTTTTTCTGTTTACAACGTTTTTGATTCTCCAGTAAAGTTATAAAAAATTATGTTACGTTTTCATTGTTGATAACGATATGTATGTATGTATGTATGTATGTACATAAATTCATATTTATTTTTTTAAGTTTGTTTTTTTTTTTTAATAATATACTAAATGAAATTTATTAATTTTATGTTATTTTAACTTAAATACATCTACATATTAAATATTGCATAAACTTAGTTTTATTTGATCTCGAATTTTATTCCCTATTTTAGTAATATTGGTTTCAGTCCCATCATCAAATACAACCACAGGGTTTTTATCAGGCGTATGATGCACTTCTTCGTAGTTTGGTACTTTGAAATGAATGCACATATTATGTAGTGCAGCACACACGTTGGAAAACTGTGCAACTTTTTCCGGACTGTACCGACTTCTTTTGTCGTGACACAAAATCTTCCACCGCGCCTTTAAAATACCAATTGTCCTTTCGACCACGCACCTTGCCTTATAGTGAACTTCATTAAACCGAGACTCCATGGAGTATTCTTGTGGAACTCGGTAGGGCGTAAGCAGCCAAGGTTCAGAGGGATATCCCGAGTCACCTGTAGAAATAAAATTTTAACTACAAATTTTAATAAACATTACAATTATTTTTTTTACCCAAGAGCCAAAAATTTCGTAAATTGTTGTTGAATGCTTCCTCTAGCATAACTCTTTCTGCTAATTCTTTCCAAACAAAAGAGTCGTGGGCGGCACCTCCATATTTGGAATTAATAGCCAAAATTTTGTGCCTATGGTCACATACACACAGAAAAAAATACCAATGTAAAATTAACATGGAAAATTGTTGATTGAGAATCAACATTATCATTATTTCATAATAATTTTAAATAAAATAACCTTAAATTATGTTTATTTAATATTATTCACTGTTAAAATAAAAAAAAAAAAAAATATTAAAATATAAATAAATATGGATTCAATATTGAATCCATAAAAACCAGTTTTATATTAAAATCAAAAGTGTATCTTGTTAAATAAACATGCATTCATACTTAAGTATGTACATTTTTTATTTTCATTCTTAAAATATGTTATAAAAAGAGGACAATTCCCGTATTCTTTTAATTAAAATTAGTTACTTAAATAGTGCATCAAGTTTTCAAAGTATATTGATGACGAAATCCATATCGGGCTATGCTGATGCTTCTGTTGACAAAGGAGAACTCAAAATAAGTGAAACATGTGTTACAGGAGTAAGTGTGTTGAATTATTCTTAAATAAATGCATATGTTGTCTCTGAGGCTTCTACACACTGTTATAACACACTCAAACCAATTTGATTCTACATGAAATTCACGTTGTTTCAACTTAAAATAACTTTCATTCAACGTGATTCGGATTGTTATTTCAATATAAATTACATTTTGCTCTAACTTTACTGCAATGTTAAATTAACATGAATTATAGTTATTTTAAAAGAAAAAAAATGTTGTTCGCAGTTATTGTAAAACCAGGTTGAATTAACATGAAAAACGTATAAAGCAAAATCACCACCGAAAAATTTTAAATCAACCTTGTTTTCTACGTTTTAACTTGATTTTTTTCTGTGTGTACCTTTAAATGTAAAAAATGGACATGTATTAATGTGCATACACAATTAAATTGATATTGTTCGTTATGGTTACTTACGATCATTGAGTTAAGGCTGTGAAATCCCTTCCTGTTAAAAAACATGTGCTCCTGTGAAGGCTTTTGTAAGCCAAAATGGGTTCCATCCACACAGCCAATAACTGCGGGAAAAAAATAATAAATAATAAATCAAATTGCCATACAATATTTACTTACCTCCCGGAATTTGGTATTTTGACATGAAATACTCTTTGCATTCATCATTTCCTCTGGCATCAAAACGAATAAATTGACCACAAAACTTGTGCTCTATTGAGTCCACCACTCGCTTCGTGATCTTTGATATTGCACTCTGACTGACGCCAATTAAAAAATCGTTTCTAACACAATGTTGAAAACCTCCCGATGCCAAAAGTGATAAGGTTGATGCTAATTGAATTTTTGGCGGAACCGTTGTGGAGAGCACCCCCTCAAATTCTTACTCTTCAAGAGCATAATTAAATGCTTCTTTTGTGAGTCTAAAACGTTTTCTAAATCTGAAAAAATATATTGTTTTGCTTAATTAAACAAAAATATATATGTATGTTCTTACTCGTTGTTCGGCAAACTTAAAGGATCAGCGCTTTCTCTTATCTTTTTCCTTGTTATGTTAAGATTTTCATCACCATAAGAATCGGAAGAAGATGAATATAAAAACAACACAGGATCCATATTATATTTTATTTAATTTGTATAAAAAACGGTTTTTAGATTATATTAGCTCTGTTCCACATGCATAACGAAACAGTCCGAACTTGCCCAAAGTTACCCAAAAGCGTTCCACATAACAATTTTTGTTCAATTATGAGAGTAATTGAGAGAGTAATTTTTTTCATTTCCTGTACAAATTTGCACGAACTTTTTCTTTGGGTAAGTTCGGACAAGAATTTAACAATCAGCTGTTTTTTGTTTACATATGAAACTGAAAATTAATCAAAAAATTTGCAAGCAAAAGAAAAAGTTTAGTTTTTGTTAAAAAATATATTAAGAAAAGTTTAAGAAAAAGCTTAGTTTTTGTTAAAAAATATATTAAAAAGCAAAATGGAAGGTTTTAATGAAAAAGTTAAAGTGGTAAATACATTAGTGAATAGATATCTCCCTTGTTCTTTAAAATAAAAAATGCTTTTACAGATCAGTGAAGAATTTATGGACATAAGAATTAAAAACTTTTTCTGCTGTTCGTTGGGATTCTGTCGAATCATTGGGAATAAAAATTTCTTCTATTTCCGTGTGTTCAGTTGATTCAACTTGTAATGTTTCATCTAGAAAATTAATAAATATCACAAATTAATCGTATGTACGTTATATAGTAAATAGTTTACCTACTTGCTGATTCATAGGATGAAAATACGACAACTTCGTAGTTCCCTTGTCCCTTTAAGACCTTTTCAGTAACTTGTTCTCTATACAAGTTGTCTGCAAAAAAATTTTAAACAATTATTGTAAAATTATCAGGTATATTACTTGCTTACCATTTTGAACACGATTTAAAGTTCCAGGAGAACATGCGATGGTTATTTGACTTTCCATTTTACAAAATTTATAAATACTTTTAAAAAATTTACACTGGCTCAGCTTTTCTTTCAGTTTTTTTTAAATTATTTTTAACATCTGTTGGCAATGATGCAAATGTTTTGTTTTTATAATGTTATTGCTTTTAAGCGTCTAAAATCACTTAAATAGATTTTAATTTAAAAAGTAAGCACCATTAGTATTACAAGAAGTGCAAAAATCCAGCTATTTTGGGTAGTTTTCGCAAATTTAGAGAGTAATTTTCATTTTACTCTCATTAGTCCGAACTTGCCCGAGATCTTGTGGAACACACCTATTACGAATAAACTATTTTTGATGTTGTGTTTTTTTTTGTATACACATGTTTTTTGTTTACATTTTATTCAGTGTTGTAAAATACATTTATATAAAACTTTTTAAAACTTAAAGAAAAACTCGATTCGTTTCATATCGAGTAACGTCATTAGAAAATTTTGTAGTATCGAAATTAATTTTCATTCGAATGTGATTTCGATCACGAATGCGAGAATTAGGCCCCTGGCCTAAGCAACCAGTCAAATGCGCATAGGAATAGCTTATCCCATCAACAATAAATTTCAAGTGTTTTTATCAAGAATAAAAACTGGGAATTAAGCACGAATAACAAAATCTTTTAAATTTTCTATAATAATTAACTTTGTTAATATTCAACCTATAAAGATAAAATTATACATTAAACTAGGTGAATAAGAACATAAAAGGGGAGCTTTTTGGTACTTTTTCGTTCAACATCTGGTACTTTTATTAATTTTCGTTAATATTAGATATACGGCCCAATTACGAATAAAAATTCCCCGGGAGTTTTTTCCCTTTTCCCATTTTTACGATTGAATTAACATAGAAAAAATCGGAGAAGGGAGAAAACTCCCGGGGAATTTTTATTCATAATTGGGCTGATAGAAAAATAAAATTAAACATAAAGGAGATTTTTTGGTACTATTTTGTTTTTTAATTGATATTTTCTGGTATTTTTTATATTGAATAAAATTAAATGAACTCACGTGGAAGATAAAATATGAATCGCAGGTTGGTCCCTCGCCAAATCGATCCACAAAGATGGAACATAAATGCTCGAAACATGTAAATTCATATATACATACGTAGATGTACTATATTTTCTTTATATGTACATAAAAATTCATGGTCGAATTTTGACCATTAGGCGAACGCTAGTCTAATTTATTATTCGAAATAAAATTTTAATAAAATAATAATCTATTTATAAAAAAAATTATTTTATTCCATTTTTAAACACTTTACTTTAGTTGCACTTTTATGCAAGAAACCACAATTGTGTACCTGCAAATAAAGGCAGATAAAAATGTATATAACTCGGTCATTTATAAGCCGCTTGCAGTAATTTTCTCTATAAGTATTCTACTAAGTTTATTTAAGATGAAATAAGAAAAGAAAGTTCATAAATTATACTGGGACTTGAACAGGTGAAAGGTTTAAAGGGAAAACTAAGTTGATTTCAACATTCACATAGACAGGCGGTCATCGTTAAATCAACTCCGCTACTCATAAGGATTCAGATTTTTAATACTACAAAAGAAAATGACAAACTTATATACATATACCCTTTTCACCTGTGGTGAAGAGTTTAACAGAGGTTATGAAAAGGATTTTTCGCTCGTGTCTTCTGCCATTCTGTTACGAACCGTTTGAGCTGATGATGTTTCCCATTGGCTCTTGTGCATTTTTCTCGGGGAGTTCCAACTTTCCTCACCAGCCGTATTCGAAGATAAAAAAAAATTGAAACATAAAATACAATTCAAAACTATCACTAAGCACAACTCTACCACTCCTTGTAAACAGTAAATAATGCCTCCGTTTTAACTTTTATATGATTTTACCGTTCAGTATACACATAAATTATTTCTCTGCTCATTACCCTGTGAATTTTAAATAATGTCGTAATTTTACTTTATATCTGCATTTTTCTTTTTTAATTACTTGTTCCATTGTTTATCTAAAATAATGTAACAACAAATTTACATCGCGTTTTAAAATGTGTTAAATACTTTCGTCACACTGTTTTAATTTTATTTAAAATAACAAAAAATATAATTTTTCCAAATAATTTAATTAATTACATACATATGTATGTATATGCACATTACATATTTAAATTTATATACATAACTTTTTAAATGAAACAAGGGAAAAATATATTATAAAGTGCAATCAGTGAAGTAATTTAAAATTCTCTCAAAAAAGGTTTGAAATTATAAAAATGAAATAATGGCATGCCGATGGCTATAACATGCACGTAATAGTTGTAATTACATGACAAAAAAAAAATAAATTACTAATATTACATTATTAAATTTAACACATACGACTAAAACGAAAAGATAATCTTTGGAAAGAGACAGGATGACCTTGAGTTTTTCCTTTTTTTTTATAGAATTTATTGGAAAAAAAATTTATTTAGTTTTATAATATTTATTTTCTCGAAAAAAGTTGATTTATTTAATTAATTTTTCTTTAATTTTTCCAATTACTTACCCTGCAAGAAAATTTTAATTTCTGAAAAACCTATTTGTGCTGTAATTTCTAAAAAATAAGAAGTAAATATGTAATGTTGTTTTGATTAGTAACGGTTTACACTGCAATTACACTTTCAAGTTTTACTTGATAGACAGTTTTAATATTATCGTCACCTTAAATGCAAAATAACATAACAACACTTTTTATTAGTTTACAGGAGAAGCAAAAAACTTGACAAAATCAATGACAACAAGGTGTACTTTGCGTTTAAATTTCTTTAATAAAGTCGCCATTTTTGATCGCAGCGATTACAATTTTTTTGTGAACATGAACTTAATAACACGAACAAAAATCAATCAAAAATTGAATTTTGAATTTTTTGAAGATACGTTGCTTAGCATTTTAGGTGACGATACCCTATAGATATTATTGGACTTCGTGGTCCATTGTGGCTTAAATGAACTACTTACAACATAGTCCAATCTTCTGTAATATGGACCATGTTATAAGAAATATACATGCAGTGCTGCCAACAACTGCATGGTGTATACTTTTCTATAGTTTACAGTATTACACATTGGTAGCCCTGATGGTGTCCACTATTAATTGCTTATTTAAAAGTGAAAGTTTGTGAAAAAAAGGTAAACATATTAAAAATACCAAGTAAATATATTTAATAATAGCAATAATAGACTACAGGGCACGCCATAAAAGGCGATTAGTAAAAAATGAAAAATGCTTAAACTACCCCTTTAGTTTACTCCATACTGTAGTGGCATGGAGTACTTTTAAAACTAACCCACTTTAGTACTCCATGGAGTAGTTTTGGGACTAATTCGGTGGGTTATATGGTCTCCTCCTAGGAAATCGTAATGTTAAATGGACCACCTTTTACCCATATATTTGGAATAGTTTTGGAGTACTCCAAACCTTTATGGACTACTCTTTACATGCATGTATGGACTAGTCTCGTTATCTGCAGGGTAAATATAGATACTGTTTGTCATAATTTACAAAATTTAAAGCTGTGACGTAGTCTGAACGAACTTTGTAAGCAATTTACTTCAAAGATGTCATCAAGAAAACCATAAAGACAAAAGGAAATTTTCTCATAAAAATTGCAATCAGCTGTTTCCTTGTTTCACACTCTTCAAGTTTTAAGCGTCAAGTAATCAGGTTTTAGAAGAGAGAGGAAAATAAATGGCATTCTCTGTTACTTTCTTTGCTTAAAGCTCAAGACTTGACGGCTAAAACTTGAAAAGTGTGAACCAGCACTTACTGGGGAAAAACGAATCATTAGGCCAAATTCACAATGACTGCAACATTTTCACTTGGTGTTTACAAAAAAGCAACAATTTTTTTACAAGCACACACATTTTAAATCAAGAAAACATTTGCAAATTTTGCCCAAAACAATATTACGTATCTATTATTATTTTTAAAACATGTTATTAAAATTTTTATTTAAAACCAAATAAATGTTGTTATAACGTCATATACCATTTCATACAAATTGTTGCTGAAGTAGAAGTAGACTCAATTTTTTAAAAAACTTTAGTTAGATTTTTTTCGAAAAATGAAAGGAAAACATATGAAAACTTTTAGGTACAAGCAGGTATCTTCTCCTCTTCTTTCTACTATCCTCTCTCTCCTATAAACTCAAACTTGCTTCAAGAAAAATCGATGTATCTAAACACAGCCATTGAAACGTTGTACGTAATTATAGGGTGGCGTATAAGTGTGTATATCCTTTTTTTTTACAATAGTAAATCTTGGGAAATTTATGATGAAAAGATTTAAAACAAAAAAATAACCAAAATTGTTCTATTTTATCTTAAAAGTCAGCATTCGATTGTTCAGACACAAATATCATATCGATTAATGACCGATAGACCCATTTCACATCAAATAAACAAAATTGTTGAATATGGGGCGCCCAAGGTCCAAGAATAATTTTTGAACATCAAATGCACCTATTTAGATGCATATATTTCTTTTTTGGGCGATATTTTTTATATTTACATTTTTAAGGCTCGAGGTGGAGAACATCCAGAATTCAGAATTGTGGTTCCAACAAGCTGAAGCCACAGCTCGACCATAGCTCTCCTGCGAGAAATTTTTGTCAATCAAATAGTATCGCATTTTACTAGTTTTAACAGGCCACCGCGTTCGCCCAATTTAATGGCTCCAAATGTTGTTCTTTACATTTACCTAAAGGGTGCCGTGTATGCCAATAAGCCATGAACTGTCTAACAGCTTAAGGGGAATATTCGAGAAGAATTTCTACTTTAATGTAAATATAAGTATGCATATTTTTTAAATTAAAAATTCAAAACTTAACATTTACTACGTCTGCTATATATTGCATTCGTATATTAGTTGTAGAAGGGAACCCTTTTTTTGAGAATCCCTTAGTGCATGATCGAATATTCGAAAACCTAAACCAGTTTGTCAATTTAAAACCTACGTAAACATAATTTTTTATAAAATATTTTAATATTTTGTTTTAAATACAAATCAATGTAGTTTTTGTACAATTATTTAAGAAGCTTCTACACATGCCTTTACCCCAGTTATCGAATCAAATTACCAAGATTATTAGTTTAACATTCTTTGCCATAATCACTGTAAGTTTGCAAAAAAATCTGACTTAAATTTTTACAAAGAAAGTCTTATTTATTTAAACTATTTAAAGATAATTAAACTTATTTGCATTTTAATTATAAATGCCCATAAAGATACTCCCTGCATTGCTGGTTGGCATGTGAATGAAGAAATAGCTGATCATTTAATTCTGATCAGTATGACTCTAATACCGGACATTTTGATGTTAGTGTGCATAGGTGTAGGTATGTTGTTTGAAACGAGTAATATTGGTTCCGATCCTGGGGTGAGTTTTAATCTATGTTTTAATCTATTGGTTCTTTTTAAAAATGTGTCTCCTTTTTAGACTATTGTATATAATTTTATAGTCGGATTATTAACGATTTGCTCTTTGCTTCCCTTTTTTGGTATAGAGGATTGCAGAAGTGATAATTTGAAAAATATCAAATCGGTTGGCATATACGCCACTTTAGCGGGTGTATTGCATATAGCTAATGGAGTTGTATGTCTATTGTTTTTGGCGCCGGAGGAGAGGTAAATTGTGGAATAATCCCGAACATTAAGAGCCAATTGCTACAATCGTTATTTATACATTAATGCGTGTTTAACTATTGCAGCTTTGAAGTCGATACATAGATTTTCGCAAACTATGGATGGGGTTTTCTATATTAAAAGTCTGTGTGTCTTTTCAGATATGAAGTGGAAACAGAAGCCTTAAATTCAACTCCCAAATCTAGTGAAAATTCTGAGGAGAAACCTTCAACTTCTAAACCTTCTTCTACCTCTAAATGAGTTATTTACATATACATACATTCATATATAGAAAGTTTTACAGTTATAATTCGCTTATTTGTATTTTAAAGAATTTATAAAAGTCAAAACG